>OX465595.1:181728269-182978269 GCA_950022295.1 Bromus sterilis
GACACATCCACGAGGCCTATTGCATTGATTCTTTTTCCTATGTGTTAAGCATCATGTGTACTTCATTTACATGCTTTAACTTGTCATGTTTGGGTGCTTTAGCTATATTAAATCTTGCTCCAAAGTGGTGACCCTGATGTTAATGTGCTGCTGTGCTGAAAACTGTTAATTTGTTGCAACTTCAGGTGACGGTTGCGTCGCAACCGTTTATCGGAATTGAGTGATTCCAATTGCATATTGTTAAGCATCATGTCTACTTCCATTACATGTATTGCATTGTCATGATATTCTTGCTGGTCATATAGTTATTGAGCTCCAAAGTTGCTATGCTGCTGTTTTTGACAGCCACCTCTGTTTTTCTCTAAGTCTGTAACGTCACGATGTCATGTTGTTTGCTTAATATCTTTTGATCTATGATGCCTATTTGCATGATTATTTTTTCCATGCCTTCCCTGTCATGTCTACTTTAATTCCATATCATTTGTGAGCATGTTTGCATTAATTATCCTGTTTATGCATTGCTCTAAAGTGTGCTTCGTGATGTTGGAAGATTGTGCCCGTAACTTGTTTTGCTTATATCTTTTAAACCGTAACTCCATTTGGAGTGTGCCTTATATGTAACTTGATTAGTTTTTCGTGTAATTTGTGTTTATGCTATTGTTTGTTGTTGTTAACCAACCTAAAATATGGTTTAGGGCAGATCAGTACCAAATCCTTTAATTGTTGTGGGGCAAGCAGTGCTATGCATGTTTAGGGGTTGCCTCACTTAAAATGACTAGCCTAGGTAGTTTACTTGGTGCTTCACCTCTTGCCATGTTTGTGTGCTATGCCATGCTTGCTTGAGTTGCCATGTTAACAACCTTTGTTGATCACCTGTAGTTAAACAACTTGAACCTTTCTAAATGTGCGGTATCGTCGTGTGTGACGAGTACTCCACTTAACCTGTTAGTAACCGCTCTCGACGATAGGTGCGATGTCTCGTGTTGCCTTCTTGTTGATGCTTGCTCGTGTTTTCCTCGTAGTAATAGATGCTTGCTCGTTGATTGCTTTCCAGTGTTTACCTTCTTGTGTGCTCCCGCGGATACCTTCGGAGACGATGCGAGCTTGCGATCCACTACACCTTCGGAACCCGACTTATCAACAGGCAAGGACTATACATTACTTATGATCTATTCTATTTCAACCAGCGGTTTTCATGCTAGTATAGGTTAGGTTCGATGTTTGATCCTACCACATGTTTACAGCCTCTTTCAAACCGATACAGCCATGTCCCTTCTCAGCAAACCTTGTACTGCTATGTTACTATTGCTTGTTGCTCAGCCCCTGCTTAGTATGCATGCTTAGGATGTTACGATGTTACCCTGTTACTCCTTGGTTCGGGATATCACATTATTATATTGTCGTTGATGATATTGATTATTATAATGTTGACTATATTCGACGAAGGATGGAAGGTCTAAGCTATCCCGCCCCGACGCTTTGTTCCATTCGAGTCACCTAGGATCCGAGTTTCGGGTATTGGTTTTAAGACTGAGCGTGCCTAACCACGTGTGGGATTTTATGGGGTCGCATTTTCTTACCTACCTAGCTTCAAACATTTCTAGTGGTGGCCCAAGCTTATTTACCATTTGAAACCGTGTGTGTGCTGGTCAGCTGCCAGTAGTTTTCAAACCAACCTGGACCAGTGAGGACATAGTTCCCTTGTTGGCCCACCTTGTTCGGCTGAGGACCCGGTTTCCCATGTGTGATTAACCGGCTATCCAAACCCGAGACAGACGGTAGAGACGGATTCGAGAGCGCGCCCGACTTTTGAGTTGGGTGTCGACTCACCGGGGGCCACCCGGATTTGTTCGTTGTTAGTTAGAGGGACCTGTCGTTTCGGATCTCTTGGAACTAAATCATAAAATGGTTGCCTGTGATGGGTAGCAACTGAGCGAGATGGACGTGCGTGCAGAGCCTTGTAATGGGCAGTTGGTACACCCCTGCAGGGTTAAATCTTTTCGAGAAGCCGTGTCCACGGTTATGGACGACTTGAGACCTACTCCTTGTTCATAGACAACAACAACTGATATAATCTTAATATAATTTGATCAATGTGTGTGTGCCTTGACTGCTTCTTCCTCGTCGGGATGCGAAGAGGAGGACAAGGATAGGATAGGTGTTATGTTTGCGTAAGTAGCTGATAGCAAGACTTGTTGGAGGCGATTCCTCATTGAATGCTTGGCTTCTTATCTTACTCTCTAGATCGTTAGCCACTTCATAAATGCTAGTGCGGCAGCAACCTCACCACTTACCCCATGCTTGCAGTAAACTACTAGTTGTCCTAGAATGACGAGTGATGAAGTCCTTGCTGGGTCAGATGACCACTACAGTTGGATGCTGAGTACCTCTGTACTCATGATACTACCCCGAAATTCTTTTCAGGGTTCTTGATCGACAACAGGTATGGTGATTGACGTTTCACGTGGAGACTCGACGACGACTAGTTAGGCGGATCCCGGCGGAGGGCCTGGACCCGTGTGGTTATTGGGATCGTTGATTTTTCTTTGCGAGTAGGCATTTGATTGTAGTCTGTACTCAGACATGTACCTTCCGCTGTTGTATTGTAATTAGGCAGTTGTATGCCGATTGTATGAGATGTTGTATCCTTGTATCTGTAATGTTGTGATATCATGTTGGAAATCCGGGGCATATGGCTTTGTCATATGTCGCGGTGGGACCAATATGTGCTTCGTCCCCGGATCTGGGTGGAAACACCTAGATCTGGAACAGTACCGCATATCGGGCCTTACACACGGTTTCTCGAAAATATTTAGCCCTGCAGGGGTGTACCAACTGCCCATTACAAGGCTCCGCACGCACGCCCATCACTCTCAGTTTCTACCCATCACAAGCAGCCATTTTATGATTTAGTTCCGAGAGATCCGAAACGACAGGTCCCTCTAACTAACAACGCACAAATCCGGGTGGCCCCCGGTGAGTCGACACCCAACTCAAAAGCCGGCCGCGCTCTCAAATCGGCCTCTACCGTCTGGACGAGGTCGGGTTAGTTGCCCAAACAGATGTGGACAACCCCCTAGCTCCCTGGGGTGGACCAACAAGAGAAACCATGTCTCCGCTGGCCCAAGTTGTTTGAAATCTGCCGGCCGTGGACCAGTCACACACACGTTTCAAAAGGTAAATCAGCTTGGGCCACCACTAGAAATGTTTGAAGCTAGGTAGGTAAGAAGAGGGAACCCCGTAAAATCCCACACGCGGTTAGGCACGCTAAGTCTTAAAACCAATACCCGGAACTCGGATCCTAGGTGACTCGAATGGAACAAAGCGTCGGGGCGGGATAACCTAGACCTTCCATCCTTCGTCGAATATAGTCAACATTTATATAATCATATCATCAACAACAATATCATAATGTGATATCCCAAACCCAGGAGTAACAGGAGGGAACATCGTAGCATCCTATGTATGCATACTAAGCAGGGATTGAGCAACGAGCAATAGTAACATAGCAGTACAAGGTTTGCTGGGAGGGGACATGGCTGTAGCGATTTAAAAGAGGTTATAAACATTGGTAGGATCAAACATCGAACCTAACCTAGACTAGCATTCAAACCGCTGGTTGAAATAGAATGGATCATAAGTAATGTATAGTCTTTGCCTGTTGATAAGTCGGGTTCCGAAGGTGTAGTCGAACGCAAGCTCGCATCGTCTCCGAAGGTACCCGCGGGGGCACACAAGAGGGTAAACACTAGAAAGAAATCAACGAGCAAACATCTATTACTACGAGGCAAACACGAGCAAGCATCAACAAGAAGGCAACACGAGACATCGCACCTACCGTTGAGAGCGGTTACTAACAGGTTAAGTGGAGTACTCGTCGCACACGACGATACCGCACATTTGGAAAGGTTCAAGTTGTTTAGCTACAGGTGATCAACAAATGTTGTTAACATGGCATCTCACTCAAGCATGGCATAGCACACAAACATGTCAAGAGGTGAAGCATAAAGGAAACTATCTATGCTAGTCAATTTAAGTGAGGCACAACCTAAACATGGCATAACACTAAGTGTCGCACAACAATTAAAGGATTTGGTACTGTTCTGTCCTAAACCATATTTTAGGTTGGTTAACAATAGCAAACAATAGCATAAACACAAAGTACACGAAAAACTAATCAAGTTACATATAAAAAACACCCCAAACGGAGTTACGGTTAAAAAGATACAAGCAAAACAAGTTACGGGCACAATCTGCCAACATCGGGAAACACACTTTAGAGCATTGCATAAACAACATAATGAATGCAAACATGCTCACAAATGATATACAATTAAAGTATACATGACAGGTAAGGCATGGCAAAAAGAATCATGCAAAAAGGCATCATAGATCAAAAGATATTAAGCATGCAACATGGCATCGGAACGTTACAGACTTAGAGAAAAACAGAGGTGGCTATCAAAAACAGTGGGATAGCAACTTTGGAGCTCAATAACTATATGACCAGCAAGCATATCATGACAATGCAATACATATAATGGAAGTAGACATGATGATTAACAATATGCAATTGGAATCACTCAATTCCGATAAACGGTTGCGACGTAACCGTCACCCAAAGTTGCAACAAATTAACAGTTTTCAGCACAACATCACATTAACATCAGGGTCACCACTTTGGAGCAAGATTTAATATAGCTAAATTACCCAAACATGACAAGTTAAAGGATGGAAATGAAGTACACATGATGCTTAACACATAGGAAAAAGAATCAATGCAATAAGCCTCATGGATTTGACACAAGCATCACCCAAAGTTTGAACAAAATGACAGCAGCAGTAGTTAACAGCAGATTAGGAACTTAACGATCTAGTGCCCTGTTCAACACACAATTACATATTCAAGATGACCTCAAAATAAATAACTTCCTAAAGATGAACTATAGAGCACACAAAGCACAACGAGACAAAAAAAGAATCACTTCATTCGGAGCTACGAGTCAACGGGAAATCGATTTGGAAAACGGGATCAGCAGCACAATTAAACACTTAGCAGAAAAAGAAAAACATTAAAGGAAAAAAAGAAGGGGCCTCACCCCCTAGTGGGCTCGGCCCATTGGCCGCTGGCTGGCTGGGCCTCAAGGGGCGGCTGGGCCGCCTGGGCTCGCCGGCCCAACTCGGCGGTGGTGGGTGCCGACGGCCCCGTCCCGATTGGATCGGGCGGCGGCACGACGAACGCCGGTGGCGGCAACCTGACGCCGGCGAGGAGGAGGCGGGCCTACGCAGGGGCGACGGAGGCGGCGGGAACGGGGGCCGCGCTGGAAGGTGGAGAGAGAGGAGAAAGAAAGGCTGGGGCGCATCTGGGCCGTCGGATCTCCGGATCTGACGGTCGAGATCGCCTGGGGGCTAAGGTTTCGGGATTTGAGGGCTTTTGGGCGAAAATTATAGCAAAATTTGGGGGTGTGGCTGCAATTTTGTGGCTAGGGAAACCCTAAAAAGGGGTGGGAGAGTTGTGGTCTTTATATAGCTCAGACGGCTGGCAGTTTGCAAAAACACCCCGGTTTTTCTCTCTCACGCGCGGTGCTCACGTTTCTGACCGCCGGGGGTCTGCAGGACCTCCGATTCGGGTAAAACTTCGAACTGCACGATCAGCGCGTCGAGCCGGCGGCGTTCACCTCGCGTTGGAACCGTTCCGAGAACACTTCCCAGCGCGTTATAAAAATATCCCGTTTACTTATTAAACGGGGTTTTTCATTCCGTTGGCTGCGGCTGGTCTCGTGCGGTTTTCACGATGTGATCGGGTGAAACCCGGTGTCGCAAAGGTCGAATGTCAGGGTGGCAAAGATCGGTCTCCGTCCGGTACGAGATAAGAGGGGGGGGGGAATAATCGTCGAACGATAAATCGGGGATGCAAACACCGCAAACAAATCAGACAATCAAAAAATTCACACCGAAAACAAAATTTTTAATTTTTGTAAAATCTGGAATGTTACAAAAGGATACCGAAATGATTATAATTGTTTTCCATTTTTTTTCCTTGCGATGTAATTTTATCCATGGATATGTTAGTGTTGTTAAATCAAGAGTGGTTTTTATACTCCAAAAGAGGTGCCAAAAATAGTTATAGTTGATTTTCCAAAAAAAAAGCTTGCGATGTAATTTTACCCATGACTATGTTAATGTTGTTATATCATGAGTAGTTTTGATACATCTAAAAGAGGCGCGTAGTTCTAGGCTATTTTTATATTATTCCTGCGATGTAATTTTATCCATGGCTATGTGAGAATTGCTACATCATGAGTAATTTTTATACTTCCTCCGATTCAAAATAAGTGTCGCTCATGTTGCACTAAGCTAGGGAGTACATCCTAAAGAGGTGCCGAGATAGCAGTTTATATACATGATCCCGCCTAGGTGCGTACTTATATTCCATAGCCTATTTTTTAATGTGATAGAACATCTTTTCCTATTCGAGGAACTTTCAAAATGCTCAAGGTTTCTTCCATCTCTTTTTCCTTTCTGCTACCTTTTTTTAAAGCACAAAACTACAACTTGTGGTACATTAGATATGTAAAGAAGAAACACCCTCTACAAATATAGGTGTATAAATGTTACTGCCTAGTAAGCTGATTGCAATCCCAATTTTAGGTGTATAAATGTTACTTCTTACATCATCTGTATTTTTCATGCACCACCAAATATCTGTTTATGCACAAATGGGTTACCTCCTTCTGATTTTGTCTCTGTATATCACAATGTACTTATTGTGTCAGAATTAGAACTAATATGCAGCCTAGTAAGATGTGTTCTTTTATCCATTACATGTGTGTGTTCTTACATCATGGGTATTTTTTATATATTCTCAAATATCTGATTCTGTACAAATATGTTACATACTTTTCTTCAATTTTATCTATGTAGTTATCATGATGGTTTTTTAAGTGAGAATTATAACTAAACCTAATAATATTTGATATTCAGGCAACAGATTTAAGATGCATAGGCATATGCAAGTGGTGAACAACTCTAGTTCCCTCCTTTAAGTGAGAGTGGTCTGCTTCAACTTTCGTTGTCCTGTTCCCAATTTCCTTACACAAGCTTACCGCCCTGAATGTCACCGTGTTTTTATGATGTACTCCCTCCGTAAATAAATATAAGAGCATATAGATAACTACTTTAGTTATCTATATGCTCTTATATTTATTTACGGAGGGAGTAACATTTTGTTCTGGTCTATTCTGGCACCAACAAGTGGATTTGTACAGATCCAGCTTTTTATGTGGCATAACACAACTATTTTCACATCATATTACCATTTCTTTGCATCATGTTAGTGTTATATTCACCATATAAATATTTACATACATCCTACATGCCAGGACTTAGCCACAAAAAGAAACACAATGAACTACAACTACAAGTACAGGAATATACCAGCAGCAGCAGCGAATCCATGTTGGAACCAAAAGTGCAAAAGTTCCATCATCCAACTATTCATAAACCATGATATGTAACAAGACATGGATGGGAGACTAACATGCATCTTTTTTTGTTATAACTGCCAGTTTGTTCTTATATATAGATAAATTTTGTTACTCCATACCATTTTGTAATGCTCCAGTTGTTGCGGATTTGGAAATTTATTTTTGACTATATGTGTATTTTCTGTGCTACAACAATAGATTTGGTTCTAACTTTTCCAGCATGAAGAACGAGACAAAGCGAGTGTTCTGTGTGGGGGTGAGGTTGGGATTTTCTCTTGTTCGAACACAACAATAAATCTCTCCTGAATAACTGTGCAAGGGGGTGCGCAGGCAAGAGGTGTCATTGTTGCTGTTTAGGGAAAGATAAAAGTATTAAACACTCCGGTTTCTATTTTAGGAAAGGGCACTTTATAAGCCAAATAGTGCCTGGGCACTGCCTAGCCACGCCCGTAAACTACTAATTAGATCTCCAACTACAACCAGCAAGCTTGGCAATGCAAAAATTTAAAGATATAACATAGTTGTCTTATTGGAATTCACACTACTTAGTGCTTTCTCACTGTACACTCACTTCTTAGATTATACTACCTCCGATCCATAATAAGTGTCGCTCATCTAGTACAAAGTTTGTACTAACTTAGTACAAAATCTGCGACACTTGTTATGGATCGGAGGGAGTAACATAGTATAATTCTTGATGATTTATACACAAATAAGCTTACTAAAATTTTCTCATATAGTCAACAACTATAACTTGTGGTTGCAGCACAAGAGCGAATACTTCTCCATCTTGATTAGACAAAAAAATTGTGAGATTAAAAAAAAGCCATAATGCATGTAAGCATATATGATTATACTCGTACAACTTGATGTACTTTGAATATGTAACACCTCCTTGAGTATCTGCATACTCGTCCTCAAAAAAATCTGGTATGGCTTTTCAACTAATTTTGGTTCATAAATTAGTTCCATCAGACTGATATGATTCATACTCATATACCCGGATGTTTCCCAAATGATAAATTAATATAGCAAGGATACAAATAGTGGGTTAAATATATGCTTTCAAATAGATTGGAAATGGCAGTGATAAATAAACCATGAGCGATCTACAAAAATAGCAGTACACCAAACATGGCATGGATGCATAGGCAACAGAATTAAATGCACTGGATCTAATCATCTGCAAGCGTAGAAAAACTGGATCTAACGTTGGGGCATTGAGCGTACATATATGCTACACATTATATAAACTTGACCTTGGATCTCACGGGATGGAAATTTCCTCTAAGGATAATGATTAAGCACATTGATGAACAAAGTGAGAGTCATCAGCTGATAAAATGCAAGGTATATCTGTGCTCGGGGCATCTGTAAGAAATTGATTGACCTGGTGCTACGTTGTATGGCTGTATGGATTCCTAATAGATCGGAGGGCATCCGTTCCTTATGCCATATGGATTGTATTGAATCTAATTAATTAATCAAGTCCCTTTCCACACACAAAAGGGAAGAACGGGGATGAGGAGAGGAGTAGGAGGCTGAAGAGGTCGAGGTGCTCGTACTTAACATTGTATAAGTCAATCCAAGTCGCTTCTTCATCTCCAGGAATCCGGTAAGGGAAAGGACGGGGAAGATCTTGAAGAGGACAAGATCGTACAGGTCGCAGGAGGAGGCGTAGACGAGGGATCTGTACCGCACCCGCTGCTCCTCTTACTCCTTGTACATTCGCCAGTTGAGGAACCCAGCTTCGCCCACCCCAGCTGCTCAAATGATGCTCCCACCACCATGCCCTCGTAGACCACCGCGCTCCACCCCGTCTCCCCTTACCTTATGTAGATGCCGATGCGGTTCCGGCGGGGCTCGGAGTGGTTGGCGGTCAGATCTAGTGGGGGAAACGAACTTGGAGAGAGAGAGAGAGAGAGAGAGAGATCCAGTCGGGGTATGGGTGTGTGATGAAGCCGGCGGAGGAGCGATGCGCTCATGGTGATGGATCTGGAGGAGGTCGATGCGATGAGAAGAGAGTGGCAGCGGTTGCGGGGAAGGTGAATCTACTAATTTACTAAGGGCGATTTGATATTTTGCCACCCGTTACTTTGCGATTTGATGATTTGCCACCTCGTGTCTTAATGACGGGTGGGTCCGGGCCCACCTTTCATTCTCGGGGAGGGGGAGCAAATTATCAAATGGGGAAGTAAGGGATGGCAAAAGATCAAATTTGCCATTTACTAAAGCCCTAGGGGCAAATCACTTGAGAATCAATTGAGCCGACCGATTTTTCTAGTTGGTTCGATTTTGACCGGGTCGATCGTAAAGTGTGGGTTCGGCTATAGAGGAAATCGTTGTTTTGACCCTTTATCAATAGTTTAAGCGGATCTGATCCCGATCGATAAAATTTTGGAATCTGACCATTTTCGACACGCCACACACCCCGGCGTTTGGGTTACAAAGGGGACGCCGCGATCCTCGGCGTTTTTGAGGGGTAGACGCCGCCCTCCCCGGCGTTTCGGCATTGGCCTCACCAGTTGCTAATCACGCCACGATGGCATGGTGAGACGCCAAGGACCCCGGCGTTTTGACTAGACGCCATGGAGTCCGGCGTCTCCCTTGTGGCACGCGTGCTGCGAGTTTTTTTTAAGGAAACGCGTGCTGCGAGTTGTGTCAGCGGCAATCATCATTCCCTTTGGCGGTCCCATACGTACCATGCAACCAACCAAACGCTCCCCCTCCCTTTCCATCTATCCCCTCTCTCTCCTCGCACGTGACGCTCATGCCGTCGTGCTCAAACCACGTCCCCCTCGGCACTCCTTTCTCTATCAATTGCTAATCATGCTTGTCACCTTTTACTTCACCCTCTAAATCTAATCACTGCTAATCATCACTGCGTGCCCGACCTTAAACGCTTTATACTAGAACCATCACCTTTCCATCTATGATCTATCTCGGCTTGCTAGCTCCTTCCATTCCTTTTGCCTATCTTCTCCTTTCACACCTACCTACAAGGCTACAACTACAAAGCTTGCATTGCCCGTGTAGCTAGGCAAAGGGCTCTCACTTTCCAATTCTCAAGTTGTCGTGAGATGATCATCTATTCAGTTTGCTAGCCCCCGCACATGCGTTACACATGTGTTTAGAAGCCGTCATTAGTGTGCCACCTTTTTTTAGTTATAACTAACTCGATGGGGGTACGCCAATCGATATACATGTCGATTGAGGGTTTTTTCGCTTGTGTCTAACTACACTCATGCTTATTAAAATATAAATATATTGCCTCACTTTTTTTTCATAAGTTTACATTTTTAGTTGAGTTACCTGGTGCAAATATGCATGGTATTTGATCCAAAAGGTTTTGTGTTCAAAAACCCTGTCAACGCATTATTTTTTTAAGAAAATTCTATGGCCTACACAAAACCTATGACAAGAAATAAAATAGCATATACATGGGAGGGAATGTTAAATATAAACATATTGCCTAGGCTCTCTCATAAGTTCGGATTTTGGTTTGAGTTGGCTGGTGCATCAATTCAATAATGCTAGTGAAAGTGCAAGCTAATACTCTTTCAGTTCAAAATTCATGATACATTCATTTCATCGATAAATATTGCAACTTGCAACTGATTGCCAACTAAAATTGTATTTTTTTCCAGAAATTGACTATGATTCTTTTGCAAATTCTTTTTGACCAAGACACAATCGAGAAAATTTCATATCGACATATGAATTATGATTAGCAAAGCTACTTGTACGACGAAGCCACCTTGCACACGTGATTTAATTGCAAAAAATCAACACATTGAAAATATACTTTGAAGAAACACCGGTTTATGGGTTTGTGGCCCAAAGGCCCAAAACTTTGATTGGCGGCCACCCCCTCCGCCCGGAAATACTTGTAGAAAAAATGGATGAAAATGAATGTAACTAAAACTAAAATACGTCTAGTTACATCTATTGTTTTGATAAGTATTTTCGAAGGAAGGGAAAAAATTGTAAAAAACATTGATTGATAGCTTAGACCATTTTGATGACAGTTATGCCATATAGGTACTGCAGTTGCTGACATGGCGTAACGGTTCATGATAGACGACGTTAAAAGGGGATTTGTCTAACGATGGTAGATGACGTTTACCGAGAAGAACCAACGGTAAAATGTGGCTAGCATCAGCTAGGAACCCCGAGTCTCATCCATATGCCAATCATCTCCTAGCTACTACGTACGGCTGACTAGCTAGCTGTGCACTTTGCATTGCCATTCTTGGGAAAGTTACTGCTGCCTTTTGGATGGATGTCCAAGTCGTAATCACTAATTCGCAGGTCAAACCATGGTTAGCATGCAAGACCGGCGATGCAACAGGGGAGACGCTGGACTCCATGGCGTCTAGCCATACCCAATACGCCGGGGTCCTTGGCGTCTCACCATGCCACCGTGGCGTGATTAGCAACTGGTGAGGCCAATGCCAAAACGCCGGGGAGGGCGGCGTCTACCCCTGAAAAACGCCGGGATCGCGGCGTCCCCTTTGTAACCCAAACGTCGGGGTGTGTGGCGTCTCGGAAAGGGTCAGATTCCAAAATTTTATCGATCGGTGGTCAGATCCGCTTAAACTATTGGAAAAGGGTCAAAACAACGAATTTCACCGCTATAGGTGGGCCTTTATGGTCAGCGATTGGGGTCGTTGGCAAAGGCTGCCGTTATCTATCGAGAGGAGGACCGCTCAAAAAAAAAGTCTATCAAGAGGAGGGTTACTTTCTGGTCTGTGGACGGCGTGGAGCGCCTCTCCGGCTGTCCACTGAGGAGAGAGGCGCGTGGAGGGGTTTGGGTAGGCGGAGACGCCGCCGACGCCGTGGTTTCTCTAGACAGAAGGGGGGTGGGAGTGGGCGGCTGGAGCGGGAATCCACGGGTGCACACACAAGTGACGCGAATAGCGCAGACGTGAGCACCGCTGCTGCCCATCATGGTCGACCGGGAGGGAGGGATGAAAGTCGTGGGTGCACACTGCAGCAGCCAACAGAGACAACACAAGAACAACGGGGCGGCACTCTCCTTTCCGGCGGTGTGTCGGACTAACGCAGATAGTGTTCAATCGTATATCTTCTCACATCAAGGTTGGTACTGGTTCCTATCTTCTTCTTTTGCACGGGCGATCTTTCTCTAATCCCCCCCCATTAATTGAAGCTCTGAACCATCTAATCAACCCATGATTTTTTGCTCCCACTATCTCTTCTTTTTGCTGATGTTTTTGTTGATGCAGGCACGAGTTATGGAACTTGGACCCATTCCTCATGATCTACGAGTTCTCAGGTACTCCTTCATTCGATTGTTATTGATGATTCATTGATATTTTTGTTGAAATTAGAGTTCAAGTGATATGTTTCAAAGTTCCTACGGTAGCTTCAACCATTGTTTCCTGATTGATAGCTCAGTCTATTGGTTTCAGTCCCTATCTTCGACCGCAGACGTTGTGGGCTGTGGTCCATGTTCTGGGAATATATAGTGGCTTTTTGGAACCAATGATATGGAGCATGGCTTCAGCATATGGATTTTTGAGGTAACTCACAGTTACTTCATATTCTTCTCCCTGAAAAGTTAATTGGGTTTAATTCGTGGGCACTTAAGATAAACATGGCTAGATCTCCATTTTTCTGTTTCTATATGCAATTTACCTTCCAAAATATTTTCTAGTCTATGTTGTTTCATTATCTATTTTACTTTTTTGTCTAGCACTGTGAATGAATAAGTGCTTTACAGTTAAACATGGACACACATAGTTGCATCTATACTTTTTATTCCAAATGAACTCAACCACTTGGACACATATTTGTTCCACTGAACATACACGGTTGCTCAGGATGAAGAAATTCCTTTTGATTTTTTTATTAGTTGACATAGCTAGATACTTTGGACAATTTAGGGGTGGCTCTGGATGTTTGAAATTATTATTTCTGGTGTCCAGTTTAAAAACTAATGTGCAGATGGAATATTCGTTTTCAGACTTCGTGTTGCACACTGAGAGGCACTTACTTATCTCACACAATTAATAGTTTGTAGAGAATAATGGCACGAGAAATAACGATTTAGAAAGGGAACTCCCTTTCTTTTTTATCAATTTCTCAGTCCGGGTCTGTAGCTGGTCTATTTTCGTTGGGCGGCTGGACATTTAGGGTTGTGAGCCATGATGGCGGCAACCCGCTTCTTGTGTTTGCTTTGCCAGTTTGCCGTGATATTCGTTGTTAGGTGTTTTTCAGGGGCATGTGGATTTGGCGTACCGATTATGTGGATTTTGGTTGTTGTTTTCAGATGTCCCTCATGATGGCGGTCGGATTGATGGCTTAATTTTGTGATGGACGACAATATTGGGGGTGGATTCTGCTTGGTCGGTATGGTGGTGATCTTCCACCGCTGCCGGGCCTCAACCACAACTAGGACATGGAAATATTTTTCCCAGAGGTAACACATTAATACTTTCTTAAATCCTCTCATAAGTACTGTCATAATTGTAACACCCCGGGTGTCACGCTACAGTAATCACTCTCACAGTTTGCTAATTATTGTTGCTAATCCTGGTTGCTAATCATGCCTTGATCAAACTTTGCCTTGGATCATATTCAAACCATGATGGTTGATATTCAAAACCATATGCCCAATGCACCTTGATCACTTGGAATCAAATCAAGTCCAAAACTCCTTTTGATTGATAAAAAAAAACAATGTGGTAAATGAAAGTTCATCCAAAATTTATGAAACTAATTTTTGTTAAATGCATAAAAATAATAGAACCATGTTAGACTAACTTTGGAAATTTGTTGGTCCATAGAAAAATGCAAACAATCCAAAATAGTAGCTTAAAAACCCCACTTTAAGTATTTATTAATTAAAAGAAATATCAAAGGAATTTATATATGCCCCAAACCTTTTATATCACTGATATGGGGTGTAGACTTAATTTACAAACACCTAACACAATTTAAAAAAATGCAGAAGCTAACAAAACAATTGCAAACAAAAAGACAGAAAAGAAAAATAAAAGAAAAGGAAACAAAACCTAAACTACGCCTGGGGCAGGCCCCCCCTGTTCGGCCCACTCCTCAGCCCTCCCCCAATCCCCTTCCGCTACAGGGAGGTTGGCCATGGCGTGGCGGCCATCGAGCCGCCATGGCCACTGTTCGTCGTCGTGTCGCGCATCCCCCGGGTCGCCTGGAAGATAAGAACGGCCGCCCCCACCCCTCCGTCCAACCCTAGATCGAGCCCAACCTCTTTTTCCCACCTCTCTCGCGTCTCGACTGTGCTCGCCGCCATGGCCATGGGCTCATGAGCTCGCGCGGCCAACGACCACGCCAAGCCGTGTCATCATGTCCAGGGGCTTCACCGTGGACGCCTACCTCGCCTCAAGTAGTCTGATGGCGCTGAGCTACCTCGTACGCCGCGAATCGACGTTGTCTCCTCCGCCACGGTCGCTGGCTTCCGGCGAAAAATTCGTCGCCGTCCACGTGCCCCCGAGGCCGCTGCCGCGCCCTACTGCTCACTGTGACCTCCTCCCTCGGATTCCCTTTTTCCCCCTTCGATTTGGGTGCCGTAGGTTGCCGTCACCGGGTTCCCGTGGTCATCATTTTCGCCGCGGCCGGCCACCCCTGTTGCGTCCTCGCCGTGCCCACGCGCGCCCCGCACCCTTCGCTGCGCCCCGCGTGCGCCTAGCTCCGGCTGCTCTCCTGGTCTCGCCGCGCTCCCCGCGGCCCTGGGTTGGCTGGCCTCGCCACTCCCCTCCGACCGGTGTCCACGACCGACCTGGCACGCGTGCCCTGCCCCTCCGTGCCGCTCTCGTGCGCGTCGGCCTCCTCCCCGAAACCCGTACACGCGCCCCTCGCCGCAGCCTTCCCCCACCTCGCCTCGCCGGAGCAGCCACGCCACAGTGCCGTGGTTCGCCGCCGGCCTCCTACGACTGGATTAGCCAGTGGGCTAACCCCCCCGGTTGATAGCCCCCTCTAACTAAAACAAATTACTACTTACCCCCTTTTCTGTTAGAATGACAGTGGGCCCTATGCCAAAGAGTTTAGTTTAATTAGTTGCTAACTTGTATAATCCCTGTGTGACTTACATGTGGGCCCAGTGGTTATTTAAATTAATTAAATGTTTTTATTACTAATGTGAGGCTGACCAGTGGGTCCCACTGGTCAGGTTTGACCAGTCAACTCTCTGTGGATAATGTTGCATTTTATTAATAAATTAAATTCAGAAAATCTTTTAAAATGATTAAAACTTTGAATTTAAATATCTCTTAAACCGTAAGTCAGATTAAAAAACTTTATACATGAAAATTGATCAGAAAAATATAACAGATACGAATACGCTATACGTATATAACCACCCCCCTCTAACATACCGAACATCGACATCCCCCCCTCCGGGTCGTTTGTCCGATGATTTGTCCGGTACTGATAAAGTATCCAGATGAATTTATTCCGAACACGAAAGTTGTTCAGAATGAATCAACGATCACAGATACGCTAACCACATGTCTGTTAGATGTCTCTAACACTGCAGACATGGAACCTTCCCCCTCCGGATCATCTGTCCGGTAATCAACCGATACTGATGAGTCATCCCCGGACAAATTCCTTCTGCGAGAAAATCACCGAACATTGCGTTAGAGCCCCGTTGCTTTGTATCTTCTATGTCAAACATTTGTATTGCTATTATTGTTGTGTATTTACTGTTTCTCCCCCCTGATTCTCCGGTAGACCCCGCTGCTGCCGCCGACTACACCGCCGCTGAGTATGACTACTACATCGACGACCCTACCCCTATCGTCGAGCTTCCAGGCAAGCAGAGCCATTCTCTTCCCCATATATCGCCTATCTTTCCGTACATTTCTTGCACTAGGCATTGTTACTGCTGCTACTACGTTACAATCCTATTCTATTGCATAGCCTGTTTTTATCGCCCCTTGATGTACCTTCCTTTAATCCTATGCTGCCTATTATTACTTATGCATTATTCAGCAGTGAGCCCTGCGCATTGTTAGTTAGGTTTAGAATAGCGGGTCGTGATCACTCTGGGAGTGATCGCGGAAACGATTATTACAACTGAAACAGGTACGGATCAATGCAGACACCCTAGGGAACCTACAACGGCGAGACTCTGCCGAGTCGCTTCGAGTTTGACTTACGAGTGGAATGGAATCGTATTTCACTCTCGTCGGCTCAGTAGCGTAGCATCACCGGGATGATACGAGGTTTACCTCTTTAGTTCATTCCGCTAATGTCTCTGTCAAACCTCTTTAAGTGTGCCATCGAGGGTGATACCTCCTGGTTTCACTTAATGGTAGGCACTCGAACCAACTGGTGTCCTTAAAGGTAAGAGTCGGGCGACCCAACGGTGCCCGCGAGAGGTATATTGTCGGGAACGACAGGGAGGGTACGACCGACGTTACTGGCGTGCTTGGCCCCTGCTCGTATCTCGCGAGAGTTACCAAACTATGAAAAGTCGAGCTCTACCAAGAGCACACGCGAGACAAGGTAAGGAGACGGTTCACCTTGTTGGTAACCGCAGTGACTTGGTGGGACGACAGAGCCGGCACCGATGTACTGGTGGACCTGACTGCTGTCGTTGACCGCGGGTCGGTTAAGTCGAGGCAACGATAACAGTTGTCACGCAGGTTAATTAAAATGCTAAATAGTTCGGCGGATGTGTTGAGTAGCCTTTTTGGCTTGTACGCACTACCTACACGTGGGACGAGGAGTGTGGGCTCCCCTGCATCGTAGTCTCGTTCGAGGGTCTTCAGACGTCAGCAGTACCGCGGGCTGATTGCCGGGAAGTGGTGTTGTCTTCTCTTGCTCGAGCGGTGTATTTGTGTTTGCTTTCATTTTGCTTCACCGGCCAGTCACGCACCGTGCAGGAGTACGTTCGGGTTAGGGTCCAAAGCCCGGCGTACATAGGGTATAGTCCGGCGGATGACCTCTCTGTTGATTGCCGAAGGATGGGCTACTTTGTGTCGGATAGCTTTGGTGGAGCGTTCCCTAACAAGGTTCCCGCCACCCTGGAGATCCGAGCGTCGTAGAGTCACGCCAGTGCACCCCTGCAGGGAAGATTAATATATTCGAATAGCCGTGTCCATGGTAACAGGACGCTTTATGCTAAAGCTGGATCTTACCACTAGAAATTATTACTATTAAACTGTATGGTTCCGGGTCTTCTTCCTCGCAGGGAGTCGAGGAAGGGAACTCGGAGGCATTATTATTATTATTAATCATTAGAACTTATATTATACAATGTTGCAGCAACTTCTGCTTCATTGTTACTTTATTATTTTATATAAACTGTTGGCTGATTCTTACCTCATGCTGCAAGACATCGTCGGAAGATGCTAGTCTTCGATAGGCCTAGCTTCGTACCCTTATTCTGATTTCTATCTTGCAGTCCACTATATACAGCCTCTTCTTTCCGTTGATACAATGCATAATGCTTAGTAGCGGAGTAAGTCTCGCGGGTATACTAGATACTCACCCTGCTTTATTTCCTTTACTGTTTTGCCTGATCGACCGCTGCAGTCGACGTTGGAGCCCAGGAGCAGGAGATCCTCGATGTCGACCACCACAACTTGAAGATCCCCGATGCCTTCTACGACGTCGAGTTCCCCGTTGACCAGGAGTAGTTTGGAGGTTCCCAGGTAGGAGGCCTCGCCTTTTCGATCGATTGATTTTTGTGCTAGCCTTCTTAAGGCATATCGTGTGTACCTTGTGTCTGTACTCAGATACTTTTGCTTCCGCTAACTTTGTGCTCTCGAGCTGTTGTATTCGAGCCCTCGTGGCCCCTGGCTTGTATTAAACATCTTGTACTATTTTATTTGTAAAGTTGTGTTGTGATATCTCACCGTGAGTCCCTAATCTCGATCGTGTACCTTGTGTGTATGATTACTGTACACGGCTTGATTTTGGGGGAGTCACAAGTTGGTATCAGAGCCGACTGTCTGTAGGACACCCCCTTCCAACTCCTTGGTTGAAGTCGAGTCTAGTCGTTGTGAAACTACTTTACTAACAGTGTCGTGTGGCTTAACGGCCCACGTCGCAAAATGGGTGGTACTAGGATCTTTTTCTCCGTACCCTTACTCTGGGACTCTGATCTCTCTTCTCTTTCGGGTTAAAGATTTTACTAACTCTGACATTAGGTTCTCGTGACTACTTCCTCCCGGAGAGCCCCTCATTACAGATGATCGCTTGCTTCACCAGAAGATGCCGAAGATACTCTCCGATGAATTGCCGAGACCCTATGTGATCATCGCCCTTGCAATCCCATGCCTCCGATAAGTGTGTGTGGGTAATTACCTATACTTTCCGATCATCCATTCAATCCCAGTTGCTCTTGTGTTCACAAGATGCATCGAAATACTTTCCGTTGTTTCGGGAATCCTCTGAGCCTACTACCTTGCAGCTTCTTTTCACCCTGTGGATAATTCCTCACATTTAGCGAGGATCCGTCCATTGTAAGTTGTTCCTGTGATTCCCAAAATACTTTGAAATACTATTCGATCTCGCGACAATCCTCGGCAGCCTACTGCTTTGGGGATTCTTCTTATCTGCTTGCACTATGATTAATCCCGTTTGGCTTGTAGACTTTGATGACCTCCCTTGGCATTGCCATTCTTATCTGTTGAATCATCGTGTGTCCTAGTGCACACAATTATCAGTTGATCCCTATGAATCCATTCTTCTGGCTCAGACGTCATTCCGGACATGAGCTGGTTCTCGGTAAATCAAACCTTAATTGATTAACCGTCAAGCTTCTATTCAACTTATTCATGTTTGATCGATGTATCTGAATCCGATACATCGATATGGGAGTCATAATTCCTTTGAAATTCAACATCGAAATATCCAGCTGCTTCTGTCATCTGATGCCTTTGTATTCTTTCTCCTTATGGTTGAGTACCGATACTCACACCAGACTCTCTGTACGCCGCCTGACCTTTTGGTGGATTACTACCTACCGTGCCCTTGTGTTCTAAATCATTGACGAGCTTCCCCTGATACGTAATGCCTTTGGTGAATGGTATCATCTGCTCCATGTCGTCAGCCTTCTGCTTTCAAACTTGTATCTCTTGTTTCTGTTGTTTGTCGTATAGATTCGTAAGATGTCCCTATGGGTTGTACTTATGTTTCAACCATCTGTGTGAACCCCGAAAACTTCTTCGGGTCATACTCTACTGGTGTTACAAATTGCCTACTCTACAAATTCATCGACAACGAGAAGTGAATGAGAGGCTATGCATTGAAGAAGTGGGAGTCGACCTTGAACCTTTGTGTTCATGCCCATGGATACGATGTAGAACTTATCATGAAAGCTTCTTGAAAAAGGAATTGTCCCCTTGGTATAAATCCTTCTACACCTATGATCCACCGTTCTACCTTCGAGTATTACCCCTGGTATCTCGAGGATATCATGCCTTTGCACTACATCTTATGAATTGTGATGAAACAATGTCTATCCCTGTCATAGCCATTTCATGGTTCTGGGTTGTCGTCAACCGGCAACACCGAATACTTTCTCTTCACCATTCCTTTTTCTTGATGTCGCCGTTGTTCGATTGGATTTTCTTGAAACCTTTTGAAATGATGTGTCGTGGTCATCATCGACATCTTGGATTCTACCAAGTGTTAATTGGATTCATCGTGTGAAATACCATCCTTGCTCCTCGATGATTTGTGTCATCATTGACAACCCCCTTTGACTCCCTGCCAATACAAACTTGGTCATGTATATATTGCTCTGCCTTCCCTTGGGAAAGATATACCCCTGATACTTGTGTATCATCACATTTTCCTTTCCATTGGTCTGTTTAACCTTTCTTTGGATATAAATTATCCGAGCAGTGATAATTCCCTGCTGATGTAAACACTTCGGTGTACTAATTTGTTCGTCCAACCAGTTAGAATTGTTGATGACTTTTCGGTGACCACCGATGGACGAGAACTTTTCCTACTGGTCCGCCTTGTCTTAACGAGCGGGAAAAAGGTTCTCTTCGTCCCTTGCCCTTGGCACTGATGTTGTTGCCGACATAGCTAATATGTTGTTCTCTGACTTACCTTGCAACTTGATTGCATTGTTTGTCACCACCCTCCTATTCAACGTTGGCCCATAACCCACAGTTCCACAGGATCGAAACCTGACTCTCTTGACCGCGTATGCAATTCACGAGTCCTCTACCTTGTGATATCCAGTTCGATATCAGACTCAGTGCTTATGCCTGATGCTCTGGACCCCTTTTATCCTCCGTTATCATCGTCTAATGCTTGCATATCCGCTTGGAAAACTTCTCATGCCTTCTTTTGTTTCTCTCGATGTATCTCCCTGAGTTTAACTCGTGAGATACTTTGTACCCCATTCCCTCGGACAACCTCGGTTGATCAACTGGGTACCAATCCGACCTCCTTAAATTTTTCTCCTAGCCTATTCGTAGGTACGATAAAGCTCCTGCAGGAAGGATAACAACTCGACGAGATGCACCGATGCAGAGGAATGAAGACCACATCATCAAGAATTAACTGCTTCGAGAAGGGCAACAAGAACCAAGAAGACTCGTTAGAATGCGAAACCGAAACCTTACCCTTGCCCTACTTTTAAATTCTCGGGACGAGAATTCTTTGTAGTGGTGGAGATTTGTAACACCCCGGGTGTCACGCTACAGTAATCACCTACAGTAATCACTCTCACCGTTTGCTAATTATTGTTGCTAATCCTGGTTGCTAATCATGCCTTGATCAAACTTTGCCTTTGATCATATTCAAACCATGATGGTTGATATTCAAAACCATATGCCCAATGCACCTTGATCACTTGGAATCAAATCAAGTCCAAAACTCCTTTTGATTGATAATAAAAAAACAATGTGGTAAATGAAAGTTCATCCAAAAATTATGAAACTAATTTTTGTTAAATGCCTAAAAATAATAGAACCATGTTAGACTAACTTTGGAAATTTGTTGGTCCATAGAAAAATGCAAACAATCCGAAATAGTAGCTTAAAAACCCCACTTTAAGTATTTATTAATTAAAAGAAATATCAAAGGAATTTATATATGCCCCAAATCTTTTATATCACTGATATGGGGTGTAGACTTAATTTACAAACACCTAACACAATTTAAAAAAATGCAGAAGCTAACAAAACAATTGCAAACAAAAAGACAGAAAAGAAAAATAAAAGAAAAGGAAACAAAACCTAAACTACGCCTGGGGCAGGCCCCCCCTGTTCTGCCCACTCCTCAGCCCTCCCCCAATCCCCTTCCGCTACAGGGAGGTTGGCCATGGCGTGGCGGCCATCGAGCCGCCATGGCCACTGTTCGTCGTCGTGTCGCGCATCCCCCGGCTCGCCTGGAAGATAAGAACGGCCGCCCCCACCCCTCCGTCCAACCCTAGACCGAGCCCAACCTCTATTTCCCATGCTCCTCGCCTCTCTCGCGTCTCGACTGTGCTCGCCGCCATGGCCATGGGCTCATGAGCTCGCGCGGCCAACGACCACGCCAAGCCGTGCCATCATGTCCAGGGGCTTCACCGTGCACACCTACCTCGCCTCAAGCAGTCTGCTGGCGCCGAGCTACCTCGTACGCCGCGAATCGACGTTGTTTCCTCCGCCACGGTCGCTGGCTTCTGGCGACAAATTCGTCGCCGTCCACGCGCCCCCGAGGCCGTTGCCGCGCCCTACTGCTCACTGTGAGCTCCTCCCTCGGATTCCCTTTTCCCCCTTCGATTTGGGTGCCGTAGGTTGCCGTCACCGGTTTCCCGTGGTCATCATTTTCGCCGCGGCCGACCACCCCTGTTGTGTCCTCGCCGTGCCCACGCGCGCCCCGCACCCTTCGCTGCGCCCCGCATGCGCCTAGCTCCGGCTGCTCTCCTGGTCTCGCCGCGCTCCCCGCGGCCCTGGGTTGGCTGGCCTCGCCGCTCCCCTCCGACCGGTGTCCACGACCGACCTGGCACGCGCGCCCTGCCCCTCCGTGCCGCTCTCGTGCGCGTCGGCCTCCTCCCGAAATCCGTACACGCGCCCCTCGCCGCAGCCTTCCCCCACCTCGCCTCGCCGGAGTAGCCACGCCACAGTGCCGTGGTTCGCCGCCGGCCTCCTACGACTGGATTAGCCAGTGGGCTAACCCCCCGGTTGATAGCCCCCTCTAACTAAAACAAATTACTACTAACCCCCTTTTCTGTTAGAATGACAGTGGGCCTTATGCCAGAGAGTTTAGTTTAATTAGTTGCTAACTTGTATAATCCCTGTGTGACTTACATGTGGGCCCAGTGGTTATTTAAATAAATTAAATGTATTTATTACTAATGTGAGGCTGACCAGTGAGTCCCACTGGTCAGGTTTGACCAGTCAACTCTCTGTGGATAATGTTGCATTTTATTAATAAATTAAATTCAGAAAATCTTTTAAAATGATTAAAACTTTGAATTTAAATATCTCTTAAACCGTAAGTCAGATTCAAAAACTTTATACATGAAAATTGATCAGAAAAATATAACGGATACGAATACGCTATCCGTATATCAACCACCCCCCTCTAACATACCGAACATCGACATCCCCCCCTCCGGGTCGTTTGTCCGATGATTTGTCCGGTCCTAATAAAGTATCCGGATGAATTTATTCCGAACACGAAAGTTGTTCAGAATGAATCAACGATCACAGATACGATAACCACATGTCTGTTAGATGTCTCTAACACTGCAGACATGGAACCTTCCCCCTCCGGATCATCTGTCCGGTAATCAACCGATACTGATGAGTCATCCCCGGATAAATTCCTGCTGCGAGAAAATCACCGAACATTGCGTTAGAGCCCCGTTGCTTTGTATCTTCTATGTCAAACATTTGTATTGCTATTATTGTTGTGTATTTACTGTTTCTCCCCCCTGATTCTCCGGTAGACCCCGCTGCTGCCACCGACTACACCGCCGCTGAGTACGACTACTACGTCGACGACCCTACCCCTACCGTCGAGCTTCCAGGTAAGCAGAGCCATTCTCTTCCCCATATATCGCCTATCTTTCCGTACATTTCTTGCACTAGGCATTGTTACTGCTGCTACTACGTTACAATCCTATTCTATTGCATAGCCTGTTTTTATCGCCCCTTGATGTACCTTCCTTTAATCCTATGCTGCCTATTATTACTTATGCATTATTCAGCAGTGAGCCCTGCGCATTGTTAGTTAGGTTTAGAATAGCGGGTCGTGATCACTCTGGGAGTGATCGCGGAAACGATATATTACAACTGAAACAGGTACGGATCAATGCAGACACCCTAGGGAACCTACAACGGCGAGACTCTGCCGAGTCGCTTCGAGTTTGACTTACGAGTGGAATGGACTCGTATTTCACTCTTGTCGGCTCAGTAGCGTAGCATCACCGGGATGATACGAGGTTTACCTCTTTAGTTCATTCCGCTAATGTCTCTGTCAAACCTCTTTAAGTGTGCCATCGAGGGTGATACCTCCTGGTTTCACTTAATGGTAGGCACTTGAACCAACTGGTGTCCTTAAAGGTAAGAGTCGGGCGACCCAACGGTGCCCGCGAGAGGTATATTGTCGGGAACGACAGGGAGGGTACGACCGACGTTACTGGCGTGCTTGGCCCCTGCTCGTATCTCGCGAGAGTTACCAAACTACGAAAAGTCGAGCTCTACCAAGAGCACACGCGAGACAAGGTAAGGAGACGGTTCACCTTGTTGGTAACCGCAGTGACTTGGTGGGACGACAGGGCAGGCACCGATGTACTGGTGGACCTGACTGCTGTCGTTGACCGCGGGTCGGTTAAGTCGAGGCAACGATAACGGTTGTCATGCAGGTTAATTAAAATGCTAAATGGTTCAGCGGATGTCTTGAGTAGCCTTTTTGGCTTGTACGCACTACCTACACGTGGGACGAGGAGTGTGGGCTCCCCTGCATCGTAGTCTCGTTCGAGGGTCTTTAGACGTCAGCAGTACCGCGGGCTGATTGCCGGGAAGTGGTGTTGTCTTCTCTTGCTCGAGCGGTGTATTTGTGTTTGCTTTCATTTTCCTTCACCGGCCAGTCACGCACCGAGCTGGAGTACGTTCGGGTTAGTGTCCAAAGCCCGACGTACATAGGATATAGTCCGGCGGATGACCTCTCTGTTGATTGCCGAAGGGTGGGCTACTTTGTGTCCGATAGCTTTGGTGGAGCGTTCCCTAACAAGGTTCCCGCCACCCTGGAGATCCGAGCGTCGTAGAGTCACGCCAGTGCACCCCTGCAGGGAAGATTAATCTATTCGAATAACCGTGTCCACGGTAACATGACGCTTTATGCTGAAGCTGTATCTTACCACTAGAAACTATTACTATTAAACTGTATGGTTCCGGGTCTTCTTCCTCGCAGGGAGTCGAGGAAGGGAACTCGGAGGCATTATTATTATTAATCATTAGAACTTATATTATACAATGTTGCAGCAACTTCTGCTTCATTGTTACTTTATTGTTTTATATAAACTGTTGGATGATTCTTACCTCATGCTGCAAGACATCGTCGGAAGATGCTAGTCTTCGATAGGCCTAGCTTCTTACCCTTATTCTGATTTCTATCTTGCAGTCCACTATATACAACCTCTTCTTTCCGTTGATACAATGCATAATGCTTAGTAGCGGACGTAAGTCTCGCGGGTATACTAGATACTCACCCTGCTTTATTTCCTTTACTGTTTTGCCTGATCGGCCACTGCAGTCGACGTTGGAGCCCAGGAGCAGGAGATCCCCGATGTCAACCACCACAACTTGAAGATCCCCGATGCCTTCTACGACGTCGAGTTCCCCGTTGACCAGGAGTAGTTTTGAGGTTCCCAGGCAGGAGGCCTCGCCTTTTCAATCGATTGATTTTTGTGCTAGCCTTCTTAGGGAAGATCATGTGTACCTTGTGTCTGTACTCAGATACTTTTGCTTCCGCTAACTTTGTGCTCTCGAGCTGTTGTATTCGAGCCCTCGTGGCCCCTGGCTTGTATTAAACAGCTTGTATTATTTTATTTGTAGAGTTGTGTTGTGATATCTCACCGTGAGTCCCTAATCTCGATCGTGTACCTTGCGTGTATGATTACTGTACACGGCTTGATTTTGAGGGTGTCACAATAATATTATCGATGATAAATTCATTATGCTAACACCCTCTCTGGAAAAAAATGTTGCTACTTTATGTAGATTCTTCTACGCATGCTATTCTGAATAATGTATGCATTGTCGGCCTCAACCTCATTCTAAAGTATGGAGTGCTACTCTTTATGTTCTCCTCTCCCAAAATAAATTAGATAATTTAGGCAAAGGTTGTATCATATCCTTCTCAAAAAAGGTACATGTATTACCTGACAAGAAAGCTTATATGATAGATTAAGTTTAATACAATCGTACAATTTAAAGTAGTTGAGTACACGATACGAATCCATAGTCTTTTTTATCTGACTACACACATAGTCAATTTGATTTCTCATATAATATTTGGAAGTGCCAGCAATAAGAATTAATGTTTTGATCACTCTTCTACCTACTATATCTGAGAGATGTTATTACAGAGTATGAATAATGTTGTTACCAAATTTCTTATAGCAAGATTTGTAGATGGCTAATATCGCTTCTAGCGGGATAATGTTCTTATCAAACTAGCTTGTATACCATCCTAAAAAATATAATACCCACACAGTAGATTTTCCTCATACAATATCTCAGCTGTCCGCAACACAAATTAGTTTGCTGATCAATCCATCATTTTCAATAGCTAAGAGATAGTACTATAGAATATCTCTCATGCCAGCAAATTAAAAGGAGTTAATCTCCTCCCCATTGCGTCATTTGCTATGTCTATGAAATAATACAGATCATGAATTATATTTTTAGCCAATTAATCGTAAGTCAAGTTTGAAAAATTACTCCGTGTTTGCTTATCAACTTTGACACAGAATTTTTGGAACATCTACATGTGTATATGGTCTTTACATTGCATTTATCATTCTCCATACAGTTGAATTTAAATGACCTAGACCTTTGTAGTACGTTTGATGCTATCCGGACAACTGAATATATACCAACTCCATTAACCGACTAACCGTTTTCTTCATCATTTATTTTATAGAAGAGCCACACTATAATGTAACACTACTTGCTGATTAGGTTTTAAACCAAAATGATCTAAATACATCATATTAACATCTGATCCGCATAACTACTACTTCAAAATCCTGATGTTAAATCTCATACCTGATAACAAACAAATCATCGGCTATTTTGCAGGCAACATGCACTATTCATGTGACGTGCCAAAGTGTCCTTTGTCGGATTGCTGCCGCACACCAAGTGCGAGACCAACGGCCTGTTCGTTGGGTACGTCGCTATGACGTTCCCTGCAAGGAATTCACTGTTCAAAATGCTCCAGAAGTCTCCTATAGTGAACTAATGTCCACCCTGCACAATGACTGAACATGTGGCAGAGAAGGTGACATGATACGTGTGTACCAAGAATAATGTCATCATCGACGACATCAAGCTTGACATGCTCCAAAAAGAATCTTGAAAGTTTTTAAAAGCTATCAGACACTGACCAATAAGCAACTCAAGTGGCGATCAACAAGACCAATCCAGTAACTCGGGAAAATAGTGATATTCTGCAATAGCTTAGCAATCCCCATCAGGCACATGATCTTCTGAACCACAAGCACAAAATTGTATGTCAGGAGCGCCATGGCCCCCCAATAGAGCAACGAGACATGGAGCAGAGTTTGATTTCCTTTCACCATGATTACCACCATGTCATTGGCGGGCTCGATACCCACCATACATTCAACAAACATCTACCTCAACCCCGCTAGGCTTCTTCCTCTCCAGCATAGAATTGTGCACCGTCCCAACGGGATAAGCCATCACCATTCCTGTACACAAGGGGGACTGAAGATAACGGACAACTATAGGCAAAATCTCGCTCAGTTCCTCATCAAGCTCTCCCGCCACGGTAGGGGCACTAACCAGCTTTTCCACTACATGGTAAGAAAAATTCTATGCGTTAGCAACTAGAGTATTACATGTCTTGTTGACCAAATTCTTGCTTGCAGAAGTACGTCCATGATCCAATACCCCAATCCACCAAGAAGCAAGATGGAATGTTGCACGTGAGAGGCGACAAACAAGTCCACTCCAATGGATATAAAACTATATGAAAAAGAAAATACAAAACACCAGCTTCTTCGACGGTGCAGCAAAGCGCGCTCTATCCTTTTAGTAGATAAGGACGTGGTGTGGAGGTGGCTAGGTCAGAGAAGTTACGGGATAAGTTTTTAGGATTTATAGCTTCGCGCTTACGCACACTCCCACTCGGGTAAACTAAAATTTCCAGCCACGCACTAAAATTTACACTTTGGGTGGGGCACGCAACTTAATACCAGTGATATGTTCTAGATAGATATCTCAAGGTGGATGATTAGTAAGTAGATACTGATGGATAAATGGTGTACTTGTTTTGGTGTAATACCCATAGTTTTGAGCCTTGTGACGCCCTCGATTTACGATCATGTACAATAATCATACACGCAGGGTAACTGATCGAGATCAAGGTGCCACGGTGAGAATATTACAACACAACACTAAACACAAAAGGATAAACCATATTACAAGAAAAAAGGGGGAGGTCACACAAACCCGAATACATAAGTCATACAATCATAATATCTGAGTACAGACATAGTTAGTCAAGTTTTGCATTAAGAAGACTAGCACAAATAACACCAGAGATATAGATCGAAAAGGCAAGGCCTCCTTCCTGGGAACTTCCAAAACTACTCCTGATAAACGGGGAACTCGACGTCGTAGTAGGCGCCTCCGGGTGCTCCTGCTCCTGGGCGCCAGCGTCTGGTTGCAGCAATCCGCGTATATAAAACAAAGGGGGGAAATAAAGCAAGGGTGAGTATCTAGCATACCCGTGAGTCTTACGTCCGCTACTAAGCATTTATGCATTTGTATCAAATGGAAAGGGGAGGCTGTATATAGTGGACCGAATGGTAGAAAGTCAGAATAAGGATGAGAAGCTCGGCCTATTGAAGACTAGCATCTTCCGACGAGTCTTGCAGCACAAGAAGAGAACAACCAGTAGTTCATATAAAGCGTAAAGTAACAATGCACCAGAAGTTGCTGCAACATTGTATAATAGTAATTTGTAATAATTAACAATTATAAATGCCTCCGAGATCACTTCCTCGGTTTCCCTGTGAGGAAGAGAAACCGGAACCAACGGTTTAATAGTAATAGTTTGTAGTGGTAGGCTCTGGCTTCAGCATAAAGCGTCCTGTTACCGTGGACACGGCTATTCGATTGTAAGGCCCGATATCGGTACTGTTCCAGATCTAGATGTTTCCATCCAGATCCGGGGATGAAGCACATATCGGTCCCACCGTGACATATGACATAGCCATATGTCTCGGATTTCCAACATGATAACACAACATTACAGATACAAAGATACAACATCTCATACAGTCGGCATACAACTGCCTTAATACAATACAAGCGGAAGATACATGTCTGAGTACAGACTACAATCAAATGCCTAATGGCAAAGGTAAAAAGCATCGATCCCCATAACCACACGGGTCCAGGCCCTCCGCCGGGATCCGCCTAACTAGTCGTCGTCGAGTCTCCACGTGAAACGTCGGTCACCATACCTGTTGTCGATCAAGAACCCTGAAAAGAGTTTGGGGGTAGTATCATGAGTACAGAAGTACTCAGCATCCAACTGTAGTGGTCATCTGACCCAGCAAGGACTTCATCACTCGTCATTCTAGGACAACTAATAAATTACGGTAAGGATGGGGTAAGTGGCGAGGTTGCTGCCGCACTAGCATTTATGAAGTGGCTAACGATCTAGAGAGTAAGATAAGAAGCCAAGCATCCGATGAGGAATCACCTCCAACAAGTCTGCTCTTCGCATCCCGACGAAGAAGAAGCAGTCAAGGCATACACACGTTGACCAAATTATATTAAGATTATCTCAGTTGTTGTTGTTGTCTATGAACAAGACGTAGGTCTCAAGTCGTCCATAACCGTGGACACGGCTTCTCGAAAAGATTTAACCCTGCCGGGGTGTACCAACTGCCCATTACGAGGCTCCGCACGCACGCCCATCTCTCTCAGTTGCTACCCATGATAGGCAACCATTTAATGATTTAGTCCCAAGAGATCCGGAACGACAGGTCCCTCTAACTAGGCAACCATCCAACTCAAAAGCCATCCGCGCTCTCGAATTGGCCTCTACCGTCTGGACGAGGTTGGGTTAGCTACCCAAACAGATGTGGGCAGCCCCCTAGCTCCCTGGGGTGGACCAACAAAGGAACTCTGTCTCCGTTGGCCCGAGTTGTTTGAAAATCTGCGAGGTCGATACTCGCACACACACGTTTTGCAAAAGGTAAAACCAGCTTGGGCCACCACTAGAAATGTTTGAAGTTAGATAGGTAAGAAGAGGGGACCCCATAGCATCCCACACACGGTTAGGCACGCTCAGTCTTAAAACCAATACCCGGAACTCGGATCCTAGGTGACTCGAATGGAACAAAGCGTCGGGGCGGGATAGCCTAGACCTTCCATCCTTCGTCGAATATAGTCAACATTATAATAATCATATCATCCACAACAATATAATAATGTGATAGCCCAAACCAAGGAGTAACAGGGTAACATCGTAGCATCCTAAGCATGCATACTAAGCAGGGGCTGAGCAACGAGCAATAGTAACATAGCAGTACAAGGTTTGCTGGGAGGGGACATGGCTGTATCGGTTTGAAAGAGGCTGTAAACATGTGGTACGATCAAACATGAAACCTATCCCAGACTAGCATGCAAACCGCTGGTTGAAATAGAATGGATCATAAGTAATGTATAGTCCTTGCCTGTTGATAAGTCGGGTTCCGAAGGTGTAGTTGATCGCAAGCTCGCATCGTCTCCGAGAGGTACCCGCGGAAGCACACAAGACGGTAAACACTGGAAAGCAATCAACGAGCAAGCATCTATTACTACGTAGCAAACACGAGCAAGCATCAACAAGAAGGCAACACGAGACATCGCACCTACCGTCGAGAGCGGTTACTAACAGGTTAAGTGGAGTACTCGTCACACACGACGATACCGCACGTTTACGTGGGTTCAAGTTGTTTAGCTACAGGTTATCAACAAAGGTTGTTAAGAAGGAAACTCAAGCAAGCATGGCATAGCACACAAACATGGCAAGAGGTGAAGCATAATATAAACTATGTACGCTAGTCATTTTAAGTGAGGCAACACCCTAAACATGGCATACACTAAGTGCCCCACGACAATTTAAGTATTTGGTACTGTTCTGCCCTAAACCTTATTTTAGGTTGGTTAACAACAGAAATCAATAGAACAAACACAAAGTACACGAAAAACTAATCAAGTTACATATAAAGAACACTCCAAACGGAGTTACGGTTAAAAAGATACAAACAAAACAAGTTTGGAACACAATCTGCCAACATCCGGAAGCACACTTTAGAACAATGCATAAACAGGATAATGAATGCAAACATGCTCACAAATGATATGAAATTAAAGTATACATGGAAGGGAAGGCATGACAAAAGGAATCAAGCAAAAAGGCATCGTGAACAACTAATTATAGCTCATGCAAAATGCAATAAAATATTACTGGTCTAGGACTTAGTGAAAATCAGTAAAACATGGCAGAAAATGTTATTTTCATGCTGTATAAACAGGTGCAAAAATATATGCAAAAGTGCAGCAACATGACATAGCAATATATGAGCATGAAGTAGACATGATGATTATCAGGTACAAACAAGAATCAAGGTCATATGCATCATAGATCAAAAGATTTTAAGCAAACAACATGGCATCGGAACGTTACAGACTTAGAGAAAAACAGAGGTGGCTGTCAAAAACAGCGGGATAGCAACTTTGGAGCTCAATAACTATATGACCAGCAAGCATATCATGACAATGCAATACATATAATGGAAGTAGACATGATGCTTAACAATATGCAATTGGAATCACTCAATTCCGATAAACGGTTGCGACGCAACCGTCACCCGAAGTTGCAACAAATTAACAGTTTTCAGCACAGTAGCACATTAACATCAAGGTCACCACTTTGGAGCAAGATTTAGTATAGCTAAAGCACCCAAACATGACAAGTTAAAGCATGGGAAAGAAGTACACATGATTCTTAACACATAGGAAAAAGAATCATCGCAATAGGCCTCATGGATTTGACACAAGCATCACCGAAAGTTTGACAAAATAACAACAAGAGTAGTTAACAGAAGATTAGCAACTTAACGATCTGGTGCCCTGTTCAACACACAATTACATATTCAAGATGACCTCAAAATAAACAACTTCCTAAAGATGAACTCTAGAGCACACAAAGCACAACCAAACAAAAAAGAATCACTTCATTTGGACCTACGAGTCAACGGGAACTAATGTTGCAAAACATGACAACAGACAAAATTTTACCAGACTTAGTGAAATTTCGAGGGGTCTAGGAAAAAAAATAACAACCTCATGGGCTGCGGCCCAACAGGACAGAGGAGGCGGACTGGATCAGGTCGTGGCTGGCGAGGTGGGCTTCGTTGGAGCAGTGGGCCGCTTGGGTGCAGGCCGGCCCAGCCTGGGCGTCCAGCCGTTGGATCGGGCGTCGGCTCGGTCCCGTGCGGCGGCGGCTGCTTCCGGCCAGGCCGATCTCCGGCGAGGGCGCATGCGAGGCAGGGTGCCGGGACGGCGGAGGGACGGGCACGGGGTCGTCGGGGCGCCGGATCCAACCGCGGTGGCGCGGTGGTGGCTTGGCGCGCCGGCCATGGCGAGGCGGCGACCAGCCGGTCTTTGGCTGCGGCCGGTTTCCTGCAGGGGGAGACGAGGGGCGGTGAGAGGAGGCGGGGAGATGAAGAGAAGGGAGAGGGAGGAGGAGATGAGGCGGCCGGGGCGTAGAGGAGAGAGGAGGGGCGAGACGGCGGCCTGCTGGCGACCGGCGGCGGCTCCATGGTGCAGGCGGCGCTTTGGGAGGAGAGGTAGGAGAGAGAGAGGTGGGTTGGTGGGGAGCTCCCTGGGCCGTCGGATCGCGAGATCTGACGGTCCAGGATGGATCTGGCTAGGGTTTGCTACAAAAATGGGCAAAATGCGAAAATTCGGGCTATTGTGAGGGGGTGGCTACAATTTTGGCTAGGGGGAACCCTAGAAAGAGGTGGGAGTGTGGTGGTCTTTATATGGCCCAGGTGGCTGGTGATGGCTTCTCGACCCTCGTTGGTTACCCCAAGTGGAAGGTTTGAGATGCAGTGCAGCAGCAAGTTTCCCTCGGTGAAGATACCAAGGTTATCGAACCAGTAGGACTCAGGAGATACAAGTAGGTGGCAACGTCACCAGAAATTGCTTCCTGACTAGGGTGTTGTCGTGGACCTGCACACAGCAACAAATAACTTTGCTCCCAACGAGTACAGAGGAGTTGTCAATTCCTCCGGCCTTGTCGTTTACAAAGGATCAACGCAAGAGATAAAACGTGCAAAGGAAAGTAAAAGCTGAAAGTAAATTGAGGGTGTGAACAATAATGTGAAGATGGACCGGGGTCCCGTGATTTTCACTAGTGATGTCTCTCTCCCAAAAGACGATAAAAGTGCTAGCGAGGTAAACAAATCACAGTTGGGAAATTGACAAGATTATGAAGGCACCGCAATGCTAACTATGCTTTAAAGAAAGGAAGGGCTCAAAAGCAATGGGCAGTACGCCAAGGTAAGTAGACCGAAATCCATCTGCATGTACTACGAATCATCCACCTTGAGATATCTATCCAGAACATCTCGCTGGTATTAAGTTGCGAATCCCACCCAAAGTGTAAACTCAAAGCAAGAGACAACTGCATTAAAAGAACTTTGCGTAAAGTAAACAATCCTTGCACCCGCAGGTACAAGCACCGTTGTTTTATCCGTGGTGGCAACAACACACCCCCTAGTCTCATGTTTCTGTCACTCAAGCTAGACATCAGGGGGCTGAACCCACAATCGAGCATAACGCTCTCTCTTGGAGTTGAAAATAAAATACTTGGCCAAAGCAAATACCGCAACGGAGAACATGCAAGAATTTACTCAAGAACAAAATATAAAAGAGAAGAACCAAATATATTACTCATCACAATCTGAACATAGTCTCATAATCCATCAGATCCCAAAAAACTCAGCATAGCAATAGCAGAAATTACATAGATGCCTTGATCATGTGAGGAAGCTCACGAGGACTCGAAAGTGGAAGCACAAAGGGGGGAGAGATTCATCACATAGCTACTGGTCACGGACCCATGGTCCAAGAGGGACTACTCACGGCACATCCGGGAGGTGTCCATGGCTATGGATGGTCTCCCGGAGGGGGTTCCTGTAGGAGATATGCCCTAGAGGCAATAATAAATGTTATTATTTATCCCCATGTTCCTAATTATGTTTATATTCCATGCTATAACTGCTATGGTTCTCGAGTCTGCAATAACCACGAGGCTCGGAGGAAGACTCATATGCACGTGTGGAATAATAAACGGATAAAAAATATATATTCCTAGTCTCGCCTCTAAGACTAGCTCAAGTGTTGCATGATGGTTCTGTTTTCCTGATCATGGGCATGACTATGCCGGCAATTTTGAGGGCACAATGTTAGAAGAACATTTGTGTTGAATCGACCCAGATTGATGTTATGCTATGAGATACATTCGTCACCAGTTAATGGATTATAACACAGAGAAAGTTGAGCGTTTGCATAATTCCTTAGACCATGAGAGTATCGAGTTTCTTCGTACTTGCTTCGTGAACTTTGGGGTTTGTTAAACGTCATCTGTAAAAGGGTGGCTATTACGGCGGCTTACGGGTTCACGGAAAAGTATGACAAGGAACTAGGTAGCTCAAGATTGGGATTTGCTCCTCCGTCGATGGAGAGATATTCTTCGGGCCCTCTCGGTGTTACGGTATCCACCATCGTCTGGCCAGACACAGTGTGATTTGATCACAGGGATGCCGGAACGCGGGAACGAGAAAAGAGAACAATACCAGTAACGAGGTAACTGGCATAGTGGACAAGTGTTGATCCACGGGGATGCCGATAGGTCTCACCTCGGGTATTGGTAACATATCACGAAGCAACAGGAATAGCACACGGCAACTGGAGGTTCACTCGAATATTTATTCGTGTGGGTATAGGGGTCAATATGGGTGTCCACGGCTCCGATGTTGATCATTGATCGGAAAGTGTTCCGGGTCATGTCTATACTTCACCGAACCTATAGGGTCACACGCTTAAGGGTCATCTATCTGCTGAATACTAGACAGGGAGTCTGATAGAAAGTCACCGGAAAGGTTTCGGAGAAAACGGAAAAGTTCCGGAAAGAGAACACCGGAATAATTTCGGTAAAACCGAAAAGTTGTTTCGGAATATATCATTAAGTCAAAATGGTTTCGGCACACGCCTGGAAATTCTTGGAGGGTGCCAGAATTGTTCTGGGAACTTCTGGGATTTTTCCAGAGAGAAAAAACCGGAAATGTTCCGGAGCTGCCGGAACCGCTTTGGTTGCTTTTCGCAGATGAAAATCACTAATCCGGAATTGTTTCGGAACGCGCCCAAAATCCTTTTAGTGGGTACTGGAATTTTTCTAAGACCTACAGAAAAGTTTCGGATTTTACGGTCGCAGATAAATGTCTTCATGAATAGTGGATACACTATTCATGATGATGCAGGCGATGATGCAGCTTGCATGATGATGCAGGCGATGATGTAGCTTGCATGATGATGCAGGCGATGATGCAGCTTGCATGATGATGCAGGCGATGATGCAGCTTGCATGATGATGCAGGCGATGATGCAGCTTGCATGATGATGCAGGCGATGATGCAGCTTGCATGATGATGCAGGCGATGATGCAGTTTGGAGGGAATTTTGGGTTTTTGCCCATAGCCTCTCACCCTATAAATAGGGGTGGAGAGGGGTCTCTCATCTCTGATCCAAGTTCTCACTTGAACTCTCAACAAGTGCCATTGCATGATCTGGCTTTCTTCTCTCCCTCCCACGAAATAGTTTCGTAGAGCCGAAAGGCTGTCTTGGTTCCGGCAGGAACTAGTTCTGGACGGCGAAGCCCTGCCGGATAGATGACACCGTATGTGTGCAACCCCGTAGAGAGGTCGTAGTTTCGATCTTTTTCCCGAGGGACTGTTCGAGGGTCCTCCCGAAGGGCTGTCCGAGTTACCGTTCAAGTTTCGAGGGTCCTCCCGAAGGGCTGTCCGTGACATCGTCCGAGGGACTGTACGACCGCCTCTCGGAGCGCTGTCCGAGGAGCAGACGAGGGAGAACATCCTCGCGGTTGGGAGGTTGTAAATCCTAGCTGCGGGGGTCTGCACCAACGATCTACATCGACTCTACTTCCGCTGCGCTACGAGTCGGTAACGATCAGATCAAAACCTTGTATGCAGTCTCCATAGTGGTCCTGGGCGTGTTCGCAGTACCGGAAATTTTTATTTTCTGTTGCGTTACCCTACAGTGGCATCAAGAGCCGTGCTATGCGTAGATGCATGTTGCGATCTAGAATACATAGAGATGTATGGGTATTGCATAATATAATTTTGGAGTAGATCAGATCTATTGCTGAAAATTATTTATGCGGGTGGCAGATGAAATCTGTTACCCGATGTTTTTGTTGCTTCCCTGGAATTTGTGTATTTCTGATCTCAATAACAGTATGGTGGAGTTTCAAAGTTCTGGCAATCTGCGATCCTGATTGATCAAAGAAGTGCTAACAGTTCGTTGAATTCCACCGTAGTTAGAGAAAGAAGAAATTTTGCAGACTAAAGGGCAATGCAGATATGATCTGCACGGGGATCACGCGTATGACGAAGTTCAGTATGGGTCTCGAGATTTTTTTATCTCGTGTTTCATACACCCCGCAAAGTTAATCTAGCGACTTGAATAATCATGCTTGATGATAAACGTTGGTAGTTGCGGTTTAAGTCAAAACCTTAGAAGCCACGTAAAATAAATTTTTGCCTAAACCGATTAGAGGCGTCTAACTTGGTTTTGCAGGATGTGCATGTGATGTGGTATAGCAAATCTCATATTAATTTGATTATGTATGAGATGACTATATAATGTAAATTTATTAACATGACCTGCGTGTCATGATTCGGCATGATGGCTGGAGCCATATGATTGTCACTTTAATGACCTGCGAGTCAACCTTATGTAATGCACTTATTTTATTAGCTATAGAGATAGCAATATTATTTGGTGCATCGACAAGGTGGTGGCAAACTTCGCGAAGGTGAACTCCGACGCAAATGCCAAAGACGAAGAAATACTTGACTTCTCCGTCAGAAGGGGCTATACCATATCATGCAATTATGAATTACCTGAGATGTTTATCCCTTAAGTTGCACCCTTCTTGATTGCGCGGTAGTCGCTTTTTATTAGGGTGATCTCTCACTTAAAATATCAAGTAGTTAGTGTTCTCCCAAATGTAGCACCGTCACAGCATCTATCCTTTCGGGGTGCGCCATGGATGCATGGGTACGAACGACTGGAGAAATGTAAGGCGGGTGAGGTCAGACCTCGCAGCAAGATCACTTGGTTGTCTTGACGTTCATGGCAGGATCGTCCTGAGCTCGGAACACGCGCATCGAAAGATGAACAAGAGTCACATAGAGATGTGATCGGCAAGTTGGCCTACCAAATCAAAATCCTCGTCATGAGATGATGATTCTATGGCGTTGTATTGATATTTGGATCTTGAATCACTCATAATCAATTTTGAGAGATATTAATTTGAGTGGGAGTGCATTTTAGAATTAACTTGTTTAATTCTGAGTGCAATTAATTATGAACACTGTCTAAGTATAATTTGCTAATAGTTGTAGAATAATGGCTCGCGTTTCCACCTTCCCTATTAAAATTGAATAAGCTGTTAAATATCTGGTCAAAACTTTACGGTTGGTAACGTAATGCGAGGATTGTCCTCAAGAGTGCCGAGAAGGATTTTGTCCTATCGCATGTTTTCGGTGTCCTCCCGCTAATGCTATGGATGATGTGACTCTCGTCCTTCGATCCAAAAGCTAGAATTCCATTGTGGTCAAGTGCAATACGTTTGCTTCCATAAGACCCGAACTTCACAAGTTTGGGATAGTTATGTAGTATTCATGGAACTGAAAATTGTTTTCAGATACAGACAAAGGCTAAAAGATATGAGATATCCAAAGCAATATTTGTTTGCAAAGTATTAGTAAAGTGTTTACTGGGCATTTAACTGATAAGAGAGGGATCCAGAAGAACGCCTGTCATATGATGAAGGTGAATAAAACAAACAACTTAAAGAGAAAGGAAATGTCCAAAGGGTGTTAGTATGACTCACACGCCTAGGAAGTCCGGGGCTAACGCCACTCTTAAAGTTGGGTGCTTCTTCTGAGAGTAGGAGAAATATATTGAAAGTTAAACTGTTAAAAGTATAAGGGCAAAAAGAAAGAAGACTGGAATGTCCAGCTCATGTATAAAAGTCATGAATGTTATTGATGTATGGAAGGCTGGTCAAAAATAAATAGTTCTTGGGAATTGTGATTAAACAGATAGTCCATAATTCTTGGGTATTATGATTAAAAGTTGATCACAGGAATACCCGCTCGATTGCATTCTATTGCAACTCGATGCTAGAACCACTACGGCCTAAAAGACTTGCCAGTAATGAGGTTTAGATACGCGCTGGGAACATAGTAAAAGTTACTATACCTTCCATCGGTGTATCACCATCTGTATTTATTTTCATAATTCGTTTTAGAGTTTTATACACTCTAGCCCATTGCATAAAGTATGTTGCAAGAAGGTTGTTCATAAAAGAACAATTGTTGTTCAGTATTATGAATAACATAAAGGGCCATGCTTCCATCGGGGATGGGATGTATGTTACGAATATTGATGGTAATATGATACATCCATAAACAATGACGCTAAATGTCGAAAGACTAAAAGAATACCACATATGTGTGGCACTGCATTTGGTCACATTGGAGAAACCCGCATGGAGAAATTCCATAATGATGGATTTTAAAGTCATTTGATTATGAATCATCTGACACTTGCAACCTTCGTCCGAAAGGTCAAGTGACTGAAATACCGTTCACAGGCCATAAGGAACGAGCAACAAACTTATTCGTGATCATACATTTTGATGTATGTAGTCCGATAAATGTTGTTACTAGTAGTGGAAGTTATTGTAACAAGAAAATTATGTTTCTACAATTCGATTGCAGAAAGGAATATTTTGAGTTACAAGTTTAGCGAATGTCTGATGAGTTATGAAAAGAGTTTTCATAACTTACACCTCCCGGAACACCACTGCAAGTGGAAAGTCCGTGAAGAAGTAATCGAACCATTCATGACATGGTAAGATCAAAGATGACATAAATAAATTTGCCATTATCCCTTTTAATGTAATGCTTTAGAGACTGCGGCTTTTACACTGAAAAGAGCGCCATCAGGTCTGTTGAAATGACGCCATGGTATGGTACGCCCAACCATGTTTTATCTTTTCTTAACATTTGGAATATGGGGCTTGTGTAAACTGTTTACAAACCTATTCCAAATCAGACAAGTGCTACTTTGTAGGTTATCCCAAATTATTGGGAATTCCTCCACCACTATACCGAGGCAAAAGGTTTTGCCACAAAGAACGGTATGCTTTTAAAGAGAATGGTTCTTGCAAAAAGGTGAGTGGGAGGACAGTGCAACTCGATGAGATAACAGTATCTTCGTCATCAGATCAAAGGAAAGGAACATTGGAAGTTATTCCAGAGTTTCCTACTGCGACTGATACGGAAGCCTCTACATGAGATGTATGGACTTCAGTCAAACTTGCAACTGAACCACGTAGGCAAAACTCGTGCAAACCTCTCAGGTGCGCAAACGAGATATTGTTATTAGACAACAGTATACCTACGATAATTAAGGAAGCGATGATGGGCCCTGACTCCGGAATTGGCTAAATGCCAATACAATCTGAGATAGTTTCCATATAAATAGTTCAAGATTATATCTTGATGGACCATTCGGAAGACTTAGAGTCTAACGAATATTAATGGAACTATAAACTGATACGGATAAAAATGTTTTATCCATAAAGCTCGACTTGTTGCTTATAACAATTTCAAGGAATTAACTACGGCGAGATTGTCTCTCCGTAGCGATGCTTAAAGTCGGTTCGGGTTAAACTAGCAATTAATACGTATTTCATTCATGAGATATGAAACATGGATGCCAAAAGGATTTCCATGAGATGGAAATACTGCCTTGGAGATACAGTCCAAGGTATTTTGTCAGTCCAGAGGATGCTAGTGAGTATGCAAACTTCAGAGTTCCTGCGATGGACAAAAGAGAGCATAATGGAGTTGGAATCTTCGATTTTGATGAAATAGTCAAAAGAGTTTGATTTCATCAATGGATAACGAAGATGCTTGTGGCTACAAGAAAGTAAGTGGGAGCAAAATAATATTTCTAAAAACCTTGTGTGCCTGACACATTGTTAATTGGAAATAATATAAATTTCTTGACACGAATTAAGACTTCATTGAAAATAGTTTTTCGACGAAGTGCTTGGGCTAAGTAGTCTTGATATTAGGCAAATTATCTAAGATATATAATTGCCTAATAGGGCTAAGCCAAAATACATATTGACAAGATGCTAAAACAGTTTAGCGTTAAAAACGCCAAGGAGTGATTCTTGCCGAAGTCACATGGAAAGAGTTTTTGCAAGACTCGGTGTCCTAAAACACTGATGAGAAAAATACATGATGGATATTCCATACACCTTTGTGTTTGGATTAATCATGTATTCCATGGTATATATAACAACCAGATATGTCCAGTACTCCCAAGTTGTTGCGAGTATAGATACCAAAGTGATCAAAGTACTGATCATGGGACAACAGTGAAAAATGTCATTGAGTACTAAAGTAGCACTGATGACATGTTTTCTCGCAAGAAGAGATTATGAAGTGCTTGTTGTAAGTAATTACATCAATATAGTCTTCATCAATGCTCCATGCGATTTTCGATCTAAGTTTAGGGTTTTTTGTGTGATACACGATATGGTTGCACAGTAAGTTGGAATTGTTCCAAACAGGTTACTGTGGCAAATTCTATAACAAAGGCCAAGCATGATGACGCTTTAGAAGCGACAAAGAAGATGTTGAATCATATAGTTCATTCATGAACTTAGTATGGTTCCAAGATGGCTTTGGTCAATGGAACACTATTGAAGATAGTTGCTCCATAGCTCAGTCTGAGGAATCAAGGTTCGACCAGTGATTCACATATATACAAAGCCAAGTCCACACAAAATATGAATTTTGTGAAAGCGTGAAAACGCGAGGATATGCAAAGATACACACGGAGTTGAAGTTGTCAGATCCGTTGGACATCAGGCCATACCACATGTGAAGCATATTTTACACCAGTATGCCGTAGGTGTAAAGTGCATTAGCATTGACTAGATTATTGACTCTAGTGCAAGTGGGAGTCTGTAGGAGATATGCCCTAGAGGCAATAATAAATGTTATTATTTATCCCCATGTTCCTAATTATGTTTATATTCCATGCTATAACTGCTATGGTTCTCGAGTCTGCAATAACCACGAGGCTCGGAGGAAGACTCATATGCACGTGTGGAATAATAAACGGATAAAAAATATATATTCCTAGTCTCGCCTCTAAGACTAGCTCAAGTGTTGCATGATGGTTCTGTTTTCCTGATCATGGGCATGACTATGCCGGCAATTTTGAGGGCACAATGTTAGAAGAACATTTGTGTTGAATCGACCCAGATTGATGTTATGCTATGAGATACATTCGTCACCAGTTAATGGATTATAACACAGAGAAAGTTGAGCGTTTGCATAATTCCTTAGACCATGAGAGTATCGAGTTTCTTCGTACTTGCTTCGTGAACTTTGGGGTTTGTTAAACGTCATCTGTAAAAGGGTGGCTATTACGGCGGCTTACGGGTTCACGGAAAAGTATGACAAGGAACTAGGTAGCTCAAGATTGGGATTTGCTCCTCCGTCGATGGAGAGATATTCTTCGGGCCCTCTCGGTGTTACGGTATCCACCATCGTCTGGCCAGACACAGTGTGATTTGATCACAGGGATGCCGGAACGCGGGAACGAGAAAAGAGAACAATACCAGTAACGAGGTAACTGGCATAGTGGACAAGTGTTGATCCACGGGGATGCCGATAGGTCTCACCTCGGGTATTGGTAACATATCGCGAAGCAACAGGAATAGCACACGGCAACTGGAGGTTCACTCGAATATTTATTCGTGTGGGTATAGGGGTCAATATGGGTGTCCACGGCTCCGATGTTGATCATTGATCGGAAAGTGTTCCGGGTCATGTCTATACTTCACCGAACCTATAGGGTCACACGCTTAAGGGTCATCTATCTGCTGAATACTAGACAGGGAGTCTGATAGAAAGTCACCGGAAAGGTTTCGGAGAAAACGGAAAAGTTCCGGAAAGAGAACACCGGAATAATTTCGGTAAAACCGAAAAGTTGTTTCGGAATATATCATTAAGTCAAAATGGTTTCGGCACACGCCTGGAAATTCTTGGAGGGTGCCAGAATTGTTCTGGGAACTTCTGGGATTTTTCCAGAGAGAAAAAACCGGAAATGTTCCGGAGCTGCCGGAACCGCTTTGGTTGCTTTTCGCAGATGAAAATCACTAATCCGGAATTGTTTCGGAACGCGCCCAAAATCCTTTTAGTGGGTACTGGAATTTTTCTAAGACCTACAGAAAAGTTTCGGATTTTACGGTCGCAGATAAATGTCTTCATGAATAGTGGATACACTATTCATGATGATGCAGGCGATGATGCAGCTTGCATGATGATGCAGGCGATGATGTAGCTTGCATGATGATGCAGGCGATGATGCAGCTTGCATGATGATGCAGGCGATGATGCAGCTTGCATGATGATGCAGGCGATGATGCAGCTTGCATGATGATGCAGGCGATGATGCAGTTTGGAGGGCATTTTGGGTTTTTGCCCATAGCCTCTCACCCTATAAATAGGGGTGGAGAGGGGTCTCTCATCTCTGATCCAAGTTCTCACTTGAACTCTCAACAAGTGCCATTGCATGATCTGGCTTTCTTCTCTCCCTCCCACGAAATAGTTTCGTAGAGCCGAAAGGCTGTCTTGGTTCCGGCAGGAACTAGTTCTGGACGGCGAAGCCCTGCCGGATAGATGACACCGTATGTGTGCAACCCCGTAGAGAGGTCGTAGTTTCGATCTTTTGCCCGAGGGACTGTTCGAGGGTCCTCCCGAAGGGCTATCCGAGTTACCGTTCAAGTTTCGAGGGTCCTCCCGAAGGGCTGTCCGTGACATCGTCCGAGGGACTGTACGACCGCCTCTCGGAGCGCTGTCCGAGGAGCAGACGAGGGAGAACATCCTCATGGTTGGGAGGTTGTAAATCCTAGCTGCGGGGGTCTGCACCAACGATCTACATCGACTCTACTTCCGCTGCGCTACGAGTCGGTAACGATCAGATCAAAACCTTGTATGCAGTCTCCATAGTGGTCCTGGGCGTGTTCGCAGTACCGGAAATTTTTATTTTCTGTTGCGTTACCCTACAGTTCCTCCTTCCGGCAGGGTGCCGGGGCAGCTTCTCCAGGAAGCCCCGATCTTGAAATAGGGGAGTTCGCGATAAATAGGGGAGTTCGCGATAAAGATATCGATATTTGGGGTTTCCACCCCGAGGGGTAAACATAGGCGAAGGGGGGCATCGAGGGGACCCACAGGGCAGTCAGGAGGGTCCCTGGCGCGGCCCAGGGTGGGGCCGCGCCACCTGCCCTCCTGGCTGCCTGGTGGTGGCCCCCTTCCCTCTCTTGGTGATTCCAGAAGCTTCTGTTGCGCTGATTTTTTTATATATTTTTCCCGGAATTTTTGGAGCACTTTTAATGGCCGGAAAACCTGAAATACAAAAATAGCAGAAAACAGAAACTGGCAACTGGGTGCACTGAGTTAATAGGTTAGACCAAATAGGTTCAAAAGTGTATGAAAGTTCAAGCAAAACATGGCAAAGTCACACAAAACATGCATGGAGCAAGCAGAAATTATAGATACGTTTGGGACGTATCAGCATCCCCAAGCTTAATTCCTACTCGTCCTCGAGTAGGTAAATGATAACAAGCATAATTTCTGTGGTGACATGCCACACAACCAAATAAGGACCTTTAAGTAAAGCAATCAAAGCATGCAATTCAATTCAAGTCTTTACAAGCAAGAGTCTATATTAGCATTGACAGAAGAAACAAAAGAACAAAAGGTGCAAGAGCTCTTGCTGTCCGTGACTCGAATGTCTCCAAATGGTGTTTGCGTGCAAGCAAGGGACTGGGAAGAAAGAGAAAAAGGTTGTTGAGAACAACTATCTACTAAAGTTTCACACTTGGTCTCCTTTGGATTCTTATCTGGACTCGTCCCCAGACCACTAGCCAGGTACAAGTCAAACTGATCCACTCCCTTTCGACATTTTGAGCACTCATGCAATGGATGAGCGTGAGCAAGAAAGTTGACACCTAAAAGGCGAAACAGAAATAAGGTGGAGGAGGAAGACAAAAAGGTGTGAAAGGCTCACATCAATGAGGACAATCATAGGCGAGAGAAGGCCATATGATAGATATGATGTGAGGAGTAGGGATTGCCATACAACGGATGCACATGTGAGCTAAAAGCTCTCCAAGGGAACTAGTGGGGGTGCATCTAACTTGTTTTCTCAAGAAGACCTAGAGCTCGTTTGAGGAGGCTCATCATTGGAATATACAAGCCAAGTTCTATAATGTGAAGGGTCCCCACATAGCTATATGCATGATGATGATCTATATGGAGTACAAGGGATAGAAGATGAAGTACTAGTGTGGATCTCTCAAAAGGAATAGTAGTATGCCCCCTTCTCTCTTTTTATTTTTTTCTTTTCTCTTTTTTTCTATTTTATTTTTATTTTTATTTTTTTGGTGGCCTCAATGGCTCTTTCTATTTAACTCTCATTTGTCCTCTTTGGGATCTTTTGATTTTGTCCTCTTTGGGATTTTTTCCTCACTTTAGGGGCAATATTCTATATTTTACAAGAATATAGGAGATCTTTCACACTTTACAAAGGTACTCACATAAAGAAAATGTAACTATCATGATGCAAATGTATGCCTCTGCCAGGGTAGCAGGATATGCAATGATACTAGCGCGTCATGTAGCGATGATTAGGGCAAGGACCAACTAGCATGCGGCTCATCGATCAAGTAAGTAGCATGTATGACATGAAGATCAATTCATGAGAAGGTGGATGTTACATGGCAATGTATCTCGGAAAGGCTATGGAAATGCCTTGTAGGTAGGTATGGTGGCTGTTCTGAGGAAAAATATAAGGAGGCTTATGATGACAGAGCGTATCATTCCAAGGGTTTGGATGCACCGGCGAAGTATGCGCCAACTCTCGAGGTGAGAAAGGGCAATGCACGGTACCTAAGAGGCTAGAAAAAGTATAGGTGGGTGGAAGTGTCAACTTTCGAATACTCACATTAGTCCGAAGAACTCATGCACTTATTATCGGTAACTCTCAATCTAATCAAGAGGTTCACAAAGAGACAAGTACCCCGAGGAGGAGTGTATGGGGGTTTGGTTATCCTTGCGCATCCTCGACTCATGGTACGTGAGTGTACTCTAATATTCGAACCCTCCAGAGGTTAGTGATCTATCTAGTAGCTAGAGTTCTCAACAGGGGTTTTTTGGTTTTCGAAAAACACACGGATTGCCAAAAATACGACATCTATCACTAATAGGCAAGAGATCTTGACACTATAAGTTCTAACATTACTCCAGTCAATACCTCAAAACTATTGCAAGTTACTACTACAAAGAGAATAGCAACTTTAACTACCTACTTTCAGTCAAGATACAGAACTCAGTGCAACATGCAAACTCTCTAACAAGATAAAACATGCAACCTATAGAAAGTTCAACCTAAGACAAAAGAAAAGCTCTAGAAAAACTAAAGCACTACAACTAAACAGAACAGCAGCTAAGAACAGAAAAAGAACAGCTCACAGCTAAAAGAATAAGCATGCAAATCCTATGAGGAGTTCTAGTTCAAGCGGAGCATGAATCTCTCCCACACAAAAGGGTAAGTTGGGGTCAAACTTGTTACTACAGCAAAGAAATCAAAACAAACCTAGAAAAGTAAAGAGAGAGACGCTCCAAGCAAAGCACATAACGCATGAAGCGATAAAAATATAGTGCAACGAGGGACAAACTGATGATTGTTGATGAAGAAGGGGATGCACCGGGGGCATCCCCAAGCTTAGACGCTTGAGTATTCTTGAATATTTATTGGGGGTGCACATGGGCATCCCCAAGCTTGAGCGTTTGACACTCCTGAATCTTCTTTCATCATCCTCCATCGCGCACTTGAAAACTCCCTTCATACATAACTCATTGTAGGCTGATTAGAGAGGTTAGTACCCTAATAAAATAATTTTCCTCTACTGCAAATAAAGATTTCCAGGAAGAGCTACTGTTTCTCTTGCGTGCCCAAAAAAGTTTGCAAAGAAAAAGCAAGCTTAAGGATTGGAAAACTGCGAAAAGAAAAACCGGGGAAGAAGCTGAGAAAAACAGAACAACAGAGAAAGGATAATTTTTTCGAGGTACTTCTGCAACTAAAATAAAAAAACTTTGAACAGACGCCTGAAAGGTAATTGTATGGAGCATGCTGTCAAAAAAAATTCAGATAAAAAAGATGATCTGGTGATTTATTGAGAATTTTTCAGTCAAGCAGACAGAATCTGTTTCTGGACAGCAAGCACCAACTTTTGACCTTTCTTGCAATCTGAGGCTAAACTTGGCACAAAGCTTGAAAAGTAAAGATACAATGATGTTGCTACAGTAGTAACAATCATCAAGACCACTAAGAACAGAACAAAAGCAAAAAGAAAAACCTAAATTCGTTGTGGGCTGCCTCCCTAAAGCGCTTCTTTAGAGCCATTAGCTAGGCTTAAAGCAGAAGATCAAGTCTTTTCAAGAGAATAACTAGCCCGTTGTAACATCCCAGAATTTGCAAAAATTAAAATTTTTTGTTTTTGGTGTGAATTGTTTGATTATATGATTTGTTTGCGGTGTTTGCATCCCCGATTTATCGATCGACGATTATTTTCCCCCATCTTATCTCGTACCGGACGAAGACCGACCCTTTTCACCCTGACACTCGACCTTTGCGACGACGGGTTTCACCCGATCACCGTCGCGAAAACCGCACGAGACCAACCGCAGCCAAAGGAAAGAAAAACCCGTTTAATAATTAAAAGGGATATTTTTATAGCGCGCCGGGAAGTGTTTTCGGAACGGTTCCAGCGCGAGTTTAACGCCGCTGGCTCGACGCGCTGATCGCGCACTTCTAAGTTTTACCCGAATCGGAGGTACTGCGGACCCCCGGCGGTCAGAAACGTGAGCATCACGCGCGTCAGAGAAAAACCGGGGTTGTTTTTGCAAACTGCCAGCCACCTGGGCTATATAAAGACCACCACTCTCCCACCCCTTTCTAGGGTTTCCCTAGCACAAAATTGCAGCCACCCCCTCCACTTTGCCCCAAAAATATCCCCATTTTCGTCAACCCTAATCCCTGGGAATTTCTGGCCCTTGGATCTGCAGATCAGTGGCCCAGATTGCGCCACGTCGCCCACCAGGATCTCCACCAACCTCCAATTAATGGAGCCGAGCCGCCGCCCGAGCGCCTCCGGCGAGGGCACGCCACCGCGTCCGGCCTCATCTCCCTCTCTCCCTTCGTCGCACCTCGTTCTCACCCCTCCTCATCCTCTCTTGCATCCCAAGCCGCCGCCGGCAAGCGCCATGGATGGCCGGGCCGGAGCTCACGCCCAGGCCGCCCCCTGCCGTAAGAGCCTCTTCGCCGCGCCGCCCCGGGGGCCACCGCCGGCGTCTGCCCCAGCACCGCCGCGCTCGTCCCGCGTCGTCCCGGTCCTCCTGCGCTGCTCGCCGGAGCTCTAGCCGCCAGGAGCCGGCGCCCCCATCCGGTGCCAGGCCCGATCCAGTCGGGACGAGGATGCAGCCGCGGCCTCCCGCTGCACGTGTGGGCCGGCGCGCCCACACGGCCCACCTGCCCCCAGCGCGGCCCAGCTCCCTCCAGATCGGCCTCCCAGTCCAGGCCGCCTCATGGGCCGGCCCATGGTGAGAGACAGTCCGGCGCCCCCTTTTTTATTTTAGTTTGTCTGTTTTTTTCCTGTCTCTGATTTTTTCTAAGTCTGTTAAATATATGTTGCTGATTCAGTTTTGCGCTGTAGATTGCGATTGAACCGTAGCTCGGATCGCGATGCGCCCAAAATGAAAATTGCATAGAATTATGTGTAATTCAATTCATCTTTTGTGAGCATTTTGAATTGAGGCCATATTGATGGTTAAAATATGTGTTGAAGTCGGCATCAGGCCGTTAATTGATATTATTTCCTGTTAAGTGCTGCTGTTATTTTTTGTTGCAAGTTTGCATGATGATTGTGACTCATCCAGGAGGCCTATTGCATTGATTCTTTTTCCTATGTGTTAAGCATCATGTGTACTTCATTTCCATGCTTTAACTTGCCATATTTGGGTGCTCTAGCTATATTAAATCTTGCTCCAAAGTGGTGATCCTGATGTTAATGTGCTGCTGTGCTGAAAACTGTTAATTTGTTGCAACTTCGGTCGACGAGTGTGTCGCGACCGTTTATCGGAATTGAGTGATTCCAATTGCATATTGTTAAGCATGATGTCTACTTCCATTATATGTATTGCATTACCATGATATGCTTGCTGGTCATATAGTTATTGAGCTCCAAAGTTTCTATGCTGCTGTTTTTGACAGCCACCTCTGTTTTTCTCTAAGTCTGTAACGTTCCGATGCCATGTTGCATGCTTAATATCTTTTGATCTATGATGCCTATTTGCATGATTCTTTTTGCCATGCCTTCCCTATCATGTCTAATTTAGTTCCATATCATTTGTGAGCATGTTTGCATTGTTTTTCCTTTTTATGCATTGCTCTAAAGTGTGCTTCCTGATGTTGGCAGATTGTGCCCGTAACTTGTTTTGCTTATATCTTTTTAACCGTAACTACGTTTGGTGTGTTCTTTATATGTAACTTGATTAGTTTTTCGTGTACTTTGTGTTTATGCTATTGTTTGCTGTTGTTAACCAACCTAAAATATGGTTTAGGACAGAACAGTACCAAATCCTTTAATTGTTGTGCGACACTTAGTGTTATGCCATGTTTAGGTTGTGCCTCACTTAAATTGACTAGCATAGATAGTTTATCTTATGCTTCACCTCTTGACATGTTTGTGTGCTATGCCATGCTTGCTTGAGTTGCCATGTTAACAACCTTTGTTGATCACCTGTAGCTAAACAACTTGAACCTTTCTAAATGTGCGGTATCGTCGTGTGTGACGAGTACTCCACTTAACCCGTTAGTAACCGCTCTCGACGGTAGGTGCGATGTCTCGTGTTGCCTTATTTTTGATGATTTCTCGTTTTTGCCTCGTAATAATAGAGTGCTTGCTCGTTGATTGCTTTCCAGTGTTTATCGTCTTGTGTGCTTACGCGGGTACCTCTCGGAGACGATGCGAGATTGCGATCAACTACACCTTCGGAACCCGACTTATCAACAGGCAAGGACTATACATTACTTATGATCCATTCTATTTCAACCAGCGGTTTGCATGCTAGTCTAGGTTAGGTTCTATGTTTGATCCTACCACATGTTTACAGCCTCTTTCAAACCAATACAGCCATGTCCCCTCCCAGCAAACCTTGTACTGCTATGTGACTATTGCTCGTTGCTCAGCCCCTGCTTAGTATGCATGCTTAGGATGCTACGATGTTATCTTGTTACTCCTTGGTTTGGGATATCACATTATCATTATTATTATTGTTGTTGATGATATGATTATTATAATGTTGACTATATTTGACGAAGGATGGAAGGTCTAAGCTATCCCGCCCCGACGCTTTGTTCCATTCGAGTCACCTAGGATCCGAGTTTCGGGTATTGGTTTTAAGACTGAGCGTGCCTAATCGCGTGTGGGATTTTATGGGGTCCCCTCATCTTACCTACCTAGCTTCAAACATGTCTAGAGGTGGCCCAAGCTGATTTACCATTTGAAACCCGTGTGTGTGCTGGTCAGCTGCCAGTAGTTTTCAAACAACTCGGGCCAGCGGAGAAAGAGTTCCTATGTTGGTCCACAATTGGTGAGATAGGGGTCCCCTGATGTCAGGAGTGATTTACCGACCTTATCCGTACGGAAGAGTCTGATCCGAGAGCGTGGCCGGCTTTTGGATTAGGTGTCGACTCCCCGGGGTCCACCCGGATTTGTGTGTTGTTAGATAGAGGGACCTGTCGTTTCGGATCTCTCGGAACTAAATCATAAAATGGTTGCCTCTAACGGGTAGCAACTGAGAGAGATGGGCGAGCATGCGACGCCTCATAATGGGCAGTTGGTACACCCCTGCAGGGTTAAATCTTTTTGAGAAGCCGTGTCCACGGTTATGGACGACTTGAGACCGACTCCTTGTTCATAGACAACAACAACTGAGATAATCTTAATATAACTTGATCAATGTGTGTGTGCCTTGACTGCTTCTTCTTCGTTGGGATGCGAAGAGGAGGACAAGGATAGGATATGTGTTATGATTGCATAAGTAGTTGAGAGCAAGACTTGTTGGATGCGATTCCTCATCGAATGCTTGGCTTCTTACCTTACTCTCTAGATCGTTAGCCACTTCATAAATGCTAGTGCGGCAGCAACCTCACCACTTACCCCTTCCTTACCGTAAACTACTAGTTGTCCTAGAATGACGAGTGATGAAGTCCTTGCTGGGTCAGATGACCACTACAGTTGGATGCTGAGTACTTCTGTACTCATGATACTACCCCCAAACTCTTTTCAGGGTTCTTGATCGACAACAGGTATGCTGATCGACGTTTCACGTGGAGACTCAACGATGACTAGTTAGGCGGATCCCGGCGAAGGGCCTGGACCCGTGTGGTTATGGGGATCGATGTTTTTCTCTTTGCCACTAGGCATTTGCTTGTAGTCTGTACTCAGACATGTATCTTCCGCTGTTGTATTGTATTAAGGCAGTTGTATGCCGATTGTATGAGATGTTGTATCCTTGTATTTGTAATGTTGTGATATCATGTTGGAAATCCGGGGCATATGACTTTGTCGTATGTCGCGGTGGGACCGATATATGCTTCGTCCCCAGATCTGGGTGGAAACACCTAGATCTGGAACAGTACCGCATATCGGGCCTTACAACTTGGTATCAGATCCTTACCGACTGTAGGATCCCTTCTCTGGCCGAAGTCGAGTCTAGAGAAAAACTATTTTGTAGTTACTAAGTTAGTTATCGGAGAGTAGGATTCTTTTTCCCCCTTACCCTTGCTCTGGTCAGGACAAGTGTCGTAAGTGTTTTACTCTTGACTTATCCGCCTTCAAACTCTAGGATCTCGAGTGTGTGGAGCTCGGACTCGTTACAATGCCTTGCTTGCAGCGTATTGTCTCGATTCCGATCTCAGGTGGGAATTCCTGTAGTACCTTTAGCTTCTCCGGTTTCGGATATCATCTGGGTCATCCTTTGTCCTCCCTTCTTTTCCCCGGTGTTTTTACGACTTGCGTCGAAAATCACTATCCCTTGATCTTGTTTTCGTTGTCGTTCTTACTTTTGACACTGGTGGTTTCGTTTTCCGACGTTACCGTCTCTCTGCGAAAATTGATCTCGACGGAAGTTCAAGGTGGACATGGAGCAGAGTCCCTTCTTGGTGGTGTTGAAGATCGTCGTCTCTCTTTTCTCTTCCCCTCTCTCCCGGATCGTCCAGGATCTCGGGACGAGATCCCTTGTTGGTCGTGTTGTATTGTAACAGCCAAGATTTTGCAAAAATTAATTTTTTTTGTTTTCGGTGTGAATTGTTTGATTATCTGATTTGTTTGCGGTGTTTGCATCCCCGATTTATCGATCGACGATTATTTTTCCCCCTCTTATCTCGTATCGGACGAAGACCGACCCTTGCCATCCTGACACTCGACCTTTGCGACACCGGGTTTCACCCGATCACCGTCGCGAAAACCGCACGAGACCAACCGCAGCCAAAGGAAAGAAAAACCCGTTTAATAATTAAAAGGGATATTTTTATAGCGCACCGGGAAGTGTTTTCGGAACGGTTCCAGCGCGAGTTTAACGCCGCCGGCTCGACGCGCTGATCGCGCACTTCGAAGTTTTACCCGAATCGGAGGTACTGCGGACCCCCGGCGGTCAGAAACGTGAGCATCACTCGCGTGAGAGAAAAACCGGGGTTGTTTTTGCAAACTGCCAGCCACCTGGGCTATATAAAGACCACCACTCTCCCACCCCTTTCTAGGGTTTCACTAGCACAAAATTGCAGCCACCCCCTCCACTTTGCCCCAAAAATATAACCATTTTCGTCAACCCTAATCCCAGGCAATTTCTGGCCCTTGGATCTGCAGATCAGTGGCCCAGATTGCGCCACGTCGCCCACCAGGATCTCCACCAACCTCCAATTAATGGAGCCGAGCCGCCGCCCGAGCGCCTCCGGCGAGGGCACGCCACCGCGTCCGGCCTCATCTCCCTCTCTCCCTTCGTCGCACCTCGTTCTCACCCCTCCTCGTCCTCTCTTGCAGCCCAAGCCGCCGCCGGCAAGCGCCATGGATGGCCGGGCCGGAGCTCGCGCCCAGGCCGCCCCCTGCCGTAAGAGCCTCTTCGCCGCGCCGCCCCGGGGGGCACCGCCGGCGTCCGCCCCAGCACCGCCGCGCTCGTCCCGCGTCATCCTGGTCATCCTGCGCTGCTCGCCGGAGCTCTAGCCGCCAGGAGCCGGCGCCCCCATCCGCTGCCATGCCCGATCCAGTCGGGACGAGGATGCAGCCGCGACCTCCCGCTGCACGTGTGGGCCGGCGCGCCCACACGGCCCACCTGCCCCAGCGCGGCCCAACTCCCTCCAGACCGGCCTCCCAGTCCAGGCCGCCTCATGGGCCGGCCCATGGTGAGAGCCCGTCCGGCGCCCCCTTTTTTTATTTTAGTTTGTCTGTTTTTTTTCCTGTCTCTGAATTTTTCTAAGTCTGTTAAATATATGTTGTTGATTCAGTTTTGCGCTGTAGATTGCGATTGAACCGTAGCTCGGATCGCGATGCGCCCAAAATGGAAATTGCATAGAATTATGTGTACTTCAATTCATCTTTTGTGAGCATTTTGAATTGTGGACATCTTGATGGTTAAAATATGTGTTGAAGTCGGCATCAGGCCGTTAATTGCTATTATTTCCTGTTAAGTGCTGCTGTTATTTTTTGTTGCAAGTTTGCATGATGATTGTGACTCATCCAAGAGGCCTATTGCATTGATTCTTTTTCCTATGTGTTAAGCATCATGTGTACTTCATTTTCATGCTTTAACTTTCCATATTTGGGTGCTCTAGCTATATTAAATCTTGCTCCAAAGTGGTGATCCGGATGTTAATGTGCTGCTGTGCTGAAAACTATTAATTTGTTGCAACTTCGGTCGACGAGTGTGTCGCGACCGTTTATCGGAATTGAGTGATTCCAATTGCATATTGTTAAGCATGATGTCTACTTCCATTATATGTATTGCATTACCATGATATGCTTTCTGTTCATATAGTTATTGAGCTCCAAAGTTGCTATGCTGCTGTTTTTGACAGCCACCTCTGTTTTTCTCTAAGTCTGTAACGTTCCGATGCCATGTTGCATGCTTAATATCTTTTGAACTATGATTCCTATTTGCATGATTCTTTTTGCCGTTCCTTCCCTGTCATGTCTACTTTAGTTCCATATCATTTGTGAGCATGTTTGCATTGATTTTTCTCTTTATGCATTGCTCTAAAGTGTGCTTCCTGATGTTGGCAGATTGTGCCCGTAACTTGTTTTGCTTATATCTTTTTAACTGTAACTCCGTTTGGGGTGTTCTTTATATGTAACTTGATTAGTTTTTCGTGTACTTTGTGTTTATGCTATTGTTTGCTGTTGTTAACCAACCTAAAATATGGTTTATGACAGAATAGTACCAAATCCTTTAATTGTTGTGCGGCACTTAGTGTCTCTCTTGGAGTTGCAAATAAAATACTTTGACAAAGAAAATTCCGCAACGGAGAACATGCAAGAATTTACTGAAGAACAAAATATAAAAGAGAAGAACAAAATATATATCTCATCACAATCTGAACATAGTCTCATAATTCATCAGATCCCAACAAACTCAGCATAGCAACAACAGAAATTACATAGATGCCTCGATCATGTGAGGCAGCTCACGAGGACTCGAAAGTGGAAGCACAAAGGGGGGAGAGATTCATCACATAGCTACTGGTCACAGACCCATGGTCCAAGGGGGACTAATCACGGCACATCCGGGAGGCGTCCATGGCTATGGATGGTCTCCCGGAGGGGGTTCCTCCTTCCGGCAGGGTGCCGGGGCAGCTTCTCCAGACAGCCCCGATCTTGAAACGGCGGCGGCGATACAGAGGGGAGTTCGCGATAAAGATATCGATATTTGGGGTTTCCACCCCGAGGGGTAAAGATAGGCGAAGGGGGGCATCGAGGGGACCCACAGGGCAGTCAGGAGGGTCCCTGGCGCGGCCCAGGGTGGGGCCGCGCCACCTGCCCTCCTGGCTGCCTGGTGGTGGCCCCCTTCCCTCTCTTGGTGATTCCAGAAGCTTCTGTTGCGCTGATTTTTTTATATATTTTTCCCGGAATTTTTGGAGCACTTTTAATGGCCGGAAAACCTGAAATACAAAAATAGCAGAAAACAGAAACTGGCAACTGGGTGCACTGAGTTAATAGGTTAGACCAAATAGGTTCAAAAGTGTATGAAAGTTCAAGCAAAACATGGCAAAGTCACACAAAACATGCATGGAGCAAGCAGAAATTATAGATACGTTTGGGACGTATTAGCTGGCTGTTTGCAAAAAACATCCCCGGTTTTCCTCTCGCACGCGCGGTGTTTACGTTTCTGACTGCCAGGGGTCCGCAGGACTTCCGATTCGGGTAAAACTTCAAACTGCGTGATCAGCGCGTCGAGCCGGCTGCGTTCACCTCGCGCTGGAACCGTTCCGAGAACACTTTCCGACGCGCTATAAAAATATCCCGTTTAATTATTAAACGGGGTTTTCGTTCCGTTGGCCGCGGCTGGTCTTGTGCGGTTTTCGCGACGGTGATCGGGTGAAACCCGGTGTCGTAAAGGTCGAGTGTCAGGGTGGAAAGGGTCGGTCTCCGTCTGGTACAAGATAAGAGGGGGAAAAATAATCGCCGATCGATAAATCGGGGATGCAAACACCGCAAACAAAACAGACAATCAAACAATTCACACCGAAAACAAAATTTTTATTTTTTGTGAAATCTGGGCTGTTACAATACAACACCACCAACAGGGGATCTCGTCCCGAGATCGAGGACGATCCGGGGGAGAGGGGGAAGAGAAAAGAGACACGACGATCTTCAACACCACCAACAAGGGACTCTGCTCCATATCGATGTCGAACTTCTGTCGAGATAAATTTCTGTAGAGAGATAGCGACGTCGAAGAACGGAACCATCGGGAGACAAAAGAAAGAACGATCAAGAGAAGCATTCTAACTAAAATCGTGAGGATACTGGGCAAGAGGACTGAAGTCAACAGAAGACCAAGATGTTTACCCAGAGTCGGAAGGTACTACAGGATTTCCCAAACCTGAGATCGGAATCGAGACAGTACGCTGCAAGCAAGGCATTGTAACTATTCTGAGACTCCACACTCATCGAGATCCTAAAGATTGAAGGTGATAAGGCAAGAATTAAAACACTTACGACACTTGTCCTGACTATAGCAAGGGTAAGGAGTAAAAATAATCCTACTCTCCGATAACTAACTGAGTAACTACAAAATAGTTTTTGCCTAGACTCGACTTCGGCCAGAGAAGGGATCCTACGGTCGGTAAGGCTCTGATACCAAGTTGTAAGGCCCGATATGCGGTACTGTTCCAGATCTAGATGTTTCCATCCAGATCCGGGGATGAAGCACATATCGGTCCCACCGCGACATATGACATAGCCATATGCCCCGGATTTCCAACATGATATCACAACATTACAGATACAAAGATACAACATCTCATACAGTCGGCATACAACTGCCTTAATACAATACAACAGTGGAAGATACATGTCTGAGTACGGACTACAACCAAATGCCTAGTGGAAAAGGTAAAAAGCATCGGTCCCCATAACCAAACGGGTCCAGGACCTCCGCCGGGATCCGCCTAACTAGTCGTCGTCGAGTCTCCACGTGAAACGTCGGTCACCATACCTGTTGTCGATCAAGAACCCTGAAAAGAGTTTGGGGGTAGTATCATGAGTACAGAAGTACTCAGCATCCAACTGTAGTGGTCATCTGACCCAGCAAGGACGTCATCACTCGTCATTCTAGGACAACTAATAAATTACGGTAAGGATGGGGTAAGTGGCGAGGTTGCTGCCGCACTAGCATTTATGAAGTGGCTAACGATCTAGAGAGTAAGATAAGAAGCCAAGCATCCGATGAGGAATCGCCTCCAACAATTCTGCTATCCACCTACTTACGCAAGCATAACACCTATCCTATCCTTGTCCTCCTCTTCGCATCCCGACGAAGAAGAAGCAGTCAAGGCACAAACACGTTGACCAAATTATATTAAGATTATCTCAGTTGTTGTTGTCTATGAACAAGACGTAGGTCTAAAGTCGTCCATAACAGTGGACACGGCTTCTCGAAAAGATTTAACCCTGCAGGGGTGTACCAACTTCCCATTACGAGGCTCCGCACGCACGCCCATCTCTCTCAGTTGCTACCCATGATAGGAAAACATTTTATGATTTAGTCCCAAGAGATCCGGAACGACAGGTCCCTCTAACTAACAACGCACAAATCCGGGTGGCCCCCGGTGAGTCGACATCCAACTCAAAAGCCTGCCACGCTCTCGAATTGGCCTCTACCATCTGGACGAGGTGGGGTTAGCTACCCAAACAAATGTGGGCAGCCCCCTAGCTCCCTGGGTTGGATCAACAAAGGAACTCTGTCTCCGTTGGCCCGAGTTGTTTGAAAATCTGCGAGGTCGACACTCGCACACACACGTTTTGCAAAAGGTAAAACCAGCTTGGGCCACCACTAGAAATCTTTAAAGCTAGATAGGTAAGAAGAGGGGACCCCATAGCATCCCACACGCGGTTAGGCACGCTCAGTCTTAAAACCAATACACGGAACTCAGATCCTAGGTGACTCGAATGGAACAAAGCGTCGGGGCGGGATAGCCTAGACCTTCCATCCTTCGTCGAATATAGTCAATATTATAATAATCATATCATCCACAACAATATAATAATGTGATAGCCCAAACCAAGGAGTAACAGGGTAACATCGTAGCATCCTCAGCATGCATACTAAGCAGGGGCTGAGCAGGGAGCAATAGTAACATAGTAGTACAAGGTTTGCTGGGAGGGGACATGGCTGTATCGGTTTGAAAGAGGCTTTAAACATTTGGTAGGATCAAACATCGAACCTATCCTAGACTAGCATGCAAACCGCTGGTTGAAATACAATGGATCATAAGTAATGTATAGTCCTTGCCTGTTGATAAGTCGGGTTCCGAAGGTGTAGTTGATCGCAAGCTCGCATCGTCTCCGAGAGGTACCCGCGGAAGCACACAAGACGGTAAACACTGGAAAGCAATCAATGAGCAAGCATCTATTACTATGAAGCAGACACGAGCAAGCATCAACAAGAAGGTAGCACGAGACATCGCACCTATCGTCGAGAGCGGTTACTAACAGGTTAAGTGGAGTACTCGTCACACACGACGATACCGCACGTTTACGTGGGTTCAAGTTGTTTAGCTACAGCTTATCAAAAAAGGTTGTTAACAAGGCAACTCAAGCAAGCATGGCATAGCACACAAACATGGCAAGAGGTGAAGCATAATATAAACTATCTAAGCTAGTCATTTTAAGTGAGGCAACACCCTAAACATGGCATACACTAAGTGCCCCACGACAATTTAAGTATTTGGTACTGTTCTGCCCTAAACCATATTTTAGGTTCGTTAACAACAGAAAACAATAGCACAAACACAAAGTACACGAAAAACTAATCAAGTTAAATATAAAGAACACTCCAAACGGAGTTACGGTTAAAAGGTTACAAGCAAAACAAGTTTGGAACACAATCTGCCAACATCGGGAAGCACACTTTAGAGCAATGCATAAACAGGATAATGAATGCAAACATGCTCACAAATGATATGAAATTAAAGTATACATGGCAGGGAAGGCATGACAAAAGGAATCAAGCAAAAAGGCATCATGAACAACTAATTATAGCTCATGCAAAATGCAATAAAACATTATTGGTCTAGGACTTTGTGAAAATCAGTAAAACATGGCAGAAACTGTTATTTTCATGCTGTATAAACAGGTGCAAAACTATATGCAAAAGTGCAGCAACATGACATAGCAATATATGAGCCTGAAGTAGACATGATGATTATCAGGTACAAACAAGAATCAAGGTCATAGGCATCATAGATCAAAAGATATTAAGCAAACAACATGGCATCGGAACATTACAGACTTAGAGAAAAACAGAGGTGGCTGTCAAAAACAGCGGGATAGCAACTTTGGAGCTCAATAACTATATGACCAGCACGCATATCATGACAATGCAATACATATAATGGAAGTAGACATGATGCTTAACAATATGCAATTGGAATCACTCAATTCCGATAAACGGTTGCGACGCAACCGTCACCCGAAGTTGCAACAAATTAAGAGTTTTCAGCAGAGCAGCACATTAATAGCAAGGTCACCACTTTGGAGCAAGATTTAGTATAGCTAAAGCACCCAAACATGAAAAGTTAAAGCATGGGAAAGAAGTACACATGATGCTTAACACATAGGAAAAAGAATCAATGCAATAGGCCTCATGGATTTGACACAAGCATCACCCAAAGTTTGAACAAAATAACAACAACAGTAGTTAACATAATATTATCAACTTAACGATCTGGTGCCCTGTTCAACACACAATTACATATTCAAGATGACCTCAAAATAAACAACTTCCTAAAGATGAACTCTAGAGCACACAAAGCACAACCAAACAAAAAAAGAATCACTTCATTTGGACCTACGAGTCAACGGGAACTAACGTTGCAAAACAGGACAGCAGCCAAAATTTTACCAGACGGCGCGGTGGGAGGAGAGGTAGGAGAGATAGAGGTGGGTAGGTGGGGAGGTCCTTGGGCAGTCGGATCGCGAGATCTGACAGTCCAGGATGGATCTGGCTAGGGTTTGCTACAAAAATGGGCAAAATGCGAAAATTGGGGCTATTGTGAGGGGGTGGCTACAATTTTGGCTAAGGGGAACCTAGAAAGAGGTGGGAGTGTGGTGGTCTTTATATAGCCCAGGTGGCTGTCAGTTTGCAAAAACATACCCGATTTTCCTCTCGCGCGCGCGGTGTTTACGTTTCTGACCGCCGGGGGTCCGCAGGACCTCCGATCCGGGTAAAACTTCAAACTGCGCGATCAGCGCGTCGAGCCTGAGGCGTTCACCTCGCGCTGGAACCGTTTCGAGAACACTTTCCGGCGCGCTATAAAAATATCCCGTTTAATTATTAAACGGGGTTTTAGTTCCGTTGGGTGCGGCTGGTCTTGTGCGATTTTCGCGACGGTGGTCGGGTGAAACCCGGTGTCGTAAAGGTTGAGTGTCAGGGTGGCAAGGGTCGGTCTCCGTACGGTACGAGATAAGAGGGGAAAAAATAATCTCCGATCGATAAATCGGGGATGCAAACACCACAAACAAAACAGACAATCAAACAATTCACATAGAAAATAAAATTTTTAATTTTTGTGAAATCTGGGCTGTTACATAGGCTCTGGCTTCAGCATAAAGCATCCTGTTACCGTGGACATGGCTATTCGAATAGATGATCTTCCCTGCAGGGGTGCACTACTGTTCAGCATGCATGCTCGGATCTCCAGGGTGGCACACACCTTGTTAGGGAATGCGCCACCAAGGCTATCCGACACGCCGAGGCCCATCCTATGGCTCATCAGAGAGGTCCCCGTTGGTCTACAGTCCTAAGCACAAGAGCTTCATCGGCCATCACCTCTCGCACTCCGGGTCATTGTGCGCGAAGTGGATCCAGTGTCGCAGCACGATCTGACCCAACCACAATGCTGAAACTGGACGTCTTTCAGAGCTTTCGAATGAGACGACAACGCGGAGGGCCCAAACCGTAATCCCACGTGAAGGTAGTGCGTACAAGCCTTTTCGGCCTCTCAAGTCATCCACCTGAACCATTTAAGCATTTTATTATTAGCTCACAGGCAACTGTTATCGTTGCCCGACTAGTTAACACAACGAACAACGAACAACAGCCAGGACCACCGGTGCGTCGGTGCCTGCCCTGTCTTCCCGTGAAAGCTCTGCGGTTACCAACAAGGTGAATCGAGTCCTTACCTTGTCACGCGTGTGCTCCTGGAGGAGCTTGACTTTCGTGGTTTTGTAACTCTCGCGGACAATAATCAGGGTCCAAGCACGCCAGTACGTCGGTCGTACCATCCCTGTCGCCCCGTCGCAATACATCTTGTGGGCACCGTTGGGTCGCCCGACTCTTACCTTTAAGGGCAACCGTTGTTCAGGACCCTAGGGCGTCTATACAGAGTAAGCAATGAGTGGAGTACAAGGATTACTCCTCGATAGATCACACTTGACGTGGCTCGGCAGAGCCGTGGTAGGGTCCTTTGGCGGTGTCTACTTTGTACTGTACCTATTGCAGTTATAATAAATTGTATCCGTGTCACTCCCAAAGTGATCACGACCCGCTATCTAATCCTAGTTGACTAGCAATGAGCGGGGTTCACTTCTGAATATAATATGTATATTGAATAGGCAGCATAGGATAAAGGAAGGTAGATCAAGGGGCGACAAAGACATGCTATGCAATTGAATAGGATTGTAACGTAGCAGCAGCAATGCCTAGTGCAAGAATGTACGGAAAATGGTTCTCGACCTGCTATCTAATCCTAGTTGACTAGCAATGCGCAGGGTTCACTTCTGAACATAATATGTATATTTAATAGGCAGCATAGGATACAGGAAGGTACATCAAGGGGCGACAAAGACAGGCTATGCAATTGAATCAGATTGTAACTTAGCAGCACCAATGCCTAGTGCAACAAGGCACAAGGGTGCGCGGCGGGGACGTTGCCAGGGTCGGTCGTGCGCAGGTAGAGGCGTCGCGGGCTTGGGTTTCGTCCATGGCGGTCGTGGGTATGGCGACGAACCCGAGCACCACTCTGGTGGCCATTTGCACGGCGAAGGCCAGGGATCGAACGCGGGTGGCGCGATGCATTTAATCGGCGCAAAGGTAGTGGCCGGGCGCGGCCTCCATCACCGACGGCGACGAGGTCCGACGGCGGCCAGAGCGCGGCATGGCGGGGACGGTAGTCCGGTGCATGAAAAGCTGCACAAATATGGGGGAGAATGGAGCCTAGCTCACTAGGTTCACGAAAAAGGTGGCAATGGGCTCGCAGAAGCTCGGAGTGCGGCGAATTCTTCACCGGTTGACGGCGAGGCAGAGGTCAACGACGAGGTTGATTTCCAGGCTGCGGGGGCTTCGAGCTCGATTCCGTTCGCATGTAGAGGAAGGCAACCACCGTGCACACGCGGGACACGCCGGATTCGCTCGAGGAGGTCAGTGGCCACGCGAGCTCACTGAAGTGCGCCCATGGTGGCTCGGGCTTGGTTGGGGGAAGACACTGGGAGGAGGGAAGATGACCTAGCTTGATCTAGGGTTCGGGTGGAGGGCTCGGGGTGCCTCGGGGTCTTATCCTTGCCGGTAAGCCGTCGATAGCCGCCACGGCGGCACGGTGTGGCGTGGCCGGCGTGGATGGCCTCCACAGTGCCATGGTGAGCAGTGGGAGGAGGGAGGAGGTGGGGGTTGGGCTGGACTTGGCCCAATGGGGGTCCTTTTCCCTGTGTGAGGTTTAGTTTTTTATTTATTTCCATTGTTTCCTTTTCTGTTTTCTTCTGTAATATTTTGTTCAGACACCAAATGAATTTTAATCAAAGTGAAACTTGTTGGTACATTTGTATTTGCACGTTAGGGAGTTGCCACAAAATGTTTGGGCATTTAATAAAATCATTTGGTATTGTTTTTGGACTGCAACTAACTAAAGGTGACTTTTGGCTGCTGTTTATATTTGTTTGAATTATTCTATAACTTAGTAAATACCCAAAGTTGATTGATCATGGTCCACTGATTATTGTGCAATTAACAAAATTGGTTGCACAATTTTTGGACAAAGTTTTATTTGGCACTTTTTTTTAATAGCAACCAAAGGGTTTTTTTGAAAAGATCAAATGCAAAGATGATCAAGGCATCATTAGGAACAGTAATTGTCATTAGCAAAAGTGATTACTCTTACATGAAACTGAGGGTGTTAAAAATCTCCCCCGCAACAAGAATTCTCGTCCCGATAATTTTAAGCGGTAGAGGGGAAAAGATCGGGGTATTCCTCACGAAGACGATCTTCGCATTCCCATGTGGCTTCATCTTCAGAATGATTCGACCACTGAACTTTTTGGAACTTGATTGCCTTGTTGCGGGTTCGACGTTCAGACTCATCAAGAATGCGGCTCGGATGTTCTTGATAAGACAAGACTTGTTCCAATTCTAGCATTCCATGATCCACTTCTCGGATAGGATCCTTGAAGCAGCGACGGAGTTGCGACACATGAAAGACATCGTGGACTTGGGAGAGGTTTGACGGCAACTCCAATCGGTAAGAAGCGAGGAGCTAACTTTCCTTTGATCCTGAAACGATGAGTGCCCCTCATCGGAGTGACACGGAGGTAAGATTGTTCGCCGGGTTGATTGACCATTTCCTTGTGCTTGCGGTTATAGTTGCTCTTCTGGCGGGACTGAGCATGCTTCAAATGTTCACGGATAACGCGAACCCGATTTTCAGTATGCTGGATAATGTCCGGACCAATGAGGGTTCGTTCCCCAGTTTCTGACCAATTCATAGGGGTTCGACACCGACGTCCATAAAGAACTTCAAAGGGGGACCATCTGCAGACTAGTTTGATAGCTGTTGTTGTACAAGAATTCAGCAAATGGAAGGGATTCCTCCCATTTCTTACCGTATGAAATGACACAAGCTCAAAGCATGTCTTCAAGCACTTGATTGACTCGTTTGACTTGTCCTTGCGACTGAGGGTGATAAGTGGTGCTGAAGTTTAGTTGAGTGCCCGTAGCTTCTTGGAAACTATCCCAAAATCCTTAGGTGAAAATGCTGCCACGGTCTGAACTGATCTCCAACGGAATACCGTGGAGCGACACAATTCTGGAAACATGCAAGTCTGCTAACTGACTAGCAGAGATCGTGTCCTTGACCGGTAGAAAGTGGTCAACCTTGGAGAATCGGTCGATGACGACAAAGATAGCATCATGACCCTTCTGTGATCGGGGAAAACCCGTGACGAAGTCCATCTCGATCTTGTCCCATTTCCATTTAGGAATAGAGAGTGGTTGTAGAGTTCCAGCAGTCCTTTGATGTTCTGCTTTGACGCGACGGCAAACGTCACATTCATCAACATAACGTGCAATGTCTTGTTTCATATTAGACCACCAGTACTGCTTATGAATGTCTTGGTACATCTTGGTACATCTTGGTACTACCAGGGTGAATTGACAAGGGTGTATCATGAGCTTCTTTCATGATATCAGGGGCGTAGTCAGGTTGGCCTTAGCTACCGGAACCACCAAACGACCTTTGAAGTACAACGTACCATCCTCATTTGCATCAATAGTGAAGAATGAGGGCTTTCCACTAGCGATATGGCGCTTAATCTTCGCAATGTCAGAGTCGTAATGTTGTATCGTCTTGATGCTGTCGACGAGGTCTGATTTAAGAACCAGGGAATTCACATATCCCTGCGGAACAATCTCGATGTTCAGCTTGTGAAGCTCTTCATACAGAGGTGGCTGTTGTATTTGAACTTCAAGTTCACTATAGTAGGCTTTGCGACTCAAGGCATCGGCCATCACATTAGCTTTGCCAGGGGTGTAATGAATATCCATGTTCAAATCGGCTATTGTCTCAAGCCATCTTTGTTGGCGGAGATTCAGGTCTGGCTGAGTAAACAAGTACTTCAGGCTTTGGTGGTCGGTGTAGATCTCGCAACGATTACCGACGAGGTAATGTCGCCACAGCTTCAATGCATAAATTACTGCTTCTAATTCAATATCATGCTTTTGATACTTATCTTCGTGAGAACGCAACTAACGAGAGCCATAAGAAATCACGCGACGCTCTTGCATTAGGACACAACCTAATCCTTGATGAGACGCGTCGCAATATATCACGAAGTCCTTCTGGGTATCAGGGGGAGCAAGCACTGGGGGAGAAGTGAGCTTGTCCTTGAGAGCTTGAAAACTTTCCTGGCCTTTGTCTGTCCACTCGAACTTGACACCTTTGTGAAGCAGATGAGTCATAGGCTTGGCAATCTTGGAGAAGTTCACGACAAAACGGCGGCAATAGCTAGCGAGGTCAAGGAAACTTCTGACTTGCTTGACAGTCCTGGGAGGAGTCCAGTCAAGAATATCCTGAATACGTTCTGGGTTGACGGCAACGCCATCCTTGGAAATCACATGACCAAGGTAGGTTACTTCGGGAAGCCAGAACTCACACTTAGAATACTTAGCATAGAGTTTGTGTTATCGAAGCTTTTCCAGTGTTCAACATGTTCCTCTTCATTCTTGGAGTATACCAAGATATCATCCAGATAAACCACGGCGAACATTTCGAGGTATTCCATGAATATATAGTTCATCAATCGGGAGAAAGTGGCTGGGGCATTGGTCAGGCCAAAAGACATGACGGTGTACTCGTATGAACCATAGCGAGTAATGAAGGCGGTTTTCGGAATGTCCTCTTCACGGACCCGGATGTGATGGTAACCCAAACTCATGTCGAGTTTCGAGAACACCGTAGACCCAGCAAGTTGATCATATAGATCGTTGATCCGAGGAAGCGGATACTTGTTCTGTATTGTTGCCTGGTTGATGGGTCGGTAATCTTGGACCAAATGGTTCGTTCCATCGCTCTTCTTGACAAAGAGCGAAGATGCTTCCCAAGCAGAGGAACTTGGACGGATGAAGCCTTTGTGGAGTGTCGTGTCAATCTCCTTTTTCAGTTCAAGGAGATGGTGAGGCGGCATCTTATAAGGGCGCTTACCAATAGGGACGATGCCGGGCTTCAAGTCGATGACGAATTCAACTTCTCTGATCGGGGGTATTCCCGTCAGTTCTTCTGGGAAGACGTCGAAAAAATCACGAACGACTAGAACGTTCTCGAGCCCTTCAAGAGGGGAGGCATTCAATGCGTTCAGAGCATATATCTGGATTTTGGCATGCCGAGGTGCTCGGGCCGAGTACATAATTGTCTTGCCAGAAGGTTGAGTGAGCTGAAAAGTTTTAGTACCACAGCGGATGTGAGCATGATGCTCCTTATACTAATCCATACCAAGAATAACGTCAATGGTAGAAACCTTGAGGGCCATGAGTGAACCAGCAAACACCAATCCTCCAATTTCAATATGATTGTTGTGGGCTATCATCGAGGTATCCCAACTGGAACCTGGAGAATTAAGCACCAGTGGAGGGTACATGTTTTCGAACGGCAAGTCTTGCTTACGTGCAAACGCATCAGATATGAAGGAATGCGAGGCTCCTGAATCAAACAGAACAGAAGCTGGTACTGAATTAAGAAGGAGGGTTCCCATCACAATAGTCGGATCCTTCTTAGCCTTCTCAATATCAATATGATTGGCATAGCCATGTTCAACAAGAGGCGGATTGGTATTACCTTTTCTGGTATGACGGTTTCGATAGTTCCTCTTACGGTCAACAGGAGGACATGGTGCACGGTGACCTGGTTGTCCACACTGGCGGAATAAGCCATCATTATGGGGAGGAACCATAATACTGGGCTGTCCAGTCGGAATCGTTAGCTGTCTCGGAGGCGGAGGCAGACGAGGTGCAACATAAGACGGCCTTGGCATTGGAGCAGGCCTGTGAAAAACATTGTGCGGGAGCCAGACTCAAAGTTTCTGAATATGCCCACCCGAAGATGGGCCAACATCTCGAGTACGCTGGAGTGATTCCTGGTTCTTAGTCAGAGAAGTTTTGACTTGGAAAGCCTTGCTGACAAGGGTCGCAAAGTTCGCACAATCATGAAGGACAAGTGCGAGCTCTATATCAGGATGTAGTCGTTCTCGGAATTTCTCTTGTTTGCGAGCGTCGGTGGCGACGTCTCTCTCAGTATAGCGAGACAACTCAAGGAATTTTCTATGATATTCATTAATAGTTGTCTGGCTCTGACAGAGTTGGTAGAAATCCTCCTTCTTCTGGTCCATCAGACCTCGAGGAAGGTGCCATGCACGAACGACTAACTGGAATTCTTTCCAAGTGGTTACAGTTCCATTTGGCAACATACTCCTGTGGCTTTCCCACCACTGAGCAGCTGGACCCCTCAGATGATACGTCGCATAGGTGATGTAACTGGCAGGGGCAACAACAACTGAGTCCATCTGAAAAGCGATATCACGGAGCCAATCATCAGCATCCATAGGATTGGCGGAGCTGCGGAAGGTGGACGTACTAAGGCGCACGAACTCCTGCAGTGTGATTGGGACATTCTGGTTTGGTAGCTGGGCCATTCCTCAGACCATAAACTGACGATTCAGATCAAACTGCTGCAGTATTGCGGCCATATAAGGTGGAGGTGGGGGATCATCAGTCATCCTTCCTGAACAGCAGGGGTTAGTTCAGAAAAAGCATTTGCAAGGATAAGAAGTCATACATGAGGTAGTATGAGCAATGAACGATAAGTGCAGTAGATACACAATAGTAGTCATAAAGACATACAGATCTTTGCACATAGTCGGTCAAAATCGGACAGCGTAACATCGTAGAAATTAAGGAAAAATGACACACTAAGTGGCTCGCAGACCGCGATAAGGAATACACGACGCGACATAGCAAAGGCTATGTCAATCACGCCGCAAGAAAACTATTGGCCAAAGGAATTGTGCCAGAGAACGCGCGGCCTGCCCCGAATGAGAAAGGGGATCTACGGTCCGGGATCTGGGTCCGAACTCCTGCGACACGACTCAATAGAGGGTTTAGAAGCAGAACGCCGGGTGGAAACAATGAGAACGTGACCCTAATGTCAGAGTTAGTAAAACTTACCAGCAAGGATAAGAGAGTAGAGTCCCAGAGCATAGGTACGGAGAAAAAGGATCCTAATACCATATATATCACAACTGGGTGATATCGATGTGAGCTTGTAAGCCAAATATTAAGTTAGCAAAATAGTTTTCCAAATACTAGACTCAACTTCGACCAAGGAGTGGGTGGGTGGCTTCCTACAGGTAGTCGGCTCTAGTACCAACTTGTGACGCCCTCGATTTACGATCATGTACAGTAATCATACACACAGGGTACATGATCGAGATCAAGGTGCCACAGTGAGAATATCACAGCACAACACTAAACACAAAAGGATAAACCAATATTACAAGAAAAAGGGGGGGGGGTCACACGGACCCAAATACATAAGTCATACAATCATAATATCTGAGTAGAAACATAGTTAGTCAAGTTTTTCCTTAAGAAGTCTAGCACAAATAACATCAAATATACCGATAAAAAAGGCAAGGCCTCCTGCCAGGGAACCTCTGAAACTACTCCTGGTCAACGGGGAACTCGACGTCGTAGTAGGCACCTCCGGAGTGCTCCTGCTCCTGGGCTCCAGCGTCTGGTTGCAGCAATCCGGGTATGTAAAACAAAGGGGGGAAATAAAGCAAGGGTGAGTATCTAGCATACCCGCAAGTCTTACGTCCGCTACTAAGAATTTATGAATTTGTATCAAATGGAAAGGGGAGGTTGTATATAATGGACTGAATGGTAGAAAGTCAGAATAAGGATGAGAAGCTAGTCCTTTCAAAGACTAGCATCTTCCGACGAGTCTTCAACACAAGAAGAGAACAACGAACAGTTCATATAAAGCATAAAGTAACAATGCAACAGAAGTTGTTGCAGCATTGTATAATAGTAAGTTGTAATAATTAACAATTATAAATGCCTCCCAGATCACCAGTTTAATAGTAATAGTTTGTAGTAGTAGGCTCTGGCTTCAGCATAAAGCGTCCTGTTACCGTGGACACGGCTATTCGAATATATTATCTTCCCTGCAGAGGTGCACTAGTGTTCAGCATGCACGCTCGGATCTCCAGGGTGGCGCACACCTTGTAAGGGAATGCCCCACCGAGGTTATCCGACACGCCGAGTCCCATTCTATGGCTCATCAGAGAGGTCCCCGCCGGTCTGCAGTCCTAAACACAAGAGCTTCATGGGCCATCACCTCTCACACTCCGGGTCGTTGTGCGCCAAGTGGATCCAGTGCCGCAGCACGATCTGACCCAACCAAAATGCTGAAACTGGACGTCTTTCAGAGCTTTCGAACGAAATGACAACGCGGAGGGCCCACACCGTAATCCCACGTGAAGGTAGTGCGTACAAGCCTTTGCGGCCTCTCAAGTCATCCACCTGAACCATTTAAGAATTTTATTATTATCTCATAGGCAAATGTTATCGTTGCCCGACTAGTTAACACAACGAACAACAGCCAGGACCAGCAGTGCGTCGGTTCCTGCCCTGTCTTCCCGTCAAAGCTCTGCGGTTACCAACAAGGTGAACCGACTCCTTACCTTGTCTCGCGTGTGCTCTTGGAGGCGCTCGACTTTCGTGGTTTGGTAACTCTCGTGGACAACGATCATAGTCCAAGCACGCCAGTACATCGGTCGTACCATCCCTGTCGTCCCGTCGCAATACCTCTCGTGGGCACCGTTGGGTCGCCCGACTCTTACCTTTAAGGACAACCGTCGTTCAGGACTGTAGGACGGCTATACAGAGTCAACAACGAGTGGAGTACAAGGATTACTCCTCGATAGCTCACACTGGACGTGGCTCAGAAGAGCCGTGGTTGGGGCCTTTGGCGGTGTCTGCTTCGTACCGTGCCTGCTGCAGTTATAATAAATTGTATCCGTGTCACTCCCAGAGTGATCACGACCCACTATCTAATCCTAGTTGACTAGCAATGCGCAGGGTTCACTGCTGAATATAATATGTATATTTAATAGGAATCATAGGATAAAGGAAGGTACATCAAGGGGCGACAATGACAGTCTATGCAATTGAATAGGTTGTAACGTAGCACCAGCAGCAATGCCTAGTGCAAGAATGTACAGAAAAGATATGCGATATCTGGGGAAGGAAAATGGCTCTTCTTGCCTGGAAGCTCGACGATAGGGGTACGGTCGTCGACGACGTAGTCGATCACAAGGGCATCGGCAGGGGTTGTCGTGACTACCGGACAATAAGAGAGGGGTAAGAAACAATAAATACATGGCAATAATAGCAATACTGGTGAAATGCATGGAAACCATTAAGCTAGGGGGTGAACTAATGTGGTGCTACATGTTGCAGACAAAACGGGAATTTAACCGGCAATTTTACTGGCTACGGGTGATTATCGGACAGACGAACCGAAGGGGGAAGGTTCCATGTTCGGTATGTTAGAGGGGTGTGGTGGGGGTATGGGTAGCGTATCTGTATTCGTTGTATTTTTCTGATCAACTTTCATGTATAAAGTTTTCCATCTGACTTACGGTTTAAAAAATATTGATTTTCAAAGTTTAAATCAATTTTAAATCATTTGCTGGATTTTCTTTATTATTAAAATGCAACATTATCCAAAACCTTATCCAAAACCTTATCCAAAATAGTTTGCTGACAAGGGGGATCCACATGTCATACACACATTTTATTAAACAGAGATGAACCTAATTAAACAGGGATTTGTCAGGGGTGGGTCCCACATGTCATACAAAGTGGCATTTATAAATCATTTTATATTCATATAATACAGGGGGCCCACATGTCATGCAAAGGTTATTTAATTTTTTTATTTTATTTAATATATTAGCACTAGGGCCCATCTGTCATGCACTGAGGGAATTATGTCCAATTGTTTTATTAGCAGATTTATTAGAAGGGCTGGGCCCATGTGTCAATGACCCAGGGGATGGTTAACAGGGCGGACCCACCAGTCAGTGGGCTAACCCCACTGGCTAGCCCACGACATGACCTCGCCGACGATGAGGGCCACGGTGGAGGCCATTCCGGCGAGGGGGGGGGGGGAGAGCACGGCGAGGGGGCGCGCGGGGCGACACAGGGGTGCGCGGCGGGGGCGTGGCCAGGGGCGGCCGTGCGCAGGTAGAATCGTCGCGGGCTTGGGCTTCGGCCATGGCGGTCGTGGGTACGGCGATGAACCCGAGAACCACTCCGGTGGCAATTTGCACGGCGGATGCCAGGGATCAACGCGGGCGGCGCGATGCATTTAATCGGAGCAGAGGTAGCGGCCGGGCGCGGCCTCCATCGCCGGCGGCGACGAGGTCCGACAGCGGCCGGAGCGCGGCATGGCGAGGACGGTAGTCCGGTGCTTGAAAAGCGGCACCAATAGGGGGGAATGGAGCCTAGCTCACCAGGAGCACGAAGAAGGTGGCAATGGGCTCGCAGAAGCTCGGAGTGCGTCCAATTCATCACCGATTTCCGGCGAGGCAAAGGTCGACGACGAGGTCGATTTGCAGGCTGTGGGGGCTTCGGGCTCGATTCCGTTCGCAGTTAGAGGAAGGAAATCACCGTGCACACACGGGACACACCGGATTTTCTCGAGGAGGTCAGTGGCCACGCGAGCTCACTGAAGTGCGCCCATGGCATCTCGGGCGTGGTTGGGGGGAAGACACTGGGAGGGCGGGGGAGATGACCTAGCTCGATCTAGGGTTCGGGTGGAGGGCTCGAGGTGCCTCGGTTCTTATCCACGCCGGCAAGTCGTCGATGGCCGCCACAGTGGCACGGCATGGAGTGGCCGGCGTGGATGGCCTCCACGGTGCCATGGTGAGCAGTGGGAGGAGGGAGGAGGTGGGGGTTGGGCTGGGCTTGGCCCAATGGGGGGATTTTCCCTGTGCGAGGTTTAGTTTTTTGTATTTCCATTGTTTCCTTTTCTGTTTTCTTCTGTAATATTTTGTTCAGGCACCAAATGAATTTTAATCAAAGTGAAACTTGTTGGTACATTTGTATTTGCACCTTAGGGAGTTGCCACAAAAAGTTTGGGCATTTAATAAAATCATTTGGTATTTGTTTTTGGACTGCAACTGATTAAAGGTGACTTTTGGCTGCTGTTTATATTTGTTTGAAAAATTCTATAACTTAGTAAATACCCAAAGTTGGTTTATCAGGGTCCACTGATTATTGTGCAATTAAAAAAGTTGGTGGCACAATTTTTGTACAAAGTTTTATTTGGGACATTGTTTTTAATAGCAACAAAAGGGGATTTTTGAAAAGATCAAATGCAAAGATGATTAATGCATGATTAGGAACAATAATTGTCATTAGAAAAATTGATTACTGTTACATGACACTGAGGGTGTTACAAGCCTCTAACTTTCTTGTGGCATAATTAGCATTGCGGTGCATTTATAATTATGGCAATTTCCCAGCAGTAAATTGTTCACCCAACTTAGCTGTTTTATTGTCTTTTGCGAGAGAGACATCAGTAGTGAACATCATGGGACCCCGGTCCATAGTTCCACCATTGTTTACACCTCAACTCTTTACTGCTTTTATTTCGTTTCAGTTGCAATCACCATCACTATTTCCGTCGTGTGTTTGATCCTTTGTAAACAACAAGACCGAAGAGATTGAAAATCTCGCTGACTCATTGGGAGAAAAGTTATTTGCTTTTGTGTGAAGGTCCAGGTCAAGTGAGTAACTTATCTCAAATGGCTTCTTGCTCGTTTGACCACCTTCTTGTCGATCCTTGGAGTCCTACGGGAAACATAAACCCTATCCTCTAAGTTAGAGGAAATTTGCTGCCAGGCTACATCTCAACCTTCCACTTGGGGAAACCAACGAGGAGCACTATTTCGGTGCCATCATATACCCGGTCTATCAGTTTGGAGATGTTTGGATACTCCATTATACAGAAGGAAGTTCCTCTTCCTAGAAACCCGTGGAATGTTCTAAAGGTATGAGGAGTCGAGGTTTGATTCCTTGGAGGAGATCCTAATTTGCGCATTCAGCTTGTGCATTTGATTGTGGGTGTGCTACAGACGCCAGGTCCAGTCGAATGTGTTCTTGTTGGCAGAAGCGTTCCATGAATCCTTCAGGCAAGTTGCTCCCGTTGTCAGTGATTAGACTATGTGGGTATCCGAACCGGAAGATGATTTTTTAGGAACTTGAGTGATGTCTTTGCATCACATTTTCTGATTGGTTCTTCCTCCACCCATTTGGTGAACTTGTTTACTGCCATCAAGAGGTGAGTTTTTCTGTTTGTGGAAGGCTTAAAGGGACCTACCATATCTAGCCCCCACACTGTAAAAGGCCAAGTTATCCGGATCATTCTGAGTTCTTGAGCCGATATGTGGTCCTGTCTAGCATACCGTTGACAGCCATCACATTTCCTCACTATCTATTCGGCATATGCGTGAGCCGTCGGCCAGTAGAAACCGTGTCTATAGGCTTTGGCCACCAAGGAACGAGAGCCGGCATGGTGACAGTAGTCGCCTAAGTGTATCTCGTTCAGGATTTCGCATCCTTCTATTGGGGAGACACATCGTTGGAAGATGCCGGTAGGACTGAGTCGGTGCAGCTCGTCCTTGTGGATCACAAAAGATTTGCTGTGCCTGACGATCCGTCGAGCCAAGAACTCATCTTCTGGTAATATCCCTCGTGTTTTTAGTCCAAGTATGGTGTGACCCATTCTGGAGTTGCGTGGAGTGCTGTCACCAGGGCCAATTCTGGTTCTGGTACTGATATCTCTTCTTTGGTTGGGAGTCAAACATAGGGGTGATCTAGGATGTCAAGGAATACATTGGGGGTACCGGCTTCTGTTACGATCCCAATCGTGACAAGGCATCGGCTGCCTCGTTGAGTTTCCTCTCTATGTGATCAACTTGGTATCCTGTGAAGAAACCATCCTGCCATGATACGTCTCGGCTGTAAGTGATGACCCACAAGTGTAGGGGATCTATCATAGCCTTTTTTATAAGTAAGAGTGTCGAACCCAACAAGGAGCAGAAGGTATTGACAAGTGATCTTGAGGTAGGAATAACTACAAGTACTGAAATGTAACCTTTTATGGGTTTTCTGGTATAAGCAACAAGGAGATAAAAGCAAATAAAGTAAAATGTGATAAGGTGCAACAAGTGGCTGATACGTCCCAAACGTATCTATAATTTATGCTTGCTCCATGCATGTTTTGGGTGATATTGCTATGCTTTCGATGCACTTTCATACACTTATGATCATATTTCGACTAACGTATTAACTCAGTGCACCCCTGTGCAAATTTCTATTTTTTGTTGTCTTTTTACTTCAGGTTTTCCCATTACTTAAAGTGCCAGAAAAATTCTGGAAAAATATATAAAAAATCAGCTACCCAGAAACTTCCAAACTCCCGAAGGGGGGCCAGAGGGGCCTCACCAGGAGTCTAGGCGGTCAGGGGGCGCAACCTAGGGTGGGGCCGCACCGGGAGGCCGCGTTCACTCCATGGTGGCCCCCTGGCTGCCCCCTTCGCTTATATTTACCTCTCTTCCTGAAACCCCCAAGGACAGAACCTTTTTTCGCGATCTCTCCTCTGTTCCGCCGCCGCCGCGCTTCCAAGATCAAGAGCACCAGAAGACCTCTTCCAAGCACCCTTCCGGAGGGAGGATTGACCTCCGGGAGCTTCTCCACCACCATGGACGCTTCCCGGATGAGCCGTGAGTAGTCCACCTTGGACCATGGGTCCATGATCAGTAGCTACGTGATGTCTTCTCTCCACCTTTGCTCTTCATTGATTAGACCTTGTGGGCTGCCCTACATGATCAAGTCACATATGTATTCTTTCTGCTGGTGCTATGTTGAGTTGGGATCTGATGGATTGTGAGATTATTTTCATACTGTGATGAGTAATATATTTGGTTCTTCTCCTTTCATATTTACGTTCTTGAGTAATTCTTGCATGTTCTCTGTTGCTGTTTATTGCCTTGGCCAAGTAGTAGGTAACTACTCCAAGAGGGAGAGTTATACATGATTGTGGGTTCATGCCCTCTGATGACTAGCTTGAGTGATGGAAACATGGGTCTAGGGGATGTGTTGTTGCCACAAGGGGAAAAACAATGGTGCTTGTAACCACGGTTGCAAGGATTGTTTACTTTACTCAAAGTTCTTTTAATGCAGTTATCTGTTGCTTTGGGTTTACACTTTGGGTGGGGTTCGCAACTTAATACCAGCGAGATGTTCTGGATAGATATCTCAAGGCGGATGATTAGTGAGTAGATGCAGATGGATTTTGGTCTAATTGTCTTGGTGTACTGCCCATGCTTTTGAGCCTCTTCCTTTCTTTTGTAGCATAGTTAGCATTGCGGTGCATTTTTAATCCTGTCAATTTCCCAGTTGTAATTTGTTCACCTCGCATAGCTGTTTATCGTCTTTTGGTAGAGAGACATCACTAGTGAACTACATGGGACCCCGATCCATATTTCCACCACTGTTTAAACCCTCAATTTACCTCCTGTTTTACTTTCTAGTTGCAGTTATCACTATCATTATCTCTTGCGTTTGACCCTTTGTAAACGACAAGACCGGAGGGATTGACAACCCCTCTGTACTTGTTGGGAGAAAAGTTATTTGTTTATGTGTGCAGGTCCAGGTAAAGTAAGTGATTATCGTAAATGACGCATCACTTGCCGAACCACCTACTTGTCGTCATTGAAGTCCTACTGGAGACATAAACCCTATCCTCTATGTTAGGGGAAATTTGCTGCTGTGCTCCATCTCAACCTTCCACTTGGGGTACCCAACAAGGAGCACTACTTCAGTGCCATAGGTGGCCCAATCCTTTTTTGCAAAGGATAAGACAAATGATAAAAATTATAAAAGCTAAAACGTTCTTGAGGACACACGGGAGAATAGTCATGTGCCTTCGCCATATTCCGTCTCGGTACTATGTTTTGTGTTGAGAAGTGTTGTGTGGGTGAACTTATGCTAGTGCACTTTCTAGACTAAGATAAGTACACTCTTATGATTAAACCTCTTGCAAGAATCCGCAAATACAAGAGAGAAATTAAGGCAAATCCTAACCATAGCAATAAATTCTAGGATCCAACAATCCCTCGTGCAAAAGTGTGCGAACTGGGGTTCAGGTATCGGTCACTCCGGCAACCCACCATAAGCATACTTTATACACAATGCATTCCCCTAGGTCCTTAAAAAGGCGAAGTGTTATGTAGTCGACGTTCACACAACACCACTAGAAGAATAACACCACAACTTAAATATCAAACAACACATATTACTTCAACATCATATGACTACTAACAACTAGACTTCTCCCATGTCCTCAAGAACTGAAGGAACTTCTCACAAGACATAAAAGAGATCTTGATCAGAGGTGATAAATATATGATAAACAATATGGTCATAAAAATAATTCTCCAACAAAACTCAATAGCATTCACCACAAAGAGTAATCAACACCGGTAAAGTAGAGGGGATAGCTAGTGCATGTTACAACTTGGATCACAATGGTGAGATGAGATGGGATGAAGATGGAGATGGTGCTGGTGATGAGGATGATGTTGATGATGATCTCGGTGATTCCCATGACGATGGTGATGATGATGAGGACGATCTCCCCCTCCGGGAGGAGTTGTCCCCGGCGGAATCTGCCCGCCGGAAAGGTCTTTTATTCTCTGCAGGTTTCCGCCACAAAGCGGCGGCGAAACTCCGGAAACTCTTCTTATTCTGGGGTCTTTAGGTCATGACGATGATATAGGCCAAAGGGGGGCTCCTGGAGTGGGCCCCACCTCCCAGGCGGCCACCTGGCACGGTTTGAGGGGAGGGCTGCGCCACCAGGGCGCCTGGGAGCCTATTGCCCCCCCTTCGGGTGCCCTTCGGTTGGTCTTCATCAATTATTTGTAAAACTGCACCCCGTGAATTCCAGGTCATTAGGAGATGTGCTGATATGTTCACTTGACGTGCACTTTTCCCTGCTAGTTCTTGCGTCTGCTATTTTGGCACCGGAAACTTGCAAACTGCGTAAAACAAGCCAAAACACTATTAGAACATCATCGTAATATGAAATATATCAATGAATAGAGGTAAATTATGATATAAAATAGTGATGCATTTTGGACGTATCAACTCCCCCATGCTTAGACCTCGCTTGTCCCCAAGCTAATACCGAGCTCGGTAAACCTGTCCACAAGTTTCGAGAGTAAAGTGTCTATAATAAGAATACGAACAAGAAGCATCATAATTATTCCTACAAAACTCAAGCATCCTCAACAGCAACCTCAACTCATATGGTCCTTATGAAAGAGTAATATCAATTACAATCAAAAGTAAGACCGAGAAAATTCATCAAATCATGGCAAACATATCCTTTGGTCAAAGAAGAACTAATAACTTTTAACTTCTGCTCTCTCCTTTATATTTTGATGAGATCAATTGAAGCTTTTGAAAGAACATGTTATTAGTCAAGAAGTGAAAATGCTAACATAAAGGAGGATGTTTGATGTAGCAAGGCTCAAAAAACAACTTGTTTATCTTAATGATAATGTCAACAAAGATGCAATATGGAAATTCTCAACGAAACAATATAAAGGCATGCATCTTTGTCAACATAAAGTGTCTGCTCTTTGTGGGATAGAAAGAAGTGGGTTTACTGACTCAACATAAAAGTAAAGGCTTAGCCCTTCGCAGAGGGAAGTAGGGAAAACTCATGTGCTAGAGCTTTTAGAAGTTTTGAAATCATTAAGGATCATAAAATAAGATTTTGGGAGGTGCATAATTCGTCAACGAATGCTAGTACATAACCCAATTACTTCTCATGCTGGGCAAGTTTGGAGGAACGACTCCCAAGTGGGGATGATCACATCCCCTTAGTCTCCTTTGTTTATCACTGCCAAAGTTTTCTGATTTCTCATGAACAAAGGGTGAAGGAGGGTTTGTTTGTTTTTACTATCTTTTACGAGCTGGGCACTCATGTCAGTCCGTCCTCGTATTAGGGGTTTGCAGATTAGACATGCAATCCAAAATAAAACATGTCCAACATAAGAACATCATGAATTACCTACTACTTACTCATGATCTAAAACAGAGGCACAAAACAAGGGGTATACTATTTTGAAGGTTTATTGATAGCACATGAATAATATAATTTAGGAGTGGCGGTGAAATACCATGAATAGGAAAGGTATAGTGGACTCTTTGGAAGGTTGAGGTTTAAAGGTATGGGTGCACAAGCAGTATTCCCTCTTAGTACAAGCTTTGGCTAGCAAAGGCTTTTAAAAACAGACAAATGATGTTGACTTAGATGCAAAACAGTATAAAGTCTATATTAAGAATTGGCATGAAACATCAAATTGTCTTCCTATCAACATAACACTTCAAGCATAAGAACATAAAATTCTTGGCTATGTCGCTACTAGAAAAACTCATGCTTGCTGTTATGACCAAAGCTCTGTTTTCCAAGATTAAATAAAGTGTTCAAAGCCATACCTGATATATAAGATCAATACTCCCATAAGAATCATTATATAAGGTCAATTGCGTGAAGAGAATACCGAGTGCAGCGAAGAAACCAATATACTTCTCATTAATATTCCATCATAGACATTGCACACTCACGGATACATGACTCTCAATAAAGGAGTGATAGACCTCAATGCATACAACTATTTTATAAGATAACTTCCCTAGACATGATACGACACTAGACTTGACCACAAACGACAAAGATAAAGATAAAGATACCGATCACTCCCCCAAGTTTGGAACAAGCTAAAGGGATGCCATTACCCATAAAGATACTTGTTCTTGTTCCTCGGGTAATCCTTGGCAAAAAGCTTCCATGGTAGAGGTCCTCCCTCCGCACAAGATTCTTCAGTCTTTGAGATCCTGCTTTCAGTTGATAATCCCATGCACAAAAACTTTAGTTCATACTCACAATTCTAGTTTTGTAGGTCATAGATGTGTCCTTGGAGCTCGAACACTTTGGTATCTAGTGAGGATATTCTTGAATGCACTTCTTTCATCTCCTCCTCATGTTGTTTCTTCAGCTCAGTGATGATGTTGAAGTTGGCCTCGACACCACGCTCGATCATCAACTTGTACTTGAAAATTTCTTGCTCCGCTTCTTCCATCCTTGCCTTGGTGCTCTGCTCCTTGACCGGTCCCTTCAGATCTTCTTGGTGAAGGGCACCATCCTCCACCAAAAGTGTTTGAGGATGCCTCTTCACCTCTGCGAGATAAGGGTTGATGACGTTGACGAGGAACTTGTCCTTGGGGGAACTTGGAGAAGCCATGGCACCTAGGTTTGCCTGAAAGTTTCCAGGAAGCAATAGATCGAAAAGAGAATGCACAAAATCGCAAGATATAGATCCGGGACGATCCAGGCAAATATATAGCAAAAATTTCTGCGACAAAAGGAAGGTAACAAGCCAAAGTGGGGTCGGAGGCGGACTCCGGGTGGCCCAGGCGGCCTCCTGGCGCGGCCAGGAAGCAGGCCACGCCACCAGGGCGCCTGGAGCCCCTGGAGCTCGACTCCGGCTCCACTTTGGCTCCGAATTTTCCTAATTTTTCAAAAACACGTAATACGGGACTTTTATGGATGTTCTTACCGTATTACATACCTATGCTTATTCTGCGCCTACTGCGTCTGAATCCGGGCTGCAACATGTTCTTCATGAGTAGTTGTGTGTATTATATCCATATCAACATTAACAGGGTCTCCTTCCAGGTAATGCTTCAATCTTTCCCCATTCACAACTTGAGGTTTGGTGCTTTCAAAATTGTTTATCTTGATTGCACCGGAGCGGTAGACTTCTTCAATGTGAAAAGGTCGTTCCCATCTGGAAAGTAATTTACCTGGAGAAAACCTGAAACGAGATCTACAGAACAAAACTTTATCACCAACATTAATTTCACGTTTCAAAATTCTCCTATCATGCCACTTCTTTACCTTTTCCTTAAACATTAGCTTTGTGCTCTAATTCTAAAGCCAAATGTCACACCTTGCCATATACCATCTTAAAAGGAGACATGCTATAAGGCCCGATATGAGGTACTGTTCCAGATCTAAATGTTTCCATCCAGATTCGGGGACGAAGCACATATCGGTCCCACCGCGACATATGTCAATGCCATATGCCCCGGATTTCCAACATGATATCACAACATTACAGCTACAAGGATACAACATCTCATACAAGGCGGCATACAACTGCCTTAATACATTACATCAGCGGAAGTTACATGTCTGAGTACATACTACATTCAATTGCCTAGTGGCAATGAGAAAATCATCGGTTCCCATAACCACACGGGTCCAGGCCCTCCGCCGGGATCCGTCTAACTAGTCGTCGTCAAGTATCCACGTGAAACGTCGATCACCATACATGTTGTCGATCAGAACCCTGAAAAGAGTTTGGGGGTAGTTACTCAGCATGAGTACAAAAGTACTCAACATCCAACTGTAGTGGTCAACTGACCCAGCTAGGAGTTCATCACTCGTCATTCTAGGATAACTAGTAGTTTACGGTAAGGATTGGGTAAGTGGTGAGGTTGCTACCGCACTAGAATTTATGAAGTTGCTAACTATCTAGAGAGTAAGATAAGAAGCCAAGCATTCGATGAGGAATCACCTCAAACAAGTCTGCTATCCACCTACTTACGCAAGCATAACACATATCCTATCCTTGTCCTTCTCTTCGCATCCCGACGAAGAAGAAGCAGTCAAGGCACACACACATTGATCAAGTTATATTAAGATTATCTCAGTTGTTGTTGTCTATGATCAAGGAGTAGGTCTCAAGTTGTCTATGTACCAACTGCCCATTACAAGGCTCCGCACGCACGCCCATCTCTCTCAGTTTATACCCATTACAGGCAGCCATTTTATGATTTAGTCCTGAGAGATCCGGAATGCCAGGTCCCTCTAACTAACAACGCACAAATACGGGTGGCCCTCGGGGAGTCGACACCCAATCCAAGAGCCGGACGCGCCCTCGGATCGGACTCTTCCGTATGGCTAAGGTCGGTGTTAGCCTCACCTGAACAGCAGGGGACTTCCCTAGCTCACTAGTGTGGACTAACAAAGAAACCATGTCTCCGCTAGCCCGGGTTGTTTAAAAACTGCGAGGTGATCCAACCAAGCACACACACGGGTTTCAAATGGTAAATCAGCTTGGGCCACCACTAGAAATTTTTGAAGCTAGGTAGGTAAGAACAGAGGATCCCATAGTATCCCACACGCGGTTAGGAACGCTCGTCAAGAAACACAATACCCGGAACTCGGCTCCTAGGTGACTCGAATGGAACAAAGCGTCGGGGCGGGATAGCCTAGACCTTCCATCCTTCGTCGAATATAGTCAACAGTTATAATAATCATATCATCCACAACAATATAATAATTGTGATATGCCAAACAAGGGAGTAACATGGGGGTAACATTCGTAGCGTCCTAAGCATTCATACTAAGCAAGGGCTGAGCAACGAGCAATAGTAACATAGCAGTACAAGGTTTGCTGGGAGGAGATATGGTTGTATCGGTTTGAAGGAGGCTATAAACATGTGGTAGGATCAAACATCGAACCTAACCTAGACTAGCATGCAGACCGCTGGTTATAATATAATGGATCATAAGTAATGTATAGTCCTTGCCTGTTGATAAGTCGGGTTCCGAAGGTGCAGTTGATCGCAAGCTCGCATCATCTCCGAAGGTAACCCCGGGAGCACTCAAGACGGTAAACACTGGAAAGCAATCAACGAGCAAGAATCTATTACTACGAAGCAAACACGAGCAAGCATCAACAAGAAGGCAACACGAGACATCGCACCTACCGTCGAGAGCGGTTACTAACAGGTTAAGTGGAATATTCGTCACACACGACGATACCACACATTTAGAATGGTTCAAGTTGTTTAGCTACACAACATGAGCAAAATTTATTAACATGGCATCTCACTCAAGCATGTCATAGCACACAAACATGACAAGAGGTCAAGCATAAGATAAACTATCTATGCTAGTCACTTTAAGTGGGGGTAAAACCTATACATGGCAAACTATTGCGGACCCCACAATAAAAATAGAATTTTCTACTGTTTTGACCTAAAAAATATTTTATAATTTTTATTAGCAAGCAAGAGCAGCATATTCACAACCTACACGAATTCTAGTCAAGTTACATATAAAGAATATTTTAATCGGAGCAACAGTTAAAAAGTTATGGCAGATTGCAATTTACAGTGGCATGTGACGTAATTAGCAGGTAAACAACATGTAAACAAGTGAAAACATGGTAAAGAGCAACATTTTATTAATCTACCCGAAATTATAACCAAGTTACACGTTGGAACCATCGCAAACCGAGCTACCGTTAAAAAGATACGAGCACCCCAAATTGCAACTATAATCTGCCCAAAATAATAAGCCCAGAGAAAAAAAACAAGCAATGGGCCAAAACTACTGCAACTAGGCCTAAACAGGGTGAGCGTGGGATAATAAATCTCGCCAGGGGCGCCAAACAGCAGCAGGATCAATTGAGCCAAGCCCACTACTGCACAACAGAAAAAAAAGAAAAAAAAAGAAAAGAAAGGCTGGGGGGGCGCTCACCTAGTGGGCTGAGGCCCAAGCTGGCAGGCGAGCGACGGTTAGCTGATGTGCGCCCACGTGCGAAGGGAAGCGGCCGGGCCAGGTGGCGCTCTGGGCCGCTGGCAGCAGGATGGCCCACCTGGAGGTCAACGACGCAGGGGGCTCGCTAGATTGGCTCCCGATCCGATCGGGGCCGCCGCTGCGTCAACGCCGGAGGACGGCGGGCCCGGCGGCGAGGGGAGTCGTGGAGGGGCGGTTCGGGAGCGGGAGTGGCGCCGGGAGGTCGCGGCGGCCCGACCTGGCCGTCTTCGGGCGGCGCAGCGAGGAGATCAGGGTAGCTCCGTCCATGGCGCCATGGGGCGGCGGCCGGCGAAGCCGTGCAGCGAGGCGCGGCGACGACCTGCGGGAGAGGAGCCAAGGTGAGGATGGAAAGGAGGAGAGGAGGCCACGCCGGAGGGGCTCACCAGAGTGCACGCGCGATGTAGTGGCGCGGAGCTCGCCGGTGACGGGTGGCGGCTGCGGAGCCGCAGCTGGCCGGCCCAGATCGGGCCCTGGCGGCGCCGAAGCAGGCTAGGGAGGCCCTGCAGGGCGCGACTCTGCTGGTGCTGTGGTTGGGGGCTACGCGGTCTTTTCTGGAGCGTTGATCTCCAGATCTGACGACCGAAAATGCTTGGGGATTAGGGTTTCGCAATTTTGGTATTGGGCAGATTTGGGGCAATTGTGAGGGGGGTGGCTGCAATTTTCACTTAGGGGAAACCGTAGAAAGGGGAGGGAGAGTGGTAGTCTTTATATAGCCCAGGTGGCTGGCAGGTTTGCAAAAACATCCCCAGTTTTTCTCTTGCGCGCGTGGTGTTTACGTTTCTGACCGTCGGGAGTGCATACGACCTCCGATTCGGGCGAAATCTCGAACCACACGCTCAGCCCATCGAGCCCGTCAATCGTACCACACTTCGATACCATTCCGAGACTATTTTCCGGCGCCCAATAAAATAACCCATTTGATTATTAAATGGGGTTTTTCGTTCTGATGGCGATGGATGGTCCTGTGCCGGTTGCGACGGTGCCCGGGTGAAACCCGGTGTCGCAACGATCGTGTGCCGTTGGGAAAAGGTTTGGTCCCGCATCCGATACGAGAAAGAGGGGGGGGATATTCACCGATTAATAATTCGGCGAAGCAAACACTGCAAACAATTATAGCAATTGTTAACCCAGAACTGCAGGGGATCGAGATAGTCTTCGCGGGTAAGATAACCCAATTTATAGATTCGACTCAAGGGGAGCCAAAGAACATCCACATGCTTTGACAGTGGAGTTGTCAATTCCACCGCACCTGAGATACACTTACTTGCAACAAGATATTAATAGTAAATGTGATATGGAAGTGATGATAGCAACGGAAATAGTGGTGGTGAAATAGCGACAGTAAAATAGCAAAAGCAAACAACTAGTAACCAGCAGAATTAAAACACTGTAGGCTAGAGAGATGGATGGTTGGGCGTTGCATGGATAAGGCACATCATGTCTTTAACTTGGGGCAAGGCACACAGAAAAGCAATGATCATCTAGGCATAAATCAAACATCAGGCATGTACCCCACAGGTAGCTGTACCTGTTTGCAATAAGAACTTGCACAACAGCTTTTGTCCTACCATCCCGCTACGAACGGGGCCAAAAGGAACTTATGGAGATTAAGGTGCTCCTGTCAAAGATCACCGGAACACAGCATTAACAATCAATGGATACATGGAATCCTCAAACTATAGTCCATCCCCTTTGGTGCCCCAAGCTGTCACCTTTGGGATCGCCGGTTCCGGAATATACCAGGTGCAAACAACTCATAGATAGGATCAAGAACACAAATATATTCATGCAAACACATAGGGTTCAGATCTGAAATCATGGCACTCGGGCCCAAAGTGACAAGCATTAAGAGCATCAATTTGAAGCAGAGATGATAAACTACAATCTAGATGATAGGCAATATGCCCCCAACAATCTGATAAACTATTACATGACCTATCTCATCCAATCCCTACCATCCCCTTTGCCTACAGCAGGGAATTACTCACACATGGATGGAGAAGTCATGGAGGGAGGATGAAGTGGTGATGATGATGATGATGGCGATGATCTCCCCTCACCGGAGGCCAAAACAACATCCAGATTAGCCCTCCCGGAGAAGAACAGAGGGTGGCGACGGCTCCGCGATGTGAATTGGGAAAATGACTTCTGTTTCTGGGTTTCTCCGTCACGGGGATAAATATGAGACTCGGTAGGGTACCAGAGGAGGGGGGAGGCCCCCATGCGGCCAGAGGGCGCGGACCCACCCCTGGCCGCGCCAGGGGGGCGCCTGGGGCCCCCTTGGCTGCCCTCTGGTCCCACTTCTGGCATAGTGGCCCTTCGGGTGCGTGGATTTTCTGTGTTTTTTCCTAGAATTTTTTGAGACACCTAAAAATCCATTTTCCTGCGCAAAATAAAACCATACAGGCAGCTCTACTGAAAACAACGTTAGTCCGGGTTAGTTTCGTCCAAATCATGCAAGAATGAGGGCAAAACAATAGCAAAAGTGTTTGGAAAAGTAGATACGTTTGAGACGTATCAACTCCCCCAAGCTTAGCATATTGCTTGTCCTCAAGCAATTCAGTACAACGAACTGAACGCGACAAAGAAAACTTTGACAAAGTATTTTGCTTCAATGAATGTATATAAGCATGTACTACGAAAAGAATTTAGCAAGTATGAAAACAATGCTATGAGGACAATGCACGAAGCAATCCTTCTTTCAAGTGATCAATCACAAACAACTAAAAGTAAATAATATGCTACGGAAAATCAAGATAAGATTACAATGCACAAAGCTTGAGCATACTAGAGTGGTATTTCGCTAGCCTCCATGAGTGAAGCAAAACATAAATGCAGAAACTCCTCCGGAGTTTTGAAGGAGACTAGAACTAAGAACTTCAGAATAAGTAATACCACAATCATGCACAATACAATGTAGTAATATGGGACAATGCACATTACACTCAGAATGACAATTATGCTCTCTTAGTTGGTGCTTTGAAGAAATAAGGTGGAGACTCTCGAACCGTGGAGTTTGATGGAAAGGTTGAAAACCCGTGGTTGGAAGCAAAAACTAAACTTGTACCAGAGCTCTTGGTTTTGAAAAACAAGGTTAAAATGTTTTTGGGAGGTGCATGATTCGTCAACGAATGCTGATACGTCCAAAACGTATCTATAATTTCTGCTTGCTCCATGCATGTTTTGTGTGATATTGCTATGATCTAGATACACTTTCATACACTTTTGATCATATTTGGACTAACCTATTAACTCAGTGCACCACAGTGCCAGTTCCTGTTTTCTGCTGTTTTTCTATTTCATTTTTCCCCCATATAAAAAGTGCTCCAAAAATTCGGAAAAAATCAAATAAATAATCAGCGCAGAAGAACCTTCCGGAAGAACCTGAGTGGGGCCAGAGGGCCACCACCAGGGGCCCAGGTGCCTTGGTGGTGCGCCCTAGGGGCTGGCCGCGCCAGGGGGGCGCCTGGAACCCTGGTGGCCCCCTGGCTGCCCCCCTTCGCCTATATATTCTCCGTGACGAGAAACCCTCGAGGCCAGAACCCTTTTGCGCGATCTCGCCTCTGTTCCGCCGCCGCCTCGCTTCCGAGATCGGGAGCACCAGCAGACCCCTTCCCGGCACCCTGCCGGAGGAAGGGCCGACCTCCGGGAGTCTCCTCTCCACCATGGACGCTTCCCGGATGTGCCGTGAATAGTTTCCTTTGGACCATGGGTCCGTGATCAGTAGCTATGTGATGTTCTCCTCCCCTCTTTGTTCTTCATGGTTTAGACCTCGTGAGCTGCCCTACATGATCGAGGCACTTTTGTAATCTTTCTGCTGTTGCTATGCTGAGTTTGATGGGATCTGATGGATTATGAGATTATGTTCAGATTGTGATAGAGTAATATATTTGGTTCTTATCTTTTATATTATTGTTCTTAAGTAATTCTTGCATGTTCTCCGTTTTTGTTTATTGCTTTGGCCAAGTAGTAGGTAGTAACCCCAAGAGGGAACGTTATGCTCGATTGTGGGTTCATGCCCCCTGATGACACGCTTGAGTGACAGAAACATGAGTCTATGGGATGTGTTATTGCCACAAGGGGGAAAAGAACGGTGCTTGTAACCGCGGTTGCAAGGATTGTTTACTTTACGCAAAGAGCTTTTTAATGTAGTTGTTTGTTGCTTTGGGTTTACACTTTGGGTGGGGCTCGCAACTTAATACCAGCGAGATGTTCTGGATAGATATCTCAAGGTGGATGATTAGTAGTAGATGCAGTTGGATTTCGATCTACTTATTTTGGTGTTCTGCCCATGCTTTTGAGCCTCTTCCTTTATTTTGTAGCATAGTTAGCATTGCGGTGTGTTCATAATCCTGTCAATTGCCCTTCTGTAATTTGTTCACCTAGCATAGAAGTTTTATCGTCTTTTGGGAGAGAGATATCACTAGTGAACATCACGTATCCCGGTCCATATCCTCATCACTGTTTCGACACTCATTTACTTTTCTACTTTTACTTTCAGTTGCTATCATTATCCCTTGTGTTTGATCCTTTGTGAACAACAAGACCGGAGAGATTGACAACCTCTCTGAACTTCGTTGGGAACAAAGTTATTTGTGTCTGTGTGCAGGTCCGCATCAGTTGCGCCGCTAACACCTACTTATCATCTCCGGAGTCCTACTGCAGACAAACCTTGGTATCTTTACTGAGGGAAATTTTCTGCTATGCTACATCATACCTTCCTCTTGGGGATTACCAACGAAGGGCGAGAAATCATCATCACCTCGCGCATCAAGCAAAGAATTTCTGACGCCGTTGCCGGGGACTCCGAGTGCTAAGATAGGGGAGTTGCACACTACCCTTTACCTTTGTTTTTTTAGTCTTGTTAGTTTACCTTTCAGTTTTTATCTTTGTGTCCTATATCAAAAATCACAAAAAAATTGTTTATCTTGCTGTTAGTAGTCCTCCTTGTTTAGATGAACATGTTAGGGCTAGGTGCTTTGCGGGAATCGGAAGTTCTCAATTTCCGTCAAAGATATGGAGATAATATGAAGAAGGCATGGGACAGAATTTCTGAAGCACATAAAAGAATTATGCCTTGGATACCTATAAAAATTGTGCTTAGAAATTTTTACCATGGTCTTTTTAAGTGGTTTAAACACTCTCTTGATATTATAGCTGAAGGAGATTTTCTAGAGTGTGATGAAGTTAGGGCTCTTGATATTTTACATAGTCTATCTAGTTATTTTGTTTATGATCGTAGTATTGATACTGTCATAGATAGACTTGCCACTATTGAAAAACAATTGGATGCTCTAGACTTGAGGAAAGTAGAGGAACTTAAGTCCAACAAGAAAGAAATGTTGGAGATAGATGATGATTGGGAGCCCTTTGTTAGGATTAGCATCTTTAACCAAGGCTTCATTGATATTGGTAACGGGCACATACGCCTACGCGGTATGGCTAAAGGTAAGTACCTCTTCCCTAGGAAGAAGAAGAATGAGCTTATTGAAAATCAATTTGAAGGTTTTTATGATTCTGATCTTGGAGACCCTTGATTCTTCATTTGCATCATGCCTAGCTTAAGGGCATAAAAGAAAGCGCTTTTTTGGAGGCAGCCCACAACGAATTAGGTTTATTTTTTCTTTTGTTGTGTCTTGATGTTTGTTACTACTGTAGAAACATCATTGTATCTTTATTTTTCAGCTTTGTGCCAAGTTATAGCCTCTTATGATAAGGGAAGCAAAAGTTGTGACATGCTGTCCAGAAAACAGATTCTGTCCCTGGACAGAAAAATTCGAATAAAACCACCAGATCATCTTTTTGATCTGAATGTTTTAGACAGCATGCTCTATACAATTGTGAAACTTTCGTATGTTCTGAGTTTTTTGATTTGAGTTGCAGAAGTGCCCCGAAAAAATTCTCTACTACCTGCTGTTCTGTTTTTCACAGATTCTGCCACGTTTTACCTCTCTTCACTTTTGCAAACCTTAAGCTTTCTTTTTCTTTGCAAAAACTTTTTGGCACTCTTGAGAAACAGTATCTCTTCAAGAATATCTTTATATACAGTTGGGAAAAAATTATTTTATTAAGGGTACTAACCTTTTTAATCAGCTTATGATGAGTTATGTATGAAGGGAGTTTTCAAGTGTGCGATGGAAGATGATGAAAGAAGATTCAGGAGTGTCAAGCGCTCAAGCTTGGGGATGCCCCCGTGCACCCCCAATAAATATTCAAGGAGACTCAAGTGTCTAAGCTTGGAGATGCCCCCATGCATCCCTTTCTCCATCAACAATCATCAGTTCGTCCTTCGTCTCACTATATTTTTATCACTTCATGCGTTATGTGCTATGCTTGGAGCGTCTCGCTCTTAGGGTTTATTTTTAGTTTTCTTTAGTTTTGCTTGGTGGTCATAACAAGTTAGACCCCATCTTACTTTGTGTGGGAGAGAAACACGCTCCACTCCAATCTAGAACACATCATAGGATTTTCCTGCTTATCTTCTTGCTGTTGTGGGTTCTTTATCTTTTCGTAGATGCTGCCATGTTTAGTTTTAGTCTTAGTTTGTCTTTAGCAAGAGCCTTGGCTTTTGTTTAGTTTGTTTCTGGAACTCTCTTTAGTTTTCATGTTTATCTTGTTGAGAGAGTTGGTTGTTGCACTGAGTTGTGTTTTGTCTTGGAAGTAGGTAATTGAGGTTGCTATTTAATTCTAGTAGTAACTTGCAATAGTTTTGAGGTATTGATGTGAGTAATGTCTGAACTTTTGGTGTCAAGAGCTTTAGCCTATTAGTGATAGGTGTCGTATTTTGGGAAATCCGTGTGTATTTTCAAAACCTACAAAAACTAGTTGAGAACCCTAACTACTAGATGGATCACTAATCTTTGGAGGGATCAAATATTAGAGTACACTCACGTACCATGAGCCGAGGATGCGCAAGGATAACCAAACCCCCTACACTCCTCCTCGGGGTACTTGTCTCTTTGTGAACCTCCTTATTAGATTGAGAGATACCGATAATAAGTGCATGAGTTCTTCGGACTAATGTAAGTATTGAAAGTTGACACTTCCACCTTCCCATATTTTGCTAGCCACTCCCGTGCCGTGCATTGCCTTCTTCTCACTCCGAGAGTTGGTGTCCACCTTCGCCGGTTCATCCAAACCCTTGGCATGATACGCTCTGTCATCATAATCCTCCTTATATCTTTCCTCAAAACAGCCACCATACATACCTATCAAGGCATTTCCATAGCCTTTCCGAGATATATTGCCATGCAACATCCACCTCTTCCTGACTTGATCTTCATGTCATACATGTTCCTGCTACACTGGCTGCGACATACATTGCATACATCATGATAGTTACATCTTCTTTATGATTTTGAGTACCTTGTAAAGTGTGAAAGATTTCCTATACCTTCTTGTAAAATAGAGTGTTGCCCTTAAGTGAGGAAAAGATCCCAAAGTGGACACAATAAAAGATCCCAAAGAGGACAAATGAGAGTTAAATAGAAAGAGCCATTGAGGCCACAAAAAAATACAAAAAAATAGAAAAAATAAAAAAATAAAAAGAGAGAAAGGGGCAACACTACTATACTTTTGAGAGATCCACACTAGTACTCCCTCTATATCTTGTACTCCATAGAGATGATCATTATGCATATATCTATGTGGGGACCTTCACACTATAGAACTTGGCTTGCATATTCCAAGGATGAGCCTCCTCAAACGAGCTCTAGGTCTTCATGAGCGAGCAAGTTATATGCACCCCCACTAGTTTCATTGGAGAGCTTCCTAGCTCATATGTGCATCCGTTGCATGGCAATCCCTACTCCTCACATCATATCTATCATTTGGCATCTCTTGCCTATGGTTATCCTCATTGATGTGAGCCTTTCTCATTCTTTTTTGTCTTCCTCCTCCTCCGTACTTCTCCCTTTGCCAACCTAAGTGTCAACTCTCGTGCTTACGCTCATCCATTGCATGAGTGCTCAAAATATTGAAAAAGGAGTGGATCAAATTGACTTGTACCTGGCTAGTGGTCTGGGGACGAGTCAAGATAAGATTCCAGAAAAAGACCAAGTGTGAAACTTTAGTAGATTGAGTTCTCAACAAATAAATATTTTTATCGTATTCCCTATCCCCCTTCTTGCACGCAAACACCATTTGGAGACATTCGAGTCACGGACAGCGAGAGCTCTTGCACCTAATGTTCTTTTGTTACTTGTTTCAATGCTAATATAGACTCTTGCATGTTATGACTTGAATTGAATCTCTAACCTTGATTGCTTTACTTTTCAAAGTTCTTATATGGTTGCTAGCATGGCACCACAGAAATTATGCTGTTATCATTTACCTACTCGAGGACGAGCAGGAATTAAGCTTGGGGATGTTGATACGTCCAAAACGTATCTATAATTTCTGCTTGCTCCATGCATGTTTTGTGTGATATTGCTATGATCTAGATACACTTTCATACACTTTTGATCATATTTGGACTAACCTATTAACTCAGTGCACCATAGTGCCAATTCCTGTTTTCTACTGTTTTTCTATTTCAGTTTTCCCCCATATAAAAAGTGCTCCAAAAATTCGGGAAAAATCAGATAAAAAATCAGTGCAGAAGATCCTTCCGGAAGAACCTGAGTGGGGCCAGAGGACCACCACCAGGGGCCCAGGCGCCCTGGTGGCGCGCCCTAGGGGCTGGCCACGCCAGGGGGGGCGCCTGGACCCCTGGTGGCCCCCCTGGCTACCCCCTTCGCCTATATATTCTCCGTGACGAGAAACCCTCGAGTCCAGAACCCTTTTTCGCGATATCGCCTCTATTCCGCCGCCGCCGCGCTTCCGAGATCGGGAGCACCAGCAGACCCCTTCCCGGCACCCTGCCGGAGGGAGGGCCGACCTCCGGGAGTCTCCTCTCCACCATGGACGCTTCCCGGATGTGCCGTGAGTAGTTTCCTTTGGACCATGGGTCCGTGAACAGTAGCTATGTGATGTTCTCCTCGCCTCTTTGTTCTTCATGGTTTAGACCTCGTGAGCCGCTCTACATGATCGAGGCACTTTTGTAATCTTTCTGCTGTTGCTATGCTGAGTTTGATGGGATCTGATGGATTATGAGATTATGTTCAGATTGTGATAGAGTAATATATTTGGTTCTTATCTTTTATATTTTTGTTCTTAAGTAATTCTTGCATGTTCTCCGTTGCTGTTTATTGCTTTGGCAAATTAGTAGGTAGTAACCCCAAGAGGGAACATTATGCTCGATTGTGGGTTCATGCCCCCTGATGACACGCTTGAGTGACAGAAACATGAGTCTAGGGGATGTGTTATTGCCACAAGGGGGAAAAGAACGGTGCTTGTAACCGCGGTTGCAAGGATTGTTTACTTCACGCAAAGTGCTTTTTAATGCAGTTGTCTGTTGCTATGGGTTTACACTTTGGGTGGGGCTCGCAACTTAATACCAGCGAGATGTTCTGTATAGATATCTCAAGGTGGATGATTAGTAGTAGATGCAGTTGGATTTCGGTCTACTTATTTTGGCGTTCTGCCCATGCTTTTGAGCCTATTCCTTTCTTTTGTAGCATAGTTAGCATTGTGGTGTGTTCATAATCCTGCCAATTTCCCTTCTATAATTTGTGCACCTCGCATAGCAGTTTCATCGTCTTTTGGGAGAGAGACATCACTAGTGAACATCACGTATCCCGGTCCATATCCTCATCACTGTTTCCACACTCATTTACTTTTCTGCTTTTACTTTCAGTTGCTATCATTATCCCTTGTGTTTGATCCTTTGTGAACAACGAGACCGGATAGATTGACAACCTCTCTGAACTTCGTTGGGAACAAAGTTATTTGTGTCTGTGTGCAGGTCCGCGTCAGTTGCGCCGCTGACACCTACTTATCATCTCCGGAGTCCTACTGGAGACAAACCTTGGTATCTTTACTGAGGGAAATTTTCTACCGTGCTACATCATACCTTCTTCTTGGGGTTTACCAACGAAGGGCGAGAAATCATCATCATCCCGCGCATTAAGAAAATTCTAGTAGACAACTCAATCACCTCTTACGCTAGACATGTTTCGAGGAACGGCTCCCAAGATGGAGAAGATCACATCCCCTTAATCTCCTTTGTTTATCACTGCCAAAGTTTTCTGATTTCTCATAGACAAAGCGTGAAGGAGGGTTTGTTGGTTGTGATTATCTTTTGTGAGATGGGCGCACTCATGCCAGTCCCTCCTCGTATTAGGGGTTTGCAGATTGGAAATGTAATCCCGGAATAAAACATGTCTAACATAAGACGGTCATGAATCACCTACTACTTCCTCATGAGCTGAAGCAGAGGCACAAGACAAGAATGCTTTTGAATGATTTCAAGATGGTACAAGAAACTCTTCGTTAGGATGGCCGGTAAATACCACATAGGAAGGTATGGTGGACTCATATGGAAAAACAAGTTTCAAGGGTTTTGGATGCACAAGCAGAAATCCGCTTAGTGCGAGCGAAGGCTAGCAAAAGACTGGGAAGCGACCAACTAGAGAGCAATAACAGTCATAATCATGCAGAGCGACAAAGTAACATTGAATTGGGCATAAAAATGATACAACTATTCTCAAATTCAAAGATAATCAAGGCATAGCAGACTTTTTAGTCTTAAACATGTGTAAGCATGTGCCAAGTCAATCCAAGAATTCTCCAAAGGGAAATACCACTTCAGTATGCCAAACTATGAACAATGTAATGCATGTAAATCATTTCAACAACACATTATGTACTCTAGCTATTTGGGATTAGCCACAAGGAAAGCATGAACACTGGACAAGCATTGTAAACATAGCACTATGTCGCTACAAGCCAGTCTCTAAATCATAAGTACAAGCATATGTACAAAAGTAGAAACAAAAAGAGTTCATACCGGTTTTTCTTGTTGCATCCCTTTCGCCGATCTTCGTCATAACTGCCTTATCGCTTGCATGATTGAACGTAGGAAAATATAATCAAGTGCAAATGCCATCACGGACTCGAGCTGCAACAAAGCAAACTAAAGAGAGAGAAGAAAATATTTTTGGATTTTTCAAAGATTTAGCGAAATAAAAAGAAAAGAGAAATCTTTTTGTTGTTTCTTCAAAATAAAAGAACAAAGAAGAACGAACAAAAACTTCGAAAAGATCAAAGCGAAAAAAATGAAAACGGATAATACAATGGAAAGGTGACAAGGGAACGTACTCCCCCAAGCTTAGGCTTTTGGACTAAGTTGGTAGAAGCTACTGCCCCCAGGAGCCTCCTGCTCCGGGGCAATGATAAGTCCAGGAGTCGTATGAGCCCTCCGGTGCGTACACCGAAGTCCTCGGGTCCTCCCATGAGGAAGGGCCTGCGCTCCAAACGGAAGAAGACCCCTCTCCTTTCTCGGTGAAGGTCTCTCCCTGGAAAGGTGTGAACTCACCATGCTCCTCCTCATCGGGCACAACCCCCTCCATGGGGTTATGCGGCTGGTAATGAGCCATGAACTCATCGAACTGAATCTCGTTGAAGGACCATCCGTTCCTGCGAGTGCTATCAAACAAAAGTGGTGCAGGTAGACGGATCTCACGAGTAATGGTCCTTTCAAACCTCAAAATATATTCAAGGTTGCCAAACTGGGAAGTCATGGTAACAAACTTATGCCTCTTCATAGCCGCAAGATCGAGACTTGCGTTTGAAAAGGGAAAATCACCAGGATGCGGGGTGCGCTCAAGAGACTCAAGGATAAGTGTGGCGTAAACGCCACCATATAAATCGCCTTTGTTACTGTTCGTAACAAGGCGCCGAGCAATCAAGGCACCCACATTATACTCATTCTTATCAGAGAGGGCGTTCGCATAAATAGCAAAATCTGGTGGAGAGCCATTGCTCGTGTTGTCACGAGCTAACACCCCTCTAGCAAAAAAATACGCAAAATACATGAGGTTTGTAAACTGAATGCTGGAAATCTTTGTACGCCGAATGTCGGTCTCCTCCTGGCAACAAAGGGAGTTGAAGAGAGTCCTCAACCCAGAAGGCTGCATGGTCATCTTCGTAGTCTGACCAACGTTCGGCACACCTATTATATCACAAAACTGTGCCAAAGACATAGTTATGAGATCATTATAAAGTTTGAACTTGAAGGTTCCAGCATCACGGTTATAACAAAAACTTTTAACAAAGCAGGAGGTAAGCTTTTTGTATTGTACCACACGGCATAATGCTAGCCGTGTCAAACCTGCATTGGCACAAAGGCCATAAAATTCCTCCTTAATTCCTGCAGCTGTAAGAAAATCATCGCACGGATACATCATTGCGCATGCTGGACTTGTGTCTTCCAACAACTCCAGGGGCACATGATCTTCATTGTAGCTCAACCTAACTGCTGAGGGCGAAGCTGCAGCTCTAGTAACTCGATCGGAGCGCTCTGGCTTCTTCTTCCCAAGCCATCCTTTTGCTTTTCCAAAGAAACTCATTTCTGAAATTTTTTACAATTCACAAAAACAAGGAATTAAACAAGGTGAGTTGAGGCAAACTACTCTACCTACTTACCTAAGGCATAAACTTGCATCAAAACTTGAAAATAAATTTCTACACTTGCATGCAAGCTCATATGAACAGCACCAAGAGCTACTAAATACTCATAAATGAAGCCACCAATCAAAAATGGAATTGGAGGGGTGAAGGAGTTACATACCAGGGAGTATTTTCTCAAAATCTCAGATCGAATGATGGGCTGTAGAGAGAGATCGAAAATCGCCTCCCAGAACAGCAATAACACAAGAACTGGAGCAGAACTCGTGTTTTTGTAGAGAGAGGAAAAGGGGGAAGAAGACATACCTGGAGGTGGGGCTTGTGGGCCCCAGGTGCCCTGTGGGGGAGGCCAGGGGGCAGGCCGCGCCAGCTGGCCGCCCCTGGTTAGCCCCAGGTGCCTCTGGGTCACTCCCGGCATGGACATTTTTATTTTTATTTTTCTGGATTTTTTCTGACAACTTCACTGTTGGAAATTTTTCGGAGTTCAAAAAGCTGCGAAACTTTCTGAAAACTTGAAGCAGTGATTAGAATTGTGAAGCTTAAAAAACATATAAACTTGGTACAACAAGAAAGATAAAGCTAAAAGAAATGCAACCATAATAGCTTGTACTTTTTTCTTATATAAAACTCATCTAATAGCAAGGTTGATCAAGTCCTACTACCAAACTAGCAATACATAGAGTAAAAAGTTTCACTTACTCTGAGGCATTCATGGTACCTTCACTTTAATGGATATTGTCCCCACCATAATGGTTTTGTATTTGTGGTGCACATGTATAGGACAATCCCACTCACCAATCTTCACGGTCTTGATATTCTCTATAGAGTTGAGTCCATGCCTTTTGTCAATCTTCTTCGGAAAATACACCATGTGTTCTTTATCATTCACATTAAAAGTAACTTTTCCTTTATTGCAATCAATAATAGCACCTGCGGTGTTAAGAAAAGGTCTACCAAGAATAATAGACATGCTCCCATCCTCGGGCATGTCAAGCACAACAAAATGAGTAAGGATTAAACAATTAGCAACTTCAACGGGAACATCCTCACAAATACCAATGGGGACGGTTGTTGACTTGTCAGCCATCTGAAGAGAGATATCTGTAGGGATTAGTTTTTCTAAACAAAGCCTCTTGTAAAGAGAGAGAGGCATAACACTCACTCCTGCTCCAAGATAACATAAAGAATTTTTGACATAATTATTCTTTATGGAACAAGGAATGGTGGGTATACCTGGATCACCAAGCTTCTCAGGAATCTTTTCACTAAAAGAGTAGTTAGCAAGCATAGTAGATATTGCTTCATTAGGAACTTTTCTTTTATTAGTAACAATATCTTTCATATATCTTGAATAAGGAGGTAACTTAATAGCATCAATCAAAGGAATTTGAAGAAAAAGAGGTTTCATCCACTCACAAAACTTATTTTAATGCTCTTCTTCTTTAGTTTTGAGAGACTTACCTGGAAAGGGCATGGGTTTCTGTACCCATGGTTCTCTTTCCTTCCCATGTTTTCTTGCGATAAAGTCTTCTCTAGTGTATTTCTTGCGTTTATCGGTGCTTCTTCTTCTCGAACTTCGGGTGGCTCATTCTTTTCAATATCCTTTTCAGGTTCGGCACCATCTTCACTCTCAGCATCGGAGTTAGATATACTATTTGGATCATTGGAATTGTCAGCTTCTTTGTGCTTCTTCTTCTTCTTCGGAGAGCTAACAATTTCTTCTTCCTGTATTTGAGAATCTTGCTCAATCCTCTTCGGATGCCCCTCTGGATAGAGAGGATCTTGAGTGCTAGTTCCTCCTCGGGTTTTAATCCCGAAGGCCTGTATATCCTGTTTAGCATTATTAGCAAGGAAATCTTTTTGCACATTAGAAATTTGATCAAGCTAAGTTTGAACCATATGAAAGTGCTTCACATGACATTTAACATCATTAAATGTTCTACCTAGAACATCAAGCAAGCTTTTGATAGCAAGAGAATTATCATGCAACTGGCTTTGTATCTTCTCATTAAAATGATTTTGCTTCATAATGAAATTATCAAACTCATCTCAACATTGATCAGGAGGCTTACCATGAGGAATGTTACTTGCATTGAAATCTAAAAGAGAGTGTACCTCTACCATTGGAGGGTGAGTGGTAGGCTCACACAACTTTTCAATAGGGGGTAGATTCTTTACGTTTTCAGTTTTAATACCCTTTTCTTTAATAGACTTCTTCGCTTCTTGCATATCTTCGGGGCTTAGGACAAGCATGCCCCTCTTTTTTGGTGGTGGAGGTGGTTCAGGGACGGACCAATCTTCGTGGTTCTTGGCAATCTTGCCCATTAATTCTTCTGCATCGTCCGGTGTTCTTTTCCTGAAAACACAACCAGCACCACTGTCCAAATAGGATCTAGATTCATCAGTTAGACCAGCATAAAATATATCAATTAATTCATTCTTAGGGACTCCCTGTCCCGGTCTAGCCTGGATCGGACTGCAATACCTCCCCCAAGCTTTAGGGAGGTTCTCATCCTGCAACTATTTAAAGTTATAACTTCTTCGTAAAGGAGCATGTTGCATATGAGCAGGAAAGTACTTATCAACAAAAGAGTGAGCTAAGTCTTGAGGACTCCTAATGGAACCACATGGTAGTGCATCATACCACGCTTTAGCAACTTCCTTTAAAGAGAAAGGAAGAAGCTTAGTAACATAGAAGTTTCGCATCTTTTCATCCGTAGTAAACAGGCCACCGAACTCAGTGAGTTTTCTCAGGTGTGCAATAGCACCTTCATTTTCTCTGCCATAAAAGGGGTAATCTTCAACCATAGATATAAGTGAAAGATCAATAGAGAAATTATAATCAGGATCATTGATGAATATAGGAGATGTAGAAAATTTAGGATCAGGAACGGTCTTGTTCTTCAAGGAGCGCTTTGCTAGCAGCTTCTTTATAGCACCAGGGTCAGAATCAGCACATTCATTAAGCTCCCTACATAAATCATCATCAAGTATAACATAATCGTCCTCATGTAGTCCCTCCTTAAGGCCAGCAAAATCATAAGTTTTTCCAATAGGGGTTTTGGTAATAGGAATTTCAACTCCCGAGAATCGGGCAGCAGCAGCAATCTGTTCTTCGATAAAAGAACCAAGTGAACCAGTAGTTTCAAAGGTAGTAGAAGCATCATCAAAAGTATCGGACATAGTAACAGATTCAGTGGAGGCATCATGTGGTGGAGGTGAAGCAAACTTACTCATAACTGAAGGTGAATCAAGTGTAGCACTAGTGTTCAGAACAGTACCTTTTCTTGTACAGGATGGTAAGATCGGGACCTTGGGGTCTTCTTTCTTACCCATAGCGGATAAATTGCAGAAGGTAAAATACTTCAAGTAAACATTGTGAATAAAGCCATGCTCCCCGGCAACGGCGCCAGAAAACAGGCTTGTTAACCCACAACCGCAGGGGATCGAGATAGTCTTCGCGGGTAAGATAACCCAATTTATAGATTCGACTCAAGGCGAGCCAAAGAATATCCACAAGCTTTGACAGTGGAGTTGTCAATTCCACCGCACCTGATATACACTTACTTGCAACAAGATATTAATAGTAACTGTGATATGGAAATGATGATACCAACGGAAATAGTGGTGGTGAAATAGCGACAGTAAAATAGTAAAAGCAAACAACTAGTAACCAGCAGAATTAAAACACTATAGGCTAGGGAGATGGATGGTTGGGCGCTGCATGGATAATGAACATCATGTATTTAACTTGGGACAAGGCACACATAAAACCAATGATCATCTAGGCATAAATCAAACATCAGGCATGTACCCCACAGGTAGTTGTACGTGCTTGCAATAAGAACTTGCACAACATCTTTTGTCCTACCATCCCGCTACGAACGGGGCCAAAAGGACCTTATGGAGATTAAGGTGCTCCTGTCAAAGAGCACCGGAACAAAGCATTAACAATCAATGGATACATGGAATCCTCAAACTATAGTCCATCCCCTTTGGTGTCCCAAGCTGTCACCTTTGGGATCGCCGGTTCCGGACTATAACGGGTGCAAACAACTCATAGATAGGATCAAGAACACAAATATATTCATGCAAACACATAGGGTTCAGATCTGAAATCATGGAACTCGGGCTCAAAGTGACAAGCATTAAGAGCAACAAGTTGAAGCAGAGATGATAAATAACAATCTAGATGATAGGCAACATGCCCCCAACAATCTGATTAACTATTACATGATCTATCTCATCCAATCCCTACCATCCCCTTTGCCTACAGCAGGGAATTACTCACACCTGGATGGAGAAGTCATGGAGGGACGATGGAGTGGTGATTATGAGGACGATGGCGACGATCTCCCCTCACCGGAGGCCAAAACAGCATCCAGATTAGCCCTCCCGGAGAAGAACAGAGGGTGGCGGTGGCTCCGCGACATGAATTGGGAAAACGACTTATGTTCCGGGGTTTCTCCGTCACGGGAATAAATAGGAGCCTCGGTAGGGCACCAGAGTAGGGGGGAGGCCCCCAGGCAGCCAGAGGGCGTGGCCCCACCCCTGGCCGCGCCAGGGGGGCGCCTGGGGCCGCCTTGGCTGCCCTCTGATCCCACTTCTGCCACAGTGGCCCTTCGGGTGCGTGGATTTTCTGTGATTTTTCCTAGAATTTTCTGAGACACCTAAAAATACATTTTCCTACGCACAATAAAACCATACAGGCAGCTCTACTGAAAACAACGTTAGTCCGGGTTAGTTTCGTCCAAATCATGCAAGAATGAGGGCAAAACAATAGCAAAAGTGTTTGGAAAAGTAGATACGTTTGAGACGTATCAACTCCCCCAAGCTTAGCATATTGCTTGTCCTCAAGCAATTCAGTACAACGAACTGAACGCGACAAAGAAAACTTTGACAAAGTCTTTTGCTTCAATGAATGTATATAAGCATGTACTATGAAAAGAATTTAGCAAGTATCAAAACAATGCTATGAGGACAATGCACGAAGCAATCCTTCTTTCAAGTGATCAATCACAAACAACTAAAAGTAAATAATATGCTACGGAAAATCAAGACAAGATTACAATGCACAAAGCTTGAACATACTAGAGTGGTATTTCGCCACGCCTCCATGAGTGAAGCAAAACATAAATGCAGAAACTCCTCCGGAGTTTTAAAGGAGACTAGAACTAAGAACTTCAAAATAAGTAATACCACAATCATGCACAAGACAATGTAGTACTTTGGGACAATGCACATTACACTCAGAATGACAATTATGCTCTCCTAGTTGGTGCTTTGAAGAAAGAAGGTGGAGACTCTCGAACCGTGGAGTTTGACGGAAACGTTGAAAATCCTTGGTTGGAAGCAAAAACTAAACTTGTACCAGAGCTCTTGGTTTTGAAAAACAGGGATAAAAAGTTTTTGGGAGGTGCATGATTCGTCAACGAATGCTAGTAGACAACTCAATCACCTCTTACGCTAGACATGTTTCGAGGAACGGCTCCCAAGATGGAGACGATCACATCCCCTTAATCTCCTTTGTTTATCACTGCCAAAGTTTTCTAATTTCTCATAGAAAAAGCATGAAGGAGGGTTTTTTTGTTTTGATTATCTTTTGTGAGATGGGCGCACTCATGCCAGTCCCTCCTCGTATTAGGGGTTTGCAGATTAGACATGTAATCCCGGAATAAAACATGTCTAACATAATACGGTCATGAATCACCTACTACTTCCTCATGAGTTGAAGCAGAGGCACAACACAGGAGTGCTTTTGAATGATTTCGAGATGGTACAAGAAAGTCTTCGTTAGGATGGCCGGTAAATACCACATAGGAAGGTATGGTGGACTTATATGGAAAAATTGGTTTCAAAGGTTTTGGAGGCACAAGAACAAATCCTCTTAGTGCGAGCGAAGGGTAGCAAAAGACTGGGAAGCGACCAACTAGAGAGCAATAACAGTCATAATCATGCAGAGCGACAAAGTAACATTGAATTGGGTATGAAAATGATACAACTATTCTCAAATTCAAATATCATCAAGGCATAATAGACTTTTTAGTCTTAAACATGTGTAAGCATGTGCCAAGTCAATCCAAGAATTCTCCAAAGGGAAATACCACTTCAGTATGCCAAACTATGAACAATGCAATGCATGTAAATCATCTCAACAACACATTATGTACTCTAGCTATTTGGGATTAGCCACAAGGAAAGCTTGAACACTAAGCAATCATTGTAAACATAGCACTATGTCGCTACAAGCTGGTCTCTAAATCATAAGTACAAGCATATGTACAAAAGTAGAAACAACAAGAGTTCATACAGGTTTTTTCTTGTTGCATCCCTTTCGTCGATCTTCGTCATAACTACCTTATCGCTTGCACGATAGAACGTAGGAAAATATAATCAAGTGCAAATGCCATCACGGACTCGAGCTAAACTCTGCAACAAAGCAAACTAAAGAGAGAAAAGAAAATATTTTTGGATTTTTCAAAGATTTAGCGAAATAAAAAGAAAAGAGAAATCTTTTTGTTGTTTCTTCAAAATAAAAGAACAAAGAAGAACGAACAAAAACTTCGAAAAGATCAAAGCGAAAAAAATGAAAACGGATAATACAATGGAAAGGTGACAAGGGAACGTACTCCCCCAAGCTTAGGCTTTTGGACTAAGTTGGTAGCAGCTACTGCCCCCAGGAGCCTCCTGCTCCGGGGCAATGATAAGTCCAGGAGTCGTATGAGCCCTCCGGTGCGTACACCGAAGTCCTCGGGTCCTCCCATGAGGAAGGGCCTGCGCTCCAAACGGAAGAAGACCCCTCTCCTTTCTCGGTGAAGGTCTCTCCCTGGAAAGGTGTGAACTCACCATGCTCCTCCTCATCGGGCACAAGCCCCTCCATGGGGTTATGCGGCTGGTAATGAGCCATGAACTCATCGAATTGAATCTCGTTGAAGGACCATCCGTTCCAACGAGTGCTATCAAACAAAAGTGGTGCAGGTAGACGGATCTCACGAGTAATGGCCCTTTCAAACCTCAAAATATAATCAAGGTTGCCAAACTGGGAAGTCATGGTAACAAACTTATGCCTCTTCATAGCCGCAAGATCTAGACTTTTGTATGAAAAGGGAACATCATCAGGATGCGGGGTGCGCTCAAGAGACTCAAGGATAAGTGTGGCGTAAACGCCACCATATAAATCGCCTTTGTTACTGTTCGTAACAAGGCGCCGAGCAATCAAGGCACCCACATTATACTCATTCTTATCTGAGAGGGCGTTCACATAAATAGCGAAATCTGGTGCAGAGCCATTGCTCGTGTTGTCATGAGCTAATACCCCTCTAGCAACAAAATACACAAAATACCTAAGGTGTGGAAACTGAAGGCTGGAAATCTTCGTACGCCGAATGTCGGTCTCCTCCTGGCAACAAAGGGAGTTGAAGAGAGTCCTCAACCCAGAAGGCTGCATGGTCATCTTCGTTGTCTGACCAACGTTTGGCACACCTATTATATCACAAAACTATGCGAAAGACATGGTTATGAGATCATTATAAAGTTTGAACTCGACGGTTCCAGCATCATGGTTATAACAAAAACTGTTAACAAAGCAGGAGGTAAGCGTTTTGTATTATACCACACGGCATAATGCTAGCCTTGTCAAACCTGCATTGGCACAAAGGCCATAAAATTCCTCCTTAATTCCTGAAGCTGTAAGAAAATCATTGCACGGATACATCATTGCGCATGTTGGACTTGTGTCTTCCAACAACTCCAGGGGCACATGATCTTCATTGTAGCTCACCCTAACTGCTAAGGGGGAAGCTGCAGCTCTAGTAACTCGATCGGAGCGCTCGGGCTTCTTCTTCCCAAGCCATCCTTTTGATTTTCCAAAGAAACTCATTTCTGAAATTTTTTACAATTCACAAAAACAAGGATTTAAACAAGGTGAGTTCGGGCAAACTAATCTACCTACTTACCTAAGGCATAAACTTGCATCAAAACTTGGAAAATAAATTTCTACACACGCATGCAAGCTCATATGAACAACACCAAGAGCTACTAAATACTCGCAAATGAAGCCACCAATCAAAAATCTATTTGGAGGGGTGAAGGAGTTACATACCAGGGAGTATTTTCTCAAAATCTCAGCTCGAATGATGGGCTGTAGAGAGAGATCGAAAATCGCCTCCAAGAACAGCAAGAACGCAAGAACTGGAGCAGAACTCGTGTTTTTGGAGAGAGGGGAAGAAGGGGCAAGAAGACATACCTGGAGGTGGGGCCTGTGGGCGCGGCCAGGGGGCAGGCCGCGCCAGCAATCAGCAAAGTAGATACGTTTGAGACGTATCAGCAATCAGCAAAAAAAAAGCAACAAACAAATTTTTTTAATTAGGGTGGAATTTCCGGGCTGTTACACATGCCCATGGGATTTTTGTAAGCGGTTCTATACGCCCACAAGGCATCTCCTAACTTCTTGGACCAGTCCTTTCTAGAACTGTTCACTGTCTTTTGTAAGATCAACTTGATCTCCCTATTTTTGAGGTCAACCTACCCACTCGTTTGAGGGTGGTAAGGTGTAGCAATCCGATGGTTAACATCATACTTTGCTAAAGTTTTTCTAAAAGCACCATGTTAAATTGTGTTCCCCCATCAGTCATGAGGTACCTTGGTACACCAAACCTAGGAAAGATCACATGTTTAAGCATTTTCAAATATGTCTTATGATCAACACTTTCAGTGGGGATTGCCTCAACCCACTTGGTTACAAAATCAACAACTACTAATATGTGAGTGTACTTGTGCGAAGGAGGAAAAGGACCCATAAAATCAGAACCCCAGCAATCAGAAGTCTCAATAATTAGAGAGTAATTCATAGGCATATCATTTCTCCTACTAATGTTACCAACTCTCTGACACTTCTCACAAGATAAAACATACTTTCTAGCATCTTTAAAGATAATAGGCCATTAAAAACCTGATTGGAGATCCTTGTGTGCGGTCCTCTCACCGGCATGATATCCTCCATAGGGACTAGCGTGACAATCCCTCAATATGTCATTTTTCTCATGTTCGGGTATGCACCTTCTCACGATTCCATCCGCGCATTCTCTGAAAAGGTGTGGGTCATCCCAAAAGTAATACCTCAAATCGTGGAAGAACTTCTTCCTTTGATGAAATTTTAAGCCTGGAGGTAAAAACTTGGTAACAATAAAGTTAGCATATTCCGCAAACCAAGGATCAGAAATAGATTGTATCCTTAAAACAACTAATTGTTCATCAGGAAAGCTATCATTAACAGGAATAGGATTATGTGGTATGTTCTCTATCCTGGAGAGGTTGTCCTCTACTGCATTGTCCGCTCCTTTCCTGTCAACAATCTGCAAATCAAATTCTTGAAGAAGAAGAACCCATCTGATAAGTCTAGGTTTGGCATCCTTCTTCTCCATAAGATACTTAATAGCAGCATGGTCTGTATGGATAATGACTTTGGAATCAACTATATAAGGTCTAAATTTATCACAAGAAAACACTACTGCTAAAAATTCCTTTCAGTAGTAGCATAATTCTTTTGAGCACTATAAAGGGTCTTGCTAGCATAATATATAACATTCAATTTCTTATCAATCCTTTATCCTAACACAGCTCCAACAGTAAATTCAGTAGCATCACACATGATTTCGAAAGGTAAATTCCAATAAGGCGGTTGAACTATAGGAGCAGTTATCAAAGCTTGCTTAAGAACTTCGAAGGCTTCCTTACAATCTTCATCAAACACAAAAGGAATATCCTTCTGGAGAAGATTAGTGAGGGGTCTAGAAGTCTTAGAAAAGTCTTTAATAAATCTTCCATAAAACCAGTATGACCGAGAAAACTACGAATACCTTTGATGTCCCTTGGATAGGGCATCTTCTCGATTGCTTCGATCTTGGCCCTGTCCACCTCGATTCCCCTTTCGGAAATCTTGCGGCCAAGAACAATTCCCTCGTTGAGCTTGAAGTGGCACTTCTCCCAATTGAGTACCAAATGTGTCTCCTCACATCTTTGCAAAACTTATTAAGGTTGTGGAGAGAATGGTCAAAATAGGTTCCATAGACGGAGAAATCGTCCATGAATACCTCAAAAATTTCCTCACAAAAACTATGAAAGATAGAAGACATACACCTTTCAAAAGTAGCAGGGGCATTTCATAAACTTAAAGGCATACGTCTATAAGCATAAGTACCAAAAGGACAAGTAAAAGTGGTCTCCTCTTGATCGGCAGTGTTAACATGAATTTGAGAGAAGCAAAAATATCCATCAAGATAGTAAAAGTGGGTGTTTTTGGATAACCTTTCAAGAATTTGGTTGATGAACGGCAACAGATAGTGATCCTTCCTCGTCGCCTTGTTCAACTTCCTGTAATCAATACACATTCTATATCCAGTAATAATTCTTTGAGGGATTAGTTCATTCTTATCAATGGGAACAACAGTCGTGACTCCCTTCTTAGGAACACAATGTATTGGACTTACCCACTTACTATCAGCTCAGGATAGATAATACCTACGGCTAGAAGCTTGAGGATCTCGGTCCTCACAACATCCTTCATCTTTGGGTTCAACCGTCATTGATGATCAACAGCTGGTTTAGCATTGCGCTCAAGATTGATAGTATGTTGACAAATAGACGGACTAATTCCCTTGAGGTAATCAAAAGTATATCCAATAACACCTCAGTGTCTATGAATAGTTTCCAATTTGGGTTTGCTGCACCTATTAACTGTAGGGGGTTCCCTTGCAGTCTTTCTATAAAAAAAAGAGTTTCCAATAATCTCTCTTCTTCATATCCTGAAAGGTTATAATTGATAATAACAGGATATACTTTCTTTTCATCTAAATAAGCATACTTGAGCGTATCGGGAAGAGGCTTGAGATCAAACACCGGGTCTTCCTTGGGTTGTGATAAAATTCCTAAAGGTTCAACCGGAAGGTTGTGCTTCAGGATAGCAGGTTGTCTCAAGAAGGTTTCATCTAATTCATTTCTTTTCTGCATATGAATATCATTCTCGTGGTCCTCCATGTATTGCTGCAAATGATCGTCAGGAGGAATAGCAATAGAGGCATTATCTTCTATAATTATATCATTACTAGGAAAATCAGTACCACGAGTTTGTTTGGAGAATTTAGAAAAGTTAAATTCATATGGCTCACCATTGAATTCAACAAATACCTTTCCTTTCCTGCAATCTATAATAGGTCCACAAGCCTTGAGAAAAGGTCTACTAAATATAATAGGACAAAAATTATCTTGCACTGAACCAAGTACTAAAAGGTCAATAGGATATTTTACCTTTCCGCATAAGACTTCAACATCTCTTACAATTCCAATAGGAGAGATAGTTTATCCGCTTGCAAGATGAATAGTAACATCAACTTCTTCAAGTTCACAAGGTGAAATCTCACTCATAACCTCTTGATAGAGTGAATAAGGAATAGCACTGGCGTTCGATCCAAAATCACATACCCCATAATAATTGTGATCTCCTATTTTAACAGATACTACTGGAGTACCTTAAATTGGGCCTTTATTCTTGGCTGTGACAAGGTTAGTGGAAATAGCACAAAAAATTATTTTGGAATCTATAATATCACTACTAACAAGATCTTTAACCAATGCAACTTGAGGATCTACCTTGATCTGGTCCTCAGGATCATCATTTCATCTCTCACTTTTATTTAATGTGCCTGTCACAAAAGAATGCTCCCTCATCCTTGTGGGAAAAGGGGGCTTTTCATATATAACTGCAGGAAAAATAGGGTCAGCAACATGAATATCAACAGGTAATTCCTTAAAGGGTTTATGATGCCGATCCTCCTTCTTTTTAGAGGAATCAATATGAGAGGAAAAGTTTTTGCAAAAATCAATCAGAAGTTGGGAATAAAGACCAATCTTAGCACAAAAGGTACTGAAGTAATCAGTTTTCACATAGCTCTCCATGTAATCATGCTCATAATTTATAACAGATTCAATACCTTTATCAATCTCCCAATCTTCAGTGTTCTTCTGGATCCTTTCAATGAGAACCCACCTTTCTTCAACGCGTCTGGTGCGGAATACCCCACTAGAGGAGGCATCAAGCATCTCTCTATCCTGACGAGAAAGTCTTGCATAAAAATTTGTAAGAATAATTTCCTCGGGGAGCTCATGATTGGGGAATTTGAGCAGTAGGGACTTCAACCTCCCCCAAGCTTGGGCGATGCTTTCTGCATCTCGAGGCCAAAAGTTATAAATATAGTTCCTGTCTCGATGTATTTCACAAAGAGGATAAAACTTTGCATAGAAGAGAGGCATAAGTCTTGCCAATTTAGTAAATGAGAGTTATCAAGAAGCCTATGCCAACCCTTAACCTTATATTTTAATGATAGAGAGAATATTTTTCTCATAACAAAGTCCATCGATATGCCTGCAAGCTTAAATAAGGAACATAGTTGTGAAAGATATAGCAAGTGTTCACCTGGATGTCTATCTCTTACATATCGATTAGCCAAAACAAAATCAATAAAACCAATTTTTATTTAAAGGGCACAATTTCAGTAGGTGTGGGAGCCTTCTCCACCACAATAATGGTGGGGCGGTTCCCCGCAAGCAAATAACCAAGAGAAGAGTGGTCCATAGGGACTAAAAGTAACAACAGCAAAATAAAAATTAGCACTTACAATATAAAGATTTCCTTACCAATTTCACATACCAATAGCGCTACGCTACCCGACAACGGTGCCAGAAAATGGTCTTGATGACCCACAAGTGTAGGGTATATATCATAGCCTTTTCGATAAGTAAGAGTGTTGAACTCAACGAGGAGCACAAGGTATTAACAAGTGATCTTGAGATAGGAATAACTGCAAGTACTGAAAGGTAACTTTTTATGGGTTTTCTGGTATAATCAATAAGGAGATAAAAACAAATAAAGTAAATTCTGATAAGGTGCACCAAGTAGCCCAATCCTGTTGTGCAAAGGATAAGCCAAAGGGCCAAACTTATAAAAGCTAAAACGTTCTTGAGGACACACGTGAGAGATAGTCATGTGCCTTCGCCATATTCCGTCTCGGTACTATGTTTCGTGTTGACAAGTGTTGTGTGGGTGAAACTATGCTAGTGCACTTTCTAAACTAAGATAAGTACACTATTATGATTCAACCTCTTGCAAGCATAGAGAAATTAAGGCAAAGCCTAACCATAGCAATAAACTCTAGGATCCAATAATCCCTCGTGCAAAAGTGTGTGAACCGGGGTTCAGGTTTCTGTCACTCCGGCAACCCACCATAAGCATACTTTATACACAATGCATTCCCCTAGGTCCTTAAAAAGGCGAAGTGTTATGTAGTCGACGTTCACACAACACCACTAGAAGAATAACACCACAACTTAAATATCAAACAACACATATTACTTCAACATCATATGACTACTAACAGCTAGAGTTCTCCCATGTCCTCAAGAACTAAAGGAACTACTCACAAGACAGAACAGAGATCTTGATCAAAAGTGATAAATATATGATAAGAAATCTGGTCATATCAATAATTTTCCAACAAAACTCAATAGCATTCAACACAAAGAGTAATCAACACCGGTAGAGTAGAGTGGATAGGAACTGCATGTTACAACTTGGATCGCAATGGTGAGATGAGATGGGATGAAGATGGACATGGTGCTGGTGATGAGGATGATGTTGATGATGATCTCGGTGATGCCCGTGACGATGGTGATGACGATGAGGACGATCTTCCTCTCCGGGAGCAGTTCTCCCCGATGGAATCTGCCCGCCGGAAAGGTCTTTTCTTCTTTGTAGGTTATCGCCACGGAGCGGTGGTGGAACTCCGAAAACTCTTCTTGTTCTGGGTTTTTTTAGGTCACGACAATGATATAGGCAAAAGGGGGCTCCTAGAGTGGGCCCCACCTCCCAGGCGGCCACCTGGCGAGGCCTAAGGGGGCCGCGCCACTAGGGCGCCTGGGAGCCTGGTGGCCCTCCTCCGGGTGCCCTTCGGTTGGTCTTCGTCAATTCTTCGAAAATCTGCACCCCGTGAATTTCAGGTCATTTAGAGATGTGCTGATATGGCCACTTGACGTGCACTTTTCCCCGCTGATTCCTGCATCTATTGTTTCGGCACCGGAAAGTTGAAAACTGTGTAAAACAATCCAAAACACTATAAGAACATCATCGTATATGAAATATAACAATGAATAGAGGTAAATTATGATATAAAATAGTGATGCATTTTGGCCGTATTAGTAAGCCGCCATCATCGGGTCCTTGGAATCCCATGTTCTTGAAACTTGTTGGGCGACTAAGTCAGAATCCCCTAGGAAATGTATCCTAGTTATGTTCATCTCACGGGCAAGTCGTAGGACGTGCAACAGTGCTTCGTACTTGGCCGCATTGTTGGTGCAGGGGAATCACAGTTGAAGGACATAGCATAATTTTTCTCCTTGGGGAGAGGTGATGACCACCCCGGCTCCGGATCCTTGTAATTGTCGACTTCCATCGAAGTGCAGAGTCCAGGACTTGGTGGTTGGTTTTTTGGGTGGTATCTGTAATTCCGTCCAGTCATTAATGAAGTCGACTAGAGCTTGTGATTTGATGGTCGTGCGGGGTTCGTACTTTATATCACAAACCCCTAGTTCTATGGTCCATTTTGCTATCCGCCCTCTCGCTTCTCTATTATATATGATATCTCGCAGGGGTGCTGAGATGACGATCGTGATCGGGTGTTCTTGGAAGTAGTGCTTCAATTTTCGACTTGACATGAAGACGCCTAAGAACAGTTTTTACCAATGAGGGTAGCGCTATTTGGAGATGGATAGCACTTCAGTGAAAAAGTATGAGGGTTGTTGAATCAATTTGTCTTTTCCTTCTTCCTTTTGTTCAACTACAATAGCGGTGCTGATGGTTTTGATGTTTGTGGCGATGTAGAGTAACATAGGTTCCTTTAGTCTTGGAGCCGCCAGGACTGGTGCTTGGGATAATTGGAGCTTCAGGGCTTAATCGGTGTCCTTGTTCTAGACGAATGTGTCTGTTTTCTTTAAGAGCCGATAAAGGCGAATAGATTTTTCGCTGAGTAGGCTTATGAACCTGCTGAAGGCGGCTGTAACAGCCAAGTTTTCACAAAAATTAAAAAAATTGTTTTCGTGTGAATTGTTTGATTGTCTGATTTGTTTGCAGTGTTTGCATCCCCGATTTATCGATCTGCGATTATTTTTCCCGTCTTATCTCGTACCGGACGGAGACCGACCCTTGCCACCCTGACACTCGACCTTTGTGACACCGGGTTTCGCCCGATCACCGTCGCGAAAACCGCACAAGACCAGCCGCAGCCAACGGAACGAAAAACCCCGTTTAATAATTAAACGAGATATTTTTATAGCATGCCGGAAAGTGTTCTCGGAACGGTTCTAGCACGAGGTGAACGCCTCCGGCTCGACACGCTGATCGCGCAGTTCGAAGTTTTACCCGAATCAGAGCTTCTGCGGACCCCCGGCGGTCAGAAACGTAAAGACTGGACGCGCGAGAGAGAAACCGAGGAAATTTTTGCAAACTTCCAGCCACCTGGGCTATATAAAGACCACCACACTCCCACCCATTTCTAGGGTTTCCCTAGCCACAATATTGCAGCCACCCCCCTCACAATAGCCCAATTTTTGCAGTTTAGTTCTCTTTAACCAAATTTTAGCCTCCCTGCGATCTGGACCGTTGGATCGGCCGATCCAACGGCCCAGATCTGGCCAGCCTCCCACCTACCCTTCTCTCTCTTCCCCCTCCAGCCCGTGGGCAACACCAAGCCACGCCGCCGAAGCCGGCCACCGGAGCAGCCGCCGGCAGCCAGCCCAGCCGCGCCGCCGGCTCACTTCCTCTCCCTTCCCTTCCCTCTCTCCCTTCTCCTCCCTCAACTTTTCCTCTCCCTCCCCTGCAGGCGCACCAGGACGCAGCCGCCGCCTCCATGGCCATGGCGCACGAGCCCGAGCTCGTCCTAGCCGGAGCCGCCGCCTGGGACCTCGTCCCCACCTGGATCCAGCTCCCCGCGCGCGGATCCGCCGCCGCCTTGTCTCTCCGGGACGCCCGGCGCAGCGCGCCCCTCGCCGGCGTGCCCACCGGCGGTCGCCGCCTCCTCTGCCTGCTCGGGGAAGCCCGAGCTCACCACCGCCTCCAGCCAGTCGCCCTGGGCCGGTGCAGCCCAGACGGCCCACCAGCGCCAGAGGCCCAGCCACCGGCGTGCTCGCCCCCAAGCCAGCCGGCCTCTCCAGGCCGCATTTGGGCCGAGCCCAAGATGGGTGAGGTCCAGGTCGCCCTTGTTATTTTTTTTTCTCCCTGCAGTTATTTATTTTGCTAAGTTTGATAAAAACTGTGTGCTGATGCTGTTTTGCGTTGATGTTTGCGGGTAATCCGTAGCTCCGATGAACGTGCCCCCAAAACGAAAGTTGCTCAGTTTTGCGTTCTCTAGCGTTCGTATGTCAAAAGTTTTTCCGTTTGAGGTCATCTTGATTGTGTAATTGTGTGCTAAAGTGGGCATCAGGCCGTTAAACTGCTACAAATTCCTGTTAAGTGCTGCTGTTTATATTTTGTTGCAAGTTTGCATGATGATTGTGACTAATCCATGAGGCCTATTGCATTGATTCTTTCTCCTATGTGTTAAGCATCATGTGTACTTCATTTCCATGCTTTAACTTTTCATATTTGGGTTCTCTAACTATATTAAATCTTGCTCCAAAGTGGTGATCCTGATGTTAATGTGCAACTTCGGTCGACGAGTGTGTCGCGACCGTTTATCGGAATTGAGTGATTCCAATTGCATATTGTTAAGAATCATGTCTACTTTCATTACATGTATTGCATCTTCATGTTAGAATTACTGGTCATATAGTTATAGAGATCCAAAGTTGCTATGCTGCTGTTTTTGACAGCCACCTCTGTTTTTCTCTAAGTCTGTTACTTTGCGATGCCATGTTGTTTGCTTAATATCTTTTGATCTATGATGCCTTTTTGCATGATTCTTTTTGCCATGCCCTCCTTGTCATGTCTAGTTTAATTTCATATAATTTTTGAGAATTTTTTCATTGATCATCCTGTTTATTCATTGCTCTAAAGTGTGCTTCGTGATGTTGGCAGTTTGTGCCCGTAACTTGTTTTGCTTATATCTTTTTAACCGTAACTCCGTTTGGGGTGTTCTTTATATGTAACTTGATTAGTTTTTCGTGTACTTTGTGTTTATGCTATTGTTTGCTTTTGTGAACCAATCTAAAATATGGTATAGGACAGAACAGTACCAAATGTTTTAATCATCGTCCGACACTTAGTGTTATGTCATGTTTAGGATTGTGCCTCACTTAAATTGTCTAGCATAGATAGTTTCATTTATTCTTCACCTCTTGCCATGCTTGCTTGAGTTGCCATGTTAATAACCGTTGGTTGCTCACCTGTAGCTAAACAACTTGAACCTTTCTAAATGTGCGGTATCGTCGTGTGTGACGAGTACTCCACTTAACCTGTTAGTAACCGCTCTCGACGGTAGGTGCGAAGTCTCGTGTTGACTTCTTGTTGATGCTTGCTCGTGTTTGCCTCGTAGTAATAGATTCTTGCTCATTGATTGCTTTCCAGTGTTTACCGTCTTGTGTGCTTCAGCGGGTACCTCTCGGAGACGATGCGAGCTTGCGATCAACTACACCTTCGGAACCCGACTTATCAACAGGCAAGGACTATACATTACTTATGATCCATTCTATTTCAACCAGCGGTTTGCATGCTAGTCTAGGATAGGCTCGATGTTTGATCCTACCACATGTTTACAGCCTCTTTCAAACCCATACAGCCATGTCCCCTCCCAGCAAACCATGAACTGCTATGTTACATTTGCTCGTTGCTCAGCCCCTCCTTAGTATGCATGCTTAGGATTCTACGATGTTACCCTGTTACTTCCGGTGGGCTATCACATTATTATTATTGTTATGGATGATATGATTATCACAATGATGACTATATTCAACGAAGGATGGAAGGCCTAGGCTATCCCGCCCCGACGCTTTTTTCCATTCGAGTCACCTAGGACCCGAGTTCCGGGTATTGGTTTTAAGACTGAGCATGCCTAATCTGTAACGACCCAATTCACACCGAATTGAAGTCTCTGTGTTCAAGTGCCAGTCCCTGGATCGAACTCGCTGGCACACACAGTATAATAGATGTATATCAAAGTACAAGTGCATCATTAATACAACGTATGATCCAGAGTAAATAAATAACAAGTTGCATAGCTCAAGGCTAGCTTATTCAATATAAATATAGCGGAAGCAAAAACAAATAACGTGGAGTCCCATCAACAGCCACATGCGAACATGCTGAGTGTAGACTCGCAACCCCTAAACGCACCTTACTGATCGTCTGAAAAACCTGCAACACCGAAGGTTACAGCCCGACAACGGGTCAGTACATCTGATTTGTACGGCAAGTGACACGGAAAAGTTTATATAAAGGACCTACAACTAAATGCAAGGTAAGTCAAAGGAAAGGCTTATGGTTTAGTTTTGCAGAAAGCCAATTTTCTCCTGAACTAAACTAGTCAAAATTTTAAGTTGAGTTCTACCTGAAACACACAGCAACCCATGCTACTCTTGTCCCAACCAAATTATTATTAAGTGTTCATCTGTCAAGATCATTCATCAACAGTACTGACTAGTTGCTCAAAGTTCGTCCGTAACCGTGGACACGGCTAATCATGATCAGTTTATACGCTCTGCAGAGGTTTGTACACGTTCCCCACTAGACTCAACCCGAAGATTGAGACAAAGACTTTCTGAAGAGGTTGCCTCCACCCTTTGGTAGCCGGTACACCTAACACAATTCTACATCTGCTAGCTACCAGGGCCAGGTTCCCCACAACTTACTCATCTAAGCCAGAGCCCATATAGCCAGTGGCTGTACACGGAAGCTACTAGTAATATTGCATGTCTGATCTTTTTGAGCCTGGACGGCGCCCACTGCGTGAGAGGGTAGACACCATGACGCACCCGGTTCACCACCAAAACAAACCATTGGGTGCATTTAACCCCGGCATTGTCCTCAACCGAGCCACAACTACCGGGATGCAACCCGCCCGTCCAGAAGTGATTTCTATTTATTATAAACTTGCTACACAGTTTATTAAACAGCTCACATGCACTCCATGAATTCTCACAGCCCAACCTCGTCTACAAAGCATAGCAATAAAGTAACAACACGGCTAGGTTGATCTACAGTAGACAAGTCAAAACATATGGCTATCCTATCTGGTTTTGCAGCAACAGTAGAGTAAACTACCTATAATGAAATAGAGTGATATTTCCTAACAGAATGCATATAGAAAATATAGGTATGAGTATGGTCAAAGTATCACTTGACTTATACATTCGATGAAGATCCTCGCTCTCACGTTCCAGTCAACTCTACTCGTCACACTCCGAGCAATCTATCGTCAACGAAAGAACTCAATAAGCAATCACACCACAATGACAAAACATAAGATCAACAAAACAATCACTAAAGTTTTAGCAACAAAACAAAAAGGTTTTGAAGTGCAAAGGTGTGGATGTGCTCGAAGGTGATCGGTGAAATGTGAACTCGAGAGAGTCAACGGATAAGGAATTGTCAATACAAAAGTATGATCAAGGCATTATGAAATCAAGGTAAATATCATAGCAATATGAATGGTGTGTGGATATTGCCGATAAGATGTCTCATATGATCCAATATGCAAAAAGAATCACGTGAAACGGAACGCTACAACGCAGGTCATAGCAGTTGCAACATAGAATTGAATTTGAATTAAAACAGATCAATAAACTTGTGAATTTTTGTGCACACATGATACAAACAGAAGGTACATGACACGAGTGATCCAACGCAAAAAGAAACGGCGCAAACGGGTGCACCGGTAAAAAGTTACGGCCGCCGGAAGTTCAAATTTGGATCAGCTTGGGATCCAAATTTAAATACTTCAAACTTCTGTAACACTAGGTCTACTGGCTAGAGAATTTCTACACTGTCGCAACGCAACTGGAATCGCCCAATTCCGAGTTACGGTTAAAAAGTAGTCGCGAAAACGGTTTCGGGTGAAAAACGGGGGTACCGGGGGGTCTACTGTAAAAAGGACTGATACATAAATAAAATTTTTGCAAAAAAAGCGATCGGGTGCCTGGGCGGTTTTGGATCCAGATCTCAGAAGAAATTTTTTTTTTGCCGAACCGTTTTTTTTCCAAACTTTTCTTTTTCCTAATCTTCTTCTTCCACGGGCGCTGCTCGCACGGGAGGCCCATGGCCAGGAGCTTGGAGCTCCGGCCGGCTCGGGCTCACCGGCTCCGGCCAGCAGGCGAGGGCGGCGGCGGCCGGCGGGCGCGGAGGGCGGCGCGGAGGGGCGCAGCAGGGCGGCGGCGGCGCGCGGCGGGGGCGCGGGGACGCGCGCGCGCAGGGCGCGGGTTGCGCGAGGGGCGGCGGCCGGCCGTGGCGGGGGCGTGATGGCGGGGCGGCGCGGCGGTTCTAGGGCGGTGGCGCGACTCCGGTGAGTTGGAGACGGCGTCACACGGCGGCATGCGCAGAAATTACCTCAAAAAACGCGAAAATTGCAACTCCGGCGATGCTCCGGCGAACTTCCGCGGTGGTCCGGCGAGATTCCGGCGATGACGTCGGCGACGGCGGGTCCCGCGAATTAGATTAGAGCTAACCCTAAAATGCCAGCGAAAATAAACTTAGCCCTAATCAGGGCTATTTATAGCCAGCCCCTAATCGCTCGTTTTTTTTGTAAATCCGAAATAAAAACAAATTCGGTCTGCTGGGAAAAAAAACAGACCAGGCCCAATAGGCCCAAAACAATATTAGAAAAATCACGGAAAATTATTTTAAAATTCCGTCTTCGCCAATATTTTTAAAATAATAAAATTGAATTTTTGGCTTGACCAAAATAATAAAATAAAATAAAAACTTTGCAACTTATTTTTAAATATTATCAAATACTTTTCTGGCATTTTAAAAATACCGAAAACTCCGAAAATTGATTTAAAAACTTTTCCAGAGCATAAATAAATTCCAAAAATAATTTTAGAAAATATTTATAACTCCAAAGTAAAATTAAAAAGTCCCCTAAAAATGTTTTAACTATTCTTCAACGAATTAAAAATGGGGAGAAGTCCTTTTATATCCTCTCCAGCAAACTGCCATGTGTTGAAAAATGTTAAAAAATATTTTAGAAGAATTCCTAATAAGACTTAAAACATTTTCCAAACTTTTAAAAAGTTGAAGGAGTCATGTTACCTCCTCTCATTTTATTTTGTTGGTTTTGTTTTTAAATAATAAATTCCAAAAACACCAACGGTGAATATTAGGGAAAGTCATTTTATTCCCTCTCATTTTAATATTCAATAAACTCCAAAAGTTTTAAATCCTAAAGAAAAAACATACACATCAGTCAAACAATCATTATCTATTTAATTTATTAACATTCCAAAATTCGGAGAATTTTGGGATGTTACACACTACCACCCTTAAAAGAAATCTCGTCCTCGAGATTTGAGAAGGCTAGAAAGAAAGGTTAGGGTTCGGGTCTTCATGTCAGTCAATCGATCCTCCGACGGTCTAGGGTGCTACCACCCTTAAAAGGAATGCGTCCTGGTCTTCAAAAGCTGTCTTCAAAGGCTTGCTCCCTCAGTGAGCTCCTCACACATAATCTTCATACTCCGTTGGGGCATTGAATTCTTCATCCCAAGTGTGGGCTTCCAGTATCTTAATCCATCGATGACATTCTTCGTAAAGGTCCCGTATTTGGTCTTTGAGGTTTCACGAATTCCTCCTTTGAGGTTTCCATTCCTTAGCCAGGGAGTGGTCTTCCAAGCCCTGGGACTTCATGGCTGACCGGTCTTACGCCACTACTAAACAACTATCGATTCCCTCTTGGTGGTAATCAAGAATATTTTTACGGGATACCTGCAGCAAAAGGTCTTGGTTTATACTCACCGTATAACACAAACGGTAATCTCCTACAGGGGTAACAAATCGTACCATTCTATGACTCAGGTTTAACATCGTCGTCTCTCTGCTATAGGTAAGTCACTCAAGATTTACTATCCCGCATAGCAAGAGCAAATAATAAGAGTAGTCGTCATGGTGATCAATCCATTCCGCACCCAAATAATTTCCTTGTATATGGTTTAGTGAATCTCGCAGTCTAACACTCGGTCATCCTCACAAGCATTGCAGAAGTCCTCCTTATCTTGAACTGGGTCCAGATAAATCCTTGGTTCTGCAAGCCAACCAAAACATCTAGCGTTTATTCACAACTCAGGTTTACGTAGCCTGCTATAAAACGTGTACTGGTGGACTACCACTTCCTCCAGAGTTCCTTCCTTCGGCAAGATTGTGCTTGCTTGTCGTAAGATCCTGGGACCTGTGGGTTATCCTTGAACTCAGCATCGGTTGCATCCATCTTTATCCTAGTCTTGAAATTTGCAGCAATTGTAGCAGCTTCTTCAGTGTAGGGTTTGAGGTGAGAGGGAACAGAATGTAGATAGCGAGGTAGAGAGAGATAGGGAGAGATACCCATACAAACATCACACTAGTTTTGAAACATAAGTTTTGATGTGTAGCTGTCGGTAAAACAAGAAATGACAGCTCACAGAACGATCTAATGGTAGAAACTTGAACCTTCCAGGTCTTCAAGTCTTCAATGCTGGTAGCTTCAGTTTGCAAGGTCGAAACAATCTTCATATCGTTGAGTCATTCGTCAAGTTATTCTTCTTGTTGTCGTGTCTTCTTTAGTCTTGAAGCATACTAAATAGATGAGGGTCTAATGAAACATAAACTTATTCTACTCACAAAGAAAAACCACAAAGCACAACACCTCACATCAATCAATACAAGACATAACAGGGTCACAGGGTACAAGACAACACTTAACAAAACAATCATGACATAAAACATATAGTCAATCCATAGCAAACATGCATCGATACACATCCCAACTAACATAAAAGGGTAGCATCGTGCCCTTAGTGCACACCACGAAAATTCTATTCTCCAATTGCAAAACATAAGCTTCTTCAAGTCAGCATCCTTGCTTCCACGTTCCTAACTTCTCCTTCCCCTTCAATTCCGGACACATATTGCTGTAGTGTCCCATGTTCCTGCACCAAAAACACTCAATTTGGCTGAGGTCTTTTATCTTCTTCATCATGAGTGCTTCCTTTAATTCTGGACACATGTTGGCGTAATGTCCCATATTCCTGCACCGGAAACACAGAATGTGGCTAATGTCCTTCTTTTTCTTTTTCACGTTTGCTTCCTTCAATTGCTGGATAGCTTTCTTCATTCCTTCTTTTTGATGTTGAGCCACTTGTTGTGTCACGATGAAAATTTTGCACTGAGCGGGGTAATGATCAGTTCCTTCACACGTAAGACATGTTAATTGTGCAGTGGGGCATTCTTCACCCGAGTGAACTTCCTCACAATATGGACATCCATCTTGGTGTCCTTCATCGGAGTGCCCTGTTTCACCGCAAATTGTACATGCACGGATCCTCTTAAGGGTTACCGTCCTTTGCATCGGGGTGACAAGGCGGGATCCCAACAAAATCTTTATGAACTCCTTCCAAGTAATCTTCCTTCGTGATTCGTCAACTGCTTGATGCATTCTCCACCAAGTAGCAGCCTCTTCTACAAAGTACTTGACAGCATAGGGGACCATGTCCTCACTTCCAACCTTGTTTATCTTCACGTGCTCTTCCATACTACGAATCCATTGCTCCACCTTCAGTCTCGACATCGCCCCAGAAAAGGCGAGTCCTACTTCATACTCCATCTATTAAACCCATACGACAAGGGTTAGGGCAAAACTATAACACCGACCAGACAACAACTAAAGGTAACACCAAGCATATACACTCAAACAAGAAAGCGGCAAAACACCTACGACGTTTGTAACACCTAACAACAAACAATACAGTCACAACAGTCAAAACACACAAACAACTCCTAGGGTAAGGTCATATGTGCAAGACATACGATCTCATGATACTACGCGAAATTCGTTCATCTAGCTTCCTCTAAAAAGTGGTGGTCTGATTCTAAGCTTCATCCATCTCAGCTAAGATGATCTTAAAGGTTCCTCTCACAATGTCAAACTTATTGATCACCGTAGGTTATTCCTTCTAGTTCCGATAATCATAACTCCAATTGATCCTCGAGGTTGACGATGTTCTTCTCAAATGTCTTGTCTTCAGGGGTAAGCAACTCAGAGGGGTATTTATACTAAAACGAGATGAGAAGTTTTATAAGATGAATAATAGATGAGAGATACTAGTGGAGAGAATAAGTAATCAAAGAGTGATAAAATAATTTTGTTCCTATGGCTTTTTCTATCCATTTTCTAGGGTCACGAACCTACAGTCAACACACTGCTCTGATACCATCTGTAACGACCCAATTCACACCGAATTGAAGTCTCTGTGTTCAAGTGCCAGTCCCTGGATCGAACTCGCTGGCACACACAGTATAATAGATGTATATCAAAGTACAAGTGCATCATTAATACAACGTATGATCCAGAGTAAATAAATAACAAGTTGCATAGCTCAAGGCTAGCTTATTCAATATAAATATAGCGGAAGCAAAAACAAATAACGTGGAGTCCCATCAACAGCCACATGTGAACATGCTGAGTGTAGACTCGCAACCCCTAAACGCACCTTACTGATCGTCTGAAAAACCTGCAACACCGAAGGTTACAACCCGACAACGGGTCAGTACATCTGATTTGTACGGCAAGTGACACGGAAAAGTTTATATAAAGGACCTACAACTACATGCAAGGTAAGTCAAAGGAAAGGCTTATGGTTTAGTTTTGCAGAAAGCCAATTTTCTCCTGAACTAAACTAGTCAAAATTTTAAGTTGAGTTCTACCTGAAACACACAGCAACCCATGCTACTCTTGTCCCAACCAAATTATTATTAAGTGTTCATCTGTCAAGATTATTCATCAACAGTACTGACTAGTTGCTCAAAGTTCGTCCGTAACCGTGGACACGGCTAATCATGATCAGTTTATACGCTCTGCAGAGGTTTGTACACGTTCCCCACTGGACTCAACCCGAAGATTGAGACAAAGACTTTCTGAAGAGGTTGCCTCCACCCTTTGGTAGCCGGTACACCTAACACAATTCTACATCTGCTAGCTACCAGGGCCAGGTTCCCCACAACTTACTCATCTAAGCCAGAGCCCATATAGCCAGTGGCTGTACACGGAAGCTACTAGTAATATTGCATGTCTGATCTTTTTGAGCCTGGACGGCGCCCACTGCGTGAGAGGGTAGACACCATGACGCACCCGGTTCACCACCAAAACAAACCATTGGGTGCATTTAACCCCGGCATTGTCCTCAACCGAGCCACAACTACCGGGATGCAACCCGCCCGTCCAGAAGTGATTTCTATTTATTATAAACTTGCTACACAGTTTATTAAACAGCTCACATGCACTCCATGAATTCTCACAGCCCAACCTCGTCTACAAAGCATAGCAATAAAGTAACAACACGGCTAGGTTGATCTACAGTAGACAAGTCAAAACATATGGCTATCCTATCTGGTTTTGCAGCAACAGTAGAGTAAACTACCTATCATGCAATAAAGTGATATTTCCTAACATAATGCATATAGAAAATATAGGTATGAGTATGGTCAAAGTATCACTTGCCTTATACATTCGATGAAGATCCTCGCTCTCACGTTCCAGTCAACTCTACTCGTCACACTCCGAGCAATCTATCGTCAACGAAAGAACTCAATAAGCAATCACACCACAATGACAAAACATAAGATCAACAAAACAATCACTAAAGTTTTAGCAACAAAACAAAAAGGTTTTGAAGTGCAAAGGTGTGGATGTGCTCGAAGGTGATCGGTGAAATGTGAACTCGAGAGAGTCAACGGATAAGGAATTGTCAATACAAAAGTATGATCAAGGCATTATGAAATCAAGGTAAAGATCATAGCAATATGAATGGTGTGTGGATATTGCCGATAAGATGTCTCATATGATCCAATATGCAAAAAGAATCACGTGAAACGGAACGCTACAACGCAGGTCATAGCAGTTGCAACATAGAATTGAATTTGAATTAAAACAGATCAATAAACTTGTGAATTTTTGTGCACACATGATACAAACAGAAGGTACATGACACGAGTGATCCAACGCAAAAAGAAACGGCGCAAACGGGTGCACCGGTAAAAAGTTACGGCCGCCAGAAGTTCAAATTTGGATCAGCTTGGGATCCAAATTTAAATACTTCAAACTTCTGTAACACTAGGTCTACTGGCTAGAGAATTTCTACACGGTCGCAACGCAACTGGAATCGCCCAATTCCGAGTTACGGTTAAAAAGTAGTCGCGAAAACGGTTTCGGGTGAAAAACGGGGGTACCGGGGGGTCTACTGTAAAAAGGACTGATACATAAATAAAATTTTTGCAAAAAAAGCGATCGGGTCTCTGGGCGGTTTTGGATCTAGATCTCAAAAGAAAAAAAAATTGCCGAACCGTTTTTTTTCCAAACTTTTCTTTTTCCTAATCTTCTTCTTCCACGGGCGCTGCTCGCACGGGAGGCCCATGGCCAGGAGCTTGGAGCTCCGGCCGGCTCGGGCTCACCGGCTCCGGCCAGCAGGCGAGGGCGGGGGCGGCCGGCGGGCGCGGAGGGCGGCGCTGAGGGGCGCAGCAGGGCGGCGGCGGCGCGCGGCGGGGGTTCGGGGACGCGCGCGCGTAGGTCGCGGCTCGCGCGAGGGGCCGCGGCCGGCCGTGGCGGCGGCAGCTCGCCGGCGACCCGGCGGCGGCGTGATGGCGGGGCGGCGCGGCGGTTCTAGGGCGGCGGCGCGACTCCGGTGAGTTGGAGACGGCGTCACACGGCGGCATGCGCAGAAATTACCTCAAAAAAACGCGAAAATTGCAACTCCGGCGATGCTCCGGCGAACTTCCGAGGTGGTCCGGCGAGATTCCGGCGATGACATCGGCGGCGGCGGGTCCCGCGAATTAGATTAGAGCTAACCCTAAAACGCCAGCGAAAATAAACTTAGCCCTAATCGGGGCTATTTATAGCCAGCCCCTAATCGCTCTTTTTTTTTGTAAATCCGAAATAAAAACAAATTCGGTCTGCTGGGAAAAAAAACAGACCAGGCCCAATAGGCCCAAAACAATATTAGAAAAATCACGGAAAATTATTTTAAAATTCCGTCTTCGCCAATATTTTTAAAATAATAAAATTGAATTTTTTGCTTGACCAAAATAATAAAATAAAATAAAAACTTTGCAACTTATTTTTAAATATTATTAAATACTTTTCTGGCATTTTAAAAATACCGAAAACTCCGAAAATTGATTTAAAAACTTTTCCAGAGCATAAATAAATTCCAAAAATAATTTTAGAAAATATTTATAACTCCAAAGTAAAATTAGAAAGTGCCCTAAAAATGTTTTAACTATTCTTCAACGAATTAAAAATGGGGATAAGTCCTTTTATATCCTCTCCAGCAAACTGCCATGTGTTGAAAAATGTTAAAAAATATTTTAGAAGAATTCCAAATAAGATTTAAAACATTTTCCAAACTTTTAAAAAGTTGAAGGAGTCATGTTACCTCCTCTCATTTTATTTTGTTGGTTTTGTTTTTAAATAATAAATTCCAAAAACACCAACGGTGAATATTAGGGAAAGTCATTTTATTCCCTCTCATTTTAATATTCAATAAACTCCAAAAGTTTTAAATCCTAGAGAAAAAACATACACATCAGTCAAACAATCATTATCTATTTAATTTATTAACATTCCAAAATTCGGAGAATTTTGGGATGTTACATAATCGCGTGTGGGATTTTATGGGGTCCTCTTTTCTTACCTACCTAGCTTCAAACATTTCTAGTGGTGGCCCAAGCTGATTTACCATTTGAAACCGTGTGTGTGCTGGTCAGCTGCCTTTAGTTTTCAAAAAACTCGGGCCAGCGGAGACATAGTTCCTCTGTTGGTCCACACTTGGTGAGCTAGGGAAGTCCCCTGTTATATAGGCGAGACTAACCCCGACCTTAGCCTTACGGAAGAGTCCGATCCGAGAGCGTGGCCAGCTTTTGGATTGGGTGTCGACTCCCCGGGGGCCACCCGGATTTGTTCGTTGTTAGTTAGAGGGACCTGTCGTTTCGGATCTCTTGGAACTAAATCATAAAATGGTTGCCTATGATGGGTAGCAACTGAGAGAGATGGGCGAGCATGCGACGCCTCTTAATGGGCAGTTGGTACACCCCTGCAGGGTTAAATCTTTTCGAGAAGCCGTGTCCACGGTTATGGACGACTTGAGACCTACTCCTTGTTTATAGACAACAACAACTGAGATAATCTTAATATAACTTGATCAACGTGTGTGTGCCTTGACTGCTTCTTCTTCGTCGGGATGCGAAGAGGAGGACAAGGATAGGATAGGTGTTATGTTTGCGTAAGTAGTTGATAGCAAGACTTGTTGGAGGTGATTCCTCATCGAATGCTTGGCTTCTTACCTTACTCTCTAGATCGTTAGCCACTTCATAAATGCTTGTGCGGCAGCAACCTCACCACTTACCCCTTCCTTACCGTAAACTACTAGTTGTCCTAGAATGACGAGTGCTCAAGTCCTTGCTGGGTCAGATGACCACTACAGTTGGATGGTGAGTACCTCTGTACTCATGATACTACCCCCAAACTCTTTTCAGGGTTCTTCATCGACAACAGGTATGGTGATCGACGTTTCACGTGGAGACTCGACGACGACTAGTTAGGCGGATCCCGGTGGAGGGCCTGGAATCGTGTGGTTATGGGATCGATGTTTTTCTCTTTGCCACTAGGCATTGCTTGTAGTATGTACCCAGACATGTATCTTCCGCTGTTGTATTGTATTTGAGGCAGTTGTATGCCGATTGTATGAGATGTTGTATCCTTGTATCTGTAATGTTGTGATATCATGTTGGAAATCCGGGGCATATGGCTATGTCATATGTCGCGATGGGACCGATATGTGCTTCGTCCCCGGATCTGGGTGGAAACACCTAGATCTGGAACAGTATCACATATCGGCCCTTACAACTTGGTATCAGAGCCTTACCGACCGTAGGATACCCTCTCTGGCCGAAGTTGAGTCTAGAGAAAAATTATTTTGTAGTTACTAAGTTAGTTATCGGAGAGTAGGAATCTTTTTACTCCTTACCCTTGCTCTGGTCAGGACAAGTGTCGTAAGTGTTTTAACTCTCGACTTATCCCCTTTCAAACTTTAGGATCTGGATGAGTGTCGAGTTTCGGAACCGTTACAATGCCTTGCTTGCAGCGTATTGTCTCGATTCCGATCTCAGGTGGGAATTCCTGTAGTACCTTTAGCTTCTCTAGTTTCAGATATCGTCTGAGCCGTCCTTTGCCCTCCCTCCTTTTGCCGATGTTTTCACGACTTGCGTCGAAAATCACTATCCCTTTGACCAGGTTTTAGCTGTCGTTCTCCCTCTTGGCACTAACGGTTTCGTTCTTCCGACGATGTCGCTTCTCTGCGGAAAATTATCTCGACAGAAGTTCGACGTCGACATGGAGCAGAGTCCCTTGTTGGTGGTGTTGAAGATCGTCGACTCTCTTTTCCCCCTTCCCCTCTCCCCCGGATCTTCCTGGATCTCGGGACGAGATCCCTTGTTGGTGGTGTTGTATTGTAACAACCCAGTTTTCACAAAAAATTAAAATTTTGTTTTCGGTGTGAATTGTTTGATTGTCTGATTTGTTTGAAGTATTTGCATCCCCGATTTATCGATCGGCGATTATTTTCCCCCCTCTTATCTCGTATCGGATGGAGATAGACCCTTGCCACCCTGACACTCGACCTTTGAGACACCGGGTTTCGCCCGATCACCGTCGCGAAAACCGCACAAGACCAGCCGCAGCCAACGGAACGAAAAACCCCATTTAATTATTAAAAGGGATATTTTTATAGCATGCCGGAAAGTGTTCTCGGAACGGTTCTAGCACGAGGTGAACGCCTCCGGCTCGACGCGCTGATCGCGCAGTTCGAAGTTTTACCCGAATCGGAGGTTCTGCGGACCCCCGGCGGTCAGAAACGTAAAGACTGGACGCGCGAGAGAGAAACCGAGGACGTTTTTGCAAACTGCCAGCCACGTGGGATATATAAATACCACCACTCTCCCACCCATTTCTAGGGTTTCCCTAGCCACAATATTGCAGCCACCCCCCTCACAATAGCCCAATTTTCGCAGTTTAGTTCTTTTTGCCCAAATTTTAGCCTCCCTGCGATCTGGACCGTTGGATCGGCCGATCCAACGGCCCAGATCTGGCCAGCCTCCCACCTACCCTTCTCTCTCTTCCTCCTCCAGCCCGTGGGCACCACCAAGCCGCGCTGCCGGAGCCGTCCACCGGAGCAGCCGCCGGTAGCCAGCCCAGCCGCGCCGCCGACACACCTCCTCTCCCTTCCCTTCCCTCTCTCCCTTCTCCTCCCTCACCTTTTCCTCTCCCTCCCCTGCAGGCGTACCAGGACGCAGCCGCCGCCTCCTTGGCCATGGCGCAAGAGCCCGAGCTCGTCCTAGCCGGAGCCGCCGCCTGGGACCTCGTCCCCACCTGGATCCTTCTCCCCGCGCGCGGATCCGCCGCCGCCTTGTCTCTCCGGGACGCCCGGCGCAGCGCGCCCCTCGCCGGCGTGCCCACCGGCGGTCGCCGCCTCCTCTGCCTGCTCGGGGAAGCCCGAGCTCACCACCGCCTCCAGCCAGTCGCCCTGGGCCGGTGCAGCCCAGACGGCCCACCAGCGCCAGAGGCCCAGCCACCGGCTTGCTCGTCCCCAAACCAGCCGGCCTCTCCAGGCCGCATTTGGGCCGAGCCCAAGATGGGTGAGGTCCAGGCCTCCCTTGTTATTTTTTTTCTCCCTGCAGTTATTTATTTTTCTATGTCTGATAAAAACTGTGTGCTGATGCTGTTTTGCGTTGATGTTTGCGAGTAATCTGTAGCTCCGATGAACGTGCCCCCAAAACGAAAGTTGCTCAGTTTTGCGTGCTCTAGCGTTAGTATGCAAATTTTTTTCTGTTTGAGGTCATCTTGATTGTGTAATTTTGTGCTAAAGTGGGCATTAGGCCGTTAAACTGCTACAAATTCCTGTTAAGTGCTGCTGTTTATATTTTGTTGCAAGTTTGCATGATGATTGTGACTAATCCATGAGGCCTATTTCATTGATTCTTTCTCCTATGTGTTAAGCATCATGTGTACTTCATTTCCATGTTTTAACTTGTCATATTTGGGTGCTCTAGCTATATTAAATCTTTCTCCAAAGTGGTGATCCTGATGTTAATGTGCTGCTGTTGCTGAAACTGTTATTTTGTTGCAACTTCGGTCGACGAGTGTGTCGCGACCGTTTATCGGAATTGAGTGATTCCAATTGCATATTGTTAAGCATCATGTCTAGTTTCATTACATGTATTGCATATTCATGTTAGCATTACTGGTCATATAGTTATAGAGATCCAAAGTTGCTATGCTGCTGTTTTTGACAGCCACCTCTGTTTTTCTCTAAGTCTGTTACTTTGCGATGCCATGTTGTTTGCTTAATATCTTTTGATCTATGATGCCTTTTTGCATGATTCTTTTTGCCATGCCCTCCTTGTCATGTCTAGTTTAATTTCATATAATTTGTGAGCATGTTTGCATTGATCATCCTGTTTATGCATTGCTCTAAAGTGTGCTTCGTGATGTTGGCAGTTTGTGCCCGTAACTTGTTTTGCTTATATCTTTTTAACCGTAACTCCGTTTGGGGTGTTCTTTATATGTAACTTGATTAGTTTTTCGTGTAATTTTTGTTTATGCTATTGTTTTCTGTTTTCAACCAATCTAAAATATGGTTTAGGACAGAACAGTACCAAATGTTGTAATCATTGTGCGGCACTTAGTGTTATGCCATGTTTAGGATTGTGCCTCACTTAAATTGTCTAGCATAGATAGTTTCCTTTATTCTTCACCTCTAGCCATGCTTTCTTGAGTTTCCATGTTAATAACCGTTGGTTGATTACCAGTATCTAAAAAACTTGAACCTTTCTAAATGTGCGGTATCGTCGTGTGTGACGAGTACTCCACTTAATCTGTTAGTAACCGCTCTCGACGGTAGGTGTGATGTCTCGTGTTGCATTCTTGTTGATGCTTGCTCGTGTTAGCCTCGTAGTAATTGATGCTTGCTCGTTGATTGCTTTCCAGTGTTTACCGTCTTGTGTGCTTCCGCGGGTACCTCTCAGAGACGATGCGAGCTTGCGATCAACTACACCTTCGGAACCCGAGTTATCAACAGGCAAGGACTATACATTACTTATGATCCATTCTATTTCAACCAGCGGTTTGCATGCTAGTCTAGGATAGGCTCGATGTTTGATCCTACCACATGTTTACAGCCTCTTTCAAACCCATACAGCCATGTCCCCTCCCAGCAAACCATGAACTGCTATGTTACATTTGCTCGTTGCTCAGCCCCTGCTTAGTATGCATGCTTAGGATGCTACGATGTTACCTTGGTACTTCTGGTGGGCTATCACATTATTATTATATTTATGGATGATATGATTATCATAATGTTGACTATATTCGACGAAGGATGGAAGGTCTAGGCTATCCCGCCCCAACACTTTGTTCCATTCGAGACACCTAGGATCCGAGTTCCGGGTATTGGTTTTAAGACTGAGTGTGCCTAATCGCGTGTGGGATTTTATGGGGTCCCCTTTTCTTACCTACCTAGCTTCAAACATTTCTAATGGTGGACCAAGCTGATTTACCATTTGAAACCGTGTGTGTGCTGGTCAGCTGCCAGTAGTTTTCAAACAACTCGGGCCAGCGGAGACATAGTTCCTCTGTTGGTCCACACTTGGTGAGCTAGGGAAGTCCCCTGTTATATAGGTCAGACTAACCCCGACCTTAGCCTTACGGAAGAGTCCGATCCGAGAGCGTGGCCAGCTTTTGGATTGGGTGTCGACTCCCCGGGGGCCACCCGGATTTGTTCGTTGTTAGTTAGAGGGACCTGTCGTTTCGGATCTCTTGGAACTAAATCATAAAATGGTTGCCTATGATGGGTAGCAACTGAGAGAGATGGGCGAGCATGCGACGCCTCTTAATGGGTAGTTGGTACACCCCTGCAGGGTTAAATAATTTTGAGAAGCCGTCTCCACGGTTATGGACGACTTGAGACCTACTCCTTGTTCATAGACAACAAAAATTGAGATAATCTTAATATAACTTGATCAACGTGTGTGTGCCTTGACTTCTTCTTCTTCGTCGGGATGTGAAGAGGAGGACAAGGATAGGATAGGTGTTATGTTTGCGTAAGTAGTTGAAAGCAAGACTTGTTGGAGGCGATTCCTCATCGAATGCTTGGCTTCTTACCTTACTCTCTAGATCGTTAGCCACTTCATAAATGCTAGTGCGGCAGCAACCTCACCACTTACCCCTTCTTACCGTAAACTACTAGTTGTCCTAGAATGACGAGTGATGAAGTCCTTGCTGGGTCAGATGACTACTACAGTTGGATGCTGAGTACCTCTGTACTCATGATACTACCCCCAAACTGTTTTCAGGGTTCTTGATCGACAAGAGGTATGGTGATCGACGTTTCACGTGGAGACTCGACGACGACTGGTTAGGCGGATCCCGGCGGAGGGCCTGGACCCGTGTGGTTATGGGATCGATGTTTTTCTCTTTGCCACTAGGCATTGCCTGTAGTCTGTACCCAGACATGTATCTTCCGCTGTTGTATTGTAGTTGAGGCAGTTGTATGCCGATTGTATGAGATGTTGTATCCTTGTATCTGTAATGTTGTGATATCATGTTGGAAATCCGGGGCATATGGCTATGTCATATGTCGCGGTGGGACCGATATGTGCTTCGTCCCCGGATCTGGGTGGAAACACCTAGATCTGGAACAGTACCGCATATCGGTCATTACAGCGGCGATGCATACAGTGATCTTCTGGACACCCCGAATGGAGGTCAGCTTTGACAAGGACATGTGACTTTTTTTTTCCGGGTTTGCCTCGATGCCCACTTCTGATATGATATATCCCAAAAGTTTCCCGGCGGGTACTCCATGAGTACATTTAGCCGGGTTTAAGTTCTGTGAAAGTTTCCTCCAATTCCTTGATCAATGAGTCGGCCTTCTCGGTTTTGATCACAATGTCATCGACGTATGTGTTAGTCCAAGTATGTGATTAGAGGGGGAGGGGGTGAATGATCACTTCAAAATTTTACATGAAACTATGAAGTGAAGCATAACTCAGTAACCGAAGAGATTCAACAGAAGGGTAAACATTGAAGTAGAACATGATTGAAGCATAGCATGGCGAATCAAAAGCATGGAATCAATTGCATTGAAGCATATCACTGAAGCAATTGATAAACTGAATGTAAGTGCGGAAAGTAAAACGAACTCTTGACTCGGCGATGTTTATTCGACCAGTTCACACTCTGCAAAGTGCTACCTCTGGTTGGAGGGACTTGTGATTGAACACAGGAGCTAACCTCTCTCCGTCCGTATCTCCACTGCACCAATCTCCTTGAGCTTGGTCAGTTCTTCACTCGTGGTTGATTATTGAGGAAATCATCGAAACCTTTGACAAACTGGACTTCGAGGCGACAATAACTCTTCGCTCTCTGAAGAACAACTCTCTAACCGTCTAGGAGAATTGCAGTTCTCCAAGATAAAAAGGCTAGCAAACTTCTTCCTAAGTCATAATGAATCAACTCAGATCAATAGGACTTATGCTTCGGTGGATGGGTTTTGGTTTTGCTTCGGTGGGGTTTGCTCTCTCTCTCTCCTCTGTAAGGAATTAATCTTGGAGCAGCCAAGCCGCCAATGAGGGCTGGGGTGGCGTATTTATAGGTGGCAATCCCTAGGTGCGAAATGACTGAAGTGACCCGATGTGACAGCTTGACACCTGTCTCCAACGGTCATATTTCCAATCAAAGGCGCAACTTTACTTGAGTTCCAAGTAAAGCTGACTCACGGACTTGGTTCTGCTTCAAGAGCCGAAAGAACAAAGTCTTCGCTGGTGAAGCATTACCTAGCTCACATGAGATTTCTTCAACTCTGGTTTCTCACTGGTTTAGATTCGATCTGAGTCTTTTCATCAAAACCTTCGGAGTACTTTTACTAAACCCCTCTTGATAGTATGGTTTTTCCTACGACTCAAGGAAGTAAAAAGAACTACGCAAAAACAACTAAGTCTTTCGCCATCTTGATCATCTTCTTCGATGAGACGAGCTTCAGGATTCCTTATCTTTTTAGGGGTCGACATCCGTGATGAGCTTCACTCCAGAGGATGTGCTTCGGTAAAAGTATAAATCTTCGTTGAAGCTTTATCACCAACCTATAACTTCAGGAACCTAACCATATGTTTCACACTAGAAAACTTGTTAGTTCCTCTACTGTTTTGACCAACAATATCCAAAACTCATGGGGTTATAACTTTGCTCTTACAATCTCCCCCTTTTTGGACTATTGTTGACAAAACAAGCATCGATAAAAGATATGGAATTTAAGTTGAGTTGAGAGCAAACTCTAAGATATGAAGCTTACGACTCCCCCTGAATGCAAGCATTGAAGATTTGTATAATCGAAGAAAAAATGCTTGTTGAAGAATATCATTAATGGGAAGCCTAACACATATCTTAGTGAATCAATTGCATACAAAGATAATTTGTCTTGAAGAATATGCAATCATCAATGACCTATGAACTTTAAGGATAATAACCACCTGCAAGATAAAATATAGAAAAGCAACTTGCAAGCACGGGGTTATTAATATATATGATGAAACAGTTCACAATCGAAGTAAAACGTTAAGATACAACCCAATCGAAGTGAATGGAATGTTTGTCGTAACTTAACACATGCAAAAGATATAGAATCGAATCAAAACCCAAAACCCCGCAGAGAATCTAAACTCAATCGATGCTACTTTCTCCCCCTTTTTGTCAAGAATTGGACAAAAGGTTGAGAGGTAGAACGAGAGCATTTACGCGTCAGCTGCAACCCTGGGACCCTGCTGATTGTCTTCGCCTGACGAAGAAGCATCTCCAGAAGTTTCGCCTTCGGTCGAAGCCGGTGACTCTTCCTCGTCGAAGTCCATCGGCGCTTGAAGCAAATCAAGGTCGCTGTCGTCGAGAGGATCGTCTTCGTGCTTCGATGTGTGAGAGTCTTCATCCGAGAAGGTATCGGGGCGAATCTGTTCAGCAGGTTTGACAAAGAGAACTTCATCAATCTTGTCCAGTGAAGGAATCTTGGGGTTGGGGCGATCAATCGAGTCATTTCTGGAGAAGTGCCTCTGCAGATGTGGGTACTCCTTGAATATGCGGTCGGCTTCAAGTTTCTTCACTGAGTTGAATTTCCTTAGGCCTTTCCAAGAATGACGCTTCAGAACCTTCAAGTATTGGTTGTTGTTCAGGGCAATGTTTCCAACTCGATTAATCTCATCTGACAGATGTTGCATCTGGCGCTGATTTCCTTCGATGAAGTTTTCAAGCAGCTGCTGGTTTCGAATTGCAACTTCAAAGTGGTACACTTCTTTCTGGAAACGCTTCGACATGTTGCGTTCATTGACGTCCTGTCTAACGCCGACATATGTGGCAAATGGATCGTTTGGCCGCCTGAAGATATTCATCGTGTCGCGGATAGGGGGCAGAACAGCTTCGGGTGATGCTTCGCAGTGTAATCTTCGCTGCGTCCATGGTTGCAAATGGCTTGCAGCCAAGGAGCATATGGCTTCAGTTGATTTACCAATTCTGCAGCTTGTACCATGTATCGAAGAAAACAATCCTCGAAGTCAAACACATGTCCATGGGTGAGCTTCATTAAAGCATGACGAGTAGGATAGAGAATGTTTGATTCTTCATTCGCAGTACTGAGAGGCATCAGTGAGTTTGACAAGATATAAAACCAAGTCTTCGATATGAATACCAGATGCTTCGGGCGAATGTTTTCTGGCATGTGATCTCCAGTGACTTCGGGATCCTGTAGAGATGCAAATTCAGCTTCAGTGGGATCTGGTAACATGTGAACCTTTGCAATTTCTCCTGTGTGCCTTGGGATGTTCACTATTTCCATGAATTCATCTGTGTGCATTCTGAACACTTTCCCTTGAATCATCCATTCAAGTATCCAAGAGCTAGTATCATCTGGGTTTCCAGAGACATAGAGTGTAGCATAGAATTGCTTCACTAACTCTGAGTTGAAGGGAGTTTCCATAGCAAACAATCCAGTCAAGTTCTGTGCTTCGATAGTTTCCACTATGTTTTGGAAGCATGTTGCAGATGAAAGGTTGTGCATGTCCAAGTACTTGTGTCTGAACAGAACACCTTTCTGGCAATAAAGCTTCGTGTACAAGATTTGTTGTTCGGCGGTCCAGAATCAAAGGTCATCAGCAGTTCTTGGTGAATCATATGGACTAGTGCCAAAGAATCGAAGCTTCTTGCGATGAACTTCAATGTCAAATTCAGGACCATGTCTTGAAGAAGATCCTTCTCCCAAGAATATGGGAAAAGTCTCTCTGGGATAAACGGAGTCTAGCTGTGTGTCTTGAGCAGGAATGCAATGCCTTCGTGCATCTGTGATTCGCCTTGGCGGTTGAGTTAAAATGGCCAACTCATTTGCTTCGGCTTCAGCTTCGACTTCTGCATCTGCATTGGCTTCAGCATTAACAGCTTGATCTTGGGCTTCGCCTTGTTTGTCCTCAGACTCCTCAGCAGAGTGAGCTGAAGAGTAATCCTTTTCAGGAATGTCTTGAGGGGGTGGAGAAGGTTCTGGCGCAAAATTTTCTTGAGCGGACGGTTGAGGAGCGGGTTGAGGTGGAGGAGGAGTTGGAGCACGGGGTGGAGCGATGACGGGGGCGGATGGCTTCGACGTGGGTTTGCCAAGCTTGATGATTTTGCATCGAGGTGGCGATGCCTTTCTTGAGGCCTTCTTGGCCGGATGAGAGCTCACCTCATCAGCTTCTTCAGAGTCAGTAATAAGATCAATCTAAGATTGGATGCAACTGAGTTTATGAATTTGGCTAGAACCAGTTCGAGAACAGGACCTAACCCAATCCAAACCAGAGAATAAATCGAGTCTCAACTACTGACCTGAGGAGATGGGATCACTTTGATGCTAAGAACAGCTTTCCCAAGGAGCAAAGATCAACACGGATCAAACAGTCCTATAAACAGAAACAAAAACCTAACAAAACTTAGATCCAAACCCTAGATGAAGAACACAGAGAACACGATTGGATCCAAGATGCTGTGCGTACCCTAACTTGGTGACGCAAGGCGGCTACGGCGACGGGGAGCAGAGAAGTGCTCTGCGTCGACGGGGAATGTCCACGGCGGCGGCGTTCCGGCAGTGAAGCGGCGACGGCGACGACGGGGACGAGAGCTCTGCGGATGCTCGAGGTGGAAGACGGAGAAGTCCGAGAGAATGAACGTGGGTGAACTGTTTCGATGGGGGAACGCCTTAAATAGGCCAGACCTGGAGCGGTTACCAGATCAGATCGAACGATTCACAGCGACTGACTCTTCCGATTCAATGGCTAAGATGAAGTGGCGTATCGCGAGCGAATCTCAACGACCCGAAAAAGACGGGGACTCAACGGCCGAAGAATAAGTCTCGACCGAGAGCAAAAACTTCGATAATGTTGGAAGCATTTGATTCGGAACTCAATGACATTCGAAGCAATATGCTTTCCGTTTCAATTGTGCTTAACATTCAAGATAGAAAAGATTGGAAGCGAAACAGAATGGAGGGGTAGGGTCCGAAACGTATCACTTCGAAGAACAACATCGAAGCTAAAAGTGATAAGCATAGGGGACAAAAGAAACGACTAAATAAAACAAACTAAACACAGAACAGAAAGAAAATGGCAAACGAAGCTAAACTTGGACGAAGGAAAACTCAAGCGAAACTAAACAAAAAGAAACACAAACGAAGGTGAATATATACAGTGAAAAGTTTCGATCTTACTGAACATTGTGTGAGTCTAAGATGTTTAGCTCACATCTCAATGCACAAAACCTTTTCTCGTCCAATGGCTTCGTGAAAATATCTGCCAATTGATCTTCAGTTCTTACATGGCTAATCTCAATGTCTTCGCGCTGAACATGATCTCGAAGAAAATGATGACGAATATCAATATGCTTCGTTCGAGAGTGTTGCACAGGATTGTGAGCAATCTTGATGGCACTCTCATTGTCACAAAGAAGAGGGATTTTCTTCACATAAATACCATAATCTTTCAGCGTCTGCTTAAGCCAAAGTATTTGAGTGCAACATGAGCCAGCAGCAATGTATTCAGCTTCAGCAGTAGATATTGAGACACAGTTCTGTTTCTTTGAAGCCCAACACACAAGAGATCTACCAAGAAAATGACAAGTGCCTGAGGTAGATTTCCTGTCAACCCTGTCACCAGCCCAGTCTGAATCAGAATATCCAATCAAATTAAACTGAGTATCTTTGGGATACCAAAGTCCCAAAGAAGGAGCATGAGCTAGATATCGAAGAATTCGCTTCACCGCTATATGATGCGATTCCTTCGGATTTGCCTGAAAACGAGCACAAATAAAAATTGATAGCATGATGTCAGGTCTAGATGCACATAAGTATAAGAGTGAACCTATCATAGATCGAAACTTCTTCTGATCGAAGGGTTTCCCTTTCTCATCTGCATCAAGAAAACCATTAGTAGGCATGGGAGTTCTAATGGTCTTGCATTCAGCAAGATCAAACTTCTTCAGGCAATCCTTCAAGTATTTCTCTTGTGAAATGAAGGTGCCATTCTTCTGTTGTCGAATCTGAAGTCCAAGGAAAAACTTCAATTCTCCCATCATAGACATCTCATATTTCTTCGACATCATTCTTGCAAATTCTTCGCTGATTTCAGTGTTAGTACAGCCAAATATAATATCATCTACATATATCTGACACACAAATAGATCATTGTTATATGATCGAGTGAAAAGAGTGGGGTCAGTTGTTCCTGGTTTGAAGCCTTTCCTCAGGAGGAAATCCTTCAATGTTTCATACCAAGCACGAGGTGCTTGCTTCAGTCCATACAAAGCTTTGTGAAACCGGTACACCATATTATGATTCTTCGAGTCTTCAAAACCTGGAGGCTGCATAACATACACTTCTTCTTCGATTTCACCATTAAGAAACACACTTTTGACATCCATTTGATATAGCAATATATTTTTGTGGTTAGCAAAAGCAAGCATGACACGAATGGATTCGAGACGGGCTACTGGAGCATAGGTTTCACCAAAGTCAATGCCTTCGATTTGAGTGTAACCTTGTGCTACCAATCTAGCCTTATTTCTTACCACAATACCATCTTCATCTTGCTTGTTGCGAAATATCCACTTTGTGCCAATAACGTTGTGCTTCGTGGGATCTGTCCTTTCAACAAGTGACCAGACCTTGTTTCTTTCAAATTGGTGAAGTTCTTCCATCATAGCTAATAACCAATCAGGGTCCTTCATGGCTTCATCATATTTTGAAGGCTCTAGCATGGAGACAAAGGAAAAGTTTCCACAGAAGTTAGCCAAGCGAGTGCGAGATCGAGTAGTGGGACGACCTGGTAGATTGATATCTTCGAGGATTGAATCCACATCAACTCTTCTTCGAACTCGTGATAACGTAGTATCATATGCTTCAGGCTCAGCTTCTGCTTCAGGATCTGCATCAGCTTCGGGATCAGCTTCACCTTCAGCTTCAGCATTTCCTTCGTTCCTTTGACCTTCTTCGTCCTGTTCATCATTAGCTTCAGGATGTTGATCTCCAGCGCCCCGGGCTATGTGTGGGAACATTGGACCATCATCATCCCTAACAACTTGACGTTGATTGGCTTCAACAGGGCTAATCACACCAATAGCCATGGACCTTATTACTTCATCAAGAGGAGGTTCATCTAGATCATGAGGCAAATGCTCCTTTTGAGAGCCATTAGTTTCATCAAACCTTACATTCACAGTTTCCATAACTTTCCCAAAGTGAGAGTTATAGACTCTGTAAGTGTGAGAGTTTGAGCCATAACCTAAAAGAAAACCTTCATGTGCCTTAGGGGCAAATTTGGAGCTATGATTCATATCTCTAATAAAGCATGGAGCACCAAATACCCTAAGATATGAGACATTTGGTTTGTTACCAGTGATAAGCTCATGTGAAGTTTTCTTCAAGAATTTGTGAAGGTAAACCTTGTTGATGATGTGACATGCAGTATTGATTGCTTCGGCACAGAACCTAATAGGAGTCTTGTATTCAGCAAGCATAGTTCTGGCCATCTCAATAAGAGTTCTATTCTTCCTTTCAACTACACCATTCTGTTGAGGTGTATAGGCAGCAGAGAACTCATGCGTAAAACCATGATCATCAAGAAAATCTTCAATATGAGTATTTTTGAACTCAGTTCCATTATCACTTCGGATATGCTTCAGAGATAATTCATATTCTGTTTGAGCTCTCTTTGCGAATGACTTGAAGATTTCAACCACTTTGCTCTTGTCATCCAAAAAGAAAACCCAAGTATAACGAGAGAAGTCATCAACGATAACTAGACCATATTTGTTTCCTCCCAAGCTTGCATAATTCTGAGGACCAAAAAGATCCATATGAAGCAATTCAAGAGGACGAGTGGTTGTCATGATGGTCTTCGCTGAATGATGTTTCTTCGTAATTTTACCAGCTTCGCAAGCACTGCAGAGACGATCCTTATCGAATCTTACTTCGCTAAGACCGATAACATGATTCTTCTTCACTAAGTTATGAAGATTTCTCATCCCTGCATGACCAAGTCTTCGATGCCATAACCAACCAGATGAAGCTTTTGCCATTAAGCAAGTGGAAACAGCAGGGCCCGAAGAAAAGTCAACAATGTATAGATCTCCCTTTCGGTAACCCTCGAAGACAAATGAATAGTCATCCTGTGAAAAGACAACACAACGCGAAGCAGAAAACAACACAAGCATACCCATATCGCATAACTTGGAAATAGACATAAGATTATATCCAAGTGATTGGACTAGCATAACCTTGTCAATGTGCTTATCCTTCGATATGGCAATCTTACCCAAACCTAACACTTTACCTTTGTTGTTATCACCGAAGGTAATGTACTTCAGAAAAGATTGAGATAGTTTTTCTTCGGTGAACAACTCCTTGTCTCTGGTCATATGATTTGTACAACCACTATCCATGACCCATTCGGATCCACCGGAGACATAGCCCTGCAGAAGAATTAGTTCTTCTTAACCACCCACAAACGAGCAGGTGACTGAGAAGACGTTGAAGCACTGGTCGAAGCAATATTAAATCGAACAGGAGTGTATTGCTTCGGTGAACCATCAAGCACACCATAAATGTAAGTCCTCTGTGAACGGTTAGCATAAGTATGAGCATATGCAATCTTAGTATGATTATTATGAGGACGATACGTATGGTGACCAGTATGATAGTATTGCTTCTGCGGAACATTTGATTCGGTCACCAATGGATCATTTCTCGTTTCAAGAGAGTAGAAATGATTCGGTGGTACCGAAGGCTTTCCCTGCATAGAATGGTTAGCAGGCAATTTTTCCACAAGTGCTTTCTGCACCCATATCTTCCTCTTGTAGAATCCATTCTTTGGTGGAGTACCTACATACTCAGCTGAAACTTTTCCCTGTTCATCTTTCATGAGTTTGTAGTCTGAATCAAGTGATTCATCCACAATGACTTTGTTCATTTTGCAGTCGAAACCTGAAAGGTTAGCAATATCAATGGGTTTCTCCTTCGCTAGGACCCAAACAGTCTTAGGATACTGCTCAGGCTCCCAATATGTGCCATCAGGATTTATCTTCCTTTCAAAGCCAACACCTTCATTCCTGGGATTCCTGTGAAGGAGAGCCTTCCTAAGGATATCACAGAGATATTGGTGTCCTTGCACACTTTTGAACATGCCTGTTTCAAATAAGTTTTTCAACCTGAGGAGTTCCTCGGTAATAGCAGGATTTTCCTCATCGGAGGCATTAGTATCATCAATAACAATAGGAGCCTTCCCTTTGGAATCAGTTTTTCTTCGTTCCAAACAATCCAAACAAGGTGATTCAGTTTTATGATTTGGTTCAGAACCTTGTTGAGCCATGAGAGAGAGATTAACATTTTCCAATTCTTCATGAGCCTCTGTCAGTTTTTCGAGAGCCATTTTCCTCTGAAGAAATTCATAGGTGAGCTTCTCATAATCAACTGAAAGAAGATCATGCCGAGAGGATAATTCTTCAAACTTCTCCTTCAGAGCAGTATGCTCATTAGTTAAAGTTTGACCTTTCTCAATCTCATCAATCAACAACATTTCTGATTTTTTAATGGTTTTGCTCAGAGAATCAAGTTCATCTTGTTGAATTGAAGCAATTTTAGCAAGTTTAGCATAGCTTATCCTTGTGTCACTTTCACATGATGAATAATCAGAAGTATCATAGTTTGACTTGGATGAATGTAACAGCCCAGATTTCACAAAAATTAAAAATTTTGTTTTCTGCATGAATTGTTTGATTGCCTGATTTGTTTGCGGTGTTTGCATCCCCGATTTATCGATCGGCGATTATTTGCCCCCTCTTATCTCGTATCGGACGGAGACCGACCCTTGCCACCCTGACACTCAACCTTGCGACACCGGGTTTCGCCCGATCACCGTCGCGAAAACCGCACGAGACCAGCCGCAGCCAACGGAACGGAAAACCCCGTTTAATAATTAAACGGGATATTTTATAGCGCGCCGGAAAATGTTGTCGAAACGTCACCGCAGTGAGGTACGATCGAAGAGCTCGACGCGCTGAGCGCGTGGTTCGAGATTTCGTCGGAATCGGAGTCCGTATGCACCTTCGGCGGTCACGAACGTATTCACCGGACACGCGAGAGGGGTACCGAGGGCGTTTGCGTCAACTGGCCAGCTAACATGCCTATATAAAGACCACCAGCCTCCCACACCCAATTAGGGTTTACCCCATGTAAAATATGCAGCCACCCCCCTCCACTTAGCCCCAAATTAGCCCCCCAAACCCCCAGATCTCGAAACCCTAGCCCCCTAGCCCTCCGGAGCCGTCAGATCTGAGATCCAACGGCCCCAGAGGCCTCCACGTTGCCCCCAGCCAGCCTCCCAGCCGCCCGGGCCCTGCGGGCCCGCTCCTCCGCCGCCAGGGCCCGATCTGGGCCCGCCTCCGCGCCGCCTCCGTCCGAGCTCCCGTGGAGCTCCTCCCATGGAGCCACCGCTCCCTCCGGCCACCGGAGCCGTGCACCGCCGGCAGCAGCCGGGCTGCCGCACCACGAGCTCTCTCCCCGCACCCCCTTTCTTCCTCCTCTCCTCCTCCCTGTTCTCACCGCCCCTCGCCTCCCCCTGCAGGTCGCCGTTCCACCATGGAAGCCCGTCCCCGCCGCTGGGACCTCGACGGAGCGCCGCCAGCCGCCGGCGTCGTCCCCGATCCAATCGGGACGAGCTGGCTGGGCTCCTCGCGCTCGTGGGCCGGCGCACCCCGAACGGCCCAGATCCAGCAGGCCAGCGCGGCCCAAGCGCCCTTTCCAGCCGGCCTGGGCCTCGGCCCAAGTGGTGAGGCCGCCAACCCTTTTTTTTGTGTTATTTATTTTTTTTCTCTGCTGCCTGTGAAAACTGCTAAGTCCCTGGAATTATTGCTGCTGATTCAATTTTACAATGCGTTTTCCCGTTAAACCGTAGCTCGGATCGCGTTGCGCCCAAAAGACGAACTGTTTAGAATTGCATGTACTTTAATCCGTCTTTTGTGAGTTAATTGTTTTGAGGTTGTTTAGATATAGTTTTTGCTGTTCAAACAGGGCATCAGTCCGTTAATTGCATTTATTTCCTGTTATTGAGCTGCTGTTGTTATTTTGTTGCAACTTTGCATGATGATTGTAACAAATCCATGAGGCCTATTGCATTGATTCCTTTTGCGTTGCGTTAAGCAATGTTTCTACTTCAGTTTCATGCATTCACATGCCATATTTGCCTGCTGCATCATGTTTATATTTTGCTCCAAAGTAGCTATCCTGATGTTATTTTGCTGCTATTACTGAAACTGTTATTTTGTTGCAACTTTGGATGACGATTGCTTCGCAACCGTTCATCGGATTTGAGTGATTCCAATTGAATATTGTGAAGCATCATGTCTACTTTCATCCCATGTATTACTATGTCATGTTGCTGCACTTTTGCATATCGATTTACCCCTGTTTATACAGCATGTGTGCATAAATTGTTTTGCTTATATCTTTTTAACCGTAACTCCGTTTGGGGTGTTCTTTATATGTAACTTGATTAGTTTTTCGTGTTCTTTGTGTTTATGCTATTGTTTTCTGTTGTTAACCAAGATAAAATATGGTTTAGGGCAGAACAGTACCAATTCCCTTAATCATCGTGCGGCACTTAGTGTTATGCCATGTATAGGATTGTGCCTCACTTAAATTGTCTAGCATAGATAGTTTATTTTGTGCTTCACCTCTTGTAAGGTTTGTGTGTTATGCCATGCTTGCTTGAGTTGCCATGTTAATAACCGTTGTTTGGTCACCGGTAGCTAAATAACTTGAACCACCGTAAATGTGCGGTATCGTCGTGTGTGACGAGTACTCCACTTAAATCGTTAGCAACCGCTCTCGACGGTAGGTGCGATGTCTCGTGTTGCTTCTTGTTGATGCTTGCTCTTGTATTGCTTCGTAGTAATAGTGGTGTCCGTTGATGGCTTTCCAGTGTTTACCCTCTTGTGTGCTTCCGCGGGTACCTCTCGGAGACGATGCGAGCTTGCGATCGGCTACACCTTCGGAATCCGACTTATCAACAGGCAAGGACTTGCATTACTTATGATCCATTCTATTTCAGCCAGCGGTTTGCATGCTAGTATAGGTTAGGCTCGATGTTTGATCCTACCACATGTTTACAGCCTCTTTCAAACCGATACAGCCATGTCCCCTCCCAGCAAACCTTGTACTGCTATGTTACTATTGCTCGTTGCTCAGCCCCTGCTTAGTATGCATGCTTAGGATGCTACGATGTTACCCTGTTACTCTTTGGGTTGGGATATCACCTGCTTATTATATTATTGTTGATGATATGATTATTATTATAATGTTGACTATATTCGACGAAGGATGGAAGGTCTAGGCTATCCCGCCCCGACGCTTTGTTCCATTCGAGTCACCTAGGATCCGAGTTCCGGGTATTGGTTTTAAGACTGAGCGTGCCTAACCGCGTGTGGGATTTTATGGGGTCCCCTCTTCTTACCTATCTAGCTTCAAACATTTCTAGTGGTGGCCCAAGCTGATTTACCATTTGAAAACCGTGTGTGTGTCTGTTGGGTCGCTCCTGGAAGATATTATTTTTAAACAACCCGGACCAGCGGAGACATGGTTTCCCTGTTGGTCCACCTTTGGCCGGCGAGGGCCCGGTCTCATAAGAGAACTAACCGGTAACCCAAACCCTGTTGAGACGGAAGAGTCCGATCCGAGAGCGTGGCCAGCTTTTGGATTGGGTGTCGACTCCCCGGGGGCCACCCGGATTTGTTTGTTGTTAGCTAGAGGGACCTGTCGTTTCGGATCTCTTGGAACTAAATCATAAAATGGTTGCCTATAATGGGTAGCAACTGAGAGTGATGGACGTGTTTGCGGAGCCTCGTAATGGGCAGTTGGTACACCCCTGCAGGGTTAAATCTTTTCGAGAAGCCGTGTCCACGGTTATGGACGACTTGAGACCTACTCCTTGTTCATAGACAACAAAAACTGAGATAATCTTATTATAACTTGATCAACGTGTGCGTGTGCCTTGACTGCTTCTTCTTCGTCGGGATGCGAAGAGGAGGACAAGGATAGGATAGGTGTTATGTTTGCGTAGTAGTTGATAGGAAGACTTGTTGGAGGCGATTCCTCATCGAATGCTTGGCTTCTTATCTTACTCTCTAGATCGTTAGCCACTTCATAAATGCTAGTGCGGCAGCAACCTCACCACTTACCCCTTCCTTACCGTAAACTACTAGTTGTCCTAGAATGACGAGTGATGAAGTCCTTGCTGGGTCAGATGACCACTACAGTTGGATGCTGAGTACCTCTGTACTCATGATACTACCCCCAAACTCTTTTCAGGGTTCTGATCGACAACAGGTATGGTGATCGACGTTTCACGTGGAGACTCGACGACGACTAGTTAGGCGGATCCCGGCGGAGGGCCTGGACCCGTGTGGTTATGGGATCGATGCTTTTCTCTTTGCCAGTAGGCATTCGCTTGTAGTCTGTACCCAGACATGTATCTTCCGCTGTTTTATTGTACTTGAGGTAGTTGTATGCCGAATGTATGAGATGTTGTATCCTTGTATCTGTAATGTTGTGATATCATGTTGGAAATCCGGGGCATATGGCTTTGTCATATGTCGCGGTGGGTCCGATATGTGCTTCGTCCTCGGGTTCGGGCGGAAACGTCCGAATCTGAAACAGTACCGCATATCGGGCCTTACAATGAAGATACCTTTGCCTTGGCCATGAAGCAATATGCAGGAGTTTCATCTTCACTGCTGTTGTTGGTGAAGAATGAGCTCGAAGCTTTGACTGAAGCATCTACCGAAGCGAAGGCCAAACCAGCAACACCATCTGATTCGGACCCAGACGCAGACCTTGAGTCTTGTTCAGCTTCGGAACGAGAGGCTTCATCTTCTGAGTTCATCTCCTTTCCTAGATAGGCCTTGGCACGGTGAGAGCTGCTTCGACGAGACGAGTAATTCTTCGATGAAGAACTCTCACGCTTCTTATGATACTTCTTCTTCTTATCGTCATCAGAATCTTTCTTCTTTTCTCTTCTTGAACTGGAATCATGTCTCTTTGACTCATGACTTCTGGAGGATCTGTGAGACTTCGATGAAGAGTCTCTGAGTGAATGCTTCGATTTGTTCTCAGCTTCCCACAGAGGGCAATCAACAATGTAGTGACCTGGTTTCTTGCACTTGTAGCAGCAATTGTCCTTTGATGAAGAGCTTCTAGAGGATGAACGGTAGGAAGAATGACTTGAGCTTCTTGAAGGATAACTCTTCTTGGGTGAGGAAAAGCCTTTTCTTTGAAAGCGATTGAAGCGTCTCATGATCAGTGCTAAATCTTTTCCAATGCTGGAGGGATCATCTGATTCGACACCTGAAGCAGAACTGACTTCTGGTGAAGAATGACGCGAAGCTTTTGGTTTCAGGGCATGGGATCTCCTTCGAGAACCATTTATGTCACGTTTCTCTTCTTCTTCCATTTCAAAGGTAGTGAGTCTCTCAAGAACATCAGCAGCAACAAGACGTCTGAAATCAGTCCTTTCCTTGATCATCAGCACTATGTGATCAAACGAATCATCCAATGAGCGAAGCAAAGTTCTCACAACAGAGTGAGGAGTTATGTCATCAGCACCGAGGGAAATCAATTCATTAGCAAGAGTTGTGAGTCTGCTGTAAATGGAACTGACTTTTTCACCCTCGTTTCTCTTGAAGCGATAGAATTTGCTTCGAAGAGTGTCAATTCTGGCATCTTTCTGGGTAGAAACACCTTCACCAATCTTCTCAAGATAGTCCCAGACACCTTTGGCAGTTGGAATATTCTTCACTTCATGATACTTTTCAGGTGTCAAGTGATTGGTGATGAAAACCCAAACTACAGAATCGAGATCAATCAGTGTTGCTTCTTCAGGAGTGATCTCCTTCTCATCAGCAACAGTGACTCCATACAAGAAAAATTGCCAGGCAGTTGAGTTGATAGCCATGATATTTCTTTTCATCTTGTCCTTCCAGTATGGGTAGTCCTTCCCATTGAAAATAGGAATAGGTTCGCCAGAGCGAATAGCTGCGAAAGACATACTAGAAGACATACTTGAAAACACTCCAGGAGGTTAATCCAAATAAAGAGTGCCTAGCTCTGATACCAATTGTTAGTCCAAGTATGTGATCAGAGGGGGAGGGGTGAATGATCACTTCAAAATTTTACATGAAACTATGAAGTGAAGCATAACTCAGTAACCGAAGAGATTCAACAGAAGGGTAAACATTGAAGTAGAACATGATTGAAGCATAGCATGGCGAATCAAAAGCATTGAATCAATTGCATTGAAGCATATCACTGAAGCAATTGATAAACTGAATGTAAGTGCGGAAAAGTAAAACGAACTCTTGACTCGGCGATGTTTGTTCGACCAGTTCACACTCTGCAAATGCTACGTCTGGTTGGAGGGACTTGTGATTGAACACAGGAGCTAACCTCTCTCCGTCCGTATCTCCACTGCACCAATCTCCTTGAGCTTGGTCAGTTCTTCACTCGTGGTTGATTATTGAGGAAATCACCGAAACCTTTGACAAACTGGACTTCGAGGCGACAATAACTCTTCGCTCTCTGAAGAACAACTCTCTAACCGTCTAGGAGAATTGCAGTTCTCCAAGATAAAAAGGCTAGCAAACTTCTTCCTAAGTCATAATGAATCAACTCAGATCAATAGGACTTATGCTTCGGTCGATGGGTTTTGGTTTTGCTTCGGTGGGGTTTGCTCTCTCTCTCCTCTGTAAGGAATTAATCTTGGAGCAGCCAAGCCGCCAATGAGGGCTGGGGTGGCGTATTTATAGGTGGCAATCCCTAGGTGCGAAATGACTGAAGTGACCCGATGTGACAGCTTGACACCTGTCTCCAACGGTCATATTTCCAATCAAAGGCGCAAATTTACTTGAGGTCCAAGTAAAGTTGACTCACGGACTTGGTTCTGCTTCAAGAGCCGAAAGAACAAGTCTTAGTGGTGAAGCATTACCTAGCTCACATGAGATTTCTTCAACTCTGGTTTCTCACTGGTTTAGATTCGATCTGAGTCTTTTCATCAAAACCTTCGGAGTACTTTTACTAAACCCCTCTTGATAGTACGGTTTTTCCTACGACTCAAGGAAGTAAAAAGAACTACGCAAAAACAACTAAGTCTTGCGCCATCTTGATCATCTTCTTCGATGAGACGAGCTTCAGGATTCCTTATCTTTTTAGGGGTCGACATCTGTGATGAGCTTCACTCCAGAGAATGTGCTTCGGTAAAAGTATAAATCTTCGTTGAAGCTTTATCACCAACCTATAACTTCAGGAACCTAACCATATGTTTCACACTAGAAAACTTGTTAGTTCCTCTACTGTTTTGACCAACAATATCCAAAACTCATGGGGTTATAACTTTGCTCTTACAGTATGTGTGTACGTTGCATCCAATCTGCTGCTTTAGACAGTTCTGGACGGTACATTAGTATGTGGCTCCTGCATTTTTTATGCCAAACAACATCGATGTGTAACAGAAAGCTCCAAAGGGTGTGATGAATGATGTCTTCTCCTGGTCTTCGACGACCATCTTTATCTGGTGATAGACGGAATATGCGTCCAGAAAGCACAAAAGTTCGCATCCCGCCGTAGGGTCGATTATTTTATCTATTCGAGGCAGGGCGAAGGGGTCCTTGGGGCATGCCTTGTTGAGGTCGGTGTAATCGACGCACATGTGATGGCTTCTCGCCCCTCGTTGGTTACCCATAGTGGAAGGGTATGAGATGCGGCACAGCAACAAGTTTCCCTCAGTGAAGATACCAAGGTTTATGTCTCTAGTAGGACTCCAACAACAGCAAGTAGGTGACAACGGCGCTAGAAATCTAGCACGAGTTGACATGGACATATACACAGCAACAGATAACTTTTCTCCCAACGAGTACAGAGAGGTTGTCAATCTCTCCAGTCTTGTTGTTTACCAAGGGTCCAACGCAAGAGATAAAAGATAGTGATAACTGCAACTAGAAAGTAAAATCAAGAAGTAAATTGAGGGTGTAAACAATGGTGGAAATATGGACCGGGGTCCCATCATGTTCACTAGTGATGTCTCTCTCCCAAAAAACGATAAAAGAGCTATACAAGGTAAACAAATTACAGCTAGGCAACTGACAGGATTACGGGCGCAAACCAATGCTAACTATGCTACAAAGAAAGGAAGAGGCTCAAAAGCATGGGCAGTACGCCAAGATAAGTAGACCGAAATCCATCTGCATATAGCCATCTACTACTAATCATCCACCTTGAGATATGTATCCATAACATCTCGTTGGTATTAAGTTGTGAATCCCACCCAAAGTGTAAACCTAAAGCAACAGACAACTGCATTAAAAGAACTTTGGGTAAAGTAAACAATCCTTGCAACCGTGGTTACAAGCACCGTTGTTTTCCCCCTTGTGGCAACAACACACCCCTAGACTCATGTTTTATTCCGCAATCTAGTCATCAGGGGGCATGAACCCACAATCAAGCATAACACTCCCTCTTGCAGTTACTACCTACTACTTGGCCAAAGCAATAAACAACAACAGAGATCATGCAAGAATTACTCAAGAACACAAATATAAAAGAGAAGAACTAAATATATTACTCATCACAATCTGAACATAGACTCATAATCCATCAGATCCCAACTAACTCAACATAGCAACATGAGAAAGAATTACATATGTGCCTTGATCATGTAGGGCAGCTCACAAGGTCTAATCCATGAAGTACAAAGAGGGGAGGAGAACATCACATAGCTACTGATCATAGACCCATGGTCCAAGGAGGACTACTCACGGATCATCCGGGAAGCGTTCATGGTGGTGGAGAAGCTCTCGGAGGTCAATCCTCCCTTCAGCAGGGTGCCGGGAAGAGGTCTCCTGATGCTCGAGAACTTGGAAGCGCGGCAGCGGCGGAATAGAGGCGAGATCGCGAAAAACAGTTCTTTCTTTGGAGGTTTCGGGGCGCCTAGGAGGTGGGGACACCCCCTGGTGCCACCATTCGGCCTATTTTTACCCCTCGTTCCGAAAACCCTCGGAGAGACCCCCGCATCGCGAATTTCCTCTATATTCCGCCTCCGCCACGCTTCCAAGATCGGGAGCACCAGAAGACCTCTTCCTGGCACCCTGCAGGAGGGAGGATTGACCTCCGGGAGCTTCTCCACCAGAATGGCCAATTCTTGGATGTGCCATGAGTAGTCCTCCTTTGACCATTGGTCCATGACCAGTAGCTATGTGATGTCTTCTCTCCAATATTATTCTTCAATTCTTATCCCTTGTGAGCTCCCCTACATGATCAAGGCATCTATGTAATTTTTCCAGCTGTTGCTATGCTGTGTTTGTTGGGATCCGATTGATTATGAGATTATGTTCAGATTGTGATGAGTTATATATTTGGTTTACCTTTTATATTTTGTTCTTGAGTAATTCTGACATGTTCTCCATTACTTTTTATTGCTTTGGCCAAGTAGTAGATAGTAACTCCAAAAGGGAGCGTTTATGCATGATTGTGGGTTCATGCCCCCCGATGTCTAGCTTGAGTGACAGAAACATGAGACTAGGGGATGTGTTTGTGGCACCCCGTCTCAGAATACTGGAACGCCCCGTACTTCAGCCCAGAGATCATGTCTTCTGGAACACGACACTGCTTGATATAGAACTGAACCACTTTTATTAACGATGAAATGGGTACAATGGGTCTATTACAATGCTAGTGGAGCGAGGCAGCAGACAACTTGCTCCTACTGCTAACCACAGCTCTACACCAAGCAGCGGGACAACTCTACGACAACGGAATAATACTTAGCAGCGGAACAACGACGGCAGTGATGAACTCCATTCCACAGGGACACTGACTGGGACACCTCCTAGCTCGCAAACTCCGGGAATGTCGTCCTACGCAATCAAGGCATTTCCTGCAAGTCCGGCATGACACACCAGGTCAGTACATTGAATGTACTTGCAAGCTCACAATAACCAAAGCACCAAGGAAAAACAATAACATGGCATAACAGTTCAAGCAAAGATACCATGATGAATCTAGCATATTATCAAGATTATAACTAAAACTTGAACAATCATCGTTTAAGGTCACATGGACCCCGTATGATCATCGCATGATCATACAGCTTACCTCGTAGTCATTACAGACTCAAGCACCAGGTCATATCATGACCACTCAACTTGCATGGGTCGTCGCACGACCATTCAACGGGTTAGGTGTCCTTACGTTACCACCCAACCAATCCGGCCATTGCATGACCAAACGGGTCATCGCATGACAAACAACCTTCACGGGTCGTCACACGACCATTTACTTAGCACAAACACCAAACCGGATTCACGTTGACTCATTGTCTGACCTAGTACGAACTTTGTCCAATACCGTGGACTCAGCTATTCGAATAGATTCTTAACACTCTGCAGAGGTTGTGCACTTTACCCACGCTATGGAGTTCTTCCTCCATCCAGTACCTTAGAAATTGTCCCATAGGAACCTCGGAACTCATACCATAGGAGTGTACTAGGACTTCTCCCACGAGACCGTTCTACCGCGTGCATCCCTTACCGCATCACCCGACATGCTTCGCAAGCCATGCCTTGGGTAGCCCCGTGTCCTCCAGACACACCTGCCATCGCATGGCAACCACCGTCGTGGCAAACGAACTTGTCCCAAACGGTGACGGGCCCATGTCAACAAACCGGCTTTCAAGACTATCGCCGCTTACCTGGCCAAGGTAATCGCGCGCGCATAGCCTTCCTACCTTGGTGATACGCATAAGAGAGCCCATCGATAGACCGAGCCAAGGCCTTCCCATACAGGAAAGTGTAGCTGCACGGATAAGTTCGGTTCGGTGGCACCTGACCAACTTGGCACATAGCACATATCCACATGCATAATCATAAAGATCAGGTGCAACATGACATCTTTAGTCCAACCATAGCAACATATGCAGAACAATCCAAGGTACTATCACGGTTATACCATGATCCAAAGCATGACTATATGGTTAACTTAGCAATGTCAAAATGATCAATATTATCATGCAACATAGCAAGATCATAAACATGACTAGACGTCTTGTAACAACCCAGATTTTGACAGAAATTTAATTTTTTGTTTTCTGCGTGAATTGGTTGATTGTCTGATTTGTTTGCGGTGTTTGCGTCCCCGATTTATCGATCGGTGATTATTCTCCCCCTCTTTCTCGAATCGGATGCGAGACCCGACCGTTTTCCACCACGACACACGACCTTTCCGACACCGGGTTTCACCCGAGCACCGCCGCAAACGGCACAAGACCAACCCTCGCCATCGGAACGAAAAACCCCATTTAATAATTAAATGGATTATTTTATTGGGCGTCGGAAAATATTCTCGGAACGGTATCGAAGTGAGGTAAGACTGACGGGCTCGATGCGCTGAGCGCGTGGCTCGAGATTTCGTCCGAATCGGAGTCCGTACGTAGCCTCAGCTGTCAGAAACGCGTAACGTAGGAGCGGGTATAAAATTAGGGGTATTTTCGTCATCCGCCAGACCAACTAGCCTATATAAGGACCCCTCTTCTTCCACCATAGCATTAGGGTTTCCCTCCCTGGAAAATTGCAGCCACCCCCCTAAGCTAAACTAGATCTGCCATCCACAGTCCTCTTCTCCCTGAAACCCTAACTCCCAGCCATTTCTGACCATCGGATCGCGAGATCGAGGGCACAGATTGAGCCACGTCGCTCCTCACTTCCCCCAGACCAAATCGGGCCCCGCAGGGCCTAGAGCGCCGCCGCGGGCCCGCTAGGGCCCGGATTCCGCCGCGCCGCGCCTCCCGTCAGCCACGGCCGAGCCACGACCCGATGCCGGCTGCCGCCCCGGTGAGCCCTCCACCACCGGCTCCCTCTCCTCCTCCGCCTCACCTCATCCCCCTCTCCTCCTCTGCTGCAGGTACCGCGCCGGAGCGGCGCCAGGACGGCCGCCGCCCGCGCCATGGCAGCCCGCCCAAGAAGATCGCGACACCGGCCACCATTGGAGCCTCATCAGAGGTGTCGCCGCGCCCCGTTCCCCTTCCAACCTCCTCCGCCCCGTGTCCCCGCGCTCGTCCCCGTCCGCACGGCCGCCGACGCGGTCAGCCCCTGCTCGGGATCGATCCCGATCGGGAGCGACCAAGCAGCCGCTGCACGTTGTGGGCCGGCCTCGTCCCAGCGGCCAGCGCTCTAGGCCCAGCAACCGCGCCCCCGACCCGCTGGATTCCCTCGCCCAGGACGTCACGCCACTATCCCCCCCCCCCCCCCCGTGCTATTGGGCCTCGGCCCGCGAGGTGAGACGCCCCCATCTTTTTTTTAATTTTTTTATTTCTTTTTCTGAAGCGTGTTGGGCTTGGCCCATTTCCTGTTTAGCGCCCGAGCGACTTTTAATTATGTTGCGCCCCCTCTGTTAGGCCCGTTTAGGTAGATTCGGCCTGTTGCTCTCTTTTTTCCCTGGGCTTATTTAATTGGCAGATTATATTGCAATCTTGCGAGGCTCGTATCTTTTAAACCGTAGCTCGGATCGCGACGTGTAATACATGAAACTTGCTTAGTTTTTCGCATAGATTAATAAGATATGATCTTTTGCCATGTTTGACTTTGTTTACATGTTGTTTTACTGCTAATTACAACCTTGTCACTGTAAACTGTAATCATCCATAACTTTTTAACCGTTGCTCCGATTAAAATGTTTCTTATATGTCACTTGATTAGAATTTCATGTAGATTGTGTTTATGCTATTGTTTGCTGCTGTTAACAAATATAAAATATTGTTTAGGGAAGAACAGTACTAAAGGCTTAATTATCACGGGGTAATTAGTGTCATGCTTAGGAGTTTACCCCGCTTAACTTGACTAGCATAGATAGATTACTCTTGCTTCACCCCTTGCCATGCTTGAGCGAGATGTCATGTTAACAACCTTTGCTCATGTTGTGTATCTAAACAACTTGAACCCTTGTAAATGTGCGGTACCGTCGTGTGTGACGAATACTCCACTTAACCAGTTAGTAACCGCTCTCGACGATAGATCCGTATCGTACCGCGTTGTCTCGTGTTGCCTTTTTGATGATGCTTGCTCGTGATTGCTTCATAGTAATAGTTGCATCTCTGTTGATTGTCTTTCCAGTGTTTCCTTCCTGTGTGCTCCCGCGGTTACTCTCGGAGACGGTGCGAGCTCGCGATCGCCTACACCTTCGGAATCCGACTTATCAACAGGAAAGGACTATACATTACTTATGATCCATTCTATTATAACCAACGGTTTGCATGCTAGTCTAGGTTAGGTTCGATGTTTGATCCTACCACATGTTTACAACCTCTTTCAAACCAATACGGCCATGTCCCCCCTCCCAGCAAACCATGTACTGCTATGTTACTATTGCTCGCTGCTCAGCCCCTGCTTAGTATGCATGCTTAGGATGCTACGACTGTTACCCTGTTATTCCTTGGTTTGGGCTATCACATTATTATATTATTGTGAATGATATGATTATTATAATGTTGACTATATTCGACGAAGGATGGAAGGTCTAGGCTATCCCGCCCCAACACTTTGTTCCATTCGAGACACCTAGGATCCGAGTTCCGGGTATTGGTTTTAAGACTGAGTGTGCCTAACCGCGTGTGGGATTTTATGGGGTTCCCTTTTCTTACCTACCTAGCTTCAAACATTTCTAGTGGTGGCCCAAGATGATTTACCATTTGAAAATCATGCATATATGTCTGTCGGGTCGCTCCTAGCACATATCCTTTAAAATAACTTGGGCCAGTGGAGACATGGTTTCTCTTGTTGGTCCACCCCAGGGTGCTAGGGGGTTGCCCACATGGTTTGGGTATCTAACCCGAGCTCATCCAGACGGTAGAGGCCAATTCGAGAGCGCGGCTGGCTTTTGAGTTGGATGTCGACTCAACGGGGGCCACCCGGATTTGTGCGTTGTTAGTTAGAGGAACCTGTCGTCTCGGATCTCTCGGAAATAATCATCAAATGGTTGCCTGTGATGGGTTGCAACTGAGAGAGATGGGCATGCGTGCGGAACCTTGTAATGGGCAGTTGGTACACCCCTGTAGGGTTAAATCTTTTCGAGAAGCCGTGTCCACGGTTATGGACGACTTGAGACCTACTCCTTGTTCATAGACAACAACAACTGAGATAATCTTAATAACCTGATCAATGTGTGTGTGCCTTGACTTCTTCTTCTTTGTCGAGATGTGAAGAGGAGGACAAGGATATGATAGGTGTTATGTTTCGTAAGTAGTTGATAGCAAGACTTGTTGGAGGCGATTCCTCATCGAATTCTTGGCTTCTCATCTTACTCTAAAATAGATCGTTAGCCACTCATATATTTCTAGTGCGGCAGCAACCTCACCACTTACCCCATCCTTACTGTGAAATACTAGTTATCCTAGAATGACGAGTGATGAAGTCCTTGCTTGGTCAGTTGACCACAACAGTTGGATGTTGAGTACTTCTATACTCATGATACTACCCTCAAACTCTTTTCAGGGTTATTGATCGACAATAGGTATGGTGATCAACGTTTCACGTGGAGACTCGACGACGACTAGTTAGGCGGATCCCGGTGGAGGTCCTGGAGCCCTGTGGTTATGGGGATCGATGATTTTCTTTTCACCACTAGGCATTTGATTGTAGTCTATACTCAGACATATATCTTCCGATGTTGTATTGTATTAAGGCAGTTGTATGCCGATTGTATGAGATATTGTATCCTTGTAGATGTAATGTTGTGATATCATCTTGGAAATCCGGGGCATATGGCGTTGTCATATGTCGCGGTGGGACCGATATGTGCTTCGTCCCCGGATTTGGATGGAAACATCTAGATTGGGAACAGTAGCACATATCGAGACTTACAGGTCTGATGCACACAAGCAAAACATGGCAATCGCATGATTAAAATAACTCAAGCATATCAAGCAAGATCATTATATCATCCGAAATGCTATGGCAAGTTGCAAAACCACGTCAAAGCTTTACAAAGTTGCAAAGGAGGTTGTGGCTTGCCTTTCACCAGAGGAGTAAGAAATACTCCTGGTCTTCACACAAGTCAATACCTGAAAATATATTTTTGAATAGCAAAACAAAATGTCACATAAAAGGTTTTGTCTTGAACAGCAAATATAAACAGAACCACATGGCATGAAACCTATGCCAAAATAAAGAAGGGCTCAAGAGAAAAATAATGCAAGAAGAATCATCTCATTTGGACTGGTCGTTTAAGAGTTATAACTGGTCAAAGTCTGGTCAACAAAATCAATTTAAATTGATTTTTAGAAAAAAATTCCAGGGGGTGACGTCGAAGGCGGGTTCCAGGAATACACCTTCCTTAAGAAAATGGTTCGGCGTGGGGATGGGTGGCTGACTAGTGGGGCTGGCTAGTCAGTTGGGAGAGAAACAGGGGGAAGCAGAGAAGGGGCTCACCGGCAGCGAGAACTCCGGCGAGAGGCCTCGACGAGGTGCGGCGAGGGTTCAGGTTGAACCGGAAACGGCCCGACGACGACGTACGGTTCATCGCGGCGGCGGCTGGATCACGGCTCCGGCTAGCTTGACGATGGCGGCGATTCCATCGTCAATCCGCTTGGGAGGTGGATGGGTAAGGTCCGTGGGGTCTAGGTGAGTTCGACAGAGGTGGTGGAAAGTCTAAGGGGTCACCGGAGAGTCCTGGATTCCACTGCAACTGCGTGGAGACGCTGGTGGCCGGAGTTGGGGAAGACGGCCGTCGGTGCCTCGATTTCAAGTGCTAGAATGCGACTAAGGGGGAGGTGAGGCTGGTGGTGGAGAAAATTGGCGGGGGAGACCTCCTTTAATAGGGTTAGCTGGATTCCGAGAACGGGTGCCACCGTGGAGAAACGGCTATGGCGGAGGGATGAGCTGGCGGCCTCTGGTGGTAACGTGGGGGTTCTAGGGGGTTCGGGGAGCTCACGGGGATGCAGTGCATCGCAAGGAGCAGCGGGGGAGCAGCCATGGCGACAGCGATAGGACGGGCCACTGTGCTCGTCGCGTTCCGGCGAGCTACCGGCGTGAATCCGGAGAGGATAAGCCATGGAGGAGGGTACATGTGGAAAGAAAAGCCGTGTGGCACGGCTAGACAAGGAGAAGGGGCTATGGGCACACTGCAGCGTGTGGTGCACGCGTCGGGTGACCTCGGGGCAGGGCCAGACCGCGACAGTGGAACGCCATGGGCGTGGCCACCACGGCAGTAGGGCACATGGGGGGTTTTATTCGTGGCCAAGGATGTCTAGAAGGTGCTCCTTCCACTGTTGATCACTGTTGTGCCACTGGAGGGTCAAGGGGAGCACTGTGTTGGTCTTGGCTTGACTGCAATGTTTGCAGAAGTGAACTTGGGTCACAAGAAGTGGTCAAATGGTGGAGTGTGGGATAGGTATTGGTTGTCACATGGATATAGGGTACAAAGGACTAGCACCCTGTGAAGTTCCAGCCCAATTGGCCAAAGGAATAATGTACTTCCTTTGTAAAGCACCAAATGGACCAGAAACTTGGTGTTGAATCTAGCATCTCCATGGCTTGATGGAATTGGCTGAAATTTGGTTTAGGGTAGTCATTTGGTGGTGTGCATATGTGTGCAAAATTTCAAGGCTAGGGGAAGCTTCTAGCTAGTACTTGCTTCACAAGGTACTTGGCTGGCCAGAAACTTGATCTTGGTGATGTGCTCACATGGGTGGTTGGTTTTGCCTCAAACATGGTTTTGTGGGGTCATTTGGGTGTGGGAATATGCACAAAAAGTTTCAAGGCAAATGGGTTCCCCTATCATGCACATCCTTCACAATGCCCCCTTGCTGCATACCAACTTTGGGAATTTTGGTATGGACTTTGGCTTGTCCTCTAAAGCTGAAACTTGGCATAGGATCTTTATATTATCACAAGAGTATGCACAAAAAGTTTCACTAGCAATGGATAATGATGAATAACACTTCCTTTACAAAGTGCCATTCTTCCCCCACAAACAAATGAATTTCCCTAGGTGAGAAATCCACTTGGGCCATGCAATGTTTTTGTATAATTGGGCTAGATATCGTCTCAAGGCTATGTGGGAGTTATTTGGGGATTATGGAGAAATATAAATAGGGGTTGCTTCACAATCCTCAAATAAATGGGAATATTCCATTTATTGGAAATGGAATACATGGCTTGAATAAAATGTGGCTTAGATGGGATGGATCAAAGGATGATCATGTGAAATGGCTAGGGAATCATGGGCTACTTGATCAAGGAAAGAAAATATGCTCAAGTTTCAAGTCCAAAGAGTTTCTTGAAATCCAACCAAATGGCAAATCCAGAAATAAATCAGAAAGGTTTTTGGAAAAAGAAAGTTTCGAAATCCAGAGTGTCACGGTGTTGTTTCCACCAGGGAGAAAAAAACGATGCTTGTAACCGTGGTTGCAAGGATTGTTTACCTTACGCAAAGTTTTTTAATGTGGTTGTCTGTTGCTTTGAGTTTACACTTTGGGTGGGGCTCGCAACTTAATACCAGCAAGATGTTCTGGATAGATATCTCAAGATGGATGATTAGTGAGTATATGAAAATGGATTTCGGTCTACTTGTCTTGGCGTACTGCCCATACTTTTGAGCCTCTAGCTTTCCAGTAGCATAATTAGCATTGTGGTGCGTTTAAAATTCTGTGAATTTCCCAGCTTTAATTTGATTACCCAGCTGGTACTCTATCCTTGTTGGTTACCCCAAGTGGAAGGTTAGATGTAGTGTAGAGGAAAATTTCCCTCGGTGAAGATACCAAGGTTGAAAAGATCGTCTCCCATAGGACTCCGACAATGATAAGTAGGTGGTTAAGTGAACAATGGCGTCGGTCACAACCTTGGGTTGGTTACTTCACCTGGACTTGCACACGACACAAATAACTTTGCTTCCCAACGACTACAGATAGGTTGTCAATCTCTCCGGCCTTGTTGTTTACAAAAGATCAAACACAAGGGATAATAATAACAGCTAGAAAGTAAAAGAAGGAAAATAAAAGAGCGTGTAAACAGTGATGAGAATATGGACCGGGGTCCCGTGATGTTCACTAGTGATGTCTCTCTCCCAAAAGATGATAAAACTGCTATGCGAGGTAAACAAATCACAGATGGGCAATTGACAGGATTAAAAACGCACTGCAATGCTAACTATTCTATGAAGAAAGGAAGAGGCTCAAAAGCATGGGAGGTACGCCAAAATAAGTAGACCGAAATCCAACTACATCTACTACTAATCATCCACCTTGAGATATCTATCCAAAACATCTCGCTGGTATTAAGTTGCGAGCCCGACCCAAAGTGTAAACCCAAAGCAACAGACAACTGCAATAAAACGCACTTTGCGTAAACTAAACAATCCTTGCGACCATGGTTACAAGCACAGTTGTTTTCCCCTTGTGGCAACAGCACATCCCCTAGATTCATGTTTCTGTCACTCAAGTGTGTCATCGGGGGGCATGAACCCACAATCGAGCATAACGTTCCCTCATGGAGTCACTACCTACTACTTGGCCAAAGCAATAAACATCAACGGAGAACATGCAAGAATTACTTAGGGAAAAAATATAAAAGATAAGAACCAAATGTATTACTCAATCACAATCTAAACATAGTCTCATAATCCATCAGATCCTAGCAAACTCAGCATAGCAACAACAGAAAACTACATATGTTCCTCGATCATGTAGGGCAGCTCACGAGGTCTAAACCATGAAGAACAAAGAGGGGAGGAGAACATCACATAGCTACTGATCATGGACCCATGGTCCAAGGGGGACTACTCACGGCACATCCGGGAAGCGTCCATGGTGAAGGGGAAGCTCCCGGAGGTCAATCCTCCCTCCGGCAGGCTGCCGGGAAGGGGTCTGCTGGCGCTCCCGATCTTGGAAGGGCGGCGGCGGAGGAACAGAGGCGAGATCACGAAAAAGGGTTCTATCTTCGGAGGTTTCGCGTCACGGAGAATATATAGGCGAAGGGGGGCAGCCAGGGGGCCACCAGGGGTCCAGGCCCCCCCCCCCCCGGCGCTGCCAGACCTTAGGCCGCGCCATGTGGCCTCCTGGGTCCCGTGTGGTGGCCCTCTGGAACCAACCAGGTGATTCCAAAGGTTCCTTCACGTTGATTTTTTATCTGATTTTTCCTGAATTTTTGGAGCACTTTTAATATGGGGGAAACCTGAAATAGAAAAAGAGCGGAAAACAGGAACTGTCACTGTGGTGCACTGAGTTGATAAGTTAGTCCAAATATGATCAAAAGTGTATGAAAGTGTATCTAGATCATAGCAATATCACACAAAACATGCATGGAGCAAGCAGAAATTATAGATACGTTTGGGACGTATCAACATCCCAAGCTTAATTCCTTCTCGTCCTCGAGTAGGTAAATGATAACAAGCATAATTTTTGTGGTGACATGCTAGCAACCATATAAGAACTTTCAAAGTAAAGAAATGAAGGCATGCAATTCAATTCAATTCATAACATGCAAGAGTCTATTTTAGCATTGAAACAAGCAACAAAAGAACATTAGGTGCAAGAGCTCTCGCTGTCCGTGACTCGAATGTCTCCAAATGGAGTTTGTGTGCAAGAAGGGGGATATGGGAATACGAGAGAAAAAAATATTTTTTGTTGAGAACTCAATCTACTAAAGTTTCACACTTGGTCTTCTTGGGAATCTTATCTTGACTCGTCCCCAGACCTCTAGCCAGGTACAAGTCAATCTACTAAAGTTTCACACTTGGTCTTCTTGGGAATCTTATCTTGACTCGTCCCCAGACCTCTAGCCAGGTACAATTCTCGATATTTTGAGCAGTCATGCAATGGATGAGCGTAAGCACGAGAGTTGACACTTAGGATGGCAAAGAGAGAGATATGGTGGAGGAGGAAGACAAAAAGGGTGATAAAGGCTCACATCAATGAGGAAAATCATAGGAAAGAGAAGGCCAAATGATAGATATGATATGAGGAGTAGGGATTGCCATGCAGCAGATGCACATATGAGCTAAGGAAATCTCTCCAATGGAACTTGTGGGGGTGCATCCAACTTGCTCGCTCATGAAGACCAAGAGCTCATTTGAGGAGGCTCATCCTTGGAATATGCAAGCCAAGATCTATAGTGTGAAGGTCCCCACATAGCTATATGCATAAATGATCATCTCTATGGAGTAAAAGTATAGGAGGGAGTACGAGTGTGGATCTTTCAAAAAGGAATAGCAGTGTTTCCCCTTTCTCTCCTTTTATTTTATTTTTTTCTCTTTTTCTAATTTTTTTGTATTTTTGTATTTTTGGTGACCTCAATGGTTCTTTCCATCTAACTCTCATTTATCCTCTTTGGGATCTTTTAATTTTGTCCACTTTGGGATCTTTTCCTCACATAAGGGCAACACACTATTTTACAAGAAGGTATAGAAGATCTTCACACTTTACAAGGTACTCAAACATAAAGAAGATGTAGCTATCATGATGTATGCAACTGTATGTCGCTGCCAGTGTAGCAGGAACATGTATGACATGAAGATCAAGTCATGAAGAGGTGGATGTAGCATGGCAATATATCTCGGAAAGGCTATGGAAATGCCTTGATAGGTAGGTATGGTGGCTGTTTTGAGGAAAGATATAGGGAGGTGGAAGTGTCAACTTTCAATACTTACATTAGTCCGAAGAACTCATGCACTTATTATCGGTAACTCTCAATCTAATGAGGAGGTTAACAAAGAGACAAGTACCCCGAGGAGGAGTGTAAGGGGGTTTGGTTATCCTTGCGCATCCTCGACTCATGGTACGTGAGTGTACTCTAATATCCGATCCCTCCAAAGATTAGTGATCCATCTAGTAGCTAGAGTTCTCAACTAGTTTTTGTAGGTTTTGAAAATAATAACGGATTTCCAAAAATATGACACCTGTCACTAATAGGCTAGAGCTCTTGACACCAAAAGTTCAAACATTACTCAAAACAATACCTCAAAACTATTGCAAGTTACTACTACAATTGAATAGCAACCTCAATTACCTACTTGCAAGACAAGGAAAAACTCAGTGCAACAACCAACTCTCTTAACAAGATAAACATGAAAACTAAAGAGAGTTCCAGCAACAAACTAAAAAAAAGCCAAGGCTCTTGCTAAAGAAAAAAACTAAAACTAAAACTAAACATGGCAGCAGCTACGAAAAGATAAAGAACACACAACAGAGAAAAGATAGGCATGAAAAATCCTATGATGTATTCTAGATTGGAGTGGAGCGTGTTTCTCTCCCACACAAAGTAAGCTGGGGTCTAACTTGTTGTGAACATAAAGCAAAACTAAAGAGAACTAAAAAGGAAACCTAAGAGAAAGACGCTCCAAGCATAGCACATAACGCATGAAGTGATAAAAATATAGCGAGACGAAGGACTAACTGATGATTGTTGATGGAGAAGGGGATGCACAAGGGCATCCCCAAGCTTAGACGCTTGAGTATCCTTGAACATTTATTGCGGATGCATGGGGGCATCTGTAACAGCCCAGATTTCAAAAAAATTAAAAATTTTGTTTTCTGCGTGAATTGGTTGATTGTCTGATTTGTTTGCGGTGTTTTCATCCCCGATTTATCGATCAGCGATTATTTCCCCCCTTTTATCTCGTACCGGACGGAGACCGACCCTTTCCACCCTGACACTCGACCTTTGCGACACCGGGTTTCACCCGATCACCGTCGCGAAAACCGCACGAGACCAGACGCAGCAAACGGAATGAAAAACCCCGTTTAATAATTAAACGGGATATTTCTATAGCGCGCCGGAAAGTGTTCTCGGAACGGTTCTAGCGCGAGGTGAATAAAGCCGGCTCGACGCGCTGATCGCACAGTTCGAAGTTTTACCCGAATCTGAGGGCCTACGGACCCCCGGCGGTCATGAACGTAAACACCGCGCGCTAGAGAAAAATCGGGGATGCTTTTGCAAACTGCAAGCCACCTGGGATATATAAAGACCACCACTCTCTCACCCCTTTCTAGGGTTTCTCCTTAGCAAAAATTGCAGCCACCCCCTCAAACATAGCCCTGATTTTCGCATTTTAGCCTTTTTTCCCAAAACTCCTAACTCCCTGCGATCTGGAACGTCGGATCGGCCGATCCAATGGCCCAGATGCGCCCTGGCCAGCACCTACCACCCCTCTTCCTCCTCCAGCCGTAGGCACTCCCGCCGCCGTCGCCGCGCGCCTCCGGGAAGGCTGCCGTCGGCGCTCAATCTCTCCTCCACGCGCGCCCTCCTCTCCTTCCTCTCTTCCCTCTCCTCTCGCCTCCCTTTCTTCCCTCTGTTCTCTTGTCTCTCTCCTTCTCTGTCCGCAGCCACCATGGCCATGGGAGCCGCCCCGAGCTCGTTGTAGGCCCCGAGAACCCACCGGCCGCCGGATCCGCCCGACTCGGCCCCTCCAGCTCCTTCTTGCGCCGCCCCTCCACCTCCTCGCCAGAGCCTGCAACCGCCGCCCATCGCCGGAAGCCGGCACCGCCAGCCGTGCTCGTGACGAGGACGAGGACGAACCGTCCCTGGCCGTTCCAGCCAAGGTGGGCCGGCCGCCTCCCCTGTCCCCCGCGGCCCACGTGGGCTGCCTCCAGCGCCCGCAGCCCAAGTCCCTCAAGCCGGCATTTCCTGCCAGATGGGCCTCGGCCCATGGTGAGGCTTTTATTTTATTTTCCTCTATATGATTTTTTTTCTGCTAAGTCCTTTATTGTTAGTATGTTATTCTGTTTTTGTGTTGTAGATTGCGATCAAACCGTAGCTCGGATCACGTTGCGCCCAAAAGGAAAATTGTTTAGAATTGTGTGTACTTCAGTTCATATTTTGTGAGATTTTTGATTTGAGGCCATCTTGATGTTGTTAATCACTGTTGAAGTGGGCATCAGACTGTTAACTGCTGTTAATTTCTGTTTAGTGCTGCTGTTATTATTTTATTGCAAGTTTGATTGATGATTGTGACACATCCATGAGGCCTATTGCATTGATTCTTTTTGCATACTGTTAAGCATCATATCTACTTCCATGATATGTATTGCATTGTCATGTTTACATTCCTGGTCATAGATATGTTTAGCTCCAAAGTTGCTATGCCACTGTTTTTGACAGCCACCTCTGTTTTTCTCTAAGTCTATAACTTTCCGATGCCATGTTGCATGCTTAATATCTTTTGATCTGTGATGCCTATTACCTTGATTCTTGTTTGTACCTGATCATCATCATGCCTAATCCATGCTCATATATTGCTATGTCATGTTTCTACACATTTGCATAGAGTTTTGTTCCTATTTATACAGCATGATAATAACAGCTTAAGCCCTGTTTTCCTAATTTTCATTAAGTCCTAGACCAATAATGTTTTATTGCATTTTGCTTGGGCTATAATTAGTTGTTCATGATGCCTATTTGCATGATTCCTTTTTCCATGCCTTCCCTGCCATGTCTACTTTAGTTGCATATCATTTGTGAGCATGTTTGCATTCATTATCCTGTTTATGCATTGCTCTAAAGTGTGCTTCCTGATGTTGGCAGATTGTGTTCCAAACTTGTTTTGCTTATATCTTTTTAACCGTAACTCTGTTTGGACTGTTCTTTATATGTAACTTGATTAGTTTTTCGTTTACGTTGTGTCTATGCTATTTTTTTCTATTGTTAACCACCCTAAAATATGGTTTAGGGCAGAACAGTACCAAATGCTTTAATTGTCGTGAGGCACTTAGTGTTATGCCATGTTTAGTTTGTGCCTCACTTAAATTGACTAGCATAGATAGTTTACCTTATGCTTCACCTCTTGACATGTTTGTGTGCTATGCCATTCTTGAGTGACATGCCATGTTAACAACCTTTGCTCACCTTGTGTAGCTAAACAACTTGAACCAATATAAATGTGCGGTATCGTCGTGTGTGACGAGTACCCCACTTAACCTGTTAGTAACCGTTCCCGACGATAGATACGATGCCGTAGTGTGTTGTCTCGTGTTGCATTCTTTTTATTGCTTGCTCGTGATTTCTTCATAGTAATAGTTGCTTGCTCGACAATTTTCTTTTCTAGTGTATCCTTCTTGTGTGCTTCCGCGGGTACCTCTCGGAGACGTTGCGAGCTTGCGATCAACTACACCTTCGGAACCCGACTTATCAACAGGCAAGGACTATACATTACTTATGATCCATTCTATTTCAACCAGCGGTTTGCATGCTAGTCTAGGTTAGGCTCGATGTTTGATCCTACCACATGTTTACAACCTCTTTCAAACCGATACAACCATGTCCCCTCCCAGCAAACCATGTACTGCTATGTTACTATTGCTCGTTGCTCAGCCCCTTCTTAGTATGCATTCTTAGGATGCTACGATGTTACCCTGTTACTCCTTGGTTTTGGCTATCACATTATTATTATTGTTGTTGATGATATGATTATTATAATGTTGACTATATTCGACGAAGGATGGAAGCTCTAGGCTATCCCGCACCGACGTTTTTTTCCATTCGAGTCACCTAGGATTCGAGTTCCGGGTATTGGTTCTAATACTGAGCGTGACTACCTAGCTTCAAACATTTCTAGTGGTGGCCCAAGCTGATTTACCATTTTCAAACCATGCTGATTTACCCTGTTACTCCTTGGTTTTGGCTATCACATTATTATTATTGTTGTTGATGATATGATTATTATAATGTTGACTATATTCGACGAAGGATGGAAGCTCTAGGCTATACCGCACCGACGTTTTTTTCCATTCGAGTCACCTAGGATTCGAGTTCCGGGTATTGGTTCTAATACTGAGCGTGACTAACCGCGTGTGGGATTTTATGGGGTCCCCTTTTATTACCTACCTAGCTTCAAACATTTCTAGTGGTGGCCCAAGCTGATTTACCATTTGCAAACCATGCATTTATGTCTGTCGGGTCGCTCCTAGCAGACATCCTTTAAACCAACCAGGGCCAGTGGGGACTTTGTTTCCTTGTTGGTCCAACCTGTTCAGCTGAGGACCCGGACTCATGTGAGAATTACCGGCAATCCAAATCTACGACAGACGTTAGAGACCAGATCGAGAGAGCGGCCGGCTCCTGAGCTGGATGTCGACTCACCGGGGGCCACCAGGATTTGTTCGTTGTTAGCTAGAGGGACCTGTCGTTTCGGATCTCTTGGAACTAAATCATAAAATGGTTGCCTGTGATGGGTAGCAACTGAGAGAGATGGGCGTGCGTGCAGAGCCTTGTAATGGGCAGTTGGTACACGCCTGCATGGTTAAATCTTTTCGAGAAGCCGTGTTCACGATTATGGACGAGTTGGAACCTACGTCTTGTTCATAAATAACATCAACTGAATCAAAACTATAACTTGATCAACGTGTGTGTTGCCTTGACTGCTTCTTCTTTGTCGGGATGCGAAGAGGAGGACAAGGATAGGATAGGTGTTATGATTGCGTAAGTAGTTGATAGCAAGACTTCTTGGAGGCGATTCCTCATCGAGTGCTTGGTTCTCATCTTAGTCTAAAATAGACCTTTAGCCACTCATATATTGCTAGTGCGTCTGCAACATCACCACTACCCCCATCTTACCCGTGAGAAGTTAGTTACAATACTTTTGATATATTCTCACCCCTTTCTTTTCTTTTCCCTTTTATGTTTTGCCTGATTGGCCGCTGCTGTTTATTACTACCTCGCCCCCTCTTCTGGACGCCTTCGCGGAGACTCGACGACGACTAGTTAGGTGGATCCCGGCGGAGAGCCTGGGCCCGTGTGGTTACGGGAATGGTGTGTTTTACCTTTGCCACTAGGCATTTGAATGTAGTCTGTACTCAGACCTGTATCTTCCGCTGATGTATTGTATTAAGGCAGTTGTATGCCGATTGTATGAGATGTTGCATCCTTGTAGCTGTAATGTTATGATATCATGTTGGAAATCCGGGGCATATGGCATTGTCATATGTCGCGGTGGGACCGATATGTGCTTCGTCCCAGATCTGGATGGAAACATCTAGATCTAGAATAGTACCGCATATCGGGCCTTACAGCATCCCCAAGCTTGAGCGTTTGACACTCCCGGAACTTCTTTCATCATCTTCCCTCGCACACTTGAAAACTCCCTTCATACATAACTTATCATAAGCTGATTAGAGAGGCTAGTACCCGTAATAAAATAATTTTTCCCCACTGGATATAAAGATATTATTGAAGAGCTACTGTTTCTCAAGATTTCCAAAAGGTTTTTGCAAAGAAAAAGCAAGCTTAAGGTTTGAAAAAGTAAGGAAAGGAAAAACGGGGCAGAATCTGTGAAAAACAGAACAACAGGTAGTATAGAATTTTTTCGGGGCACTTCTGCAACTCAAATAAAAAAACTAGGAACAAACGAAAGTTTCAAAATTGTAAAGAGCATGTTGTGTAAAAAATTCAGTTCAAAAAGATGAACTGGTGATTTGTATTGATTTTTTCCGTCAAGCAGACATAATCTGTTTTCTGGACAGCATGTCACAACTTTTGCTTCCCTTATCATAAGAGGCTATAACTTGACACAAAGCTTCAAAATAGAGATACAATGATGTTTCTACAGTAGTAATAATCATCAAGACCACTAAAAATAGAAGTAAAAACATCTTGGGTTGCCTCCCAACAAGCGCTTTCTTTTACGCCTTTAAGCTAGGCATAAAGCAAAAGAAGAATCAAGTTTTATCAAGAGAGAGAGAATAGCTAGCCCGTGGAACAGACTTAAAAGGTAACTTTATTTTATTTCTAGGGAAGTGTTCCATCCCCTTTTTGAGAGGGAATTTAAATTTATAGTCCCCTTTTTCATGTCAATAGCAGCACCAACAGTGCGAAGAAAAGGGCATCCCAAAATAATTGGACATAAAGGTTCACACTCTATATCCATAATAGTAAAATCAACGGGAACATAATTGTCATTGAGAATGATAAGACCATTGCCGATCTTACCCAAAGGTTTCTTTACAGAAGAGTCAATGAGACGAACACAAAAAGAGCAAGGATCAAAAGGTTTCAATTCGAACATATCATACATTCTTTTGGGCATGACGGAGGTACTAGCTCCAACGTCACATAAAGCATAGCAAGAGAAGTTATTCAATTTAATTTTAATCATAAGGTCCCAACCATCATCTAGCTTCCTAGGTATGGAGGCTTCTATTCTAAGCTTCTCCTCCCTAGATTTGATGAGAGCATTAGTGATATGCTCAGTGAAGGAAAGATTTAGTGTGCTAGTGTCGGGGTCTCTAAACATTTTGTGTAACAAGCTAATAACTTCAGATAGGGCACAACTATCAAAATCAATATCACTACTATCAAATGTGGTAGTAGTGTCATCTAGTATCACTTGTTTGAAACCCTCTATGTTCATAGGAGTTTCTTCTTCTACGGTTGAGGTATTAGCATCACCATTAATAGGTCCAATGGGACTAGGAGTGTGTTGGGTGCTAATAGTTTGGGTGTCCTCAACAATTTGGATAGTAGCAACTATGTGGTGTGTAGGAAGGCTATTAATTTGATCCTCTTCCTCTTTTTCTCTAGTCCATCTTTCTTTCAGTTTAGCCATCATCCTAATATTTTCATTGATTTGTAATTGGATAGCATTAATAGGAGTGGCCTTCCTCTCCTCAAGGGAGAGGTTCTAATTTTAAGCATCTCAACATCAAGGGCGAAGCTATCTACCTTCAAAGTGAGATTATATAATTTAGCTAATTTCTCTTCTACATTATTGTTGAAGGCTTTTTGGGTAGTGATAAAGTCTCTAAGCATGTTTTCTAGTTCAGAAGTGGGGTTCTTATTACTAGGATAAGTGTTGTTGTTCCCATAGTTGGACGAAAATGGTCTAGGATTGCTAGAAAATTTACCCCTATAAGCATTATTGTTGAAGTTGTTTCTGGCAATAAAGTTCACATCTACTTGTTCCTGAGCAACCAAAGAATCTAAAGGAACATCATGAGGATCAATAGAGGGCTGCTTGGCAAGTAGAGACATAATCAAGTCAACTTTTTCATTTAGGGAGGTAATTTCCTCGACAAAGTTTACCTTCCTACGTGTTGGAGCGCGTTCGGTGTGCCATTGGGAATAGTTGGTCATCATCTCATCGAGAAGTTTTGTGACAGCACCAAGTGTAGTTGACATAAAGGTTCCTCCTGCGGCCGAATCTAACAGGTTCCGCGAGGTAAAGTTCAAGCCTGCATAAAAAGTCTGGATAACCATCCAAGTAGGTAAACCATGTGTAGGGCATTTCTTAACAAGATATTTCATTCATTCCCAAGCTTGGGCAACGTGTTCATTATCCAATTGCTTAAAAGTCATAATGTTACTCCTCAATTCGATAATTTTAGCAGGTGGGTAGTACTTCCCTATAAAAGCATCTTTGCACTTATCCCAAGAATCTATGATATTCCTAGGCAAAGATTGAAACTAGATTTTACCTCCTTCCCTCAAGGATAAAGGAAAAAGATTAAGCTTTACAACATCACCTTCTACTTATTTATACTTTTGCATATCACATAACTCAACAAAATTATTGAAGTGTAAAGCAGCATCATCTCCAGCACCAGAGAATTGATCTCTCATAACAAGGTTTAGCAAAGCAGGTTTAATTTCATAAGAGGTAGTCGAAGTGGCAGGTGTGGCAATAGGAGTGCAGATAAAGTCTTTGTTGCTGTGACTAGTGAAGTCACTCAACTTGGTGTTTTCAGTGGAACGCATAGTAGCAGCAGGTGTGGCAGATTTTTTTGTGATTTTTGATATAGGACACAAAGATAAAAACTGAAAGGTAAACTAACAAGACTAAAAAGCAAAGGTAAAAGAAAGTGTGCAACTCCCCTATCTTAGCACTCGGAATCCCCGGCAACGGCGCCAGAAATTTGCTTGATACTCTATCCTCGTTGGTTACCCCAGGTGGAAGGTTAGATGTAGTGTAGCGGCAAATTTCCCTCGGTGAAGATACCAAGGTTGAAAAGATTGTCTCCCGTAGGACTCCGAAATGATAAGTAGGTGGTAAAGTGAACAATGGCGCCATTCACAACCTTGGGTTGCTTACTTCACGTGGACCTGCACACGACACAAATAACTTTGCTTCCCAACGAGTACAGAGAGGTTATCAATCTCTCCGGCCTTGTTGTTTCCAAAGGATCAAATGCAAGGGATAATGATAACAGGTAGAAAGTAAAAGCAGGAAAATAAAAGAGCATGTAAACATTGATGAGAATATCGACCGGGGTCCCGTGATGTTCACTAGTGATGTCTGTCTTCCCAAAAGACGATAAAACTGCTATGCGAGGTAAACAAATTACAGTTGGGCAATTGACAGGATTAAAAATACACCGCAATGCTAACTATGCTACAAAGAAAGGAAAAGGCTCAAAAGCATGGGCAGTACGCCAAAATAAGTAGACCGAAATCCAACTACATCTACTACTAATCATCTACCTTGAGATATCTATCCAGAACATCTCGCTGGTATTAAGTTGCGAGCCCCGCCCAAAGTGTAAACCCAAAGCAACAGACAATTGCATTAAAAATCACTTTGTGTAAAGTAAACAATCCTTGCAACCGCAATTACAAGCACCGTTGTTTTCCCCCTTGTGGAAACAACACATCCCCTAGACCCATGTTGTTGTCACTCAAGCGTGTCATCAGGGGGCATGAACTCACAATCGATCATAACGTTCCCTCTTGGATTCACTACCTACTACTTGGCCAAAGCAATAAACAACAACGGAGAACATGCGAGAATTACTTAGGAACAAAAATATAAAAGATAAGAACCAAATATATTACTCAATCACAATATGAACATAGTCTCATAATCCATCAGATCCCAGAAAACTCAGCATAGCAACAACAGAAAATTACATATGTGCCTCGATCATGTAGGGCAGCTCACGAGGTCTAAACCATGAAGAACAAAGATGGGAGGAGAACATCACATAGCTACTGATCACCGACCCATGGTCCAAGGGGGACTACTCACGGCACATCTGGGAAGCGTCCATGGTGAAGGGGAAGCTCCCGGAGGTCAATCCTCCCTCCGGCAGGGTGCCGGGAAGGGGTCTGCTGGCGCTCCCGATATTGGAAGCGCGACGACGGCGGAACAGAGGAGAGATCGCGAAAAAGGGTTCTGTCTTCGGAGGTTTCGCTTCATGGAGAATATATAGGCGAAGGGGGTAACCAGGGGGGCCACCAGAGGTCCAGGAACCCCCCGGCGCGGCCAGACCCTAGGCCGTGCCAGGTGGCCTCTGTTGGGAATGTGCCCTAGAGGCAAATAAAATATGTTTTATCGAGCATATTCCATTAGTTCATAATACGTTTGATACTATGCTAGAACTGTATTAAGCGGAAACATTAATACAGGTGTGGTATACAAACAACCAGGTCCCTAGTAAACCCTAGTATACTAGTCCATTGGGCGATTGATGATCAAGGTTTCCTGATCATGAGACAATGGCGTCTGTTGACAATGGAGTCGTATCGTTGGATAATGATATGATGGACATACACCCACCAGAAGTGTTGCGATGTGATCAAGTCACATAGTTCGACATTGCAATAACTATAACGTAGTGACCAGATCCTTTGACCGTAATGATCATACGTAATTGTCATCTATGAGGAGACTTTGATTTGTATCCCACCGCCTGACTGAAATATGCTGGCCATAACGGTGCACTTTGGGTATTCCAAAATAGATGGTTGATGAGTATGCAAATAGATCAAAGCGGTATTTGTCCATCCGTGTGACGGATAGGTACTCTGGGCCCACTCGGTGATGTTACATCATAAAGTTTGCAAACGTGTGACTAGGTCACGGAGTTGTAATATCACGGGAACGAGTAAACTTGTTTGTTGAGAACGAGGACGAACTAGGTATATTGGATACCGATGATCAAACCTCGGACAAGCAAAGTACCATGGGACAAAGGGAACAGGCACACGGTTAACGGATCCAACAGCGATTGAAGTTCATTCGATGGAAGCGCAGGGGCTATCAAGGATTGTAACCAGGTCCAATTGATTAGTCATTGATCAATGAGAATTGTCTCGATCATGTCTGCTGTTTCCCGGACCGTAGGGTGTTACACTTAAGGGTACTCGACGCAGTAAGGATTGATTCGGGATCACCGGAGAAATTGGAGAGAACACCGGAATTGTTCCGGTGATGACCGGAATTGTTCCGATGAAGGCCGGAAGTTGTTCCGGGTATTTTGAAAGGTTCAAAATATATTTAATAATGTTTAATATATGTTTTATTATTTAATTATCTGAATTAAATATGAAAATGTATTTAAATATAATTAAAAATGAATTAAAAGGCATATGGGCCTCATAGGGCCCATTAGGGGGAGAGGGAGTCCTCCCCCATGGGCCATGGCGCCATGAGGGGGCCCACCCCCCTTATTTGGTGCGCCACACCCCCCCCTTGGGATTAGTCCCACCCCGGAAGGGGAAGGGGGGGGGTGTCACCCCTCTTTGGCCTATATAAGGAGGGGTAGGGGTGCCCTTTTAATCATGAATTTTTTGAGAAAAGTTTCTCATCTCTCTCCCTCCTTTCTCCTGCCTTTGAGAGGACTCCCCTTGTTTGGAGGCTGCTCTGGGTTGGGGATTTCTCCACTATACGCATGCCGTCGTGCTGCTAGAATCGGGATCCGAATCCATCTTCTTTCCGCTGCTCTACTGGTTCGGAGCCCGGAGGGACGTCGGGTATACTGTATGTGTATAATCCCACGAGGCACTACACTTGTGGTGCTACTTCATCGTCGTGGTCGTATCGCGAGGTCTTCATCAGCAACGTTCCGACGGGGACGTAATCCCGTCATCGGTCTGTAAGGATCGGGTGGCTACAGGAGTCATCGTGGATCTGCGCGGCATCGGGGATTGCCGGTACGACTACACCAACCACGTTCATGCGGGAACGTTTCCCGCTTAACGGACTACATACTGGTATGTGACCTATTTCTGTCCGTTACTTGCATCAGCATAGCATAGGTCTTGGGTTTGGGTATCGTAGGTAAAGGAAAAATTTGTGTTTTCTGCCCCGAACCCCAACAGTGGTATCAGAGCAAGGCTATGCGTAGATGTATTGTACGGATAGAACACATCTAGTATGTGGGCATAAATTCTCAATTGTTACCCTCTCACGTGTACTCATTTAGCATTGCGGCAATGTTTGATGAAGCGGCCCCCGACCGACCTTACGCGTTTACGCGAGACTGGTTCCACGCTTGACATATGGCTTGTACCATATAAAGTGGCTGGGGGGGTGTCTGTCTCTCTGCATTAACGATGCGAAGATGTTTGCAACGGAGGGCCCCGACAGGGGTGTAATAGAGACAATTGCGGGATTGGTGTTGTGGCTTGTTTTCGCAGGATAGAAAGCGGTTCTTTTCTCGAAACCCCTAGCGGCCACGTAAAACTTGCAAAAGATAAAGTAGAAAGGCGTTTTCAACTTTAATTTGCATGTCGGGGGGAATCATAGCATGTATGATTTATACTGTTGCATCCTGTTTTGCTAATATGTTAGATATACGACGGTAGCATAATAGGATGATCCCTCAACAATCCAACAAAGTGTCCTTCCTTAGTGAAGCACCATCTGGAAAGTTCTTCATTATGGAGGCATCACGTGTCACACGGGTGTCAAACATTTTTACGTTCACAAGAGATGGGTGGAGCAAGCCTAGCATGTCCAGAAACATGGCCTTGCATACGCAGCATATACTCACTAAGGTTATTGTGGCGAGCCTGGCATGTGCAGACATGGCCTCGGGACACAAGAGACCGAAAGGTCGAGCATGAGTCACATGGATGATGTGATTGGCATGATGGCCTACCTTGAACAACATACTGATGGTCGTGTCACACGGGGGAGGTATGTTCTTCAAGGATCTTGTAATCACTTAGAACAAACTATGAGGGATGTTTGTCTGAGTGGGAGTTCCAGAATTGTTTTTGAAACATGAACTCCATATTATGAACTTAATCTTCATGTCTTTGCAAATATCATTGTAGATAACGTCATACCAATGTTTAGAACTATGGCTCTTTTAGTATGATAGAACTTAAGGTAAATGGGTCTTACTTCATTGATGTGTACCAACACCATTAGAGACATACTCGTTAGTAATGACTTGTTAAACATAATACGAAGAACTGCTAGGAGATACACCTGATAACTCCGTATTCAAGGAAGATGATGATGAGTATCGTACTCACCGTCACTTATGAATGACTGTCCAATACACCATACTTCATTCTATGAGTCTGAATTGTGAATGCATGTTAACCAACACGTATGACGTGCTAGGTGAACTTGAAAGCACTTGGTCACAAATCAGAGAAATGGAATATGAGTATATGGACGGGGTTTCTTTCAACTATGGTGGAAGGAACAACCTGCTGAGAAAGTCACTTGGAAAATGTATAAGATACATGGAACACCTTGTGTATAACTTGGACTACTGAATGACTGGTTACTTTGCGATAACTAGGGAGTTGCATCCGCTTCCTCCCAGTTACAAAGACCATGTCTGGACTATGTCATGAAGGAGAATCGTTCACCTGTCATGAGGTCATGGTTAAAGTTAAGAACTTTAAGAGTAGAACCAATGCAGGAATGGTCATTGACGGAGAAGGTATATTTGATATACGAGTTATAAATGTCTTTCCCACGAAACACTAATTGCGGTTGATTAAGTATTCAATGCTTGAACTTACTGCTTGAGAGTGGCTTGGAAGGGATGAGGTGACAATGTGTGCTGACGGTAATCAAGATAGTTGATGGTCGACAACACTCTCCCTCTACATCTATCAATTGATTAATATATGAATAAATTTTATGATCGTTTTAATGAGGACTTTATTAGTGTGTCTTGCATCTTGCGAAGACAATTATTCATATTAGTGAGAAACAAGTCAGTTGTTCTCCTTTTATGAATGATATTTATTATGGTCACATTACGATTATGAATGAGCTATTCTTATATTGATGATAGTTGTTTGATCATTTATAAGAAATATTGCAATGCCAAGAAATATCCAGGCTTAATAATGACACTACAGTTTAAGTCATGAATGGTATGATGATGTCTTAAGATACTTGATCTCTTGACATATACAAACCATGCCTTTGAGGTGAGATGACTAAAACCTCGCATTCTGGTAAAACAGATTGTGTACTGGTTGCTGAATATCATACATTGTGATGTATTGTATATCAGCATGTAGTGAATTTCATTATTTTGTGAACTTCGTATATGGACTTAGATGAATATTTGTATTCACTAATGAAACATGAGTCTGAAATAATTTGATATGATCAAAAGGGATTTCAGAGTAAAGATGGATATTAAATTAACAAGAAAGACAAGTCTCTACGATTTGATCAAAGTGACAAATGTTTTGAGTTAGTCTTGGGCATAAAGACTTGTGTGAATGTTGTTCCACAAATTGCAATGTCTTGAGACACTTCAATATGATTGACGTGGCTGAACATTGTGATCATATTCTATCGAAAAGTGTATGGTCTAAGTTATCTCTTACCAAGTTACGTTATTATTGTTTAGAGTTATTAATTTAATATGCAAGCACTCACTTCAGCATAGGGAACCATCTGAGTTCGTGGAAACCAACACCATATATGTCATGGTGTGTTGTGGTTTCTAGGAAGCTTGATTTATGTAAGATAAATTATCTTTGTAGTGTATCCTTAGACAACTATGGATGCATCTTCCACAACTAGAACCAAAAGGAGCAAAACTTGTATTGCTATGTTTGGTGTTTGTCAAGAATTGTTCTTGATAAATGTGGTAATGGAAGAAAAGTGAAAGTTCAACCAAGGTAATTGACCTTGCCTCCAAATGTCAGAGTAGTGCAACGGAATATGTTCTGGAAGCAAAGCTCTACAATAAGAGGAGAAACTAATGATAATGATCATGATCTTCTGATGGGAGCTTTTACTGAGAAAGGTAGGATTCAAGAATATATATTTGCCCCTGGTGCAAAATGATATTCATGATTCACTTGTCATGTTAATGGAACAAGACATTCCTACGAACTACAAAGAAGCGATGGTGGACCTAAGTACGAGATATGGCTATGAGTCATGAAATCCTATGTTGAGTTACATTTAAGATTGCTTGAATCTTATCAAGTAAGGAGGTTACTTGACATTCACAATAACTTCAGAGTTATGAGGAATAAATGTGAACATCAAAGGGACGTCAAGATTGGTTTGTCACAAAGATTGTTTCTGACAAATTCAATGGGTTGACTACAATATGTAGCAATGCTTGAGTCAAAGGGATATTCACTACGATTGATCCAGAATTGTTATCAATACCGTGACTTCCTCAAATCCTGTATTTGAAGAAGTGTTGTAATTGGTACAACAAGAAGGTTTTGGAAAAACATATGGATACTAGTGTCTCGTAAACTGAATTCTCGTTTTGATGGATGATCAAAGGATTTTGGACTTAACCAAAATATCGAGGAAACATGCATTTGCATGAAACTGAGTGGCAGCTAAATAGTTTCCTGAAACTTAATATGTAGACGACATATTTTGAGTGGGAGCTATGGGAGTATTATCCTATACTTATATGTAAATGACATATTTGAGTAGGAGCCATGTGGTTAGTATCCTGAACTTAATATGTGTCTGACATATCTAAGTGGGAGCCATGTGGATGTTATCCTTGTCTTATATGTGGCCGACATATTTGAGTGGGAGCAATATGAGTGTTATCCTATAACTTAATATGTGCATGACATATTTGAGTGGGAGCATGATAACATTCTCATATATGGATAACATATTATGAATGGTGCAGTTGGTGTTAATGATTATTTGAATCTTTCATAAATGAAGATGAATAAAGTATTAAGCATTGAAGATCTATTAAGATAGATATGTGTTTAATAACATTGAGTCGTAATACTTTCCTGGATAAGATTCTGAAGGAGTTCAGAATGGGACAAGTCAAAAAGTGGTCCTTACTTGTATATCCAAGAGAAGTGTTGAGTTAATCTCAGTACAAGAACAATGGTTAATGATAAATGAAAGAAATGGATGTGCTGGATCCTCTATGCTTTTTTCATAGGTTCTTTCATATAAAACCAGAGTTATGTACTCGACGTAATGTGACCCAAGTTCTTAGTAGTAAGAACATGTTGTGATATGATTTATGAGTAAATCATTGAACAAAAAGTTAAGTTTATCCTTCAGTGTCTGAAGAGAACTGAGGATACATCTCAAATTTGTAAAGGATAGTGGACTTGACCATAAATGTTATGCTGGTTCAAGTTTTGACACTAACCTAGAAAATTGAGATATCATACTAATGAATGCCTAAGTTGAAAGAAACATGGTTAGACATCAAAGTTGCATACAATGCACTAAGGATTGAATCTACATTGATGTGGCTGCTTTAGAAGTAGCAGGAGTTATATTATGGCTTAAGAAGTTTGACTTCTGATTGAGTGAGTTTCAAGTGTGCATGACTATGGGAAAGTCCGCGTGACCCACCGGATGTCATTGCTATGACACAGCAAACGAAGTCTCATTTCACTGCCAAATATATATACCTCATCATTATAGTGGATAATGAAGGAATGTCAAATTAGGTGACATTATGATTTGAAAAAGGACATACGGTTCTGAATGGTACCCAGACCGTTGATACAACCTCTTCCACGGGCAAGCATGATCAATAAGGAGTTATGATCCAGAGAAAATGCAACTAGATTATTTGTACTCTAGTGCAAGTGGGAGACTGTTGGGAATGTGCCCTAGAGGCAAATAAAATATGTTTTATCGAGCATATTCCATTAGTTCATAATACGTTTGATACTATGCTAGAACTGTATTAAGCGGAAACATTAATACAGGTGTGGTATACAAACAACCAGGTCCCTAGTAAACCCTAGTATACTAGTCCATTGGGCGATTGATGATCAAGGTTTCCTGATCATGAGACAATGGCGTCTGTTGACAATGGAGTCGTATCGTTGGATAATGATATGATGGACATACACCCACCAGAAGTGTTGCGATGTGATCAAGTCACATAGTTCGACATTGCGATAACTATAACGTAGTGACCAGATCCTTTGACCGTAATGATCATATGTAATTGTCATCTATGAGGAGACTTTGATTTGTATCCCACCGCCTGACTGAAATATGCTGTCCATAACGGTGCACTTTGGGTATTCCAAAATAGATGGTTGATGAGTATGCAAATAGATCAAAGCGGGATTTGTCCATCCGTGTGACGGATAGGTACTCTGGGCCCACTCGGTGATGTTACATCATAAAGTTTGCAAACGTGTGACTAGGTCACGGAGTTGTAATATCACGGGAACGAGTAAACTTGTTTGTTGAGAACGAGGACGAACTAGGTATATTGGATACCGATGATCAAACCTCGGACAAGCAAAGTACCATGGGACAAAGGGAACAGGCACACGGTTAACGGATCCAACAGCGATTGAAGTTCATTCGATGGAAGCGCAGGGGCTATCAAGGATTGTAACCAGGTCCAATTGATTAGTCATTGATCAATGAGAATTGTCTCGATCATGTCTGCTGTTTCCCGGACCGTAGGGTGTTACACTTAAGGGTACTCGACGCAGTAAGGATTGATTCGGGATCACCGGAGAAATTGGAGAGAACACCGGAATTGTTCCAGTGATGACCGGAATTGTTCCGATGAAGGCCGGAAGTTGTTCCGGGTATTTTGAAAGGTTCAAAATATATTTAATAATGTTTAATATATGTTTTATTATTTAATTATCTGAATTAAATATTAAAATGTATTTAAATATAATTAAAAATGAATTAAAAGGCATATGGGCCTCATAGGGCCCATTAGGGGGAGAGGGAGTCCTCCCCCATGGGCCATGGCGCCATGAGGGGGCCCACCCCCCTTATTTGGTGCGCCACACCCCCCCTTGGGATTAGTCCCACCCCGGAAGGGGAAGGGGGGGTGTCACCCCTCTTTGGCCTATATAAGGAGGGGTAGGGGTGCCCTTTTAATCATGAATTTTTTGAGAAAAGTTTCTCATCTCTCTCCCTCCTTTCTCCTGCCTTTGAGCGGACTCCCCTTGTTTGGAGGCTGCTCTGGGTTGGGGATTTCTCCACTATACGCATGCCGTCGTGCTGCTAGAATCGGGATCCGAATCCATCTTCTTTCCGCTGCTCTACTGGTTCGGAGCCCGGAGGGACGTCGGGTATACTGTATGTGTATAATCCCACGAGGCACTACACTTGTGGTGCTACTTCATCGTCGTGGTCGTATCGCGAGGTCTTCATCAGCAACATTCCGACGGGGACGTAATCCCGTCATCGGTCTGTAAGGATCGGGTGGCTACAGGAGTCATCGTGGATCTGCGCGGCATCGGGGATTGCCGGTACGACTACACCAACCACGTTCATGCGGGAACGTTTCCCGCTTAACGGACTACATACTGGTATGTGACCTATTTCTGTCCGTTACTTGCATCAGCATAGCATAGGTCTTGGGTTTGGGTATCGTAGGTAAAGGAAAAATTTGTGTTTTCTGCCCCGAACCCCAACAGCCTCCTGGGTCCCTGGTGGTGTACCTCTGGACCCAACCAGGTGATTCCGGAAGGTTCCTTCACGCTCTTTTTTTATCTGATTTTTCCCGAATTTTTGGAGCACTTTTAATATGGGGGAAAGCTGAAATAGAAAAACATCAGAAAACAGGAACTTGCACTGTGGTGCACTGAGTTAATAAGTTAGTCCAAATATGATCAAAAGTGTATGAAAGTGTATCTAGATCATAGCAATATCACAAAAAACATGCATGGAGAAAGCAGAAACTATAGATACGTTTGGGACGTATCACCAGCTTAGCTATTTTATCATCTTTTGGGAGAGAGACATCACTTGTGAACATCATGGTACCCCGTTCCATATTTCCACCACTCTTTAACGTCACTTTATTTACTGCGCTATTTCCTTTAGTTGCAATCAGCACTACTATTTCCACCCTTGCGTTTTATCCTTTGTAAACAACAAGACCAGTGAGATTGACAACCTCTCTGTACTTGTTGGAGCAAAGTTATTTGTTTGTGTGTGCAAGTCCACGTCAACCTCATCTCCATCCGGCAATTTTATCTCTAGCGCTGTTGACACCTACTTGAAACATTAGGAGTCCTCTGGTTCGATAACCTTGGTATCTTCACCGAGGGAAACTTGATGCTAGGATACATCTCAATCTTCCACTTGAGGTAACCAACAAGGGGCGAGAAGCCATGATGCTAAATTATAGCGCCGTTGCCGGGGACTCCAATCTTCAAGATAGGGGAGTTGCAGACTATCTTTTATCTTTGCTTTTTAGTCTTGTTAGTTTAACTTCTAGCTTTTACTTTAGAGTCTTATATGAAAACCCAAAAAAATAGTTGCTATCTTTTGTCTCTGTCTTTGTCTGCCTACTGATGCTACCTTAACCATGAGTGTGGAACCACCCAAATATGGTAGGATGGACATGTTTTACTTGGATCGTCTTCGATCAATTTGTGCTCGCGCTAAAAACCCAACCGACTTGGTTGAGGGACAATCACTTGATGAGAAAGCTCATTATATGTGGCACCACCTATTTCAGAATGGGAAACACTTATTGGATCAAATATATACTTCTTATTGCTATGCTGAATCTTTGTGCTATATTTATGATTTAACTTGCTGATACGTCCCAAATGTATCTATAATTTCTGCTTATTCCATGCACTCTTATGTGACATTGCTACATGTTTTGCTACACTTTTATATCATTTTACACATATTTGGATTAACCTACTAACTCAGTGCACCCAGTGCCAGTTTCTGTCTGCTGATGTCTTTTAGTTGTAGTGATTTTCCCCAATTTTCAGTGCTCCAAAAATTCCCAAAAAATCATATAAAAAATCAGCGATACGGAAGCTTATGGAACCCCGAAGGGGGGCCAGGGGGCCCCACCTGGCACCCAGGCGGATAGGTGGTGCGGCCCCACCCCTGGCCGCGCCACCAAGGTGCTTGGGAGCCCCGGGTGGCCCCTGGCTGCCTCCTTTGGCCTATATTACCTCTTCGTCCTAGAAACCCTCAAGGAGAACCCGCCACTGTTTCCGCCGCCGCTGCGTTTCCAAGATCGGGAGCACCAGAAGACCTCTTTCCGACACCTGGAGCTTCTCCACCACCATGGATGCTTCCCGGATGTGTTGTGAGTAGTCCCCCTTTGACCATGGGTCAATGACCAGTAGCTATGTGATGTCTTCTCTCCAATCTTGTTCTTAAATGTTTAGTCCTTGTGAGCCGCCCTACATGATCAAGGCACCTATTTAACTTTCCTTTTGTTGCTACGTTGTGTTTGTTGGGATCCGATGGATTATGAGATTATGTTCAGATCGTGATGAGTTATATATTTGGTTTACCTTTTATATTTTGTTCTTGAGTAATTCTTGCATGTTCTCCGTTACTTTTTATTGCTTTGGACAAGTAGTAGATAGTAACTCCAAGAGCGAGCATTATGCATGATTGTGGGTTCATGCCCCCGATGTCAACCTGAAGTGACAGAATCATGAGACTAGGGGATGTGTTGTTGCCACTAGGGAGAAAACAACGGTGCTTGTAACCTTGGTTGCAAGGATTGTTTACCTTACACATAGATTGTTAATGCAATTATCTGTTACTTTTAGTTTACACTTTGGGTGGGGCTCGCAACTTAATACCAGCGAGATGTTCTGTCGGGACCCGGGGTTAGCGTATGTAATTCCGGTCACAATGCAATCACATGGAGAGCCGAGAGCCGTACCCACTTGTCTAAGCAGACAAGGCCAAGCACAGATCACTCTCGGTAAGCGTCGAACGTGAGGGACATCCCATCCAGGCCGGATGATCAACTGAGATGGGTCCTCATCGTCCGCTCACAAGTCTAGATGCTTATGGGTGGTGAATCCCATACTCATAGACAAGTCGCCTCAACCATGTTATCTATTGAATCATAACCCTTACATAGACTTACTCCAGCCCGATCACTTAGTCGGGGTCTAGGGCGGGCTCGATCATACAACAAAGTGCGCACGTGACAGAGTTACGAGCAATCGCATCGCGATGCCCCAAGCTGCGCACATCTAAGGGACACTTGGTGTATAAAAGACCGCCAGCCAAATCACAACTAAGGTCACGAAAACCCATACTAAGACATGCATTTTATAATCATACACGCAGCACACATGTCTAGTATAAACAGATGGTAATCACAACATGAACTCTACAAACTCAGTCTTTATAACTTCTGCTAAACAGAGCAAACATAGTAGTTGTATTACAAGAAGAGATCACATGACTGTGATCCAACATTACATCAAATAACAACGGAAGCAAAGTATGTCTTAGTAAAGACAAGGTTAACAAATGGCTTAAGAAGCCTGAAAGAAAAGTACAACGACCCTCCAAAGGGCACAAGCTGCTGTCTAGAACTATACGACCTGGTCCACGTCGAGCTCGAGGTAGAGGCCACCATCTGGGTCAGTGGTCTCTTCTCTAAACCATAGAATAAGCAAACGTGAGTACAAAGTCGTACTCAGCAAGACTTACATAGGAACTATACTACTCATGCACATGTATCAAGGCAAAGGGAGGTGGGGTTTCATTGCAGAAGTGCCAGCTTTGACTTGGCTAGTCCTGTACTACGAATACCAAAAAGAGGTAAGGGGCGTACACGAGTCCAAGTAACAAGTCTCCAATCAATACACCACTATGGATACTTCCTCGACTTCCCCACGAGGAAGTACGCCATAGCACTCACACTTATCTTGGCAACTTTTAAGAGTAACCGTTCAAGTTGTCTATGATCAAGTAAAGGTCTCCAAGTAGTCCATAACCGCGGACACGGCTTTTCGAATAGTTCATTAACCCTGAAGGGGTGTACTGCTACACACACGCCTCATCAGTTACCGCCTGGGGATGGACCCTTCAAGTGAGTACCGGCGAGGATGCTGCCACGACACTTCACTCACGGCACCATCTCTAGTCCTAGGGAGTCGCCTATTTGAGTTGGGACCACGATCGGAATCCGGCCGATTTTTCCGATGCGAACTCAAACGTTGTGTGACCTCCATCAAGCTCAACTCGATCATGATCACTTGATTCAACGTGCCCACAACCTACGTCAACCACTTACCTTGGTTCCACCTGCTTGAGATCGTTAAAGGGCGAACTACTTGCGACTCCTGGACAGGTCCGGGGTGAGGTACTAGGCCGAGAGGGGTTAGTGAGCCCAATGTGTGGTCGTACTCTTAGTCTTGGATAACAACACAAGAACTCGGGCTTAAGGCAGTGTTCAACAAGACAACCCACTGTGTACTCCTACACAGCCTCTCATCGTTCACCTTTGTTTAGGGTAGATTCACCAACACGTTACCACCATCATTCACATGATCACTACCATCCCGACTCACAACAGAGTAGCCTCAGGTAACAACTCTAAGCATGCAATAAGCTGTAACAGTTGCAGGGGCCACATGATAACAGTCAACTCCTATATCTGCTTGGATTGTGGTTTTCTTACTACTGTGACAGAAAGATAGGTCATGCAAAGGAATGGGTTCAACTAGCGGTAGAACGTATCATGGTGACATCCTAAACATGCATTTGCGAGAATGAGAGGGAACTGGGATTTTATCGACATGATCAAAGAGGGGGTGCTTGCCTTGCTGACGATCACGAGGTACTGTACTCCTGACGTGAGGTTGAACACGTCTCCGAGATCAACTCTACCGAGAAGAACCAATCACCGAAGCACTGGAAGTAAAGCACAATCAATGAACTACAATGCTCAAGCAATATGCAAAACATAGCATGGCAAGGTACTGATGTGATCTATGTTTAACTTGCAACATGTTAATTGAAGGTGATTTGAAAAGTAAATTCAAATTCAAACTCCAAATGTATTCAAATTGGTCCAAGTTGCATTTGCTAAAGTTTGTTCATTGGAAACCAATTGGTCAGGTGTGTCAAATGCTTCTGAAGTGTAAGTGATCATCTTTGCATTGCATTGGTTGAAGTTCAAATGAGAATTGCATTTTATTTGATTTAACCCAAATAATCCATATAGAAAAATACTACTGGTTCATCAAGATAACTTGTTCAAACATGGTTGAAAGTTTGATATTTGGATAGAGCATTTTATTCTGATCAATTTTCATATAAAAACATTTCAATCCGAGTTACGGTTTAAAAGTTATTCAAATTCAAAGTTTTGGATATTTTCTGGAATTTCTGGATTAAAAATAATTAATTTCTAATTATTGCATCACGATGATGTCATGCTGACGCAGGGGCTGGCCTGACAGGGGGGTCCCACTGGTCAGCCTCGGTGGGTTAATTAATCTTCTGTTTAAATTAAACTGGATTTAATTAAGGGGCTGGGGCCCATCTGTCAGCCTATGGGGGGGTGGTTAGCTTGCGGGTTAGGGGCTAACAGGCCAGCGGCTCTGTCACGGTGGCGCCCTCCCGGAATCGTCTAGGGGCCACGGGGAGGGGAACGGAGGGCACGGGCGTGTGCCCAGCGCGCTTGCGCATCTAGTGGAGCACCAGGGGGACCTCGGGGAGGCCTGTGGCCATGGCTGCGACGAGCCCGGCGGCGGCCGGAGCTCTGTCCACGGCGGCAAGGCGAAGGAGAGTGCGGGGAGGAGCGCGGGATGGGGGGAAAGGAGAGGGGCTCACTACGGTGACGATGGTGAGCTCGGGGAGGCCGGGGAGGAGCCGTCGGTGGATAATTTGACCATGGCGCCGGCGAGGATTTCGTCACCTAGGGGCCGTCTCGGCTCGATTGGGGGCGCAGCTAGACGGAGACGAGGGCGCGGGAGCGTCTGGACAACCCGGCCGCTCGCGAGGAGGTCATTGGCCACGCAGGCGCGGCGGCTTGCTCCGGCGGGGTCTCGGGGTTGCGCGGGATCCGGTGAGGGAGAGGAGAGAGCGGACCAGAGAGAGGGGGAGAAGAAGCTGGGCATCCCCAGGTGTCCAGCGGCGAGGAGAAGGAGGCAGGGGGCGCGCCACGGCGAAGCAGGAGGTGGCCACGGCCACGGCATGCGCAGCACGCAGCTGCGTGCCTGCCTGAGGAAGAAGACGAGGCTGCCCTTGGGCTGGGCTGCCTCGGCTAGTTGGGCCGCAGGTAAGTGGGCTTTTGCCCTTTTTCTTTTCTTTTTCTTTTTTTTTGTTTAATTTGTTTGCCCTAAAAATAAATACTAGGGCATTTTATAAAAATTCCCAATTATTTTTATAAAACCTAGATGACTCTATAGAAGTCAACCCCAAGTTTTGGGAATTTGTGAAATTCAAATAGACAATTGATTTAATTTCCAAGCCATTGTTTGGATTTTTGAAAAATCTATGAGCATGGGATTAATCCCAAATCACTTTTAAAATGATCACACTCATTTTTAGGATTTTTCAACATATCCAAAAGAATTTTGGAAAAAGATTTATTTCTGGCCTTTTTATTTAATTCAATTAGGGCTTTTCTTTTCCCCATTTCCTTTTTCTTTTGCAATTTTTTTCAAGATGCAAAAATACAAGCTTAGCAAAGCACAAACCTAAATTAGGGTTCTGACATGTTCTAGATAGATATCTCAATGTGGATGATTAGTGAGTAGATGCAGATGGATTTCGGTCTACTTGTCTTGGCGTACTTCCCATAATTTGGAGCCTCTTACATTCAAGTAGCATAATTATCATTGTTGTGCGTTTATAATTCTGTCAATTGCCCAGCTATAATTTGTTCACCTAGCTTAGTTGTTTTTTCGGCTTTTGGGAGAGAGACATCACTAGTGAACATCACGGGACACCAGTCCATATTTCTACCATTGTTTACACCTCCACTTTATTTATCGCTTTTACTTTCCGTAGCAATTAGCATTACTATCTACCCTTGCGTTTTATCCTTTGTAAACAACAAGGCCGGAGAGATTGACAACTTCTCTGAACTCGTTGGGAGCAAAGTTATTTGTTTTGTGTGTAGGTCCAGGTAAAGCAAGTGATTTTCAATGGCGCATCACTTTCCGAACCACCTACTTGTCGCCCTTGGAGTCCTACTGGATTGAATCAAAACTTGGTATCTTTGCCAAGGGAAATTTACTGCTAGGCTACATCCAACCTTCCACTTGTGGTAACCAACGAGGAGCTCTACTTCAGTGCCATCAAGCTAAATTTCTGGCGCCGTTGCCGGGGAAGCAAGCAAACTACACCCGTCAACTCTCGCGCCAGCACTTGATGCTCTAAAATAGATCGTAAACACCTTCCTTTCCAATGTGAGTTTATTGAGAATGAGATCCTATCTTCTTATACTAAAGGTGTTTATGATTACTTTGATGTTGAAAAGATTGAAGAGTTTCTTGCTTTTAAGGGTGCTTATGAGATTGCTTCTTTGATTGAAAAGTATTACGTACTTTTCACAAATCTGAAAACTTTGCAGTCCTTGCTTATTGCCTTGAGAATTATATTTACAACGATTATATTGAGGATTTTAGAAACAAAATGTTTGCTGCCCAAGAAGAAGCTAATGATTTCTATGATGAGGAATCCAATGATTCTGAGGACTCAGTTGATACATCCCTTTCTGAAGATCTTGATACTTGCTTTGTTGATGGCCATGATGCCACTATGGATGATGCTTACGAAGATGAACTTGCTATAGTTCCTTATGTTAAGAATGAAATTTTTTCTATTGCACCCACACTTGATTGCCCTATTATCCTTTTGAAATCTCCAACTCCGGAGAATTTTTCCCTTATTAAGGCTCAATGTGATGGGTTGCATTTATCTTATGATCCTAAAAACCGTGTTGAAAACAATACACGTGTGCTTGTAGGTCATGAACAATATGCTTTCTGTGATAGATATATTCTTGATGTTGTTCATGATACTACTGAAAATTACTTTGAGAGAGGAAATCTTGATTGTAGAAACTTTCATGTTACAAAAACACCTCTCTTTATGATGAAAGTTTTGAAGTTGTTCTTTTTTACCTTCCTATGCTTGTCACTTTGTGCTTCCATGATTTATTTGCTCACAAGTTTCCCATGCATAGGAAGTGGGTTAGGCTTAAATGTGTTCATATTTTCTTCTTGATGCTCTCTTTTGCTTCAACTCTTATTCTCTTATGAGAGTATCTTTTATAACCCATCATGCCTAGCTAAAAGGCATAAAAGAATACGCTTATTGGGAGTCAACCCAAGTTGTTTTTAGTTTTAGTGGTCTTGATGCTTGTTAATACTATAGCAACATCATTGTATCTTTATTTTCAAGCTTTGTGCCAAGTTTTAGCCTCCGATTGCAAGAAAGTTTAGAAGTTGTGACATGTTGTCCAGAAACAGATTATGTCCCCTTGACGGAAAAATTAGCCAAAAATCACCAGATCATCATTTTGATCTGAAGTTTTGACAGTATGCTCTATACAATTAGCTTTCATGGTTCTGTTATGAGATTTTTTATTTGAGTTGTAGAAGTATCCCGAAACAATTATTTACTACGTGCTGCTCTTTTTTTCACAGATTTTTCCACGTTATGCATTTTCATCGTTTTGCAAATCTTAAGCTTGATATTTCTTTGCAAAAACTTTTTGGCAATCTTGAGAAACAGTATATCTTCATGAAAATCTTTATTTCCAGTGGAGAAAAATATTTTCTTATGGGTACTAACCACTCTAATCAGCTTATGATGAGTTTCGTATGAAGGGAGTTTTCAAGTATGCGAAGGAAGACGATGAAAGAAGATTCGGGAGTGTCAAGCGCTCAAGACTAGGGATGCCGCCATGCACCCCGAAGAAATATCCAAGGAGACTCAAGCATCTAAGCTTGGGGGTTCCCCCGTGCATCCCCTTCTCCATCAACAATCATCAGTTCGTCCTTCTCCATGCTATATTTTTATCACTTCATATGTTATGTTCTAAACTTGGAGCGTCCCGCTCTTTACTTTTTAGTTTGTTTAGTTTTTCTTTCTTTTCATAACAAGTTTGATCCTATCCTTCCTTGTTTGGGAGAGAAACACGCTCCACTCCACCTTAGAACACAACATAGGCTTGCATGCTTATCTTTCTTTTATTGTGTGTTCTTTGTCTTTTCATAGCTGTTGTCATGCTTAACTCTTAGTTTTCATGCTTATATTTTTAGGAGCTTTTATTTAGGTTGTTGTTTTTGGAACTCTCTTGAGTTATCATGCTTATCTTGTTTAGAGAGTTTTCTTATTGCACTGAGTTGTGTGTCTTGCATGAGTAGATAATTAAGGTTGCTATTACAAGTGTAGTGGTAACTTGCAATAGTTTTGAGGTATTGATTTGAGTAATGTTTGGACTTTTGGTGCCAAAACCTTGAGCCTGTTAGTGATAGGTGTCGTATTTTGGGAAATCCATGCTTATTCTCGAAAACTACAAAAAAAAAAGGTGAGAACTCTAGCTACTAGATGGATCGCTAACCTCTGGAGGGGTTGGAATATATAGAGTACCCTCACGTACCATGGGTCGAGGATGCGCAAGGATAACCAAACCCCCATACACTCCTCCTAGGGGTACTTGTCTCTTTGTGAACCTCCTGATTATATAGAGAGTTACCGATAATAAGTGCATGAGTTCTTCGGCCTAATGCGAGTATTCAATTGTTGGCACTTCCACCTTCCATATTTTGCTAGCCTCTTCAGTACCATGCATTGCCCTTTCTCATCTTGAGAGTTGGTGCATACTTCGCCGGTGCATCCAAACCCTTGGCATGATACGCTCTGTCATCATAAACCTCCTTATATCTTCCTCAAAACAGCCACCATACCTATCAAGGCATTTCCATAGCCTTTCCGAGATACATTTCCATGCAACATCCACCATCTCATGACTTGATCTTCATGTCATACATTCTTTTGCTTGATCGAGGAGTCGCATGCTAGTTGGGCTTTGCCCTTATTATTTCTAAATGACGCACTAGTATCATTGCATATCCTGCTACACTGGCAGAGGCATACATTTAGATACATCATGATAGTTTTCATCTTTCTTTATGTTGAGTACTTCTTGTAAAATGTGAAGATCTTCTATATTCTTGTAAAATATAGTGTTTCCCTTAAGTGAGGAAAAGATCCCAAAGAAGACAAATTAAACGATCCCAAAGAGGACAAATGATAGATAAATAGAAAGAGCCAAAGAGGCCACAAAAATACAAGAAATTAGAAAAGAGAAAAAGAATGAAAAAGAGAGAAGGGGGCCACACTACTATTCCTTTTGAAAGATCCACACTCGTACTCCATATTCATATTTGTACTCCATAAAGATTATCATTCATGCATAACTATGTGGGGACCCTTACACTATAGAACTTGGCTTGCATATTCCAAGGATGAGCCTCCTCAAATGAGCTCTAGGTCTTCATGAGCAAGCAAGTTGGATGCACCCCCACTAGTTCCATTGGAGAGCTTACCTTAGCTCATATGTGCATCCGTTGATGGCAATCCCTACTCCTCACATCATATCTATCATTTGGCTTTCTCTCACCTATGGTTTCCTCATTTATGTGAGCCTTTCAAACCTCTTTTGTATTCCTTCCCCATCATTTATCTTTTTGCCATCCTAAGTGCCAACTTATCTTGCTCGCGCTCATCCATTGCATGAGTGCTCAAAGTCGAAAGGGAGAGGATCAATTTGACTTGTAACTGGCTAGTGGTCTGGGGACGAGTCAAAATAATATGCCGAAGGAGACCAAGTGTGAAGTTATAGTATATTGAGTTCTCAATTAAACTATATAGTATTTTTTTATTCTCTAAACCCATCTCCCACTTCTTGTGCGCAAACACCATTTGGAGACATTCGAGTCACGGACAGGCATACCGAATGCCAGCAGTCGGCCCAGGCGCAACCGGTCCACCCTTTCATCATCAAGACAATTATCCGATGGGCCCGCAGCTGGGCCGAGGTGGGGATCAGCACAGCCGATTTCCCAGAGCAATCGACCTTTCCCGGAACCACCAGTCGGCCCAGGCGCAATCCCGAGAGATCGGGGTGGCAGAGAAGCCAAGTCACATCGAAGATCTGGCAGAGATGCGGTGTCGACCTCTCCGCCGATTCCGCGGACAGGACGACAAGACCGCACCTCCTAGCTCCACTGTTCACCATCATGCCCTACGAGTCTACATCATGGGCAGCCGCTCGTCGGGTCCGGATCACCCGGAGAGAAGCAGTCGGTGGGCCCCAGCCGATTAGAGGATGACAGCTGGGCCCAATCGGCAGTGAAGTTACCGATTTACCGCGGGCTCAGGCTATAAGAGCCCGGGGTACCCCTCCTGCGTGGGGGATGATCCGCTCATTCGAACCATTACTCACAAGCCACTCAGTTCATTCACTGCTTGTAGTTACTCCTCAGGGAAGAAGGAGTGAGCCTTGCCCACGGCGGCGCTCACCTTCCCCTGAGTAGATAGAGAAGAAGTTATTCTAGCTCAGTTCCGTTGATATATAAGAGACAAGCCGGAGTAGGGGTGTTATCTCTCCGGAGAGCCCCGAACCTGGGTACACTGTGGTGTCCTTCACCGTTCGTACCCAACCCGATTCCGGCACCATCGACATCTTTCTTCCTCGCGTCTTCTCCTCACCTTAGCCATCCCCATGGCATCTGCCGTCACATATCGACGACAGTTGGCTCCCACCGTGGAGCAGACCGAGGCGTCGACTGGAGTAAAGATCCGGACGGGATTTTCCTCTGCATCTGGAGGTAGCCACGCCTCTGGCCTGATTCTTAGGCGTGGGGCAATCGATTACGTGGTGGACTACTCGGGGCGGTACGGGGCCGATGCACCCCTGCCGCTCGGCGTGTCGCTACAGGTCGGCAGTAATCGCCTCTTCATCGGCAGCTTCCCCGAGGCATATCCCAGGGAGATTCGCGTCTTCTCGTGCGTCACGGATCCGCTCTCGACCAGGGGCTGCAGTGCATCCTTCGGTGGAGAGGATGGCCGAGTGCACGCAGCCATCATGATGGCGGTGCGGCGAGGAGAGCCAAGGAGGCAGCGGAGGCCGCAGAGAGAGTCGGCACTAGTGCGTTGCGGGATGTGTTATACACACCCGTGAACAGGAATGGCGACCCTGATCAAGTGCACACCGAGCTGGAAACGGCACGGCTCGCTCTTGCTCGCAGGGCCGAGCAGGTATTGGCAGAAGAGCGTAGGCTGGGAGCCATCACAAGGGAATACAACGCAGCGCATGCAGGACCACGTCGGCCGATTGAGCCTGCGGTCTTAGAAGATTTAAGAAGCCGAGGACGAGCAATCAACCAGCAGCTGTCGGGAGCTGAGCAACCGGAGCGGCCGAGGAGGCCGGTGCAGCCGGAGCAGCCGGCGCAATCGGCGTTCATCCAGAGGCCGACATACAACACTCCAGAAAAAAAACCTGAGGGCAGCCGAGCAGATAGAAATCGAGCTAGAAGACCTAGAAGGAGATGAGCGGCGAGAGAAGTCGCGCCGAATGCGCGAGCTTCTGGCAGCTGCAAAGGAGCAAAGGCTCGTGGCAATGGAGAATCAGAATGCGGGGCCTGGCGCATCAAGGGGAACTGTGAGGCCGATTCTGGAAGCTAGCCAGCGACCGAATGCATCGCGCCAGAACAGACATCAACCGGCCCCATCTCGGCATGAAAGCAGGGTCAGAAGCAATCGGCCACCCCCAGCGGCAAGCAGAAGAATTGAAGAGCCAGCTGTTAACAGCAGGCGCAACGACATGCCTCAGCAGTCGGCACCAAGACCAGAAATCAGTGCCCGACTTGGCCCTCGCCAAATCGGTCAGAATGATACCAGGCATCGCATTGAGCTCCTGGAGAAGGAGGCTCAAGAGGATGAAGAAGGAGAGGCTGGCCCGTCGTGTTTCGGTCATCGCATCCGGACAGAGAAGTTTCCCAAAGGCTTCACGCTGCCGAGAGACACTCCCAAGTACAATGGTTCTATAAAGCCAGAAGATTGGTTATCCGATTACCTGACGGCAGTTCGCATTGCGGGGGGCAGTCGGCGCGTGGCAGTCCGCTATACACCCCTGATGCTGCAGGATTCAGCTTGGACTTGGTTGAACAGTTTGCCCAAGGACAGTGTAAATTGCTGGGAAGATTTTACAAGTGCATTCATTCACAACTTCACGAGCACATATGAGCGGCCCAACCTCCCGCGGCAGTTGGCTCTTTGTGTGCAGGGCAAGGATGAACCCCTCCGAGATTACCTATCTCGGTGGATCAAGCTGAAAAACTCATGTGAAGGAGTCCATGAGATCCAGGCCATTCAATACTTCACAGATGGATGCCTGGTCGATTCAATGTTGAAACACAAGTTGCTCCGCAAAGATTTCACGTCGCTCACCGAGCTCATGAAGGTGGCCAACTCATTCGCTGTGTCCGATTCTGCGATGCGCCCTATCCAGCTCGGAGTTGGAGGTGTAATCTAGTCACCAGGGGCTCCGCGGTCGGACGTTGGAAACCAAGGCCTCAGTCGGAAGGAAAGAAGAGAGAACAACCGCAACAACAACAACAATAAAAACCAGCAGAACAATGGCAAGCACAAGGATGAGCAGCTAGACACTCAGTACGGCAGTCGGCAGGTGGCCGCTGTCCAGAATGAAGAAGATCCAGGGGCTGCAGGAGTCAGTCGAAAGATGAGACCCAATGTGAGGCCCCCGGGGCAGATGAAGCCCAAATACATGTTTGATGATATGTTGGATGCACCGTGCAAATTGCACAGCACTCCTGGCAGGCCATCTGCGCACACAACTCGGCAGTGTGATTTTGTGAGAAGTATTGCAAAGGGAGAAGCTTTACCACCTCCACCCCCACCACCACCCCAGAACAGAGGACCACCTCAGCAGCAGAACCAGTTCCCGCGGCAAGACGCCGCCTACATGATTTTCACCAGTGAATCCACCGACAAGGGCAGTCGGAGAGCCCGAGCTCAAGAAGTCAATGCCACCATGTCGCCGATTCCTCAGTTCATGCATTGGTCCGAGTGTCCTATATCCTGGGACAGAGCAGATCACCCCACCATATTGCCGAATCCGGGAAATTATCCGCTTGTGGTTGATGCTCTGTTCGCAGGACCAAGATTTTCATGCAGGTAGCACAATCAATATTCTGTACAGGGACACCTTGATCAAGCTAGGGCTCACCGAGAAGGATCTGGAACGCAGTCGGACGACTTTCCATGGGATCGTCCCTGGGTTGTCTTGCACCCCCATGGGTCGCATTCGGCTGGACGTCATATTTGGCACAGAGGAGAACTTCAGGAGGGAGCCGATTTGGTTCGAGGTCGCCGACCTCAGAAGTCCTTATCATGCTCTGTTGGGACTGCCCGCATTTGCCAAGTTCATGTTCAATGCACAGCAGACTTACCTCAAGATGAAGATCCCAGGGCCAAACGGCGTCATCACTGTCATCGAGGACTTCAGGAAGTCCCTCGAGTGCAACTCGGCTGGCAGCAGTTTGGCTGATTCTCAGGTGGTTGAAACAGAGAAGCGTCAGCTCGGCAAGGTGATTACAATGGCGCAATGGCAGAACAAGAATCCACTCCCAGTAGGCCCAGCCAAGAGAGAAGATGAGGAATCAGCTTTTCAGTCAGCCAAGGACAGCAAGAAGATCGCTCTAGATCCCTCCGACTCAACCAAGTTCGTTGTAGTCGGAGCTGGACTCAGCGACAAATAGGAAACCAAGCTCGTCGAGTTCCTCCGTGAGAATCGGGACATCTTCGCATGGTCTCCACAAGACATGCCTGGTGTGCCGAGAGAACTCGCCGAGCACAAGCTGCACATTTGGCCAGGCTCGAAGCCGGTCAAGCAACCCCTGAGACGTTTTTCTGAAGATAAGAGAAGGGCAATCGGTGAAGAGATTGCGAAGCTACAAGCTGCAGGTTTCATCATGGAAGTGTTTTACCCCGAGTGGCTGTCGAATCCAGTCCTTGTCATGAAGAATAACAAGACCTGGTGCATGTGTATCGATTACACTTGCTTGAACAAGGCATGCCCGAAGGATCCGTTTGCTTTGCCCCGTATCGATCAAGTGATTGACTCTACCGCCGGTTGCGAGCTTTTGTCTTTTCTGGATGCCACAGCTGGCTATCACCAGATCAAACTCGCAGTAGAAAATAAAATAAAAATGCATTTATAACCCCTTTTGGGGCTTATTGTTATATCACCATGCCCTTTGGTTTGACAAATGGAGGCGCCACTTATCAGCGCACAATTCAGAGGTGCAGACACTCCCAACTCGGCAGAAACCTCCACGTCTACGTGGACGATTTAGTGGTGAAATAGGCAAAGGGAGTCACACTCCTAGACGACCTCCGAGAGACATTTGCAAATTTGAGAACTTATCAGATCAAGCTCAATCCGGAGAAATGTGTTTTTGGAGTTCAAGCGGGCAAGCTCTTGGGTTTTCTCGTTTCCGAGAGAGGAATCGAATGAAATCCCTAGAAGATAGCCGCAATCGAGCGAATGGAGCAGCCCAAGAACCTGAAGCAGGTACAGAAGTTCACCGGCTGCCTCGCATGTAACACCCTCAGATGCCTGTAACAGTAATCATCATCACTGTTGACTATCACTGTTTGTTAATCACTGTTATCCCCTGTCCCTAATCAAACTTTGCTTCTGCTCTTTTCAAACCATGCTGGTTGGTAATCAAAACACAAAGCCCAATGCATTTTGCTCATCATGAAACCAACCCTAGTTGAAACTACCTCAAATGGAAATTAAAACAAAAGTGCTCAAATAAAGTTGTTCCAAAAATCATGGAACTATTTTTGTAAATTGCCTAAAATCATTAAAATGATGTTGGACCAACTTTAGTAATTTTTGGAGTTGCAGAAAATTCCAAACAATTCAAACAGTAGGTTAAAACCCTAACTTTGGACATTTAATATTTAAAATAAATATCTAATGAATTTATCTTGCTTCAAAACTTTTTGTGGCACTGACATATAATGTTATACTAATATTGTGACACCTAACCTATTTTATAAAAATGCATAAGGCACTAAATTAAAATACAAAGGACAGAAGAGTAAACAGAAAACAACACAAATAAGAAAAACCCTAATCTATCGCCTGGGGCGAAGCCCACCGCAGCCCAGCCCAAGCCCCCCCCCCCCCCATGTCTTCTTCCCCAACCACGCCTCCCCACCTGCTCCCGTACGGCGCCCGTCGTGGACGCGCCGCTGCCAGCCGGCCCCTCCCTCCACCTGCTCCCTCCCGCCATGGACACGCTAAGACCACCCCGGCCGACACCCTGGACAACTCCCCCATCCCATTCCCCTCCTCTTCTTCTCGCACGCCTCGGGGAAAATCCTCCCGAGCCGCCGCCGTTCACTGTCGTGGCCAACCGCGGCCACTCGATGAACTAGCCCAACGCACCTTGCCCACTGGACTCGCCGACGTCGACTACGCCACGCTGCCGGAGGAATCGGGTCGTGGCGCCCCTCTGCGACGACTACGTCTTCGTCTTCAACCTCGGCTCCGGCGGGATCCGCGACAAATTCTGGCCACCTCGCACCTCCGTCGAGCTCGCTGCCAGCCTCAACACGTTCCTGGTGAGCACCCCTACCACCGACAACGCCCCGTTCCCCCTCCCGTGCCCCGTGGGCGGATCTGCCATTAGGGCAGAGGCTCCTCGCCGCCGGCTGTCGTCGCCACCGTGGTCTAGCTCACGCTTATGGTGCGCCAAGCGCGTTATTAGGCTTAGGACGCTCCCCTTTAGTTCACACGCTAGCGCTCGCTCGAGTTCTCGCACAGAATCGTCGTTGTCGACTTCGCAGTTTTCGGCCGCCGCCTGACCTCATCGCCGGCACCTTTTCCGACCACCCCCGACGTCGCCACCACCTGGAATCGACGCGGCGATGTCTTCCAGTTCGAACGCAGCAAATCCCGTGGCGAGTGGAGCCCCCTAGCCGAATCCCGACGCCCTCCCGTGGCCTCCGCCGTGCTGGGCTCGCCGGCGACTAGCCGCCGGCGCCCCCTGACGTGGCACCCCTGGGGCAACCCCCCTGGGTCACTGCCAGTGGGTCCCCGTGGACCAGTTGACTGGGTTGACCAGTCAACTGTGCTGACTGGGCAACCCCAGTCACTGACAGGTGGGTCCCCCTGGATTAATAAAACTTAATGATTTAGATTAATCAAATAATTAAAATTGAGTCACTGACATGTGGGTCCAGGGGTATTTTCTAATTTAATTAAATGTTTGATAATAACAGAGGATGACATGTGGGTCCCACATGTCAGCACTGTTCTGGATAATGTTGTAGATAATGTTTTGGATAATGTTTAATAAATAATAAAAGAAATCCAGAAAATCATTTAAATTGATTTAAACTTTGAAATTCAATAACTTTTAAATCGTAACTCGGATTCAAAAACTTTATACATGAAAAATGATCAGAAAAATATAACGAATACAAATACGCTATCCGTATGTCTACCTCACCCCTCTAACACAACGAACATCGAACATTTCCCCCTCCGGACCGTTTGTCCGATAAATTGTCCGGTACTGTTAGAGTGCTCGGATGAATTTATTCCGAACACGAATGTTTCTCGGAATAGATCAAATAGCGCGGATACACCCCCCTTATGTTTGTCCGATAACCACAACACCTCCGGCTTGATCCTTCGCCCTCCGGACACCCTGTCCGATAATCACCCGGAGCCGGTAGTTCATCCTCAGATGAATATCCGTTCCGAGCAACGTGCATTACCCTGCGTTAGAACACCGTTAACATTTCATTTATCATGTCATGCATCTGTTTGTATATGCTTGCTGTGTATTTACTGTTTCTCCCCCTTTAAATCTCCGATAGACCCCGCTGCTGCCGTCGACTACACCGCTGCTGAGTATGACTACGTCGTCGACGACCCTACTACTACCGTCGAGCTTGCAGGCAAGCAGAGCCATTCTCTTCCCCAGATACAGCCTATCTTTCCGTACATTTCTTGCACTAGGCATTGTTACTGCTGCTGCTACGATTACAATCCTATTCAATTGCATAGCCTGTTTTTGTCGCCCCTTGATGTACCTTCCTTTAATCCTATGCTGCCTATTATTACTTATGCATTATTCAGCAGTGAACCCTGCGCATTGTTAGCTAGGATTAGATAGAGGGCCGCGATCACTCAGGGGAGTGAACGCGGATATTAATATTATAACTGCACAGGTACGGTACAATACAGACACCGCCTCAGGCCCTATCTGGGTTATGCCTAGTCACCTCAAGTGTGAGCTATCAAGGAGTAATCTTTGTACTCCACTCGAGGCTGACTTTGTCTTACCGCCATAGGGTCTTGACAACGGTTGTCCTAAAGGTAAGAAGTCGGGCGACCCAACGGTGCCTGCGAGAGGTATTGCGACGGGACGACAGGGAGGGCACGACCAGTGTACCGGTGTGCTTGGCCCCTGGTCGTTGGCCGCGAGAGTTACCAAACCACGGAAGTCGAGCTTCTCCAGGAGCACCCGCGAGACAAGGTAAGGAGACGGTTCACCTTGTTGGTAACCGCAGTGACTTGGTGGGACGATAGGGCAGGCACCGATGTACTGGTGGTCCTGGCTGTTGTCGTTGTCCGCGGGTCAGTTAAGTCGAGGCAACGATAACGGTTGTCATGCAGGTTAATTAAAATGCTAAATGGTTCAGTGAATGTCTTGAGTTGGCTATATGCCATGTACGCTCTATCTACCCGTGGGAACTACGAGTTATGGGCTCCTCTGCTTCTTAGTGTCGTCCGAGGACTCTTCAGACGTCAGCAGTACCGCGGGCTGATTGCCGGGAAGTGCGTTGTCTTCTTGCTCGAGCTGTGTTGTTTTTGGTTACGGCTTCCCGGCCACCCACGCACCGTGCAGGAGTACATCAGGGTTGGGGTCCAAGGCCCTGAGTACTTAGGATTTAGACCGGCGGATGACCTCTCTGTTGAGTTTGAAAGATGGGCTAGGAAGTGTCGGATAGCCTCGGTGGAGCGTTCCCTAACAAGGTTCCCGCCACCCTTGAGATCCGTGCGTGTAGTGTAACACAAGTGCACCCCTGCAGGGAAGATTAATCTATCGATAGCCGTGTGCACGGTAACAGGACGCTTTATGCTGAAGCTGGATCTTACCACTAGAAACTATTACTATTATACTGTATGGTTCCGGGTTCTCTTCCTCGCGGGGATGTCGAGGAGGTGAACTCGGAGGCATTGTTAATTATTACAACTTATTATTATTCAATGTTGCAGCAACTTCTGCTTCATTGTTACCTTACTGTTTTATATAAACTGTTGGCTGATTCTTACCCCATGCTGCAAGACATCGTCGGAAGATGCTAGTCTTCGTTAGGCCTAGCTTCTTACCCTTGCTCTGAACTTCTGTCTTCAGTCCACTATATACAGCCTCTTCATTCCGTTGATATCATGCATAATGCTTAGTAGCGGACGTAAGACTCGTGGGTATACTAGATACTCACCTGCTTTATTTCCTTTACTGTTTTGCCTAATCGGCCGCTGCAGCCGACGTTGGAGCCCAGGAGCAGGAGTACCCCGGAGGCGCCTACTACGACGTCGAGTTCCCCGTTGACCAGGAGTAGTACCATGGATCCCCGGCAGGAGGCCTCGCCTTTTCGTTCTGTATCTCTGATGTGATTTGTGCTAGCCTTCTTAAGGCAAACTTGACTCACTATGTCTGTTCTCAGATATTATGGCTTGTATGACTTATATATTTGGGTCCGCGTGACCCCCTCTATTGTAATATATTTGTTTATCCTTTTGTGTTTAGTGTTGTGCTGTGATATTATCACCGTGGCACCCTAATCTCAGTCGTGTACCCTGTGTGTATGATTACTGTACACGGTCTGATTTTGGGGGCGTCACATCGCATCACTCAGCCGATTTCTCAGTCGGCTGGGTGAAAAAGCAATCCCGTTGTATCAGCTGATGAAGAAGACGGAGAAGTTCACCTGGACACCTCAGGCAAGTGAAGCATTCCGAGAGCTCAAGCGAATGCTCTCCACTGCGCTGATTCTGGCTGCCCCGATTGAGAAGGAGCCAATGATGTTGTACATTGCGGCAACCAATCGGGTGATCAGTGCAGTTATGGTGGTGGAGGGGCCCGAGAAGGACAAGGCACAGCAGATTCAGCGACCTGTGTATTATATCAGTGAAGTGCTCTCGGCGTCCAAGCAAAACTACCCCCACTATCAGAAGATGTGCTATGGAGTGTACATGGCGGCCAAGATATTGAAGCCATATTTTCAAGCCCACCTGGTCACGGTCGTCAGCTCGGCTCCATTGGCCGACATCATAGGAAGCAGAGATGCAACCGGAAGAGTGGCAAAGTGGGTAATCGAGATCGCCAATCATGGCATCCAGTATGATCCGAGAACAGCAATCAACTCGCAAGCATTGGCCGATTTCCTGGTGGACTGGGCGGAAACTCAATACATGCCGCAGCTCCCAGGATCGGATTTCTGGCGAATGCATTTCGGCGGATCCAAGATGAAGAGAGGTCTAGGGGCTGGGGTAGTGCTTACTTCACCAAGAGGGGATCAACTGCAATATGTACTCCAGATTCACTTTGCAACATCAAATAATGTCGCCGAGTACGAAGACCTTGTGCATGGTAAAGCTGGCCAAGGAAATCGGCATTCGGAATATTGAGTGCTTTGGTGACTCCGATTTGGTGGTACAGCAGTGCACAGGCACCTGGGATGCAAAGGATGCAAATATGGCAAGCTATTGCTTCCTAGTGCAGCAGATCAGCGGGTATTTTGAAGGATGTGAGTTCCACCATGTGCCGAGAGGAAACAACGAAGCAGCAGATGCACTGTCCAAGCTCGGCTCAACAAGGCAAGCTATCCCACCAGGCGTATCACTTGAGCACATCAGGAAGCCGTCCATCATGCCATCCCCAGAGTCTGATTCCATATTCATCTCGGAGACCGACCTTGAAGCATTGAAGAAGGCAAAAGAAGCTCAACCGGCAAAAATTCCAACTCTGAAGAAGCAGTCAAGCGCCCAAGGTGCTTCAGCAGCAGCAGAGCCGACTGCACCAGGGGCTGCCGAATGCAGCAAGATGAGCAAGGCCAAAGGGAAGCAAGCAGAGGCAGCGCCAAATGGCACAGCCTCAGAAGAACCAATGGCATCAGGCATTATCGATTGCAGTGAAGAAGTTCCAGCTCCAGATGAGCAATCTCCACCAGGGGTTGCCGAATGCGTGCCAGGAGCCGCAATCGGCAGTTCAGAGACAGAAATCGAGATGACAGAGGTTCAAGAGGCCGAGATCCAAGAGGCCAATGGCCAAGAAGCCAAGATCCAAGAAGAAGGTGCACCTCAGCATGCAGCTGTAATGGTAGTCGTCAGTGCGCCATCATGGGCACAGCCGATTAGAGATTTCCTAGCAGACGGAATCCTTCCAGAAGACGAGGCAGAGTCAAGACAAATCAGCCGCCGGTCTTGGGCATACACAATAATCAACAACGAGCTAGTGCGCAAAAGTGCAACTGGTGTTTTTCAGAGATGTGTAGAAGAAGACAGAGGCTTGGAGTTGCTCAGAGACATCCATCAAGGTGAATGCGGTCATCATGCATCTGCAAAAGCCATTGCCAGCAAAGCTTTCCGACATGGTTTCTATTGGCCGACTGCGCTTGCAGCGGCTGAGAATTTGGTAAATTATTGCAAGGGCTGCCAGCAGTTCAAGGCAAAAAGTCATCAACCATCATCAGCATTGAAGACAATCCCAATAGCATGTCCGTTTGCGGTGTGGGGCTTGGATATGGTTGGTCCATTTAAGAGGGCCCGAAGTGGCATGACACATCTCCTGGTGGCATTGGATAAATTTACCAAGTGGATTGAAGCCCGCCCGATCAAGAAGCTGGATGGGCCGACTGCGGTTCGCTTTGTGGCCGACATCGTGTGCAGATATGGCGTTCCCAATAGCATCATCACCGACAACGGCACAAATTTTGCAAAGGGGGCACTGGCTCGATATGCATCTCAGCAGGGCATTCAAATGGATCTTGCATCTGTGGCGCATCCCCAGTCGAATGGACAAGTAGAAAGAGAAAATGGTCTCATCCTCTCGGGCATCAGACCCCGATTGGTGGAGCCACTCGAGAGGGCACGCGGAGCATGGATTGAAGAGCTCCCAGCAGTACTGTTCAGCCTGAGGACTACACCAAATAGGTCGACTGGATTCACTCCATTCTTCCTGGTGTATGGATCAGAAGCAATCATTCCATCCGACATCGAGTTTGATTCACCTCGGCATGCCTTATACACCGAGGAAGAAGCCAAGTTAGCACGAGAAGACGGCGTCGATCTCAAGGAAGAAGCTTGCCTGCTGGCCTTGTCCAGGTCGGCAGTTTAACAGCAGAAGTTGCTGCTCTACCACAGCAAGAAGATTCGTCCTCTCGCCTTCCGAGAAGGCGACATGGTGCTACACCGAATTCAGAAGTCAGACGGGCAGCACAAGCTATCCTCACCCTGGGAGGGGCCATTCGTCATCAGCCGCGCACTCAAGAACAACTCCTGTTATTTGATCGACTGCACCAAGGGCACTCGGCATAAGGACACATCAGGAGTAGAAACGGAGCGTCCATGGAACGCCGAGCTTTTATGTCCGTTCTATAGTTGAGCGGCAGAAATTTATGTATGCTATTCGGCAAAACAATGAGTAAAGGTGTCATGCCTCTGAAAAAGAGCATTCGATTACCTTTGCATAATTTCATTCGAAAAGCTAGCCCAAGTCGGCAATGCTTCGTCATACCCGAGACGTGAATAACTCACTCGGGGACTGACCGACCACGAGGTCAGAAAAATAAGCCGACGAGGCACGGGTGCTGCGGGCTGGCATCCAACTTAGCACCTGGATCAAGCACAAGTCACAAGAGTGGTTGTGGCATTGACAAGGGTGGCAGTTGGGGCAGTCGGCAGTACAAATTCCCGAGAAGCAAATCGAAACGCTCTAAAAAGAGGAATAGCCGACTAAGTTAGCTACCGATTGTGCCACGGACCGGTGCACCGAGCAGCCGGCAGCGAGCAATCGGCTCCTAACATTGCAGAATCCTTTGCGTTAAACCTTGTCGTGTAAATTCGAAAAACTTATCGAGCCTTGGCTGGAAATCAACCTTTGATCCGAGTGCAGACCGCATGTCGGCGGCAACATGGACAAGGCATGACACCCCCAAGGGCAGACCGATAAAAGAAACCGACAAAGACGCAAAGTCGATCGCACAAATAAAACTTGCAACGAGAAATCAGATCGCATAGAAATAATAGGCCCAAGGCCGAATAAGTTCATTACATCGAACCACACCCAGTGGGTGTCGGCGGAATTAAAAATAATGTCTTACAAGTGGCTATTCTGAAAGCAAAAATAAGATAAGATCGATTAGATGTCGGCGGCAGAGGTAGATGGTGTCGGCAGCGGCACGGCTCAAGAAGTCGGGGCAGTTGATGGCGCAGAACTCGCAGGCGGAGCAGTCGGGTCGGCTTGTGCAATAGTGGCATCAGGCTCTGACTGCGCGTCAGAAGATGTGGTACCAGCTCGTTTGGACCTTGGAGAAGTGTGGGACGAACCGCTGTCAGAAAGCTCTTTGGACAAGCCAGAAATGGAAGTTGCGGCCAGCGGGTTTCCTCCCTCGTCGAGATACGGGGTGTAGTCGTAGGGAGAAAACCAGTTCACCATGGTGCTGGCGAGCCGATTCACCTCAGCATAGGTCTTCTCAAGCACGTCGGATGCGTTTTCTCGGAGGCTGTAAAGCTTGGGAAGTTTCACTTGAGGGTACCAGCTCAGCACAGTCTGAAGAGCAGTTTCTGCACCAGTCCGACCTGCGGAGTTGAGCAAAACGTCGATCCAACGTGGGATGGCCTTCAGAAGAATCTGAGTCTGCTCGGTGGTAGAATTCGGAGCCTCTCCCTTGTCAGAATCTTCTTCGTCCTGAGTTCCCGCCCTGCAGACCTCGGCAGAGGAGCTGGCAGCATGCTTCATCCTCTGGAGTCCAACCTTGAGCTCAGTCGGTGACCACAGCAACTCAGCAATCTTCAGAATGCCAAGTTTGAAATAAAGCGCAATCCCCTTGATGACAGGAATGCGAGCTGCGGTTCCAATCAGATACTCGTGCCGAGTCCATACATCATCATCAAGCTGGTAGGTCCCTCCGGCCGCGACGGTCGCCTCTCGGGATTTGGCCACGGCTGCATAAGCAGCTGCTTCGGATTCAAGCCAGGCCTCTGCATCACGAAGAGAAGTATGAGTAATAGCACAAAAGAAGGAAGCAGTCGGAAACGCAATCGGAGGCAAGAAGTACTCACCACCAAGAAAGACGTCCATCTCGCTCATTGTATCGCAGAGGCCCTTAGCCCTGCGGCGCAGTCGGGTTGTTTCTTCATAATTGCGCTTCTCCAGCTCCTCATATTTGGCAATATGATCATCACGGTCCTTTCGGAGAGATTCTCGTGTAGCAACGGCTTCATCCCTCTCGGCATGCAGTACTTCTCGGGCGGCCACAACTGCATCTCGCTCAGCGCGAAGCCCATCCCCAGCAGCAGTCACGGCGGTTAAATCGTCCAAATTCTTCTTTTCTTGAGCAGCCATCTCGGAGTGGAGGCTCTTGATGGTCTGAGTCAAGTCGGCTTCCACCCCCTGCAGTCGGTTTGTCTCTTTCCTGGCTGCACCAAGTGCAGGTCCTTGCTGGTTAAGCTCAGTGGTCAATTCGGCAATTCGTCCCTGAAGATCATCCACTATGGGAACAGAAACTAGAAGAAGACATGTAGATGTTAATACAAGAGAAATTATCAGTCGGAGGGAAGACAGAAATGATACAAGAATTACCTCTCAGCCTATTGATCTCGGCCGATTGGTTGTTGACCTCGAGTTGGGCCTGGGCGAGAGTTCGGAGGCTGGCGGCATAGGCATCGAGGAGCTTCTCGAAGATCTCGCGTTTCTCTTTCATAACAGCCTGAGAAGAAAAGCGAGATGAACTTTAGAGATGCAGCAATCAAAAGAAGATCCGAATCGATTGCAAGAAATCGCCCCGAATCTCGGGGACTACACCCAGTGGGTGCACTTGCGCGCATCCACCGGAAGAAAAGTCTCCCGATTGGAGGAAGGCAGGAGAAAAAGCAAAGAGCATAAAAGATCCAAACCGATTGCTAACAATCGGTCCGAATCTCGGGGACTACATCCAGTGGGTGCGCTTGCGCGCACCCACCGGAAGAAAAGTCTCCCGATCGAAGGAGAACCATAAAGGAAAGTGCAAGAATGTCACAACCCCAAATTAGGTATGTGCTAGGATCAAGTGCTCCTTTGCATTCATGATAAAAATTTCAAAAGAAATCAAAATGGGAGAGAGAACACCCCCCAGATGAATTAATTCAAATGGCCAGATAAAAAGTTGCTCCAAAAATTCCTTTTGCATTTTTGAAAAGTCCCATAAATGAGTGGGATCACATATAAAGTGATGTGGTAGCAATCCCATGCTCATGGATTTTTCAAATATTCAAAACAGGAGCTTGGAATTAATTTAAAACCCTATTTGAATAAAGTTCAAATTATTTGAATTTTAAAAGTTCTCAAATTTTATAAGTGGCTAGCTCTATATATACTGAGGCCATATAAAAATTTGGGGCATTTAAAAAAATGTCTAGCTATTTTTTTTTTGCTAAGACAAAACAATTACAGAAAAGAAAAGGAAACAGAAAATAGAAAAGGGGCCTAGCTGGGATTCAGCCCAACTTGTTCCCCAGACGGCCCAGGCCCACCTACCTCCCCTGTCGTCTTCTTCAAGAAGCTCGCTGTCGAGCCGAGGGCGTGGTCGACGCCACCTCGACGTCCAGGGGCTTCCAGGCCGCCCCGTGGCCTCTCTTTGTGTCCTGGAGGATCGCCTCGCAGCCGTGACCCCTTTCCCCCCTCTCCAGCGCCATCTTTTCTCCCTCCCTCGCTCGATTTCGCCATGGACAGAGAGATCACTGGAGCACACCGCCATGGCAGACGCGGCCCCCGTGCCCTAGAGCCCGAACCAGCGTGTCCCCCGTGCTCCTCATCGACGACTTCGTCACCCTGCAGAAGCTGGCGAGCCAATTCGGCCCCGAGACGACGCAAGCCTCCTCGACTCGCCGCCGGCAACCGAAGATCGTTGACGTCGATTCGCCGCCGTTGAGGTCTCCCCGAGCCCACTGGCTGCATCATCGTGTTCGTGGTGAGCCCCTGAGCATTTCCCCTCCGCTCCCGTGTTTCTCCCCTTCCTCTAGCTGCAGCCGCCATGGGAGCCGAGCTCCGTCGCCGCCGTGGTTGACCATGCGCTCGCTCCCGTGCACCTAAGCCCCCGCCCTGTTGTCCTTTGTGTTGTTGCACGCTCCAGGAGTCCAACGCACCCATAACCGTATCCTCCCGTGCACTGCAGCGAGGACCTCGCCGTTGCCGTGCCTCTGCTGCCGCTTTTCTTGACGACGGCGAAGCTCCGATGACCCCCTTGGTCCCTCGACTCGACCCAGCGACGCGCGCGGACTTCAGCTACCCGTAGATGGTCTCAGCGGGCAAAACGGTGGCCGGAATCGTCGTCCCGTGCGAGCGCCGCCGCACTTGACGCCACCGGCGGCTAACCGCCGGCGGCCCGATTAGATTAGGGGGCTAATCCCCCTGTTAGTTGACCCTTGGGTCACTGACTGGTGGGACCTGGCCCCCCCTAATGACCTTTCTAGTTTAATTTAAACGGGGTTACCCCCCTAGCCACTGACAGCCTGACCCCACCAGTCAGACCCCCCCCCCACGTCAGCATGACCTCATGCTGACGCAGTAAACCAGTTAAATCATTTAAAAGAAATCAGAAAATTACAGAAAATGCTTTAAACTTTGAAATTCAATAACTAATTCATATTAACTCCAAATTGGAAAAATAATATATGAAAAATGATCAGCATAAAATTCTCTATCCAAATATGAAACTTTCAACCATGTTTGGGTTGATTTTAAAATGGGACCAGTAACTTTTGCTATTTGGCTTAATTGGAATTATTTCAAATTTAATTCAAATGCTAATTTAATTTGAACCTTTGCAATACACCACATCTCACTTGAACATCAGAGGCATATCAAACACTTGAACACATGCTTTACAATGATCCAACAATAGCAAATGCAACTTGGCTAAATTGAAATTCATATGTGGAGTTTGAATTTGCATTTCAAATGCAATACACTTCATTTAAATCAAATGTACCACAAACCAACACCATTCACATCATGGACAACTATATCATGTGCTTGTGCATTCTATTACAATGTTGCCCCCCCCCTTTGTTGATGATTGTTTCCGGTACCAGCTTTTCCGAGATGGTGATCACCCCCGAAGGAGAAGACCACCGATAAGACCCGTGTATCGTCAGCAAGGCAAGCAAACCCCATTGATCATATCTATAAAATCCCAATTCCCTCTCAGTCTCGCTTATGCATGTTTAGGAGATCATCGAGACACGTTCTTTCGCATAGTTGAACCCATTCCGATGCATGACCTATCATTATGTCACCGTATTAAGCAAACCACAATCCTAGCAGATTTAGGAGTTGAATGATGATCATGTGGCCCCTGCAACTGTTACTGCTTATTGCTGCTTAGTGATACAATAAGGATATCATGATTGTGAGTCGGGATGGAATGAACACAGTGATGCTGGTGTTAACGTGTTGGTGAATCCACCCTAAGCAAAGCTGAACGATGAGAGGCTGTGTAGGAGTACAAAGTGGGTTGTCTCGTTGAACACTGCCCTAGGCCCCGAGTTCCTGTTTTGTGATCCAAGACAAAGAGTATGACCACATGTAGGGTTTTATGGGATCCCCGTTTGGCCTCTTTACGTACCCGATCCGGTCCAGGAGTCACAATAGATTCGGGCTTTCCATTTGGCATGTGTATAGAAAAAGAATGAAGAAAAGGTTGCATCATATAGATATGTGGGTGGACTTGTGAGGCAGTGAAACCATCTGGCAGAGGTGGCGTTCGGTCCCTTACATTATCTGAGTCCATTTCGTGGAACCGGCCGGACTCTCGAGCGGTGCCAAACTCAGGTAGTCGACTCCTGGATTAGAGAAGGTGATGTGAGGTTAGTGCCTTGGTTTCATCCACATCTGACACCCGCTTGAAGGGTGAAGAGAACGAGGCGATAAGTGATGACACGCATGTGAAGATATACACCCCTGCAGGGTTAATGAACTATTCTAATAGCCGTGTCCGCGATTATGGACTACTTGGAGACCTCTACTTGATCAATAGACAACTTGAATGGATACTTATAAAACTCGCAAGATAAGCGTGAGTGCTATGGTGGGCTTCCTCCTGGGGAAGTCGAGGAAGTAACCATAGTGGTGTATTGTTTGGAGACTTGGTAGTGGACTCGTGTACGCTTCTTACCTCAAGTCTGGTACTCGTAGTACAGGACTAGCCAAGTCAAAGCTGGCACTTCTGCATGATGAAACCCCACCTCATTTACCTTGATACTTGAGCATGAGTAGTGTAGTTCTGATGTAAGTCTTGCTGAGTACGACTTTGTACTCACGTTTGCTTATTCTATGTTTTAGATGAGAACCCGGACCCCGATGGAGTCACCGACCTGAAGCTCGATGTTGACCTTGGTAGTATAGTTCCAGACAGCAGTCTGGTCCCTCGTGGATGGGCATGTATGTTTACAAGGCTTCTCTAAGCCATTTGTTAAACTTGTCTGTACTCAGACCTAATTTGCTTCCGTTGTATGATGTAATGTTTGATCACAGACATGTGATCTTTGTATGCTCTATGTGTATATCAATAAAGAGTACTTGTAGAGTTATGTGATGATACCTGCTGTTCATACTAGACATGTGTGATGTGTGTATGATTATAACATGCATGTCTTAGTATGGGTTTTCGAGACCTTAGTTGTGATCTGGCTGGCGGTCTTTTATACACCAAGTGGCCCTTAGATGTGCGCAGCTTGGGGCATCGCGATGCGATTGCTCGTGGCTCTGCCACGTGCACACTATGTTGTATGATCAAGCCCGCCCTAGACCCCGACTAAGTGATCGGACTGGAGTTTGTTTATGTAAGGGTTATGATTCAATCGACAACATGGTTGAGGTGACTTGTCTATGAGTATGGGATTCACCACCCATAAGCATTTAGACTTGTGAGCGGACGATGAGGACCCATCTCAGTTGATCATCCGGCCTGGATGGGATGCCCCTCACGTTCGATGCTTTCCGAGAGTGTTCTGTTCTTGGCCTTGTCTTCTTAGACAAGTGGGTACGGCTCTCGGCTCTCCGTGTGATTGCATCGTGACTGAAATTACATACGCCTATACCGGGTCCCGACAGACTTGGTATCAGAGCAGGACTGTCTGTAGGATTATCAAACCCTTGGTCGAAGTCGAGTCTAGCATTCTATAGTTATATAGTTACTCTGGATATAAGGGAACAACGTAAGGCTTCTTTTTCTCCTTATCCTCATCGATCTGAGTTCTGAGTCACCATTATCTTTTCTACGGGATGATAGGACTAGGCTCATCTATGTCTTACTAGAACATCTCGTTGATTGCTTCCTTGTAGCCGTAGAAAAGTTGTGTTCGGTTGTCTAGAGTCGTGCTTCCTATTTTGAGACTTCCTATGTAAGTGTTGTTGTTATGTTGTGAGAATTTTCATTTCTCTTGCAATTACAGCCGTTATATTGTTCGAGTAATTCCAGGTTTCTTCATAATCTGATGCCTTTGCAAAATCCTTCTCCCTATTTCGGTTGTCTTTCCAAAAGATTTGTTAGGTGGCATTCCCGACAGTTCTCTAAGTTTGTTGGAGGTTTTGTTCTAGAAACCTTTAGTGATTCAATTTCATTTCCTCCTCCCACTTTAGATGTCTTCTAGCACGAAGAACCACACTAACCATCGTGTTGGAGTACTTTGCTACTCTGACATATCTGTTGTAGCCCCTAGTAAACCTTGGTCATCCTCTAGAAAGCTATCCAGAGATCCAACCCCTTAAACCTAGCCACCCGACAGATGTGTAGAGTTCATTGTAGATCTTGCCCCAGGAACCGCCCCAATATCCAGACGCCCATACAAAATGGCCCCACATGAGTTAGCTGAGCTTAAAAACCAACTGGAAGCTTTGTTGGAAAAAGGCTTCATCCGCCCTAGCTCATCGCCATGGGGTTGCCCCGTTCTGTTCGTAACGAAGAAAGATGGAACAGAAAGGATGTGCGTAGACTATCGCCCGCTAAATTTAGTGACGATAAAGAACAAGTACCCACTTCCCAGGATCAATGATCTTTATGATCAACTTGCAGGATCCTCTGTCTTCTCCAAGATGGATTTGAGATTAGGTTATCATCAAATCAAAATCCGAAACAAGGACATTCCCAAAACGGCTTTTACTACTTGTTATGGTCTTTACGAGTAAACCGTCATGTCTTTTGGTTTAACCAATGCCCCCGCCACTTTCTCACACATGATGAATTCGATCTTCATGGAGTACTTAGATAAATTTGTTGTGGTTTGTCTCGATGACATTCTCATCGACTCGAAGAACGAAGAAGAACATGCCGAACACCTAAGGCTGGTATTGATGAAACTTAGAGAGCATCACCTGTATGCTAAATTCTCCAAGTGTGAATTTTGGCTACTAGCAGTGACCTACTTAGGCCACGTGATTTCTGCAAAAGGCATTGCTGTCAATCCCGAGAGAGTTCAGGCCGTCCTTGACTGGACTCCACCTGAATCGGTTAAGCAAGTTAGGAGTTTTCTTGGCCTAGCCAGCTATTGCCGCCGCGTCGTCGAGAACTTCTCTAAAGTTGCAAAGCCTCTTACTGCACTCCTCAAGAAAGATAAGAAATTCCTATGGACTCCCAAGTGCGAGGAAAGCTTTCAAGAGCTAAAAAGAAGATTGACTTCTGCACCCGTACTTCCACCTCCAAACACCAAAAAGGATTTCGAGATCTTTTGTGACGCCTCACAGCAAGGGTTAGGATGCATACTTCTGCAAGATCGACATGTGGTAGATTATGCTTCACGTCAGTTGCGTCCACATGAAGAGAACTATCCTACCCATGACCTTGAACTCGCTGTCGTAGTTCATGCCCTGACAACTTGGCGACATTACCTCCTTGGTAATCGTTGTGAGATCTATTCCGACCACCAAAGCCTCAAATACATTTTCACCCAGCCAGATCTTAATCTCAGGCAAAGACGCTGGATTGAGTTGATAAAAGATTACGACGTAGGAATTTCTTACACCCCAGGCAAAGCCAATGTCATGGCTGATGCACTAAGTCGTAAGTCGTATTGTAACAACCTCATGTTACAACAGTATCAACCACTTCTTCATGAGTAATTTCGAAAGCTTAATCTTGAGATTGTTCCTCATGGCTATCTTTCTACCTTGGTGGCGAAACCAACTCTTGAGGATCAAATCATAGTTGCCCAAAGGCGTGCACGAGGTGTTCGCCGGATCAAGGAGAACATTGCTAGCGGAGTTGCTAAATGTTTCTCCACAGATAGTAAAGGAACGGTATTCTTTGGAAATCGTTTGGTAGTACCTAAGAATAGGGAACTAAGGTAACTCATCCTCAAAGAAGCCCATGACACACCCCATCTCGATTCATCCCGGTAGCACAAAAATGTACCGAGATCTACGCCAGAGATTTTGGTGGACTGGGATGAAGAGAGACATTGCTCGATTTGTTGCCGAATGTCATGTTTGTTGTCGCATCAAGGCAGAACATCAAAGACCTGCTGGTACACTTCAACCTTGCCTATTCCAAAGTGGAAATGGGACAAAGTCGGTATGGACTTCATCACCGGCTTTCCAAACACCCAGAAAGGAAACGATGCCATCTTCATTGTCATAGATAGGCTTTCCAAAGTTGCTCACTTCCTTCCAGTTCGCGAGTCTATAACTGCTAGCCAGTTAGCGGACTTGTACGTCTCTAGGATTGTATCCCTTCACGTTGTTCCTTTGGAGATCAATTCTGATCGTGGTAGCCTTTTCACCTCTAGATTCTGGGGAAGCTTTCAGAATGCTATGGGAACTCATCTCTCCTTTAGTACAGCTTTCCATCCTCAGTCTAGCGGTCAAGTCGAAAGGGTTAACCAAATTCTTGAAGACATGCTCAGAACTTGTGTTATCTCATTCGGAAAGAATTGGGAGAAATCTCTGCCATTCGCCGAATTTGCTTATAACAATAGTTTTCAATCTAGTCTGAACATGGCTCCTTTTGAACTCCTATATGGACGACGATGTCGAACACCCCTTAACTGGTCAGAAACCGGTGAAAGACAATTCTTTGGACCGGATATGATCAAGGAAGCAGAAGAGCAAGTTCGCATTGTTCGTGATCAATTGAAAGCAGCCCAGTCTCGTCAGAAAAGCTACTATGATCGTCATCATAGGCAAGAGAGCTACAATCTGGATGAGAAGGCTTACCTTCGGGTTACTCCTCTGAAGGGAACCCAAAGATTCGGTATCAAAGGCAAGTTGGCCCCATGTTACATCGGACCTTTTCGTATTCTTCCTAAACGTGGAGAAGTTGCCTACCAACTTGAACTACCCCGCACCTTTCCCGAGTACATGATGTATTCCATGTGTCACAACTCAGGCGTTGCTCCAAGGACCCCATCCGCGAAGTCGACCATGAAACGCCTGATCTCCAAGATGACCTTTCTTATCGAGAGTACCCTGTTCGTATTCTTGATTCAGCAGAGCGTGTCACTCATGGTCTGAAGATTAGATTTCTGAAAGTGCAATGGTCACACCACTCTGAGAGAGAAGCCACGTGGGAAAGAGAAGACCATCTCCGTGTTGAGTACCCCTCCTTCCTCCCGCAGACTTCTGAATCTCGGGACGAGATTCTTTTGAGTGGGGGCGAGTTGTCACAACCCCAAATTAGGTATGTGCTAGGATCAAGTGCTCCTTTGCATTCATGATAAAAATTTCAAAAGAAATCAAAATGGGAGAGAGAACACCCCCCAGATGAATTAATTCAAATAGCCAGATAAAAAGTTGCTCCAAAAATTCTTTTTGCATTTTTGAAAAGTCCCATAAATGAGTGGGATCACATATAAAGTGATGTGGTAGCAATCCCATGCTCATGGATTTTTCAAATATTCAAAACATGAGCTTGGAATTAATTTAAAACCCTATTTGAATTAAAGTTCAAATTATTTGAATTTTAAAAGTGCTCAAATTTTATAAGTGGCTAGCTCTATATATATTGAGGCCATATAAAAATTTGGGGCATTTAAAAAAATGTCTAGCTATTTTTTTTGCTAAGACAAAACAATTACAGAAAAGAAAAGGAAACAGAAAATAGAAAAGGGGCCTCCCTGGGATTCAGCCCAACTTGTTCCCCAGCCGGCCCAGGCCCACCTACCTCCCCTGTCATCTTCTTCAAGCAGCTCGCTGTCGAGCCGAGGGCGTGGTCGACGTTTCCTCGACGTCCAAGGGCTTCCAGGCCGCCTTGTGCCCTCTCTTTGTGTCCTGGAGGATCACCTCGCAGCCGTGACCCCTTTCCCCCCTCTCCAGCGCCATCTTTTCTCCCTCCCTTGCTCGATTTCTCCATGGACAGAGAGATCGCCGGAGCACACCGCCATGGCAGACGCGGCCACCGTGCCCTAGAGCCCGAACCAGCGTGTCCCCCGTGCTCCTCATCGACGACTTCGTCACCCTGCAGAAGCTGGCGAGCCAATTCGGCCCCGAGACGACGCAAGCCTCCTCGACTCGCCGCCGGCAACCGAAGATCGTTGACGTAGATTCGCCGCCGTTGAGGTCTCCCCGAGCCCACTGGCTGCATCATCGTGTTCTTGGTGAGCCCCTGAGAATTTCCCCTCCGCTCCCGTGTTTCTCCCCTTCCTCTAGCTGCGGCCGCCATGGGAGCCGAGCTCCGTGCCGCCGTGGTTGACCATGCGCTCCCTCCCATGCACCTAAGCCCCCGCCCTGTTGTCCTTTGTGTTGTTGCACGCTCCAGGAGTCCAACGCACCCATAACCGTATCCTCCCGTGCACTGCAGCGAGGACCTCGCCGTTGCCGTGCCTCTGCTGCCGCTTTTCTCGACGACGGCGAAGCTCCGATGACCCCCTTGGTCCCTCGACTCCACCCAGCGACGCGCGCGGACTCCAGCTACACGTAGATGGTCTCAGCGGGCAAAATGGTGGCCGGAATCGTCGTCCCGCGCGAGCGCCGCCGCACTGGACGCCACCGGCGGCTAACCGCCGGCGGCCCGATTAGATTAGGGGGCTAATCCCCCTGTTAGTTGACCCTTGGGTCACTGACTGGTGGGACCTGGCCCCCCCCTAATGACCTTTCAAGTTTAATTTAAACGGGGTTACCCCCCTAGCCACTGATAGCCTGACCCCACCAGTCAGACCCCCCCACGTCAGCATGACCTCATGCTGACGCAGTAAACTAGTTAAATCGTTTAAAAGAAATCAGAAAATTACAAAAAATGCTTTAAACTTTGAAATTCAATAACTAATTCATATTAACTCCAAATTGGACAAATAATATATGAAAAATGATCAGCATAAAATTCTCTATCCAAATATGCAACTTTCAACCATGTTTGGGTTGATTTTAAAATGGGACCAGTAGCTTTTGCTATTTGGCTTAATTGGAATTATTTCAAATTTAATTCAAATGCTAATTTAATTTGAACCTTTGCAATACACCACATCTCACTTGAACATCAGAGGCATATCAAACACTTGAACACATGCTTTACAATGATCCAACAATAGCAAATGCAACTTGGCTAAATTGAAATTCATATGTGGAGTTTGAATTTGCATTTCAAATGCAATACACTTCATTTAAATCAAATGTACCACAAACCAACACCATTCACATCATGGACAACTATATCATGTGCTTGTGCATTCTATTACAATGTTGCCCCCCCTTTGTTGATGATTGTTTCCGGTACCAGCTTTTCCGAGACGGTGATCACCCCCGAAGGAGAAGACCACCGATAAGACACGTGTATCGTCAGCAAGGCAAGCAAACCCCATTGATCATATCTATAAAATCCCAATTCCCTCTCAGTCTCGCTTATGCATGTTTAGGAGATCATCGAGACACGTTCTTTCGCATAGTTGAACCCATTCCGATGCATGACCTATCATTTTGTCACCGTATTAAGAAAACCAGAATCCTAGCAGATTTAGGAGTTGAATGATGAGCATGTGGCCCCTGCAACTGTTACTGCTTATTGCTGCTTAGTGATAGAATTAGGATATCATAATTGTGAGTCGGGATGGAATGAACACAGTGATGCTGGTGTTAACGTGTTGGTGAATCCACCCTAAGCAAAGGTGAACGATGAGAGGTTGTGTAGGAGTACACAGTGGGTTGTCTCGTTGAACACTGCCCTAGGCCCCGAGTTCCTGTTTTGTGATCCAAGACAAAGAGTATGACCACATGTAGGGTTTTATGGGAGCCCCGTTTGGCCTCTTTACGTACCCGATCCGGTCCAGGAGTCACAATAGATTCGGGCTTTCCATTTGGCATGTGTATAGAAAAAGAATGAAGAAAAGGTTGCATCATATAGATATGTGGGTGGACTTGTGAGGCAGTGAAACCATCTGGCAGAGGTGGCGTCTCGGTCCCTTACATTATCTGAGTCCATTTCGTGGAACCGACCGGACTCTCGAGCGGTGCCAAACTCCGGTAGTAGACTCCTGGATTAGAGAAGGTGATGTGAGGTTAGTGCCTTGGTTTCATCCACGTCCGACACCCGCTTGAAGGGTAACGAGAACGAGGCGATAAGTGATGACACGCGTGTGAAGATATACACCCCTGCAGGGTTAATGAACTATTCGAATAGCCGTGTCCGCGGTTATGGACTACTTGGAGACCTCTACTTGATCAATAGACAACTTGAATGGATACTTATAAAACTCGCAAGATAAGCGTGAGTGCTATGGTGGGCTTCCTCATGGGGAAGTCGAGGAAGTAACCATAGTGGTGTATTGTTTGGAGACTTGGTAGTGGACTCGTGTACGCTTCTTACCTCAAGTCTGGTACTCGTAGTACAGGACTAGCCAAGTCAAAGCTGGCACTTCTGCATGATGAAACCCCACCTCCTTTACCTTGATACTTGAGCATGAGTAGTGTAGTTCTGATGTAAGTCTTGCTGAGTACGACTTTGTACTCACGTTTGCTTATTCTATGTTTTAGATGAGAACCCGGACCCCGATGGATTCACCGACCTGAAGCTCGACGTTGACCTTGGTAGTATAGTTCCAGACAGCAGTCTGGTCCCTCGTGGATGGGCATGTATGTTTACAAGGCTTCTCTAAGCCATTTGTTAAACTTGTCTGTACTCAGACCTAATTTTCTTCCGTTGTATTATGTAATGTTTGATCACAGACATGTGATCTTTGTATGCTCTATGTGTATATCAATAAAGAGTACTTGTAGAATTATGTGATGATACCTGCTGTTCATACTAGACATGTGTGATGCGTGTATGATTATAACATACATGTCTTAGTATGGGTTTTCGAGACCTTAGTTTTGATCTGGCTGACGGTCTTTTATACACCAAGTGGCCCTTAGATGTGCGCAGCTTGGGGCATCGCGATGCGATTGCTCGTGGCTCTGCCACGTGCACACTTTGTTGTATGATCGAGCCCGCCCTAGACCCCGTCTAAGTGATCGGGCTGGAGTTTGTTTATGTAAGGGCTATGATTCAATCGATAACATGGTTGAGGTGACTTGTCTATGAGTATGGGATTCACCACCCATAAGCATTTAGACTTGTGAGCAGACGATGAGGACCCATCTCAGTTGATCATCCGGCCTGGATGGGATGCCCCTCACGTTCGATGCTTTCCGAGAGTGTTATGTGCTTGGCCTTGTCTGCTTAGACAAGTGGGTACGGCTCTCGGCTCTCCATGTGATTGCATCGTGACTGGAATTACATACGCATATCCAGGGTCCCGACAAAGAACTTACCGCATGATTGCGGTCGAGCTGTTGGAGGTCCCGAGCAATGGCGGTGGCAAAGTCGTACACCCGATTGTAGGCTGCCGTCAATGGATCTTGGGAGCGCGGTGGAGCATCGGGCTCGGTGCCGACATGGCGGGTGCGAGAATACTCGGCCCGGAATTGGTCCACCGAGCGCATCAGAATTTCCGACGCAGAAGAGGTCGGTTGTCGTGGTGAAGCTTGAATTACAGCAGCAGAGGAAATGATGGTAGAAACCGGTGGCGCCGATGTCGCCAAAAAGCTGGAGGCATTCGGTTGTGGCTGCGGCACAATCGGACGAGCTAAGATCGAGGTGGTCATCGCAATTGGCGGCATGGTCGTCATAATCGGCGGCGCGGACACCACGATTGGCGGCGTGGTCGTCATAATTGGTGGCGCGGACACCACAATCGGTGAAGCAGTCGTCATGGTGGAGGAGACCGAGTCGGAGCGGCGTGGCAGAGATGGGGAAATCGGATCGACCGGTTGCGCTCCTTCGCCACCAGTAACTCCCTGTTCAGCCGTGCCTTTGGAGTTCTTGGAGGCAATGGAAGGAGTGGTAGTCTTTTTGGTAGTATCAATGCGAGCCTTCTTGGCGGCGCGCTCGGCATTCTTGGAGGTGCGATGTGGAGAAGGTGGCCGTTTGCGGATGGTAGCAGCAGACGCAGCGGGTGATATGACCACACTGGCACGGGCAGGAATGCCGGTGTCAATGTCGTCGAGACCAATCGGCTCCCTGAAATAAGAAAGAAAAGGTCAATCAGTGCAAGAGAAGAGAGTGAGGTTCAAAGCATGAAGATAAGGGCATACCCGATTGTTCTCGGCGCGCCCGTGGGCATCCGACATCTCAGCGGAACGGCATTCAGAGGCGCTTGAGCATTCGGCACTCGAGTGGCCGTCGCCTGAGGCTGTTTGCCCTTGGGAGCAGTCGGCACCGCCTTCACGGCCTTGCTGGAAGCAGCACCAGAAGAGGAGCTGGTTGCCGAGGGGCGTTTAGTCGGCACCTTCGGCGTCTTGGCGTGAGGAGCTGCATCAGGATTACCAACCTTTGAGACACTATCTTCATCGCTCCATTCGGCCAGAAATTTCTCAAGGGAAGGGTCAGGCGTACCCCTTTAGCCGCAGTTCGGGTGTCGGCGTTCTCAGGGTCGGCGGCCTCGACGTCGGCATTAGCTGCAGGATCCTCGGATTCGGAGGATTCACCATCATCGGCGTCGTCATCCTCGGAGTCGGAAGGAGGAGCCTCACCATTGTACTCGATGTCCGCAGGATCATCTTCCTCGTGGTCGGGGGCATACGTGCCGGCCACTTGGCCGTCTTCCATCAGATCGGATTGAATGAAGTGCTGAGCAAGAAGAAGAAAGTTGTTAGAGAAATTAAGTATGAAGCAAAAGCAATCGGAGAAAGGGACCAGTCAGGACATACCACGAGTGGTTTCTGTCGGCGGTGTAGATACTCAAGGCCGAAGCGGAAAGGATCGGGCAAGGCACTGGATGTAATAGCCCTTAGCCTGACGCAAAGGTCTTCGAGCTTTACTCGCCACGTGCAGAGCCGAGTGGGATCTCGGGGGCCCGACATGTCACACATGCGGTGCACTCGGCGCTATAAAGGAAGCATTCGGGCTTGAAGCCAAGCGGCAACAAGATCAGTCGGTAGGAGCCCCTCTTGCTCCAGCTGAACAACCCGAGCGACTTGAGCATCCACGTCGAGGTCTCCGGCACCATATTTCAACGACCACTGATGTTTCTCAGTCGGCCGGGCAAGGGAGAATTCGGGCAGGTTCAGGAGATCGGGGCCTTGATCGGGCGACTTGACATAGAAGAAGGAGGTCTGCCAGTTCTTGCAGGTCTGGACGATCTCGGGACTTTTATACCTAGGTTTGCCGGCTGCGACAATGCAGCTGCCGCAGTCGGTCATATCAGTCGGATATGTAGGCTCACCACCTTCCGTGGCAGACGGCATTACCGCTCCCATCCGAGAATTGTGAGCTCGGAGGTTGAAGAATCGCTTCCAAAGAGCGCTGCTTGGGCGGCAGCCGAGATAACCCTCACATAGCGTGACAAAGCCGGAGAGGATCATGACAAAGTTTGTCGCGGGGTGATGTGGTTGCAGGCGATGGAAGTCGAGGAAGTCCCGGAAGAAGGTGCTGGCGGGGAGTCCGAATCCACGCTCGAAGTGAGCGAGGAAGACGACTCGCTCGCCAGCACGCGCGGTGGGCACGATCTCGGCGCCGGGAACACGCCACTGGACCTCGGCCGGCATCTTGCGGGCGCGAACCAGAGCTTGGATGGCACCGGCGGTGACAGTGGAGCCTTTCTAGCACCCGCGGCTGGCCTGGGAGGTATCTCGCCGGGGTGCCATGGAGCTCGCGGGCGGAAGGAGAAGAAGGACGAGGAGCGCAAGAGCAGCTAGCGGTGAAGGATTACCGCGGTGGCGGAGAATAACGCAAGTGCGCGGCCGAAGCGGATCCCGTGTGCGGAGGCGGAGCAGCGAGCACGACGGAGAGCTTCGAGCGGAGCAGCGATGGCTTGCGAGAGAGAAGGGCGGAGGAGGAAGAAGGATATGAGAGAAGGAAGAGGCAAGGGACCTCCCCCGTGGCTTATATGGGCGGCGGGGGAGGGGAGTGGGATCCGCCTGTGGCCGTGTGGCTCGGTGCGGCCTAGCCCACAGGAAGACCAACCGGCAGACCGGCGCAGGAAATCCCAGCGTGGGACCGAGGCGTGCGACGTGGGGGTCGATGCCTGCGGTTACGTCAAATCGCGCGTGGGTCATGGGTCCCAGCTCATTGACTGTATCTCGGAAGAATCGGAGGTAACCGTTGGAAGGCAATCGGCGAAGGATATTATTCTCAAGAAGTGAAGACAGAAGTCGGAGATGATTCAAATCAAGTCGGACGAAATCTGGGCTAGCCGAGTGTGAGCTCCGAGTCGGTCGACGAACTCGGAATGACGCACTTGGGGAGGCCGTAGCATTCGGAAGATATTGAAGAAAGATTGAAAAACTGCAAAGGCCCCGCAGTCAAATGACCACGGGACCTTTACAGCTTTAGGGGCTACTGTCGGGGGATTGGTACCCGGGTAGGCTCACCCAAGCGAAAGCAACCTTTCAAGAAAAGGATGGACCGATGGGGCCGCAGCTGGGCCGATCCGGGAAGGCATACGGCCGATTGCTCCAAAGAAATCAGCCATACCGAATGCCAGCAGTCGGCCCAGGCGCAACCGGTCCACCCTTTCATCACCAAGACAATTATCCGATGGGCCCGCAGCTGGGCCGAGGTGGGCATCAGCACAGCCGATTGCCCAGAGCAATCGACCTTGCCCGGAACCACCAGTTGGCCCAGGCGCAATCAGTACAACCTACTACCCCTGGAGAAGTTGACCCCAAGATCAGTCGAGGGTACAAGTACGAGGTCATAAATGCGCAATCCCGAGAGATCGGGGTGGCAGAGAAGCCAAGTCACATCGAAGATCTGGCAGAGATGCGGTGTCGACCTCTCCGCCGATTCCGCGGATAGTACGACAAGACCGCACCTCCTAGCTCCACTGTTCACCATCATGCCCTACGAGTCTACAGCATGGGTCGCCGCTCGTCGGGTCCGGATCACCCGAAGAGAAGCATTCGGTGGGCCCCAGCCGATTAGAGGATGACAGCTGGGCCCAATCGGCAGTGAAGTTACCAATTTACCCCAGGCTCGGGCTATAAGAGCCCGGGGTACCCCTCCTGCATGGGGGATGATCCGCTCATTCGCACCATTACTCACAAGCCACTCAGTTCATTCACTCCTTGTAGTTACTCCTCAGGGAAGCAGGAGAGAGCCTTGCCCACGGCGGCGCTCACCTTCCCCTGAGTAGATAGAGAAGCAGTTATTGTAGCTCAGTTCCGTTGATATATAAGAGACAAGCAGGAGTAGGGGTGTTATCTCTCCGGAGAGCCCCGAACCTGGGTACACTGTGGTGTCCGTCACCGTGTTCGTAACCAACCCGATTCCGACACCATCGACATCTTTCTTCCTCGCGTCTTCCCCTCACCTTAGCCATCCCCATGGCATCTGCCGTCACATATCGACGACATCTTACTTGCTTTACTTTGAAGTTCTTATATGTGTGTTAGCATGTCACCATAGAAATTATCTGTTTTATCATTTACCTACTCGAGGACGAGCAGGAATTAAGCTTGGGGATGTTGATATGTCCCAAACGCATCTATAATTTCTGCTTGTTCCATGCTCTTTTAGGTGACATTGCTATGTGTTTTGCTACACTTTTATATCTTTTTACATATATTTGGACTAACCTACTAACTCAGTGCACCCAGTGCCAGTTTCAGTCTGCTGATGTCTGTAAGTTGCAGGTTTTTACCCATATTTACAGAGCCCCAAAATTTTTAGAAAAATAATATAAAAAATCAGCGTACAGGAAGCTTCCAGAGCACCTATGGAGATCCGAGGGGAGCCAGGCCCCACCCAGGCGGCCAGGTGGCGCACCCCCCTCCTGGTCCCGCCACGAGGGTGCCTGGGAGGTGGGGCCACCCCCTGGTGCCCCCCTTCGGCCTATTTTATCCCCTCTTTCCGAAAACCCTCGGAGAGACCCCCGCATTGTGAATTTCCTCTATGTTCTGCCGTCTTCACGCTTCCAAGATCGGGAGCACTAGAAGACCTCTTCCCAGCATCCTGCTAAAGGGAGGATTGACCTCCGGGAGCTTCTCCACCACCATGGACGCTTCTCGGATGTGCCGTCAGTAGTCCTCCTTGGACAATGGGTCTATGACCAGTAGTTATGTGATGTCTTCTCTTCAATCTTCTGCTTCAATTCTTAGCCCTTGTGAGTTACCCTACATGATCAAGGCATCTATGTAATTTTTCCTGCTGTTGCTATGCTATGTTTGCCGGGATCCGATGGATTATGAGATTATGTTCAGATTGTGATGAGTTATATATTTGGTTTACCTTTTATATTTTGTTCTTGAGTAATTCTTACATGTTCTCTGTTACTTTTTATTTCTTTGGTCAAGTAGTAGATAGTAACTCCAAGAGGGAGCATTTATGCATGATTGTGGGTTCATGCCCCCCGATTTCTAGCTTGAGTGACAGAAACATGAGACTAGGGGATGTGTTGTTGCCACCAGGGAGAAAACAACGATGCTTGTAACCACGATTACAAGGATTGTTTACCTTATGCAAAGTTTGTTAATGAAGTTTTATGTTGCTTTGAGTTTACACTTTGGGTGGGGCTCGCAACTTAATACCAGCGAGATGTTCTGGATAGATATCTCAAGGTGGATGATTAGTGAGTACATGCAGATGGATTTCGGTCTACTTGTCTTGGCGTACTGCCCATACTTTTGAGCCTCTAGCTTTCGAGTAGCATAATTAGCATTGCAGTGCGTTTATAATTTTTTCAACTGCCCATCTGTAATTTGTTTACGTAGCTTAGCTATTTTATCGTCTTTTGGAAGAGAGACATCACTAGTGAACATCATGGGACTGATACTCTATCCTCGTTGGTTACCCCAAGTGGAAGGTTGAGATGTAGGGTAGCGGAAATTTTCCCCTATGTAGAGGATAGGGTTTGTCTCCCGTAGGACTCGGACAATGATAAGTAGGCGGCAAGGAAACAATGGCACCGTTTTAGACAAAAGTTGCTTCCTTGACATGGACCTGCACACGACAAAAATAACTTTGCTTCCAACGAGTATAGAGAGGTTGTCAATCTCTCTGGCCTTGTTGTTCACAAAGGATCAAACGCAAGGGATAATAATGATAAGGGTGATAGAAAATAGAAACTAAAAGCAGGAAAATAAAAGAGCGTGTAAAAAGTGATGAGTATATGGACCGGGGTCCCGTGATGTTCACTAGTGATGTCTCTCTACCAAAAGACGATAAAAATGCTATGCGAGGTAAACAAATTACAGCTGGGCAACTGACAGGATTAAAAACGCACCGCAATGCTAACTATGCTACAAAGAAAAGACGAGGCTCAAAATCATGGGAGGAACGCCAAAATAAGTAGACTGAAATCCAACTGCATCTACTACTAATCATCCACCTTGAAATATCTATCCAGAACATCTCGCTGGTATTAAGTTGTGAGACCCACCCGAAGTGTAAACCCAAAGCAACAGACAACTGCATTAAAAAGCACCTTGCATAAAGTAAACAATCCTTGCAACCACGGTTACAAGCACCGTTGTTTTCCCCCTTGTGGCAACAGCACATCCCCTAGACTCATGTTTCTGTCACTCAAGCGTGTCATCGGGGGCATGAACCCACAATCCAGCATAATGTTCCCTTTTGGAGTCACTACCTACTACTTGTCCAAAGCAATAAACAACAACGGAGAACATGCAAGAATTACTTAGGAACAAAAATATAAAAGATATGAACCAAATATATTACTCAATCACAATCTGAACATAGTCTCATAATCCATCAGATCCCAGCAAACTCAGCATAGCAACAACCAAAAATGACATATGTGCCTCGATCATGTAGGGAAGCTCACGAGGTCTAAACCATGAAGAACAAAGAGGTGAGGAGAACATCACATAGCTACTGATCACGGACCCATGGTCCAAGGGAGACTACTCACGGCACATCCGGGAAGCGTCCATGGTGGAGGGGAAGCTCCCGGAGGTCAATCCTCCCTCCGGCAGGGTGCCAGGAAAAGGGCTACTGGCGCTACCGATCTTGGAAGCGCGGTGGCGGCGGAACAGAGGCGAGATCACGAAAAAGGGTTCTGTCCTCGAGGGTTTCGCGTCATGGAGAATAAATAGGCGAAGGGTGGGTAGCCAGGGGGCCACCAGGGGTCCAGCCCCCCCCCCCCCCCCCCGGCGCGGCCAGACCCTAGGCCGCGCCAGGTGGCCGCTTGGGTCCCTGGTGGTGGCCCTCTAGCCCCCCCCCCAGGTGATTCCGGAAGGTTCCTTCATGCTGATTTTCTATCTGATTTTCCTGAATGTTTGGAGAACTTTTAATATGGGGGAAACCTGAAATAGAAAAACAGCAGAAAACAAGAACTAGCATTGTGGTGCACTGAGTTAATAAGTTAGCCCAAATATCATCAAAAGTGTATGAAAGTGTATCTAGATCATAGCAATATCGCACAAAACATGCATGGAGCAAGCAGAAATTATAGATCCGATTGGGACGTATCAACATCCCCAAGCTTAATTCCTGCTCGTCCTCGAGTAGGTAAATGATAACAAACATAATTTATGTGGTGATATGCTAGTAACCATATAAGAACTTTGAAAGTAAAGCAATCAAGGTATGTGATTCAATTCAAGTCATAACAGGCAAGAGTCTATATTAGCATTGAAACAAGCAACGAAAGAACATTAGGTGCAAGAGCTCTCGCTGTTCGTGACTCGAATGTCTCCAAATGGTGTTCGCGTGCAAGAAAGGGATATGGGAATACGAGAAAAATTATATTTTTGTTGAGAACTCAATCTACTAAAGTTTCACACTTGGTCTTCTTTGGAATCTTATCTTGACTCGTCCTCAGACCACTAGCCAGGTACAAGTCAATTTGATCCACTCCTTTTCGATATTTTGAGCACTCATGCAATGGATGAGCGTAAGCACGAGAGTTGACACTTAGAATGGCAAAGGGAGAGATATGGTGGAGGAAGAAGATAAAAAGGGTGAGTAAGGCTCACATCAATGAGGACAATCATAGGCGGGAGAAGGCCAAATGATAGATATGATGTGAGGAGTAGGGATTGCCATGCAACAGATGCACATATGAGCTAAGAAAAGCTCTCCAATGGAACTAGTGGGGGTGCATCCAACTTGCTCACTCATGAAGACCTAGAGATCGTTTGAGGAGGCTCATCCGTGGAATATGCAAGCCAAGTTCTAAAGTGTGAAGGTCCCCACATAGCTACATGCATAAATGATCATCTCTATGGAGTACAAGGATAAGAGGGAGTACGAGTGTGTATATTTCAAAAGGAATAGTAGTGTTGCCCCTTTCTCTCTTTTTATTTCTTTTTTCTCTTTTTCTATTTTTTTATTTTTTGGTGGCCTCAATGGCTCTTTCTATTTAACTCTCATTTGTCCTCTTTCCTCACTTAAGGGCAACACTCTATTTTACAAGAAGGTATAGAAGATCTTTCACACTTTAAAAGGTACTCAACATACAGAAGATGTAGCTATCATGATGTATGAAAAGTATGTCTCTGCCAGTGTAGCAGGAACATGTATGACATGAAGATCAAGTCATGAAGAGGTGGATGTTGCATGGCAATATATCTCGAAAAGGCTATGGAAATGCCTTGGAAGGTAGGTGTGGTTGTTGTTTTTAGGAAAGATATAGGGAGGTTTATGATAACAGAGTGTATCATGCCAAGGGTTTGGATGTACCGGCGAAGGTGGACGCCAACTCTCTGAGTGAGAAGAGGGAAATGCATGGTACGGAAGAGGCTAGCAAATATGAGGTGGAAGTGTCAACTTTCAATACTTACATTAGTCCGAAGAACTCATGCACTTATTATCTGTAACTCTCAATCTAATGACGAGGTTCACAAAGAGACAAGTACCCCGAGGAGGAGTGTACGGGGTTAGGTTATCCTTGTGCATCCTTGACTCATGGTACGTGAGTGTACTCTAATATCCGATCCCTGAAAAGATTAGTGATCCATCTAGTAGCTAGAGTTCTCAACTAGTTTTTGTAGGTTTTGAAAATAAACACGGATTTCCCAAAAGAGGAAACCTATCACTAATAGGCTAGAGCTCTTGACACCAAAAGTTCAAACATTACTCACAACAATACCTCAAAACTATTGCAAGTTACTACTACAATCGAATAGCAACCTCAATTACCTACTTCAAGACAAGACACAACTCAGTGCAACAACCAACTCCCTTAACAAGATCACCATGAAAACTAAAGAGAGTTCCAGCAACAAACTAATCAAAATCCTTTCTAAAGACAAAAACTAAAACTAAAACTAAACATGCCAGTAGCTACGAAAAGATAAAGAACACTACCTATGATGTGTTCTAGATTGGAGTGGAGCGTGTTTCTCTCCCACACAAAGTAAGCTGGGGTCTAACTTATTATGAAGAGCAAGCAAAGCTAAAGAAAACATAAAAAGTAAACCTAAGAGCGAGACGCTCCAAGCATAGCACATAATGCATGAAGTGATAAAAATGTAGTGGGACGAAGGACGAACTGGTGATTGTTGATGGAGAAGGGGATGCACGGGGGCATCCCCAAGCTTAGACGCTTGAGTCTCCTTGAATATTTATTGGGGTTTCATGGGGGCATCCCCAAGCTTGAGCGTTTGACACTCCCGGATCTTCTTTCATCATCTTCCCTTGCACACTTGAAAACTCACTTCATGCATAACTCATCATAAGTTGATTAGAGAGGTTAGTACCCTTAATAAAATAAATTTTCCCCACTGGAAATAAAGATATTCTTGAAGAGCTACTGTTTCTCAAGATTGCCAAAAGGTTTTTGCATAGAAAAGGCAAGCTTAAGGTTTGCAAAAGTAAGGAAAAGGAAAACGTGGCAGAATCTGTGAAAAACAGAACATCAGGTAGTAGAGAATTTTTTCGGGGCACTTCAGCAACTCAAATAAAAAAACTCAGAACATACGAAAGTTTCACAATTGTATAGAACATGGTGTGTAATAAATTCAGCTCAAAAAGATGAATTGGTGATTTGTTCCAATTTTTTCCGTCAAGCAGACGGAATCTGTTTTCCGGACAGCATGTCACAACTTTTGCTTCTCCTCTGCCGCCCCCTATTCCCCATCGGAGACGACAGTGGTCAGAAGCGACGCCATGGAAAATATTCCAATCAACCCTAAGCCTTTTGTTCCCCATGGTGAGGAGATCCTCCATGTTCCTAGATGCAATGGTGTCTCCCGTGTGGTTGTCTCACGGCGACCGCACCGGCACGAATATTGGGCCATCGTCACCATCAACCCCAGGCCTGCAGAGGTACTCTTCCCCAATGTTAGTGCTATCATCCATGATTTTATTGAGCAAGAAGTAGAGCTTGAATTGAGGGATATCCAGTTATGTGCATTTGGCGAAGCGTATGTGCGTATGAGGAATGTCAGAGACCGGGACTGGTTGGTTCACCAAAGCCCTCATGCTATTGGCGATGTCTATTTATCACTTAGCAAGCACAATGATGGGAGGAATTGGAGGAGAGTCAACTTCAACCGTGTCTGTTGGATTCTTCTCATTGGGGTCCCTTTTGACTTCATTAGCACTGAAGATATTGCTATGGCAGTGAGAAAATTTGGCAAACTCATAAGTTGGAAAAATGACGAAGCAAATAAAGGAAGAGTGATTTCCAAGGTGAGAGTAACAGACCTGGATGAAATTCCTAAAAGCATCAGATGGAGTGAGGGAGAGAAATTTGAGGAGGATGGTTGGAACTCCTCTGTTGAAATTCTCCAGCAGGAGATGCTGGGAGGTGGGCCTGCTGATGAGGACCCACTCCCCCCTGGAGTGGAACCTCCCCCCATTCCTTTGGAAAACTTGGAATTTCTTGGATTCCATGCAAATGCAATGAAAAAATTTCCTTAGATTGAAGCCCCTGCTGAAGATGGGGATGCTGAAGATCACTGGGTATTTCAGATGCCTGGTCCAAACCATATTCAGGTCAACCCCAACCCTCTGGTCCCTGCAAATGAAGGAATCAGTTACTTAACCTATGTGGCCTCTGGCAGTTCCTTCAACATGCCACCATTGGAAGTCAAGTAAGCAATGAATGAAGACCTTTTTATACCCATCTTGCCTGAGCCCATAGTTCCTGGTGGCATTGGCTTACTCAACATTCAGCTTGCATATGGGCAGGAGGATCTGGAGGACCCCATGCATTTAGAGGAGGTAGAAGTACCCCCTGCTTTTAATAATGACAATGACTTTCTGCTTGAGGCCATTCCTGGCCAACAGGAACAAATCCTTGAGCTGCAAGGTGGTATTCCTGAAAATGCTGCACATGTGGATGGTGCATCTAATTTATAGGAGGTGGACCTGGGTGATGCACCTGGTGAGGTCCCAGGGCCAGTAATTCAAAACATTGATGCTGAAGTGGTGGTCTCTGAGGACCTGGGTATTAGAACCAATATTGGCTCTACTTCCCTCAACAGCAACATTCAGGGTGACAATGTGACTCTGACTGAAATCTCTGGTCCTGCAATTCCAAATGAACTTTCTCCCTTACCTGAAGCCACTGTCAAAGCCTTAGTGGATGCTGGATTGGAATCCCCAACACAGGCAGACATTCCTCAACACAGTCTGTCGACACCTGCTCCCACAAGCTCTGAAGATGTTCCTGGTGTACCTCTGTTGACAACAACATCCCTCACACCACAACTTGATGCTCAGATGTCCATGAACAAACAAGTGGAGCAACCTAGTGAGGGTGAGATTTCTCCAAACTTTAACATTTTATCTCTTGAACCTGATTCATCTTCACAGCTTCATGTTGGTGAACCCTCCACCTGGACACACACTGAATATACCTCTGATAGCACTTTGGATATGTAATATAGACTGTTCAATGAAACACTTTAGAAATTTGGTGTTTCTTCTGCTTCAGGATCTGCTTCCGATTTTGACACCTCTTTTGCTGCTCTCAAAAGTATTTGTTTATCCTCAGAGGGCATGGACCTATGGAAGTTGCATTTTGCTCCAAGAGACTCACAAGCAGCATTGCTTGCAAAAGTTCTTGTAAGTTGGTTGAATTTTATGGTACACTTGCTTATCTCACCAGATCAGTTTGAACATGCTCAAAAACTATTAAAAACACCTCTCTGGAACATGATCACTGAAAGTGAAACTGGAGAATATTTCATTTTCCAAATTCCTGATAAGTGTCCTGTCTTTCAGGCCCCAGCCTGCAGATCTGCTGATAAGAATAATATGGAGTTGTTCAAGGAGGGCAAAGATAATTCCATGACCTCCACAAATGTTCAAGAAGGAGGGCACCGTGGAATAATTTCCAAGAAAAAGAGAGGGAAATATGCACTTCTTGAATCTGAGGTGAGAAGAAGTGATAGAATCAGGACAATAAATGAAGGATTTAAAGTGAAACCATGCCCTGATATTAACTACCTCCCTTGTAATGCCTCCCCACCTAAACTGCAAAAGAAAGTTGTTAAAAATTTGTCTTCTTCCTTTTGCAAGGTTGTTGACAAAGATCTGGAGGAGAAACTCTCCAAGAGGCTTAAAAGGAAGAGTAAAGAGGAGCTGGCCAAGGTTTACAAGGCCAAGGAACAAGCTCCCACTACCAGTTTCTGATGATTAGTACAAACATAGGGAAACTTGTTGAGTGGAGCAATGCTCTATCTCCAAATGAATATGTTGGTTGGAACCCTCTTTTGATGCTCATGGCATGTAATGACCTTACTAGAACACCTCTCTGTTGTGTCTCTAAGTTCTTGATATGTCTGAAAACTGTCTGGATGATGCTTTGTGTTGGAAACATTTGCAATCTGCTTCTCTGTTTTGATCTGGGTAATGGGAATGCTTTCCATTCTGGTTGGATACCTAAAAGATATTTCAATGAATAAAAATAGATCATGGAATATCTTAAACTGGAATATTAGAGGTATTAATTCAAGAGATAAATGGAATTCTATCAGCAATAAGATTGAGGAGAGTGATTGTGCTATAGTTTGTTTGCAAGAAACAAAGAGAGAGGAGTTTGATCTTCAGTACTTAAGAAAGTTCTGTCCTAAGAGGATATCAAAGTTTGCTTCCTGCCTTCCATTGGAGCCTCTGGTGGTATCCCCACAGCATGGAATGACTCTATCCTTGAAGGAGAACTGTTGTTCCAAAAAAAATCTCACTATCAGTACAATTCACAAACAGGCTCTCCAACCAATCCTGGATACTAACCAACATTTATGGTCCTTGTTCCCAGGAGGAAAAGGCTGAGTTTTTGCAATGGTGCGGTAACATTGATATACCTGATGAAAATGATTGGATCATCATGGGTGATTTCAACTTCATAAGATCCCAAGAGGATAAAAATAGACCTGGAGGTGATATTAATGACATGCTTCTATTCAATGAGGCCATCAGCAAGCTAGGGCTCACTGAGCTTCCTCTGTAAGGGAGACAATTCACTTGGAGCAATATGCAAGAGAGGCCTTTGTTAGAAAAATTGGATTGGTTCTTCACCTTTGCCTCTTGGACAAATTCTTACCCTGCCACTAGTGTGCTACCCCTAGCAAAACCTATATTTGATCATCTTCCCTGCTTGATTAAGATTGAGTCCAAAATCCCAAAATCAAAAATCTTCAGATTTGAGAATCATTGGATGAAACATAATGACTTCATGTCCATTGTCCAAGCTGCCTGGAATATTCCTGTGGGATTCCCTGATGCTGCAAAAATGATCAATGCTAAACTCAAGAATGTCAGAAGAGCTCTAAAGCTCTGGGATAAAACTTTGCCAACCCTGAAAATTGAGATTGGTAAGTTAAATGAGTTTATCTTTATCCTGGACTTTCTAGAGGAATTCAGGGATCTTTCTGTTGTGGAATGGAATTGCAGAGTGTTGTTAAAAGAATACTTGCTTGACGTCCTAGACAGCCAGAGAATTTACTGGAAGTAAAGAGGGAAGATCAATTGGGTACAGTTAGGAGATGAGAGTTCAGACTTCTTCCATGCCAAAGAAACACTCAATCACAGAAACAACTCCATTGTTGTTTTACACGATAACAACCAAATTGATATTTCTGACCATGATGGTAAAGCTGCACTGCTCTGGAATAGCTTCAAAGACAGGATGGGATTTTCTTCTGAGACCAACATGCACTTTGATCTTGGAGAGATTTTTCAAAACTCATATGATCCCCAGCTTCTGCAACAGTTAGAGGTTCCTTTCTCTTTGCAGGAAATCTATATTGTCATTAAGGAGCTCCCAAATGGAAAGTCCCTTGGTCCTGATGGATTCAACAATGAATTCATCAAAAAGTGCTGGTGTATCATTGGACCTGACATGATTGAACTGATTCAGGCTTTTCATGTTGGTAGCATTTCTCTTGAGAGTATCAACTCTTTTTACATTACTCTCATTCTCAAGGTTGCCAATCCCTGCAAGGCCTTTGATTTCAGACCAATATCTCTACTTAACACTGCCCTAAAAATCTTGACCAAGCTTCTTGCAAACAGACTCCAGAAAGTCATCCTTAAGCTTGTGCATGTTAATCAGTATGGATTCCTAGAAAATAGAGCCATCCAAGACTGTATAGGATGGCCTTTTGAGTACTTGCACTTATGCCATAAGTCAAATGTACAAACTTTGCTCCTTAAGCTGGACTTTGAGAAAGCATTTGATACCATTGAGCACAATGCTATTGTGGATATACTTAAAGCAAAAGGTTTTGGCACCAAAAGTATCAAGTATATGGAAATGATTTTTAGCTCAGCTACATCTGTTGGCATGCTTAATGGTGTGCGTGGGGAGAAATTCTATTGCAAGAGAGGTGTGAGACAGGGTGATCCCTTATCTCCTCTCCTTTTTATGCTTGCTGCATACCTGCTCCAATCCATTCTTAATAAAGCACAAACCTTGGGTTTGTTGACTGCCCCTATAAAAAGTGTTGCTTGCCCTGATTTTGCAATTGCACAATATGCTTATGACACACTCATTGTGATCAAAGGTGACTCTAGACAGTTGATTTGTCTCAAGGCACTCCTGAACACTTTTACTGATGCTACTGGTCTGAAGTAAACTACCACAAGTCTCACATGATTCCCATCAATATTGAGGAGCCAAGAGTGGAACATTTCACCAATACACTTAATTGTCAGAGGGGCCATTTCCCAATCACCTACCTTGGAATCCCTTTGGGTACACAAAAGCCAAGAGTAGAGCACCTCATGCCTATTGTCAGAAGAATTGAAAAGAGGCTTGCTGGTGTAGCCAATTTTTTGACCTATGTTGGTAGACTTGTCATGGTTAAATCTATCCAATCCCCCCTTGCCATGTACGGCATGACATGCATAGATCTTCCTGAAACTGTCAAGCAACAAATCAGCAAATACTTGAGACACTACCTCTGGAGAGGCTCCAACATGGAGGACAAGAAGTCTGCTTTGGTGGCCTGGTCAACTGTTTGTAGACCCACAAACCAAGGTGGTTTGGGTGTTCTAAACATCAATGCTCAGAACAATGCTTTGCTACTCAAAAACATATACAAACTCTTCAACAGACATGACATTCCCTGGGTCAAGCTGGTATGGGCAGCCTATTATAGCAATGGACATCTTCCTGGTAGGCTCTTTTTGGTGGAAAGCTAATACTGCACTCCTTGATCAATACAATTCCATGGCCAGATGCACTATTGGAATGGATCATCATCTTCATTTTGGTTTGATCTCTGGAACACCCAATGCCTTCACACTCAGTTGCCTCATATTTTCTCCTTTGCAAAAAACAAGTTGATATCTGTTAGAGAATTCATGGCCACTAAATACATGGAAGATCTTTTCCATCTCCCCCTGTCAACTCAATCTTTCCAGGAATTCTAGATCAATGACTTACTTTGCCAAGAATTCAATCAGAATAGAAATTCCGATAACAATGACCAATGGAGCTACATTTGGGGAAGTCACCAGTTCAGCACATCCAAAGCCTACAGTTCTCTGATTGGAGTTAAACCAGTACCTCCTCACTTTAACTGGATTTGGGGAACCTGTTGTCAACCAAAGCATAAGGTTTTCTTCTGGCTATTTCTCCATGACAGGCTTAACACAAGGAACCTTCTCAGAAGGAATATTTTCTTTTTGCAGTCTTACAATTGTGCCACTCTCAATTGTCAAACTGAGGAAACACTCCATCACTTGTTCTGGCATGCCCATTTGCTGCATCTTGCTGGGACTTCATCTTCCCAAATAGAAACACAAACTCTTCAATTCATGAAGCTTTTGCAGATATGAAGCAGAAACTGAATGTCTCTTTCTCCATGGAAATCATCATCATAGCTGTTTGGGCCATATGGATGACAAGGAATGACAGAATCTTCAGAAACAATTATCCCTCCATATTGCACTGGAAGGAGCACTACTTCTCTGATATTAAGCTCTTGAGATATAGGGTTAAGAACAAGCATTCAGAGTCATTCAAAGAATGGCTTGAAACTGTTATGTAATTTTCTTTTTTTCCTTTTCTGGCTTAACTCAAGCCATGTAATGACTTTTTAGTTGTATTATTTAATAAAGTAAAAGTTGCAGTGGGGTCTTGCCCTACTATTTTCCCCCTCACAACTTTTGCTTCCCTTATCATAAGAGGCTAAAACTTGGCACAAAGCTTGGAAGTAAAGATACAATGATGTTTCTACAGTAGTAACAATCATCAAGACCACTAAAAACAGAAGTAAAAACCATCTTTGGTTGCTTCCCAACAAGCGCTTTCTTTTATGCCCTTAAGCTAGGCATAAGGCAAAATAAGAATCAAAGGTCTCCGAGATCATCGGATTCATAATAATCTTCAAATTGATTTTCAACAAGCTCATTCTTCTTCTTCCTAGGAAAGAGGTACTTACCTTTTGCCTTACCGTGTAAGCGTATGCGCCCGTTACCAATATCAATGAAGCCTTTCATAGCTCGGAGGAAGTCCCTCCCAAGCACGATGTTGCTTTGGTTTGGATCCATGATAAAGAAATCCATCGGTGCAACCCTATTAATGAATGCAACTTGGACTTCTTTTACCTTTCCTTTAACCTCTGAAATATCTCCATTAGCATGTTCATGATAAGATGACCATTTATCCATATCTAGTTTCAAAGAATCATAAACTATTTTTGGCATTGTTGAAACTATGGATCCAATATCACAAATAGCAAGGAAGTCTTGGTTAGAGATGCTAATCCTAACAAAGGGCTCCCAATCATCATCTATCTCCAACATTTCTTTCTTGGTGGACTTAATTTCCTCTACCTACCTCAAGTCTAGATCATCCATCCTCTTTTCAATAGTGGCAAGTCTATCTACAACAGTATCAGTACTTCGATCATAAAAAAATAACTAGATAGACCATGCAAAATATCAAGAGCTCTAGCTTCATCACACTCTAAAAAGTCTCCTTCAGCTATAATATCAAGAGAGTGTTTACACCACTTAAAAAGACCATGGTAAAAAATTCTAAGCACAAATTTTATAGGTATCCAAGGCATAATTATTTTATGTGCTTCAGAAATTATGTCCATCCCTTCTTCATATTTTCTCCATCCCTTTGACGGTAATCTAGAACTTCCGATTCCCTCAAAGCACCAAGTCCTAACATGTTCATCTAAATAAGGAGGACTACTAAAATCAAGATAAATAAAAAATTTGTGATTTTTTATATAGGACACAAAGATAAAAACTGAAAGGTAAATTAACAAGACTAAAAATCAAAGGTAAAAGATAGTGTGCAACTCCCCTATCTTAGCACTCGGAGTCCCCGGAAACGGCGCCAGAAATTTTCTTGATACTCTATCCTCGTTGGTTACCCCAAGTGGAAGGTTCAGATGTAGTGTAGCGGCAAATTTCCCCTATGTAGAGGATAGGGTTTGTCTCCCGTAGGACTCCGACAATGATAAGTAGGTGGCAAGGAAACAATGGCAACTTTTTAGACAAAAGTTCCTTCCTTGACCTGGACCTGCAGATGACACAAATAACTTTGCTCCCAACAAGTACAGAGAGGTTGTCAATCTCTCCGGCCTTGTTGTTTACAAAGGATCAATCGCAAGGGATAATAATGATAATGGTGATAGCAACTAGAAAGTAAAAGCAGGAAAATAAAAGAGTGTGTAACAGTGATGAGAATATGGACCGGGGTCCCGTGATGTTCACTAGTGATGTCTCGCTCCCAGAAGACGATAAAACTGTTATGCGAGGTAAACAAATTACAGCTGGGCAGATGACAGGATAAAAAATGCACCACAATGCTAATTATGCTACAAAGAAAGGACGAGGCTCAAAAGCATGGGCGGTACGTCAAAATAATTAGACCAAAATCCAACTGCATCTACTACTAATCATCCACCTTGAGATATCGATCCAGAACATCTCGCTGGTATTAAGTTGCGAGCCCCACCCAAAGTGTAAACCCAAAGCAACAGACAACTGCATTAAAAAGCACCTTGCGTAAAGTAAACAATCCTTGCAACCGCGGTTACAAGCACCATTGTTTTCCCCCTTGTGGCAACAGCACATCCCCTAGACTCACGTTTCTGTCACTCAAGCGAGTCATCGGGGGGCATGAACCCACAATCGAGCATAACGTTCCCCCTTGGAGTCACTACCTACTACTTGGCCAAAGCAATAAACAGCAACGGAGAACATGCAAGAATTACTTAGGAACGGAAATATAAAAGATAAGAACCAAATATATTACTCAATCACAATCTAAACATAGACTCGTAATCCATCAGATCCCAGCAAACTCAGCATAGTAACAGCAGAAAATTACATATGTTCCTCGATCATGTAGGGCAGCTCACGAGGTCTAAACCATGAAGAACAAAGAGGGGAGGAGAACATCACATAGCTACTGATCACGGACCCATGGTCCAAGGGAGACTACTCATGGCACATCCGGGAAGAATCCATGGTGGAGGGGAAGCTCCCAGAGGTCAATCCTCCCTCCGGCAGGGTGCTGGGAAGAGGGCTGCTGGAGCTCCTGATCTTGGTAGTGCGGCAGCGGCGGAACAGAGGCGAGATTGCGAAAAAGGGTTCTGTCCTTGGGGGTTTCGCGTCACGGAGAATAAATAGGCGAAGGGGGTAGCCAGGGGGGCACTAGGGGTCCAGGCGCCCCCCGGCGCGGCCAGACCCTAGGCCGCGCTAGGTGGCCGCCTCAGTCCCTGGTGGTGGCCCTCTGGCCCCACCCAGGTGATTCCGGAAGGTTCATTCATGCTGATTTTTTATCTGGTTTTTCCCGAATTTTTGGAGCACGTTTAATATGGGGAAACATGAAATAGAAAAATAGCAGAAAACAGAACTGGCACTATGGTGCACTGAGTTAATAAGTTAGTCCAAATATGATCAAATGTGTATGAAATTGTATCTAGATCATAGCAATATCACACAAAACATGCATGGAGCAAGCAGAAATTATAGATACGTTTGAGACGTATCAGGGACCCGGCCCATATTTCTACCACTGTTTACACCTCATTTTAGTTACTGCTTTATTTCCTTTAGTTGCAATCATCACTACTATTTCCACCCTTGTGTTTGATCCTTTGTAAACAACAAGACCGGAGAGATTGACAACCTCTCTGTACTCGTTCAAAGCAAAGTTATTTGTTTGTGTGTGAAGGTCCACATCAACCTCATCTCCATCTGGCAACTTAATCTCTGGCGCCGTTGACACCTACTTGCGGAATTTGGAGTCCTTCGGTTTGATAACCTTGGTATCTTCACCGAGGGAAACTTGTTGCTAGGCTACATCTCAGCCTTCCACTTGGGGTATGATACGTCCCAAACGTATCTATAATTTCTGCTTGCTCCATGCATGTTTTGTGTGATATTGCTATGATCTAGATACACTTCCATACACTTTTGATCATATTTGGACTAACTTATTAACTCAGTGCACCACAGTGACAGTTCCTATTTTCTGTTGTTTCTCTATTCCAGGTTTCCCCCATATTAAAAGTGCTCCAAAAATTCTGGAAAATCGGATAAAAAGTCAGCACAACGGAACCTTCCAGAGCCTCGAAGGAGGGCCAGAGGGGACCCACCTGGTGCCCAGGCGGCCAGGTTGCGCGGCCTTGGGTTGGGTCGCGCCGGGTGGCCGCCTGGACACCTGGTGGCCCCCTTGGCTGCCCCCCCCCCCCCCCCGCCCTTCGCCTATTTATTTCCCGTGACGCGAAACCCCTGAAGACAGAACCCTTTCTCACAATATCGCCTTTGTTCCTTCGCTGCCGCTCTTCCAAGATCGGGAGAGCCAACAGACTTCTTCCCGGCGCCCTGCCGGAGGGAGGATCGACCATCGAGAGCTTCCCCTCCACCATGGTCGCTTCCCGGATGTGCCGTCAGTAGTTTTCCTTGGACCATGGGTCCGTGATCAGTAGCTATGTGATGTTCTCCTCCCCTCTTTGTTCTTCATGGTTTAGTCCTCGTGATCTGCCCTACATGATCGAGGAACATATGTAATCTTTCTGTTGTCGCTATGCTGAGTTTGTCGGAATTTGATGGATTATGAGATTATGTTCAGATTGTGATAGAGTAATATATTCGTTTTTTATCTTTTATATTTTTGTTCCTAAGTAATTCTTGCATGTTCTCTGTTGTTGTTTATTGCTTTGGCCAAGTAGTAGGTAGTAACTCCAAGAGAGAACGTTATGCTCGATTGTGGGTTCATGCCCCCGATGAAACGCTTGAGTAACAGAAACATGAGTCTAGGGGATGTCTTGTTGCCACATGGGGGAAAACAACGGTGGTTGTAACCGCGGTTGCAAGGATTGTTTACTTTACGCAAAGTGCTTTTTAATGCAGTTGTCTGTTGCTTTGGGTTTACACTTTGGGTGGGGCTCGCAACTTAATACCAGCGAGATGTTCTGGATAGATATCTCAAGGTGGATGATTAGTAGTAGATGCAGTTGGATTTCGGTCTTCTTATTTTGGCATACTGCCCATGCTTTTGAGCCTCTTCCTTTCTTTGTAGCATAGTTAGCATTGCGGTGCGGTTTTAATCCTGTCAATTGCCCAGCTGTAATTTGTTTACCTCGCATAGCCGTTTTATCGTCTTTTGGGAGAGAGACATCACTAGTGAACATCACGGGACCCCGGTCCATATTCTCATCACTGTTTACATGCTTATTTACTTTCTTGCTTTTACTTTCTAGCTGTTATCATTATCATTATTATATGTTGCGTTGATCCTTTGTAAACAACAAGGCCGGAGAGATTGACAACCTCTCTGTACTTTTTGGGAGCAAAGTTATTTGTGTTGTGTGCAGGTCTAGGCAAGGCAAGTGGTTCTTTTCAGACGGCGCATCACTTGTCAAACCACCTACTTATCATTACCGGAGTCCTACGGGAAACAAACCCTATCCTCTACATAGGGGAAGTTTGTCGTTGTCCTACATCTTACCTTCCACTTGGGGTAACCAACGAGGAGTGGTGTTGCACCCGTCAACTCTCTCGCCATCAAGAAAATTTCTGGAGCCGTTGCCGTGGACTCCGAGTGCTAAGATAGGGGAGTTGCCCACTACCTTTTACCTTTGCTTTTTATTCTTGTTAGTTTACCTTTCAGTTTTTATCTTAGTGTCTTTCATCAAAAAACCAAAAAATAGTTGTTGTCTTTTGCCTTTGTCTTTGTCTGCCTACTGATGCTATCTTTACCATGGGTGTGGAACAACCCAAATATGGTAGGATGGACATGTTTCACTTGGATCGTCTTTGATCAATTTGTTCTCGCGCTAAAAACCCAACCGACTTGGTTGAGGGAAAATCATTGGATGAGCATGCTCATTATACGCGGCACCGCCTATCTCAGAAAGGGAAAGACTTATGGGATCAAATACAAACTTCTTATTGCTATGCTTAGTGTTTATGCCACATTTATGATTTTACCTGCTGATCTAATATAGATCATAAACACCTTCCTTTCGAATGTGAGTTTAATGAAAATGAGATCTTATCTTCTTATGCTAAAGGTGTTTATGATTACTTTGATATTAGAAAGATTGAAGAGTTTGTTGCTTTTAGAGGTGCTTATGAGATCTCTTCTTTAATTGAAAAGTATTATGATACTATTCACAAGTCTGAAAAGTATGCAGTTCTTTCTTATTGCTTCGAGAATTATACTTCCAATTCTTATATTGAGGATTTTTAAAATAAAATGTTTGTTGCCCAAGAAGAGGCTAATGATTGCATTGATGAGGAATCCCATGATTACAAGGACTCACTTGATACTTCCCTTTCTGATGAACTTAATACTTGCTTTGTTGATGGTCGTGATGCCAATATGGATTATGCTTGCGAAGATGAACTTGCTATAGTTCCTTATGTTATGTATGAAATCGTTGCTATTTCACCCACACTTGATTGTCCTATTATCCTTTTGAAATCTCCAACTCATATTCTGGAGAACTGTGCTCTTATTGAGGCTCAATGTGATGGGTTGCATTTATCTTATGTTCCTAAAGACCGTGTTGAAAATTACACACGTGTGCTTGTAGATCATGAACAACATGCTTTATGTGATAGTTATATTGTTGATGTTGTTCATGATGCTACTGAAAATTATTTTGAGAGAGGAAAGTTTGGTTGTAGAAACTCTCATGTTAGAAAAACACCTCTCTTTATGATTAAAGTTTTGAAGTTGTTCTTGTTCCACCTTCCTATGCATGTCACTTTGTGCAGATGCCTATGCATAGGAAGTGGGTTAGTCTTAAATGTGTTTCATATTTGCTTCTCGATGCTCTCTTTTTCTTCAAAATTCTTATCCTTGTGAGAGCCTCTTCTATAATCTTCATGTCTAGCTTAAAGGCGTAAAAGAAAGTGCTTATTGAGGCAACCAAAAATGTTCTTACTTCTGTTTTTAGTGGTCTTGGTGATTTTTACTACTGTAGCAACATCATTGTATCTTTATTTTCAAGCTTTGTGCCAAGTTATAGCCTCTTATGATAAGGGAAGCAAAAGTTGTGACATGCTGTCCAGAAAACAGATTATGTCTGCTTGACGGAAAAAATCGAAACAAATCACCAGTTCATATTTTTTATCTGATTATTTTACACAGCATGCTCTATATAATTTTGTAACTTTCGTATGTTCTGATTTTTTTTATTGGAGTTGCAGAAGTGTCCCGAAACAATCCTCTACTACATGTTGTTCTGTTTTTCACATATTCTGCCACGTTTTGCCTTTCCTTACTTTTGCAAACCTTAAGCTTGCATTTTATTTGCAAAACCCTTTTGGAAATCTTGAGAAATAGTAGCTATTCAAGAATATCTTTATATCCAGTGGGGGAAAAAAATTTATTAAGGGTACTAACCTCTCTAATCAGCTTATGATGAGTTATGTATGAAGGGAGTTTTCATGTGTGTGAGGGAAGATGATGAAAGAAGATCCGGGAGTGTCAAGCGTTTAATCTTGGCAATGCGCCCATGCATCCCCAATAAATATTCAAGGAGACTCAAGCGTCTAAGCTTGGGGATGCCCCGTGCATCCCCTTCTCCATCAACAATCATCAGTTCGTCCTTCGTCTCACTATATTTTTATCACTTCATGCGTTATGTGCTATGCTTGGAGCGTCTCGCTCTTAGGTTTACTTTTTAGTTTTCTTTATCTTTGCTTTCTGTTCATAACAAGTTAGACCCCAGCTTACTTTGTGTGGGAGAGAAACACGCTCCACTCAAATCTAGAACACGTCATAGGATTTTTCATGCTTATCTTCTTACTGTTGTTTGTTCTTTATCCTTTCGTAGCTACTTCCATGATTAGTTTTAGTCTTAGTTTGTCTATAGCAAGAGCCTTGGCTTTTGTTTAGTTTGTTGCTGGAACTCTCTTTAGTTTTCATGTTTATCTTGGTAAGAGAGTTGGTTGTTGCAGTGAGTTGTGTCTTGTCTTGAAAGTAGGTAATTGAGGTTGCTATTTAATTGTAGTAGTAACTTGCAATAGTTTTGAGGTATTAAAGTGAGTAATGTTTGAACTTTTGGTGTCAAGATCTCTAGCCTATTGGTGATAGGTGTCGTATGTTGAGCAATCCGTGTTTATTTTCAAAACCTACAAAACTAGTTGAGAACTCTAGCTAGTAGATGGATCACTAATCTTTGGAGGGATCGGATATTAGAGTACACTCACGTACCATGAGTCGAGGATGCGCAAGGATAAACAAACCCCCATACACTCCTCCTCGGGGTACTTGTCTCTTTGTGAACCTCCTCATTAGATTGAGAGTTACCGATAATAAGTGCATGAGTTCTTTCGACTAATGTAAGTATTGAAAGTTGACACTTCCACCTCCTCATATTTGCTAGCCTCTTCCGTGCCGTGCATTGCCCTCTTCTCACTCAGAGAGTTGGCGTCCACCTTCGCCGGTACATCCAAACCCTTGGCATGATACGCTCTGTCATCATAAACCTCCTCATATCTTTCCTCAAAACAGCCACCATACCTACCTATCAAGGCATTTCCATAGCCTTTTCGAGATATATTGCCATGCAACATCCACCTCTTCATGACTTGATCTTCATGTCATACATGTTCCTACTACACTGGAAGAGGCATACATTGCATACATCATGATAGCTACATCTTCTTTATGTTTGAGTACCTTGTAAAGTGTGAAGATCTTCTATACCCTCTTGTAAATTAGATTGTTTCCCTTAAGTGAGGAAAATATCCCAAAGTGGACAAAATAAAAGATCCCAAAGAGGAAAAATGAGAGTTAAATAGAAAGAGCCATTGAGGCCACCAAAAAATAGAAAAAGGAGAAAAAAGAAAATAAAAAGAGAGAAAGTGGAAACACTACTATCCTTTTGAAAGATCCACACTAGTACTCCCTCTTATCCTTGTACACCATAGAGATGATCATTTATGCATATAGCTATGTGGGTACCTTCACACTATAGAACTTGGCTTGCATATTCCAAGGATGAGCCTCCTCAAACGAGCTCTAGGTCTTCATGAGCGAGCAAGTTGGATGCACCCCCACTAGTTCCATTGGAGAGCTTTTCTTAGATCATATGTGCATCCGTTGCATGGCAATCCCTACTCCTCACATCATATCTATCATTTGGACTTCTCGCCCATGATTGTCCTCATTGATGTGAACCTTTCTCACCTTTTTGTCTTCCTCCTCCACCATATTTCTCTCTTTGCCATCCTAAGTGTCAACTTTCGTGCTTACTCTCATCCATTGCATGAGTGCTCATAATATCGAAAAGGAGTGGATCAAATTGACTTGTACCTGGCTAGTGGTCTGGGGACGAGTCAAGAGAAGATTCCAAAGAACACCAAGTGTGAAACTTTAGTAGATTGAGTTCTCAATAAAAAAAATACTTTTTTCGTATTCCCTATCCCCTTTCTTGCAAGCAAACACCATTTGGAGACATTCGAGTCACAGACAGAGAGAGTTCTGCAACTTAATGTTCTTTTGTTACTTGTTTCAATTCTAATATAGACTCTTGCATGTTATGACTTGAATTGAATCACATACCTTGATTACTTTACTTTTCAAAGTTCTTATATGGTTGCTAGCATGTCACCACAGAAATTATGCTTGTTATCATTTACCTACTCGAGGACGAGCAGGAATTAAGCTTGGGGATGTTGATACGTCCCAAACGTATCTATAATTTATGCTTGCTCCATGCATGTTTTGTGTGATATTGCTATGATCTAGATACACTTTCATACACTTTTGATCATATTTGGAGTAACTTATTAACTCAGTGCACCACAGTGCCAGTTCCTATTTTCTGCTATTTTTCTATTCCAGGTTTCCCCCATATTAAAATTTCTCCAAAAGTTTGGGAAAAATCGAATAAAAACTCAACGCAACGGAACCTTCCAGAGCCCCGAAGGAGGGACAGAGGGGCCCCACCTGGTGCCTAGGCGGCCAGGTGGCGCGGTCTAGGGTGGGGTCGCGCCGGGTGGCCGCCTGGACACCTGGTGGCCCCCCTGTTTGCCCCCCTTTGCCTATTTATTTCCCGTGACGCTAAACCCCCGAAGACAGAACTCCTTTTTCGCCATCTCTCCTCTGTTCTGCCGCCGCCGCGCTTCCAAGATCGGGAGCGCCAGCAGACTTCTTCCCGGCACCCTGCCGGAGGGACGATCGACCTCCAGGAGCTTCCCCTCCACCATGGACGCTTCCCGGATATGTCGTGAGTAGTTTTCCTTGGACCATGGGTCCGTGATCAGTAGCTATGTGATGTTCTCCTCCCCTCTTTGTTCTTCATGGTTTAGTCCTCGTGATCTGCCCTACATGATCGAGGCACATATGTAATCTTTCTGTTGTTGCTATGCTGAGTTTGCCGGGATCTGATGGATTATGAGATTATGTTCAGATTGTGATAGAGTAATATATTTGGTTCTTATCTTTTATATTTTTGTTCCTAAGTAATTCTTGCATGTTCTCCGTTTTTTTTTATTTCTTTGGCCAAGTAGTAGGTAGTAACTCCAAGAGGGAACGTTATGCTCGATTGTGGGTTCATGCACCCCGATGACACGCTTGAGTGACAGAAACATGAGTCTATGGGGATTTGTTGTTGCCACAAGGGGGAAAACGGTGCTTGTAACCGCGGTTGCAAGGATTGGTTACTTTACACAAAGTGATTTTTAATGCAGTTGTCTGTTGCTTTGGGTTTACACTTTGGGTGGGGCTCGCAACTTAATACCAGTGAGGTATTCTGGATAGATATCTCAAGGTGGATGACTAGTAGTAGATGCAGTTAGATTTCGGTCTACTTATTTTGGCTTATTGCCCATGCTTTTGATCCTCTTCCTTTCTTTGTAGCATAGTTAGCATTGCGGTGCGTTTTTAATCCTGTCAATTTCCCAGCTGTAATATGTTTACCTCGCATAGCAGTTTTATCGTCTTTTTGGAGAGAGACATCACTAGTGGACATCACGGGACCCCGGTCCATATTCTGATCACTGTCTACATGCTTATTGACTTTCTTGCTTTTACTTTCTAGTTTCTATCATTATCATTATTATTTGTTGCGTTTATCCTTTGTAAACAACAATGTCGGAGAGATTGAGAACCTCTTTGTAATCGTTGGGAGCAAAGTTATTTGTGTTGTGTGCAGGTCCAGGCAAGGCAAGTGGTTCTTTTCAGACGGCGCATCACTTGTCGAACCACCTAATTATCATTACCAGAGTCCTATGGGAGACAAACCCTATCCTCTACATAGGGGAAATTTGTCGTTATCCTACATCTCACCTTCCACTTGGGGTAACCAACACGGAGAACTATTGCACCCGTCAACTCTCTCGCCATCAGGGTAACCAATGAGGGGCGAGAAGCCATCATTTCCATCTCTCGGATGGACCCGGCGTCGGAAAGCTCCAGGTCGGATTCTCCGTCGAGGGTTTCGCTGGAGACTTCCGTCTCTTCCATGGATCCGCTAATGAATTTGATGAATGCAGAGGTGGTCCGATATGGGGATCGGCTCGCTTGTTCGGCCGGAACGTCCAGATCTAGCTCTGGCTCTGATCCGGTGGTCTGTCCGATGAAGAGGTGAATAGATCCGATGGGAACCCGGTAGCCTGACTCGACAGAGTCGGCCTCGGGGCCATAGGCTGCAGTATCGATGTAGAGCTTGCCACGCCGGATTCTGGTCATCTGACCGACGATGATTCCCTCCATGCAGTGTCGAGCTCCCTCCTGGATCTCAGCACCCTTGCACTTAGGCCCCATGGTGGACGCCAACTATCGTGGGAAAAACACGCCAGATGTCCTCATAGGAGAATTTAAGCGGGGCCTTTTCTGCGAGTGGGACAAGGAGGAAGATTCGGTCGGTGAGGAGTCGATCTGTGAAGAGTCAGCACAAGAGATACACAGGGATTTACCCAAGTTCGGCCCCTCGATGAGGTAAAGACCTACTTCCTTCCTTTCTTGTATTATATGTGGAGATCTTGATTACAAGGGAGCTAGAAGTCGTCGGTGTCCCAAGAAATAGTCTAAGATGATTCTCCTTTTGGATGCTCCGGGACCTCGGCTTATATACACGCCGGGTCCTGGGGTTTACAACGAGTCTGAATACTACACGACATGGAGTCCTATTCCATCTCCTTGGAGGCTATCTTGTCTCCCAAGGTGGATTCATCTCCTTCCTTGTGCGTCAGTCCTTGTCTTGTAAGACGGCGGGTATATAGGTCGTACCTTCTTCTGGGCGTTCTCTTCAATGAGTCGGACCATAGGCATACTCTCTGTATCTCGAGCAACAAGGCCTCTGGTTATTCTTGCCGGGTCTATGAATCATCCCCCGACAAGTCCACCGAGAGTGCTGAGAGATCCACCTGTCCTCAGGAGTGATGGTCTTCTCGGAACCACTGCGAACCTCAAGGGACACGACCTTCATCATCTAAATCTGACGCTGCCTGGCTATCTTCTCGCTCGCATGGGTTTGGTACAAGCGGTGCTGGATGTTATTCTGATGGAAGAAAATCTTGCGAACCTTAGCTTTGAACCGAGCCTAAGTAGACTTGTCAGCCCAAGGGAGCTCAAAGTCAGAGTCACTAGAAGCAGGATACTCAGTCTCCATCCTACCCTTCCCTTTGTTCTTGAACCTGGGAGTAGCATGCTTCTTTATCTTGATCTTATTGCGCCCATGAGAAATAAGGTGAGATAGATCATCAACGAGAGCATGGACGGGATAGTTTTCCTCCCAATAACTGTGCAGAAAATTCATGATGTACGAACCAAGTGAAGGAACTGCCTTGATCCTCATGTAGCTGAACATCTCCTGCCATAGCACATCGGGCACGTCCAGAGGAACACCCTTGCCCTTCTCAGAGCGAGTCATGAGCATCAAGTCCATAAAGAAATTTCATATCCATTCTTGATTCCCCACCTTTGGAATCAAGACATTCCTGTAGATACGATGCATGATATCATAGAGTGCCCTAGTATATACAAGGCAGTTCCTTCACTTGGTCCGTACATCATGAATCCCGCGGCCCTGAATATACAAGGGAACGAGCAGCTTAGTATCGGAAGCCAAGGCACCGTGAGAGAGGAAACCAAGCGCAACTCCTGACTCATTACATTAATAGCCCAGAGTAGCACAGAACGCTGACCAAGGAGCCGAACACCGTTGATCATGTGTCATCCAAGTGATAGTCCAGTGATCATCATTCCAAAGTGGATAGTGGCATACCACTGGTGGAGCAGCTGAGGATCCATATCACACTGGATGTTCATGAGCTTGATGAGATCAAACTCCTCACACACATCAAGAGCCTCCTGAAAATACCTAATATGTTATGTATGCCTCAAATGCTCAAAGTCAATCGACCACATGTGAGCCACCTTGTTCTTGAACTTGCTGAAAATATCCTCTACAATGTTGCACTATTGAGCATTCCAGAACTGAGAATGAGTCCAACCCGGGGCACGAGGTGAAAGGTATGGATTCTGGGCCCGGAAACGTTGGATCTCAGTCAGTGACATCTTTGACACAAGTTTTCCGGCCTTGGTCTTCAACATAGCAAACTTCTGACGCCGAGTCATCCCAGATGGACGGACAACATCATCTTCAGTCTCTGCGGCCTTCCGATAACGTTTCTTCCTTGGACGCGAGCCACCTCCTCCTGAGTGAGAACCACCTACCCAAGCAAGGTGAAGAGGGAATAGACAGATAAGGATAGGTGCACACTATGAGTGGAAGGAAATACGTGAGTACATAGAGTGTGCGAACAAATAGGCCTTCAGGCACCGGTAGTACCGTTGTCCCGATAGAATCGGGGCACGGGCGGTAGTACCGGCCGACCGGTTTTACCGCCATGAAGTGTGGTTGTACCGGTCGGACGAACTGTAGAGAATTTAGTCACCAAGTTGATCCAATCGGGGCCAAAAGGTCGATTTTGACCACCGATTTTAGTTTCTCAACATACTAGTCCCTAGAGAACTAACAACAAATCCACTCCATGTAAACATGATTGGTAGAAATCGATTGATTTGAAGCAATTCCAAAAATACGAGAGAAGAGGGGCATTACCCACATCCAGGGAGCACATCATGGAGGAGGAGCCTGGCACAAGCCCAATTCGATGGAGACTGGGAAGATCCGAGGCGCCAGTGGTGACCCGGGGCGGCGGCAGTAGGGTCCTAGTGGGAGGAGATGATGAACAGGCGGCGGGGAGTGGGGAATAACTCCCCGCGCCCGTGGAAGTTTCCTTTTTTACCACCCCTGTAACATCCCAATTTTTTCCAAATTTTTGAATGTTAATAAATAATATAATATTAATTGAATTGTTTTGATTTTGGGGTAAATGAAAAACTTTTCCCTTGAGTTTTTGTTTAAACCTTTACAAACCAGTTAATAAAATTGGATAATCATTTATCCAATAATGAAAATTTTGGTTGTGAACTTTATTCAAAATTTCAACGAATGATTTTCTTTCTTTTGTCCTTTTGAAATTTGGTACGAACCACAATTAAATATTTCCGAGTGAGAATAAAATTACTTTCTTAAATTTATTGTGGTCCCATACTCATTCTCGAATTCTTATTTTGGAGTTTATTGGATATTGACGTTTAAGAGATATTTAAATATTTCCAATAATTTAATAAACAAAATGAGAGGAGATAATATGACTTCTCCAAAAGCAGTATTGAATTTTTTTAATAATGTCGTTAATGAGTTTTTTTTTATAAAAATATATTTCTAAAATGTATTCTGAGAGGGAAATATAGTTTTCCTAGACTCTCTATGTTTTATTTGGCCTATACAATTTTATTTGAGAGTGTTTAACCCAAATAATAAAATAGGATTCCTAAGTCAATTGGACTGAGGTCATCTATCTAATTTTTTCCCTCTATCTCTCTTTCCTTTTTCTTTATCTTGGGACAAATTTTGCACTAAGGCCCATAGCCCGAGCGAGTTGTCTTCATCCTCTCGTTCGTTCATGTGTACGTGAACACAGAAGCAAATGGCCATGGCAACTGAAGCTCTTCCTCTTTTCCTCCCATCTACTCTTTTGACCGATTCACTTCCGAACCTCCACAAAAATTGTGGACAAGTTCATGAGGAATCCATTCATGGAAACAAACACGCGTTTTAATGCTTTTAATTGTCCATAATTTTCTCCATGAATGCCATTAAATTCATTTTCAAAACCTCGCTTTTAATGCCCATTATTTCTCCATGAATGCCATTAAATCTATTTCCAAAACCTCGCTTTTAATGTTCATTATTTCTTCATGAATGCCATTAACTCCATTCCAAAACCTCACCCACTCTCCTTCTATGGACCTCCCATGACCCTATAAATAACGCCCTTAGGACCCCTTTGAACCACACATCCCCACGCATAAAGTCCCTCTCCAAAACCCTCTCGTTCGTTAGCAATTCATCGTCGGAGTTAGGATACATCCGCACTTCCGGTGAAGATTTTTGTCGCCATGAAAGGTACCTAGTCCATATTTCTTCCTCTAGTTTCTTCCCCTTGCCGATGCGCAGCGTTGTGACATATTTTTCCTCTCGATTACAAGGCCGGAGCACACCGTCCATGTCATTGTGATCTTCATGCATTCTTCTCTACTCCGGCGGAACTTCTCGGCTATCCGAAGGCGAACATGGAGCTATAACCTTGTCCATCGAGTCGCCCAAATCATCCTCTACCCCGTTCGGCTGTTCGTTGACGCCGGAGACCTTTTTCCAAAATTCCGGCGATATCTCCGGTAAGATTTTCTCCCCTTTGTTCATCATTTTTTTTTGTAAAAAAATGAATAGGTGCGGACCTATCAGAACTCGCCACGTGGCATCCTTTTATTAATCCTTTAATTCATTTTAGCAAAAATAGTCAAACTTCAGAAATTCATATCTTCTATCCCGTAAGTCGGATTTCGACAAATTTTATATCCCCAGATTCCTTGGAAAATGTAGTTTATTATTTTCCAATAATATTCCACTTTTGATAATTCGAAATTTAACTCAAATTTATTTTATTAATTTGAGTATATTTGATATACATCTTATTCTATAATCTATTTGGAATATTTTCTTCATCAAATTTGATCCTTAAAATCAAATCTTTCTGTTTGGACAATTGTCACATTCTTTCCATCATATAAATACACTATTTAGTTATATCTATTTTTTATATAAATTTGGCTACAAAAATTCAATCTTCTCAACAAGATCATCACGATTTCTATCGGGTCTTTTTGAATCCAATCCAAGAATTGATTTCCTATTCAAATATGCATATGGACAAACCAACTGAGTTTGACATACTCTCCATCCAATTGATTTTATAATCAACCTCCAACATATCCAATTGATTTTAAAATCCTCGGATATATGATTGCCATCATATTTCCATCCAATCCAACTTGATCCTATCTAAACCTATCCATGCCATAGTAATTAGTTTATTAATAGTAATAACTAAATATTTATGTTGTAATTGTATCTTATTTGGATCTTCACTTTGGATTGAGTTGTGTGTTGAAGTGTTTCTCTTTTACCGTTAGATATATTGTAACGAGATGGAGAGATGACTACGAGTAGAATATTTCATCGTCAGGATCCAGGCAAGTTACTCTTTTGATCATGCTCCAGTATTACCTATATTTTTTATATGCATTGTAGTCCAACTTAAATATTATGCATTGATAGGATTATATATTATGCTATGCTATTACACCCAGTAGTTCATTGAGGTAGGTCTGAACCTTATATCATTGTCGCCACCGTGTAGAATTATACTGCTTTGCTAAGTAGACGTGGATTGGGAAGTGATTCATTATGAGGTATGAGTGACTAAGTAGTAAACAGGACCAAGATAATCTTAATGAACCACCTGGGTGGAATGGTTGGGGCACCCTGGAGGAACCAGTGGATTTTCCTGAGTGACCTGGAGATGGCCAGTAATCACTGCGGAATGCCACCCAGGCTTAAAGGGATCAATCATATTTTTTCATAACTAGAAGCTTACGTGTGCAGCCACAAGCTATTATGGGCTCTGGCTTGGTTGATTAGTTGTAGTGACTCTTACTAGGTGGTGCTACGAACGTAGTTATGAGTAGGTGGGATGGGCACCGCCAGAGTGAGGGAAACTCTTCTAAAAGACCATGTCTCGACCTTCTGGTTCTCATACAACATGCAGTGTGACGAACTAAAAAGGAGGTGGTCGAGTCTTGTGGGGAAAAGTGCACAAACCTCTGCAGAGTGTACAAACTGATCATGATTAGCCGTGTCCCCGGTTACGGACAACTTTGAGCATGTAGAAGTGGGAATGTTGACGGATCTCATCATATTTAATTAATCAATCGGGTTTAATCAACTTTGGGAATAGATTGACTTGGAGAAACCAATTCAATCATATTATGATCTTTGTAGTACTGTTATGATAATCTTTGAGTAGGACAAAATCAGCTTTATGCAAACTGAAACTCTTAGAGCTTTTCCACCAGCCAAAATTGCATGTAGAAGATAGGTCTGTTATATATTTTTTTGGGAGTAACTTGCCGTACATTCAAAGTACTGACCCATTTTGGGCTGTAACCTTCGGTGTTGCAGGATTGTATATGACGAGTAAGTGATGCGATGTAGGGTTACGATGTCTACACTCAACTTTGCCGTTGGTGTTGATGGGACTCCACTTATGTATTGTTTGTTTCCGCGGTCTATTCTAGCCCAAAGGCTATAAGGTAATAAATACCATGTACTTACATTACTTTTTGACATGTGATTTATGGTATTTCATCGAGTACTGTGTGTGCTAGCATACTGATCCAGGGATAGCACAGAAGCACAGTAGACTTGGTTCCCTTCGGGACCGGGTCGTTACAACCCCGACCGGTTGTACCGTTGTAAAGCGGCCGATACTACCGGCCCCTAAGGCAACCCTAAGGTTGCCGCGGTAGCTCTGGGTGCCTGGACACACCGGTTGTACGGGGATGAATCCGGTTGTACTGGTGACTGATAGGAGCCGGTTGTACCGTCCGACAGGCCAGTTATACCACCCAACAGGCCGGTGATGGCTTCTCGCCCCTTGTTGGTTACCCGAAGTGGAAGGTTAAGAAGTAGATAGTAGCAAATTTCCCTCAGTGAAGATACCAAGATTTAATCGATCAGTAGGACTCCGAATGCAGTTATAGGTGGTCATACGAGCAAGGCGTCATTTGAGATTACTTAATCACTTGACCTGGTCTTGCACTCAAAAGCAAATAACTTTGCTCCCAACGAGTTCAGAGATGTTGTCAATCTCTCTGGTCTTGTTGTTTACAAAGGATCAAACACACGGTGGAAATAGTAGTGATGATTGCAACAAAAAGGAAATAAAAGGAGTAAGTAATTGAGGTGTAAACAATGGTGGAAATATGGACCGGGGTCCCATGATGTTCACTAGTGATGTCTCTCTCCCAAAAGACGATAAATAACTATGACGGGTGAACAAATTATAGTTGGGCAATTGACAGAATTATAAACGTGCCGCAATACTAATTATGCTACAAGAAAGCTAGATGATCAATCGTATGGGCAGTACGCCAAGATAAGTAGACGGTTTATTCATCAGCATCTACTAACTAATCATCCACCTTGAGATATCTATACAGAAAATCTCGCTAGTATTAAGTTGTGAGGCCCACCCAAAGTTTAAACTCAAAGCAACAAACAACTTCATTAACAAACTTTGCGTAAGGTAAACAATCCTTGCAACCGCAGTTACAAGCACCGTTGTTTTCTCCCTGGTGGCAACAACACATCCCCTAGTGTCATGTTTCTTTCACTCAAGCTAGACATTGCGGGGCATGAACCCACAATCATGCATAACGCTCCCTCTTGGAGTTCCAATTTACTACTTGGCCAAAGCAATAAATAGCAACAGAAAACATGCAAGAATACTAAAGAACTAAAACATAAAAGGTAAACCAAATATATTACTCATCACAAGCTGAACATAATCTCATAATCCATCGGATCCCAGCAAACACAGCATAGCAACAACAGAACTAATACATAGATTCCTTGATCATATAGGGAAGCTCACAAGGGATAATAATTGAGGCACAAGATTGGAGAGTAAACATCACATAGCTACTGGCCATGGACCCATGGTCCAAGGTGGAATACTCATGGCACATCTAGGAAGTTCTCATGGTGGTGGAGAACCTCCCGGAGATCAATCCTCCCTCCGGCAGGTTTCCGGGACAGGGTCTTCTGGCGATCCCAGTCTCGGGATCGCGGCGGCGCCAGAACAGTTGTGAAAATCGCATAACGGATCCCCCCCGGGGTTTTTGGAGCGAGAGGTAAATATTGGCCAAAGAAGCGCACCGGGGGGGCCTGGCCCCACCAGGAGGGTCCCTGGCGCGGCCTCCCCCTGTCCGCGCCAGGTGGCTGCCTGGGAGGGGTGCCACCCCCTCCGGCTCTCCTTCGGGCTTCCAGAAGCTTCTGAACTGCTTATTTTTTATATATATTTTTAGGATTTTTCCGAGCACTTTAAATATTGGGAAATACTTGCCATGCACGGACAATAGCACACAGAAACTGGCACTAGGGCACTGAGTTAGTAGGTTAGTCCAAATATGTTGAAAAAGTATGAAACTATAGCAAAACATACTTCGTGTAGTAAAAGCTTTAACCGAAACTTCATGATCAATATCATTAGTTTCTTCTCTAATTGTAGATCTTTGCTTCTGGAACATATTCCTTTGCGCTACTCTGACATCTGGAGGGAAGGTCAATTACCTTGGTTGAACTTTCACTTTTCTTCCATTAACACATCCATCAAGAAAATTTCTTGACAAACACCAAAACACTTAGCAACACATGTTTTGCTCTTTTGGTTCTAGTTATGGAAGATGCATCCATAGTTGTCTAAGGATATACTACAAAGATAATTTATCACATAAATCAAGCTTCCTAGAAACCACAACACACCATAACATATACAGTGTTGGTTTCCACGAACTCATATGTTTCCCTATACTGAAGTGAGTGTTTGCCTATTAATCTAATAACTCTAAACAATAATAATGTAACTAGGTAAGAGATAACTTAGACCATACATTATTCAGTAGAGTATGATTATAATGTTCAGGCACGTCAACAATATTGAAGTGGTCCAAGGATTGTAATTTGTGAAACAACTTTCACAAGTCTTTTATGCCCAAGACTAACTCAAAACATTCGTCACTTTGATCAAATCGTAGAGACTTGTTTTTCTTGTTAATTTAATATCCGTCTTCATACTAAAATTCCTTTGATCATATCAAATTATTTCAGACTCATGTTTCATTAGTGAATACACATATTCATCTAAGTCCACATATGAAGTTCACAAAATAATGATATTCATTACTTGCTGAAATACGATACATCAATATGTATGATATTCAACAATTGGTGTACACTCTGTTTTACCAGAACGCGAGGTTTCAGTCATCTCACTTAAAAGGCATGGTTTTCATGTGTTAAGAGATCAAGTATCTCAAAACTTCGTCATACCATTCATGACTCAAACGGTAGTGTCATTATTAAGTTTGGAAAATTATTGGCATTACAATATTTCTTATAAATGATCAAACTACTATCATCAATATAAGAATAACTCATTCATAATCGTAATGTGACCATAAAATATATCATTCATAAAAGGAGAACAACTGACTATTTTCTCACTAAAATGAATAATTGTCTTCGCGAGATGCAAGACACACTAATAAAGTTCACATTCAAACGATCATAAATTTATTCATATAGTTAATCAAATGATAGATGTAGAGGGAGAGTGCTATCGACCATCAACTATCTTGATTATCGTCAGCACACATTGTCACCTCATCCCTTCCAAAGCCACTCTATAATCAGCAAGTTAAAGCATTGAATACTTGATCATCCGCAATTAATATTTTTGGGGAAAGACATTTATAACTCATATATCAAATATACCTTCTTCGTCAATGACTATTGCTGCATTGGTTCTACCTTTAAATTTCCCAACTTTAATCATGACCTCATGACAGGTGAATGATTCTCGTTCATGACATAGTCTAGACACGGTCTTTGTAGCTGGGAGGAAGCGGGTGCCACTTCCCATTTATCGCAAAGTAACCCGTCATTCAATAGTCCAAGTTATACACAAGGTGTTCATGTATCTTATACATTTTCCATGTGACTTTCTTAGCAGGTTGTTCCTTCCACCATGTTTGAAAGAAACCCCGTCCATATACTCATATTCCATTACTCTGATTTTTGACTTAGTTCTTTCAAGTTCACCTACCATGTCATACGTGTTAGTGTCGTTAACATGCATTCACAATTCAGATTCCATAGAATGAAGTATGGTGTATTGGACAGCCATTAATAAATGATGGTGAGTACGATACTTATCATCATCTTCCTTAATTATGGAGTTATCATGTGTATCTCCTAGAAGTTCTCGTATTACTTTATCAAGTCATTACTAACGAGTATGTCTCTAACAGTGTTGGTAACAATCAATGAAGTAAGTCCCATTTATCTTAAAATCTACTTCACACTAAAAGAGCCAGAGCTTTAAACATTTGGGGTATGACATTATCTACAATGATATTTGATAAGACAAGAAGATTAAGTTCATAACAGGAGTTCATGTTTTAAAACAATTCTGGAACTCCCACTCAGAAAAGCATCCCTCATAGTTTATTCTAAGTGATTACACAATCCTAGAAGAACATACCTCCCCCGATCGTCACGGCCATCAGTATGTTGTTTAAGGTAGGCCATCATGCCAATCACATCATTCATGTGACTCATGCTTGATCTTGCGATCCTTGTGTCCCGAGGCCATATCTGCATATGCCAGGCTCGCCACAATAACCTTAGTGATTATATGCCGCGTATGCAAGGCCATGTTTCTGGACATGCTAGGCTTGCTCCACCCATCTCTTGTGAACGTAAAAATGTTTGACACTCGTGTGACACGTGATGCCTCCATAATGAAGAACTTTCCAGATGGTGCTTCACTAAGGAAGGACACTTTGGTGAGGGATCATCATATAAAGCTATCGTCGTATATCTAACATATTAGCAAAACGGGATGCAAAAATATATATATCATACTAACTATGATGCCCCCCTGTATATTAAAGTTTAGACGTCTCTACTTTATCTTTTGCAAGTTTTACGTGGCTACTAGGGCTTTCGAGATAGAACCATTTCTATGCCTACGAATATACAACCACAACAACTCAGCAATTTTCTCTATTACACCCCTGTCGGATCCCTCCATTGCAAACGACTTCGCAAAGATAATGTTAGAGAGACAGACACACCCAAAGCCACTTATATGGTACAAGCCATATGTTAAGCGTGGAACCAGTCTCGCGTAAACGCGTAAGGTCGGTCGAGGCTGCTTCATCAGGACATTGACGCAATGCTAAACGAGTACACGTGGGAGGGTAACAATTGGAGAATTAATGCCACATACTAGATGTGTTCTATCCATACAATAGATCTGCGCATAGCCTTGCTCATGATACCACTGTTGGGGTTTGGGGCAGAAAACAATAAGTTTTCATAACCAACGAGACCCAAGCCCAAGACCAATGTTATGATGATGCATGTAACGGATGGAAATAGGTCACATACCAGTATGTATTCCATTAAGCGGGAAACGTTCCCGCGTGAAGGTGGTTGATGTAGTCGTACCGGCAATCCCAGATGTCGCGCAGATCCACGATGACTCCAAAAGCCACCCGGTCCTTGTCGACTGATGACGGGATTACGTCCCCGTCGGAACATTGTCGATGAAGACTACGCGATACGGCCACGACGATGAAGGAGCACCACAAGTGTAGTGCCTCGCGGGATTACACACATACGGTGTACATGACGTTCCCTTCGGGCTCCGAACCAGGCGAGTAGTGGAAATAAGATGGATTCAGATCCCGATTCCAGCAGCATGGCGGTGTGCGTATGGTGGACAAATCCCCAACCAAGTGTAAACTCCAAACAAGGGGAGTCCACTCGAGGAAGGAGAAAGGAGGAAAAGAGAGATTAGAGAAACTTGTCTAAAATCAAAAGTTATGAAGAAAAGAGCACCCCTACCCCTCCTTATATAGGCCAAGGGGGGAGGCCACCCTCCCTCAACTTCCCATGTCGTACTTAACCAAAGGGAGAGGAAGGGAGTGCGCCATGGGGAGGTGGGCCCCTCCCTTGGCGCATGGCTCAAGGGGGGAGCTCCCTCCTTCCCCTAATGGGCCTCTTTAGGCCCATATGGCTTTTCTTCCATTTTTAATTCTATTTTAATATTTAATTATGTTAATTAAATAATAAAACATATTTAAAAATTATTAAATAATATTTTGAACCTTTCAAAATATCCAGAACAATTTCTGGCCTTCACCGGAACAATTCTGGTGTTCTCTCTTATTTCTCCGATGATCCCGAATCAATCCTTATTGCGTCAAATACCCTTAAGTGTGAAACCCTACGGTCTGGGAAACAGCTGACATGATCAAGACACTCCCTTGATCAATGACCATCGATCAGACCTGGTTACAATCCTAGATGTCCCCTGCGCTTCCATCGAATGAACTTCATCGTTGTTGGATCCGTTAACGTTGAGTCATGTTCCCTTTGTCCTATGGTACTTCGTTTGTCCAAGGTTTGATCGTCGGTATCCAATATACCTAGTTTATCCTCGTTACCGACAAACATGTTTACTCATTCCCATGATATTACAACCCCGTGACCTAGTCACATGATTGCAATCTTTATGATGTAATATCACCGAGTGGGCCCAGAGTACCTATCCATCACTCGAATGGAAAAATCCCGCTTTGATCTATTTGAATACTCATTAACGTATCTACTTCGGAATACCCAAAGTACACCTTTATGGCCAACATAATTCAGTCAGGTGGTGGATGCAAATCAAAGCATCCTAATAGATAGTAATTATGTATGATCATTACGGTCAAAGGATCTGGTCACTACGTTATCGTTATCGCAATGTTGAACTTATGAGACGCGATCACATTACAACACTTCTGGTGGGTGGGTGTCCATCATATCATTCTCCCAATGATACGACCCCATTATCAATTGGAAATTATGTCTTCATGATCAGGAAACCTTGATCATTCGATTGAAAGTGGACTAGTATACTAGAGTTAACTATGGACCTGGTTGTTGTATGCCACACGTGTATTAATGTTTCCGCTTAATATAGTTATAGCACAATATAGAACTTATTATGAACTAATGGGATATGCTAATAAACTTATTTTATTTTCCTCTAGGGCACATTCCCAACACTGGCCGCCTGGGAGGGGGTGGCCCCCCTCTGTCTCTCCTTCGAGACTCCGGAAGCTTCCGACTCGCTGATTTTTTATATTATTTTTCTAGAATTTTTGGAGCTCTGTAAATTGGGAAAAAATGTCTGCAAATTAAAGACATCAGCAGATAGAAACTGGCATTGGGTGCACTGAGTTAGTAGGTTAGTCCAAATATGTGTAAAATGATATGAATGTGTAGCAAAACATGTAGCAATGTCACATAAAAGGGCATGGAACAAGCAGAAACTATAGATACGTTTGGAAGGTACCAACATCCCCAAGCTTAATTCCTGCTCGTCCTCGAGTAGGTAAATGATAACACAGATAGTTTCTGTGGTGACATGCTAACACACATATAATAACTTCAAAGTAAAGCAAGTAAGATGTGCAATTCAAGTCAAGATAATAACAAGCAAGAGTTTATATCTAGTATTGAAGCTAGCAAAGTATGAACATAAGGGTGCAAGAGCTCTCGCTGTCCGTGACTCGAATGTCTCCAAATGGTGTTTGCGTGCAAGCAATGGGAGATGGGTTTAGAGAATAAAAAATAATATATAGTTTAATTGAGAACTCAATCTACTAAAGTTTCACACTTAGTCTCCTTTGGGATCTTATTTTCACTCACCCCCAGACCACTAGTCAGGTACAAGTCAAACTGATCCTCTCCCTTTCGACTTTGAGCACTCATGCAATGGATGAGGGTGAGCAAGATATGTTGGCACTTGGGATGGCAAAGAGAGAAATGATGGGGAAGGAAGACAAAAAGGTATGAAAGGCTCACATCAATGAGGACAATCATAGGAGAGAGAAATCCAAATGATAGATATGATGTGAGGAGTAGGGATTGCCATGCAACGGATGCACATATGAGCTAAGGTAAGCTCTCCAATGGAACTAGTGGGGGTGCATCCAACTTTCTTGCTCATGAAGACCTAGAGCTCATTTGAGGAGGCTCATCCTTGGAATATGCAAGCTAAGTTTTATAGTGTAAGGTCACATAGTTATGCATGAATGATAATCTCTATGGAGTACAAATATAACAATGGAGTACGTGTGTGGATCTTTCAAAAGGAATAGTAGTGTTGCCCCCTTATCTCTTTTTATTTCTTTTTTCTCTTTTTTATATATTTTTTTATTTTTGTGGCCTCTTTGGCTCTTTCTATTTATATCTCATTTGTCCTCTTTGGGATCTTTTAATTTTTCCTCTTTTGGGATCTTTTAATTTTTCCTCTTTGGGATATTTTCCTCACTTAAGGGCAACACTCTATATTTTACAAGAGTATAGAAGATCTTCACACTTCACAAGAAGTACTCAACATAAATAAAGATGAACACTATCATGATGTATGCAAATGTATGCCTCTGTCAGTGTAGCAGGATATGCAATGATACTAGCGCGTCATGTAGCAATAATAAGGGCAAGGCCCAACTAGCATGCGGCTCCTCGATCAAGCAAAAGAATGTATGACATGAAGATCAAGTCATGAGCTGGTGGATGTTTCATGGAAATGTATCTCAGAGAGGCTATGGAAATGCCTTGATAGGTAGGTATGGTGGTTGTTTTGAGGAAGATATAAGGAGGTTTATGATGACAGAGCGTATCATGCCAAGGGTTTGGATGCACCGGCGAAGTATGCGCCAACTCTCAAGATGAGAAAGTTCAATGCATGGTACCGAAGAGGCTAGCAAAATATGGGAAGGTGGAAGTGCAAACAATCGAATACTCACATTTGTCCGAAGAACTCATGCACTTATTATTGGTAGCTCTCTATCTAATCAGGAGGTTCACAAAGAGAAGAGTAGCCCGAGGAGGAGTGTATGGGGGTTTGGTTATCCTTGCGCATCCTCGACCCATGGTACGTGAGGGTACTCTATATATTCCAACCCCTCCAGAGGTTAGCGATCCATCTTGTAGCTAGAGTTCTCAACTAAATTTTTTTAGTTTTTGAAAATTTGCACGGAATTCCCAAAAAACGACACCTATCACTAATAGGCTCAAGCTCTCGGCAGCAAAATTCCAAACATTACTCAAATCAATACCTCAAAACTATTGCATGTTACCACTACACTTGTAATAGCAACCTTAATTACCAACTCATGCAAGACACACAACTCAGTGCCACAAGACCACGCTCTAAAAAAGATAAGCATGAAAACTAAGAGAGTTCCTAGAACAACATAAATAAAATATCTTAAAAATATAAGCATGAAAACTAAGAGCTAAGCATGATAGCAGTTATGAAAATATATAGAACAAGCACAGAAAGAAAGATAAGCATGCAAGCCTATGTTGTGTTCTAGGGTGGAGTGGAGCATGTTTCTCTCCCAAACAATGAAGGCTAGGATCCAACTTGTTATGAACAGCAATCAAAACTAAAACAAACTAAAAAGTAAATTGCAAGACGCTCCAAGTTTAGCACATAAATGTTGGGGATCGGCGCAGAAAACAAAAAAAAAATTCCTACCTACGAGTCCCGAACCCAAGATCTATGATATGCTGATGTATGTAACGGAAGGAATCGGTGTTCATACCTTTGAAGACCAAAAGAGGGAAACGTTCCTCGAACGTGGTTGGCGTAGACTCTGATCCTACGACCTCCCTGTCGTGTTGAAGAACCTCCGACGATGAAGTAGCACCACACTTGTAGTGCCTCGCGGGATTACACACGTACAGTGCAACCGACGTCCCTCCGGGCTCCGAACCAGAAGAGCAGCGGAAAGAAGATTGATCTGGATCCCGATTCCGGCAGCGCGAAGGTGTCCGAATGATGGTGAAACCCCCAACTAGGTGCAAACTCCACACCAGGGGAGTCTGCTCTAGGTCAGAGAAACAGAGAGAGAGAGAGAAACTCAATGTTGTGTTGAAAAAGGCACCCCCAACCCTCCATATATAGGCCAAGGAGGGGCTCCACCCCCTCCCCTTCCCCCATGTGGGACTAAACCCCCAAGGGGGGGAGTGGTACGGCTAGGAGGGGGGATGGTCCCCTCCCTTGGCGCCAAGCCCAAGGGGGGAGGCTCCCCCTTCCCCTCATGGGCCTTTTAAGGCCCAAATACCTTTTCATCTTTTTAATTAATTATTTAAATCATTTTTTATATTTAATTCTGTTAATTAAATAATAAAACATATTTAAACATTAATATATGTTATTTTGAACCTTTCAAAATATCCGGAACAGCTTCCGGCACCTCCCGGTACACTTTCGGTGTTTTCTCTCTTTTCACCGATGATCCCGAATCAATACTTAATGCATCGATTGCCCTTAAGTGTGACACCCTACGGTCCGGGAAACAGTAGACATGATTGAGACACTCTCTGACCAATGACCATCATGTGGGATCTCGTTACAATCCTTGATGTGCCCCTACGCTTCCATCGAATAAACTTCATCGTTGTTGAACCGTTAACAATATGACTTGATCCCTTTGTGCTTTGGTACTATGTTTGTCCGAGGTATGATCGTTTGTATCCAATAACTAGTTCTTCCTCCTCTCCGACATAACATGTTTACTCATCTGTGAATATTACATCTCTTGTGACCTAGTCACTTGCTTGCAAGCTATTGATGCAACACCACCGAGTGGGCCCAGAGTACCTATCCGTCACTCGGATTGACAAAGCCCGCTCTAATTTATTCCATACTCCTCAACATATCTACTTAGGAATACCCAAGATACACCTTTTCAGTTACCATGTTTCAGTGTAATGGTTAATGCACTCAAAGCATCCTAATAGATAGCAATTATGTATGATCATCACGGTCTAAGGATTCAGTCACTATGTTATTAAGTCATCGCAATGCTGAACTTATGTGACTTGATCACACTGCTATGCTTAAGGTGGGTGTGTGTCCATCACATCATTCTCCTAATGATATGACCTCATTGTCAATAGACTATTATGTTCTCATGATAAGGAAACCTTGATTATCAATTTCCCAATGAGCTAGTATGCCTGAGTTTAACTAGGGACCAGGTTGTTATATATCACACGTGTATTAATGTTTCCGCTTAATACAGTTCTAGCACAATATATAACGTATTATGAACAAACAGATATGTGACAAATATCTTTATTAATTTGCCTCTAGGGCACATATCCAACAGTCTCCCACTTGCACTAGAGTACAAATTACACTAGTTTACATCAGGTATGTATCTAACACCAATAGTCTCTCGGTGTTGTTCAAACTTGGCTTGTGGAAGAGGTTTAGTCATTGGGTCTGACAGATGCAGATCCGTATGTATTTTGCAAATCCTAGTATGACCATCCTTGACGTAGTCCCGCGTCACATGGAAACGCCGGAGAATATGCTTGGTTGTAGAGTGAGTCATCGGCTCCCTTGCGTTAGCAATGGCACCCGTATTGTCGCAATAAATGCTAACAGGGTCAGTGCAACTAGGGAATACGCCAACCTCGATGACGAACTTCTTCAGCCAATGCGCTTCATTTGACGCTTCACAAGCGGAAATATACTCCGACTCCATCGTAGATTGGGCGACGACTGACTGCTTGCCGCTCCTCCAGCTAATCACACCACCATTCAACATAAACACGTATCCCGTCTGGGATTTTGAGTCATCGGGATCAGTACCAAGACTGGCATCGATGTAACCTATTACGGCGAGCTCTTCTTCACATCCTCCATAGACAAGAACCAGATCCTTAGTTCTTCGTAAGTACTTAAGGACGTTCTTCACTGCAATCCAATGATCCATTCCAGGATTACTTTGGAAACGATTAGTCAGACTAATCGCCAAGGTCACATCTGGTCGAGTACACAGCATAGCATACATGATAGAACCTATGGCTGAGGCATAGGGCTTTGAGGACATTTTCTCCATTTCTTTTGATGTTGCTGGGCATTGAGTCACACTCAATTTACTTCCTTTCATAACGGGCAAGAGGCCTCTCTTGGCGTTATCCATACTGAACCTCTTCAATATCTTCTCAAGGTAAGTTCTCTCACTTAGTGCTAATAGGCGTCTTGATCTATCTCTATAGATTTTAATGCCTAATATGTATGCAGCTTCACCTAGGTCCTTCATGAAAAATTGTCCATTCAAATATTCCTTTACCCCCTCTAGATATTTCACATCATTCCCTATCAATAATATGTCATCCACATATAGTACTAGGAATTTCACAGAGCTCCCACTCGCTTTCTTATAAACACAGAATTCTTCTTCATTTTGGACAAATGGACCGTTGAAGTTTGCATACCTTACCAGCGTCCTTAGGATCAAAAAAACTTCCGGTTGTACCACATACAACTCTTCCTCAATGTTGCCATTTAGGAACGCGGTTTTCACATCCAGCTGCCATATTTCATAATCGTAATAGGCAGCAATTGCTAGCAATATCCGGATAGACTTTAGCATCTCTACGGGAGAGAAAGTCTCTTCGTAGTCAACTCCTTGAATTTGTTGGAAACCTTTTGCGACAAGTCGAGCTTTATAGACAGATACGTTTCCGTCTGCGTCAGTCTTTTTCTTGAATATCCACTTATTCTCGACGGCCTTTCGGTCCTCGGGAATATCCACCAAAGTCCATACTTTGTTGGCATACATGGAGTCTATCTCGGATTTCATGGCTTCCAGCCATTTCTCGGACTCGGGTCCCTCCATTGCTTCTTTGTAGTTCGCAGGTTCGTCAGGTTCATTTAACATGACTGCATTGACAAGTTTCCCATAAAACTGAGTTTTTACTCGGGCTCTTGATGACCTGCGGGGTACAATAGGATCCTCTTCATCTTTATCATGATCATCATGTATGTCACGATCATTATGAATATCATGATGATCGTTCTCTTCAGATCCCACTACGGAAGATGGTTCCGGAACAACTTCCATTGCCATTTCTTCCACTTGGAGTGATTGGTCAATCATCTCGTTGAGTTCTATTTTCCTCCCACTCAATTCTTTCGAAAGAAACTCTTTCTCAAGAAAGCATCCAGTCTTGGCGACAAACGTTTCGCCCTCAGACTGGTTGTAGAAGGTGTATCCAACGGTTTCCCTTGGATATCCCACAAAGATGCACTTATCCGCTTTTGATTCGAGTTTGTCAGGCTAAAGTCTCCTAACATAAGCCTCACAACCCCAAATCTTCAAGTGAGACAACTTTGGTTTCTTGCCATGCCATTCCTCAAATGGTGTTGTCTTGACGGATTTGGAAGGTGCCCTATTAAGAATGTAAGCGGCAGTTTCTAATGCATACCCCCAGAATGAGACAGGTAAGTCGGTATGAGACATCATCGATCGTACGCTAGCCAATAGAGTTTGATTACGTCGCTCAGAAACACCGTTACGCTGAGGTGTTCCTGCCGGCGTAAGTTGTGGTACGATGCCACAAGTCTTAAGATGATCGCCAAACTCGTGACTTAAATACTCGCCTCCTCGATCGAATCAAAGGTGCTTGATTTTCTTCCCGAGTTGATTCTTGACCTCACTCTAAAATTCCTTGAACCTTTCAAAGGTTTCAGACTTATGTTTCATTAAGTAGATATACCCATATCTGCTTAAGTCATCTGTGAAGGTCACGAAGTAACGAAGACCATTGCGTGTGGGGACGTTCATAGGTCCACATAAATTTGAATGTATGATCCCTAACAAGTCTTCCACACGGTCCATTGTTCCATTGAATGAAGTCCTTGTCATCTTGCCCATAAGGCATGGTTCACATGTGTCAAGGGATCCAAAATCCAATGACTCCAAAAGTCCATCATCATGAAGCTTCTTCATGCGCTTTTCACCAATATGACCAAGTCGACAATGCCACATCGTCATGTGTTCTTTGCTACTAGGTTTTAATCTTTTGGCCTCTATGTTATCAATATGAAGTATATCACAATCGAGATTAAGAATGAATAAGCCATTTTTCTCCGGTGCGTGAACATAAAACACATCATCCTTATAAATCGCACAACCAATTGTATCTGACTTAAGAGAATAGTGGTCTCGCTTCAATCAAGAGCCACTAACGATGTTCACACTCAATGCGGGTACATAGTAGCACTTATTCAAAATCAAAACTAATCCCGAAGGGAGACTAAGATGCTTCGTGCCGACCGCCACCACTTCAATCTGGCAGCCGTTTCCCACGCGCATCGTCACTTCATCTTTCATCAAGCGTCGCCTATTCCATATCCCCTGAGAGGAGTTAGAAATGTGAGCAACCAATCCTATATCAAATATCCAGGATTTGTTCCCAGCGCTTGTTAAGAAAAGATCAATAACGTGTATATCAAATATACCTTTGTCTCTTCTGACAATCTTGCCAGCCTTCTTATCCTCTAGGTACTTGGGGAAGTTGCGTTTCTAGTGACCATCACCCTTGCAGTAGAAGCACTCAACGCCGGGCTTGGGTCCAGGTTTGGGTGCCTTACGAGGAGTGACAACTGGCTTGTCACCCTTCTTCGGGCTTCCCTTCTTTCCCTTGTCCTTCTTGCCAGACTTCTTGAATTAAACGGTCTTGTTGACCATGAATACAGCATGCTCCTTCTTGATCTCAACCTCAGCAGTTTTCATCATGGCGAACAACTCAGAAGGGGTCTTAGTCATCCCCTGCATGTTGTAGTTCAACACAAAGCCTTTGTAGCTAGGGGGCAGCGACTGCAGCACCCTATCAACAGCAAGTTCATCTGGAATCTGACATTCCAGAGCATTCAAGCGTTGAACGTAGCCAGACATCTTGACCATGTGCTCACTAACACTGCTATGCTCATCCATCTTTGCTGAGAAGAAAGCTTCAGAAGCCTCATAATGTTCAGCTCTGGCTTGGGGTGCAAAGACGGCCTTGAGGTCGGTGATTATCTCATATGCACCCATCCTCTCAAAGCGTTTTTGCAGCTCAGCCTCCATGGAGTAAATCATTCCACACTGTACAAGGTTGTAATCATCCGTCTTGGAGAGGTAGACATTCTTATCATCCTAACTAGCGTCTGCTGGTGGTTCGTCACCTAACGCGGCCTCTAGTACGTATGCCATCTTGAGGGGAACGACGAGAATCCTCAGAGTGCGGAACCAGTTGGTGAAGTTCGACCCATCGGTTTTCAGTTTGTCTTTGTCTAGGAATGACCTTAAGTTGAATGAGGGGCGAGGTGCAGCCATCTACAATGGTTATTTGCAAAACACATATTTAGACTTTGTTCATAATTGGAGTTCAATTCTAATTAATTCTAAAACTCCCACTTAGTTAAACATCTCTCCAAATTTACTAAGTGATTAACATAATCCTAGTTTGAATGATCATCCTCGAATATCACACGGCGACGACACATCTCCCTAGGTAGGCCATCATGCCAATCATATCCGTTATATGACTCATGCTTAACCTTTCGGTCATCCGTATCCCAAGCTCATATCTACATATGTCAAGCCTGCCAGTCGAACCTTAGTGTATGGCTGTTCATCAAGGCCATATCTGCATATGCTAGGCTTGCCAAACCCAACCTCATGCGATCACTAATGTATGTATGACACCCGATCGTCACCAATCCTGCAATCATCTCTATTACACCCCTGTCGGGGCCCTCCGTTGAAAACGTCTTCGCGTCGCTAATGTTAGAGAGAGAGACACCCCCCCATCCACTTATATGGTACAAGCCATATGTCAAGCGTGGAACCAGTCTCGCGTAAACGCGTAAGGTCGGTCGGGGCCGCTTCATCAGGACATTGCCGCAACGCTAAACGAGTACATGTGGGAGGGTAACAATTGGAGAATTGATGCCCACATCCTAGATGTGTTCTACCCGTACAATACATCTACGCATATCCTTGCTCATGATACCACTTTTGGGGATCGGCGCAGAAAACAAAAAAATTTCCTACCTACGAGTCCCGAACCCAAGATCTATGCTATGCTGATGTATGTAACGGAAGGAATCGGTGTTCATACCTTTGAAGACCGAAAGAGGGAAACGTTCCTCGAACGTGGTTGGCGTAGACTCTGATCCTACGACCTCCCTGTCATGTTGAAGAACCTCCGACGATGAAGTAGCACCACACGAGTAGTGCCTCGCGGGATTACACATGTACAGTGCAACCGACGTCCCTCCGGGCTCCGAACCAGAAGAGCAGCGGAAAGAAGATTGATCCGGATCCCGATTCCGGCAGCGCGACGGCGTCCGGATGATGGTGAAACCCCCAACCAGGTGCAAACTCCAAACCAGGGGATTCCGCTCTAGGTCGGAGAAAGAGAGAGAGAGAAACTCAATGTTGTGTTCAAAAAGGCACCCCCACCCCTCCTTATATAGGCCAAGGAGGGGCTCCACCCCCTCCCCTTCCCCCATGAGGGACTAAACCCCCAAGGGGGGAATGGTGCGGCTAGGAGGGGGGATGGGCCCCTCCCTTGGCGCCAAGCCCATGGGGGGAGGCTCCCCCTTCCTCTCATGGGCCTTTTAAGGCCCAAATACCTTTTCACCTTTTTAATTAATTATTTAAATATATTTTTATATTTAATTCTGTTAATTAAATAATAAAACATATTTAAACATTAATATATGTTATTTTGAACCTTTCAAAATATCCGGAACCTTTTCACCGATGATCCCGAATCAATCATTAATGCATCGATTGCCCTTAAGTGTGACACCCTACGGTCCGAGAAACAGTAGACATGATTGAGACACTCTCTGACCAATGAACATCATGTGGGATCAGGTTACAATACTTGATGTGCCCCTACGCTTCCATCGAATAAACTTCATCGTTGTTGAACCGTTAACAATATGACTCGATCCCTTTGTGCTTTGGTACTATGTTTGTCCGAGGTATGATCATCGGTATCCAATACCTAGTTCTTCCTCGTCTCCGACATAACATGTTTACTCATCTGTGAATATTACATCTCTTGTGACCTAGTCACTTGCTTGCAAGCTATTGATGCAACACCACCGAGTGGGCCCAGAGTACCTATCCGTCACTCGGATTGACAAATCCCGCTCTGATCTATTTCATAGTCCTCAACATATCTGCTTCGGAATACCCAAGATACACCTTTTCAGTTACCATGTTTCAGTGTAACGGTTAATGCACTCAAAGCATCCTAATAGATAGCAATTATGTATGATCATCACGGTCTAAGGATTCAGTCACTATGTTATTAAGTCATCGCAATGTTGAACTTATGTGACTTGATCACACTGAAATGCTTAAGGTGGGTGTGTGTCCATCACATCATTCTCCTGATGATATGACCTCATTGTCAATAGACTATTATGTTCTTATGATCAGGAAACCTTGATCATCAATTGCCCAATGAGCTAGTATACCTGAGTTTAACTAGGGACCAGGTTGTTATATATCACACGTGTATTAATGTTTCCGCTTAATAAAGTTCTATCACAATATATAACGTATTATGAACAAACAAATATGTGACAAATATCTTTATTAATTTGCCTCTGGGGCACATATCCAACGATAACATATGAAGCGATAAAAATATAGCATGGAGAAGGACGAACTGATGATTATTGATGGAGAAGGGGATGCACGGGGGCATCCCCAAGCTTAGACGCTTGAGTCTCCTTGGATATTTCTTGGGGTTGTATGGGGGCATACCCAAGCTTGAACGCTTGACACTCCCAAATCTTCTTTCATCATCTTCCTTCGCATACTTGAAAACTCCCTTCACACGCAACTCATCATAAGCCGATTAGAGCGGTTAGTACCCATGATAAAATATTTTTTATCCACTGGAAATAAAGATATTCTTGTAGAGCTATTGTTTCTCATGATTGCCAAAAAGTTTTTGCAAAGAAGAAGAAAGTTTAAGGTTTGCAAAACGATGAACACGCAAAATGTGGCAGAATCTGTGAAAAACAGACCAGCAGGTAGTAAATAATTTTTTCGGGGTACTTCTGCAACTGAAATAAAAAACTCAGAACATACACACGAAAGCTAATTGTATAGAGCATACTTTCAAAAAAATCAAATCAAAAAGATGATCTGCTGATCTTTTGGCTAATTTTTCCGTCAAGGGGACAGAATCTGTTTCTGGACATAATGTCACAACTTTTGAACTTTCTTACAATCGGAGGCTAAAACTTGGCATAAAGCTTCAAAATAAAGATACAATGATGTTTCTACATTAGTAAAAATATCAAGACCACTAAAACTGAAAGTAAAAACATCTTGGGTTTCCTCCCAACAAGCGTTTTATTTTATGCCTTTTAGCAAGGCATGATACAAGAAGATCAAGTTTTGTCAATATCAAAAGAATAGCTTGCCCGTGTAACGGACTCATAAGGTAACTTAATCTTCTTTCGAGGGAAGTGTTTCATTCCCTTTTTTTAGGGGGAATTGTAATCTAATGGTCCCTTCTTTCAGGTCAATGATAGCACCAACGGTGCGAAGAATAGGACGTACCAAAATAATTGGACATGACGGAGCACACTCAATGTCCATAACAAGAAAATCAACGGCAACCTAATTATCATTGGCAATAATAAGAACATCATCAATCCTTCCTAAATGTTTCTTTACGGAAGAATCAACAAGACGAACACCTAAAGAACATGTATCAAAATGTTTCAAATTGAGCATATTATACATTCTTTTGGGCATAACGGAGGCACTAGCTCCAACATCACATAAAGCAAAGCAAGAGAAATTATTCAATTCAATTTTTGACTATGGGATCCCAACCATCTCCTAGCTTTCTAGGGATGGAAGTCTCTAGCTTGATCTTCTCCTACCTAGCTTTGATAAGAGAATTAGTAATATGGTCGGTGAAGGCAATGTTAAGTGTGCTAGTGTGGGGGTCTTTAGCCATTCTTTGCAAAAATGTGATAACTTCTGAAAGACTACAATTATCAAAATCAATTTCATTGCTATTAAGAAAAATTGTAGTTTCATCCTATATATTTGATTTTCTTTCTATTATAAGAGTTTGGACGTCTTCCCAAGTTTGGGGACGGGTAGGAGCAACTTAAAAAAGGCTCAAATTTCTTTCCTGGGAGACCATGCCATGGGAAAATTCTCCGTAATAACTAACATAGTCACAAGGTCTATTAATTTTATAGGTGCCCATAGTGGCAAGTGGAGCAATAGAAGTGCTGACAAAATCATTGTTGTTGTGACTAGTGAAGTCACTCAACTTAGTGTTTTCAATGGAACCAATAGTTGTAGCAGCAAGCAAGAACAAAGCAAACTGTTTTTTTGTGTGGTTTTTGATAAAGGATACTAAGATAAAAACTAAAACGTAATCTAACAAGACTAAAAAGAAAAGATAGAAGATAGTGTGCAACCACCCTATCCTGAAGATTGGAGTCCCCAGCAACGGCGCCAGAAATTTGCTTGATGGTACGAGAGATGATAACGGCTTCTCGCCCTTCGTTGGTTACCCCAAGTGGGAGGTTGAGATGTAGATAGCGGCAAATTTCCCTTGGTGAAGATACCAAGGTTGAGTTCGACCAGTAGGACTCCAAGGTCGACAAGTATGTGGTGCAAAAAGTGATGCACTGTCTGAATAAAATCACTTGCTTAACCTGGACCTGCACACAGAAACAAATAACTTTGCTCCCAACGAGTACAGAGGGTTTCTCAATCCCTCCGGCTTGTCATTTACAAAGGATCAAACGCAAGAGGATAGTAGTGATAGTTGCAACTGAAAGTAAAAGCAGGAAATAAAGTGAAAGTGTAAACAATGTTGGAAATATGGACCGGGGTCCCATGATGTTCACTAGTGATGTCTCTCTCCCAAAAGACGATAAAATAGCTAAGCTGGGTGAACAAATTACAGCTGGGCAATTGACATAATTATAAATGCACCGCAATGCTAATTATGCTACTGGAAAGTTAGAGGCTCGAATGTATGGGCAGTACTTCAAGACAAGTAGACCGAAATCCATCTTCATCTACTCACTAATCATCCACCTTGAGATGTCTATCCTGAACATCTCGCCGATATTAAGTTGCGAGCCCCACCCAAAGTGTAAACTCAAAGTAACAAACAACTTCATTAACAAACTTTGCGTAAGGTAAACAATCCTTGCAACCGCGGTTACAAGCACCGTTGTTTTGTCCCTGGTGGCAACAGCACATCCCCTAGTCTCATGTTTCTGTCACTCAAGCTAGACATCGGGGGCATGAACCCACAATCATGCATAAACGCTCCCTCTTGGAGTTACTATCTACTACTTGTCCAAAGCAATAAAAAGTAACGGAGAACATGCAAGAATTACTCAAGAACAAAATATAAAAGGTAAACCAAATATATAAATCATCACGATCTGAACATAATCTCATAATGCATCGAATCCCAGCAAACCCAACATAGCAACACCTGGTAAATTACATAGGTGCCTTGATCATGTAGGGCAGCTCACAAGGACTAAGAATTGAAGAACAAGATTGGAGAGAAGACATCACATATCTACTAGTCATGGACCCATGGTCCAATGGGGACTAGTCACGGTACATCCGGGAAGCGTCCATGGTGGTGGAGAAGCTCCCGGAGATCGATCCTCCCTCCGACAGGGTGCCGGGAAGAGGTCTTCTGGTGCTCCCAATCTTGGAAGCGCGACGGCGGTGGATTAGAGAGGAAATTCTCGATGTGGGGTTCTCCTCGAGGGTTTTCGGGGGGGGAGGTAATACAGACCGAAAGGGGGCACCAGGGGGTGTCTCCACCTCCCAGGCACCCTAGGGGCGCGGCCAGGAGGTGGGTCGCGCCACCTGGGAGGGGGTGGACCCCCTCCGGCTCTCCTTCGGGGCTCCGGAAGCTTCCTTCTCGCTGGTTTTTTATATTGTTTTTCTGGAATTTTTGGAGCTATGTAAATTGGGGAAAAATACCTGCAACTTACAGACATCAGTTGTAAAATGATATGAAACTTTCACTGGGTGCACTAAGTTAGTAGCTTAGTCCTAATATGTATAAAATGATATGGAAGTGTAGAAAAACATGTAGAAATGTCACATAAAAGGGCATGGAACAAGAAGAAATTATAGATACGTTTGGGACGTATCAGTTGGCGGTGGCCGGGAGGCTGGCCGTGGCCCGATTCGGCCCGGGTCGGGCCGGTGGCGGCGGATCCAGGCCATACATGGTCCGAACTGGCAGTGGAGGCGGTTGGGGCGACGTGGCGGCCTCTGAGGTCCCTGGATCTCAGATCTGACGGCCAGATCTGGCTGGGGCTTGGGTTTTGGGCTAGAGAGGGACTTTGGGATAATTTTTGGGGCATATCTGAGGGGGTGGCTGCAACATTGGCTTAGGGAAAACCTAAAATGGAAGGGAGAGAGTGGTGGTCTATTTTTAGGTTGGCTGGCAGGCAGATTTACAAAAATGCCCCCGATTTCTCTCTCGCGTCCGGTGCTCCACGTTTCTAACCGCCGGGAGTCCGTACGACCTCCGATTCAGATGAAATCTCGAACCATGCAACGAGCCGTTCACCTCTACCTCGCTTCGAAACCGTTTTCCGGCGCCCAATGAAATAATCCATTTATTTAATAAATGGGATTTTCGTTTCGATGGCGATGGATGGTCTTGTGCCGGAAGTTGCGATGTTGATCGAGTGAAATCCGGTGTCTCAAAAGGTCGTGTAGCATGGTGGAAAGGTTCGATCACGCATGCCATTATGAGAAGGACGTGAAATATATTCGCCAATTAATAAATTGGCGAAGCAAATACTACAAACAACTCTAACAATCAACAAAATAAAGCAACAAGCAAAAAAAATTAATTAGGGTGGAATTTCTGGGCTATTATACCAAGCACTTGGTCCAAGGTATGATCTTGAGAACGTAGTTTGTATGCAATCTTGGTCGCAAGACGTGCTCTCTCTTCTTGAGAATCATCTTCGTAAGCTTGACCACCACCAAGGACTTTCTCATCATCTTGAGCTTGCCCTTGATCTAGAACTTGATGTTTGTGACGCCCCCAAAATCGAACCGTGTATAGTAATCATACACGCAAGGTACACGATCGAGATCAGGGACTCACGGTGAGATGTCACAACACAACTCTACAAATAAAATAATACAAGTTGTTTAATACAAGCCAGGGGCCACGAGGGCTCGAATACAACAGCTCGAGAGCACAAAGTTAGCGGAAGAAATAGTATCTGAGTACAGACACAAGGTACACATGATCTGCCTTAAGAAGGCTAGCACAAAAACAACAACGATCGAAAAGGCGAGGCCTCCTGCCTAGGAACCTCCAAACTACTCCTGGTCAACGGGGAACTCGACGTTGTAGAAGGCATCGCGGATCTTCATGTTGCGGTGGTCGGCATCGGGGATCTCTTGCTCCTAGACTCCAAGGCTCCAACGTCCACTACAGCGGCCGATCAGGCAAAACAAAAGGGGGGAAATAAATCAAGGGTGAGTATCTAGTATACCCGCGAGTCTTACGTCCGCTACTAAGCATTTATGCAATTGTATCAATGGAAAGGGGAGGCTATATATAGTGGACTGAGTTGCAGAAAACCGGACTAATGAAGAGAAGCTAGGCCTATCGAAGACTAGCATCTTCCGACAAGTCTTGCAGCATGAGAAGAGAACAGCCAACAGTTCAATAAAGCATAAAGTAACAATGGAGAAGAATTTGTTGCAGCATTATATAATAGTAAGTTGTATAAGATAACAATTAACAATGCCTCCGAGAATCCTCCCTCGACTTCCCTGCGAGGAAGAAAACCATGAACCAAACAGTTTAGTAGTAGTAGTTAGTAGTAGTAGAGTCTGGCTTCAGCATAAAGCGTCCTGTTACCATGGACACGGCTATCCGAATAGATTATCATCCCTGCAGGGGCTGCACTACTGTTACCCTGCACGCTCGGATCTCCAGGGTGGCGTACACCTTGTTAAGGAATGCCCCACCAAGGTTATCCGATACGCCAAAGTCCATCCTTCAATCTCAACAGAGATTCCATCCGCCGGTCTAAATCCTAAGCACAAAGGGACTTTGGACCCCTGCCCTTTGTACTCCTGCACGGTACGTGACTGGCCGGTGAAGCAGACCCACCTCCCACTACCGGAGTAGGCGGTCCAAGCCCGGCAATCAGCCCGAGGTAAAGCTGACATCTGAAGAGCCATCGAACGAGGCTACAACGTAGAGGGCCCACACCGTAATCCCACGTGGAGGTAATACGTATAGGGCATGTCGACCCACTCAAGTTATCCACCTGACCCATTACGCATTTTTAATTATTTTCTGTCGGGACAACTGTTATCGTTGCCCCTATCCGGGTGAGTCGCGGACAACGACAGCAGCCAGGTCCACCCCCATAACCAGAGCTGGTGGCCGCCTGCCCTATCGTCCCACTAACTCGTGCGGTTACCAACAAGGTGAACCGTCTCCTTACCTTATCTCGCGTGTGCTCTTTGAAGAGCCCGACTTTCGTACAACAGGGTATCTCACGGCCAACGAGCGAGGACCAGGCCCATGATGGTATCCGTCTGTCCTGTCGTCCCGATACAATCCCTGCGTGGGCATCGTTGGGTCACCTGACTCCTTACCTTTAAGGACACCAGTTGATTCGAGTGCCTACCATCAAGTGAAACCAGAAAGAATCACCCTCGATGGTACACTTGAAGAGGTTCAACAGAGACATCAGCGGAATGAACTAAAGAGGTAAACCTCGTATCATCCCGGTGATGCTACGCCACTGAGCCGACGAGAGTGAAATACGAGTCCGTCCACTCGTAAGTCAAACTCGAAGCGACTCGGCAGAGTCTCACTGTTGTAGGTTCCCTAGGGTGTCTGCTTTGATCCGTACATGTTGCAGTTATAATACTTTGTAATCCGCGTTCACTCACCAGAGTGATCACGGCCCGCTATTCTAAACCTAGATAACAATGCGCAGGGTTCACTGCTGAATAGAATATATATATTTATAGGCAGCATAGGATAACGGAAGGTACATCAAGGGGCGACAAAAAAAGGCTATACAATTAAATAAGATTGTAACGTAGCAGCAGTAACAATGCCTAGTGCAAGAAATGTACGGAAAAGATAGGCAATATCTGGGGAAGGAAAATGGCTCTCCTTTCCTGGAAGCTCGACAATAGAGGTACGATCGTCGACGAAGTAGTCGTACTTGGCATCGGTGTCGTCGGCGGCAGTGTCGGGGTCTAGCGGAAGAATAAGTGGGAGAAACAATAAATACATGGCAATAATAACAATACAATTGCAAGACATGGCAATACGTTGTACACGATGTTCTAACGCAGTGTTCGGTGATTTGCCCGGAGCAGGAATTTATCTAGGGAGGACTCATCAGTACCGGGTGATTACCGGACAGATGATCCGTAGGGGAAGGTTCCATGTTTGCAGTGTTAGAGGCATATGACATCCATGAGGTTAGCGTATACGTGTTCGTTGATCCATTCTGAACAACTTTCATGTTCAAAACATTTTCATCCGGAATGTTTTACCGGCTCCAGTCGTCTGACAGACAGATGAACCAGAGGGGAAATGTTCCACGTTCGGTATGTTAGAGGGGTGCGGTGGGCATACGAATAGCGTATTTGAATTCGTGATATTTTTCTGATCAATTTTCATGTATAAATTTTTTTCATCTGACTTACGGTTTAAAAGATATTGATTTTTAAAGTTTTAATCATTTTAAAAGAATTTCTAAATTTCTTTTAATATTAAATAGACATTATCCAGAACAGTACTGGCTGACCAGTCAACTGACATGTGGGACCCACATGTCAGCCTCTGGTTATTGAAACAATTGATTTTCTGTTTTAAATAATGCACTGGACCCACATTTCATACTCTAATGATTATATAAATTCATTTTAATTAATTCCGAAAGTTGTGGGACCCAACTGTCATAGACTCTTAGCAGTAGATTAGTTTTAATCTAATAGGGGGTTAGTGCTAATCTTACTGGTGGCCTGGCCCACCTGCCAGTGAAACAGAGAGGGGGGATTAGCCCGTGCTCTCGTCGGCGGCGAGCTACAGGAAGCACGGCGAGGACCTAGCGCACGACACAGTGCACTGTTTTGTGAACCGTTTGCTCCTACGTGATTTACGGGATGTGCCGCGTCCATTCCTGCCACTTGCGCGAGCAGAGATGGACCAGGGTGGCGGCTATGTCTAACGCGGCGGCGGCCGGAACACTAACAGGAGGAATCGAAGCTATAGCACGCGAAATGGAGCTCAATGATACGTCCCAAACGTATCTATAATTTCTTCTTGCTCCATGCATGTTTTGTGTGATATTGCTATGGTTTTGATACGCTTTCATATCTTTTTATAACATATTTTGGAACTAACCTATTAATGGTTGCAAAAGTGCACAAATTCTTGTTTCTCTACTTTATGTGCAAGAATTACTTGAATAAAGGAAAAATCACAAAAAGAAGCCCTGTAAGAGTTCGACTCTAACTTTCCTGAAATCTGTCCCCACCAGACAGGTTTTAAAGGTCGCCTCGGAAACGCTAGAATACGGCCTCAAACCGAAAAACTTAAAACTACAGAGTTGTAGGAAAAACAATCCGGTGGATCTAGAGATAAAATTTGGCCCAACCGGAGTTCGTATGCTCCCTCCAGGCCTGAAATACCGAAGACTTAATCTGGATGATGGGAATCCGAGAGTCTATATAAAGAGAGAAAACCTAGGTCAAAGGGCCCCACGAAATTTCCTCCCCCTTGGCAGCCGTCTTGAGGGGGAGATCAATCTCCACAGCAGCACCATCTCCAAGGAAGAAGAAGGGGGCCAAGGGCCGCTGCCCCCAAGGGCCGTGGCCGTGGCCGTGGCCGTGGACGTGGCCGTGGCCGCCGCCGTTGTCGTCTCCTTCATCTCCTTCGGGTTGCACCTCTCCATCAACAACTCTCTCTCTCTCTCACCATGTCCATGTGTGAGTAGTTCCCCTCGGGGCTAAGGCTAGTATCTTGATCAATGTGGTTTCTCTCTCTCTCCCATGATGTGATCTTTGTTGTGATCATAGGCTATGTTAATCTAGGGTGATCCATGATGTTTCCCCTTCTTCTATGTATTGGATTTGATGTACTCACTTGATCCTATCTAGTACAATCCCCGAGACCATGGTGACAGCGGTCTAATGGACATGGGTTAGAAGAATATTTCATGAGTGATTTCCTCTTTTGTGTGTGGATTGAAGATTGAGAGTCTCTTGGTGCTTGTCTTTGACTATCCTTTAGATATGTTGTGGTGATTGTGGTACTCTCTTTGGATGGACCCGGTGACATTGGGAAATCCATAGATGAGAACTACGAACTCTGAGGTGTGCTTTTCTAGCCCTACACAATTCTCGTCCTCTCTTGACCACAAAGGAATGACCTCCGAGTACGTCTCCATTGCATGTTTTATGGGAAATATCATGTGATTAGACTATGTTAACGTTGTTGGGAGTTTCCACTAGTGAAAGTATGAAGCCTAGGCCTTTTTTCCACCATTGCAATACCGTTTGCGCTCACGTTTACTACTTGTTTGCTTGCTGCACTTTTTATTACAGATTTATATTACTTTGTTTTGCTACAGCTATCACCCATATTTTACCATCTCTTCGCCGAACTAGTGCACCTATACAACTTCTAGTTGTATTAGGTGTGTTGGGGACACAAGATACTTCTTGTATCTTAATTGCAGGGTTGCTTGAGCGAGACCATCTTCAACCTCTACTTCCCTGAGTTCGATAAACCTTAGGTCATCCACTTGAAGGAAATTGTTGTTGTCCTACAAACCTCTGCACTTGGAGGCCCAACATAGTCTACAAGAATGGAAGCGTGCGTAGACATCAAGCTATTTCTGGCGCCGTTGCCGGGGAGGTAAGGTTTGAAGGTATATCTTTAGATCTTGCAATTAAATCTTTTCGTTTCTTGTTTTTATTTTCACTAGTTAGGCTTATGGAAAACAACAAAAATATTATGAGAGAGCTTTATGAGCTCTACCTTGAGTTGGGACATGAAGTGTTTGAAGAGAAAAGCAAAAAGCCTATGGAGCTTTATTATTTGAACAACACTCATGATAGTAGTAATGTTATTAGCATGTCTTCTTTGAATACTTTTGGTTCTAATGATATGCAAAGCCATAAGCTTGGGGATGCTAAGTTTTATGAAGATGATCTTTTTAGCTCCCCAAGTTTTGATGAGGAAATTTATTTTGATGATACTTTGCCTCCTATCTATGATGATTATTGTGATGACACTTATGCTATAAAGAATAAATTTTTACAAGTGCATCATTATAAGAATGATTCATGTGATAGCTATTTTGTTGAGTTTGCTCCCTCTATTACTAATGAGATGATTTTTCTTATGTGGAGAGTAACAAAATTTCTATGCTTGTGGATCATGATAAGAATTTTTTATGTGATACTTATATTGTTGAGTTTATTCATGATCCCACTGAAAATTATTATGAGAGGGGAATATATGCTTATAGATATTTCAATAATATCAAGTTCCCTCTCTTTATGTTGAAGGTTTTGAAGTTGCACTTATTTTGGCTTCCTATGCTAAAATCTTTATGCTTCCATAAGTTTTTCCTCTACAAGATCCCTTTGCATAGGTAGCATGTTAGACTTAAATGTGTTTGTTATTTTCTTCTTGATGCTCTCTTTTGTTCTTCAACTCTTATTCCTTATTCCTATGAGAGCATCATTAAAATCTTAAGCCTATCTTTATGGCTATAAAGAAAGAGCTCTAGGGAGACAACCCTTGTTATCTTTAGTTTGAGTTTTTACTTTCAGTTTTTAGTGGTCTTGATGATTGTTACTAATGTAGCAACATCATTGTATCTTTATTTTCAATCTTTGTGCCAAGTCTAGCCTACGATTGCAAGAAAGTTCAAAAGTTGTGACATGCTGTCCATAAAACAGATTCTGTCCTTGGACGGAAAAATTATACTAAAATCACCAGATCATCTTTTTGATCTGAATTTTTTTGAAAGCGTGCTCCATACAATTGACTTTCGAGCGTCTGTTTTGAGTTTTTTTATTCGAGTTGCAGAAGTACCCATAAAAAATTCTTTACTACCTGCTGTTCTGTTTTTCATAGATTCTGCCACGTTTTGTCTCTCCTAACTTTTTCAAACCTTAAGCTTGATTTTTCTTTGCAAAAACTTTTTGGCAATCTTGAGAAACAATAGCTCTTCAATAATATATTTATATCCAGTGGGAAAAAAATATTTTATTAAGGGTACTAACCTCTCTAATCAGCTTATGATGAGTTACGTATGAAGGGAGTTTTCAAGTGTGCGATGGAAGATGATGAAAGAAGATTCGGGAGTGTCAAGCGCTCAAGCTTGGGGATGCCCCCATGCATCCCCAACAAATATTCAAGGAGACTCAAGCGTCTAAGCTTGGGGATGCCCCCGTGCATCCCCTTCTCCATCAACAATCATCAGTTCGTCCTTCGTCTCACTATATTTTTATCACTTCATGCATTATGTGCTATGCTTGGAGCGTCTCGCTCTTAGGTTTTATTTTTAGTTTTCTTTAGCTTTGCTTGCTGTTCATAACAAGTTATATCCCATCTTACTTTGTGTGGGAGAGAAACACGCTCCATTTGAACTAGAACTCCTCATAGGATTTGCATGATTATTTCCTTAGCTGTGAGTTGTTCTTTTTCTTTTCTTAGCTGCTGCCCTGTTTAGTTGTAGTGCTTTAGTTTTCTTCTAGATCTTTTCTTTTGTCTCAGGTTGAACTTTCTATAGGTTGCATGTTTTATCTTGTTAGAGAGTTTTCCTGTTGCACTGAGTTTTGTGTCTTGACTAGAAAGTAGGTAGTTGAAGTTGCTATTCTCTTTGTAGTAGTAACTTGCAATAGTTTTGAGGTATTGACTAGAGTAATGTTTGAACTTTTGGTGTCAAGAGCTCGAGCCTATTAGTGATAGATGTCGTATTTTGGGGAATCCATGTGTTTTTTGAAAACCAAAAACCCATGTTGAGAACTCTAGCTACTAGATGGATCACTAACCTCTGCAGGGTTCGAATATTAGAGTACACGTGAGTCGAGGATGCGCAAGGATAACCAAACCCCCATACACTCCTCCTCGGGGTACTTGTCTCTTTGTGAACCTCCTGATTAGATTGAGAGTTACCGATAATAAGTGCATGAGTTCTTCGGACTAATGTGAGTATTCGAAAGTTGACACTTCCACCCACCTATACTTTTTCTAGCCTCTTCGGTACCGTGCATTGCCCTTTCTCACCTTGAGAGTTGTGCATACTTCGTCAGTGCATCCAAACCCTATGCGCGATACGCTCTATCATCATAAGCCTCCTTATATCTTTCCTCAAAACAGCCACCATACCTACCTACAAGGCATTTCCATAGCCTTTCTGAGATACATTGTCATGCAACATCCATCTTCTACTGACTTGATCTTCATTTCATACATGCTACTTGCTTGATCAATGAGCCGCATGCTAGTTGGGCCTTGCCCTAATCATTGCTACATGACGCGGTAGTATCATTTCATATCCTGCTATCCTGGCAGAGGCATACATTTGCATCATGATAGTTATATCTTATTTATGTGAGTACCTTTGTAAAGTTTGAAAGATCTCCTATATTCTTGTAAAATATAGAGTGTTGCCCCTAAAGTGAGGAAAAGATCCCAAAGAGGACAAAATCAAAAGATCCCAAAGAGGACAAATGAGAGTTAAATAGAAAGAGACATTGAGGCCACCAAAAAAATACAAAAAAATAGAAAAAACAGAAAAAGAAAAATAAAAAGAGAGAAGGGGGCACACTACTATTCCTTTTGAGAGATCCACACTAGTACTTCATCCTCTATCCCTTGTACTCCATAGAGATCATCATCATGCATATGGCTATGTGGGGACCTTCACACTATAGAACTTGGTTTGTATATTCCAATGATGAGCCTCCTCAAACGAGCTCTAGGTCTTCTTCAGCAAGCAAGTTAGATGCACCCCCACTAGTTCCCTTGGAGAGCTTTTAGCTCACATGTGCATCCGTTGCATGGCAATCCCTACTCCTCACATCATATCTATCATATGGCCTTCTCTCGCCTATGATTGTCCAAATTGATGTGAGCCTTTCACACCTTTTTGTCTTCCTCCTCCACCTCTTTTCTGTTTCACCTTTTAGGTGTCAACTTTCCTTCTCACGCTCATCCATTGCATGAGTTCTCAAAATATCGAAAGGGAGTGGATCAGTTTGACTTGTACCTTGCTAGTGGTCTGGGGACGAGTCAAGATAAGATTTCAAAGGAGACCAAGTGTGAAACTTTAGTAGGTTGAGTTCTCAACAAAATTATACTTTTTCTCGTATTCTCATATCCCTTTCTTGCATCAAACACCATTTGGAGACAATCGAGTCACGGACAGCGAGAGCTCTTGCACCTTTATGTTCTTATGTCGCTTGTTTCAATGCTAATATAGACTCTTGCTTGTTAAGACTTGAATTGAATTGCATGCTTTGATTACTTTACTTTTAAGTTCTTTATTGGTTCCTAGCATGCCACCATAGAAATTATTCTTGTTATCACTACCTACTCGAGGACGAGCAGGAATTAAGCTTGGGATGTTGATACGTCCCAAACGTATCTATAATTTCTGCTTGTTCCATGCATGTTTTGTGTGATATTGCTATGCTTTTGATACACTTTTATATCGTTTTATAACATATTTTGGAACTAACCTATTAATGGTTGCAAGAGTGCACAAGTTCTTGTTTTTCTACTTTATGTGCAGGAATTACTTGGATAAAGGAAAAATCACAAAAAGAAGCCTTGTAAGAGTTGGACTCTAACTTTCCCGAAATCTGTCCCCACCAGACAGGTTTTAAAGATCGCATCGGAAACGCTAGAATACGGACTCAAACGGAAAAACTTAAAACTACAAAGTTGTAGGGATTTGTTTTCCAGTGGATCTAGACATAACATTTGGCCCAATCGGAGTTCGGATGCTCACTCCAGGCCCGAAATACCGAAGATGTAATCTGGATGACGGGAATTCGAGAGTCTATATAAAGAGAGGAAACCTAGGTCAAAGGGACCCACGAAATTTCCTCCCCCTTAGCAGCTTTCTTGAGGGGGAGATCAATCTCCACAGTAGCATCATATCCAAGGAATAATAAGGGGGCCAAGGGCCGCTGCCCCCAAGGGCCATGGCCACCGTCGTGGCCGTGGGCGCCACCGTTGCCGTCTCCTTCATCTCCTTCGGGCTGCACCTCTCCATCAACAACTCTCTCTCTCTCTCACCATGTCCATGTGTGAGTATTTCCCCTCGGGGCTAAGTCTTGTATCTTGATCTATGTGGTTTCTCTCTCTCCCATGATGTGATATTTGTTGTGATCATAGGCTATGTTAATCTAGGGTGATCCATGATGTTTCCCCTTCTTATATGTATTGGATTTGATGTACTCATTTGATCCTATCTAGTATAATCCCCGAGACCATGGTGACAGCGGTCTAATGGACATGGGTTAGAAGAATATTTTCATGAGTGATTTCCTCTTTTGTGTGTGGATTGAAGATTGAGAGTCTCTTGGTGCTTGTCTTTGACTATCCTTTAGATATGTTGTGGTGATTGTGGTACTCTCTTTGGATGGACGCGGTGACATTGGGAATTCCATAGATGAGAACTACGAACTCTGAGGTGTGCTTTTGTAGCCCTACACAATTCTCGTCCTCTCTTGACCACAAAGGAATGACCTCCGACTACGTCTCCATTGCATGTTTTATGGGAAATATCATGTGATTAGACTATGTTAATGTTGTTTGGAGTTGCCACTAGTGAAAGTATGAAACCTAGGCCTTCTTGTATCTTAATTTCAGGGTTGCTTGAGAGAGATCATCTTCAACCTCTACTTCCCTGAGTTCGATAAACCTTAGGTCATCCACTTGAGGGAAATTGTTGATGTCCTACAAACCTCTGCGCTTGGAGGCCCAGCATAGTCTACAAGAATAGAAGCGTGCGTAGACATCACTCAACGAGAGGGGAAATGAAGCGGTGCTCACAGTGAGCACGTTGGAGGCGTCGACGAGGGCTTAGGAGGCGTGGTGGCGACGAAATCTTCAACGGCGTCCGCCGGCCCGAGCTTGAAGATGAGCTCGATCCCGCGCGCACAAGGCGTACCGGCGTCGATGAAGTGCTCGAGGTGGAGGAGTCGAACACGGTGAGGCAGATGGACAAATTTAATCGACGGATGAAGGTCGTTGGCCACGCGGGTCGTGGCGGCGCGACCACTGCAGTCTGACGGGTCCAGCGCGAGGCAGAGGAGAGAGGGGAATGGGGGGAATATCTGGCCGATGTCGACGAGGCAGAGGGGTGTCGTCTAGGGTTCCCAGGGGGGCAAGGGGTCTCGGGGCCGCCTTTAACCTCGCTGGCAAGCCGCACGATGGCCGCCACGGCGACGGCCGTGGCCGTGGCGCCATGGATGAGCGCCATCGCGTGGTGAACAGGGGAGGGGGTTTAGTTGGGATGGGGGTTGGGCTTGGCCTAGTGGGGGGAAGGAGAGGGGTGGCGTGGTCTCCTGCCTATGGCCGTTAGTTAGGGTTTTTATTTTTGTTATTTCTTTTTCCTTTCTTTTTTTGTTTTCTCTACTGTTTTATTTGTTTTTGCTACTTTACTATTTTTGTAAAACTTGTAACTTGCACCATAATTAACATTGCACTATACCAGAGAGCCACAAAAAGTTTGGGAAGTTTTATAAATCATTTAGTATTTGTTTTAATTATGTCATTGACAAAAGTGGACTTTATGCTATTGTTTTTATTTATTGGATTTATTTTATAGCTCAACAAATTCACATATCCATAGGAGATGATCCACTGAATATTGGGAAATTTATAAAAGTGACTGCAAAGTTTTTGGTTGAACTTTTATTGGCCTCATTGTTTTTTTTAATTTCAAACGCATGGAAATTTGAATTTTATTTGATTCATGATGATCAAGGGATACATAGCAACAATAATCATAATTAGCAACATTGATTACTGTTCCATGACAGTGAGGGTGTTACAATGTTGGTCATCATTTGGTGCACCACCATCATCAATAGGTTGATCTTGACTTTGATCTTGTTCGGTTGAAGGAGGGACTTCATTTTGTTCTTGGTTTTCTTGTTGATCTTGAAGCGGTGATAGCTCCACATGAGTAGAGCATTGTCCTTCTCCTTCCACCACAAGGGGTTCCTCAATGGGTATGATTTGACCCACACCCATTATTATTATGGCTTGAGGAGGAATTTTATCACCTACATCAATAAGATCACTTTGCCCCACTTGGGAGCCATTATTTTCATTGAAATCCACGTTACTAGATTCTTCAACAAGTCCGAAAGACTTGTTGTATACTCTATACTTGTGAGAGTTTGAAGCATAACCAACAAATATGCCCTCATTTATTTTAGACTCAAATTTATACAAACGAACACCCTTCTTGAGAATGAAACACTTACACTCGAATACCCAAAAATACTTGATGTTGGGCTCCTTTCCGGTGATAATTTCATAAGGATTCTTGTTCAAGATCTTTCAGAGATAAAGACGGTTGGTAGCATGGCAGGCGGTGATAATGGCCTCTGGCCAAAAGTTTTATGGACTCTTGAACTCCGCCATCATAGTTCTTGCCGCATCAATGAGAGTGTGATTCTTCCTCTCCGCAACACCATTTTGTTGAGGGTTATAAGAAGGGGAATATTGATGTTTGATCCCCTCATCACCAAGAAATTAATCCATGGTGTAGTTCTTGAAATCGGTGTCGTTGTCACTCCTAATAGCCAATATCTTTGTATTGAGTTGACGTTGAGCTTCATTGGAAAAATCGATGACGGTTGGTTGGGTGTCACTCTTCTTCTTGAAGAAATAGACCCAAGTAAAGCTTAAAGAGTCATCCACAATAACCAAGCAATATTTCTTTCCGCCAAGGCTATCATACATGGGAGGCCCAAAGAGATCCATGTGAAGGAGCTCCAAAGGCCTCTTATTGGAGATGGTATTCTTGACGGGATGTTTCTTCTCATGAAGTTATTCTTCAATGCAAGCCATACAAGAACGATCTTTGGCAAAACTAACATTTGTTAATCCAAGGACATGCTCACCTTGAAGGATTGTTTGCAAAGATATCATATTTACGTAGTTTAAACGGTGATACCAAAGCCATCCCACATCAACATTAGCCATTAGACAAATGGTGGTTTTAGTGGGGACTCGTGAAAAGTCCACCACATACATACCGTCCTCCACATGTCCAACAAAGGATACTTTAAGAGTTTTTCTCCACATCAAGGTGACCATGTCCACATCAAATAAAGTACAAAGACCCATCTTGGCAAGTTGACGAATGGAAAGTAAAAAGAAAGAAAATATCTCAAAAAGTAAAACTTTCTCGATGGGCGCCTCCGGAGAAATAATTACTTTTCCAAGACCCAATTATTTAGACGTTTTTGCATCATCAAATAGGACACGGGTGTCACAAGATGATTTATAATTGATGTCCACCAAGTATGACTTGTACCTCCACCGGTCATATGAATCGTAGCCCCACTATCAAGTATCCATGTACCTCCACCGGAAGCCGCCACCTACATGAGATCAATGCTTGGGTTTAGGGACCCATTCACGAATAGGTCCTCTCGTGTTAGTAACAAGGGTCTTAGGAACCCAAATAGACCATGCAATGTATTCATCATAAGAACCAACAAATTTGGCATAAACATGCTCATCTTCTGCACAACGAAGAACATAAGAGGGGTTAGTAGGACTGACAAAGTCATTGGGGATGGCATTGCCCTTTTTGGCCACACCACCCTCAATGGACTTTGCCACTTTCTCTTTAGGCTTCTTCCCTTCCTTCACAAAGGTGATATCTTTGCAGGAAGTGGAGTCCATGCCCTTCTTCTTCTTGTTCTTGTTCTTCTTATTTGATGAACTTGCACCAAAACCAATGCCTTCCTTACCAATGACCTCCTTTTGAGAACTCAAGAGATCATTAAGTGATTTATCTCATTGAATGCAAGAGACAAGTCCCTTATCGAGTTGTGCCTTGAATCTAGAGTTTTTATCCATAAGAGGAGCATGCTCACAACAAGGGTTATTTGAAATTGGTTACTCTAACAAAAGAATGGGAGGAAAAGTAGAAATCTCTTTAGTGAGTTGAATGTGTACTTCCTCATGTGCCTTCTTGAGGGAAATGAGTTCGTGCTTTAAAGATTTTTGATCCTTTTCAACTTTCTCATGATCCGCAAGAAGTCTTTCGTGAGCCTCTACTGGTTCATCATTTTTAGTTTAGAGGTCACAAGCAATAGCATTTGCATGTTTAAGGTCAAGTATTAGCTTAGCAATATAAATATCATGTTTCTCCTCAAGAGACACCTTAAGCTCACGTTCTTCCTCAAGAAAATGAGAAAGCTCTCCAATTTCATCTGCATAGTCACGACTATGCCCTTGCATTTCGGTGATAGACTCATCAAGTTGTTCAATGTGAGCATGAGCTTCACCTAATTGTTCCAAGGGGGCCACAAAGTGCCTCTTGGTCTTACCTTTGAGTCTTGACATGAACAACTCAAACTCATTACTTTACTTTACCTTGGGCTCCTCCTTTTCCTCCACACAATCCAACAAAGATGGGTTATTGGAGATGAACGGTTTAGATGGAGGAGTTACCAAAGTAGTCTTGGCAATAAGGCACTTGTGGATGATGCAAGGGTTCTCGTTGGAGGGAGTCGAAGAGCGATGTTGATGGAGGAGACTTGGTGATGATAGCGACGGTGGTCGTTGCCAGAACCTCACCACCTTCATCATCATCGGAGAAGTATTCTTCTTGAGCCATCAACACTCGTTGGGGCTTCTTCTTCACGAAGTTCTTTTTCAATGGTGACTTGGTCTTGTCCTTCTGGATAGGCTTGACACCATGATCTTCCCTCTTCTCATAGGGACACTCCGCAACTAAGTGACTCATGTTTCCATAATTAAAGCATGTCCTTATCATTTGGCCCTTTTGCTTGAAGCTACTTGAGTTGGAATTGAAGTTCTTCTTGTTGCCCCCTTAATTGAAGGCATACTTGGTATCCTCTGGACATACTTCCTCTTCTTACTCTTCTTCACAAACTTGAACTTCCTTGGCCTTCAAAGGAAGAGATGCGGTGGAGATCCACGACATCGTATGACGTGGAGGAAAAGATGTCCATGGAGGTGAACTCGTTCAAGACTTGTTGTACGCTCAATGGATTGAAATTCGTCCTTTGGCAAATAACTTTTGTGGTGGTAATGTTATAGGGAAGAATGGCCCGGATGAACTCCCGCTTCATCCATTTATCATCGGTGTCCATGATCCCATGATCAGTCATTGTGTTGGAGAGAGAGGTGAGTCTGTGATCATGGTGCCAAACCCTAACCCTAACCCTAGGCTAGGTGACCTGGGTGAGCGGTACAGCCACCCGGTGGCCCGGTAGTACCGGTTAGTTTTCAATTATCGGTACAGCCGAGGTTCCACCACCCCGGTACTGGCGAGGGGCAGAGAGGAAAAGGCTTCTCTCCCAGTAGTTACACCGGTAGCTTGCCCGGTAGTACTGCTCCTTGACAAGGGCGGTACTACCGGTCTTGCCACCGGTACAACCGGCCCAGTGGAATCAGTTTGCACAGTTTCTCATACTTGCACAGTCTTCACAGAGAACCATCTGAGTGATACATGACTCCAACACCCATAGGAAAAAAGTGTTGGATTCACCGTCTTTGATCTTTATAATACAAAGGTCCACGGAAGGTCTTGTGCCCTAAGATTAATCCTGAGTATCTCGAGACACAGTTAGACCGCAAATACCGTATTGTTATCAACACCAAAACCATAAGATAGGAAATGTCCTTTCAGCAGTTTGTGGCCTCTTTCTCTTCTTATATGATCTCAAATCTGAAGATCAAGTTGTAGAATATAACCCTCAATTCCTGCAGTTAGTTCTTCAGAAATATGCAAAACAAATTACAGAACCCACTGGACTTCCTCCTTCCAGATTTTGTGATCACACCATCCCCTTAATTAAGGAAGCCAAGGAAGTAAACAAAAGGGCCTACAGGTAACCTCATCAGCAGAAGGATGCGTTGGAGAAAATCATCAAGGAACTGTTAAAATCAGGTTTTATCAGAACCAGTAGTAGTCCCTATTCCTCCCCAGCATTGCTAGTAAAGAAAAAGGATGGAACATGATGTTATGCAATGATTACAAAGATCTAAATTATATGACTATCAAAAATAAATACCCCATTCTTGTCATTGGAGATCTCTTGGATGAATTACATAGAGCAATTATATTCCTTAAGATTGATCTAAGGAGTGGCTATCATCAAATCCTCATGGATACTGGTGATATATCCAAAACTGTCTTTTAGACGTATGTGGGACTCTTTGAATATTTGGTTATGCCCTATAAAATGCTCCAGCCTCATTCCAGTGCCTCGTGAATGCTCTGTTACCTCACTATTTAAGGAAGTTTGTGGTAGTATTTTTTATGATATCCTGGTACACGAAAATTCTGTAGAAGATCACGAAGAACATCTAGAAGCAGTGTTCAAAATATTGCTGGAAAATCACATGTGTGTAAAGCTCAAGAAATGCACTTTTGGTCAGCCCAAAGTTGAGTATTGGGACATGTTATTGATACGTCCCAAATGTATCTATAATTTTTTCTTGTTCTATGCTAGTTTTAGTGATATTGCTATATGTTTTGATTCACTTTCATATCATTTAAAACTTATTTGTACTAACCTACTGACTCGGTACCCAGTGCCAGTTTCTGTCTGCTTTTGTCTGTGCATCGCAGAAAAAGGTTAAAATAAAAAGTGCTCGAAAAAATCCATAAAAATTCCTAAAAATATATCCAAGTCATAAGACTCCAGAAGCCCGAAGAGGGCCCGACGGGGTCGACCCCCCGCCCAGGCGCCTGCCTGACGCGGCCAAGGGGGTGGTCGCGCCACCTGGCCGCCTGGGCCAGGGGGGCACCTCCCAGATCCCCCTTTGGCCTATATTTATCTCTCGTCGAGGAAATCCCGAAAGAGAATTCCGCGATGCGGAAATACCTACTGTTCCACCGCCGTCGGGATTCCGATCTCGGGGTCGCCTGAAGAACCTGTCTCGGCACCCTACCGGAGGGAGGATTGACCTTCGGAGGGCTATCCACCACCATGATCGCCTCCAGGATGCGTCGTGAGTAGTACCCCTTGGAACATGGGTCCATGATCAGTAGCTATATGATGTCTTCTCTCCAATCTCGTGCTTCAATGTTTAGCCCTTCTGAGCTGCCTATCATGATCAAGGCACCTATATATTAGTTCCTGCTTTGCTATGTTGTGTTTGTTGGGATCCGATGGATTATGAGATGATGTTCAGATTTTTATGAGCAATATATTGTGTTTACCTTTTTATATTAGTTCTTCAATAGTCTTGCATGTTCTCCATTGCATTTATTGCTTTGGACAAGTAGTAGATTGCAACTCCAAGAGGGAGCGTTATGCTAGATAATGGGTTCATGCCTCCTGATGTCCAGCTTGAGTGACAGAAACATGGGACCAGGGAATGAGGTGTTTCCATTAGGGGTAAAACAGCGGTGCTTATGGATGTGTGTCATAAGGATTGCTTACATTACGCTTAGAGTGTTATGGCAGTTATCCGTTGCTTTGAGCCTAGAATTTGGTTGGGGTTCCAACTTAATACCAGCGAGATGTTCTGGATAGATATCTCAAGGTTTATGTTTAGTGAGTAGATGTTGATGAATAAAAGATCTACTTGTCATGGTGTAATGCCCGTACGATTGAGCATCTTTGCTTTCAAGTAGCATAATTAGCATTGTTGTGCGCTCATAATCATGTCAATTGCCCAACTGTAATTTGTTTACCCACCATAGTTGTTTACTGTCTTTTGGGAGAGAGACATCACTAGTGACAGTCATGGCAACCCGGTCCATATTTCCACCATAGCTTACACCGCTCTCATTTACTTCTTTATTTCCTTTCAGACGCACAATTATTATTTTTCCCTTATGTTTTGATCCTATGTAAACAACAAGGCCGGAGAAATTGACAACCTCTCTGAACTCGTTGGGAGAAAAGTTATTTGTGTTTTGTGTGCAGGCCCACGTCAATTGGTGTCCTCAAGCAAACCTCTGCTGCCGTTGCCACCTTCTTGTGATCTTCGGAATCTTACTAGGGACATAAACCTTGGTATCTTTACTAAGGGAAATTTTCTTCTATCTACATCATGACCTTCCACTTGGGGTAACCTACGAGGAGGTGTTATCTGCACCCATCAGTTCTTCAAGCAGATGGTGTTTCTAACAGCCCAGTTTTCACAAAAATTAAAAAAATTGTTTTCGGTGTGAATTGTTTGATTGTCTGATTTGTTTGCGGTGTTTGCATCCCCGATTTATCGATCGGCGATTATTTTTCCCCCCTCTTATCTCGTACCGGACGGAGATCGACCCTTGCCACCCTGACACTCGACCTTTGCGACACCGGGATTCGCCCGATCACCGTCGTGAAACCGCACTATACCAGCCGCAGCTAACGGAACAAAAACCCCGTTTAATAACTAAACGGGATATTTTTATAGTGCGCCGGAAAGTGTTCTCGGAACGGTTCAGCGCGAGGTGAACGCCGCCGGCTCGACGTGCTGATCGCGCAGTTCAAAGTTTTACCCAAATCGGAGGTCCTGCGGACCCCCGGCGGTCAAAAACGTAAACACCGCGCGCGAGAGAGAAAAACCGGGGATTTTTTTGCAAACTGCCAGCCACCTGAGCTATATAAAGACCACCACACTCCCACCCCTTACTAGGGTTTCCCTAGCCACAAAATTGCAGCCACCCCCCTCACAAAACTCAGATCTGCCCAATTGCCTCAAAAATTCCGAAACCCTAGCTCTCCCCCTGATCTGGACCGTCAGATCTGAGATCTGACGGCCGAGATGCGCGCCACGTCACGCCCTCCACCAACCTCCTCCTCTCTCTCTCCAACCGCAGCTCCCCGTGGCGCCGCCGCCTGCACCGTGGTGTCGTCGGGCCCGAGGCCGCCGACGGCAGCCGAAGCAGGCCGCCGCGCCCTTCCTTCTCCTCCCGTGTCCCTCTCCTCCTCTCTCCCTCGTCTCATGCCTCCCTGTCCTCTCCCTCAGGTCACCGGCGACGCCATGGCCGGCCATCCCGAGCCGCCGCCACCATGGATGCGACACAGCAGCGTCGTGACCGCCCGGGCCGCCGGCGTCCTCCTCGGCGATGGATCCGTGCCGCCGCCACCCAGATCCAGCCTCCACGCCTTGTGCCCCTTCTCGCCGGATCCGGCGGCCGTCGGGAGCTCGTCGGGGTCGAGCGGCCGTTCCAGCCGCGCCCCAGCCCCACCAGACGCCGGGTGGGCCGGCCTCGCCCATGTGGGCCCGGCCCAGTAGCCAACCAGCCGCCCGTGGCCCAGCAGGCACCCCAGGCCGCCAGCCGCCTTCTCTGCCTCATGGTCCGCGGCCCAGCAGGTTTTTATTTCTTTTTTTTTCCTTCTCTCCCTGCGAATTTTTTCTAAGTCTCTGTAATTTGTACTGCTGATTCAATTTTGCACCGTAATTTGCGAGTAAACCGTAGCTCAGATCGTGTTGCGCCCAAAAGATGAATTGCTCAGTTTTGCGTGCTCTAGCGTTCGTATATAGAAAGTTTTCCCGTTTGAGGCCGTCTAGATAATTTAATTCTGCATCGAAGTGGGTACCAGATCGTTAGTTGTGCTGTTGTTGCTGAACTGTTATTTTATTGCAACTTCGGGCGACGGTTGCGTCGGAACCGTACGTCGGAATTGATTGATTCCTTTTGCATCCTGTTAAGCATTGTTTCTAGTTCAGTTCCATGCCTTCACATGGCATATTTGCTTGATGCATGATGATTGTATCTTGTTCCAAAGTAGCTACCCTGTTGTTAGTGTGCTGTTGTTTATATTTTGTTGCAACTTCGGTCGACGAGTGTGTCACGACCGTTTATCGGAATTGAGTGATTCCAATTGCATATTGTTAAGCATCAAGTCTACTTCCATTATATGTATTGCTATGTCATGTTGCTTCACTTTTTCATATAGTTATACCCCTATTTACACAGCATAAAAATAATAGTTTCTGCCATGTTTTCGTGATTTTCACTAAGTCCTAGACCAGTAATGTTTTATTGCATTTTGCATGGGCTATAACTAGTTGTTCATGATGCCTATTTGCATGATTATTTTTTCCATGCCTTCCCTGTCATGTCTAGTTTAATTGCATGTCATTTGTGAGCATGTTTGCACTCATTACCTTGTTTATGCAATGCTCTAAAGTGTGCTTCCTGATGTTGGCAGATTGTGCTCGTAACTTGTTTTGCTTGTATCTTTTTAACCGTAACTCCGTTTGGGGTGTTCTTTATATGTAACTTGATTAGTTTTTGTGTACTTCGTTTTTATGCTATTGTTTGCTGTTGTTAACCAACCTAAAATATGGTTTAGGGAAGAACAGTACCAAATCCTTTAATCATCGTGAGGCACTTAGTGTTATGCCATGTTTAGGGTGTTGCCTCGCTTAACTTGACTAATATAGGTAGTTTACGTTGTGCTTAACATTTTTCCATGATTGTGTGACATGCCATGCTTGGGTGCCTTGCCATGTTAACAACCGTTAGTTGATCACTTGTAGCTAAACAACTTGAACCGATTCTAAATGTGCGGTATCGTCGTGTGTGACGAGTACTCCACTTAAATTGTTAGTAACCGCTCTCGATGGTAAGTGCGATGTATCGTGTTGTCTTCTTGTTGATGCTTGCTCGTTGATTGTTTTCTAGTGTTTACCCTCTTGTGTGCTTTCGCGGGTACCTCTCGGAGACGATGCGAGCTTGCGATCAACTACACCTTCGGAACCCGACTTATCCACAGGCAAGGACTATACATTACTTATGATCCATTCTATTTCAACCAGCGGTTTGCATGCTAGTCTAGGATAGGTTCGATGTTTGATCCTACCACATGTTTACAGCCTCTTTCAAACCGATACAGCCATGTCCCCTCCCAGCAAACCTTGTACTGCTATGTTACTATTGCTCGTTGCTCAGCCCCTGCTTAGTATGCATGCTTAGGATGCTACGATGTTATCCTGTTACTCCTTGGTTTGGTATATCACATTATTATTACTGTTATTGATGATATGATTATTATAATGTTGACTATATTCGACGAAGGATGGAAGGTCTAGGCTATCCCGCCCCGACGCTTTGTTCCATTCGAGTCACCTAGGACCCGAGTTCCGAGTATGGGTTTTAAGACTGAGCGTGCCTAACCGAGTGTGGGATACTATGGGGTCCCCTCTTCTTACCTACCTAGCTTCAAACATTTCTAGTGGTGGCCCAAGCTGATTTACCATTTGAAACCCGCATGCATAACTGGTCTGCAGCCAGTGGATTTAAAACAACCCGGGCCAGCAGAGAAAGAGTTCCTTTGTTTATCCACACTGGTGAGCTAGGGAAGTCCCCTGTTATATAGGTGAGGCTAACCCCGACCTTAGCCATACGGAAGAGTCCGATCCGAGAGCGTGGCCGGCTTTTGGATTGGGTGTCGACTCCCCGGGGGCCACCCGGATTTGTTCGTTGTTAGTTAGAGGGACCTGTCGTTTCGGATCTCTTGGAACTAAATCATAAAATGGTTGCCTGTGATGGGTAGGAACTGAGAGAGATGGGCGTGCGTGCGGAGCCTTGTAATGGGCAGTTGGTACACCCCTGCAGGGTTAAATCTTTTAGAGAAGTCGTGTCCACAGTTATGGACGACTTGAGACCTACTCCTTGTTCATAGACAACAACAACTGAGATAATCTTAATATAACTTGATCAACGTGTGTGTGTGCCTTGACTGCTTCTTCTTCGTCGGGATGGGAAGAGGAGGACAAGGATAGGATAGGTGTTATGTTTGCGTAGTAGTTTATAGCAAGACTTGCTGGAGGCGATTCCTCATCGAATGCTTGTCTTCTTATCTTACTCTCTAGATCGTTAGCCACTTCATAAATGCTAGTGCGGCAGCAACCTCACCACTTACCCCATCCTTACCGTAAACTACTAGTTGTCCTAGAATGACGAGTGATGAAGTCCTTGTTGGGTCAGATGACCACTACAGTTGGATGGTGAGTACCTCTGTACTCATGATACTACCCCCAAACTCTTTTCAGGGTTCTCGATCGACAACAGGTACGGTGATCGACGTTTCACGTGGAGACTCGACGACGACTAGATAGGCGGATCCCGGCAGAGGGCTTGGACCCGTGTGGTTATGGGAATCGATGATTTTCTTTTGCCACTAGGCATTTGATTGTAGTCTTTACTCAGACATGTATCTTCCGTTGTTGTATTGTATTAAGGAAGTTGTATGCCGATTGTATGAGATGTTGTATCCTTGTATCTTTAATATTGTGATATCATGTTGGAAATCCGGGGCATATGACTTCGTCATATGTCGCGGTGGGACCGATATGTGCTTCGTCCCCGGATCTGAATGGAAACATCTAGATCTGGAATAGTACCGCATATCGGGCCTTACAGTGCTGCAATCCAGTTAAGATCAAAGTTCTCCAAAACTGGCCTATTCCAACAAACATAAATGAATTGAGAAGTTTTTTGGGTCTCAGTAGGCACTATAGGAGAATCATCAAAACTATGGCATCATTTGCAGACCCCTGTTTAATTCCCTCAAGAAAGATGCATTTGCATGGGGACAAGAGCACAAAGAAGCCTTTGATGCTCTTAAACATAGCCTTACCAATGCACCTATATTATCCCTACCTGAATTTAAGCATCCATTTATCCTTGAGAGTAATGCAAGAGGCTATGGGTTAGGAGTTGTTTAAATGCAAGTTGGCACACCTACCTCTTATTTGAGTAAGACAATTGAACCAAAAGCATCTACTTACTTTACTTATGATAAGGAAGCACTTGCCATCATTGAAGCATTAAAAATGGAAAGACTACTTCCTTTCTTCTTCTCTAACCATTTGAACAGATCAAAAAAGTCTGAAGTACATATAGGAGCAGAAACTAACTGAGGGCATGGAACATAAATTATTTTCAAAGCTTATTAGATACACATACATTGTAGATGTTGACACCAGTTTTTGGCATGGAAATAAACATATATAAGCTAACCTAAAATGAAAAATTGTTCTATATTAAAAAGTTCTATGGTGTCAATACGAACATCTTTGGAGTTTGATTCATCGTCATTCGGTTTCATCTCGAGGGCCGAAACTATGTTCGAAGCAATGGGATTCTGGCATTGTAAGAGCAAAGTTTTACCCTCATGTGTTTTGGATATTGTTGGACAAGACAGTAGAGGAACTAACAATGTTTTCTAGTGTAAACAGTGATTAGGTTCCTGAAGGACAAGCTAGGTGATAAAGCTTCAAGGAAGATTTTCAAGTCATCGAAGAATTGCCCTTGAGCAAAGCTTAATCACGGAGGATGACCCCCAAAAATGAAGGTGTCCTGAAGCTCAACTCATCGAAGAAAATGAAGAATACGGCGCAAGACTTAGTTGTTTCTGTGTAGTTCTTTTTCTGATTCTTTGAGTCATAGGAAAAATCGTACTATCAAGAGGGGTCTTTAGTTTGTCGACACCGAAGTTATTGAGAAAATGCTCAGATCAAATCCAAACCAAGTGAGAAGCCAACAGTGAAGAAATCTCATGACTAGGGGGTGACCCCACGACTCCTACGGATGAGCCTACCTGGTGTCCATGAAGGCAGAAGGCCCATGGAGATACGGCCCCGGCCCACTGGATGGCACCGACGTAGAGGTCCTCGGCTCACAAGGAAGGTGCGGAGACCTGCCGTACGAAGCAAGCTAGGGTTAGGAAAGTTTACCTGTACACGTAGATGAAACTCCCCGGGACCTAGCCCGCTATATAAGGGCTGGGAGGGGCGACACCAAAGACATCGAACCTCAGCTGTAACCCTAGCCCTGAGCGCTCCAGCCTTGGCTTCCTCTGTAAACGCATCTTCCCAATCAATAATATCGAGCAGGAGCAAGCCTCCTTGTTTGCCGACGAGTTATCATCCAACCTGCGCCTCTCATGACTAACCCAGGGTCCCTAACCATGGGATTTGCCGGGGTTGATCCCCGTCAATTGGCGCCGTCTGTGGGAACTACACAGGTTGGGATCACGATCTCGGCGGTCCCATCTTCAGCAAGCCACAACTCAAGGGCAAGAACCCGACCTAGCCCACTCGAAGGATTCAAGATCACGGCGGACATCTTCGCCACCCCATCAAGACCACTCGAGCTGCAGCCACGCCAGGACCGATACTACGGTAACGGCCAAGTACAGCGCCAGCACCGAAGGAGTCGACGACCCAGAAGAACGGCGAGGGGCCTTTACGAAGGAGTTCCACTCGACGAACTGCGACGCGCAGCGGAGGACTCGCAAACCTTCCGACAACCCTCCACCGCCCGAGCACCCGCCGCACACCAAGACGATGACTACGAGATTGAATCTAACGATCAGCAGAACCATCGCCAAGGCAGAAGGAATCGACAACCCAAAAGGCGCGCACGGGCATCCGCCGCCAACCAAGACAGCGACTCCGAGACACCCGTTGGCGAGTACTACGACCCAGATCAAAGGCCGGATGAATTCGCCAACCTCATCAAAAACCAAGACATGAGTCGAGGAATCGAAACCGACCCTCGCCTCCACGAACACGCGGAGGATCACGAGCAGATCTTCAGAATCTCAAGAAGGAAGAGGCACGCTGGATCTAGCAAACTCACAGCCAGAGAGCAGCTAGCAGGACCCTGCATGATCCACAACTTCGAGGATGACTGGGGACGCGTCAGATCAAGTCACACCTTGAGAGGCTGCCATCTGTTCAACGAGCTAGCCGACGACCTCAAGAAGGAGAAGCAGAAAGAAGACAGACGCAATCGACGACCCGAGCAATCGCCGACCTCAAACCCGGAAGGACGTCGCAGCCCGTCGCAAGCACAGGTGCTCATGATCCAAGAAGGAAGAATACCGCAAGCACAGCGCGACGCCCAAACCCTGCAGGCCAGAGCAGCCGAGAGCACAAACATAGTTGAAATCTACCAATTGCATGACACGGAGACCAGCATCACGTTCTCACAGGACGACCATCCACTCGCAGTCCCAAGACCGGGGCACGCACCCCTAGTGCTCGATGCACAAATCGGAGGATACGACATGGACCGGGTCTTCATGGACGGAGGCAGCAGCATGAACATCATCTTCACCATCACCCTGCAAAAAATGTTGATCCCACGATCGGTATGGAGAAAATCAAGCACGGAGTTGCATGGGGTAGTCCCAGGAGAAGCAGCCACATCCCTCGGAGTCGTCGAACTCGAAGTCATCTTTGGTAACCGGCGTAACTTTGCAAAGCACGTCCTCGAGTTCGAGGTACTCGATTGGCAATCGCAGTATCACGCCATACTGGGACGGCCAGCATTCGCGCAATTCATGGCGGTCCCACACTACGCCTACATCAAGCTTAAAATGCCAGGATCATCAGGAGTCCTCACGATCAACGGAAGCTTCATCAAATCAGATCAATGTGATCGTGATTTCCACAGAATCTCCGACACATTCGGAGCCAAACAAGAACTCAGAGAAATAGCCATAGTGACGGACAAGAGCACCTTCCCATCGGTGAACCGAAGCGAATCCAGGGAGTACGGACGCGACTTCAGCATCGACAGCGACACAGTCACTCACCAAGTGCACCCAACGGACCCGGACAAAACAGTCCGCGTGTACGCCCACCTACCAAAGGAGCAAGCAGCAGCTCTCGTCGCCTTCGTCCGAGACGAGTGGGAAATAATCGCCTGGTGCCCAGCCGACATGCCTGGGATACCACCCGAATTCGCGGAACACGCCCTACGCATCAAGCCAAACACGAGGCCAGTAAAGAAAGCGCTGAGATGATTCTCGGAGCCCAAGCGCAGAGCAATCGGAGAGGAAGTCAACCGGTTACTCGACGCTCAGTTCATTCGAGAAACGAAGAAAGCCACCTGGATAGCAAACCCAGTGCTGGTGCCAAAGAAAGACACGACTGTTCTGCGCATGTGCGTCGACTACGTACCAGTCAACAAACATTGCCCGAAGGATCACTTCCCCCTACCTAGAATCGATCAGATAATCGACTCAACAGCAGGGTGCGACCTACTCTCCTTTCTGGACGCTTACTCCGGATACAACCAGATCAGGATGAAGGAAGAAGACGAAGAGCACACATCGTTCATCACCCCCTACGGAGTATTTTGCTACAAGACCATGCCCTTCGGGCTCAAAAACGCAGGCGCCACTTACCAACGAATGATGCAGGCCTGCCTGAAGGAGCAAATCGGAAGAAACATACAAGTCTACGTAGACGACATCGTCATCAAGACCTATAAAGCAGCGACACTACTCGATGACCTGCGCGAAACCTTCGCAGCACTCAACAAATACAGAATCAAACTCAACCCAAAGAAGTGCGCATTCGGCGTACCGGCGGGAAAGCTGCTTGGCTACATGGTCTCCGCCCACGGAATCGAGGCAAATCCCGAGAAAGTCCAAGCCATCACCCGCATGCAAGAACCAACCGACGTCAAAGGAGAGCAGCAGCTCACTGGAAAACTTGCAGCTCTCAGACGCTTCATAAGAAGGCTTGGAGAACGCACGCTGCCTTTCTATCAACTTCTCAGGAAAGGAAAGAAATTCGAGTGGACGGAGGAAGCCCGCCAAGTATTCGCGGACCTGAAAAAGACACTTTCAACTCCACCAATCCTGGCGGTACCCAAGGAACGTGAGAAGCTATACCTCTATGTGGTAGCACGCAGCAGCGTAGTAAGCACAGCGCTCGTTGTCGAACGCGCTAAAGAAGGAAAGGTCCAGAGCATTCAGAGGCCAATCTACTACCTCAGCATGCTCCTGACCAAATCCTAGCAGTGGTACCCGCACTATCAGAAGCTACTACTAGCCCTCGTCATGACTTCAAGAAAGGTGTCCCAGTACTTCGACGAGCACCCTATCACAATCGTGATCAGCGCACCACTCGCTGACATACTAAACAACCCTGGAGCAACTGGGCGAGTCGCCGAGTGGAACATCGAGCTCAGCCCACGAGACCTGCAGTACAAGCACCCAACATCCATCAAAGCCCAAGTACTCCCAGATTTTCTGGTCGAGTGGACGGAGGTTCAAACACCAGGCCCCCTAGACCTATCAAGCTCATGGTAAATCTTCTTCGACGGGTCCAAGAGACAACAAGGAGCTGGGGCAGGAGTTGTACTCATTTCCCCCAAAGGAACAAAACTGAAATACGTCCTCCAGATCAACTTCAGTCACGCTTCCAACAACGAAGCAGAATAAGAGGCACTCCTACATGGCATGCGCATGGCCAAAACATGCGGAGCCACTCGCCTCATAATTTACGGGGACTCTAATCTCTTCGTCCAGCAGACGATGAGAAGCTGCAACGCAATAGCCGACAACATGGCGGCTTACCAAAAGCTCTACAACGAGTTCGAAGGAAATTTCAACGGTTGCGAGCTCAACTACATCACCAGGGACAACAACGCAGAAGCTGACGAGCTCGCGAACATCGGTTCGACCCGGGCGCCTGTCCCACCTAGCGTTTTCCTCGAAAGCATCAACCGGAGATCCATCAAGACGCAGGCAGCAACACCTGAAGCGGTCGCGGACGGCGAAGACGCACCAGAAATAACGCAGGTGGCAGCAGCAACACCATCAGAAGAAACGAGCACCAGCGCATCCGACAGCACAGCCCAGACAGAATTCGAAGGACCTGTCTGGACAAAACCGTTCCTCCGATTCCTAATCAAAGGCATGCTACCACAAGACGTGGCTGAAGCACGGCGCATCAGCCGACGATCCAAGGCATTCACTGTGATCAACAGACAATTATACAAGCGCAGCATCACCCAGATACTCCAAAGGTGCATTGACGAAGAGGACGGCAAAGCCCTATTTCTAGAAATCCACGAAGGCACCTACGGGCACCACGCGAGCAGTCGAGTGCTCGTATCCAAAGCATTCCGAGCGGGTTTCTACTGGCCCACAGCCAGGAAAAACGCAGAGGAAATCGTGCGATGTTGCGTCGCCTGCCAAAAATTCTCCAATAGGCCACATGCTCCCGCATCAGAGCTCAAGACCATACCACTATCTTGGCCGTTCGCCACTTGGGGACTCGACATGGTGGGCCCACTAAAAAAATCATCAAAGGGCGGAAGAACACACCTGTTCGTCACAGTCGACAAGTTCACCAAGTGGATCGAAGCAGTACCCATCACCAGCAATACAGCTCTGACGGCTGTAAACTTCATCAAATCGATCATCTTCAGATTCGTAGTGCCACACAAAATCATCACGGACAACGGCACGAACTTCGTGGCCGCAGAATTTCAGAACTTCTGCGAAGAACTGGGCATCAAAATCAATTATGCATCAGTCGCGCACCCGCAGTCCAACGGCCAGGTGGAAAAAGCAAACGGCCTTGTCTGTGGAGGAATCAAGAAACAGCTCCTCGCACCACTCGAGCAAGCCGCTGGTAACTGGGTAGAAGAACTCCCCGCGGTACTGTGGAGCTTACGGACCACACCAAACAGTGCGACCCAATACACACCCTTCTTCATGGTGTACGGGGCAGAGGCAGTCCTACCACATGACCTCAAGTTCGGAGCACCCCGGGTCACCGGATACGAGGAAGAAGAAGCAGAAGAAGCATTACGAGACGACAAAGATGCAGCTGACGAAGCAAGAGACACAGCCCTGGGAAAATCAGAAGGGTACCAAGACAAACTGCGTACCTACCAAAGCAGTCGACTGCGCACCAGAACCTTCAACAAAGGCGACCTAGTCCTACGACTAATACAAGAAAAGGTACACAAACTTGCCCCCCAATGGGAAGGACCATTCATAATCTCAGAAGTCATTGGAGGCGGCGCCTACAGACTAAAGAACCCAAAGACAGACGAGGACGTGGGCAACCCATGGAACGTGGCAAACTTGCGACTATTCTTTCCATAGCCCCTATCGGTCGGGCATGACTGGCAACTCATGCAAATCGCTTGACAGCAATAAAATAAGTGTCGCCCAAATACTGCCATCTCGAAGCACTCGGGGGCTGAAGAGGAAACTCCCCCCCCCAAGCAACTATTATCGCACTCGCGATCTTAATCGAAGCACTCGGGGGTTGAAGAGGAAACTCCCCCCCCCCCCGAGCAACTATTATCGCCACGCGATCTTAATCGAAGCACTCGGGGGCTGAAGAGGAAACTCCCCCCCCGAGCAACTGCCATCGCACACGCGATCTTAGTCGAAGCACTCGGGGGCTGAAGAGGAAACTCCCCCCCCCCCCCGAGCAACTGTTATCGCACTTGCGATCTTAGTCAAAGCACTCGGGGGCTGAAGAGGTAACCCCCCCCCCCAGCAACTGTTATCGCGCTCGCAATCCTAATCGAAACACTCGGGGGCTGAAGAGAAACTCCCCCCCCCAAGAAACTCTATCGCCTGCGTGATCTTAATCGAAGCACTCGGGGGCCTAAGAATAAAATCTCCCTGAGCAACGCCGTCGCCCATGCGACCTCCTTCAGAAAGCACTAGGGGTCTCGAGCACAAATCCCACCCGAGAGACGACCATCAACACCCCCATGACATCCAAACACCTTTTGAAGAAACTTTGGAGGAAGCACAAGTTCATCTAGTCTTCACCCGATCGCCAACGATCACCTAAAGACTCGGGGGCTACTCCCATCGGGAGCGCTGCCGCGCACCCGATAAAAGACAATAAAGGAAACAAAACTCTAGCCTACGCTTGACCTTCGATTCAAGCGTAGCCTCAGGGTCTACTCCCATCGGGAGCGCTGTCGCGCACCCGATAAAAACCCACAGTACCAAGTACAAGACAGACCCGAAGACAGTTCCCAGCCGCAAAAAGACTCAAACGTAACTCTCAGTTCCACAAAAAAAGGGGGATTCAAAGACAACTCCTGATGGTGAAGACACAGTTCTTTGGTGGCACAAAAGCTCAAATATACACAAAGGATAAAGCATGGTTTACATCATAGATATCATCCTCAATACAAAAGGACTCAACTACATTTGGATAGAAGGCAGCTCCTATTACAAGAGGAAATCACCCAAGGAATTATGACTTCTACATGTGTGCCCATGAAGGGTAATCAACTATAGTACAAGAGGATCATCACAGACAAAGCAATGATGGAAGCAGCAGGCTCATGATGTCAATGACATAACAAAAGGTGAAGCTTGACTTATTTGGGGAGCCATTGGGGAAGCTGCTCCACCAGCTTCTTCTCCTGCTCCTCTAGCTTCTTCTCCAGCTCTGCCCAAACTGCCGGCGAAGATGACGCCGCCGCCTCCAGTTCTACAAGGTCGCCTGACGCACTCGTTTAACCGATGGCTTGACATCGAGGTCTTCTCCAGAAGCAGAGGAGGAAGCAGTTGAAGACGGCTCACCACCACCATCAGAAGAGTCCCTGGAGGAAGAAGCAGTCGAAGACGCAGGCGAAGGACTCCTCGACTTCATGGAGCTGTCGCTGCTCGACTCCTGTCCATGTGGATCCATGCTATTGCCACTCGGATCGAATGCGCGGACAATGACAGTGCTCTCACCGTCAAAGCGACAGCTAAACATATCACCATCTCGCAAATTCAACTGCCGAGCAAATAAACCCCAACCAGAGCCAAGAAAAATCAAGCGAGAGATATCAACCTCCAATTCGACATAAGAAGGAGATCGACAGCTCCCCTGAAGGTGCAGAAGCAGGCCATCCAAGCCACGTTCAGAGACAATGGCAGAAAAAGCAGAGGGAAGAAGGATGCGATTGGCACTTTGGTCACGAACGCGCAAAATAAAATCATAGCGCCAGAATCCCTCCTCCAAGGGTGAGGAGGAAGGCATTGGCACCGCACCATGACGACCTCCACGACATGAACGTGGTGTGCGGCCACCACAGCCACGACGACCACGGCCACGGCCAACGCCTCGCCTCGGAACCATGAGCGGAAGGGGAGATGAAGAAAGAGGTGAAGCAGCAAGTTGGATAGAAGCGTAGAAGAGAAAGGCCTATTTATAGAACAAAAATCCTCAAAGCACAGAGAATCCAAGATGACAGCGGCAATTAATTCAAAGACCAAACTACCCAGCCATCTCGAACTCCAAGACGAAAGATGCTTTCCCACGGGAAGCACTGTACGCAGAGCGCGTCAATTCGCGCGCGTTTCCAACGCGCACATGGGAAACTCAACCGGCGCCTGACGCACGCCACAAACGGCCATCATTATGACCGGTCCTCGAGATATGACGGTTCACTGGCGGCGCATCACTGACAGCCATCAAACAGAGGCATCACTATCCCTGACGAATGGCGAAGAAACCCAAACAGCAAGGAGAACTCAGTACGCCATCAAAGCCCAAAAGATTCCATCTTTCAGATCTTTTCCCCGAAGGAAGAAAAACATCTTACTCCCATCGGGAGCATACATCATAAGAGTTTCGGGTGCTCCCTCACCTAAAAGCCAGATAAGTGCTCGAGTGAACACTCGCACCAATGAGAGTCCCGGGTGCTCCCTCAACCCGACGCAAGACAAAACGAAACACTCGCCAGGACCGTACGGCGCTACGAGTCTCGGGTGCTCCTTCACCTCAAGAGCCGAAAACGGCATTCGAGTAATTACTCGCAAAAAACCCCCCGACTAAGCACTCGAAACAAACGCTCCTCTGGTGAATGAGTGAACAGCTCGCTTGATGTTTTGTTCCAAGCGGGTGCAATGCTATAAGGCTCCGCGCCTCAAAAACACACAATTCCTGGAACACGATACACTGTGTCCAGATGCCACGCAAGATTACCGTGTAGGTAAGACCCCGCTGCGAAGTACGGCCGGGCTAGGACTTGCCGAAGAGCGATTTCACTCCCAACCTTTCCCATGCGCAGAGCATGATAGATAAGCCGGGCGGACGCGCCTTAGGCTACACACATTACTGGCAGCAAATGAACACCATAAGACCTGAAGCGGCTGGACTTTTGCTTTACACTAGTGTTCCAAGCTCACGTCGAGGGACGTGGGTTTGATTGGGATACTGTGGTATTTTCCCTAGTGCAATTCACCAAGGCTCGATCCGTCGACTCCTTGGGCCCTTTCAGCTTAGCATCCCTCGAAACAGGTTTTGTCATGGCCACCAGACTGCCAGCGACCCACGGATGAACCGTGCATATCAATAAACGACAAATGAATGTACTTGAGTCCCTGCGCGACTCTTCGAGTCCCCCAGGCACTCGGGGGATACTGACGAGGGGGCGACCCCACGACTCCTACGGATGAGCCTACCTGGTGTCCATGAAGGCAGAAGGCCCATGGAGATACGGCCCCGGCCCACTGGATGGCACCGACGTAGAGGTCCTCGGCTCACAAGGAAGGTGCGGAGACCTGCCGTACGAAGCAAGCTAGGGTTAGGAAAGTTTACCTGTACACGTAGATGAAACTCCCCGGGACCTAGCCCGCTATATAAGGGCTGGTAGGGGCGACACCAAAGACATCGAACCTCACCTGTAACCCTAGCCCTGAGCGCTCCAGCCTTGGCTTCCTCTGTAAACGCATCTTCCCAATCAATAATATCGAGCAGGAGCAAGCCTCCTTGTTTGCCGACGAGTTATCGTCCAACCTGCGCCTCTCATGACTAACCCAGGGTCCCTAACCATGGGATTTTCCGGGGTTGATCCCCGTCATCTCATGTGCACTGAGTTAAGTTTTGGTAGCAAAGACTTCATTTTGGCTTCCGAAGCAGAACTAAGTCCGTGAGTCAGCTTTACTTGTTCCGCAAGTAAAGTTGCGAAGTAATGACATATCCGACCGTTGTGGACACGCGTCAAGCTGTCGTTTCGGGTCAAATCGGTCATTTCGCACCTCGGGATCGCCAACTATAAATACGCCGCCCCCTCCTCCATTTGCGGGTGGCTGCTCTAAGAATATTCCTGAGAGAGACTGAAGAGAGCAACCCAAGAACGCCACCGAAGCAAAACCCAAAACCCAGAACACTGAACCCTAAGTCCCATTGATCTGTGTAGATTCGAGATGACTTAGGTGAAAGCTTGCTAGCCTTTTTATCTTGGAGAACTGCAATTCTCCTAGACGGTTAGAGTGTCGACTTCAGAGAGCGAAGAGTAATTGTTGCCTCGAAGATCAAGTTTTTCAAAGGTTTGGGAGATTTCCTTGATAATCTACCCCGAGTCAAAACTGACCAAGCTCAAGGAGATTGGTGCAGTGGAGCAACGGACGGAGAGAGTTTTGCTCCAGGTGTTCAATCACCAGTCCCTCCAACCAGACGTAGCGATTTGCAGAGCGTGAACTGGTCGAACGAACATCGCCGAGTCACAGTCCGTTTTACTTCAAGCTCTTACATTCTGTATTGCATTTTCTTCCCAGTTATGCTTCAATGTATTTTGATTCGCTGCATTTAGTTTCGCTTCCAGTTTTACTTCCCTATCACTTGTTTCTTCTACCCTTTTCCGCTTAGCTTATGCTTCACTTCAAAGCTTCAGTCGAAAATTTGAAGTGATCATTCACCCCCTCCCCCTCTGATCACATACTTGGACTTTCATTTGGTATCAGAGCTTGTCACTCCCTACACTCTGTGTGTTTTGGATTAACCTCCTGGAGTGCTTTCAAGTATGTCTTTCGCAGCTATCTGCTCTGGCGAACCTATTCCTGTTTTCAATGGGAAGGACTATCCTTACTGGAAGGACAAAATGAAGAGAAATATTATGGCTATCAATTCAGCTGCCTGGCAAGTTGTCCTGGAGGGAGTCACAATCAAGGATGAGAAGGTCATCACTCCTGCTGAAGCAAAACTGATGGACCTTCATTCTGAAGTTTGGGTATTCATCACCAACCATTTGACACCTGAGAAGTATCATGAAGTGAAGAATATCCTATCTGCTAATGGTGTCTGGGACTATCTGGAAAAGATTGGAGAAGGATTATCCACTCAGAAAGATGCCAGAATTGACACTCTCCGAAGAAAATTCTATCGATTCAAGAGAAACGAGGGCGAGAAAGTCAACTCCATTTACAGCAGACTCACTGCTCTTGCAAATGAGCTGATTTCCCTCGGTGCTGATGACATCACTCCTCACTCGGTTGTAAGAACTTTGCTTCGCTCATTGGATGATTCTTTTGATCACATTGTGCTGATGATCAAGGAAAGGACTGATTTCAGAAATCTTGTTGCACTGATATCCTTGAGAGACTCACTACTTTTGAAATGGAAGAAGATGAGAAACGTGACATAAACGGCTCTCGAAGAAGATCACATGCTCTAAAAGCAAAAGCTTCACATCACACTTCACCTGAAGTTAGTTCTGCTTCCGGTGTTGAATCTGATGATCCTGCAAGCATTGGGAAAGATTTGGGTTTGATCATGAGATGTTTAAACCGCTTCCACAGAAAAGGTTTTTCTTCACCGAAGAAGAAATACTCGTCAAGGAACTCAAATTACTCATCTCACCGTTCATCCTCACAAATTTCTCCATCTAAAGACAACTGCTGCTACAAGTGCAAGAAACCAGGCCACTACATTGCTGATTCTCCATTGTGGGAAACTAAGAATAGATCAAAGCATTCGCTCAGATATTCCTCATGCAAGTCCCACAGATCCTCCAGAAGCTATGAGTCAAAGAAACATGATTCCACTTCAAGAAGAGAAAAGAAGAAAGATTTTGATGATAATAAGAGAAAGAAGTAGCACAAGAAACGTGAGAGTTATTCTTTGAAGACACACTCTTCTCGTCGAAGAAATTCACATCATGCCAAGTCCTATCTGGGAAAGGAGATGAACTCTGAAGAAGAAGCCTCTGGGTCGGAAGCTAAATCAGGCTCAACATCTCCATCTGGATCCGAGTCTGATGGTGTTGCTGGATTGTCATTTGCTTCGGCCGGTGCTTCGAGCTCATTCTTCACCAACCACAGCAGTGAAGATGAAACTCCTGCGTAATGCTTCATGGCCAAAGCAAAGGTATCTTCATCCAAAGTTACCTATGATACTTCTGATTGTTCTTCATATGACAGTGATTCCAAAATAAGCTATGCTAAACAGGCTAAAATTGCTTCAATCCAACAAGATGAACTTAATTCGCTAAGCAAAACCATTAAGAAATCAGAAACCCTGTTGATCGATGAGATAGAGAAAGGTCAAACTTTAACTAATGAGCATGCTGATCTGAAGGAGAAGTTTAAAGAATTGTCCTCTCGGCATGATCTTCTTTCAGTTGACTATGAGAAGCTTACCTATGAATTTCTTCAGAGGAAAATGGCTCTCGAAAAAATGAAAGATGCTCATGAAGAGTTGGAAAACATCAATCTCTCTGTCATGGCTCAACAAGGTTCTGAAGCAAATCATAAATCGGATTCACCTTGCTTAACTTGCTTGGAGCGAAGCAAAACTGATTCCAAAGGCAAAGCTGCTACTATTATTTATGATACTAATGCCTCAGATGAGGAAAACTCTGTTGTTAACGAGGAACTCCTTAGGTTGAAAGATTTGTTTGAAACAGGTTTGTTCAAAAGTATCCAAGGACACCAACACCTTTGTGATATCCTGAAGAAGGCACTACTTCACAGGAATCCTAGGAATGAAGGTGTTGGCTTTGAAAGGAAGCTAAACCCTGATGGCACTTACTGGGAACCTGAGCAGTACCCTAAAACTGTATGGGTGCTAGCGAAGGATAAGCCTATAGATATTTCTAATATTTCAGGTTACAACTGCAAAATTGATAAGGCTATTGTTGACGAATCACTTGATTCTGACTACAAGCTTATCAAGAACCAGGAAGGAAATGTTTCGGCCGAATACATTGGTGGCCCTCCAAAGAATGGTTTCTATAACAGACAAATCTGGGTGCGCAAGTCCCTCGTTGAGAAATTTCCTGCTAACCATTCCATGCAGAGAAAGTCTTCGGTACCACCGAAACACTTCTATTCTCTTGAGGAGAGAAATGATTCACTGGTGCCTGAATCAAATGTTCCTCAAAAGGAATACTATCGCACTGGTCATTACACTTACCGTCACCGTGACAACAATGATACGATTGCATATGCTCATTCATATCCTAACCCTTCGCAGAGGACTTACATTTATGGTGTACTTGATGGTCCCCCTAGGCAATATAACCCTAATCGATTTGATATTGCTTCAACAAGTGCTTCCACCTCTTCTCAGTCACCTGCTCGTTTGTGGGTGTTTAAGAAGAACTAATTCTTCTGCAGGGCTATGTCTCCGGTGGATCCGAATGGGTCATGGACAATGGTTGCACAAATCATATGACCGGAGACAAGGAGTTATTTCATCGAAGAAAAACTATCTCAATCTTCTCAGAAGTACATTACCTTCGGTGATAACAACAAGGGTAAAGTTTTAGGTTTGGGTAAGGTTGCCATATCGAAAGATAAGCACATTGACAAGGTTATGCTAGTTCAATCTCTTGGATATAATCTTCTGTCTATTTCTAAGTTATGTGATATGGGTATGCTTGTTCTATTTTCTGCTTCGCGCTATGTTGTCTTTTCACAGGATGACTACACGTTTGTCTTCGAGGGTTACCGAAAAGTAGATTTATATATTGTTGATTTTTCTTTGGGCCCTGCTGTATCCACATTCTTAATGGAAAAAGCTTCATCTGGATGGTTATGGCATCAAAGACTTGGTCATGCAGGGATGAGAAATCTTCAAAATCTAGCGAAGAAGAAGCATGTTATTGGCCTTAGCGAAGTAAAATTCGATAAGGATCGTCTCTGCAGTTCTTGTGAAGCTGGCAAAATTACGAAGAAACATCATTCAGCGAAGACTATCATAACTACTACTCGTCCCCTTGAATTTCTTCACATGGATCTTTTTGGTCCTCAAAATTATGCAAGTCTGGGAGGAAATAAATATGGTCTCGTCATAGTTGATGATTTTTCTCGTTATACTTGGGTTTTCTTTCTGGATGACAAGAGCAAAGTTGTTGAAATATTCAAGTCATTCGCTAAGACAGCTCAAACAGAATATGAATTATCTCTGAAGCATATCCGAAGTGATAATGGAACTGAATTCAAAAATACTCGTATTGAAGAATTTCTTGATGATTATGGCTTTACTCATGAATTCTCTGCTGCTTATACACCTCAACAGAATGGTGTAGTTGAAAGGAAGAATAGAACTCTTATTGAAATGGCCAGAACTATTCTTGCTGAATACAAGACTCCTATCAGGTTCTGGGCCGAAGCAATTAATATTGCATGTCATATCATCAACAAGGTTTACCTTCACAAATTTCTGAAGAAGACTTCACATGAGCTTATCACTGGTAACAAGCCCAATGTTTCGTATCTTAGGGTATTTGGTGCTCCTTGTTTTATTAGAGATATGAATCATAGCTCCAAAGTTGCCCCTGAGGCACATGAAGGTTTTCTACTAGGTTATGTCTCAAACTCTCACACTTACAATGTGTATAACTCCCACTTTGGGAAGGTTATGGAAACTATAAATGTGCGGTTTGATGAAACTAATGGCTCTCAAAAATAGCATTTTCCTCATGATCTAGATGAACCTCCTCTTGATGAAGTGATCAGGTCCATGGCTATTGGAGAGATTCGTCCTGTCAAAGCAAATTCACGTCAAGCAAATCAAGATGATGACGATCCAATGTTCCCACACATAGCCCTGGGTGCTGGAGATCAACATCCTGAAGCTAATGATGTACAGGATGAAGAAGAACCTATGAACGAAGAAAATGCAGATCATGAAGGAAATGCTGGTCCCGAAGGAAATGTCGATCCTAAAGAAGAACCAGAGCCACAAGTCATAGAAAATGCACAAACTCGAGTGCGATGAAGAGTTGATGTTGATTCGATCCTTTGAATAAATTCTACAACCAGGTCGTCCCACAACTCGTTCTCATACTCGTTTGGCTAACTTCTGTGGAAACTTTTCGTTTGTCTACATGCTAGAACCTTCAAAATTGGATGAATCCATGAAGGACCCAGATTGGTTAACTGATATGCTCGAAGAACTTAACCAGTTCGACCGAAATAAAGTCAGGTCCTTAGTTGAGAGGCCTGATCCCACGAACCACAACATCAATGGTACAAAGTGGATTTTTCGCAACAAGCAAGATGAAGATGGTATTGTGGTAACAAACAAAGCACGACTGGTAGCACAAGGTTACACCCAAATCGAAGGTATCAATTTCAGCGAAACGTATGCTCCATTTGCTCGTCTCGAATCCATTAGTGTTATGCTTGCTTTTGCAAATTTCAATGGTATCCTACTTTATCAAATGGATCTGAAAAGTGCTTTTCTTAACGGAGAAATCGAAGAAGAAGTGTATGTTATGCAGCCTCCAGGTTTTTAAGACTCGAAGAATCATGACATGGTGTACAGGTTACACAAAGCACTTTATGGGCTGAAGCAAGCACCTCGTGCTTGGTACGACACCCTGAAGGACTTCCTTCTGAAGAAAGGCTTCAAACCAGGAACAACTGACCCAACTCTTTTGACTCGATCCTATAATGGTGATTTGTTTGTGTGTCCAATTTATGTAGATGATATTAATTTTGGCTGCACTAACACTGAAATCAGCGAAGAATTTGCCAAAATGATGTCGAAGAAATATGAGATGTCTATGATGGGTGAACTGAATTTCTTCCTTGGACTTCAAATCCGTCAACAGAAGAATGGCACCTTCATTTCTCAAGAAAAATATCTCAAGGATTGCCTGAAGAAGTTTGGTTTCACTGATTGCAAAACAATTAAGACTCCAATGCCTACCAATGGTTTCCTTGATGCAAATGAGAAGGGCAAAGCATTCGATCAAAATAAATATCGGTCTATGATTGGCTCTCTCTTATATTTATGTGCATGTAGACCTGACATTATGCTTTTAGTATGTATTTGTGCTCGTTTTTAGGCCAATCCAAAAGAATCACATCATACTGCAGTAAAGAGAATTCTTCGGTATCTTGCTCACACACTAACCTTGGGCTTGTGGTATCCCAAGGGAGCTCAGTTTGATCTTATTGGATATTCTGACTCAGACTGGGCTGGTGATCGAGTTGATAGGAAATCTACTTCAGGCACTTGTCATTTCCTCGGAAGATCACTTGTGTGTTGGGCTTCTAAGAAGCGAAACTGTGTATCAATATCTACTGCTGAAGCTGAATACATTGCTGTTGGGTCTTGTTGTACTCAAATTCTCTGGCTGAAGCAGACGCTGAAGGATTATGGCATTCATGTGAAGAAAATTCCTCTTCTATGTGATAATGAGAGTGAAATCAAAATTGCTCACAATCCTGTGCAGCACTCTCGCACGAAGCATATTGACATTCGTCATCATTTTCTTCGTGATCATGTTCAGCGTGAAGATACTGTGATTAGTCATGTCATAATTGAAGATCAACTGGCTGATATTTTTCACGAAACCATTGGATGAGAAAAGGTTCTATGCGTTAAGATGTGGGCTCAATATTTTGGACTCACGAAATGTACTGTAAGACCGAATCTTTACCTCCATATATATATATATATATATTCATTTACTTTGTTGTTTGATTTTGGTTTCGTTATTAGTTTTTGTTTCGATTTCTATCATTTATGTTGATTGGATTTAGTCCTCCATGCTTATCACCTTTAGCTTCGTTGTTGGTTTTTCTTCGAGGTGATAAGTTTCAGACCCTACCCCCTCTGTTCTTTTTCTATCTTATTCTATCTGTCTAAAATGGTTGAGCACAATTGAAACGGAAAGTATTATGCTTCGAACGTCATTGAGTTCCGAACCATATGCTTCCAACTTTATCGAAGATTTTCCTCAAGACCAATACTTTTTCTTCGGTCGTTGAGATCCCATCTTATCCGGGTCGTTGAGATTTTCTCGCGAAACGCCACGAAATCCTCACCGCAGAATCCGGAGGGTCGGTCGCTGGTAGCCGTCCGATCTGACCGGCCACCCCCTGTCAGGCCATCCCTATATATACCCCTCACCCAGCGACATCAAAACCTTCCATCGCTCCTGTAATGCCCGATATGCGGTACTGTTGCAGATCTAGATGTTTCCATCCGGATCCGGGGACGAAGCACATATCGGTCCCACCGCGACATATGACAATGCCATATGCCACGGATTTCCAACATGATATCACAACATTACAGCTACATGGATACAACATCTCATACAATCGGCATACAACTGCCTTAAATACAATACATCAGCGGAAGATACATGTCTGAGTACAGACTACATTCAAATGCCTAGTGGAAAAGGTAAGACACACCATTCCCGTTACCACACGGGTCCAGGCTCCCCGCCGGGATCCGCCTAAATAGTCGTCGTCGAGTCTCCACGAAGGCTTCCAGAAGAAGAGTCGTCGTAGTAATCAACTGCAGCGGCCGATCAGGCAAAACATAAAAGGAAAAGAAAATTAAGGGGTGAGAATATATCAAAAGTCTTTTAACTAACTTCTCACGAGTAAGATGAGGGTAGTGGTGAGGTTGCAGACGCACTAGCAATATATGAGTGGCAAACGGTCTATTTTAGAGTAAGATGAGAACCAAGCATTCGATGAGGAATCACCTCCAACAAGTCTTGCAATCAACTACTTACGCAAGCATAACACCTATCCTATCCTTGTCCTCCTCTTCGCATCGCGACAAAGAAGAAGCAGTCAAGGCACACACAGGTTGATCAAGTTATATTAAGATTACCTCAGTTGTTGTTGTCTATGAACAAGGATTAGGTCTCAAGTCGTCCATAACCGTGGACACAGCTTCTCGAAAAGATTTAACCCTGCAGGGGTGTACCAACTGCCCATTACAAGGCTCCATGCGCACGCCCATCTCTCTCAGTTTCTACCCATCACAGGCAACCATTTTATGATTTAGTTCCGAGAGATCCGAAACGACAGGTCCCTCTAGCTAACAACGAACAAATCCGGGTGGCCCCCGGGGAGTCGACACCTAATCCAAAATCCCTCCGCACTCTCGGATCGGACTCTTCCGGCTGACGCAGGTCGGATTACCGGGTCACCTCCCATGGGGTTGGGTCCTAGCTGATCAGGTGGACCAACAGAGAAACCATGTCTCCACTGGCCCAAGTTGTTTTAAAATATATCTGCTAGGAGCGACCCGACAGACATATATGCATGGTTTGCAAATGGTAAATCGGCTTGGGCCACCTCTAGAAATGTTTGAAGCTAGGTAAGAAAAGGGGACCCCATAAAATCCCACGAACGGTTAGGCACGCTCAGTCTAAAAACCAATACCCGGAACTCGGATCCTACGTGACTCGAATGGAACAAAGCGTCGGGGCGGGATAGCCTAGACCTTCCATCCTTCGTCGAATATAGTCAACATTATAATAATCATATCATCCACAATAATGTAATAATGTGATAGCCCAATCCAAGGAGTAACAGGATAACAGTTGATAACATCCTAGCATGCATACTAAGCAGTGGTTAAGCAGCGAGAAAAAGCAACATAGCCGAACAAGGTTTGATGGGATGTGGAGGACATGGTTGTTTGGGTTTATTTGAGAGGCATGAATAAGAAGTGGTAGGATCAAGCAATCGTTCTATCCTACACCTAGGCGCGAGTGAGCTGGAAGTTATAAGCATGATATATGCTCCCCCTTACCTGAGGAGAAGACGAAACCGAAGGTGAAGTCGATCGATCGCAAACTCGCATCGTCTCCGAACGTTCCCGCGAAAGCACACAAGAAGGAAACACTGGAAAAGGCAATCGACAAGCAAGCATCTATTACTATGGAGCAATCACGAGCAAGCATCAACAAGAAAGCAACACGAGACATCGCACCTACCGTCGAGAGCGGTTACTAATAGGTTAAGTGGAGTACTCGTCACACACGACGACCGCACATTTAGAAGGGTTCGAGTTGTTTAGCTACACAACATGAGCAAATGTTGTTAACATGGCATCTCACTCAAGCATTGCATAGCACACAAACATTACAAGAGGTGAAGCATAAGATAAACTATCTATGCTAGTCAATTTAAGTGAGGCACAACCTAAACACGGCATATCACTAAATACCCCACGACAATTAAAGGATTTGGTACTGTTCTGCCCTAAACCATATTTTAGGTTGGTTAACAACAGCAAACCATAGCATAAACACAAAGTTCATGAAATTATAATCAAGATACATATAAAGAACATTCCAAACGGAGTTACGGTTAAAAAAATATAAGCAAAACAAGTTATGCACACAATCTGCCAACATCAGGAAGAACGCTTTTGAGCAATAAACAAACAAGCAAAAGGTTGTAAACATGCACAAGACTGATATGCAACTAAATTAGACATGGCAGGAATGGCATGGAAAAAGGAATCATGCAAAAAGGCATCATGGTTCACTAGTTATAAGCAAAAAAAAAGTTATAAAACATTACTGGTCAAGGACTTAGTGAAAATCAGGAAAACAGGGTAGAAACTGTTATTTTCATGTTGTATAAACAGGAGCAAAACTATATGAAAAAGTGCAGCAACACGACGTAGCAATATATGGGCATGAACTAGACAAGATGGTGATCAGGCACAAACAAGAATCATGGTCATAGGCATCATAGATCAAAAGATATTAAGCGTGCAACATGGCATCGGAAAGTTACAGACTTAGTGAAAACAGAGGTGGTTGTCAAAAACAGTGGCATAGTAACTTTGGAGCTGAATATAACTATGACCAGGAATGTAAACATGACAATCCAACACATATAATGGAAGTAGACATGGCATAGATCAAAATGACATATTGCAATGCTCAATAGGATGCATGGTTAAAAAGATATAGGGCAGCAAAGTAGCAACTTTATATAAACAGCAGCACACTAACAGCAGGGTAGCTACTTTGGGGGATGAAACAAGGGACAATTACATTTATACCCCTAGTTATGTCACACTCGTCTGATTTACCCCTAGTTTCAAAAACATACTTGTTCTGTCCAAGCCACTTTGTGAATCTTATGCTTTTGCCCTTTGACCATTTGACCCTCACTTTGAAAACTTCAGAGCAGATTCATACTAACTCGAAAAAATGCAAATAAGATATCAAAATGTTCATAAAAACATCACCTTTATGTGCGTGTCATTTGCAATCATGAAAAAAGTGTTGGAAATTCCCCATCTAAGTTCAAGCTCATATGATCTTAGCATGAATAACAAAATCTCAAAAAAATAAAAAAATCTGAATTGTTTTTTCTGTAAACATTGAGAAGTGTTTTAAGTTCTTGCAAAGTTTCATCATGAAATAACATTCATGAAAGTCATGGCAAAAAGTCAAATTCAACACTCCAAAATTCTTTGTTTCAGAGTGTTGGATTTTTGTTTTTTTCCACGACATTCATGAATGTTATTTCATGGTGAAACTTTACAAGAACTCAAAACATTTGTCATTGTTTACAGGAAAAAAAAATCAGATTTTTTCTGATTTTTTTGAATTTTTTGAGATTTTGTTATTCATGGTATGATCATATGAGCTCGAACTCAGATGGGGAATTTCCAACACTTTTTCATGATTGCAAATGAGACACGCATATAGGTGATGTTTTCTGAGCATTTTGATATCTTATTTGCATTTTTTGAGTTAGTATGAATCTGCTCTGAAGTTTTCAAAGTTATGGTCAAACGGTCAAAGGGAAAAAGCATAAGATTCGTAAAGTAGCTTGGACAGAACAGGTGTGTTTTCTAAACTAGGGGCAAATCAGACGAGTGGGACATAACTAGGGGTAGAAATGTAATTGTCCCATGAAACAAACATCATGCAGCAAGCAAATATGACATGTGAATGCATAGAATTGAAGTAGACATGATGCTTAACCGTATGCAACAAGAATTAATAGCATAGGCCTCATGGATGTGTCACAATCATCAATCAAACTTGCAATAAAATAACAACAGCATCACTTAACCGAAATTAGCAGCAGTTAACAGCCTGATGCCCACTTCAACACAGATTAAAAACATCATCTTAACAATTTTCTTTTTGGGCGCAGCGTCATCCGGGCTACAGATTACTCGCAACAATCGTCGCAAAATTGAATCAGCAGAAATAATAATGACTTAGCCAAAATTGGAAAAAGAAAATGACATAGGGAAAAAAGAGGGGCTCGGGCTATCACGTTGGGCCAGGCCCATTGCGGCTGCTGGATCTGTCCTGGCAGGCCGGCTGTAAGGTGGGCCTCGAGGCGTTGGGCCGCTGGCTGGGAGGCCGGATGGGCTCGCCGGCCCAGCAGGGCCGCGAAGGGGCGTCGGGCCCATGGCGATTGGAGGTCGGCTGCTGGGCGCACCGGTCGCTGGATCCTCCCGATCCAGGCAACAATGGCGACGGTTCTTGACGAAGTCCGGCGAGGGGCGGCGGCCGAGGTGGCGCTAGGGCGAACGGAGACGCGGATCCGGGCGGCGGCGGCAGAGAACCTGCCGGATCTGGCGACTACGAGGGCCCAGGGAGGCCGCGGGTTCGGGTGGCCTCGCCGGCCATGGCTCACGGCGGCGGCTATCGCGTCCAGCGGTGACCTGAAGATGGGAGCGGGGTGGTGAGGTCCCAGGCAAGGTGAGGGGAAGGGGTGCGGGAGGAAGAGGAGGTGGTTGGCCGTGGCACACGGCGGCGGCGGCCTGCGGGCGGCTTCCTCGGGCCCGGCGGCGCGCGATGGGAGTGGAGAGGAGAGGGAGAGGAGAGAGGCGCGACATGGCGGCTTCCTGGCCGTCAGATCGGGCGATCTGACGGTCCAGATCTGATGGGCTAGCAAAAGGACAAAAAATTAGGCAAAAATGCGAAAATTGGGGCTAATGTGAGGGGGTGGATGCAATTTTGGCTTAGGGGAAACCCTAGAAAGGGGTGGCAGAGTGGTGATCTTTATATAGCCCAGGTGGCTGGCAATTTGCGAAAACATCCCCGGTTTTTCTCTCGCGCGCGCGGTGTTTTTGTTTCTGACCGCCAGGGGTCCACAGGACCTCCGATTCGGGTAAAAATTCGAACTGAGCGATCAGCGCGTCAAGCCGGTGGCGTTCACCTCGCGCTGGAACTGTTCCGAGAACACTTTCCGGCGTGCTATAAAAATATCTCGTTCACTTATTAAACGGGGTTTTTCGTTCCGTTGGTTGCGGCTGGTCTCGTGCGGTTTTCGCGACGGTGATCGGGTGTAACCCGGTGTCGCAAAATCCGAGTGTCAGGGTGGAAAGGGTCAGTCTCCGTCCAGTACGAGATAAGAGGGGGGGAATAATCGCCGATCGATAGATCGGGGATGCAAACACCGCAACCAATTCAGACAATCAAATAATTCACACCGAAAACAAAAAATTTAATTTTTGTGAAATCCGGGCTGTTATAGCTCCCAAGCTCTCCGGACCCCTAATCCCTCTCGCGCGCCGCCTTGCTCCTTGTCCCCTCCGACGTTCTCGCCACTTCACTATCGGAAGGACACCGCTGTGAACTTCCCGCCGCCGTCGAGCTCTTCCTCCGCTCGTCGCCGCAGTAGCAGCCCTCCGTCGCCGAGTTAGGATACGTTGGGCCTGATCCGATCTGTTTGTCCTCAGTTCTTGTTCTTAGAGTTTTTAGGTTGTTTTTGATAGGTTCTCTCAATCCGCTGGATCTTTGATCCCTTGGGAATCTTGTTTGAGCAAAAGCTTCCCTCTCCGATTCAAGTTAGCAATTAGGGCTTCGATGACCTCTGTTCTGTGCTAGGGTTTGCTGTTCTTTGTGACTAAATTGAATTTTCTAAGTCTAGCTCAGAACAGGCCAGAATCATCGCCCATATTCACTGAATCTCTTGTCAAAATCTTTTGTTTGGTCAAAACTTTTGCTGGTGCTCAGTCCATACTTGTCTATTTTCCCTCGTTCCCTTATGCTTCCTCACACGATGTCTGAAGATTTGGGCTTCGGTAATGAGTCCCCAGTTCTTGACCACATCAATGAATCCGAACAAGATGCTCCGAAGAAAAGAGGTGGCTGAACTCCGCCATACCGATATACTTCACACATGTGCGGCAAGTACACTGAAGAAAATCGCCATCTTTATTACCCAGTCCCACCGAAGTTCCCTCATCCCAATACACTCAAAACTCCGGATGATTATCCTGAAGAGAAAAAGCAATTGAGAATCGTTGCTGAAAAGAGAAGGCTCAAGGCCGAGAAAAAGGCAACCAAGTTAGTTGCTGCCGAAGCTCATGGAGAAGGACCGAGCACGAAGAAAAAGTGGAAGCTGAAAAATAAGACAGCTTCACCTCCTCATGCCTTCACTGATGAGGAAGAGCGAGCTAAGCAGGAGCAAGCCGCTCTTGAGGACTCTGAATCCAAGTTCGAAGAAGATGACGAATTAGATGTTGAAGCCGATGATGAGTTCGAAGATGTTGCACCTCCTCCCAAGAAACCAAAGATTCGTATTCCTTTGAAGAAGAAGCCGGGAGAGAAACCTACTGCTGCAAAAGGGCTGAAGATCCAAGACCCAATTGAAAATCGCGCAGCTCGCCCCACCATAGATTTGACGAATTTGGTGGTTGCGAAGCCCTTGGCCTCCAACCCACCGGCTGAGACCCTCAACACTGAGAGGCGCTCAAAGCAGAGGCAGCTGCACCAATGAACTGCTAAGCAACAACAAACTGCAAAGGCAGCTGCACCAATGAAGCCTAAGCGGTCTAAGACCCTTCGGTGAAGCGAAAGCCCACTGAAGTAGAACTGCAACAGAAAGACCTCGCGGAGGATCTGGAAAGAAACATTCTTGCTCGTCAATCTGCTGAGAAGCAGAAGGAAGAAGAAGCAGCTGCGCGAAAGCAAAGGGAGTTAGACTCCGCCAAATTTGCTGCTGAGAAGGCTGAGACGAAGCGAAAGCTCGCCGAAGCCGAGAAAAACGAAGAAAAATCTGGTGCTGAAGCCAAACAGTTAGCAGAACATGAAGCTAAACGCAAGGCTACTCTTGATGGCCTCAGAAGGAAGAAGGCTGAGAAAGCAGCCAGGGCTGCCCAGAAGAAGGCCGTGGTGGACTTGAACCCTTCTCCTGAAGCAAATCCGCCGATGCAGAAAGGTATTTCACTCACTGAAGCTCATGCCGAGCAAGATCGCCATAGTGAACATCAATTCCCTGATCCCCGTGAAGGAGAACTATGGGATCAATTGGGCGTGACTGGAGCCCTTTGGAAGAAATGTGAGGCAGAAGATCCTGAAGTTGTTGATCTCGGTGAAGTCTACATATCAGGCTCCATCGAAGCAATGATCACAACTATGATCAGTCAGCTGAAGGATTTGCACTCAAGGGACAGGGTTGAAACTGCAAAGATTAACAACTATCAGCAGCGTGCCAAAACTGAAACAGATGAAGAAGTCAAGGTTCACGCGCTGAAAATGCTTCAGAAGGTGACTGATGTGAACACCACCACCAAGGAAAACATCAACATCTTCAAAGGCAAGATCAAAGCTGTTGTTGGCGAGATGGTCAAAACACATAATGCTTCAATTATGGAAAGAGATTTCGGGAAGAGTAAGGCCCCGCTGGAAGCTGAACCAGCTGCAGCAAATCCCACTGAAGCAAAGCCATCTAACCCATCCCCGAAGAAGAAGACCATCAAGAGGCGGAAGGTTACTTTGGCCTCGGCTGCTGATATGGATACAAGTGATGAACCTACCAGCTAGCTGAAGGAAAACACTAAAGCAGTTCCCACTCCTGCTCCCCAACCAAAGCCTTCCAAGCCCAAGCCAAAAGCTTCAGCACCATCCACCAAAACTTCTACTCCTCCACCAACCACATCCACTCCCAAGCAAACCCCCGCTCCACACACTCACACACCGCCTCCAAAATATCCAACTCCCAAGCGAACTCCAACCCCAACTCCAACACCAGCACCAACGCCTGCACCTGTTCCACCTCGCGCTCCATCACCCCCACATGTCCCATCACCCACACCGCAAAGGACTCCTACCCAACCTTCTACTCCTGCACCACCGCCATCACCTCGCCCGCAAGCAAATGAACCCTCTCCCTCAAACTCTAGAACCCACGGCTCTCGAGACTTTTCCCCTGCCAGGACTGCTCAGGAATCGAAAGCACATGTGCCCCAGCCTGAAGCACAAGAAGATGAAGATGAACAAGTGCAGATTCTGAATCCCTCCCAAGAGCAAGCTCTGATAGTCGCTCAGACTGCTGGTCCTTCAAGAGCTGCCCCAAATGCTCCTCTGCAAAGGATTCGTGCCCGTTCCCAACCATGCCAAGACACCCAGCTCGAATCAAATTACCCTCGTGAAACTTTTCCTATTTTCAAGGTCGCTAGCTGTTCTTCTCAGCACGGACCAGAGTTCTGTTTGGAACAACATCAGAAGCGTCACCGTTTATTTGGCGTAAGCCCATATGCTTCCGACAGAACTGCTGATGATCTTCGCTTCTGGACAGCAAAACAACAAATTCTGTATACAAAAGTCTACTGCCAGAAGGGTGTGTTGTTCCGCCACCGATACATTGATATGTCAAGCCTTTCGACTTTCACATGCTTCCAGAACATCGCCGAAATCATTGAGAATCAGAACTTGACTCGGTTGTTTGCCTTGAGCACTCCCTTCAATTATGAACTCATTAAGAAATTCTATGCCATATTATATGTTTTGGGCGATGCTAATGAACCCCGCTCATGGATACTGAAATGGATGATTCAAGGAGAAATCTTTTGAATGACTTCAGCAGAGTTCATGGAAATTTTCAATATACCTAGGCACACTGGCGAACTTGAAAAGATTCAAATGGATCCAGATCTGACTGAAGAACAATTTTCCACATTGCTGGATACTGAAGTCACAGCAGATTACATTCCTGAAAATATTCGCTCGAAGCACTTGAACTTCATCTCCAAGACTTGGTTTTATATCTTGTCGAAATCTTTGATCCCTTTGAGTACTGCTTCGAAGGAATCAAATATATATCCTGAGACAAGGCATGCAATTATGAAGCTTACACATGGATTGGTATTTGACTTCGAAGATTGTTTCCTTCGCAACTTGGTGCATGCTGATGAACTGCCCTTCACGTTGAAGCCATATGCTCCTTGGCTCCAGCCTATTTGCAATTCTGGAAGAAATGATGACTTTGTGGCCAGACAACATCCGAAGCTCTTCACACCTCCAATGCGCGACACTTTGGAATTGCTAAGGAAACCCAACGACATCTTTGCTACATATGTTGGGGTGCGCCATGAAGTCAATGAGCGCAACATCTCGAAGAAATTTCAGAATGACTGCCATCACTTTGAAGTAAATCTTCGGTCGCAGCAATTGCTCGAAAACTTCATTGAAGCCAATCAACGCCAGATGCAGTTCCTTGCTGATGAAATCAATCGCGTTGGAAACATTGCTCTCAACAACAATCATTATCTTCGTGTGCTCAAGCGTCATTCTTGGAAGGGACTCCAGAAGTTCCACTTTGTTAAAGGCCTTCGCAAAGATCGCATTTACAAAGAGTATGAGCACCTCCAGTGAAACTTTTCGCGAGATGATATTGTTGATCGCCCGAATCAAAAGCTCCCACCCCTGCACAAGATTGATGAAGTATTCTTTGTCAATGAGCCCGGTCCCATCCGGCCGGACACCGTCTCCCAGAACGACTCCATTACTTCGAAGGACGACGACGGCCTCGACGACAGCGACCTCGACATCAACCTCATCACCCAGACGAATCTCGAAGATTTTCCTTCGCCTGCGACGGAAGAAGAATCTTCAGGAGATCAATCTTCTTCGGATGAAACATCGTCAAGTTCAGCTTCGTCGGGCTCCAAGGGTGTTGATACCGCAAAATAGATCTCTTGAGCCTCTTCCCAACCTTTTGTCCAATCATTGACAACAAGGAGGAGAATGTTGGCATCGAAGAGTTAGATTTGCATCGGGAAAAGGGTTTTTGCAATTCGCATTTTGCTTCACTTGGTTTAAGTTACAACAAACATTCCATTCCCTTCAATTGGGTTGTAACTTAAGTTCACATTCGGTTATGCTACTCCTGTGTTACACTTACGTTTTAATAACCCTTTGCTCGCAAGTATTGCTTTGTATCCTCTATCTTGTAGGTGGTTATTATTTTCTAAGTCACAGGTCATTGGAAGCAATTGCACACATTTCTGGATATCTATCTTTAAATGCAATTGTCTTCGCTAAGATATTTGTTTTGCACTCCACCGAAGAAATATTTGTCAAGCATTAACTTCGATTATATAAATCTTCGATGCTTGCATTAAGGGGGAGCCAAAAAATTCATATCTTAGAGTTTGTCCCATCTCTTCACAAAAACTTTAATATCTTTTATCGATGGTTGTTTTGTCAACAATAGTCCAAAAAGGGGGAGATTGTAAGAGCAAAGTTTTGCCCCCATGTGTTTTGGATATTGTTGGACAAGACAGTGGAGGAACTAACAATGTTTTCTAGTGTAAACAGTGATTAGATTCCTGAAGGACAAGCTAGGTGATAAAGCTTCAAGGAAGATTTTCAAGTCATCGAAGAATTACCCCTTGAGCGAAGCTTAATCACGGAGGATGACCCCCAAAAATGAAGGTGTCCTGAAGCTCAACTCATCGAAGGAAATGAAGAAGACGGCGCAAGATTTAGATGTTTTTGTGTAGTTCTTTTTCTGATTCTTTGAGTCATAGGAAAAACCATACTATCAGGAGGGGTCTTTAGTTTGTGGACATCGAAGTTATTGAGAAAATGCTCAGATCAAATCAAAACCAAGTGAGAAGCCAAGACTGAAGAAATCTCATGTGCACTGAGTTAAGTTTCGGTAGAAAAGACTACGTTCTTTGGCTTCTGAAGCAGAACTAAGTCCGTGAGTCATATTTACTTGCTCCGCAAGTAAAGTTGCGCAGTAATGACAAATCCGACCGTTGTGGACACGCGTCAAGCTGTCGCTTCGGGTCAAGTCGGTCATTTCGCACCTCGGGATCGCCAACTATAAATACGCCGCCCCCTCCTCCATTTGCGGGTGGCTTCTCTGATAATGTTCCTGAGAGCGATTGAAGAGAGCAACCCAAGAACGCCACCGAAGCAAAACCCAAAACCCAGAACACTGAAGCCTAAGTCCCATTGATCTGTGTAGATTCGAGATGACTTAGGTGAAATCTTGCTAGCCTTTTTATCTTGGAGAACTGCAATTCTCCTAGACGGTTAGAGTGTCGACTTCAGAGAGCGAAGAGTAATTGTCGCCTCGAAGATCAAGTTTGTCAAAGGTTTCGGAGATTTCCTTGATAATCTACCCCGAGTCAAAACTGACCAAGCTCAAGGAGATTGGTGCAGTGGAGCAACGGACGGAGAGAGTTTTGCTCCAGGTGTTCAATCACCAGTCCCTCCAACCAGACGTATCTCTTTGCAGAGCGTGAACTAGTCGAACAAACATCGCCGAGTCACAAATCGTTTTACTTCAAGCTCTTACATTTTGTATTGAATTTGCTTCCCAGTTATGCTTCAATGTATTTTGATTCGCTGCATTTAGCTTCGCTTCCAGTTTTACTTCCCTATCACTTGTTTCTGCTACCCTTTTCCGCTTAGCTTATGCTTCACTTCAAAGCTTCAGTCGAAAATTTGAAGTGATCATTCACCCCATCCCCCTCTGATCACATACTTGGACTTTCAGGAATTTAAGGTACTATTCTTCCAATTAAGACCTCAAGATAGCCTCCAATGAGAAAATAGTCTACATCAGTTGTCTTCCTCACGTTGAGCCGGTCGATTTTGATATTTGAAACGTCCAAATCTGAGTTCGTATGAAGAAGTTAGAGCCAAATCTATGCACCACAACAGAACAAGATCGGACCGTAGGGAATGCACCTCTGACCGTCCGGATTAAGTCCAAGGATTATAGAAACATTAATCCAATGTCAGACCATCAGGTCGGACCGTCCAGGCTACCGTCCGACCATCGCCCTGACGGTCCGGAAAGCAACTCGGACCATCCGACCTAAGCCCGGACCGTCCGGAAAGTTGTCCGAACATCCGACTTGGGTCGGGAAAGTACGAATTTGGATGGGGTTTGACGCTATGGACGGAAATATGAGTCCATTTCTTGTACGGGAAGTCCAACTGCCTCATAAATAGATGAGAGGTGATGTCCGATTGAACAACACCAATCGAACAAACACATCTATATCTTTTTCATGTTCATCTATCCCTACCTGTGCATCTTTCTTCCTCGTTATTCGTTCGTTCTTCTTGTTGCAAGGCGGAGAATCTCGAGGGCCTAGGGGCGATCAGATCGACCTAGGGCAACCCATAGCCGCTGCGCGACCTGACGGGGTCCCTCCCGGGCGTGTGGGGTTTCGGGTCTACAAAGGCACTCGTCAGACTGCCTGCATACCGCGCTTCCGGTCGGGTCTCCTTCGACGTGAGCTACGGTGCATCACCCCCGGCGTTGAGGGTACACGGTGACGTGCTCGTGTTTCAACACTCTTTTTGGTGCCTCCGCTGGGGACGAAGCTTTAAACGGTCTCCATCTCGTTCTTGCTACAAAGAGATCGTCATCAAGTTGCCGCAATCTACGAAGGTAATATGAATAGTTGAATACCAAATTCACCTATGTATATGCAAATAATTCATATGTTGTTGCTATATCCCCTAGTGAGCATAATGTATCGGTTAACCGTAGTTTCATCGAGCATGCATCTAATTACATGTAAGAGCTAATGAAAAATAATGTCAATGCTTCAAGTTACAATTTTAGCAACATGCAACATGTATATCCCAACCCTCATGCATTGGCAACCCCACAAATTTATATGCCTAAGAACAACATGATGAGTTCGGTTAATCAAGTTGAAACACCTCATGTAGGAACTTCCAATAGTATGCAATAAAGTGTTTCATCTTTTTATTCATCGGCTACTAACTTGCAATATATGAATCAAAACATGCCGGTGGATAGGGGAATTGTTCATGCTACTACGAGTTATTTGGCCAATTATCCTCAACCATCATATGCTACGCCTTATGTTATTAATTCTTTGGCACCATATGAAACTGTAGATGTTCATAATTCGACTCCGCACCATAACGCTCATAGCCGAATAAGTGGAAATCTTACAGGAAAACTTCTGCCTTCACCTAACACCGTAGCATATAATCTTGCCCCTACGCAATTACACAATTTCGGTGACATCTCATTGTCAAAAGAGTCTAATGGAATTGGGGGCAATCCAATGAAGACTGCGTTGAAGTTGGGCAAAAAACTCTTAAAGATAGCATAGCTGCAATGTTTGCTCAAATTAGACAGGAACAAGCATCCTTGCGAATCAAAGAAAGAAAGAATAATGATTCAGATAATAAACACAATTATGTTATTGAAAAAGCCAAATCAAATAGTTTGTGTGTCGAATCTATTCAAGAAAAATAAGATGACAAGGTGTTGGAGAGTTATCCAAAAGTGGAGCATGCTATTGTTCATATCTCATAACCATCATGCTCTCCCGACATATTTGAAGAGGTATTTCTAGCAAGTGATTTACCTATTTTCTGATTTTGTCGCAATTTTATTGTCGATACATCTTTCATAAAAAATCTCGTTAGCAATCTTGAAAGACCAATGAAGGACGGTAATTTAGTTGTTAGCAATAAAATCATTGCAAATCATACCGGTCAACATATTGTGCCATTTATAGAGACTGATAATGAGTTATTGTTGCAGCCAAAATTTTCCCCATTGCTTTACTTAAAACTTATATCTAAGTGGTTAGCTTTGCTTGTTTCATACTTGGCTTACATTAGGTCTCAATTGAGGCATGTGCGTTCTAACTATTTTCGTTTCAGAAACTTAAAGTCAAGGTTAAATTCTTGTGACAAACCCGATGCTATCATAATATCTTATCCAAAGACATAGGAGATAAAATGCAAAAAACAATGTGTAGCCTAATGGGGAGATTCCAAATTGGAACCATTTGATTGCTTTCCTTCAAATCTTTTCTCACGCCAAGATCGGCTAGAGGACAAAGATTTTACCTTCAATTCAAACATGTGTGATCAAATTTTTGATTTGTTGCTGAAGAGTATTTATATTAGAATTCTTGTTCACCATGTCAAGCCATCAGTCCAAGGACGAATGTATTGTAAATTTCATGATTCGTTCAAGCGTACTTTCGAGAACTGCACCATGTTTCGACGAATAGTTAAATCGACCATTGATAACGGACCATTGAGATTTGTTGAAACACCAAAGTATGACCATGCTATTCCTATTGGTCGTGATGGTAAAAAAATGCATGGGTTGCTTCAAGCCGATTCATTTGAATATAAGAAGGTATAAACTGCAAGAGATGGTATCAACCTTTCAAGTAGAAAAATTATTCAAAAGAACAATGATGATATTCTTAAAGGCAAGGGTTCCATCAAAGTTACAATGAAGACGCCAACCACTGGAGGGCGACAAGAAAATTCAATGATCGATACAAGCATAACCAAAGAAAGCAAAGGCCAAAGTAAACGCAAAAGTAAAAAGTCGAAAGTTAATTTCGAGCATCTATTGGAAAATTACTAGAAGATAAGTGAGGAGAAGATTGCTTATCGTCCAAGTAATTCAAAAGCATCAAGATCACCCCATATGCACAAATCTGAAGACCGGTATTGGCAGAGGGGAAATTTCAATGCATCATATTCATATACTTATTTTGGGTCGCCAATACCAATGTCATGGATACCTCCCTATGGTTATATGAACCCATATCCATCATGAGACATGTATGATACAAGGGAATATTATACATCTTACTTTGAATCATCTCATCAAGATTATAGAGCTCCAAGAAGGTCAACATTTGATAAATGATTACATAAACAAGACCATTTCACTCAAAACGAATCGGTCCGGAGCTCAAGAAAGAAGAAAGAGGTGGTCAGGCAAGTATATCGAGTGAAAAAACATGGTCGTAAGTGTGCCACTTCAGATTTTAGTTCAAATGATAAAGAGCCAATTGAAGTGTTGACATTGGCTACTAAGGGTAAAGAAGAGGAGCAGACAAATGTTCAAAATAAAGATGGCAAATCTGTTTAGAAGGAGTTTAGAGTGCACAAGGTTAGAACAGAATTGACATTGCTTGAACAAGAATCACACATGAGGCGCCCACTCGGTTTATCGTATTGGAAAAAGAAGAAGTTTCAAAACCTTAGTGCAGAAGAACTTGAAAATAGGAACATGGCATGGGTTCCAAAAGGAAGTACTCTGAACAAGAATAATGTGCAAGCTTCCATTGCAAAAGGTGCAGCAAAGGTGAAGAAGGAGAAGAGTGTAAAGTATGAACAAACAAGCCAAAGGTTTCCAAAATTTTGGTCCAGAAATTATCCATATTTTTCAGATATGCCATTGATGCATGTGCCAAGGGATTCATCCTCAGGAATGATAGGTTCTCCTCCATGGGCTTCTTTTAATCCATGGATGCATTATAATTTCTCTCATCATGAAAGGGGTTTACCGAATCACTACTCATTCGATTAGCTAAAATCTTGTTGCTAACCTAAATGGACGATATATGATTATCGCCCTAAGCATATGTATGGCCACTGGAGTGTTGACATTGTCCTTAGAACAAAGTTGGTGCAAATTATTTTTTGGCATGCAAGCTTTGCCGAAAAACACGGGGCATGTGTTGACACCGGTTTTTTGCATGGAACTAAACGTATATAAGATGGCCTCAAATGAAGAAGTGCTCTACATGAAAAAGTTCTACGGTGTCAATATGAACATCTTTGGAGTTTGAGTCATTGCCATCAAGTTTCATCTCGAGGGCCGAAACTATGTTCGAAGCAATGGGATTCTGGCATTCAAGCTACTATTCTGCAAATTAAGCCCTCAAGATAGCCTCCAACGGAAAAATGTTATGCATGAGTTGTCTTCCTCTTGTCGATCCTGTCGACTAGTATTTGAAACGCCTAAATGTGATTTCGTATGAACAAGTTAGAGCCAAATCTATGCACCACAGCAGAACAACGTAGGACCGTACGGAATGCACCTCGGACCGTCCAAATTAAGTCCACGGATGATAGAAACATTAAGCCAATGTCGTACCATCAGGTCGGACCGTCCGGGCTATCGTCCAACCATCACCAAGACGGTCCAAAAAGTAACTCGGATTGTCCGACCTAAGCCCGGACCGTCCGGAAAGTTGTCCGAACGTCCGACTTGGGTCGTGAAAGTCCGAATTTAGCTGGGGTTTGACGATATGGACGAAAATCTGAGTATGTTTCTTGTACGGGAAGTCCAACTGCCTCATTAATAGATGAGAGGTGTCGAACGATTAAACAACACCAATCGAACAAACACATCTGCATCTTATTTGTGTTCCCCTACATTTCTATCTTTTTCCTCGTTCTTCGTTCGTTCTTCTTGTTGCAGGGCAGCGAATCTCGAGGCGTCAGGTCGACCTAGGGCAACCCATATCCGTTGTGCGTCCTGGCGGGGTCCCTCTGGATGTGCGAGATTTTGGGTCTACAAAATCACCCACCGGACTGCCTACGTGCCGCGCTTTCGGTCGGGTCTCCTTTGATGTGAGCTGCAATGCATCACCCCCGGCGTCAAGGGTACACGGTGAACAGAGCTACAAATGCATTATCTAAATTTAATCACCTTGTCAACATGTTAAATACAAGCCCACAAGTTCCCCTATGGGTCACTGAGGTAGTCAAAAGGTACAAGGAAGATAAGAAAATACTGGACCTCATAGCATAGTCGAGTTTAGGCCATGACGAGCATTCTCATTATTCATATAAAATGGAATTCTCATATACAAACACAAGATTGTGGTGGGCCAAGATGAAGCTCAGACATGACATCCTCGCCACTTTTCACAAATCTGAACTGGGAGGTCACTCTGGTGAAAGAGAAACCTACAACAGAGTTAAAATAATCTTTCACTAGCCTAGACTGAAGCAGGAAGTTATCTGGTTTGTCAAGAATTGTCCAACTTGTCAACTCAATATAGCTGAGCACACTCCCTACCCTAGTCTACTCTAACCCCTCACTATCCCCGATTTTTCCTAGGCTCACATCAGCATGGATTTTGTGGAAGGCGTCCCTATATCTAAAATTAAAGATCTCATTCTGGTTGTTGTGGAGAGATTCACAATGTATGCACATTTCATTGGCATGACGCACCCCATCACAGTACAATAAGTGGCCAGAGCTTTTTTTGACACAACCTTTAAACTCCATGGCATGCCCAGTGTTATTGTCACAGATAGAGACATGGTCGTTACAAGTAAACTGTGGCATCATTCATGATAACTAGATATCATCCTCAGTTTGATGGACAAACTATGAGACGAGTGCTTGGAGAATTACCTCAGATGTATGTCCTTCCAGCAACCAAGAAAATGGCATAGCTGGTTCTCCCTAGCCGAATGGTGGTACAACACGAGCTTTCATACTTCTCTGAAAAGGACACCATTTCAAGCCATTATGGGTTCCCACCACCTATGGTTGTTAAATCCTATCTTCCTGATTCTATCTGTGTTGACAATGACACACTACTACAAAACATATAGTTGGTAGTGGATATCATCAAAAACAACCTCCACAAAGCCCAAGAAAGGATGAAATTCTATTCTAATCAGAAGATAACTGAGAGAGCATTTGTTGTAGGTGACATGGTCTACCTCAAATTGCAACCACATATGTGTAATTCTCTCAGCCTGCACAAATGTCTGAAGTTCCACTCCAAGTTTTATGGCCCCTTTCGAATTCTGGAGAAAATTGGTCAAACAACTTATAAACTGCTACTACTTGAAGGTTGCCAACTACACCACACCTTTCATGTCAACCAACTAAAAAAGCATGTGGGCTCTCGTGTGGTCCCTCCCAAGCATCTTCCCCTAGTGGATGCTAATGGTCTCATTAAAATGGAGCCGGAAGCATTACTGGACAGGAAACTGATCCCTCGAGCACAAGGCAACATCAATGTACATGTGGTTCGCTGGTTGATCAAATGGGGAAATATGCCAGTCGAAGAAGCAACCTGGGAAGAATCAGCGTTCGTTTAAAAAGTCATTCCATCATTACAACCCTGAGGACAAGTGTTGTCTCAAGCCGGGAGAATCTTCAGTCTCACTCTGTTTATTCCCTTGTTTTTGGCGTGCCACGCGAGTTCTAACGCGTTGATCAACCATCTAACGGCTCATAACGGTTCGCCAGCTGGAGTCATCCGTGAAGCGTCCATCTTTTATCCAACGGCTCTCCATTACTCGAGCTTCGCTATTCGTCACCCAGCACCAGCTATAGCCTCACTCTACTTTTCACCTTCTCCCTTGTTGTATTGGCTATAAAGCCACCTTTCCTCCCTCATTTTAGATCTTATAATTTTATGTATTGGGTTGTAACCCTAGCCGCCAGTGGTGTGCTACAACACTATTTTCCCCTTTGTGGTAATCAAGTAGCTATGATCGATTTGTTCATCCCAAATATTGTCTGAATTCAGTGATAAATCGATTGATAGGCTAGTTAGTTCCTGACACACCCTCAGAAAAAGAGAATGAATAAGCCTTAACCCTATTAAAGAATTTAATAGGGCGTCAACCTAGCAAAGAAGAATCAAATAGACTTGCTTGCTCAGCTAGTGATACCATAAATGGCCTTTGTAATCTTACCGATACGCCTTGTCAATATCGCAAATGGATCTGTGGCACTTAGAGCCGCGAGGTGAAGCTACTTGTCTCGTGGACGGATGACCACGAAAACTAGGTCGTCAACGGGTGTGAGGGTGATGAAGTAAATCATCGGCCTCGATCTTTCTCTCTTTTTTTGGTTGTTGTACACAACCAGTTACTGTATTTTTTATTAAGTGGCGTTGTTACAAAATTACAAAATATATGTAATAACTGGCATTGGGAGTTGCAGATAACTAGAGCGTGAAAAGGAGATCAAATGTCAAACTTCTGAAAATGGTAAAATTATTATGCTATTTGATCTACTCAATGGATACATATATCCTATATTTATTGATTTATCGAATAGGTATCTACACCCTACACATATAGTTATCATGTATTTATCTACCTACTATTAAGTTGAGATACAAAAACTGCAAATGTGATATCAATGAATGCAAAACTATGAACAATTTACTATTTTATCTACCCGATGGGTACAGATGCCCATTGGGTATGGGTGTGGGTGAAGTTTTATCCCGGGGGTAAAAATATGGATAGAATTTTATACCCATGAACTATATGGGAATGGGTATGATATTTCTCTACTCTACCTATAGCATAAACATTGTCATCCTTAGTGCATCATTGATGCAAGATAATGCGACTTCCTTGAACTCCGACATGAGATCGGCATCCGCTCACGCGTTCAAAGTACTCGAAGGTGGCAAGAGGTCTGGGGCGACCGACGACTAATTTTTTTCTTGCACCATACGTCCTTCTTGACCCATTCTGAGTATTACCATAACCTCTCGTAGAGCACCCTCTCTCTCCCTCTCTCTCTCTCTCTCTTTCTCTCTGAGTGGTCCTCGCTGATGGATGGTTGTGGTGGTTGCGGTCATCGCGGCATGTATCATGGGAGTGATTCTACTTGCGACTTTGGTGGCAATGGTGATGGGTTAATAAAGAGGCTGGTTGGCGGTGCCAATGGAGGCAATGGTTTCTGATAACCACGAATGGGCTCATCCTGGTGAGGAACCGGAGAGGAGGGATTTTCTCACGCGCGACATACATTAAGGCTTTTCTTGGTGCACCGGGAAAACACTAGGATCCCGGCCCAACCCCGGGGACAGAAAGGCACGTGCCAACCACATTCAGGCCTCGTTTGGTAGGGAAGGTTTTGCAGCCCCAGGGAGGATGGAGATTGGGGAGGATTTGGTGATTCCCTTTCCTCCACCCAATCCCCTTAATTCCCCACTAATCCCTCTCCCTCGTAAATTTCTCTGTTTGGTGACAGCAGCATCCTAGAGTGCGACTCTGCCTTCTCATTCCACGAGTGTCTCCTAGAGATTTATGTACCACATGGATTGAAGGGGATTGGTGGGGATCGGAGGGGATGATCTATTTAATCCATGTGTACCAAATAGGCCAACGAGGATTTCTGGGTATTCTTGGCCCTGCAGGGATGTTCCTCTTTATTCCTCCCCAAACCTCTTCCACCAAACAAGGCCTCAGGGAATTTGTAGGTCCATTTGGTTGAGGCCAAAGGCATGGAATTATCGGTCCTCCTCGGCCGAATCCCAGGGATGAGAAAACACTAGTCAAGACTCGTGGGAGAAGTTTCCTGTTTATCTCACCACATCTCCGTTCGCAACTTCCGTCGTCGTTCTCTCTCTCTCTTTTCCCCGACCACCTCGACCGATCGACCCCCTCCTCTCTCATCTGCTCTACCCACTCCACCCTGAATACCAAGAAGGCGAGGATCCTCTCAAGCCCCTCCTCTCTCATCAGCATCTGTTTGGCGAGAGACACAATTGACGGCGCCTGCTAGATCTGCTAGCTACAAGAATATGATCTGAAGAAAGAAAAAACTAGCTATTATCCCCCGCTCCTACCAAATGGCGATGTGAAATTTCCTTGGGTTTTCCATTGTGAGAGGAATTTCCGGTCCGAAGCAGCTCTACCCCATGTACATCTCCCCCAGCAACCAAACAAGCCCTAACTGGCTCTCTTCCATGTGGAAAAGCTAATGCACTTCATGGCCAGAAGCGGCAGTCCCAGGGGCATTTGCTCGATCGGTTGTGTGTTGAGCATGAATTTCTAGCTAAAAGTTTATTCTACTTAAACCTTCTCTGTGTGGAACATGTATGGGTTCGCCCTACCCGTCCATTCGACTCCGTTGTGCTAGGCTGGATCTCGGTATTTTATTGCCTATTTGGTTGTCGCCGTCACTTATGTTGGGTGCGCCTTCCACGCGCGTGTGGGTGTTGACAAGATCGTTGAGAGATGGTATTGGATTTGTTTTTCCCGATTACATGGGCGCATATAGTCTCATATAAGTCTTATATGTTGGTTGCTTTGTACTTACAGTCCATTCTTTCTACTATTCATGTTAGCATGTACACTACCTCTGTCCCATAATGCAAGACGTTTGCATAAACATCTTACATTATGGGAAGAAGGGAGTAGTGTTTGCTGGCCTACATGCTAATTATGCTTTGCTACCACTATGATATTCCTTGTTGAACATATAAACCCATATGGAAATAATCAATGTTTCAAGCAAGTTCCTACTAGTTTAGAAACTAGTCCCTCTGTTTCACAATAAAAGATCTTTTTGTAAGCTAAAATAACTTACAAAAAAACTTATATTATAGGACGAAGGGAGTACGTCCCAGGGGATCAGGTCTAAACAAAAACAAAATCCCATCAAATATAATGCCTAAAGAGCTTGAATAAGAGCATCTCCAGCCGCGCCCCCAAGAGGCCCCCAAGACGACTTTTTCCGCGTCGGGCGGACGAAATTCGCCTAGCCGCGCCCCCAAGAGGTCGTTTAGCGCCGGATTGGGCCAAAAGTGGATCCGGCGATCCCAAGCCAAACCCAGCGCCCTGGGGTCTCTTAGGGGCGCCGGATGAAACGGAACGACGCGTGGGACCGCTCTGTCGGCGAGATAGGCCCTCCCTCCCGCCATTTTCCCCCCTCCCCCCCCCCCCCCGCCATTTGCCCCCGTCTCCCGCCATTTGCCCCAGATCTCCCCCCATGGCGCCGAAGAAGAAATACGAGCCCCCTCGCCGCGCTGATGGCGCACAACTTCCGCCGGCCAAGAAGCCTAGAAAGCCGAGAGCGCCGCCACCAAAGCCGGAGGGCTTTAAAGACGCCGAGTGGCTCGCCGACGAACAGCGCCGCTCGTTTTCCACGACCGACCGGCGCAACCGCCTCTTGAGCCAGAAGTCTCGGGAGATCATGAAGGCCACGCAGGAGGCAGCGGCGAAGAAGCTGGAGGCGACGGAAGCCGCGGCGGCCGCGGCGGGGCGTGAGCTCCAGGACACGCTCGCGCAGACTGCGGCGGCGGCGGCTCTCCGCTCCGGCGGGGTGTTGTTCCCTCTCCCAACTCAGCAGAGCGTCGCCTCCCCCGCCGGCAACTTCTCGCCTTCTACGCTGGCGGCATGGGCGGCGTCGCCTGACCACAGCGGCTTCAACCCTAACCTCGCGTTCCCCCACATGCCTCTGCCGCGGACAACCTCGGCGTCCTGCTCGCCGGTCTACTCGCCGGCCTACGCGACTACAGCCCCGTCCTTGCTGCGTCGAGAATCCATCCCGTTCTCCACGGAGATGGAGGACATCATCGCCGCGGGGTCCGAGGCACACGTCGTCGTCGGTTCAGAGGCCTTCTTCGCCGACGACACCGACTTCGCCCAGCGCGCCGACGAGGACACGCAAGACTTTGAGGTGGACGACGACGAAGAAGAGACCCAAGAAGCGCCGGAGGAGTTGGTCGGCAAAGGGAAGAAGAAGAGGAAGAGCGGCGAGCCGTCCTTGAACCGCTACAAGTGGACGGCCAAGGAGGACGAGTGCCTCGCCGAGTCATGGAAGATGGTGAGCTTGGACCCCATCACCGGCTCCAACCAAAACGGCGACACATACTGGAAGAGGATCAAGGCGGCTTTCGACGAGCGCAAGATGGTCGACCCCAAATTCAAGGAGGTCTACATGGAGCGCGGCGCGAAAGCCTTGTCAAACCACTGGGCGGCAGTGCAGAAGGCGTGCAACAAGTGGCACGGCATCCAAGAGGAGGTGAACGCTCGGCCGAAGAGCGGCGCCAGCGCCGACTAAAAGGTATGATCTCGACGCGAACTCGCCGCAATCTCGCCCGCCGTTCGCACACCTGTACTGACATTCGTTTGGTAGTATGCGCGCATGTTCAGCATGTACCGAGATGACACCGGCACCGAATTCAAGTTCATCCACGTCTTCCCGCTGATCGAGATGTGCGGCAAATGGGCGGAATGCCGCGTGATGCTCGCCAAGACCAAGAACGGCGTCTACGACCCAGAAGCGCCGGCGCCGCCGGCGTCCGAAGGGCGCCCGGCCGAGGGTAACAAGAAGGCCAAGGCGTCGAAGGCCGTCGCGCCGGCTGCCGAGCAGCTGCAGTCGGCCATCGAGAAATGCATCGCCGACGCCGCGAGCAACGCCGCGATCAGGGAGGAGGCGTCCAGGGCGAGGTGGACCGAGCTTTTGGGCAAGCAGGACGCCAAGCTAGACCTCCTGAGGAACACCGCCGCCGCCAAGAAGGGGAACACTGATCTCGCCTTCCTGTCGACAATGGCGACGATGAATTTGGGATCGGTGGACGCGCAGATGAGACCCTGGCTTGTCTCCGAGCGCGACAAGATCTTGCCCCAGATGGCGCCGCCCGTTGTCACGCCCCCCACAGCCCCGCCTGCGTTGGGCGTGCCTGCCTCGCCCACGGCGGACACGCCGACGACACCGGACACGCCGGTTGAGACATTCGGCGAGCAACCGGCTTCTGCGGTTGACCTGGACGGCCCGCTTTGAGCTGCTGGCATGCTTGATCATCGAACCATGGCACGTTTCGCCGAACTTTGCTGTTTTTTGAAGCGGGAAGAAAACTATTCAAATTTGTGCGCACGTCGCCGTTTTCTTAGGTTCAAACTTGGGGGCGCGGCTGGGGGTGAACTCGCCCCAAGACCTATCGCCGCGCCGAGCGCCCCCAAGCGGCGCTAAAAATAGCGCCGCAAAACGCCTTGGGGGGCGAACGGCTGAAGATGCTCTAACGCAACTAAGTTGGCACAAACCAGTTTCGTCTCCCGAAGGTTGGAAAGAAGGCCGCGCTGGGCCAATATGTGAACATAGCACATATGAAACTGGCAAAACAAACAATAGGAAAGTACCACAACTAAAAATAAGCTGCTGAACCAAGTAGAAGGATAGAATTTCTCTGTATGTACGTAACAGGATGTGAAATACAGCTGGAACTTGAGGTGAACCAAAACACATATTGGATGTAGCTGCCAAAAACACTTTATATCTAATCTGTTACAAAGCTCCAGATGACATGAACGATATCCTTTGTGTCAAACAACAAATAACTTCACTGGACTCATGAAGATGTTTTGAGGGCCAAAATACCAGGGGGCCTTTCTCATACAGGTTTGCTAGCATTTGTCTTCTACCGAAAGGTCACTCTAATTCTTCTGCAATCTGACTATCTTCGCTGTTTCTGCCAGATTCCTTCTGGCAGGGGACATTCATAGTTTGCTGGGCAGAGATAATTCCTGCAATGGCTTTCATGGCAGCAGCAGTCCGGTCACTGCTGACCACTTCCTCACCAGATCCCTCGATATGTTCAGTAGTCTCAGAAGGACCATCTTCCTTCTGCTGCGGTGGAGGCACAAAAAATGGGATCTTGCCCCTTTGCCAGTCATGAAGTACCATCTTGGCTGCTGTTGTCAGATCAGGTTCCCCACCCTAACAACCAAAAGTGCAAGTACAAAATCAGCAGCCGTTGAGAATCAAACTGTAAACCAGCCATCCATGTGCTGATGAGGCCTGGCCTCCGGAGGGTGTGCTCACAGTTACTTTACAAAATGCCTCAGGCTAGTGCCTGCTGGTTGAGGTTTTCAAAGTTGATATATACTTTAATTATAGTAAGTAATGGCGTGTTCATCTTTGAATATGGTAAAGTCAAGCATATCACTTATTATACGAAGACATAAAAGTGTCACAAAATTCTCGTATAAACAGGGAGCTTCCATTTACATTTACCTAAGCCTCACGGCAAGTGAAATATTTGGTGAAAATATAACAAGAGCAGACAAATATCAAAAGTTTATGCGATACCTTGAGTAGTTTTCCACTCATCTTGCTCAGTTGGACGAGAAAATCATTATCATCAGACCTGGAGAGAACAAAAACATTCAGCATAACAGATGTGTCATCTTCTTTGGCTGTGGGTGAAGAACATAATCAGGTCAATTATGATATGTGACATTCATTATCGACCAGAGTTTCTAATAATCAGCTATGCCAAGAGCTCCAGAGTTCTAAGCATCAACGTCAAAAGCAATGCTAGGCTACTGTTAGCACTATAGCTAATATAGTTTATAGCTGTGATATAGTCATCCTTAGAATCTATTCCCACAATAGTGCTTAGCATACGATTTTCATTGTTATATTCAACTTACAAGCCTGAGATTGTTACTTTATGTTTTAGCACCATTGATGGGCAGGCGGTACCTCAAGAGGACGCCTATCGATATTTGGGGTCAATGCTGCAGAAAGATGGTGATATTGATGATGATGTGACCCATCAAATCAAAGTTGGATGGCTGAAGTGGCGCCAAGCTTCAAACGTTCTCTGTGAATAGAACGGCGAATCAACCTGCAATGTTGTATGTTGGCCAACTAAAAGGCGACGTATCTAATAACTAGGTGTGGCAGGGATGCGCATGTTGAGATAGACATGTGGCCACACAAGGAAGGATCGGGTCCGGAATGATCATATATACGTGGGAGAGTTGGGGTGGCACCAATTGAAGAGAAGCTTGTCCAACATCATCTGAGATGGTTTGGGCATATTCAGTGTAGTCCTCTTGAAGCGCCAGAGCATAGAGAGCGGTTAAGGCGTGCTTCTAATGTCAAGAGAGGTCAAGGGAGACCAAACTTGACTTGGGAAGAGTACGTGCAGAGATTTGAACGACTAGGTTATCACCAAGGATCTAGCTCAGGACAGGGGTGCGTGGAAGTTAGCTATCCACATGCCAAAACCATGACTTCGTTTCGATATCTTATGGATTTCAACTCTAGCCTACCCCAACTTGTTTGGGACTGACAGGCTTTGTTGTTGTATTAGTTGGTGTTACCTAATACTACAAACATAAGTGCTACTCCCTCCGTTCCATAATACAAGACAATTTTGCAAGCATGGAACGAAGGGAGTATATAGGATAGTTTCAGTGACAACTTTTCCCAGGAACACGCCGCTAAGGAGCTAGACAAGAGAAAATATGCTACTCCCTCCATCCTCAAAACAGTGTACTTCCAACTTTGTTGGAAAGTCAAACTTTTTAAATTTTGACCGTGATTATATAAAAATCATCAACATTTATACCACCAAATTAGTATCATTAGATTCATTATGAAATATATTCTTATTATATAGTTATTTGGTTTCATAAATTCTGCTATATTTTCGTGTAAACTCGGTCAAAGTTTTAAGTAGTTTAAGTCTCCAAGAAAGTTGGAAGTACACTCTTTTGAGGACAGAGGGAGTATCTCTACTATTAAAGGGGAACAGGACGACGTCGTCGTCATCGTCGTGATGGTTCGATCAACCCCGCTACCCCGGCTATCGAACGTCTCCACCCCTCGCGCACCACCCCGAGTTAAACTGCCACTCCATGTCCTTGCGTCAAAAAGAAACAACTGCAACCCCACGACCACGAACGCAATGGCCGCCGCCGCTGAAAGCTTCACGCGCCTCCCTGCCCACTCTGTCGCCGCCGTCCCTCGCTGGCGCTGCCCACTCCGCCGCCACGACCACCAGGTCCCCCCTCCTCTCCTCCCACCACCGCACGCGCCACCTCCGGACCCGCCTCGCCCCTTTTGACCCATCCTTCCTGTCCCCGCCGCCAGCCCCGTACCGGGAGGAGCAGGATGAGGCGCGGCTGAATCACCGTCTCCCCGCATTGCCTGCCCCGCCGGGGCACCCTCCCCTCCTCTGCGCCGTCGCGCTCCTCCGAGACAAGCTCCTGCTGCACCTCCTCCCGGCCGTCCCCACCCCCTCAATCATCGGCTCCATCCGCTCGCCGCTGGACGTCGCGCTGAAGCTCATCGTCCTCCTCATCACCCGCACCGGCTCCTGGGTCCGACCCTGCGGCCCCGGCGTCCTCCGCCATCGACTTCCTCACGCTCCGCACCTGCCTCAAGGTGAGTGTTGCCTGCCTGCTCTGCTCCACCAATGGTTTAGTTTAGTCTCTCTGATTGTGTCGTCGATTGATCCCGTGTGATGGGATTGGGCAGCGTGGGTTGCAGACGACGAAGAGGGCAAGGTGGGTGAGTCGCGGTGTACATGGCCCCGAGTCAGTGTCGGACCACATGTACCGGATGCTGGATGGGAGTCATGGCGCTCGTTCATCACTTCTTCCTACTACCTCCACCACCATCGCTCCGGACGGAAGGTAGGCCGCTGCCATCGACCGTGTCAGGAGAAGGCAACGCGGTGGAAGATTATCGCGCGTCGTCGTCGTTGAGGGACGAGGAAGGAGAGGGCAACGCGGCCCAATCTCACACCGAACTTGCTCCTCTTCGACAGCGTCCCGCCGCTCCGGTCGGCTACAAGGCTGCTGCCATTTCCCATCTCTCTTCCCAACTACTACATCCATCCACCACAGCTCCCGTAACAAAGACGTCGTCGTCTTTGTTGGAGTAAGAGTTAAGGACAACGAGGACGGCGGTCCAAGCTTTGCCGGACTTGCTCCTATTCCTATTTGACGGTGTCCTGAACTTCGCCCTCCTCTACTTTCGCAAGCTGTTCAAGCCCCATGGCTCACCCAGCAGTTTGTGTGCAGACAGACTTGATAAAATTGGGGACAACCGTGCAAGGGCAAGCTTCTTTCTTCATTGCACGGTCTCCCTAATCTTTTCTCAATACTAAGTTTTGGCTCAGAGGGGCACTCATTGATCCGAATCTGATTGTACTATTTTAGAATAATTCACCTTATTAAGTTTCCAGTTTTTAACTTTGCAATACAGTGTTGTTTAGTGATTGGGCACTGGATAAGTTAGTATTGTAATTTCTAGATTTTAACTATGCATTTTTCACTCTGTTATGGACATTACTAGCTCATATACTATGTATATCCCTATCCGATCTTCCTCCCTTTTACTAATTTTCCCCCGGGGACCCTTTACTATGGTACCCGTTCGTCTGTAGACATTGGTTCCCATGTAATCAAGCAACGGGAGAACGCGAACAGCGCATGCGTTGCTGATTCTGACGGCCCGCAAATTTACGGAGTTTCTAAAGAAGACGGCATATCTGAAGGCGTCGGCAGATCTAAGTATGCAGGAGGGACATGGACCAAGAGGTAAGGTATTACTGCTAACTAGGATTGCAAACATGAGAATATGTTTGTTCATCGATTGTTGGCCCCGTCAAAGAAGCGTCAGGCTTGTAGACCAAGCAACAGCAGAGAGAAGGCACTACGAGCAGCCTGCAAAGCGGACAAGGTTTTGCTCGCTTTGCAGAGGTGCTGGTCACAAGAACACAACGTGCCCGCAGCATGGTGACTTAACCAAATCACCAAGGAAGTCGCCGCGTTGCTGGCAGTGCGGGTTGCAGGGGCACCCGAGAAACACATGCAGCAACCGGGGCAAATTAGTAAAAGGGAAGCTTGCCCTATCCGTGAGCAGTTCATGGATTGGCAAGAACTGGCATGGCTCGAACTTTGAAAAATTCCTGGGTAGTTTCTGATGAACAGTTTTCCTATATGCAATATGTCAGGTGTTCTATGTTGACTCATTTATTGAGATCTAATTATTTGCTACATCATCAACTCTATGTGTGCGTTCTGTTTTTTGGAAATGATAAAATTCTTCATAAATCCCTTGAAACATTCTCCAGAAAAAGCATACAAAAAGCATATCAGTTCCCTTTTAATACAGATGAAAAAAGTATTTGTATTCTGAATATGTTCTCATGTATCCATTTGTTTTATGTAATCAAGCAGTTGTGCACCCTTTGTTGCATCAATTAGCTATTCTTTATAAACTCATCCAGCAATGTTTCTTTGTGTTTCATTAATTAAGAAGATAGTTTTTATAGATCAGTTGTGAGCTATATGTTACGATTGTAGCGACCACATGTCTCCTACGTACTATTTACCACATGTAATCAAGAAGGCTAAAATAGATGTTGTAGCACAGGTGAGCTGCTCGCGGACGACGTATTGTGGCCGTGGTGGGACTCAAACCCGAAGGATGCATGGGCGCCCGGTGACGCTCTTCGCGATGGAGGCCAGGTCATCAGGTGTTCTCACTCGTCGACGTGGAGGCGGACACTGGCCATGTGTGGCGCGCCGGCGGCTGGTTGACACCGTTGTACATCACGGTAGAGCAGCACCACCTGGCGGGAGGACGCGTCCAACTGGGGCTGGGTGCTGATGCGGAGGTCCTCGACGAGAAGTGGAGAAGGGACAGACGCCACTGAAGCTGGTCCTGGAGTTGCTGGCGGCGGGAGGCTCGCTTAGCCTGGCGGATTGCGAGGGTGAGTGCTCACTACTCAGCATGGTGGCGCGCGTGCTGGATGTCATTGTGCGCATGGCATGGTTTAATATCATGGCATCAGGGAAGCTCTAGTCTGAGAAGTTGCCCTCCTGCGGGCTGCAGATAAATCCAAGGGGAGTGCTCACAGCTCAATTATTGTGGCCGAGGATTCATTTGTTGAAGACAAGGTGGGTCTGCTATTTTCAGAAAGAAAAAACTGTGTTTATGTGTTGTGTTGTGTAACTGACTAACTGCAGTAAATTCTGTATGCATATCTTTACACAGCAGTTGTTAGTTTGTCCCCTACGTTAATCATCTTCAGTTACAACTTACAACATATCATGTTCCATGCATGCGCAGGTAAATCAGTTATCAATTAAGCACTGATTTTTTACGTGGTTCCAACATATATAATGCATGGGATTTTTTTGTGACATATAACCTAATAAGAGCTGGAATTTTGCAACTTATAGCAAAGTATGTCTGCACATGTCAATAGACCATTGAAAAAAGGTGTTGAAAACCTCCACACAAGTTGAGATCTGGAGAAGAGAATTTCCAGACAATATTTTCCTTTGCATAATAATTTTGCAAGGAAGGCTGGTTCGAACACAGGGCCTTCAGGCCACAAGTGGAAAAAAATTCAGCACTATCTTAATCCTAATCGTATTGTTGTACAAGTAACTCTGATTCTCACGACGCCCACAAGCCTCACATGTTGGAACTGCACATATATGGTTTGTTTCATTTCTGGATGAAAATTGGCTAGATCATACATAGAAATATAATATTGTGTTTTCACACAAATTATCCACCGTTGAAAGATAATCTCGAGTTTTGGCGATTCTGATTTTTGTGAAGCATGCAACCATATATTGAGAAGGAACTTTCTTGCCTATGCAAATCAGTGTAAACTACTTGCACACTAGACATGTATTAGCGCTTCAGATCAGTTCAAATATATAATGGTAGAAGCAAATATGTTTTCTATTTTTTTGTAACATTCCTATTGATGAACCAACTTTCTATTCTCGTTCTCTCATTTTTGTTTGTCGTCGTTCTTCAATATTTCTTTTATTCTCAATTTCTTCTTCTTTATGTTTTGAATATCATGACAATATGTATTCCGTTGCAACGCACGGGCATTCAACTAGTACAAGGTAAATAATACAATGGTGTCCAGAAAATTATGCCAATTCAGAGATTTATTGTTAAATGAATATTTGATACAAACCAAAACGCAAATAATAGATGATGTGCTCAGAAAGGAAAACTGCTAAAATACAAATAAGCTTAGAACCTTCAGGGTAAAAAAACATACCAGTCCTGTATTTTGTAAGCTCTTTGTAGATGCTCCTTTTTTACGCGCCTCAGAACTTCCCCAATGTGCTCAGATGCATCATCCAAATTTGTCACACGTACCTGGGGACAAATATTATTTTTAAAACCCCTCAAAACTAACATTGTTAAATCAGTGGTAGTCAAGAAAACCAAATATCATTGTAATTCCATGCAATAGGATAGAACCCTGCGATCAATATCATGAAAACACACTACATAAGATGACATGGAAATGAAGGTTGCAATCTCATGCTGAAATGATGTTTAAAAAATGACTTTGCTACGTGAAATAAGAGCTAAGATGGGAAATTAAATAAAAAAAGATGCAAATAATAAAAAATAAAGATGAAAATAATAACAAAAAGGGCACAAGTGGAGATACATACCACACCCTTAAGAACTACATCAGTCTCTGTATCATTGTTTTGGTACACAACCCCAGGGCAATCAATTAAGAAGATTCTTTTGGTCATTGTGATGTACTGCCACACCTTAGTCTCACCCGGAATCGGTGCTACCTTGCAAACCTACATGTATATAAAAAATAATCAGAAAATTTCCCTAAAAATTGCCATCTAGAAAGGGAAGGGAATTACAGTCTTGGAGCGTAATGTGTTGATAACTGACGACTTTCCAACATTGGGATATCCAACAAATCCAACAGATATGGCTTGTTTGTCACTCCTCAAACGGGCAAACTGCCGTAACACAGAAAGAAGAGATCCCTGGAAGCGATTCAAAACTATAAGTGCACATTATACAGGAGCACAACGAACGTAACACAACAAGAAATCCCACTAACTTTTCCAAATGACTTGTTAATGCTTGCATGGAATGCTAGCGTGGGATAGTCCCTCGATAGAGTACGCAACCACCCTTTTGTTGCCCAAGCAGGTATTAGATCACACTGAACAACAAATGAAATGAACCCAACCATCAGTGTGTTCTAATAAATTGCAACAGGTAAATAATCAACATTTTCACTAAGAAAAGCTGGATACCTTATTTAGTAAGAATACTAAGTGTTTGTGCTTGGCATTCTCCTTCAGATGTTTCTCCAGATGGTAGCATCTAGTGCCCATTGGATCCCTGGCATCCAACACCTGCGCAAGAAATAACAATTTAAGCAATCATTGTATCATATACTAATTTAAAACAGTATCTAGGTGCACAGAGATTTTGTTGATTACAGAGCAAAGAGTAACTCCTACAAGGTTGTGTAACACTGACCTGCACAACAACATCTGAAGAGTCGAGAACTTTATAAAGTTCGCCCCAAATTCTTTTGCTTTGTCCCTTCTCAAACATATTATGCCGGACTAGATCTCGTAAGCCATCTTCCTCTTCATCCTTCGGCAACTTTGAAGAAGCATGTTTTTCCTCAAACGCATCTAAAAAGCAGAAACTGTAATTTACGAAGATACACAGCTAGCCTTGATAAATAATACATACAACTTCATGTAATTAAATGTTATTCAACATACTAAGTTTGGCCCATTGAATTCAGAAAATTACGGAACTTCTTCGAATGGCAACAATTAATTCTTCGTCATATAGTAGATGAACAGACAGTAAGCCCTCTAGTTAGCTGAATTTTGTATATCATATGCACATGTCGTTCCGCTCTAGCTGCAAACCTAAAGCTAATTGCTCTGACTCATACCTTGAGAATCATCAGCTTTCTTAATTAGAGATTCATAATCAAGACTGGATAGTTTTGGTCGTTTCCGCTTGCCCTTTGGTCCAAAGGCATGCTCAAAAGGTTCGGTGTCAAGAAGATGCGCACGAGCTTGCTGTATAATCAACATGAGGGAACATATGTGAGTACACAAATCATAATACAATATGATAGTACTTCACAACAAATATGGAAGGTTCCGAGCTAAGGAACGCAAGTAATTAAGTAAAACATACTTTCAGAAAAATAAAAATACACTAATATTTCATGAGCTACACATCCACAAATCAATAAGGATGATTGAAGTGTAAGTGTTCACCTTCTGATGATCCTGCAGAAGCGATAGTGGCAGCTGTTTAGGTTTCAGTAACACATTGTAGTTATTTGTAAGCCGTGTCTGGAGTTCTTGCCTGAAGAATTCAAGTTCTTTCTGATTGACAACTCTTGTATTTCCTGTAATAACCAGGAGGCAGAATATACGATCAGCATTCACAGTTACATCACAGGGCTTATAACCGAATAGATTGAAAGAGATTCACATAGAAATTTAATCGCCAATCATGTACAGTGCACATTCTATCACCGTATCAACAAATTCATTCAATCCAGAATAAATCATAATCAAGCTTGAGTTAAGCAACCATTATGTACACGATCTCATGTACCTACCAAGCTCACTCTCTGCACTGTCTCTTTGCAATTACGAAACATAGTCTAATCAACAAAAGTGCATACAAAAATGAACCATTACCTCATCCTATCTGCTTTCCTCATACATCGATAATAAAGCTCCAGACTGCTCCTAAGAGTGAACACATCACTTACTAACACGAGAGTCTACTTGACCAAAATCAACAGCAACGTGATTTACTCAAAATCCCCTTATCTTAAGGGCATCGAAACTAGAAAAACAGAGATGTAGGTAGGGGGATTCGCTCACCAAACCAGCGGCGGTCGGGCTCGATCCGGGTGTTGGGGAGCTCCTTGGACTGGAGGTCGTGCTTGACTATCTTCCCGCCGCGGTCCCTCTTGGGCCTTAGTTTGTACATCTGGAGCCGCCGCACCGTGGCGGCGGACCGACTACCGCCGGCTCCGCCGCCGCCGCCCGCACCCTTCTTGTCATTGGGGCGGTTGACGTCGAGAGAGTGACGGGGCTTGCCCGACACATTCACTGACCGCTCCTTCTTCTTCCCCATGGTTCTCTGGGTGGAGCTCCTGTTTGTTCGGGTGAGAAGAGGAGAGCGAGAGAGGAGTTGGTCGAAAGGAGGCGGCAGTGGGGGAGGCTAGGGTTTTGTAGGATAGGCGGCGACGGGGAAGAGGATCGCTCGACTGCCATCTGTGGGCCGGGCTGATATGCTGTAGTCGCTGGGCTGTGTGATCCATTACGACGGCTACCTTATCACTACTATTAAAAGGGAATTTTTCTCAAAAAAAAATTAAAAGAGAATTTGTCGCGGTTGTCGCCGTGATGGTTCAACCCACATCTTTGTAGTCTTTGCAGAAAACCCCTATTATTTCTTAACATTAACTCACAGTGCAAGTTAAATGAGTTCAGAAAACGTTTCATTTTTTGCAGAAAACACATTTACCTTTCTAAAAGTTGACCCGTTTTGTTTTTTGCAGAAAACACCTTTACCTTTCTAAAAGTTGACCCGCCGTTTACAATTTTAAGTAAAAATTCACGTTTGGTTGTTTGCAGAAAACACCTTTACCTTTCTAAAAATTGTCCCGTTTCGTTTTTGCAGAAAACACTTTTACCTTTCTAAAAGTTGACCCGCCGTTCACAATTTTAAGTGAAAATTCACGTTTGGTTGCTATCCCGTCAGCAGGGTCGGGCGAGCGCCCGCGCTCCCACCTGGGCCTGGATGGGCCGCGCTAGAGAGAAGATGTGCACGTTTAAAAAAAGAGAAAGAAGATGCGTATGTCCACCCAAGTTTAAAAAAGTTAATAAACGCTTTGATTGAGCTGCCATTCGAACTCAGGACTATCACTGTCATGGCACACGTTCCAGCCCCATACGTCCATACCAAATAATTAGTTGATGTAAGCTAGAGCGTTTTCATATAAGAGGTAATGAGTCCATGCAATGTGCTCTCTCATAGTATGGGTTATTATATTTTTATCTTTACCTAATAATAATAAAGTGAGGTGAATTTCTCGGTTCGCCATGATATTTTTGCGAAAAAAAACATCTTTGTCTTTACCTAATAATAAAGGTAGGTAATAATTCGAATTTAGTCTGTCAGTAAGTTTCTTTTTCTGGTTGTCCGAAATAAAATAAAACGCTAAAGATGGGATTCGAACATGCAATGATCAGTAATTATGATTGGCTTGTGGGGATGGTAGTTTTTTCTAAATATTTTGATATATTATTTGTATTTTTCTAAGTTTATACAAATTTATTATGAATTTTAAAGTATTGACCAAACGGTCAATGGGCATTCAAATGACCTCAAAGACAAATCTAATAGCAAAACTGAACATAATCGACAAGTAAGGGCAAACTCTGATGGTAAGTTTCGAACCAAGGTTCGGTGCCTTAAGAATAACAGATGGAGGAGGATGAGTCGCGTGGATTTGTCATTTACAAATAATAAATAAAAGAGACCAAAGGTTCATCGGAGTGCAAAAAAGAAAAGAAAATAAACCCTTCATCGGTGCCGTGAGAAATAACAAATGAGGATTAATCGTGGGTTCTTGCATTCTTGCTAATAAGAAATAAAAGAGACTCAAGGTGATGGTAGCTCGATGATGCACTTGCAAAATAAGAAATTAAATTTCGGGCATTGAGTGGAATTACTTTTTCTTCTGATTTTATATAAATTTGGTATGAATTTTTAAAGTATTGACCAAGACCTCAGAGATAAATTTAAGGGCAAAATTGAACAGAATCGAAAAGTAAGGGCAAACTCTGTGGATAGGTTTCTTCTAAGGGAAAAAATGCATTATCCCATTTGAAAAATATTTTTTAAAACGAATTTGAAAATAATCATAAATAAAAAACTAATAATTAATATACACATCAAATATTCACTCCCGATGCAACGCACGGGCATTGTGCTAGTCTTCTATAATCTATAATATATTTCTTTTGAGAAAATATGATCTAATCTATCATCTATATATCTATAATGTATAATCTATAATATCTAACTAGTTCATACCACTAACCTATTTCTTTACATGCAAGTTATCTGTGTCCTTAAGCAGGTCCATCATGTGTAAACTCGCTTCCACCAACTCATCATGCACATGCTTCTATTAAATTTGTATGTGCATATAACCTATCACAAATAAATATTAACTTTTTTATGCATTTATCTTGTCAATTTAGAAGTGGATTTTTATAACAAATTAAATAATGAGATACCTTAGATTTTATTTTTCTACGCGGATTTTTCTTTTATGAATGCACATATATACTTATTATCATTGGTTAGGTTTGGCCAAGGGTGATGTATCCATTGCCTCTGCTCAATATTGTTTTTGTATCATATCGTCTCGCTGATATATATTTTTAAAATAAAATAACTAAACAAAAATGACACTCATTTTTAAATTTTCATCAAATTTTCTTAGGTTTATATCTAAATAATATTTGTTTTAGAAAAGAATTTATAATCAAATTACACTGTGTTTCTTAAATTTTCTCATATTTTAAAACCTTAAATTATTTGTTAACAGTTCCTCGACAACGCGCAGGATATCATCTAGTTTTTATGAAGGAGCGTACTACCAAGAAAGCGGAGGGCAACTAGTTAGCAAGTGTTCCTTCGAAGGCCCGCGCAAGGATCACTTTCGTGGGCTAACAGTACACCATGTATCGCGTGTTGAGTGTTTCTCTCAGTATTTTTTTTAAAACTGTACGCGTTTTCGGTGTTTAGATGGATTTTCTTTTCTGTTTCCGCATGGTTTTTATTACACTTTAATGAAAAAGTTGATTTAAAAAACACGATCGTGGCTCTCGTGGAGACATGAATTTGCTTCCGCGAGAGGCACGCCGTGGTGTGCCTTAAAAAGAGAGGCATTGCATGCATCGTGCCTCCCAAAAGGCACGAACGTGTTTCGTATGGAGACACGAAAATGTTTTCGTGAAAGGCACGTCGTGTGCCTCTAAATAAAGAGTCACATTGATGATGGGATACCCTCACGACTCCTCACCATGAGGGTACCTGGTGCGTGTCAAGACTGGTGGCCCAATAGAAGCTTCGGAAGGCCCAGTATCAGCCCACCCGAAGCACCAACGACTGAGCCGAAAAGGAGGCCAACCCGACATGGATCCAAGACTTGGCGGACAAGATTAGATAAGAATAGGAAAGTCTCCTTGAAAACATAGAAGTGTGGGAAATATGCCCTAGAGGCAATAATAAAATGTTATTATATATATTTTCACGTTCGTAATTAATGTTTATATTTCTGTGCTATAATTGCAATGACCCTGACTGTGAGATTCAAAAGAAAACTCATTTGCATGTGTGGAAATGTAAACACCAAGAGTTCCTGGTTTAGCCTCTAAGACCAGCTCATGTGCTAACTGATGATTATATTTTCTTAATCATGGACATTGTTCTTGTAACAAGGATGTCAGTAGCAATGAAACATATTGTTAGCAGAACAATGATGTTGAACCGACCCCAGTATTGAATGATATACTTAGAGATCACATCGTAACAACGTTATAAGTCATATAATGAAATGTTATCATTTACGTAATTCCTTAGACCATGAAAGTATCGAGTTCCTTCACGCAGGAAGATGCACTTTGGTTCTTAGATGAATCTTCCCATTACTGGGAAGTAGTAAAATAAGTTCTGGGTATATCGGATAGTGTGTCTAGTAATTGTGATAGTTCAAGACTGAGATTTTGATGTAGGGCAAGCCTAGGGTTTGGCCCAATCTTCACAATTTGGAGGTGGGGATCCACAACAACAACAAGAACAAAGGGGATCACAAACTCAATCAACACAAGAGACAAAGGGGGAACAAGATCCAAACACATAAACACTCAAATGCACTCCCAAATACCACACATCACAAGATCCACACACCACAAGAGGTAAGCTTGATAGTCTTCCTCTCCTTCTATGAATAGGATTGGGTTCCTCTCCTTCTATGAATGGGGAGAGGAGGTAGGAGGTAGGCTTGAGAGGATCTCAAGGAGATCTAATTCCCTAGGGGGAAGAAGGAGCTAAGCTCTCAAGTCTTTGGCAATTTCTTAGCTAACCCTAGAACTGAGATAGGGGGCAACTATATATAGGCTAGGGGGGAGAAGGGGATACATGGGCCGTGGCCCAGCTGAATCTGCGCGCAGGCAGGTTTCGGACGTCCGAACTTTCGGGACGCCGGACGTCCGTGGAGCTTGAGATTTCCGGAAGTGGCTGCATCGGCGGAGTCCTGTAGACGACCTGGTGGCCTGGAGTAGTAGATGTCGGAAATCCGACGAGTTTCGGACGTCAGATCTGTCGGAAGTCCGACGCCTGTCGCACGCCCGCTCCTATGGAGGGGCTCCTGACCGTAGCATGTCGGATGTCCGACGAGTTTCGGACGTCCGAGCTGTCGGAAGTCCGAAAGTTGTCGGACGTCCGAAAGTTGTCTGGAGTCGAATCTTCTTCTCCTTTGTTCCGCCTTCTCTTCCAAGCTTCTCTCGTGGATAGTGTAGTCGTTCTCTTATGTCCGACCTCCTCCATTGCACGTTCATCATGTGGCTCCAACTATAAGTGCGCAACATCGGAGGGTCAAGTAGTATACCATCCGTGAGAGGACCGAAAGGACACGCGTAAAGGATAGAGTTCACCTTTGAATGCTCGATGCGTGTGTCCTTTGGTGTGAGGCCCATGTCCATGGTGATGTCCGTTGTATGCTCCGCATCATCTCCCCCCCCTTGGGGAAGATCCGTCCTCGGATCAAGATCTTCATCACCATGGGAAAGAGATGGCGTCGGCGTATGGAGTGTAACGCTCACCAAGTACTTGCCATCAAGATGCACCATATGGCTTTGTGCTGAAGTCGCGTCGCCTTGTGATTCCTTCAAAACCATGATGCACAACAAACACTTGGAAAAAAGAAAGCGGTTAGCGTTAGTGCAAAACCAAACCTTCAAGTGGTGATTGACCGAACAAGTGGAGTCATCATGCATATCATGTGTAGTGTGGAGAAAGTGTATCATGGCAACACGTATGAAATGAGCACATTCAAAGGCAATAGGCGTATGGGCACCAAGCATAACCAAACTATGAGGGAGCATGTGCATGATTGTGGTGTACGGAATAGGCAATCCCAAGAGGAAGAGAATCCACTCATGATTAATGCTACACTCAACACAATGGAAAGAGAAATTGATCAAACTGTGTGAGGCAACCAAGGGAGACATATAGCGATTATGGGTGCATGGCATGTGAGTAGCAAGGCTATAATAGAAATGAAACATATGAAGGTGGTTTGGAAGGCACAAGTTTGATGCAACACACAAGGCAACTATATGAAACATGGAAACATGGTAATCAAGGGGTGCAAGATGGACTCTAGCATGTGAGCGAATGAAGGATCCAAGATGACCAAAGTGTAACGTAGTGGAAGCAATACATGTAAACGAGAAGGATGTCACCTTGAAAGCTTGTCCTTGTGCGTCCTTCATAATGTCATGGCCGAAGCATATGTGCCGGAGAAACATGTCAATGGACACCATCCATAGCTCGCTCTCAAGAGATCGAATTGTCAACTCATGATGATTAGTATTTGACACGCGGGCGAAGTTTCCTACACATGCACGAGACATAACGAAGAAAGTGTGTGCATGGTAGATGAACACATCATCGAAGATGATGTGCCGCTTCACTTGCATATTATCATTAGTCCTAGAAGTGCATTTATAAGAGTATGCATCGATGTTTATACTCAAGGCACTAGGAATATGGTGCAAGGAAGGCAAACAAGCATGCTTCACATGGAAACAATTTGTGGCACAAGCAAAGCATAACATGTGCGAAGTATGGTCATAAAGATCTTTGAGAGATTCGTGATCCAAGACATGTATGGCGCACAAAGTAGATGCATCGAAATAATGAGTTTGGGAGACATGCAATGTTCGTGGGGACCAAGTTTGGGGGGGTCTACCGGTATGGAGCAACACATCATAATGGGATTGTATGTTATATGCAAGCTTATGAGAATGGTGAAGAGGTGTGACAATGTTAAAAATGCATAAGCCATATGAAAATGTCCCAAGATGAGGAATGGATGGTCCAGTTTGGAAAAAGTCAAGAATGCGTGGGATATGCTTGTAAAGATGAGTGATGAAATGATGTGGTATGAACATGTCATCAAGGTAGACCACAACAAATTTGCAAAGGAAATGCCTATGCTCATGGATAAGGAAATTATTGCGATGGTGAATAGCATATGGCCTTTCCAATTGTAGCATGTCACGAATGCATGGAATAGTAATAGAATGGAGTCTAGCATGCGAAGTGAACATGAAAAGGAACACGCAAGATAAGATAGTAATCATAGCCCATAGCAATGGAAGGAGCGTGGAGAATGCAAACCAAAGCTTCGTGTGCCATGGTCGAAGTGGGGATGGTGGATGAAGATGTGTCTCCTCGTCCTTAGCCTCAAGAGATCGTGTCTTCAACTCTTGTGTTGCCGAAGTTGAAGGAAGGACCTTGGTAACTACGCAACAAGATAAGAGAAACAAGTTGTGTGCGCGGTAAGCATACACATCATCCATCATGATGTGTATGGGCATGGATGGGTTAGTATAATCAATGGCATGCTCAAAGAAGTTAGATGCATGATATAAGAACATGTCATCCGTCATGAAAATATAATTGGTATGTGCATCATGAAGAATAGATGTATCATAAGAGTATGCACCATGATGTTTAGATAGAGAATAACTATATGAGGGGAGCATATTGTGCACACTCGGGCTGGGGTCCTGCAAAGCATAAGACATATCATGATCTCCTATTAATATTGAGGAAGCTTTGGGGGCTACCTCAATAACAATGTTATGAGTCATCTTGTGAACGAAGTAAGGATAAATATGATGAGAGTGGTGCATGTCCAACGGAGCAAGTTCATGGCATGGCAAAGAAGAATAGGCATGCGGCGCATGTGAAGGGTGCAATTCTAATGCATAATAAGTAAAGCATATGCCAAGTGCCAAGGATTTGTCATCTATGCCAAGTGTGGTTATTGGTGTGCATTTGGTGGGATTGGCATAAATGCTATGATTAGATTTTAAAGATTGGACTTCATGAATCATAGTCATAGCAAAAGACAAAGGTTTAGGATGCTCAAACATAAGGTGGCCTATGGAGTTTTCACAAGTTTGTGCATGCAATATGTCAAGACATATAGGAGGCATGAAGATATTGACATTATGGCAAGGCACATTATGGAAGCGAGGGAAACCATGAGTGTCCACTAGTGGGACGCACGAAACACCATCACCTATAACCTTACCATGACGGGGTGGCTCCAAGGGTGGAGATGAGGTGGTGGTTACCATTTTGTGGTCAAGAGGTGAATCTTGATGGACCACCATGACCATCGTCTTCGTCATGTAAGGCATGGGCTTGTTGAGCGGAGTTGCGTCATCTTGGGTAGAACCTTGCACCAATGAAGAAGACACAATAGGAGTAGAGGTTAAGTTGTTAGTAGTGAGGATAGTCTCACGTGACCTATCAACTATCTCTCTCAATATGTGTGGTGGGGCACTCATTCCCTCAACTAAAGTGGACTCAAACTCACATGTAGTGGAAACACAACTATCACTCTCATGGGAAGTGTGGCTCTCACTTGGATGTGGAATGTTTGGTCGCTTGTGTGTTGGTGGAATAGTTGGGAATGCACTCACGTCCTCATGGTGAAGGTGATCCAACTCACATATGGTGGGTGCGCTCAAAGTTTGGGTTTGCCTCACATGGTGGGATGTGTGTGAGCTCTCATCGTGTGTGGGTGTGGAGTGTAGGTAGGTGAAAATTTTGGTATCAACAACTCCATGCGCCTCCATGGGGGAAGGAGGTGCCACATGCTTGGCCTTTGCTCGTGAGGTGCCTCCGAAGATGGAGGGAGCACCGTTGGTAGATGAAGTGGTCGGTGTGAAGTTGACTTGGGCGCGAGTAGCCGCCGCCTCCGTGAAGGAACTTGCCGTCATGAGAACATCGTCGCATAAGTCATCAAGAGAAGTGTAGCTTCGGAGGAGCATGGCCTTGCGGATGGAGGGGTCCTTCAAGCCGCTAGTGAGGTGGAACTTCATCCAAGCGGGGTCATCCTCGCCGGCTCTCCTCAAGGCTTGCTTCATCTCCAAGAGGTACTCTTCAAGTGTCTTGGATCCTTGCGTGGTGTTCATCAAATGGTGACAGAGCTCTTCGGAGAGGGTGGAGGGCAAAAACTCTCGCGTCATAGCTCTCTTCAACCTTATCCAACTCTTGCGGGAGCGCGAGGTGGAAGGTTTATGAACCCACCAAGTGTACGCGTAGTCGTAGAAGTGTCTTGTGGCGAGCTTCACTTTATCTTTGGAGTGGACTTGGTTATGCAAGAGGTAGTTGTCCATCTTCTCCTCTCACTCGAGGTACTCCTCGGGATCATGAGTACCATATAAATGGAGCTCAATGTCGTCGTCGTAGTCGAAGGAGCTCGTGTGGTGGTGGTCTTATCTTGGAGGAGGTGATCGGGCTCTCCAATCATCATGCGGTGGATAAGCCTCGTAGTAGTTACCATTGCCGCCATATATCAAGGGGGGTTCTTGCATAGCCATCACAACAAGCGGGTAGATGTGATAGTAAAGGGAGAGAACAACAACAAGGATACCTTCTCGAAGATGTAATGAGTCGAGTGATGTATAGCTTCGTGTAATGAAAAGAATGTTCTTGTTTGAGTCTCGTTCCCACACGCACACCTAAAAATGGCTTATCGTGGAGCTCAGAAGGGATTAGTGGCACAAGAATCAAGCAAATTGAAGTCCAAGATATTGTAAGAGTTGAAAGCAATCCAAAGAACTCCAAATGCAAAGCAAGTGATCACAAATATATAGGAGGGCAATAAAAGAACACACGCGCAAAGATAGTGTGGCTTGTGCAACCAAAGGAATGATCATACAAAATAATGGTCTATCGAAGTCTAAGCTCGTGTTGCACAAACACAAGGAGAGACACTAGCTCGATTGCACTAGAGGGCACGATTCACTACTTGGCACCGACCTATATGCATGCAAGCGTAGGCTTTCCCTTCCACGTTTTTTTGGCACAAGTAGTTCTTTTCATGAACTCTCTCTTTTGCTTAAAAGCTTGTGATTCTTTCTCTTTTGGCTCTTGCTTAAAAGCTTCCCTCTCTTTTTTTTTGAACTTTCCCACTTGTACCACTTGCCTTGAGGCTCAACCAACTATGTGCTACTAGTCTCACAAGATATGCACGGGAGAAAGCTACCACACTATACGATATAGTAATGATGTAACAAGATATGCTATCACTATGGTGCTCAAGTTTTCGCGAAGCCCGGAAATTCTCGATTAGCTAGGCTCAATAGGTATGAGGTAATCACAAAGATGGTGGGGCTGTCAAGGTAAAGGCAAGGAAGGAAAAGGATGTGACGGGATGGATACCTTCGTCACACTTAACCTTTCACGAAGTCGGAGAAGACCGGCCTTGCTTCCGGTTGAGGGGGTCGAAGGATGTGTGCTCACCGTCGATGATGAAGCTTGTGGGTTGATGTAGTCGATGGAGAGGCTCTCCTTGTTGTTGGTGATGGTCCCGATAGTTGAAAACGACGAATATGCACGGTTTCGAGCTTCCGTGCTCAAGGACCTAGGCAAAGATGCCGAAATTCCGAAAATGGGATGGGAGAAAAAGGTGAGGGAACCTATCTAGAATGATAGGGGATGTCAATATCTACAAAGCGAGCTCAAGAACGTCGAAATAGGACTCCGGATGAAGAAGTTACGGCCAAAACAATTTTTCCCGGGTTGCCAGGTATCGGACGTCCGAACTGCGACGGACGTCCGACTCCGGAAGCAGTCGTTCTGTTAAGGAATTTCGGAATTCCAAAAAAAAATTCGGACGTCCGAAAGTGGTGTCGGCTGGAGTCGCGATTTGAGCCCGAAAACTCGATTTGGGGCGGAAAATGGCCACTTTGAAGTCCAAAATTGATGGGGAAAAAGAAAAATTGGGGCTAGGGAATGCAAAGGAGAGTAGATCCACTTGCTAAACACTAGATCCACGGATCAAAATCAACAAAAACTCACAAGGAACCACAAATCACAAGATCTTGGGTATGGCTATTTTCGGTGGGGATTTTCGAAATTGGACAAGAACAAACAAAAATTGGCTAGAAAAGTGAGGGGGAGGGACTCCAAATTGTGTCAACCTTGCTCATGATACCAAATGATGTAGGGCAAGCCTAGGGTTTGGCCCAATCTTCACAATTTGGAGGTGGGGATCCACAACAACAACAAGAACAAAGGGGATCACAAACTCAATCAACACAAGAGACAAAGGGGGAACAAGATCCAAACACATAAACACTCAAATGCACTCCCAAATACCACACATCACAAGATCCACACACCACAAGAGGTAAGCTTGATAGTCTTCCTCTCCTTCTATGAATAGGATTGGGTTCCTCTCCTTCTATGAATGGGGAGAGGAGGTAGGAGGTAGGCTTGAGAGGATCTCAAGGAGATCTAATTCCCTAGGGGGAAGAAGGAGCTAAGCTCTCAAGTCTTTGGTAATTTCTTAGCTAACCCTAGAACTGAGATAGGGGGCAACTATATATAGGCTAGGGGGGAGAAGGGGATACATGGGCCGTGGCCCAGCTGAATCTGCGCGCAGGCAGGTTTCGGACGTCCATTGGGTTTCGGACGTCCGAACTTTCGGGACGCCGGACGTCCGTGGAGCTTGAGATTTCCGGAAGTGGCTGCATCGGCGGAGTCCTGTAGACGACCTGGTGGCCTGGAGTAGTGGATGTCAGAAATCCGACAAGTTTCGGACGTCCGATCTGTCGGAAGTCCGACGCCTGTCGCACGCCCGCTCCGATGGAGGGGCTCCGTAGCATGTCGGACGTCCGACAAGTTTCGAACGTCCGAGCTGTCGGAAGTCCGAAAGTTGTCGGACGTCCGAAAGTTGTCTGGAGTGGAATCTTCTTCTCCTTTGTTCCGCCTTCTCTTCCAAGCTTCTCTCGTGGATAGTGTAGTCGTTCTCTTATGTCCGACCTCCTCCATTGCACGTTCATCATGTGGCTCCAACCTATAAGTGCGCAACATCGGAGGGTCAAGTAGTATACCATCCGTGAGAGGACCGAAAGGACACGCGTAAAGGATAGAGTTCACCTTTGAATGCTCGATGCGTGTGTCCTTTGGTGTGAGGCCCATGTCCATGGTGATGTCCGTTGTATGCTCCGCATCAGATTTGCTCCTTCACGATGAAGAAGATATTCACTTCGGGCCCACTCGGTATGACGGTATCCATTATAGTCTGGCCAGACGCATTGAATAGGATTGTAACGTAGCAGCAACAGTAATGCCTAGTGCAAGAAATGTACGGAAAGCTAGGCGATATTTGGGGAAGAGAATTACTTTGCTTGCCTCGAAGCTCGGCAGTAGAGGCAGGGCCGTCGATGTAGTAGTCGTACCCAGCAGCGGTGTAGTCGACAACATCGGGGTCTATCAGAGATAAGGGGGGGGACAGTAAATACACATCAATCATAAACAAACATATGCATGGCATGACATAAGCAAAGGTAACGGTGTTCTAACGCAGGGCAATGTATTATGCTCGGAGCGGGAATTCATCCGGGGATGAACTGCCAGCTCCGGGTGATTCTCGGACAGGGTGTCCGAAGGGGGAAGGTACCATGCCAGAGGTGTCGTGGACATCCGACAAACATGTGAAAGGTGTAACCGTGTTAGTTGATCCATTCTGAACAACTTTCGTGTTCTGTATAAATTCATCCGGATAGTTTATCGGTATCGGGCAATCATCACACAGTCGGTCCGGAGGGGGGGATGTCGATGTTCGTTGTGTTAGAGGGGTGTGGTTGGTATACGGATAACGTATTCTTATACGTTATATTTTTCTGATCAATTTTGATGTATAAAGTTTTTGAATCTGACTTACGGTTTAAAGGATATTTAAATTCAAAGTTTAAATCAATTTAAATCATTTTCTGAATTTAATGTATTAATTAAATAACAACATTATCCACAAGGAATCTTTGACTGGGTCAAACTTACAGATGGGACCCACCTGTCAGGTTGACTGGTCAACTGACATGTGGGGCCTACTAACAAGTGGGTCCCACATGTCTAGACACCTTTTAATAAAACATTTGATTTACTCTAATCCGCCAGTGGGGCCCAACAGTCATAGAGACAAGTATAATTAACCATTTTAATTAGCCAGTAGATTAACTTAATGACTGGGCCCACCGGTAAGTCTTAGGGGCTATTTAAACTAATAGTTTTATTAGCAGCAGGGGGGTTATTTGCTATTGTTTTAATTAGAGGGGGGGTCCACTGTCATAGGCTATTAACATGGGGTTAGACTTAACAGGTTATTAGTGCTAATCAAAGGGGGATGGGCCCACGGGTCAGTGGCTGTTAGCCCACCGGCTAACCCAGCCATGCCCGCCGGCGACAAAAGCACCACGGCGAGGCCACGTCGTGCAAGGGGGAAGGCGCCCCGGTGGCCCAATCATGCGACAAAAGGCTGAAATCGAACGAGGCAAGCATCACTTAGCTACTGGTGCACAAGGTGTCCACCGGAGACAACCGCCACGACGGCTACGGCGAGCCCTAGAGGCGACCGGAGCTGGGCTTAGCGGGGCGGCGGCTACAGAACGCCACGAGGAGAAAGGAGGGGATGGGGAGGTGCGGAAGCTCACGGGGAGCACGATGAAGGGCTCGGTGAGGCGGGCTTGCGCTATCGGTGGCGAATCGACGATGTGGATGACGACGGCCGTGGGGAAAAAGTCGACCGAGGCGTCGCACTCGGGGCATATGGCTTCGATTGGGAGCGCAGGGGGACGAGGAGGTCCACGGCGGGGGCCTAGGACACGCCTGGCCGGCATATAGTCGCTGTTGGCCGCGCCGGCGCTGAGGGCATGCCCACGGCGGAGCTCGGGCTGGTTGGGGAAGGTGTTGGGGAGGGGCGAGGGGGAGGAATGGAGTGGCGCCGGGGGATTCTAAGGTTTTCCAGGGGCGCATGGGGCTCGGGCAGCTCTTATCGACGTTGGCTAGCCGCTGATGAGTGACACGGCGTCGGCCACCGCCGTGGCACCGGCCGATGGTTGCCACAGGCGATGTTGAACAGGGGAGGGGGAAGGGGGAGCCCAGGGTGGGGTGGGCTGGTGTTAGCTGGGTGGGGTGGGCTGGCTGGTGGGATAGGGGGGAACAAGGGTGGGCTCCTTTGCTTTTATTCTTTTTATTCCTTTTTAGCTTTTTCTTTTCTTTTCTATTTATATTTATTTTAGTTGCTTTACCATTTTGTAAAATAAGTAACATGTTCCATAATTAGCATGGCACAAAACTAAGATGACACAAAAAGTTTGAGACTTTTATAAAACCTTTTAATAATTCTTTTTAATATGCAATTGGCAAAAGGTGCTAGTCTGGCACTGGTATGATTTGTTTGCAATATTTAGTTATTGCAATAAATGCTCATTTCAGGTTTATCTTGGTCCACTGGTTTTTAGGGATTTTACAAAAGTGGTTTCACAATTTTTGGACAATGTCTTATTCATCACTTATTTTTAATATTCATTAAAAGGCATTTTGGGTTTGTTTGAATTCAAAGATGAACAAGGCATGATCAAAGGTGATTAGAGGCTTGCTAATCACAGAGAATTATATCAACAAAAAGTTTTACTGGTGCCTGACACTGAGGGTGTTACAAATCTCCCCCACTACAAAGAATTCTCGTCCCGAGAATTAAAGGTAGTGAAAGGGGTAAAGCTTTGGTTTCGTATTCTAATGATTCTTCTGGTACTTGTTGTCCTTCTCGAAGAAGGTAATCCTTCACGTTGACGTCTTCATTTCTCTATATCGGTGCATCTCGACGTGTTGTCATCCTTCCTTCAGGGTCTTTATCGTACCTACGGATAGGCTAGGAGGGGACACTTAGGGGGTCGAATCGACACAAGGTTAATCAACCGGGGCATTCCGAGGGAATTGAGGTACAGAGTATCCCTCGAGTTTAAACTCAGGGAAATACATCAAGAGAAAACAAAGGAAGGCATGATAAGTTATCAAGCGGATATGCAAGCATTCGACGATGACAACGGAGGAAGAAAAGGGGTCTAGAGCATCATGCATAAGCACTGAGTCTGATATCGAACTGAATATCACAAGGTTGAGGACTCGTGAGTTGCATACGAGGTCCAGCAAGAGGAATAACCTCGAGAATAGAAAGGTACAAGAGAGTCAGGTTTCGATCCTGTGGAACTGTGGGTTGTGGGCCCACATTTAATAAGAAGGGTGGAGACACTCTATGTGATCAAGTTGCAAGACAAGTCAGAGAACAACTTGTTAGCTATGTCGGCAACAAGGTCGGTACGAAGGGCGAGGGACAAAGAAAACCGTTTTCCTGGTCGTTAAGATGAGGCAGACCAATTGGCAAAGTTCTTGTACATCGGTGGTCACCGAAAAGTCAACAACAATAGTAACAGGTTGTACGGACAAAGTAGTACACCGAAGTGTTTACATAAGCAGGGAATTATCACTGCTCAGATAAGATACATTAAAAGAAAGGTTAAACAGACCAATGAAGGGGAAAATGTGATTATCCGATTAATCAGACCGATAGAAGGCAAAATGTAATGATACACAAGTATCACGTGTATATCTTTCCCAAAGGAAAGCAGAGCAAGATATACATGACCAAGTTTGTATTGGCAGGGAGTCAAGGATGTTTGTCGATGATAACACAAATCATCGGGGGGCATAGACGGAATTTCTCACCATGAATTCAATTAACAGATAAGCATCACCCGAAGGCATCTTGTAGGAGGGGGGTGACCCCACGACTCCTACAGATAAGCCTACCCGGTGTCCCTGAAGATAGAAGGCCCATGAAGACCCGCCTGGACCCGCCTTAGCCCGTTAGTTGGCACCGACACAGGAGTCTGCGACTCACAAGGAAGGTGCGAAGACCTGTCGTACGGAGCAAGCTAGGGTTAGGAAAGCTTACCTGTAAACGTAGATGAACTCCCCGAGACCTAGCCCAGTATATAAGGGCTAGGAGGGGCGACGCCAAAAGGCATCCGATATCATCTGTAACCCTAGCCTTGAGCGCTCCAGCCTTGGCATCCACTGTAATCACATCTCCCCCATCAATAATATCGAGCAGGAACGTGTCCTACTGTTTGCCGACGAGCTATCGTCCAACCTGTGGCTCTCATGACTAACCCAGGGTCCCTGACCATGGGATTTGCCGAGGTTGATCCCCGTCAATTGGCGCCGTCTGTGGGAACCGCACAGGTTGGGAACGCGATCTCGACGGCCTCATCATCATTGACACTCATCGACTCGGCGGCTCCGTCAAGATCTGATCTATTTGAGTCCCTCGGATTCACGCCCAGGACTACCTGTCCCGTGCCCAGAAAAGCAGAAAAGTCAAGCCAGATCGCTGCACTTCCATTGCTTTGCAGATAATGAAGGACACCATCGACGCCTCAGTGCCTAAGAAATCCAGCACACCGGACAGGGACCCCAGTTAACCAGACGACGACGACGACAGTAATGACGGCAGGCGCAGACGCTCCGATAGGAACAAGAAGCACGACAACGACGACAACAACAGGCACAGCAGCACTCGATGAGATGCGCGAGACGACATCACACAGAACAGAGTCAACCGCAGCAGGCGAAGACGCGCAGCATGCGAGGAGTACTCGGACGAAGAGGCTTCCGACGCGGAAATCGAGCCATGTGGAGCACTATGCTTCACACGTGCCATACGTGAGACACGAATGCCAAACGGGTTCAAACTGAACTCCACGACACTAAAGTACAACAGACTCGAGGAGCCGGAGGCATGGCTCGACGACTACCTAAGAGCAGTCAAGTTTCAGAGAGGAACCAACGTCATGGCAATGCAGTACGTGCAGCTCATGCTCGAGAGCTCCGCTAGACATTGGCTGAAGAATCTCCGGCGCGGATCCATCAGCTCCTGGAGCCAGTTCCGAGGAGCTTTCATAGAAAACTTCAAATCGACATACAAGCGACCAACCTCACTCGAGGAACTGCGGGCATGCAAACAAGGAACGAGGGAGACCCTGCGAGCATACATCCAGCGATGGACGATACTCAAGAATTCAACGGAAGACATCTCGGACGAAAGTGCGATCGACGCGTTCAGGCGAGGTCTACAGCGCGTTGAATTCAAGGAGCAGCTCGGACAGATGAAAGTCCGAACACTCGCACGGCTGTTAGAACTAGCCAACAGCTGGGCGGACGGAGAAGATTCTGTTCGTAATGAAACAGAAACCCACACTGCACGATCAGAGTACGACTACGACTACAACGGAGATAGAGGAGCCGAGAGAAGAAGGAAGCAACCCAGACGGAACTTCTACGATGACAGAGGACCTGACATGGTCGTCGCCGGCTTCTCGAACAATCGGAACGGCAGGCACCGCGATGACAACAGACCACAATGAAGAGTCAACCCAGAAGACGAGCCCCTGGATCAGAAACGAGAATGGAGGACAAGGCAGCCACGCGACGGCACTCGCGCATTCCGCTCCGCCAAAGAACAACTCTGCGGACCGTGTTCTATACACGGATTCAGAAACGAGCGAGGAGAGCTCAGATCGTCCCACACCCTCAGAAATTGCAGAAGCTTCAACGAGTTGGCTGAGGAGAAAAGCCGCTCCGCGGCCGCAACAGTACAACCACTCACAAGCATAGCAGTCGGGCCAGTCGCCCACAACGCGCCACCAGCCCCTCCTCTGCCAACAAGACAGGTGGCCTCCATCCAGGAACGACAAAGGACGCCAGAAGAAGAAGAAGACCAGTACCCAGAAGCCCACGGGAGGATCTACATGATACAAGAAGGCATACCTTCCAACAGGCATCAGAAAAAAGTCACCAGACAAGTCTTCCTGGCAACCTCCGCACAGCCGGCCGTCCCAGAGTACCTGCGCGGGTTGGAGACATAAATCACCTTCTCCCGGGACGAACACCCGCCAGTCGTTCCCCAACCAGGGCACGCCGCGCTAGTACTCGAGGCCATAATCGAAAAGTACGACATGTCGCGAGTATTCATGGACGGCGGCAGTGGGATCAACATCATCTTCACCCGAACACTCGACGACATGCTCATCCAAAACAACACACTCAAGTCCTCAGGCAAAACCTTCCACGGGATCGTACCAGGAAAAGCAGTCTACCCCCTCGGAAGGATAAGCCTGGAGGTAGTCTTCGGGAACGCAACAAACTTCCGCAAGGAAACACTGGACTTTGAAGTGGTCGACTGGAAGTCGCAATACCACGCAATCCTCGGGCGACCAGCTTTCGCTCGCTTCATGGCCGTACCCCATTACGCCTACCTCAAGCTGAAGATGCCAGGCCCACATGGGGTCATCACAATCAGCGGCAGTTTCGTCAGATCCGATCGACGCGACAAGGAATTCCACAAGATAGCAGAAGCCTTCGTAATCCACCAAGGCAGCAGGACCACAGGACTCGCAGAAGACGCGCTCCCGTAGAAGGAAAGGAACATCGCCCGAAGAACCCAGGCATTCGGAGACAAAGCTACCAGGCAATTAAGGCCACTACATCATCGTTCTAAGCAAAAGGGATCTGTCTTCAACAGAACCCCCCTTACTCTTTGTAAGAGACAGCAGGTAAAGTATTACATAAATATTTTTCCCCAAAATCTATTGGCACTCGGGGGCTCGCCGAAGCAGCCACACCCCGAGGCGTCCTCCGCAATCGCGGCACATTAACTTGGCACTCGGGGGCTCGCCGAAGCAGCCATCCCCCGAGGCGTCCTCCGGAATCGCGACACATTAAACTTGGCACTCGGGGGCTCGCCGAAGCAGCCACCCCCCGAGGCGTCCTCCGCAATCGCGGCACATTAACTTGGCACTCGGGGGCTCGCCGAAGCAGCCATCCCCCGAGGTGTCCTCCGCAATCGCGCCACATTAACTTGGCACTCGGGGGCTCGCCGAAGCAGCCACCCCCCGAGGCGTCCTCCGCAATCGCGGCACATTAACTTGGCACTCGGGGGCTCGCCGAAGCAGCCATCCCCCGAGGCGTCCTCCGCAATCGCGCCACATTAACTTGGCACTCGGGGGCTCGCCGAAGCAGCCATCCCCCGAGGCGTCCTCCGTAATAGCGGCACATTAAACTTGGCACTCGGGGGCTCGCCGAAGCAGCCATCCCCCGAGGCGTCCTCCGCAATCGCGGCACACTAACTTGGCACTCGGGGGCTCGCCGAAGCAGCCACCCCCCGAGGCGTCCTCCGCAATCGCGACACATTAACTTGGCACTCGGGGGCTCACCGAAGCAGTCACCCCCGAGGCGTCCTCCGCAATCACGGCACATTAACTTTGCACTCGGGGGCTCGCCGAAGCAGCCACCCCCCGAGGCGTCCTCCGCAATCGCGGCACATTAAACTTGGCACTCGGGGGCTCGCCGAAGCAGCCACGCCCCAGGGCGCTCTTCGCAACCGCGACACATAAAGAACTTTTACACTCGGGGGCCTGCCGCGGCAACCCTCTGGAACGTCCCCCGCAACTACAACGCAGACAACCCCCCGCGACAAAACCAAGACAGCATGGAATATATACCATCAAGAAGAAGCATATACAACTAAGGGAAGCACTTAATCTTTAGGCTCCAAATTCTCCTTAATAAGTGCACCCAGATGGCGGTCGTTCTCTTCGCAAACTCGCCTCACAACCTGGCGCGCAGGTTTATCTACAGCCATGTAGTGCTCATTCATCGGATAATCTCTACCGCCTGGAGGACCCGCCACCACCTGAGCAAAGTTCACCCCCGACCAATGACTATCGACCAAACCCAAAGCAGCTCGTGCTCCAGCACGAATCTGATGATCCATCACTCGACGTAGCTCGGCAGGCTGAGAAAATACGCGACAGGGCCTCTCAAAGGACGAAGGAACCACCTCCAGTGGATAGAACTCAACATGGATACCACTCAATACCCGCTGGCAGTATTTGAGAGCATCCGGCACCCGCTCAACCCGGAGACGAAGCAAAGAAAACGCTCGAGCACGAGCCCCATCCGCCCAAAAGGGATTGCTCGCCTGCACTCTGGGATCATCAAGCCGTGACATCTCCGACTGAACGGCCCTCTCTTCATCCCGAGATCGCCCTACCAGCACTTCGAAAGTCAAAAACCATGATCAAGACAGAGACAACAAAACCTACTAAACGGAATCGAGCAACCAAGCAGAGGCGAAACTCACCCCGCAGGAGGTCGGACAACTTCACCACCCACGAAGCAAGGTTCTCAACCATGGCCTCGGCACGCTCGTGCCGAGTACGCTGAACGGCTACGGATCCCTTCAGTCGAACAATCTCCCGCTCAACGTTCTTCAGTCGCAAGCAAACGGACTCGTAGGCACCCTCGCGAGAGTCATCCTTCAACGAAATCCAAGGACGAAGAGCGCCCGGAGTGGCCTACCGCAGGATGAACAAAACAAAGAAATCAAAAAGCAGTAAGAGGAACAAGCAAGCAGTCACTCAGATAAAGGTAGCAAAAGATCAACCATCACAACAGAGTCACGAATTACAGACAAAGTTTCAAAGCGACGCAACACTACTGTGCCTCCCCCTCACCTAAGACAGGGGGATCCTGAGCATCTACAACCTGTTGCAGGCGACGAGCTAGTGTATCGGCTCGGTCGCTCTGCTCATCAGAATAGTCCGGGATGGTCTCAACCAAGGAATCATCAATGGAAATCCCATGCCCCATAAGGACAACAAGGGCCATGGAAGAACCACTCACCACGCTCTCCGCAACTAGCTCCACCATACGCTTCCCATCCGGGCCGAATGCAGCCACCCGAGCGCCTAGGCCATCAGGCACCTTTGAACCCTCCGGCATAAGATGTTCGTGCGAAAGACCCACAAGATTGGAAGCCCGGGTGCAGACGTACCCAACCACTGCAACAACACCCGCAACAGTATCTACATCACCTTGGAGAATTCCAGACCCTGACGCAGCAGCTTCCATCGGTTCCGCACCTATAGCAGCTGCATCAAGCAAAGAGACGTCATCACGGGAAGACAGTAGGAACAACAAGACCAATGAATGAATGCCAAACTTACACACAAGCGAGTCCGCCAAAGCACGAAGACGTTTTCCCTCAACTGCTTCTACCCGCGCACACGCGTCCTCAGCCTGACGAAGGCGAACCAGCTCCTCGTGTTGACCATGCAACTCCGCCTCCTTGGAAGCCAAGGTAGCCTTAAAAAGGGAAACCGTCCTCCCGGCTTTCTCGGCTTGCTTCTCGGCAGCCTGGCGACGGTCTGCGAGGCAAGATAGTACTCAAAACAAAAGACGCAGTGGCCAAAACTCAGCAGCTCAAGAATGAAAACTCACCACTCATAGCAGACAAAGCATCCTGGGCAGAATCATGGGCCCGTTGCCAACGCTCAGCATCAATCACCAAACGCTCACAGTGTTGGAAAACAGGCTGCAAAATCCAGACAATCAGATAATAAGGAAAGACAAGACTACAAGCAACTGCAAACAGTTACTTGTAGCCTCGGGGGCTACTCCCATCGGGAGCACTGCCGTGCCCCCAATGATAAAGTCGCACAGGCACGAATCAACTTACCAGCTTGGAGACGTGGTCGAAAACACGAGCCTTGTCTTCAATCGCCAGATCAAGCCGGCCAAAGTACGGGGGACCAAGTTCAGCAGGCTTGGACTCAGGAGTAACAGCACCAGGCGCCTCAGAAGCGGGCGCACCAGGAACTACACCCGTAGTCTGTAACAACCCAAAACTGACAAAACCCAAAAATTTGCATTTTTATTTTTCCCATTGGGGATGAAAATTTGCACAATGATTAATTGCCAAAATCCATGTGACATAAAAATGCTCAAGCATTTTTCTGATCATGTAAAAGGATTTCCCCTTTTTCTTTTCTTTGCTTTCATTTCTTTCTTTGTTTCCTTGCCATTTTTCTCCAAGCCATCCGATTGATCCCCTCATTGAAATCTTCTGAAAATAATCATGTTCTGCCATGATTTATCCCTTGCCCAACTTCCAAGATTTTTTCCTTCTCAGAAAATGGGGTTGTAATTTAAATGGCTTTATATTAATTTAATTGCCATTTTATTACTTAAATAATATTTGTCCCAAATCATTTTCTAAAAATCCTATAGTTGGTGAGGATTCATAATCATATTTGTATATGATTTTTGGAATTCCTTTGCATTTTCCTTTTAGACTTTTTCTCTGCTGTTTTTTTTCAAAAGGATTAAAAATGCAGAGCTTTTGTTCTAGTGGCCTCGGGCCCTTTCTTCTCTGATCCAGCCCATCTCCCCTCTCTCTCTAGCCAGCCCAACTGAGACCCGACCCCCCCTTTTCTTTTCTCCTCACGTGGAGGACCCCTCCTCTCTCTCACGGCCATGGCGTGAGGGAGGAGGTGGAGCCCTCCTGCAGCCTCTCCGGCGCCCCCCTTTTTAAGCCCCCTCTCGCCCCCTCCTCGCGAACCCTAGCTCCCCATTCCTCCCTCCAATTTCTTCCGCCGCCACCTCCATCGATGCCCACGAGCTACCCTGTTCCGCCGGTGGGAGGTCGAATTCGCCGCCGGTCGTCCTCCTCGACGTCCAGGGGCTTGCAGGAGGCGCCATCATCAACGACCGCGTCTTTCGCGACCTCGCCTGCAGCTGCCATCTTCTTCCCCGAGCCCGATCGTCCTCCTCCCCGAGCCCGTCCGCCGCAGGTCTTCCTCCTCGTCTCCGACAGCCGGCGTCTTCCTCCTTCGAGCCACCGCCGCCCCGGGTTGATCGATGACACTAGCATCCCTGTTGTGAGCCGCGCCACCCTTCCCCTCTGTTTTTCCGTGCGCTAGCCGTAGTCCCCGTGAGCGTAGCCTCTGTAGTCGTAACCGATCGCCACCGTTGCTCTGAATTCGTGGCCGGAGTGCCCCGTGTGCATGCACGCGCCAGTAGAGCCTCCAGAGCACGCCCCGTGGTAGCCAGTGCACGCCTATCACGCCAAGGAGCTGCCTTGGCCATGCCCTGCGCTCGTGCCTACGCCATGTTTTGAAATCTGCCTGTCGCTGCTGTTATTTTGCTCGTCAGGGTTGCAGCTGCCAAAATTCAGAGATCCCGGTGCGTATAGTTTGTGTAGTTTGGATCCTGATTTTCGTTGTGATTTGAGCGGTGGTGTAGTGGTAGCGCGCCCTAGTTGCATCCGTGAGAACCTGGGATCAAATCCAAGGCAGCACAATCGACCCTTTTTATTTTTTTACGCAGCGCCTAGACCTCTGTTCTTCAGGTTCAGATTTGTTTAGAGTTTCAATTAACCCGCTCGTCTAGTTTATGTTCCGTGGTTCCTTTTTCCAATCGAGATTAGAGGCACTAGCGCAGTGGCCTGGGCGCATTGCTTTGCTCCAAGAGGTTCTGGGTTCGACCCCCCTTCGGATCAATTTAAGTCCAGTTTTTTGCCTCATTTTTGTTCAAGCAAGCAAGTGGGCTTGGCCCAGTAGCAATTCCATGCCCGTGGGCGCTTAACAGAGGTTTGGGACAGATGTGGCCGAAGGCAGCCCAGTTGAGGTTTCCCTCAATTTTTCTTTTTCTCTGTTTATTCAAATCTGCTCCATCTTTGCATTGTTTACCATTTGTGCAACTTGGATCCAAAATATATGATGTTATATATTATTTTGGGCCAGAATTTCATGATGAAGACAATGGTACTGTTCATTTTATCATATGGGCATGCATTATTTGAAGAATGTGTATTTTTGCACATGATACCTCTCGCGATGATGCACCGGGTGCTTTTCTCCCAATCTTTTCCGTTGTGTTGCGTTCCATACTTGTAAAAGGGCCACCTTGGCATGTTGTTGCCATATATGCTTGAGTGGGTCCCATGAGACATGTGTGCCGACAATTCCCTTTCAATTATCATGAGATACATGCATAGTCCAATTGTCGTTATCTTGTGATCCTCGTATGTTGTTGATCACCCCATGCCAAACAACTTGTCGCACCCCTCACAGTGATGTTGTACACTTGTTCCATAGGTGATACAACATCACTTCCCCTCCTTCGTTGGCACTCATCTCTTGTTTCGAGCATCGTAGATCTTGCGATGACCGTAGTTCTCGGTAGCGTTGTCCCTCTCTTTATTTTTATTGTTTGCAGTAGAATGCAATAGGTGCATCATACACCATGCCATGTCATTGCATCTATGATTATGCTAAGGAATCCCATCTTGAGGTTATCCTCGTGTGTGGGTAATTCTTGTTGATATTATTTTCTAGTCTTTTGCACATGCCATGATCATGCATCATAATAATTATAACATAAGGATTCTTCGGATCCGTAACTCACCAACGTAATGCATATGAAGGTTGTCGGTAGCATAGCACCATTGCTTCCCGATGCTTCTTTTAAACTTGCTCGTTCTTATATTGATGCCATGATATTAAAATGACACGCATCATACATGACCATGCTTGTTTGTTTATTGCTTGCTCGTGATTGCTCCGTAGTGATAGTGTATCTCCGTTGATTGCATTTCCAGTGTTTACTTCTTGTGTGCTCCCGCGGATACTCTCGGAGACGATGCGAGCGTGCGATCAACTACACCTTTGGAACCCGACTTATCAACAGGAAAGGACTATACATTACTTATGATCCATTCTATTTCAACCAGCGGTTTGCATGCTAGTCTAGGTTAGGTTCGATGTTTGATCCTACCACATGTTTCCAGCCTCTTTCAAACCGATACAGCCATGTCCCCTCCCAGCAAACCTTGTACTGCTATGTTACTATTGCTCGTTGCTCAGCCCCTGCTTAGTATGCATGCTTAGGATGCTACGATGTTACCCTGTTACTCCTTGGTTTTGGGATATCACATTATTATATTGTTGTTGATGATATGATTATTATAATGTTGACTATATTCAACGAAGGATGGAAGGTCTAGGCTATCCCGCCCCGACACTTTGTTCCATTCGAGTCACCTAGGACCCGAGTTCCGGGTATTGGTTTTAAGACTGAGCGTGCCTAACCGCGTGTGGGATTTTATGGGGTCCCCTTTTCTTACCTACCTAGCTTCAAGCATTTCTAGTGGTGGCCCAAGCTGATTTTACCTTTTGAAACCGTGTGTGTGCTGGCCGTACGCCAGTAGTTTTCCAACCAACCCGGACCAGTGAGGACATAGTTCCCTTACTGGCCCACCTTGACCGGCTGAGGACCCGGTTTCCCATGTGTGATTAACCGGCAATCCAAACCTGGAGTCATACGGTAGAGACCAGATCGAGAGCGCGGCCGGCTCCTGAGCTGAATGTCGACTCACCGGGGGCCACCCAGATTTGTTCGTTGTTAGCTAGAGGGACCTTTCATTTCGGATCTCTTGGAACTAAATCATAAAATGTTTTCCTGTGATGGGTAGCAACTGAGAGAGATGGGCATGCGTGCGGAGCCTTGTAATGGGCAGTTGGTACACCCCTACAGGGTTAACTCTTTTCGAGAAGCCGTGTCCACGGTTATGGACGACTTGAGACCTACTCCTTGTTCATAGACAACAACAACTGAGATAATCTTAAAATAACTTGATCAACGTGTGTGTGCCTTGACTGCTTCTTCTTCGCCGGGATGCGAAGAGGAGGACAAGGATAGGATAGGTGTTATGATTGCGTAAGTAGTTGATAGCAAGACTTGTTGGAGGCGATGCCTCATCGAATGCTTGGCTTCTTATCTTACTCTTTAGATCGTTAGCCACTCCATAAATGCTAGTGCGGCAGCAACCTCACCACTTACCCCTTCCTTACCGTAAACTACTAGTTGTCCTAGAATGACGAGTGATGAAGTCCTTGTTGGGTCAGATGACCACTACAGTTGGATGCTGAGTACCTCTGTACTCATGATACTACCCTAAACTCTTTTCAGGGTTCTTGATCGACAACAGGTATGGTGATCGACGTTTCACGTGGAGACTCGACAACGACTAGTTAGGCGGATCCCGGCGGAGGGCCTGGACCCGTGTGGTTATGGGGATCGATGTTTTCTCTTTGCCACTAGGCATTTGATTGTAGTCTGTACTCAGACATGTATCTTCCGCTGTTATATTGTGTTTAAGGCAGCTGTATGCCGGTTGTATGAGATGTTGTATCCTTGTATCTGTAATGTTGTGATATCATGTTGGAAATCCGGGGCATATGATTCGTCATATGTCGCGGTGGGACCGATATGTGCTTCGTCCCCGGATCTGGATGGAAACATCTAGATCTGGAACAGTACCGCATATCGGGCCTTACATTTTCCCAATGACTAGACTCAACTTCGACCAAGGAGTTGGAAGGGGGTGTCCTACAGGCAGTCGGCTCTGATACCAACTTGTGACGCCCCCAAAATCAGACCGTGTACAGTAATCATACACGCAAGGTACATGATCGATATTAGGGACTGACGGTGAGATATCACAACACAACACTACAAATAAAAATAATACAAGCTGTTTAATACAAGCCAGGGGCCACGAGGGCTCGAATACAACAGCTCGAGAGCACAAAGTGAGCGGAAGCAAAAGTATCTGAGTACAGACACAAGGATACAAGGTTGCCTTAAGAAGGCTAGCACAAATAACAACAGATCGAAAAGGCGAGGTCTCCTGCCTGAGAACCTCCAAACTACTCCTGGTCAAAGGGTAACTCGACGTCGTAGAAGGCATCGGGGATCTTCATGTAGCGGTGGTCAGCATCGGGGATCTCCTTCTCCTGGACTCCAAGGCTCCAACTCGACTGGAGCGGCCGATCAGGAAAAACAAAAGGGGGGGGATATAAAGCAAGGGTGAGTATCTAGCATACCCGCGAGTCTTACGTCCGCTACTAAGCATTTATGCATTTGTATCAAATGGAAAGGGGAGGCTGTATATAGTGGACAGCAAGGTAGAAATCAGAATAAGGGTAAGAAACTAGGCCTATCGAAGACTAGCATCTCCTGACGTGTCTTGCAACATGAGAAGAGAAACAGCCAACAGTTCAATCACATGAATGTAATAACAATGCAGCAGAAGTTGCTGCAGCATTGTATAATAGTAAGTTGTAATAATTAATAATAATAATGCCTCCGAGTTCCCTTCCTCGACTCCGTGCGAGGAAGAAGACCCGGAACCATACAGTTTAATAGTAGTAGTTTGTAGTGGTAAGATCCAGCTTCAGCATAAAGCGTCCTGTTACCGTGGACACGGCTATTCGAATAGATTAATCTTCCCTGCAGGGGTGCACTGGCGTGACTCTACGACGCTCGGATCTCCAGGGTGGCGTACACCTTGTTAGGGAACACCCTACCGAAGCTATCCGACACAAAGTAGCCCAAGCTTCGACAATCAACAGAGAGGTCATCCGCCGGACTATATCCTATGTACGTCGGGCTTTGGACCCTAACCCGAACGTACTCCTGAACGGTGCGTGACTGGCCGGTGAAGCAAAATCAAAGCAAATACAAATACACCGCTCGATCAAGAGAAGACAACACCACTTCCCGGCTATCAGCCCGCGATACTGCTGACGTCGGAAGACCCTCGAACGAGACTACGATGCAGGAGAGCGCACACTCCTCATCCCACGTGTAGGTAGTGCGTACAAGCCAAAAGGCTACTCAAGACATCCGCCGAACCATTTAGAATTTTAATTAACCTGCGTGACAACCGTTATTGTTGCCTCGACTTAACTGACCTGTGGACAACGACAGCAGTCAGGACCACCAGTACATCGGTGCCTGCCATGTCGTCCCACCAAGTCTCTGCGGTTACCAACATGGTGAACCGTCTCCTTACCTTGTCTCGCGTGTGCTCTTGGTAGAGCTTGACTTTTTATGGTTTGGTAACTCTCGCGAGATACGAGCAGGGGCCAAGCACGCCAGTACCGTCGGTCGTACCCTCCCTGTCGTTCCTGACGCAATATCGCTCGCGGGCACCGTTGGGTCACCCGACTTCTTACCTTAAGGACAACCGGGACTCAGGACCCTAGAGCGGCTATACAGAGTTGGCAACGAGTGGAGGTACGAGGATTACTCCTCGATAGCTCACACTTGATGGTGGCTCGGCAGAGCCGAGCTAGGGGGCCTCAGGCGGTGTCTGCATTGTACCATACCTGTGCAGTTGTATATATTGTATCCATGTTCACTCCCCTGAGTGCTCACGGCCCGCTATCTAATCCTAGCTAACAATGCGCAGGGCTCACTGCTGAATAATGCATAATTATAATGGGCAGCATAGGATAAAGGAAGGTACATCAAGGGGCGACAAAATCAGGCTATGCAATTGAATAGGATTGTAACGTAGCAGCAGCAATAATGCCTAGTGCAAGAAATGTACGGAAAGGTAGGCGATATCTGGGGAAGAGAATGGCTCTGCTTTCCTGGAAGCTCGGCAGTAGAGGCAGGGTCGTCGACGTAGTAGTCGTACCCAGTAGCGGTGTAGTCGACAGCAGAGGGGTCTATGAGAGATAAGGGGGGGGGGGCAGTAAATACACATCAATCATAAACAAACATATGCATGGCATGACAGAAGCAAAGGTAACGATGTTCTAACGCAGGGCAATGTATTATGCTCGGAGCGGGAATTCATCCGGGGATGAACTGCCATCTCGGGTGATTCTCGGACAGGGTGTCCGGAGGGGGAAGGTACCATGCCGGAGGTGCCGTCGACATCCGACAAACATGTGAAAGGTGTATCCGTGTTAGTTGATCCATTCTGAACAACTTTCGTGTTCAGAATAAATTCATCTGGATAGTTTATCGGTACCGGCCAATCATCGGACAGTCGGTCCGGAGGGGGGGATGTCGATGTTCGTTGTGTTAGAGGGGTGTGGTTGGTATACGGATAGCGTATTCTTATACGTTATATTTTTCTGATCAATTTTGATGTATAAAGTTTTTGAATCTGACTTATGGTTTAAAGGATATTTAAATTCAAAGTTTAAATCAATTTAAATTATTTTCTGAATTTAATTTATTAATTAAATAACAACATTATCCACAAGGAATCTTTGACTGGGTCAAACTTACAGATGGGACCCACATGTCAGGTTGACTGGTCAACTGACATGTGGGGCCTACTGACCAGTGGGTCCCACATGTCATAGACACCTTTTAATAAAACATGTGATTTACTCTAATCTGCCAGTGGGCCCCAACAGTCATAGAGAAAAGTATAATTAACCATTTTAATTAGCCAGTAGATTAACTTAATGACTGGGCCCACCGGTAAGTGTTAGAGGCTATTTAAACTAATAGTTTTATTAGCAGCTGGGGGTTATCTGCTATTGTTTTAATTAGAGGGGGGTCCACTGTCATAGTCTATTAACAGGGGGTTAGACTTAACAGGCTATTAGTGCTAATCAAAGGGGGAGGGCCCCACGGGTCAGTGGCTGTTAGCCCACTGGCTAACCCAGCCATGCCCGCCGGCGACAAAAGCACCACGGCGAGGCCACGACATGGAAGGGGGAAGGCGCCCCAGTGGCCCAATCATGCGACAAAAGGCTAAAATCGAACGAGGCAAGCATCACTTAGCTACTGGTGCACAAGGTGTCCACCGGAGACAACCTCCACGACGGCTACGACGAGCCCTAGCGGCGGCCGGAGCTGGGCTTAGCGGGGCGGCGGCTACAGAACGCTACGAGGAGAAAGGAGGGGATGGGGAGGTGCGGAAGCTCACGGGGAGCACGATGAAGGGCTCGGTGAGGCGGGGCTTGCGCCACCGGTGGCTCATCGACGATGTGGATGACGACGGCCGTGGGGAAGAAGTCGACTGGGGCGTCGTGCTCGGGGCATGGCTTCGATTGGGAGCGCAGGGGGACGAGGAGGTCCACGGCGGGGGCCTAGGACACGCCTGGCTGGCCTGTAGTTGCTGTTGGCCGCGCCGGCGCTGAGGGCTAGGTGGGTAAGGTGTTGGGGAGGGGCGAGGGGGAGGAATGGAGTGGCGCCGGGGGGTTCTAGGGTTTTCCAGGGGCGCAGGGGGCTCGGGGCAGCTCTTATCGGCGTCGGCTAGCCGCCGATGAGCGACACGGCGTCGGCCATCGCAGTGGCACCGGCCGATGGTTGCCACGGGTGATGCTGAACAGGGGAGGGGGAAGGGGGAGCCCAGGGTGGGGTGGGCTGGTGTTAGCTGGGTGGGGTGGGCTGGCTGGTGGGATAGGGGGGAACAGGGGTGGGCTCCTTTGCTTTTATTCTTTTTATTTCTTTTCAGCTTTTTTTTCTTTTCTATTTATATTTATTTTAGTTACTTTACCATTTTGTAAAATAAGTAACAGGTTCCATAATTAGCATGGCACAAAACTTAGATGACACAAAAAGTTTGAGACTTTTATAAAACCTTTTAATAATTCTTTTTAATATGCAATTGGCAAAAGGTGATGTTCTGGCACTGGTATGATTTGTTTGCAATATTTAGTTATTGCAATAAATTCTCATTTCAGGTTTATATTGGTTCACTGGTTTTTAGGGATTTTACAAAAAGTGGTTTCACAATTTTTGGACAATGTTTTATTCATCACTTATTTTTAATATTCATTAAAAGGCATTTTGGGTTTGTTTGAATTCAAAGATGAACAAGGCATGATCAAAGGTGATTAGAGGCTTTATAATCACAGAGAATTATATCAACAAAATGTTTTAACTGGTGCCTGACACTGAGGGTGTTACACTGTGGAACTGTGGGTTATGGGCCCACACTGAATAAGAAGGGTGGCGACACCCTATGCAATCAAGTTGCAAGACAAGTCAAAGAACAACTTGTTAGCTATGTCGGCAACAACGTCAGTACCAAGGGTGAGGGACAAATAGAACCGTTTTCCTGCTCGTTAAGACGAGGCGGACCAATTGGCAAAGTTCTCGTCCATCGGTGGTTACCGAAATGTTATCAACAGTAGTAATAGGTTGTACGGACAAAGTAGTGCACCGAAGTGTTTACATCAGTAGGGAATCATCACTTCTCGGATAATTTATATTAAAAGAAAGGTTAAACAGACCAATGGAAAGGAAAATGTGATGATACAAAAGTATCACGTTTATATATTTCCCAAGGGAAAACAAAGCAAGATATACATGACCACGTTTGTATTGGCAGGGAGTCAAAGGGGGTTGTCAATGATGACACAAATCATCGAGGGGAAAGAATGGTATTTCTCACAATGCATCCAAGTAACACTTGGGAGAAGTCAAAATGTCGATGATGACCATGACACATCATGTCAAAAAGTTTCAAGAAAAATACAATCGAACAACGGCGACATCAAGCAAAAGGAATGGTGAAGCAAAAGTATTCGGTGTTCCCGGTTGACGACAACCCAGAATCATGAAATGAATATTACAGGGATAGGCATTGTTTCATCACAATTCATAAGATGTAGTGCAAAGGCATGATATCCTCGAGATACCAGGAGTAATACTCGAAGGCAGAGCGGAAGATCATAGGTGTAGAAGAATTTATACCAAGGGGGTTAATTATCTTTACGAGAAGCTTTCATGATAAGGTCTACATAGTATCCATGGGCATGAACACAAAGGTTTAGGGTCGACTCCCACTTCTTCAATGCATAACCTTTCACTCACTTCTCGCTCACATGAAGGTTGTAGGATTGCAAACTTATCTGACGGGAGGCCAGTAGAGTATAACCCGCATAAAGTTTGGGTTCATACAGATTAGGGGAAGCATAAGGTTAACCCATCAGGGCATTTTGAAACCCATACAACAAACATCATAAGCGAGGGATACCAGTTCGAAAGCAGAAGGCAGACGACACTGATTAGATGATATCATTCGCTAGAGGCACCTGATAAAAGGGAAAATTCATGAATGACTTAGGGCACTAGGGGACGATAGGTAGCAATCCACCAGGAGGTCAGGTGGGGGTACAAAGAGTCCGGTGTGAGTATCGGTACTCAACCATAAGAAGAAAGAATGCCAAAGCATTGGAAATAGAAGCATCAGAATAATTCGATGCTTAAGTACGAAGGAATTATTACTTCCATGACGGTGTATCAGATTCAGATACATCGATCAATCATGAATAAGTTGAATAGAAGCTTGACAGTTAATCAATTCAGGTTTGATTTACCGAGAACCAGCTCATGTCCTGAATGATGTCTGAGCTAGAAGAATGGATTCAAAGGGATCAATTTATAATTGCGTGCACTCGCGCACACGATGATTCAACAGATCTGAATGGCAATGCCAAGGGGGCATCGAAGACCACAAGACAAACAAGATTAACCATAGTGCGAGCAGGCAAGAAGAATCTCCAAAGCAGTAGGCTACCGAGGATTGGCGCGAGATCGGATAGGTATTTCAAAGTGTTATGGGAATCACATGAACCACTTAGGATGAACGGATCCTCGATAAATGTGAGGAGTTATCCGCATGGTGAAAAGAAGCTGCAAGGGAGTAGTCTCAAAGGATTCCCGAAACAACGGAAAGTATTTCGATGCATCTTGTGAACACAAGAGCAACTGCGATTGAATGGATGAACGGAAGGTGTATGTGGTTATACATACAGACTTATCTGTGGCAGGGGATTGCAAGGGCGATGGGCACATAGGGTCTCAACAATTCATCGGGGAGTATCTTCGGCATCTTCTGGAGAAGTAAGCAACCATCTGAAATGCAGGGCTCTCCGGAAGGAAGGAGGTACGAGAACCTAAAGTTAGTGTTAGCAAAATCATTAACCCAAAAGAGGAGAGAGGTCAGAGTCCCAGAGTAAAGGTGCGGAGAAAAGGATCCTAATACCACCCAGTTGGCGACGTGGGCCGATAAGCCACACGTCACTGTTAGTAAAGTAGTTTGCAAAGGCTAGACTCGACTTCGACCAAGGGGGGGGGGAAGGGGGTTACCTACAGGCAGTCGACTCTGATACCAACTTGTGACGCCCCAAAATCAGACCGTGTACAGTAATCATACACGCAAGGTACACGATCGAGATTAGGAACTCACGGTAAGATATCACAACACAACTCTACAAATAAAAAAAATACAAGCTGTTTGATACAAGCCAGGGGCCATGAGGGCTCAAATACAACAACTCGAGAGCACAAAGTTAGCGGAAGCAATAGTATCTGAGTACAAACACAAGATACACATGATCTGCCTTAAGAAGGCTAGCACAAATAACAACAGATCGAAAAGGCGAGGCCTCCTGCCTGGGAACCTCCAAAACTACTCCTGGTCCTGGTCAAAGGGGGGCTCGACGTAGTAGTAGGCGCCTCCGGGGTACTCCTTCTCCTGGGCTCCAACGTCGACTGCAGCGGCCGATCAGGCAAAACATAAAGGGGGAAATAAAGCAAGGGTGAGTATCTAGCATACCCGCGAGTCTTACGTCCGCTACTAAGCATTTATGCATTTGTATCAAATGGAAAGGGGAGGCTGTATACAGTGGACTGCAAGGTAGAAATCAGAATAAGGGTAAGAAGATAGGCCTATCGAAGACTAGCATCTTCTGACGTGTCTTGCAGCATGAGAAGAGAAACAGCCAACAGTTCAATAACATGAATGTAATAACAATGCAGCAGAAGTTGCTGCAGCATTGTATAATAGTAAGTTGTAATAATTAATAATAATAATGTGTCGGGACCCGGGGTTTGCATATGTAATTCCAGTCACAATTCAATTATATGGAGAGCCGAGGGCCATACCCACTTGTCTCAGCAGACAAGGCCAAGTACAAGACACTCTCGGAAAGCTCGAACGTGAGGGGCATCCCATCCAGGCCGGATGATCAACTGAGATGGGTCCTCATCGCCCGCTCACAAGTCTAAATGATTATGGGTGGTGAAATCCCATACTCATAGACAAGTCGCCTCAACCATATTATCGATTGAATCCTAACACTTACATAAACATAGTCCAGCCCGATCTCTTAGTCGGGGTCTCGGGCGGGCTCAATCATACAACAAAGTGTGCCACGTGACAAAGTCACGAGCAATCGCATCGCGATGCCCCAAGCTGCGCACATCTAAGGGCCACTTGGTGTATAAAAGACCGCCGGCGAGAGCACAACCAAGGTATCAAACCCCACACATGACATGCACGATATAAACATACACGCATCATGCATGCCAAGTGTATAACAGCAGGTAACACAATATGAACTCTACAAACTCATAGTTTTAATGCATCTGCTAAACAGAGCAGATATAGTAGTGTTACAAGCAGAGATCACATCACTGTGATCCAACATTACATCATACAACAACGGAAGCAAATTATGTCTTATTAAAGACAAGGTTAACAAATGGCTTAAGTCCCTTGCGGAACCTTGCTTGCTTCTTGGCATCGGTTGATATCTTCTCAGGGGCATAACGAGAAAGTCGGTTGAACTCAGTCCTGTACTGATGAACAGTCATATTTCCTTGAGATAGGGTGCAGAACTCTTCCCTCTTTCTTTCCATCAACTCATCCAGAATGTGGTACCCTTGGAAGGCATCACGGAACTCCTGCCAAGTCACTACGTGACCATCAGGCTGCATTGCAACAAAACTTTCCCACCATTCACCAGCAGCACCTTCCAGAAAGTAGGCTGCGAACATCACACGATCATCTGGAGAAACATGCGCCGTCTCAAGCTTACGCTCGATGGAACGGAGCCAATCATCGGCGTCAAGGGGCTCAGATGAACATCGGAAAACTGGCGGGTTCAAAAGGATAAAATCCTGGATGGATGTTACCGCATTTCGTTGGAGAGAAGTATTCTTCTCAATGAGCTTCAAAAGGCGTGTTTGATCACGTCGATTTCGCTCGGCCTCCATCATGATTTCCGCTGCAGAAGGCGGTGAAGGAGGATCATCATCACCACTTGGATTTCTGTGACCAGATTCAACACATCTAGTCCCACCTGACATTCTGTGTGATAAAAATCAACAATCAGAGTAGGATTTACGATGGAATCAAAGCAAAGATGACATAATTTAAGAGCGGAAAAGATTGTAATGCAAAAGCATTGGAATCACTGGAAACACGGGACAAATCGGACAACATAACGGCTGTATTGGGGTGAAAAAAATTGAATCATCCCGCAAGAAAGATCAGAACCTTCTCAAAAGGCTCGATGGAACGGTGACTCTAGACAACCAAAACAATCCTACAGCTAGGGAGAGTCAAACAACGAGATGTTCTAGCATAGACATAGAAGAGCCTAGTCCTATCTTCCCGTAGAAAAGATGAGGTGACTCAGAACTCAGATCAATGAGGTTAAGGAGAAAAAGAAGCCTTACGTTGTTCCCTTAAATACCCAGAGTAACTATATAACTATAGAGTGCTAGACTCGACTTCGCCCAAGATTTACTAATCCTACAGGCAGTCCTGCTCTGATACCAAGTCTGTCGGGACCCGGGGTTTGCATATGTAATTCTAGTCACAATTCAATTATATGGAGAGCCGAGAGCCATACCCACTTGTCTAAGCAGACAAGGCCAAGTACAAGACACTCTCGGAAAGCTCGAACGTGAGGGGCATCCCATCCAGGCCGGATGATCAACTGAGATGGGTCCTCATCGCCCGCTCACAAGTCTAAATGATTATGGGTGGTGAAATCCCATACTCATAGACAAGTCGCCTCAACCATATTATCGATTGAATCCTAACACTTACATAAACATACTCCAGCCCGATCTCTTAGTCGGGGTCTCGGGCGGGCTCAATCATACAACAAAGTGTGCCACGTGACAAAGTCACGAGCAATCGCATCGCGATGCCCCAAGCTGCGCACATCTAAGGGCCACTTGGTGTATAAAAGACCGCCGGCGAGAGCACAACCAAGGTATCGAACCCCACACATGACATGCACGATATAAACATACACGCAGCATGCATGCCAAGTGTATAACAGCAGGTAACACAACATGAACTCTACAAACTCATAGTTTTAATGCATCTGCTAAACAGAGCAGATATAGTAGTGTTACAAGCAGAGATCACATCACTGTGATCCAACATTACATCATACAACAACGGAAGCAAATTATGTCTTATTAAAGACAAGGTTAAAAAATGGCTTAAGAAGCCTTTAAGAAAACACAACGACCCTCCAGAAGGACCAGGTTGCTGTCTGGGACTACATAACTTCGTCGATGTCGAGCTTGAAGGGGAAAACCACCATCAGGGTCAGTGGTCTCGTCTCTAAAACATTGAATAAGCAAACGTGAGTACAAAGTCGTACTCAGCAAGACTTACGTCAGAACTATACTACTCATGCTCAGGTACCAAGGTAAAGGCAAGTGGGGTTGTAATGCAGAAAGCTTTGACTTGGCTATCCTGTACTACGACTACATAGAGTTGAGATGAGAGGCGCACACGAGTCCATCTAATCTTGATCACCACATCAATACGCAACCATGGATCCTTCCTCGACTTCCCCACGAGGAAGCAATCCAAAGCACTCACACTTATCTTGAGATTTTTAGAGTATCCATTTGAGTTGTCTAATAATCAAGTAAAGATCTCCAAGTAGTCCATAACCGCGGACACGACTATTCGAATAGTTCATTAACCTTGCAAGGGTGTACTTCTTCACATACGTAGCTACCACTTACCGCCTATAACTCGTCACCTTCAAGCGGTGTCGGCGAGGATAGTACCACGACACTTACCTCACGGCTCCAACTCTAGTCCAGGGAATCGCCTATCTGAGTTGCACCCCAATCGGGAATCCGGCCGGGGTTTCCGTTCAGGACCCAGACGATGTATGGACGGTCTGACAAGCCCACCTCGACGGATGGTGCTGCGCTTGCCTAAAACCGTGCTACGTTATGAAAGCAAATAGAATAAAGTTAACCCATGCGAATCCTGGACCCTAGTCGGGGTGAGTTAATAGGTCGGGAGGGGTCAATGAGCCCAACATGTGGTAGTAATCTGTGTCTTGGATCACAACACAAGAACTCGGGCCCTAGGGCAGTGTAAATGAGACAACCCACTGTGTACTCCTACACAGCCTCTCATTGTTCACTTATTTTAGGGTGACTTCATCAACACGTTACCACCTTGTTGCATGTGTTCACTACCATCCCGATACATCACCCAGATGGATCAACTTCATTGCAAACAACTCTAGCATGGCATAGCATAACATGGATGAAGGGCCACATGATGAGCACAAACAATCTTGTATCTGCTAGGTTGAGGTTTGCTTAATACTGTGGTAGCAATGATAGGTCATGCAAAGGATGGGTTCATCTAAAGGTAGAACGGTAACATGTGAATCACCTAATCATGCATAAGAGAACAAGAGGGAAACTGGGTTTTTATAGATATGATCAAAGGGGGTATGCTTGCCTTATTGTCGAGACTCGGAAGTGCCACTCTTCGAAGAAACAGGAACTACGTCCGGCGATGGATCTATCGAGAAGAAGCAAACACCGAGACAACAAAGTATAAACATCACATTGCAATGCACATTCAAGAATGAAACATGGCATGGTACTGATGTGATCTATGTTCAATTTACAACAAGTTTAATTGAAGTTGATTTGAAAAGGAATTCAAATTCAAACTCCAAATGTGGTTCAATTTAGCCAAGTTGCATTTGCTAATGTTTGGACATGGTAATTCATGTGGTCATGTGTATGATATGCCTCTGATGTTCATGTGATAAGGTTGGCATTGCAAAGATTTAATTTGAAATGATTTAAACATTTAATTTGAATTATTCGAAATAAGCCATATAGCTAAATGCTACTGGTTCATCATCATAGATGTGTTTTTCATCCATGAAAGTATGATATTTGGAATCCTTGCATTTTTCTGATGATTTTTCATATATAATTTATTTGATTTGGAGTTATGGATAAAAAGTTATTGAATTTCAAAGATTTAAGCATTTTCTGGAATTTCTGATAATTAGGAAAAAGGAATTATTGCGCAAGCATGACAGCATGATGACGTCAGAGCGCTGACTGGTCAAACTGACACGCGGGGCCCATCTGTCATCCACTCTGGGTTTAATCCTGTTTTAAAAAAGTTTAACAGGGGATTAGTGGGGGGTGGGTCCCACCCGTCAGTGAGAGATAGAGAGAGAGGGTTAGGGGGGATTAGCCGGTCTGGCCGGCGGTTAGCCGCCGGCGACCACTGGACGCGGTGGCGCCCACTGGTTACGGCGGTGCGAGGCACCGTTTGCATCGCAGAGGACACGGGTGTGCTCCTTGTGCTCGCGCGCACCACCTCGTGCCAACGGCGAAGGCTGGGGGGCACCGGAGCCTCGCCGGCGACGTGGTTTGCGGCGGCCCCCCGTACGGTTGCACGGCTCGGATGAAAAGGGGCACCGTTTTGAGCGCGGGGAAAGGGGTTCGAAGCTTCTGCTCACCAGGAGCGCGAAGGCGTGGTCGAGGGAGGCAGAAGAGTGCTGTCGGCGACGAATTCGCCGGAGGAAGACCACGGCGGCCGGAGCACTTCGGCGAAGCTGGCGTCGCCGGAGTGGCTCCTCGGCTCCAATTGGGGTTTCAAGGCGTCGTAGAAGACCTCGGTGGAGCTGCTGGACATGCCCTCGCGGCGAGCAGGGCACGGTGGCCGCGTGGATGCTCGAAGGCGGCGACGGTGGGCTCTCGGTTCTTCGTCGGATCGCGCGGGAGAGAGAGGAGAGTGGTTTCCAGAGGGGGGGAAAGGAAGGGATGAGCACGGGGGTCTCCACGACGGTTGGATAGGGACGAGGGGGCCTCCCGAGCGAGCTGGACGTGGCAGCCGCGGCGAGCAGGCGCTGCACGCCTCTGCCAGAAGGCAGAGGTTGAAGACGCCCCTGCCCCTGGCAGGCTGGGCCGGCTTCTGCCGCGTTTGGGCCAGGTGGGCCGGAGGTAAGAGAGGTGGGTGGCTTCGGCCCTTTTGTTTATTTTTCCTTTTTCTGCTTTCTGTTTTATTTGTTTTGTATTGGATAAAAATACCCAAACATTTTTATAAACCCCCAATTAATTATCTTGGACATATGTGACCTAGTACTAGTCACTCCCAAGTTTTGGAGATTTTTGAAGTTCAAAGCATTTGAATTTCAATTCAAATAGCATTTAAATTTAATTTCCAAGCCTCTGTTTGAATATTTGAAAAATCCAGGAGCATGGGTTTGACTCCAAATCATTTTTAAAATGATCATACTCATTTATAGGATTTTTCAAAATTGTTTGGAGGAATTTTGGAAAAACTTTTTATCTGGCCTTTTATTTAAATTTCTTTTTGAGGCTTTTCCAAATCCTCAATTATTAAACCAAGGAATTAAACATGATGCAATTATTCTAATAATAAAAGCACATACCAAAACTAGGGTTGTGACATAATGCCTCCGAGTTTCCTTCCTCGACTTCCCGGAGAGGAAGAAAACCTGGAACCATAGATTTTAATAGTAGTAGTTTGTAGTGGTAAGATCCAGCTTCAGCATAAAGCGTCCTGTTACCGTGGACACGGCTATTAGAATAGATTAATCTTCCCTGCAGGGGTGCACTGGCGTGACTCTACGACGCTCGGATCTCCAGGGTGGCGTACACCTTGTTAGGGAACACCCCACCGAAGCTATCCGACACAAAGTAGCCCATCCTTCGGCAATCAACAGAGAGGTCATCCGCCGGACTATATCCTATGTACGCCGGGCTTTGGACCCTAACCCGAACGTACTCCTGCACGGTGCGTGACTGGCCGGTGAAGCAAAATCAAAGCAAATACAAATACACCGCTCGAGCAAGAGAAGACAACACCACTTCCCGGCAATCAGCCTGCGATACTGCTGACGTCTGAAGATCCACGAACGAGACTACGATGCAGGGGAGCCCACAATCCTCATCCCACGTGTAGGTAGTGCGTACAAGCCAAAAGGCTACTCAAGACATCCGCCAAACCATTTAGCATTTTAATTAACCTGCGTGACAACAGTTACCGTTGCCTCGACTTAACTGACCCGCGGACAACGACAGCAGTCAGGACCACCAGTACATCGGTGCCTGCCCTATCGTCCCACCAAGTCTCTGCGGTTACCAACAAGGTGAACCGTCTCCTTACCTTGTCTCACGTGTGCTCTTGGTAGAGCTCGACTTTTCATGGTTTGGTAACTCTCGCGAGATACGAGCAGGGGCCAAGCACACCAGTAATGTCGGTCGTACCCTCCCTGTCGTTCCCGATGCAATACCGCTCGCGGGCACCGGTGGGTCGCCCGACTCTTACCTTTAAGGACAACCGTTGCTCAGGTACCTAGAGCGGCTATGCAGAGTCAGCAACGAGTGGAGTACAAGGATTACTCCTTGATAGCTCACACTTGATGGTGGCTCGGCAGAGCCGAGCTAGGGGCCTTAGACGGTGTCTGCATGTACCGTACCTGTGCAGTTATATATATCGTATCCGCATCACTCCCCTGAGTGATCACGGCCCGCTATCTAATCGTAGTTGACTAACAAAGCGCAGGGCTCACTGCTGAATAATGCATAAGTAATAATAGGCAACATAGGATAAAGGAAAGGTACATCAAGGGGCGACAATGACAAGCTATGCAATTGAATAGGATTGTAATCATAGCAGCAGCAGTAATGCCTAGTGCAAGAAATGTACGGAAAATATAGGCGATATCTGGGGAAGATAATGGCTCTGCTTGCCTGGAAGCTCGCGGTAGGGGTACGGTCGTCGACGACGTAGTCGATCACAGGGGCATCGACATCGGTCGTCGGGACTACCGGACAATAAGAGAAGGGGAGAAAACAATAAATACACAACAATAATAGCAATACAAATATAAGACATGGCAAAGACAATGTTAACGGGGTTCTAACGCAATGCAATGCACGTTGCTCGGAGCGGGAATTCATCCGGGGATGAAAAGCCGGCTCCGGGTGATTATCGACAGACGACCCCGAGGGGGAGGTTCCATGTCTGCAGTGTTAGAGACATCTGACAGACATGTGGTTAGCTTATCCGTTCTAGTTGATCCATTCTGAACAACTTTCATGTTCAGAACAATTCTATTCGGAAAGTTTTACCGGCTCTGATCGTCTGACAGACAAATGAACCGGAGGGGAAATGTTCCACGTTTGGTATGTTAAAGGGGTGCGGTGGATATACGGGTAGCGTATTCGTATTCGTTATATTTTTCTGATCAATTTTCACGTATAAAGTTTTTTAATCTGACTTATGGTTTAAAAGATATTGAATTTTAACGTTTAATTCATTTTAAGTCAATTTCTGGATTTTCTTTTATTAATAAATGCAACATTATCCACAGAGGAGTTGACTGGTCAAACCTGACCACCGGTCCCATATGTCATACACAATATTAATAAAATTGGTTTAGTTAAATCTAATATTTCAGTGGGACCCAGGTGTCATAGACACAGTACTAATCAATTGATTTATTTATCCAATTAACAGAGGGGGCCACATGTCATAGGGATAATTTAAATTAGGGATAATTTAAATTAAACAGTCTAATTATGCATAGGATTATTTAAGGGCTGGGCCCACTTGTAAGTGTCTTAGGGGTTTACTTGTTAGTGGGTTAATTAACAGGGGATTAGTCTTAACTTAACAAAGGCGGGGCCACATGTCAGTGAGGGGGGGGGATTTTGCCCACGAACCGGTTGTGCACACCGTCGACGAGGGCCACGACGGCGAGGGAACCGGCGCCGCGGCCGTCCCGGCTAGCCCCAGAGAGGGCAGGGGCAACCGGTATTAGGTGTGGGGGCAGGGGCGGGGACACCGCGGGCAGGCGGTGGCGTGCAGCGGCCCGCCGGAGTTGGGAGGAGGCGGCCCTGACCGGAAGTGGCCTGGCGCGCGCGGGGGGGGGGGGGGGGGGGGGGGCGAGCACGGGGCGCGTGCGGGTCATGGTCGTCCGTGGCCAGGGTTGCCAGTGGCGAACCCGAGCGCGGCCAGGGCCAGGCGAGCGCGCGCCTGAGGAGCTCGGGGCGCGGCCGGAGCGTCTGCAATAGTGGCGGTTGACGACGACCGGGGCACAGGTGTGGCCGAGATGGCGAACGGAGGGCCTACAACCAGAAAATTGAAGGGGGAGGGGAGCTACGAGGGGGAGAGCTCACAGTGAGCTCGGCGGGGGGGGGGGGGGGGGTTGCGAGGGCGAGGGGAGCTCCACCGGCGACGAATTTTGCCAGAGGAGGGCGACGCCCGTGGCGGGGAAGGAGCTGCGATTCACGATGTACACGACACCCCGGCGACGGCGGTCTTCTTGGGGAGACGAAGGCGAAGGAGGGGAAGCTCCCAGACATGGTGGCGCTGTCCAAGATGGCCGGTGGCCACGCCAGGGACGTCGCCGTGTCCGCATCTGCGCCCGACATCCAAAGCTTGCGCTAGAGAGAGAGCAAGAGGGGGAAACGACGGGGGGCTTGATCTAGGGTTCCAAGACCCTGCTCTTATCCACCCAAAGATGTATTGTAGCGACACGGGGGTGGCGGCCTGGTCCAACTGCGACGACACTAGCGCCATGGCCTCGGTCGGCTCCTATTGTAGCGAGAGGTGGGAGATGGCCTAGGGTGGGCTGGGCCGGCTAGGTTGGGGTTGCCCTAGGAAACGTTTTGGTGTTTTGCCATTTTACTTATTTTTGTTATTTAGTTTCTGGTGTTCCAAATTTATTTGGCTAGCAATGGATTTTTGCAAAATTATGCTACTAGCCCCAATATGTAAATTACATGTTAATGTACTCCTACAAAAATTTGGGGCAAAAATAAATAAATTGATTTGACAATTATATAAAATACAAAGGATTTATTAGGGCTCCCATAGCTACTGTTTTATTTTATTCTCCATTATTTGGATTTTTGCAAGAGGTGAAACTTTTTCTGTTATTTGTGTTGCACCCCAAAGCAGCACCACAAAAAGTTAGGGCTCAAAATAAAATCATATTGGATTCCATTTGAATATGCAACGATTTAAAAGGGATGTGTTGGCTGTTGTTTGAATTGTTTAAATAAGTAAAACACTTTAATAAATCCCTAAACCATTTTTAATATGACCTACTAATTATTTGGCATTTTATAAAATTGGTTCCACCATTGTTGGCTGAAGATTATTTGTCACTTTGTTTTAGAGTTTTTAATCGGGTTGAAAATGAATAAGCCATGATCAAGGGTGATCATCGCATGTCTAATCATGGTGACATGGCAACATTAAAAGTCACTACTGTAGGATTACTGTAGTGTGACACTCGGGGTGTTACACCGGCCCATGGTCAGGTGTAATGATACAAGAAGGGTGCCCGTCAAAGAAGCAGGAAGAAGGAACCACCCTCCAAATCTACATGGCGACAAAACTAAAACCAGAAGCACCATACTACTTATGTGGATCGGATATCTCCATAACCTTCTCACAAAAGGACCACCCGCCAGTGTCCCAAGGCCAGGACATGCACCACTGGTCCTCGAGGCACAGATAGAAGGCTACGCCATGTCTCGCGTATTCATGGACGGTGACAGTAGCATGAACATTATATTCTCCAACACCCTACGCAAGATGCTCATCCCACACTCCGCCTTGAAGACCTCGGACATCACCTTCCATGGCGTCATGCTAGGCAAGGCAGTCTCGCCACTCGGGAGAATCATCATCGACGTTATCTTCGGAAGCAGAAACAATTTCAAAAGAGAGATCCTAGAATTCGAGGTGGTAGACTGGCAATCACAATACCACGTCATACTCGGTCGACCAACGTTTGCCCAATTCATGGTCGTCCCACATTATGCATATCTCAAGCTTAAGATGTGATACGTCCCAAACGTATCTATAATTTCTGGTTGTTCCATGCTTATATTGGTGATATTGCTATATGTTTTGCTACACTTTCATACCTTTTACAATATATTTGGACTAACCTACTAACTCAGTGCCCCAGTGCCAGTTTCTGTCTGTTGTTTTTTTGAAGCTTTAAAACTGAAGGGTAAAGCACCCCAACACTTTATTACTTTAGCCACAATATTTACAAATGTACAACAAAAGCTTCAAAAAAATACCCTTCAAGGGGGCAGAAAGTCTATCCATCTAAGTAATTGATCCTTAAACCTAGGCTTAATTCTATAGCTAAGCAGAGTGAGGTCATGGATGAAGCCCACTCTCCATTTGGCAAAGGATTGCCTTTCATGCTTAAAACATTTGGCATTCCTCACCAACCAGATGTTCCACCATGCAGTAAACACCACTTCAGCGAAGAAGGGCTTATAAAATTCCTCCCTGGCCGCCTTGGCAACCTGTGCCATGTCTGTTCCATTTGTTCAGTCAATTTGAAGATATGCCTAGATTCTTGCACTGAAATTGCACTGGAAGAACAAGTGATCTCTGGTCTCAAGGTGTTGAGTGGGACATAACACACATTCAGTACCATCCTCAATATGCCAATGTCTTCTGAGAATCATATCTTTGGTATTGAGACGATCCATGATCACCAGCCAGGAAAAGACCTTGATCTTGAGAATGCAGCATGATTTCCAAATCGAATTCAACAGAGGGTTGGATTGAATAGGAACATGCACCATGGTGTAGAATTTCTTGGCACTGTACTGTCCCTTATTGCCCAGCCTCCAGGTCCAGCAGTCCTTGACCTGATCAGATCTGTGATTCGGAAGAATATCTTGCAGCTCATTTAACTCTTGAAAGGCCTGTGTAGAAAGTGGTAAGTTGAAAAGCACAGTGAGATCTGTAGCAGCCAGTGCCTCCTACACAGAGATGAGGGAGTCTTTTGAATAGGAGTACAACCTCCTAAATTTTTGTGCCAAAGCCATATTTGTGTTATCCATCCAGAAGTCATTCCACAACAGCACAGTCTCCCCAGAGCCATTTTTTATCTTGGAAACAGCCACAAAGCTATCCATATTTTTAGCCACATCTTTCCACCAAAAGGAACCACACAGTTCAGTAGCATGAGGGACTCTTTGATGGTAGTAGGTGTTCCAGATCAGTGAAACCCAAGGCACATCTTCTTTATTATAAAACTTCATCAGATGCTTCATCAGAAGGAATTGATTTTGGAGCTGCAGGTTGAGAATGCCCAGGCCACCTTTGTTCTTGGGTCTGCAAACTAGCTCCCACACAGCTAGAGATTTACCTGAGTCTTTGCCATACTTTCTTCAGAGGCACTATCTCTGAATCATTTCTAACTGTTTGATAATACCAGCAGGGATGTGTAAGGATCATAGAAAGTAAATTGGCATGGAGGAGATCACAGAATTAAGAAGCCGAAGCTTACCCCCCTGAGTTAGGAAACATGAGCTAGATGTAAGTCTTCTCTCCATGCAATCAACCAAAGGGAGGAGGTCCACAATTTGGGCCTGGTGGTACCAACAGGCAGACCCAAATATGTGAATGGAAGCTTCCCCAGTTGACAACCAAATGCTGCAGCCATTTGAGAAACAGTAGCATCGTCAATGTTTATAGGTATCATGGAGGATTTTTTGTAATTGATATCAAGGCCAGTGGATTCAGAAAGACTCCTCAGGGCCTCTTTGAGCCTCAACACTTGTTGTTTCTCTCTGCTATTGTCCGTGCATTGCAGGAAAATGTCAAATATAAAAGTGCTCGGAAAATTCCAAAAAAATCAGCGCGACAGAAGGCTCTAGAAGCCCGAAGGAGAGCCGGAGGGGGCCACCCCCCTGGCCAGGCGCCTAGCTGGCGCGACCAGGGGGAGGCCGTGCCACCTGGGCGCCTGGTCAGGTGGGGCCTCCCCTCGGCCCCCCCTTTGGCCTATATTTACATCCTAGGAGAAAACCCTCGCAGAGACCCCGTTGCGCGATTTCGTCCACTGTTCCGCCGCCAGAGCGATTCTGATCTCGGGATCTCCAGGAGAAGCTATCCTGGCACCCTACCGTGAGTAGTTCCCCTTGGACCATGGGTCCATGATCAGTAGTTATGTGAGGTTTTCTGTCCAATCTTATGCCTCAATTCTCAGACCTTGTGAGCTGCTGATATGTCTCAAACGTATCTATAATTTTTGCTTGTTCCATGCCCTTTTTGTGTCATTGCTATATCTTTTTGCCATGCTTTTGAATCATTTATTGGACTAACCTACTAATATAGAGCCCAGTGCCAGTTTCTGTCTGTTTTGTCTTTGCAATGCAGAAAAAGTCCAAAAATGAAGTTGCTCAGAAAATTCCCAAAAAATTCCCAAAAAATATCTACATCGGAAGAGTCCTCCAGCCGGAGGACGGAGCCAGGAGGTGGCCCCAGGCCCCTAGACACCCTCCCGGCGCGGCCAGGGCCCACCCGCGCGGGGTGGCCGCCTGGGCACCCGGACTCCCCCTTTGCCTATAAAATCTCCCGTGATGCAAAAACCCGAGATATCCAACCCATTTCTCCAGAAGCGCTCCCGATCTCCGCCGCCATCGAATCCTAGCTTCGGGGGTCACCAGGATCCTGCTCCGGCACCCTGTCGGAGAGGGCCTTGGCCCCCGGGGCCATCTTCATCAACTCTTATTCACCCCATGATGGGTCGTGAGTAGTTCCTCCTTGGACTACGGGTTCTTGGCAGTAGCTTGTTGGTATCTTCTCCCCCTTGATCTTCAAATACAAAGTTCTCATGAGCTGCCCCACATGATTGAGATCCATATGATGTAATTGGTGTTGTGTTTGTTGGGATCCGATGAATTGTTACCTTGTTCAGTCCTAAGAGGTTTATGGATTATTGTTGCTGCAATTTTGTTGTTCTTAATGCCTGTTACTAGTGCACGAGTAGCATGATTTCAGATCGGAGCACGTTATGGTTGCATGATTATAATTGTTGTTCTAGATCTTATCTACGGTTGTATGCACCTACTATAGTCCGGAACCGGCGATCCCAATGGTGACATCTTGGGACACCAAAGGGGATGGGCTATGATTTGAGGATCACATGTGTTCATAGAGTGCTAATGCTTTGTTCCGGTGCTCTTTGACAGGATTACCTTAATCTCCGTAAGTTCCCTTTGGCCCCGTTCGTAGCGGGATGGTAGGACAATAGATGTTGTGCAAGTTCTTATTGCAAGCACGTACAACTACATACGGAACACATGCCTACGTTTGGTTCTTAGACTAGGAATGATCTAGTTTGTTTGGCTAGAGTTTGTGTAATTTTGTCAATTGCCCAACTGTAATTCGTTCACCCAACACCTGTCTTTTTGCTTGGAGAATTACCACTAGTGAAACCTTGAACCCCGGTCCATCTTTCATCTTTATTGCTTTCGTTGTTACTATTGCTCTCACCACTGCCGCTAATACTTTGTGGTGTTGGTGATTGGGGAAGTCTCTAAGACTACACCCGTCAACACACCGTTGCTACTAAATATATTGTCTAGTGCTTTTTTAGGAGTGGTTGAATTGACAACTCAACTGCTAAGGCTTATAAGTATTCTTTGGCTCCCCTTGTGTCGAATCAATAAATTGGGTTATTCTTACCCGCGAAGACTATCTCGATCCCCTGCAGTTGTGGGTTATCAAGGCTGTTTTCTAGCGCCATTGCCGGTGACCATAGCTCTACTTATAAGTTCACTTGATAAGTACACTTTATCTTATTACTCTGTTTGCTTACAATGGTTACTTTTTATGAAACTAGATCTTATTGGCAAGGTGGATTCACTGAGGATCAACAAAAATATTATAAGGAATACCGCCTGTCTGAAAAAGGGAAATTTATATGGAAAATTATATCTCAAGTTGATAATTATGCTAGAAACTTATGCTCTGATTATGATATATCTTATTGCTGTGATGAATCTTGTTGATGCTTGCCCTTTAAACACCTTCCCTTCAAATGTTGGTGTAATGATAATGAAACCTTGGTATCTTATACTAGGGGACATTATGATTTCTTTGATGTAGCACAAATAGAAGAATTTTTTGTCTTTAAGGGTGCCTATGAAATTGCTTCCTTTGTTGAAAGTATTGAAGATGCCCCTTATAAATCTGAGAGTCTTGATATACTTAAATATTACTTTGAGAATTTTAATAATGCTTATATTACTAACTATCTCAAAAGGTTCTCTCCACAAGAGGAAGAGACTAATGCTTTGCAGGACTCTACAAAAGAAATTGCTGAAACTGAAAGCTCATTGGATGTAAAAGAGGAGGAGAGTGACGAACAAAAGGAGGAAGAATGGAGTAGCTACCCATCTCTACCAACTAATGAGAGTAACTCTTTGAATCTTACTTTATATGATTGCCCTCCATGCTTACCTAAGGAGGATCAATGCTATATTTATTGCTATGATCCTATTGAATCCATTGAAACATCCCTTTTTGATGAAATTGATGCTTGTGGCCATGATGACCCTATGAATGAGACTTGCAAGGATGATTTTTCTATTGTTATTTATGACAGCCCTTGCTATTTTTATAAATCTTATGATAACCCTCTATTTTTGCCTACTATGAATGTTCTTGATAATGAGGAGTTATTCTTAGAAAGTTTATATGATTATGTGCTAGTAGATCATGACAAGCATGATTTGTGTGATGGTTATATTGTTGAGTTTGTTCATGATGCTACTGAAAATTATTATGAGAGAGGAAAATTTTGTTATAGAAAATTTCATGTTAGGAAAACACCCCTCTCCATGCCGTTTTACCTTCCTATGCTTGATACTTTGTGCTTCATTTATTTATTTTCTTACAAGATGCCCATGCATAGGAAGCATGTTAGACTTAAATTTGATTTATATTTGCTCCTTTGATGCTCTCTTTTGTGCTTCAACTTTTTATTCTTTTGTGAGTATCGTTACACTCATGCCTAGCTAATGGCTTTAACGAAGCGCTTCTGGGAGGTAGCCCAAAACGGATTAGGTTTCTCTTGATTTTGTTGTGTCTTGGATGTTGTTACTACTGTAGCAACAACATTGTATCTTTATTTTCAAGTTTTGTGCCAAGTTCTAGCCTCTTATTATAAGGGAAGCAAAAGTTGTGACATGCTGTCCAGAAAACAGATTCTGTCCTCGTGACGGGAAAAATCATAGAAAAATCCCAGTTCATCTTTTTGAGCTGAATTTTTTACACAGCGTGCTCTATAAAATTTTGAAACTTTCATATGTTTTGAGTTTTCTTATTTAAGCAGCAGAAGTGCACCTGAAAAATCAATCTTTACAATCTGTCCTGTTTTGGCAGATTATCTATTAGTGTACTAACCGCTCTAATAAGTTTATGAGAAGTTTTGTGTGAAGGAAGTTTTCAAGTGTGCGAAGGGAGATGATGAAAGAAGATTTAGGAGTGCCAAGATCTTAAGCTTGGGGATGCCACGGGAACCCCCACAAAATATTCAAGGAGACTCAAGCGTCTAAGCTTGGGGATGCCCCCGTGCATCCACTTCTTCATCAACAATCATCAGTTCGTCCTTCTCCACAATATATTTTTATTGCTTCACATGATATGTGTTGTTCTTGGAGCGTCTGTATATTTTCTTTTAGTTTAGTTTTGTTTGCTGGTCATTACAATTTCGGACCCTACCATGCTTGATTGGGAGAGATACACACTCCACGTTATCATAGAACACTCTAGAGCTTCACTTATATCTGTTGAGTGTTAAATTTATCTACTGCCTGTTTTGCTAGCTCTTGTTCTTCACTTAGATCTTGTTTGAGAGCATTTAATTTATTTTGTAGAAAGTATAGAATTCTCGTGCTTCACTTATATTTGTTTATAGAGTTATTTCTGTTGCATTGGTTTATATGTCTCATGGTATGTTTTATATGTGGTGTATAGGTAATCTAGATCACTAGGTCTAGCTTAGGATATCTTGCAATAGTTTTGAGGTATTGATTGAGTAATGATGAATGTTTATGCAATTGAGCTTGCGCCCATTAGTGATAGGTGTCCCATCTTGGCTAACCATGCCTCATTTTCGAAAACTAAAAAAATATAGTTGAGAACTCTAGCTACTAAAAGGATCACTAATCTTTGAGGGGTTGGAATATATAGAGTTCCCCCACGTACCATGGGTTGAGAATGCGCAAGGATAACCTAACCCCCATACACTCCTCCTCGGGGTACTTGTCTCTTTGTGAATCTCCTTACTAGATAGAGAGTTATGTTGGGAAACGTAGTAGAAAACAAAAAATTTCGTGCCTACGAATCAAGAACCCAAGATCATACATGAAGATTGCATCCAAGGTTTTAGGTCATGGCTCACCAACCGATGTAGTGGAAGTAGAGTTGGTGAAGACCGTCGGTGCAGATCCCTGCAGCTAGGAATTTCAATGACCTCCCAACCGCGAGGATATCGATCCCTCGAACCGTCCCACGATCTAGTCCCACGGATAAGTCCCACGAACAAGCTCCTCGAAGAAGGGTCGAAGGTACGACCCCTCCATTAGTATCCACACATCCCGTAGAAGCAATCCAGCAGCGCTCCGCCGTCCAGAGATGAACGCCACCGAGAAAACTAGAGGGAGAAAACCCTAACGGATTCCGATCTAGAACGGCGTCTAAACCGGGGTCTAAGTGTGGAGCAACGTGGTTTAGAGGGAGGGAGGGTGGCGCATAGGCCTTGGGGTCAAGTTATGCTGCGCTCCCACCCCTCCCCCACATTATATAGGTGGCCAGGGGGCTGTCCTGGACGACCTAGGGGTTGTTGATAGGGCATATTTCCCCATGATTGGTTTTTGTGATTGATGACAACACATTTGCGGTTTAACCGTGTGCCTTGAGTATTTCAGACAACTTAAGCCATGGCACAGGACGGTTATCATCCCCTCGGTTGATGGAACGTGGAAGACAGAGTTTCCCGCTCGGATTCTTTTTTGGTGGTTGAGTCGTAGGAAATCTGTACTATTAAGAGGGGATTCGCGGTGATATGATGGGTGGAATCATCACACTACACTTTTCTCTACACCCACATATCTTCTTGGCGCCTTCGGAGGAGTCAGTATAGGAGGCCATTCCAGCCTGGGTCTGCTGGGGCGGTAGTACCGCTCGGGGTGCGGTAGTACCCCGAGCGGTACTACCGCACCCACTGCGGTAGTACCGCGGTACGGTAGTACGGCAGTCTAGTGCCGCAACCACTACCGCAAGTGTACTGACTGAGCGGTAGTGGGCACGACACTAGAGTGCGGTACTACGGTACCACGGTAGTACCGCACCCAGCGCGGTAGTACCGCGGTACGGTAGTACGGCAGTCTAGTGCCGCAACCACTACCGCAAGCGTTCTGACTGAGTGGTAGTGGGCACGGCACTAGAGTGCGGTACTACGGTACCACGGTAGTACCACACCCAGCGCGGTAGTACCGCGATACGGTAGTACGGCAGGCTAGTACCGTAACCACTACCGCAAGCGCACTGACTAAAGCGGTAGTGGGCACAACACTAGGCTGCGGTACTATGGCAGCGCGGTAGTACCGCACCCACTGAGGTAGTAGCGCACCACGGTAGTACCGCTCTAAGAGCGGTAGTACCGTGGTTGGTGGGGGTCCAACGGCTGTTTAATGCGCCCCCTATAAAAGGGGGTCTTCTTCTCCAAGGAGACCTCCCCTCATTAATTGCTGCTCCTCCATTGACGCCCAAAGCATATTCTTGCCCGATCTCCCTTCCTAGCCATCAAAACTTGTTGATTCTCTAGGGTTTGGAAGAGGAGGCCCCGATCTACACTTCCACCAAAGGATATTTGATTCCCCCCATTATTCTCTTGTGGATATTGTTACTCTTGGGTGCGTTGGTGCCCTAGACGGAAGAGGTCACCTCGGAGCCACATTCCATTGTGGTGAAGCTCCGTGGTTTGTTGGGAGCCTCCAATTAAGTTGTGGAGATTGCCCCAACCTTGTATTGTAAAGGTTCGGTTGCCACCTTCAAGGCCACCGCGTAGTGGTTCACGGCATCTTGCATTGGTAAGAGCATGAGGAGAATAGGGTGGCCCTCGTTGGCCTTCGTGTGAGCATTGTGCTCCACACCCTCTCCAAACGGAGACGTACTTCTCGAGAGAGAAGGAACTCCGGTAACATATCCTTGTCTCCGTGTTCCCTCTACCTTTACTTTGCAATTTACTTTTCATTGCTTATATCTTGCTTGAATTCTTGTTGTAGTTGTTAAGTTGTCTTATAGGATCTCACCTAGTTGCATATCTAGACAACTTAATTTTCTTGTTGAGCCTAAACTTATTAAGAAGTCATAAAAATTGTTAGTCGCCTATTCACCCCCCCTCTAGTCGACATTCCGATCCTTTCAATTGGTATCAGAGCCTCGTCTCTTATTAAGGGCTTTACCACCTTAAGAGGATGGCGACGGAGGGGAAAGACAAAGACGTTGAGTTGGTTGGTACTTCGGCCAATCCCTCCTTGGGGGAAAGTCCAAGTACCGCGGGACTCACGAACACGTCTTTGAGGGATGACACAACCACCATCTCTAGACATGAGTATAATGACGGCATGTCCGCCATAAAAGCTCAAATGAATGAAATGACCCAATTGCTTAGAGCTCTCATATCTAAGGTTCCCGAGGGGGGCAACGCCGTCATCACACCCAACACTCAAACGTTGGGAGGAGGAGAGTCGGTCTCTCAAGTTCGTGATGATGGTAGGAATGGCAACCCTTTCATTCCCCTTCATGGGAATGGAGCGGGTGTCAATTCCGCGGTTGCCCCTCCCTCGAGCTATCACCCTTTACCTCTACCCGAGCCTCATTTTGCACATGCAGGACCAATACCTATCCTTAACAAAGATGAGTATCCTATATGGGCATACCGTATGAAGAGGCACTTGAAGGGGTCATCGGAGGATTTGTGGCGTATTGTCCAAGAAGGCTTTCATCCATATGATCGCCACAACATGACTCCAAGAGAATACCGTGACAACTTCATCAACAGTCATGCTATAGTTGTCATTGGGAATGGTTTGAAGCCCGAGCAAGAAAATCTTGTCAGAAAGTGTGAAATGGCCAAGGCGTGTTGGGATCTTCTTGAAAGGACACTCATGGGAAGTGCAAGTATTAGAAGCTCCAAATTTGACAAGGTCCAAGACCAAGCCGATAACTTTGTCAGAAATGAAGGAGAGTCTTCCGAGGATGTTCATCGAAGGTTGGTTGCTCTTGCCAGTGATATGACGGATCATGGAAGCAAGGACACCGATGATGATTGGGTCAAAAGGAAGTTCATCTCGGCTATGCTTCTCTATAAGGAGCATCTCACTCAAGTCATTCGTCAAAGACCGGATTTCCGTGACTTGACTTCCAACCAAGTCTTGGATGAATTTGTGGCCATGGAGATTTTGAATGACATGGCCAAGACGAAGATAACTCGCCATGGAGGTCCTAAGATGCAATCCCTCGCCTGAAGGCAAATGAAGTTCATTTTGAGGAAGATGTTGATGAAGAGGATGTCGGTCCGGAAGACACCAAGTATGCTTACAATGAGCACATGGCTCTTGCATCAAGACAATTTTGGAGCAACAAGAAGAACTTCAAGTCCAACACTAGTCGCTTCAAGCCCAAGGGACAAAGAATAAGAACTTGCTTCAATTGTGGAAATGTGAGTCATTTCGTTGCGGATTGTCCATATGAGAAGAGAGAAGATCATGGTGGCAATCTCATCCGGAAGGACAAGTCCAAGTCACCGTTGAACAAGAATTTTGTGAAGAAGAAGCCACAACGTGTGTTGGTGGCTCATGAAGAATACTTCTCCGATGATGAGGATGATGAAGAAGGTGGTGAGATTGTGGCAACCGCCACCGTCGCCATCGCCATGGAGTCTCCCTCATCGTCTTTGCTCTTCAACTCCCCCAACAAAAATCCTCACATCATCCACAAGTGTCTCATGGCGAAGACCACTTCGGTAACTCCTCCCCTTAAACCATTTACTCCCACTAACCCATCTTTGTTGGATTGTGTGGAGGATAATGAGGAACCCAAGGTTCAAGAAGGGAATGAGTTTGAGCTTTTCATGAGCAAACTCAAAGGTGAGGCCAAGAGACACTTTGTGGCTCTCTTGGAGCAATTAGGTGGAGCTCATGCCCACATTGAGGAACTTGAGGAGTCCATCACCGAGTTTCAAGGTCATAGTCGAGACTATGCGGATGAGATAGGAGAGCTATCTCAATCTCTTGAAGAAGAGCGTGAGCTTAAGTTGTCTCTCGAGGAGACATTGGTAGTGATACGTCTAAGCTCAAAGTTGATCTTAAACATGCTAATGCCATTTCTTGTGACCTAAAGACTAAAAATAATGAACTTTTGGAGGCTCATGAGAGACTTCTTGTGGATCATGAGAAAGTTGAAAAGGACCACAAGTCCTTGAAACACGAACTCATGGTTCTCAAGAAAGCACATGAGGAAACCTCCATTAAACTCACTAAAGAGATTAATACTTTTTCTCCTATTCTTATGATAGAGAAACCTAGTTCCACTAATCCTTGTTGTGAGCATATCCCTCTTATTGAGGAAAACGCTAGGTTGAAGGCACAACTAGATAAGGGACTTGTTTCTTGCATCCAAGGAGAAAAGAATCTCAATGATCTCTTGAGTTCCCAAAAGGAGGTGATTGGCAAGGAAGGAATTGGGTTTGGTGCTAGTTCATCCAAAAATAAGAACAAGAAAAGGAAGAACAAGAAGAAGAAAGGAAAAGCTCCCCCTCCCACAAAAGATATAGCATTCGTGAAGGAAGGGGAGAAGCCTCAAGAGAAAGTGGCAAAGGTCAATGAGGGTGGTGTTGCCAAAAGGGGTGATGCCATCCCCAATGACTTTGCCGGACCAACTAATCCTTCTTATGCTCTTTGTTGCACTAACGATGGGCATGTCTATGCCAAATTTATTGGTTCTTATGATGAATATATTGCTTGGTCTATTTGGGTCCCTAAGACCCTTGTTACTAACGCGAGAGGACCCATTTGTGAATGGGTACCTAAAACCAAGCATTGATTCCATGTAGGTGGCGGCTTCCGGTGGTGGCTCATGTATACTTGATAGCGGGGCTACAAGTCATATGACCGGAAGCAAGGACATGTTGGTGGATATTGACTATGGACCATCTCGAACCACCCGTTTCCAATTTGGTGATGCAAACACGTCTAAGGTATTGGGTCTCGGTAAAGTAATAATTTCTCCGGACTCGTCCATTGAGAAAGTATTACTCGTTGAGACTTGTGCCTTTAATTTACTCTCCGTTCGTCAACTTGCTATGATGGGTCTTTGTACCTTCTTTGATAAAGACATGGTCACCTTGATGTGGAGCAAAACTCTTAAAGTAGCCTTTGTTGGACACGTGGAGGACGGTATGTATGTGGTGGACTTCTCCAAAGTTCCCACCAAAAACGCCATGTGTCTAATGGCTAAAGTTGATGTGGGATGGCTTTGGCACCGCCGACTAGCCCATGTCAATATGAGATCTTTGCAAACACTCCTCAACGGTGATCATGTTGTGGGACTAAAAAATGTTAGTTTTGCCAAAGATCGTGCTTGTAGGGATTGTATTGAAGGAAAACTTCACGAGAAGAAACATCCCGTCAAGAATATCATCTCCACCAAGAGGCCGTTGGAGCTCCTTCACATGGATCTCTTCGGGCCTCCATCCTATGATAGTCTTGGCGGAAGGAAGTATTGTTTGGTGATTGTGGATGACTATTCAAGATACACATGGGTTTATTTCTTCAAGAGGAAGAGTGAGACTCAACAAACCGTCATCGAGTTTGCCAATGAAGCTCAACGTCAACATAACTCAAAGATATTGGCTATTAGAAGTGACAACGGCACCGAGTTCAAGAACTATACCTTGGATGAATTTCTTGGTGATGAGGGAATCAAACATCAATATTCCACTGCTTATACCCCTCAACAAAATGGTGTTGCGGAGAGAAAGAATCGCACTTTAATTGATGCGGCAAGGACAATGATGGCGGAGTTCAAAAGTCCCTACAACTTTTGGGCGGAAGCCATCAACACCGCCTGTCATGCTACCAATCGTCTTTATCTCCGCAAGATCTTGAACAAGACTCCATATGAAATCCTTACCGGGAAGAATCCCAACATCAAGTACTTCCGGGTCTTCGGGTGTAAGTGTTTCATTCTTAAAAAGGGTGCCCGTTTGTCTAAGTTTGAGTCTAAGGCAATTGAGGGCATATTTGTTGGGTATGCTTCAAACTCTCACGCGTATAGAGTCTACAACAAGTCTTCCGGGCTTGTTGAAGAATCTAGCAACGTGGAGTTTGACGGACATAATGGCTCCCAAGTGGGGCAAAGTGATCTTAATGATGTAGGTGATGAAATTCCTCCGGAAGCCATAAGAAGAATGGGTGTGGGATTTTTCCTACCCATTGAGGAACCCCTTGTGGCGGAAGGAGAAGGACAATGCTCTACTCAAGTGGAGCCATCACCTCCTCAAGATCAACAAGCCAACCAAGAACAAGATGAAGGCCCTCTCGTTACCGAACAAGATCAAGGTCAAGATCACATCAATGTTGAGGGTGTCGCACCCAATGATGACCAAGATCAAGTACAAGTTCAAGGACAAACTCAAGATGTTGAGCAAGTCCTTGTTGATGCTCCCTCTTCCGAAGATGTTCCTCTCGAGCCATCTCAAGATGCCATGGAGGAAGAAAGAGCACGTCGAGCACTCAAGATTGCATCCCGGTTAAAGTCTCAAGATCTCTCGGTGGATCAAGTGCTCGGAAGCATCAAGAAAGGGGTAACAACTCGTAGTCAATTGAGAAACTTTTGTGCCCATAATGCGTTTGTTTCTTGTGTTGAACCCCAAAAGGTTTTTGAGGCGCTTGAAGACCTAGATTGGCTTGAGGCCATGCATGATGAGCTCAAAAACTTCAAGAGAAAAAAGGTGTGGTCATTAGTGGAGAGACCCAAAGGTGATCATAATGTCATTGGGACCAAGTGGATCTTCAAGAACAAGCAAGATGCTAATGGTGTTGTCATAAGGAACAAGGCAAGGTTGGTGGCACAAGGTTTTTCCCAAGTCGAAGGTATTGACTACGGTGAAACTTTTGCCCCCGTGGCTCGCCTTGAGTCCATTCGTATAGCTCTTGCTTATGCTTCTCATCATAACTTCAAGCTATATAATATGGATGTGAAGAGTGCTTTTCTTAATGGTCCCATTAATGAGTTGGTATATGTCAAGCAACCCCCCGGGTTCGAGGACCCCAATTTCCCTAATCATGTCTATAAACTCGACAAGACGCTCTATGGCCTAAAACAAGCCCCAAGAGCTTGGTATGATCACCTTACCGAGTTCTTAGTCGATTATGGGTTTCAAATTGGGCAAATCGATCCCACTCTTTTTACTAAGAGGGTTGGTGGGCAATTGTTCATATGCCAACTATATGTTGATGACATTATCTTTGGTTCGGTTAACCAATCTTTTAATGAAGAATTTGCTAAGCTAATGACCAACAAGTTTGAGATGTCCATGATGGGAGAGTTGGAGTTCTTCCTCGGCTTTGAAGTGAAGCAATTATCTAGGGGAACCTTCATCAACCAAGCCAAATACACTCAAGACATGCTCAAGAGGTTCAAGTATGATGGTCTTAAAGGAGCCAAGACCCCCATGCCACTCAAGTGTCAACTTGACCTCGACCCGAACGACAAAGAGGTATACCAAAGGGAGTATCGTTCCATGATTGATTCCTTGCTTTACCTTTGTGCATCTAGGCCGGATATCATGTTGAGTGTGGGTATGTGTGTAAGATTTCAAGCCGCACCAAAGGAGAGCCACGTGGTGGCTGTCAAGAGAATCTTTCGATATTTGGTTCATACCCCAAACTTTGGCTTGTGGTATCCTAAGGGCTCAAGCTTCAATCTCATTGGCTACACGGACTCGGATTGGGCGGGAGACAAAGTGGAGAGGAAGTACACTTCCGGAGGATGTCAATTCCTTGGTATGTATTTGGTGAGTTGGTCATCCAAGAAGCAAAATTGTGTATCTCTCTCAACTACCGAAGCCGAGTATATTGCCGCCGCAAGTTGTTGTGCTCAATTATTGTGGATGAGACAAACTTTAAAGGATTATGGTGTCACTTGTGACAAAGTGCCTCTATTATGTGACAATGAAAGTGCCATCAAGATTGCCTACAACCCCGTTCAACATAGCAAGACGAAGCATATTGAAATTCGACATCATTTCATTCGAGACCATGTGAAGCGGGGTGATATTGATCTTTCATATGTGGGCACCGGAGATCAACTTGCAGATATTTTCACCAAGCCTTTGGATGAAGCAAGATTCCGAGAGTTAAGGCATGAGCTAAATATCATTGATTCGAGTAATGCGGTTTGAAGACTTGGCACACACACCCCATCTCAACAAGGTATCTAGCTTGGATGTAGGCATGGACATAGGGGGAGTGTTGCTTAATTAATGGGCAACCACTCCACCTATTATGCATAAAGAGAAACAATTCTTTCACTATGGTCACTTTCGGCGGCCTTTCTAGGTCACCCAAGGTGATAACGGTGCTTCAAAGAAGAGCATTGGCCATGAACCCAAGATACATCTTTGTGGTGTCATACCAAATAAGCTCAAACATGGTGGCTTCGGCCACCGCCCCTCTTCGTTGGAGAGTGTTTGTGTTCTTGTGTCCGTTTTTTTCGGTTTTGCGTTTTGGTCACTTCAAGATTGCTCTCTTGTTTGTGTGCTCTTTGATCATGAAGTGACCCTTCCCAGTCGTGTTTTATCTTGTCTCCATCCTAAGCCTTTAACCCCTTTAGCCGTCGCGCAAAAGTCCTCCTTGCTTGCAACCTTGGCTGAGTTTTCTGCTTCCTGCGGTACTACCGCCCGGGGAAGCAGTACTACCGCGCCCAGTGCGGTACTACCGCAGTCTCGGGGAGAGTCAAAACCGAAGGGGTACGGGAAGTTGTCCCCATACCCCAGTCAGTTTCCCCTTCTCTCCTCTCTCGAAGCAGCAAGGCTCTCCCGCGGCGCCCTCCCCGGAGTGCCGCATCCGTGCTCCCCCTCTGTGTTCTCCTCCGGTGGGATCGATCCCCACCTCCCCCGTGTGCCATGGATCCCGGTATTGCCCTGTTTCTCCATCGTGTTGGCTCGTGTTCTTGAGCTTTTGTGTTTAGGGCAATGCTTTTAGATCCACTAGGTTTTTGGCTATTCCTAGGCATTTTGAGGACATGGAAGGATTGCTAGATAGGCATAGAGTAGATTTGTTGGTGTGGTTGTGATTTGTGGAGGCACGGTAGTACCAGATCTCAGATCCGTGGTCTTAGCTGTCTGTACGGTACTACCGCAGTATTACTGCGTTACTACCGCTCGAGCGGTACTACCGTAGTACCCTACGGTACTACCGTGGAGTGGTAGTACCGCATTAACCACGGTACTACCGTACCTCCAGAACCTGCAACCTGTATCACCTTCTCTGCTCTATTATTCATCTCCTGGACTTTTTCATCTCATCCTCTTGTTCTTTTTGTGTCTGTCTGTTTTGGGTTTGGTCAGGTGGTGGCTCTCGTTCGCACTTGAAGCGCAAGGCTCCAGCCAGGGGCAAAGCACAGTACAGTTCAATGAAGAAGACCGCTCACCGAGAGAAGCCGAAGGTGAAGCCAGTGGTCGAGCTCCCTCTGCCAGAGTACCGGGACTACCGTAGGATCAATCCCTACAGGCAGCCTCGTGATCCATCCTTGATGAAGTCCAAGTTCTGGAACAAGGAGCAGCGTGACGTCTTCTACTTGCTCACATTTGACAGGAAGAACAAGTTTGTGCCCAATGTGAAGTCCGTCAGTCTGGCATACATGGAGCAGCATATGGACTACTTTGCTGATGCTCTTGCTCTGGTGGATCAGTTTGGACTTCGCCACATCATTTCCTTCAACAACCCTTTTGACGCTGATATCGTGGCCCAGTTCTTCGCCACCGTCTTCTTCCATAATGATGCTGATAGGAACATCACCTGGATGTGTGATGATGATTTTCTCACCTGCAAGTGGAAGGTATTCATGGATCTTCTGCAGGTCCCCTACTCCACTGCCGATGAGCCGGTGGGGCTGCGTCCTCACACCTCTGCCCCTGCTAAGAAGAAGGGTGAGTTGGCCCCCTATCAGACTTCTGTTGTCTACTATGATGCGAAGGGCCACGAGAAGCACAAGTTGATGCTCACCCCGTTTCTGGATATTATGCACCGGATTTTCCGGACCTCTCTGTTCCCTCGGGTTGGCGATCTGGACAAGATCCATAGCTACTTGGTCAACATGATTATTCTCTGCCAGGAGTACAGGGGGACGGCGATGACTCTGGATATCTGCTCGATCATGTATGAGGAGCTCTACACTGTAGTTATGGAGCGCAAGGTCCCTATCTATGGGCCTTACCTTCAGCTGTTGTTTGAGAAGGTCTGGAGTGACACTTATGAGGATCCTCTTCGGCTGGGGCATCTTACCAGGCATGAGGTGGTGCAGCTGCGGATTAAGGCCAACTGGGCTGGTGGTCAGGCTGTTGCTCAGGGTTCCCCAGTTGCTTCTGATGCGGAGATGGCTGATGAGGAGGGTGGAGCTGGTGATGTTGGTGAGCCTGCGGCTGGTGGTGGCAGCGTCCGCCGCACTCTCTCTGGTACGAGCTTTAGTGGCAGTGGGAGGTCTTCCTCCCAGGACTTGGAGCAGCCGGGTTGGGCTGCTAAGCTCACTCGCAAGGTGAAGAAGCTGTTCTGCATGCAGTCTCACATGCAGCACAGGATGTATCAGGCTCACAAGAGGGAGAAGGAAAACCGCCAGCGTCAGAAGCTGTTCTACATGCACCAAGGCATGGAAGTGCAGTCCGGATCTGAGGGGAAGATCACTGAGGAGGATGACTGGATCTACCAGTTCAGCACATGGGAGATTGACGAGGACACCGCCGGCACGTCTGCTTCTGCTCCACCTGCTGATGAGACTGTCGAGGAGCCTGCTGAGGAGTCAGAGGCGGGATCTTCGGATGAGTCTGATGATGGTGATGACGATTATCAGGCGGAGGAGTAGTCCACCACCGTGGGGCGTTACGTCACTCTCTGCCTTTTTGGCGTCTCGATGCCAAAGGGGGAGAGAGTTTAGGACCTCGATTTGCTTTCTTTCAGGGTTGTCGAGTCACAAGTGTGTTTCTGTGTTGCATTTGCCTCCACTAGTGAACTCCGTGTGTTTGCATTCGTTGTTCGTTTGCCTTGTGAGACCTTCGTGAAGTATGGTGTGAGACATACGCTACCCTTTGCTTAAAGTACTTTATATGTTGCTTATGCTATGCTTGTGCTAATTCTCGCTCATATAATTGTTGTTGGTAGCTTGTGTGGCATGGTAGATAAAATATAGGGGGAGTGTCCATTCTAATGTGTGCACCATGCAATCCAAAGGCTAATCTCAAAGGGTGCACACATCTAGGGGGAGCTAGCCTATATTTTGTGGCTCCATGCCATATGTTTCATTCCCTATTATCTTTTTGAGAAAATCGGTTGTTGTCATCAATACACCAAAAAGGGGGAGATTGATAGGGCATATTTCCCCATGATTGGTTTTAGTGATTGATGACAACACATTTGCGGTTTAACCGTGTGCCTTGAGTATTTCAGATAACTTAAGCCATGGCACATGACGGTTATCATCCCCTCGGTTGATGGAACGTGAAGACGGAGTTTCCCGCTCGGATTCTTTTTTGGTGGTTGAATTGTAGGAAATCCGTACTATTAAGAGGGGATCCGCGGTGATATGATGGGTGTAATCATCACACTACACTTTTCTCTGCACCCACATATCTTCTTGGCGCCTTCGGAGGAGTCAGTATAGGAGGCCATTCCAGCCTGGGTCTGCTGGGGCGGTAGTACCGCTCGGGGTGCGGTAGTACCGCACCCACTGCGGTAGTACCGCGGTACGGTAGTACGGCAGTCTAGTGCCGCAACCACTACCGCAAGCGTACTGACTGAGCGGTAGTGGGCACGGCACTAGAGTGCGGTACTACGGTACCACGGTAGTACCGCACCCAGCGCGGTAGTACCGCGGTACGGTAGTACGGCAGTCTAGTGCCGCAACCACTACCGCAAGCGTTCTGACTGACCGGTAGTGGGCAAGACACTAGAGTGCGGTACTACGGTACCACGGTAGTACCGCACCCAGCGCGGTAGTACCGCGCTACGGTAGTATGGCAGGCTAGTACCGTAACCACTACCGCAAGCGCACTGACTAAAGCGGTAGTGGGCACGGCACTAGGCTGCAGTACTACGGCAGCGCAGTAGTACCGCACCCACTGCGGTAGTACCGCACCCACTGCGGTAGTACCGCGCCACGGTAGTACCGCTCTAAGAGCGGTAGTACCGTGGTTGGTGGGGGTCCAACGGCTGTTTAATGCGCCCCCTATAAAAGGGGGTCTTCTTCTCCAAGGAGACCTCACCTCATTAATTGCTTCTCCTCCATTGACGCCCAAAACTTATTCTTGCCCGATCTCCCTTCCTAGCCATCAAAACTTGTTGATTCTCTAGGGTTTGGAAGAGAAGGCCCCGATCTACACTTCCACCAAAGGATATTTGATTCCCCCCATTATTCTCTTGTGGATCTTGTTACTCTTGGGTGCGTTGGTGCCCTAGACGGAAGAGGTCACCTCGGAGCCACATTCCATTGTGGTGAAGCTCCGTGGTTTGTTGGGAGCCTCCAATTAAGTTGTGGAGATTGCCCCAACCTTGTATTGTAAAGGTTCAGTTGCGACCTTCAAGGCCATCGCGTAGTGGTTCACGGCATCTTGCATTGGTAAGAGCGTGAGGAGAATAGGGTGGCCCTCGTTGGCCTTCGTGTGAGCATTGTGCTCCACACCCTCTCCAAACGGAGACGTACTTCTCGAGAGAGAAGGAACTCCGGTAACATATCCTTGTCTCCCTGTTCCCTCTACCTTTACTTTGCAATTTACTTTTCATTGCTTATATCTTGCTTGAATTCTTGTTGTAGTTGTTAAGTTGTCTTATAGGATCTCACCTAGTTGCATATCTAGACAACTTACTTTTCTTGTTGAGCCTAAACTTATTAAGAAGTAATAAAAATTGTTAGTCGCCTATTCACCCCCCCTCTAGTCGACATTCCGATCCTTTCAGTTGTGGCGTCCCCTTGGGACTCCTACTCCCAAAGGGAGTCCTTCCCACCGGGGAGTCCGACTCCAAGGAGGACTCCTCCCACATCTGGCGCCCCCACCACCCAAATTTCGGCCAGCCCCCTTGGGGTGCCTTGCCCCCCCAAGGCTAAGGGTGTTGGGGCGCATATGGTACTGTCCAGAAACTTGTGGAACCTTGTAGAAGCTTCCAGAACCTTCCAGGACCTTCTAGGACCCGCCAGGACCATTCTCGGCCATTCCGGGACCTTCCGGGATGGTTTTGGGACATTCCGGAACCTTCTGGAACACTTCTAAGACCTTTCGGGACCGTTTTCGGACGTTCCGGAACTATCTGGATAGGTTCCGGGACGATCCGGTTTACGGTCTAGCCTGCCCGATGCCCTGCGTCGGTTCGTCAGTCGTTTTCGGGACGTCCACCGATTAGCCGGAAACTATTCCGGTTGATCCAGGACTTCCCCAGTACAATTCTCATATGTTCCAGAACCACCTGGGACTATTCCAGAGTGATCCGGACATATCCTTAAATACCCAGAACTTCGTCTGGTGCCCTTATGAACAATTCCATAAATACCCGGAACTACTTCCGGTACCCGTATGAACTATTCCATTTTGCTTCCACTAAACCTTCTACCATTCCAGTATTCTAACAGACTACTGATCATTAAGTGTGTGACCCAATAGGTTCGGTATAATGTGTACATGACTCAGAACATCTTCCGGACATAGGTCAATAGCCTTTTGTCAATAGCCAATAATAGACAGCGGAGCCATGGACACCCATGTTGACTCCCGCACATACACGAAGAAACTTTGAGTGAACCATTATGTTTATTCATGTACCATTCCCTTTGCTTCGTGATATATGAAAAAGTTAGAGGAGAGATGTTTGGCACCCATGTGTAACAACTTCTTGAACACAAGCCACTCGTTATCCTCTTTGCTCGTTTGTCTCTATTTCTCGTTATTGTATTCTGGTATCCCCGTGATTAAATCACAATGCGTCTGGCCAGACTAGAATGGATACCGTCATACCGAGTGGGCCCAAAGTCAATATCTCTTCATTGTGAAGGAGCAAATCCCATTCTTGAACTATCACAGTCACTAGCCACACCATCTGACATACCCAGAACTTATTTTACTACTTCCCATTTACGGGAGGATTCATCTAAGAACCAAAACATGTCTTCCTGTGTGAAGCAACTCGATACTCTCATGGTCTAAGGAATTACGTATGTGATAACATTTCATGATATGACTTATAACGTAGTTACGATGTGATCTCTAAGTATATCATTCAATACCGGGGTCGGTTCAACATCATTGTTCTGCTAACAATATGTTCCCATTGCTACTGACATCCTGGTTACAAGAACAATGTCCATGATTAAGAAAACGTAATCATCAGTTAGCACATGAGAGCTGGTCTTAGAGGCTAAACCAGGAACTCTTGGTGTTTACATTTCCACACATGCAAATGAGTTTTCTTCTGAATCTCACAGTCAGGGTCATCGCAATTATAGCACAGAAATATAAACATTAATTACGAACGTGGAAATATATATAATAACATTTTATTATTGCCTCTAGGGCATATTTCCAACAGTCTCCCACTTGCACTAGAGTCAATAATATTATCAGTGCTTGAGCACTTTACACCTATGGCATACGGTGTAATACATGCTTCATTTGTGGTATAGACTTCATCTACGAATCTGACGTTTCAGGCCCGTTTGTATCTTGCATAACTTTGCGTTTTTCACGCTATCATAAAATTCACTAATTTTATCAGTTTAGCTTTGTATATGTTTTGGATCATTTGGTAGGACCTTGGTTCCTTAGAATAAGTCATGAAATCATTCATCAATGTTCCATGAGCTTCAAACATCTAGGAAACCATACCACGTTCATAAATGAACTTATGATTCAAAATACCCTCCCTTGTTACTTCTTTAAGCAACAATATACTTAGCCTCTGTTATAGAATTCGCCACAGTATCTAACTTAACACAATTCCTTCATACTGTGCCACCCTTACGTGTGAAACACATAATCCCAATTAAAATCGAAAATCGGTCGGAGTAAGTATGAAGACCAATTGGTGTAACTGGTTACATCAAAATCCAACTGGTGTATCTTATTACAACGAGCTCTTCATTATCTCCATTTTCCAAGAAACATATCTTATCTATCATAAGTTTAACTTTTCACTGTTTGTCCAATGATCAACAACTTTGTCACTTTGGTATCTTGCTCACAACCTTTTGGAGCACTGGACATATCTGGTTGTTTTACATATTATGGTGTACATGATTAATCCAAACACACAGGTGAGTGGAATTCAATTCACGTGTTTTTGCCTATCTGTGTTCATCAACACCGATTTCTACAAACAACTTTTCACCACGACTTCGACAAGAACATGTTTCTTGGCATTTCATACTAAACTACTTTAGTATCATGCCAATATGTAATGTTGGCTTTAGCATGATCATGCACTTACTATCTTAATAGATCACTGTGCTCAATACTAATGCAATATTAGCCCAAGTTCTTTAACTGAAAACTATTTCCAATGAAGTCCTTATTCGTGTCAAGAAATTTATATCATTTCCAATCAACAATATGTCATCTACATAAGGTTTTAGAAATATCATTCATCTCCCACTTACTTTCTTGAACATTCAAGCATCTTCGTTTATTCCCGATGAAAACAAACTCTTTTGGCAATTTCATCATAACGAAAATTCCAACTCCATTGTGCTGGATATCCAAGGCTTGCATCTATTTTAGCATCCTTTGAATCGACAAAACATTCCGGTCGTATCACATATACGTCCTTTGTTATATTTCCGTGTAGGAACTTTGTTTTGACGTTCATTCTACCATATCCTATAAATGAGATATGTAGTAATTGCTAATATAACCCAAACTGACTAAAGCATCTCTACGGTCGAAACTATTTCGCCGTAGTCAACCTTTGAACTTGCTAGAAAACAATTTTCCAACGAGTTGAGCTTTATGGATAAAACAATTTCATCTGAATCAGTTATAGATCCATTTATACATTCTTCAGAATCTTAGTCTTTCAGAAGGTCTACCAAGTTCAAAACTTGACTTACTTCCATGGATACTATCTCAGATTATTTGGCATTTAGCCAAATCCCGGAGTCAGGGCCCATCAACGCTTCTTTGTATATCACAGGTTTATCGTTGTCGAACAACTATATCTCGTTTACATAAAAATGTTTGTACGAGTTTTGTCTAACCTGTGTGGTTCAGCTGCGCACTTCTCTGAAGATTCAACAATCTTTGACAAGTTGCACTGTCCTCCCACTCACTCTTTTGTAAGAAACTATTTTTCTTCAAAACACACCGTTCTTAACAACAAACAGTTTTTCTTTTGTGTAGTGATAGAGGAATACCAAAACTTTTGGCATAACCTTAACAAAATAGCACTTATCTGATTTGGGGTTTTGAGTCTGTCAAACATATGCCTCATGTACCCAAATTTTAAGAAAAGACAACATGGTTTTAACATTCCATTACACATCTAATATGGTGTCATTTCAACAGATTTGATGGTGCTCTTTTCAGTGTAAAAGCCGTAGTCACTAACGCATAACTTTAATAAATATAATGGCAAATTGATAAACGTCATATTTGATCTTACCGTGTTATACATGGCTTGATTACATCTCTCGAACACTTTACTCATAGTGGTGTTGTCGGGACCCGGGGTTAGCGTATGCAAGTCCCGCTACGACATAGTCATATGCAGAGCCGAGAACCGTACCCACTTGTCTAAGAAGACAAGGCATGGCACAGAACGTTCTCGGAAAGCATCGTACGTGAGGGGCATCCCATCCAGGCCGGATGATCAACTGAGATGGGTCCTCATCGTCCGCACACAAGTCTAATGATATGGGTGATGAACTCCCATATTCACAGACAAGTCGCCTCAACCATACTATCGACTATCTCATAACTCTTACATAGACTTACTCCAGCCCGATCACTTAGTCGGGGTCTAGGGAGGGCTCGATCATACCACAAAGTGTGCACGAGACAGAGTCTCGAGCAATCGCATCGCGATGCCCCAAGCTGCGCACATCTAAGGGCCACTTGGTGTATGAAAGACCGCCAGCCAGATCACAACTAAGGTCTCGAAAACCCATACAAAGACATGCATGTTATAATCATACACACAACACACATGTCTTGTATGAACAACAGGTATCATTGCAATTCTCTACAAAGTATACATTTTATTGATAACTCTCACAGAGTCCACACAGAGATCACAAGCATGTGATCCAACATTACAACAGACAAGCGGAAGCAAAGTAGGTCTGAGTACAGACAAGTTTAACAAATGGCTTAAGAAGCCTTATTTAAACACAAGCCCTCCACGAGGGAACCAGTCGTCTGACTGGGACTAGACTAGCTTGAACTTCAGTCGTCGAGATCGATGAAGAAGCCACCTTCGGGGTCAGTGGGTTCATCTAAAACATAGAATAAGCAAACGTGAGTACAAAGTCGTACTCAGCAAGACTTACATAGGAGCTATATACTCATGCACATGTATCAAGGTAAAGGGAGGTGGGGTTTCACTTGCAGAAGTGCCAGCTTTGACTTGGCTAGTCCTGAACTACGAGTACCAGACTTGAGGTAAGAAGCGTACACGAGTCCACTACTTTCTCCAACCAATTACACCACTATGGTGCCTTCCTCGACTTCCCCACGAGAAAGCACGCCATATCACTCACACTTATCTTGGTGTGTTTTAGAAGTATCCAGTTCAAGTTGTCTAATAATCAAGCTAAGCTTTCCAAGCAGTCCTTAACCGCGAACGCGGCTATTCGAATAGTTTTGTTAACCCTGCAAGGGTGTACCTCTACACACACATGATCATCAGTTACCGCCTTTGATCTCGACACCATTCAAGGGTGCCAGCGAGGATGCTCACCACAACTGTTACCTCATAGCCTATCTAGTCCGAGAAAGCCGCCTACCTGGGTTGGCTACCACTATCGTGAACCCGGCTGGTTTACCAAAGTGGACCCAAGTGATGTGTGCGTGGTGCATAAGCCGGTCTCGGGTGAGCCGTTCTCTCACTTAGCAGCCAGGCCACAAACCTACCAGAACTCCGAACTATTGCGACATCTGGACATCGAAAAGGATGAGTTAATAGGTTGAGAGGGGTCAGTGAGCCCAATGTGTGGTTGTACTCTTAATCTTGGATCACCACACAAGAACTCGGACTTAGGGCGGTGTTCAACGAGACAACCCACCGTGTACTCCTACACAGCCTCTCATCGTTCACCTTGTATTAGGGTAGATTCACCAACACATTTCCACCATCATCACCATGATCACTACCATCCCGACTCACATAACATTAACATCATTGTATCACTCTAAGCATGCAATAAGCAGTAACAATTGCAGGGGCCACATGATATCAATCAACTCCTACATTTGCTAGGATTGTGGTTTGCCTACTACTGTGACAAATGATAGGTCATGCAAAGGAATGGGTTCATCTATGCGGTAGAAACGTAGCATGGTAATCATCCTATACAATGCATACGCGAGACATGAGAGGGAAGTGGGATTTTATCGACATGATCAAAGGGGGTTTGCTTGCCTTGCTGACGAGGTTCGGGTTCGGGGTCTTCAACGAAGGGGGAAGCCTCCTGTTCCGGTTCCACCTCTACTCGACAAACAACAAACAAGGTAGAAAAGTAAATACAATGCACAATCACATGGTTGAAGGTTGAAACTTGATGTATATTCTTTGATGTGTGAAGCAATTCCATTTGAATGGAGTATATTGCAAATTGAATTGCAAATTCAAACTCCAATTTGAATTCAAATTTAGCCAAGTTACAAAAGATATTGTTTGATCAAGTTAAACCTTTTTGAAATGTGTATGATATGCCTCTGAAGTTCAAGTATAATGTGATATGTTGATATGGTTCAAAATGCAAAAGCATTTGAAAAGAAATTGAATTAATTCCCTTTAAATCAAATAGCAAATGCTACTGATCACATTTTAAATTCAACTCAAACATGGTTGAAAGTTCGATATTTGGATAGCTTATTTTCTCCTGATCATTTTTAATATATTATTTGTCCAATTTGGAGTTAATATGAATTTTCTATGAATTTTCAAAGTTTCACTGATTTTTTGTAATTTCTCTGATTTCTTTTATTCTGGAAATTCTTTTATTGCGTCACTGTGACGTCAGTGTGACGTGGGGGGGTCTGACCTGTGGGGCCGGGGTGTCAGTCACTGGGTTAATTAACCCGGTTAGTTTTAAACTAACCAGGGGATTAAGGGCACTGGGCCCACTGTCAGTGACACCAGGGGGTGTTTAGCGCGGGGGTTAAGGCCTAACCCACCGGCGGCTTGACGCCGGCGGCCTGGCCACGGCAGCGTACACGGGGAGGGTGGTTCCGGCCACTATTTGGCACGCGGGTGGCACTGGAGTGCACCCCATGCTCGTCCGCGTCGAATGGTGCACATGGGGGAGCCAAGGGGCTGCCGGAACGTCGTCGGCGACGAGCCCTAGCAGCGGCGGAGCCACGGGCTAGACGCAGTCGACGCTGCGCTGCCCATGCTTGGCCATGCGCTAGATGGACGGCCTCCTGGGAATGCCAGCTATGCGATGGACAGCACGACGAGGACATGCGAGCAAAGGAGCAGCCCCACCGGCGACCATGGCGATGGTGAGCTCCTGCTCTCATGGCGAAACGAGCTAGAGGGTGAGAGGGGGCTAGTTGGTTGAGGGGAAATGGGCTGTTGCTCACCCTGAGTGCGACGACGAGGTCGGGGAGGGAAGAGGAGCTGTGCGGCCGGCGAATTCGTCGACGGCGATCTGTGGCACCGACGAGGTCTCGATGAAGCTGGCGTCGTCTGCCGAGGCGCTCGAGCTCGATTGAAAGGGGGGAACGACGAAGACGTCTGTTGCGGTTCTTCTGGACACGGTGCACAGCTCGGGGACGACGGTGGCTGCGTGGACTCGGCGGCGTGCTCCACGGCGGTCCTCGGGCGGCGACGAAAACAGCGAGGGAGGAGGAGAAGAAGCTCTGGAGGGGGGGAATGGACGTGGCGTGCTCCAGGGCGTCTCCAGGCGCGAGAAGGAGGCACGGGGAGGCCTGGAAGGTCCTCGGCGGCGACCTGGCATCCACGGATGGCTCGGTGGCATTCCACCGAGCAGCTTGGATGCGCGGGGCGGGGAAGAAGACCCTGCTGCCCCTGGTGGGCCGGCTGGGCTGGTTGGGCCGCCCTCGCCTGGGCGACAGGTAAGCTTTTTTCCTTTTTCTTTTCTGTTTTTCTTTTGGTTAGCAAAAATAAATACCTAGCCATTTTCTAAAATGCTAGAACTTTTTATATGGACTCATAATAAAGTAGACTAGCCACTTGTAAAGTTTGGCACTTTTTAAAATTCAAATAATTTGAATCTTAACTCAAATAGGGGTTTTGATTAATTCCAAGGCACTGTTTGAATATTTGAAAAATCCATGAGCATGGGGTGGGTCGCACATCATTTGATATGTGATCACACTCATTTATAAGACTTTTCAAAAATCTAACATGAATTTTTGGAGAAGATTTTTATGTGGCCTTTTGAATTAATTCATCTGGGGGGGGGTTCCTTCTCCCATTTTGCTTTTAATTTTGATTTCAAAGATTTCTTTTGAATTTTTTTAACATGATGCAAGTGACTTTGATCCTAGCACATTACCTAACAGAGGGTTCTGACAGGTGTTCTGGGAGACGCAAGTTATGACACTTCTTCACAACTCATCAGACGTTCGCTAAACTTGTAACTCAAATATTACTTTCTACAATCTAATTTGCAGAAGCTTTATTTTCTCGTTACAATGAATTTCTATTTCACTCTAAAATTCCTTGAACATTTCAAAGATTTTAGACGTATGTCTCTATTGAACAGATATCCACATATTTACTTCAACTCATGAGTGAAGATAGGGAATCCACTGCACACAACTACACTTATTGGACTACACACATCATCATGTATGATTACCAATGGTTTAGTTGCCCGTTCATGTATGGCCTATCAACGGTGTTTTAGTCACATTACTTCGAGACAAATATCGCAAGCGTCAAGTGATTCATAACCATATGACTCGAAAGTCCATCACTTATGGAAATTCTTTATGCATGTTATGTCACTTGTGATAAACGGCAGTGCCACATCTATGTGCTATTTCTGTCAGTCTTGCGACGTTTAGCGTCAGTGTTATGGATGTTTAGTATTATTACCAAGATTCATAACATACAACCTATTCATAATGGAAGTATGGCCTTTACGTTATTCATATCTTTGAACAACTCTCTTGCAACAAACATGATTCAAAATGATGTTTTGCAACAAGGCTAAAGTGTAGTAACAATTTACTCAACTCTAAAATGAATTATGAAGATAATCATAGAGTCAACACACGGTATAGTAAACCTTTTACCGTGTTCCCGAGCGTGTCAAAACTCATCATTAGCTAGTCATAAAGGCCATAGTATTTCTTGCTTCGAGTTGCAACAATATGCAATCGATGTGATATTCCGGTGATCAACAGTTTAATCACAATATACAGAATCCACAATTAACTGCTTAATCATGATTCCCAAGAATTACATCTCTTGACCATCAATGAATTCATCTATAACTCCGTATGACTTTCATTTCTGAGCTGGTTATTCCAGTCTTCTTTCGTTTTGCCTTTATACGTATCATAGTTCTATTTCCAATGTCACTCCTACTCACAAAAGCTCACACATGATTAAGGATGGCACAGGCCATGGAATTTCCGGCGTGTAAGTCTTACTAACATCCTTTGGACTTCCTTTCCCTTAATTCTCATCATCATATGATCGGTGTTCTTCTGGATCCCACACTTATCAGTTTTGTTTAGAGCATAGTGAACATTTTCACTAATGCTTACAATCATACATTGTACTAGATATCTTATATCCAACATTAATTGTCTTACTACTGCAAACAATTTTTCAGTTCCATGAATATAACATAACTATCCCAAACGTTTCGAAGTTCGGGTTTCATGGTGGTGAAGACAATGCACTTAGCTGTGGTGGAATTCTAGCATTTTGGATTATGGACGTAAGTCACATCATCCATAGCATCAGCGGGAGAGCATAAAAAATTTGCGATAGGACAAGCTCCTTCTCGACACTATTGCGGATAGTCCTCACAATACGGTACCAATCATAAAGTTTTTACTAGATAATACAGTTAATCAAAATCAATTGGGAAGGTGGTAACGCGAGCCATTATTCTACAACGATAATGCAAATACTAAGACTTTGTTCATAATTAAGTTGCAATTGTGATTAATCAATTTAATTACTAAGTGCGCTCCCACTCAGATCAATATCTCTCGTAATTGATGCTGGAGTGATTCAAGATCCAACCAATCGTCCGCCATTGATGTGACATCACTGATGACTTAGACTGGACCGGTAGGCCAACTTGCCAATCACGCCAAAGGTGATTCTTGTTCATCTTTTGATGGGCGTGTTCCGGTAGCAAACTTTTATCCAAACCGTCAAGACAACCAAGTGTAATTGCAGTGTGTTCTTAACACACCCGCCTTTTATGCGTCACACCGTGTGCACCCATGTGACATGACCTGCTCCGGTGTGAAACATAGTATAGACGGTGCTACCGTTGGAAGAACACTATCAACTTGATATTGTTTTGAGAGAGATCACCCTAATAAAATACGACTACCGCGCATCAAACAAGGGTGCATCAAAGGGATAAACATCACAGACAATTCATAAAATTATGTGATATAGTATAGCCCTTTGCTTCGTGAAGTCTTCATTGTTTTCACATCGTCGTGGTTGAAGTCACCGTGTCCACCAACTTTGTCCTTGGCGCCGGGAACATCACCACGGCTTCCGGCATGTGCGTCGGGGTCCACCTCCGCATCGGAGATCATCGCCTTGCATCTATCTATTGCTTTGCCTCGAGCTAATAAACAGTTCTGGCATGCAGGCCATAATTAAGTGACAATCATATGACTCCAGTCATCATGCCGTACCACGACACGCAGGTCGCGAATAAATATTACATAACATATAGCATCTCATACAAACACATTGCAAATCTTGAAGGCTATACCACATCACATGCACATTCTGAAAAAACGAGTTAGATCGCCATCTACACGGGTTGTTGCAACTTTTATCGTGGTTGATTAGCAAGTTACATGCAAACGTTGTTCCCTATACAAACCAAACACGATACTTCACTGTTGCTAGTTTAACGTTCGGGGTGCGTGCAGCAACTAATGCCACAAGCCAAACTTCGTTCAACGCGTGACCCCCATATGGATTTGAGTTCATAAAATCCACAATCCCCTCCATGTTAAATCTTCTATTGCGAGATTAAGATGAGATCCAAGGAGTTTGATGTAGACCATGCTCAAGGCAACCAGCGTACTGAAAGCATCATAGAGGGATCGATGGAAAACTCAATCCTTGTAGCAAAACCTCAACTTGCCATCAAGCATAGAAAATATCACATGACAGGGAAGCAACAAGAAAATCAATGCCTCATATCACACATATGATCTAGACCTAAACATGCATCTAATCAAGGATCGCTCTGATACCACTGTTGGGAAACGTAGTAGAAAACAAAAAATTTCGTGCCTACGAATCAAGAACCCAAGATCATCCATGAAGATTGCATCCAAGGTTTTAGGTCATGGCTCACCAACCGATGTAGAAGAAGTAGAGTTGGTGAAGACCGTCGGTGCAGATCCCTGCAGCTAGGAATTTCAATGACCTCCCAACCGCGAGGATATCGATCCCTCGAACCGTCCCGCGATCTAGTCCCACGAACAAGCTCCTCAAAGAAGGGTCGAAGGTACGACCTCTCCATTAGTATCCACACATCCCGTAGTAGAAATCCAGCAGCGCTCCGCCGTCCAGAGATGAACGCCACCGAGAAAACTAGAGGGAGAAAACCCTAACGGATTCCGATCTAGAACATCGTCTAAATCGGGGTCTAATTGTGGAGCAACGGGGTTTAGAGGGAGGTAGGGTGGCGCATAGGCCTTGGGGTCAAGTTATGCTGCGCCCCCACCCCTCCCCCACATTATATAGGTGGCCGGGGGGCTGTCCTGGCCGACCTAGGGGTTGTGGAGTCCCCTTGGGACTCCTACTCCCAAAGGGAGTCCTTCCCACCGGGGAGTCTGAGTCCAAGGAGGACTCCTCCCACATGTGGCGCCCCCACCACCCAAATTTCGGCCAGCCCCCTTGGGGTGCCTTGCCCCCCAAGGATAAGGGTGTTGGGGCGCATATGGTACTGTCCGGAAACTTGTGGAACCTTCTAGAAGCTTCCATAACCTTCTAGGACCCGCCGGGACCATTCTCGGCCATTCCGGGACCTTCCGGGATGGTTTTGGGACATTCCGGAACCTTCTGGAACACTTACAAGACCTTCCGGGACTGTTTTCGGACGTTCTGGAACTATCTGGATAGATTCCGGGACGATCCGGGTTACGGTCTAGCCTGCCCGATGCCCTGCGTTGGTTCGTCGATCATTTTCGGGACGTCCACCAATTAGCCAGAAACTATTTTGGTTGATCCAGGACTTCCCCAGTACCATTCTCATATGTTCCAGAACCACCTGGGACTATTCCAGAGTGATCCGGACATATCCTTAAATACCCAGAACTTCTTCTGGTGCCCTTATGAACAATTCCATAAATACCCTGAACTACTTCCGGTACCCGTATGAACTATTCCATATTGCTTCCACTAAACCTTCTACCATTCCAGTATTCTAACATACTACTGATCGTTAAGTGTGTGACCCAATAGGTTCGGTATAATGCGGACATGACTCAGAACATCTTTCGGACATAGGTCAATAGCCTTTTGTCAATAGCCAATAATCAACAGCGGAGCCATGGACACCCATGTTGACTCCCGCACATACACGAAGAAACTTCGAGTGAACCATTATGTTTATTCATGTACCATTCCCTTTGCTTCGTGATATATGACAAAGTTAGAGGAGAGATGTTTGGCACCCATGTGTAACAACTTCTTGAACACAAGCCACTCGTTATCCTCTTTGCTCGTTTGTCTCTATTTCTCGTTATTGTATTCCGGTATCCCTGTGATTAAATCACAATGCGTCTGGCCAGACTAGAATGGATACCGTCATACCGAGTGGGCCCAAAGTCAATATCTCTTCATCGTGAAGGAGCAAATCCCATTCTTGAACTATCACAGTCACTAGCCACACCATCTGACATACCCAGAACTTATTTTACTACTTCCCATTTACGGGAGGATTCATCTAAGAACCAAAGCATGTCTTCCTGTGTGAAGCAACTCGATACGCTCATGGTCTAAGGAATTACGTATATGATAAAATTTCATGATATGACTTATAACGTTGTTACGATGTGATCTCTAAGTATATCATTCAATACTGGGGTCGGTTCAACATCATTGTTCTGCTAACAATATGTTCCCATTGCTACTGACATCCTGGTTACAAGAACAATGTCCATGATTAAGAAAACGTAATCATCAGTTAGCACATGAGCTGGTCTTAGAGGCTAAACCAGGAACTCTTGGTGTTTACATTTCCACACATGCAAATGAGTTTTCTTCTGAATCGCACAGTCAGGTTCATTGCAATTATAGCACAGAAATATAAACATTAATTACGAACGTGGAAATATATATAATAACATTTTATTATTGCCTCTAGGGCATATTTCCAACAAGTTACTGATAATAAGTGCATGAGTTCTTCAGACTAATGCGGGTATTCGATTGTTGGCACTTCCACCTTCCCATATTTTGCTAGCCTCTTCGTTACCGTGCATTGCCCTTCTCGTGGGAGATGGTGCAAACTTCGCCGGTGCATCCCAACCCTTGGCATGATATGCTCTGTCATACATAAACCTCCTTATATCTTCCTCAAAACATCCACCATACCTACCTATCAAGACATTTCCATAGCCTTTCCGAGATATATTGCCATGCAACATCCATCGTTCTTCATTTTCATATGACTTATCCTTCATTGTCATATTGCCTTGCTGCTACACTGGCAGGGGCATTCATATAGAGTCATTACTTTTTGATTCAGAGTTGTAAGTAAATAAAAGTGTGTTGATGTTCTTATAGAGTGTTGCCCCTACAGTGAGGAAAGGAATAAAAGCTCCCTAAGTGGACGAAATAAAAAAGAGAGAGAGAGAATAAAGAGCCATGGAGGCCACCCAAAAACAAAAAAGATACAAAAAAGGTGAAAAAGAAAAAAAGAATAAAAAAGAGAGAGGGGGCAGCACTACTATCCTTTATTCCACACTTGTGCTTGAAAGTAGCACCCGTGCTTCATAGAGAGTTTTCATATCATTCTTATATAACTATGTGGGGATCTATACACTATAGAACTTGGTTTGCATATTCCAAGGATGAGCCTCCTCAAAAGAGCTCTAGGTCTTCATGAGCAAGCAAGTTGGATGCACCCCCACTAGTTCCATTGGAGGGCTTTCATACACTTATAGCTCTTGTGCATCCGCATGTTGCATGGCAATTCCTACTCCTCACACCATATCTATCATTTGGCTTTCTCCCGCCTATGATTGTCCTCATTGGTGTGAGCCTTTCTCACTTTTTGACTTCCTATCCCCCTCATTTATTCTATTTGCCATCCTAAGTGCCAACGTATCTTGCCCGCGCTCATCCATTGCATGAGTGCTCAAAGTCGAAAGGGAGAGGACCAGTTTGACTGGTACCTGACTAGTGGTCTAGGGACGAGTCAAAATAAGATTCCAAAGGGACCATGTGTGAAATTTAGTATATTGAGTTCTCAGCAATTATTCAATATCTTTATGCTCTAAACCTTCCCCACTCTTGGCACGGGGATCCCGACTAAGACATTCTATTCACGGACAGCAAGATCTGAATTGTTTATATGCTCTCCATTGCTTGCTTAATATCAACTATAGACTATTGCTTTATATCACTTTGTCTTTGGCTTATGTATCTTTATTACATTATATTGATTGTCTTTAATCCTAATTAGCATGTCACATCAAAAATTATCTTTTTATCATTTACCTACTCGAGGACGAGCAGGAATTAAGCTTGGGGATCCTGATACGTCTCAAACGTATCTATAATTTTTGCTCGTTCCATGCCATTTTTGTGTCATTGCTACATCTTTCTGCCATGATTTTGAATCATTTATTGGACTAACCTACTAATATAGAGCCCAGTGCCAGTTTCTGTCTGTTTTTTCTTTGCAATGCAGAAAAAAGTCCAAAAATGAAGTTGCTTAGAAAATTCCCAAAATATTACAAAAAAATATCTACATCGGAAGAGTCCTCCAGCCGGAGGGCGGAGCCAGGAGGTGGCCCCAGGCCCCCAGGCACCCTCCCGGCGCGGCCAAGGCCCACCCGCGCGGGGTGGCCGCCTGGGAGACCTAGGCACCGCCTCGGACTCCCCCTTTGCCTATAAAATCTACCGTGACGCAAAAACCCGAGATATCCAACCCTTTTCTCCAGAAGCGCTCCCGATCTCTGCCGCCATCGAAACCTAGCTTCGGGGGTCACCAGGATCCTGCTCTGGCACCCTGCCGGAGAGGGCCTTGGCCCCCGGGGCCATCTTCATCAACTCTTCTTCACCCCATGATGGATCGTGAGTAGTTCCTCCTTGGACTACGGGTTCTTGGCAGTAGCTTGTTGGTATCTTCTCCCCCTTGATCTTCAAATACAAAGTTCTCATGAGCTGCCCCACATGATTGAGATCCATATGATGTAATTGGTGTTGTGTTTGTTGGGATCCGATGAATTGTTACCTTGTTCAGTCCTAAGAGGTTTATGAATTATTGTTGTTGCAATTTTGTTGTTCTTAATGCTTGTTACTAGTGCACGAGTAGCATGATTTCAGATCAGAGCACGTTATGGTTGCATTATTATAATTGTTGTTCTAGATCTTATCTACGGTTGTATGCACCTACTATAGTCCAGAACTGACGATCCCAATGGTGACAGCTTGGGACACCAAAGGGGATGGGCTATAATTTGAGGATCACATGTGTTCATAGAGTGCTAATGCTTTGTTCCGGTGCTCTTTGACAGGAGCACCTTAATCTCCGTAAGTTCCATTTGGCTCCGTTCATAGCGGGACGGTAGGACAATAGATGTTGTGCAAGTTCTTATTGCAAGCACGTACAACTACATACAGAACACATGCTTACGTTTGGTTCTTAGACTAGGAGTGCTCTAGTTTGTTTGGCTAGAGTTTGTGCAATTTTGTCAATTGCCCAACTGTAATTCGTTCACCCAACACCTGTCTTTTTTCTTGGAGAATTACCACTAGTGAAACCTTGAACCCCGGTCCATCTTTCATCTTTATTGCTTTCATTGTTACTATTGCTCTCATCACTGCTGCTAATAATTTGTTACTACTTTGTGGTGTTGGTGATTGGGGAAGTCTCTAAGACTACACCCGTCAACACACCGTTGCTACTAAATATATTGTCTAGTGCTTTTTCAGGTGTGGTTGAATTGACAACTCAACTACTAAGGCTTATAAGTATTCTTTGGCTCCCCTTGTGTCGAATCAATAAATTGGGTTATTCTTACCTGCGAAGACTATCTCGATCCCCTGCAGTCGTGGGTTATCAGCTTCCCTACATGATCAAGGCACTTATGTATTAGTTTCTTTGTTGCTATGCTGTGTTTGATGGGATCCGATGGATTATGAGATTATGTTCAGTTTGTGATGAGTAATATATTTGGGATTGTAACTCCAAGAGGGAGTGCTATGCTTGATTGTGGGTTCATGCCCCTAGATGTCTAGCTTGAGTGACAGAAAAATGCGACTAGGGGATGTGTTGTTGCCATCAGGGAGAAAACAACGGTGCTTATAACTGCGGTTGCAAGGATTGCATACATTATGCATAGAGTGATAATGTAGTTGTCTGTTGCTTTGAGCCTACAGTTTGGCTGGGGTTCACAACTTAATACCAGCGAGATGTTCTAGATTGATATCTCAAGGTGGATGATCAGTGAGTAGATGATGATGAATAAATGGTCTACCCTGGTGTAATGTACATACAATTGATCCTCTAGCTTTCTTGTAGCATAATTAACATTGTGGTGCGTTTATAATTATGTCAATTAACGAGCTATAATTTTTTTATCGTCTTTTGAGAGAGCGACATCACTAGTGAAAGTCATGGGACCCCGGTCCATATTTCCACCATAGTATACACCGTTCATCTTTACTGCTTTTATTTCCTTGCCGTTGCAATCACTACTATTATTTACCCTTGTGTTTGATCCTTTGTAAACAACAAGACCGGAGAGATTGACAACCTCTCCGACTCGTTGGGAGTAAAGTTATTTGCGTAAGTGTGCAGGTCTAGATTAAGTGAGTAGTATCTTTCAGACAACGCGTTTCTCACTTTTCCACCTTCTTGTTGCGCTTGGAATCTTATTGGTCGATGACCTTGGTATCTTCACCGAGGGAAATTTGCTGCTATCTGCATCATAACCTTCCATTGGGGTAGCCAACGAGGAGGTGTTATCTACACCCATCAAGATGTCAGGACCCTTAGGGGTCATTACGATCAGCTGATGTTTTCTCAAATCACACAGGTGCGATCAAGATTTTCACCAAGTCTCTGACACCTTCAGAGCACAGCAGGAACTCACAAAGATAGCCATGTTGACTGACAGAAGCCTCTTCCCAGTCGCCAGGCGCAACGAACTTAAGGAGATCACTCGAGATTTCAGCGTCGACAGCGACACAACAACCCACCAAGTGCACCCAACAGACCCTGACAAGACAGTACGGATCTACACCCACCTAACCCAAGAACAGGTGATACAGAGTGGCAACTCTCCTCGTTGGTTACCCCAAGTGGAAGGTGAGATGCAGTGTAGCAGCAAGTTTCACTTAGCAAAGATTCTAAAGTTGAGTATCGAACCAGTAGGACTCCAAGAGATACAAGTAGGTGTCACGACGCTTGACGTGGACCTGCACATAGATACAAATAACTTTGCTCCCAACGAGTACAGAGGAGTTGTCAATTCCTCCGGCCTTGCTGTTTACAAAGGATCAACGCAAGAGATAAAAGTGGAACTGAAAGTAAAGACTGAAAGTAAACTAAGGGTGTAAACAATAATGTGAAGATGGACCGGGGTCCCGTGATTTTCACTAGTGATGTCTCTCTCCCAAAAGACGATAAAAGTGCTAGCGAGGTAAACAAATCACAGCTGGGCAATTGACAGAATTATGAAGGCACCGCAATGCTAACTATGCTGCAAAGAAAGGAAGGGCTCAAAAGCAATGGGCAGTACGCCAAGGTAAGTAGACCGAAATCCAACTGCATCTACTACAAATCATCCACCTTGAGATATCTACCGAGAACATCTCGCAGGTATTAAGTTGCGAATCCCACCCAAAGTGTAAACTCAAAGCATCAGGCAACTGCATTAAAAGCACTTTGCGTAAAGTAAACAATCGTTGCACCCGCGGGTACAAGCATCGTTGTTTTTTCCCTGGTGGCAACAACACATCCCCTAGTCTCATGTTTCTGTCACTCAAGGTAGACATCAGGGGGATGAACCCACAATCAAGCATAACGCTCCCTCTTGGAGTTGCAAGCAAACTACTTGGCCAAAGCAAAATACTGCAACGGAGAACATGCAAGAATTTACTCAAGAACAAAATATAAAAGAGAAGAACCAAATATATTACTCATCACAATTTGAACATAGTCTCATAATCCATCAGATCCCAGCAAACTCAGCATAGCAACAGCAGAAATTAAAATAGTGCCTCGATCATGTGAGGCAGCTCACGAGGTCTCGAAAGTGGAAGCACAAAGAGGAGAGAAGTACATCACATAGCTATTGGTCACGGACCCATGGTCCAAGGGGGACTACTCACGGCACATCCGGGAGGTGTACATGGCTATGGATGGTCTCCCGGAGGGGGTTCCTCCTCCCGGCAGGGTGCCGGGGCAGCTTCTCCAGGCATCCCCGATCTTGAAACGGCGGCGGCGGCGGTACAGAGGCGAGTTCGCGGAAAAGAGATCGATATTAGGGGTTTCCACCCCGAGGGATAAATATAGGCGGAGGGGGGTGTCGAGGGGACCCACCAGGCAGCTAGGAGGCCTCCTGTAGCGACCTAGGGTGGGGCCGCGCCAGGGACCCTCCTGGTCTCCTGGTGGTTCCCCCTCCGCTACCTTGGTGATTCCGGAAGCTTCAGGGTCGCTGATTTTTTATCTGATTTTTCCGGATTTTTTGGAGCACTTTTAATGGCCGGAAAACCTGAAATACAAAAACAGCAGAAAACAACAACTGGTAGCTGGGTGCACTGGGTTAATAGATTAGTCCAAATATGCTCAAAAGTGTATGAAAGTTCGAGAAAAACATGGCAAAGTCACACAAAACATGCATGGAGCAAGCAAAAATTGTAGATACGTTTGGGACGTATCAACATCCCCAAGCTTAATTCCTGCTCGTCCTCGAGTAGGTAAATGATAACAACCATAATTTCTGTGGTGACATGCCACACAACCATATAATGACTTTTAAGTAAAGCAATCAAAGCATGCAATTCAATGCAAGTCTTAACAAGCAAGAGTCTATATTAGCATTGACACAAGCAACAAAAGAACAAAAGGTGCAAGAGCTCTCGCTGTTCGTGACTCCAATGTCTCCAGATGGTGTTTGCGTGCAAGAAGGGGACTGGGAAAAAGAGAGAAAAAAGGTTGTTGAGAACACCTATCTACTAAAGTTTCACACTTGGTCTCCTTAGGATTCTTATCTTGACTCGTCCCCAGACCACTAGCCAGGTACAAGTCAAACTGATCCACTCCCTTTCTATATTTTGAGCACTCATGCAATGGATGAGCGTGAGCAAGAAATTTGACAACTAAAAGGTGAAACAGAAAGAAGGTGGAGGAGGAAGACAAAAAGGTGTGAAAGGCTCACATCAATGAGGACAATCATAGGCGAGAGAAGGCCATATGATAGATATGATGTGAGGAGTAGGGATTGCCTTGCAACGGATGCACATGTGAGCTAAAAGCTCTCCAAGGGAACTAGTGGGGGTGCATCTAACTTGCTTGCTCAATAAGTCCTAGAGCTCGTTTGAGGAGGCTCATCATTGGAATATACAAGCCAAGTTCTATAGTGTGAAGGTCCCCACATAGCTATATGCATGATGATGATCTCTATGGAGTACAAGGGATAGAGGATGAAGTACTAGTCTGGATCTCTCAAAAGGAGTAGTAGTGTGCCCCCTTCTCTCTTTTTATTTTTCTTTTTTCTCTTTTTTCTATTTTTTTGTATTTTTTTGGTGACCTCAATGGCTCTTTCTATTTAACTCTCATTTGTCCTCTTTGGGATCTTTTCCTCACTTTAGGGGCAACACTCTATATTTTACAAGAATATAGGAGATCTTTCACACTTTACAAAGGTACTCTACATAAAGAAGATATAACTATCATGATGCAAATGTATGCCTTTGCCAGGATAGCAGGATATGCAATGATACTACCGCGTCATGTAGCAATGATTAGGGCAAGGCCCAACTAGCATGCGGCTCATCGATCAAGCAAATAGCATGTATGACATGAAGATCAAGTCATCAGAAGGTGGATGTTGCATGGAAATGTATCCCGGAAAGGCTATGGAAATGTCTTGTAGGTAGGTATGGTGGCTGTTTTGAGGAAAGATATAAGGAGGCTTATGTTGACAGAGCGTATCGTGCCAAGGGTTTGGATGCACCGGCGAAGTATGCGCCAACTCTCGAGGTGAGAAAGGGCAATGCATGGTACCGAAGAGGCTAGAAAAAGTATAGGTGGGTGGAAGTGTCAACTTTCGAATACTGACATTAGTCCGAAGAACTCATGCACTTATTATCGGTAACTCTCAATCTAATCAGGAGGTTCACAAAGAGACAAGTACCCCGAGGAGGAGTGTATGGGGGTTTGGTTATCCTTGTGCATCCTCGACTCATGGTACGTGAGTGTACTCTAATATTCGAACCCTCCAGAGGTTAGTGATCCATCTAGTAGCTAGACTTCTCAACAGGGGTTTTTGGTTTTCGAAAAACACACGGATTGCCCAAAATACGACATCTATCACTAATAGGCTCGAGCTCTTGACACCAAAAGTTCAAACATTACTCTAGTCAATACCTCAAAACTATTGCAAGTTACTACTTACAAAGAGAATAGCAACTTCAACTACCTACTTCTAGTCAAGACACAAAACTCAGTGCAACAACCAAACTCTCTAATAAGATAAAACATTCAACCTATAGAAAGTTCAACCTAAAACAAAAGAAAAGCTCTAGAAAAACTAAAGCACTACAACTAAACAGAGCAGTAGCTAAGAAAAGAAAAAGAACAACTCACAGCTAAAAGAATAAGCATGCAAATCCTATGAAGAGTTCTAGTTCAAGCGGATCATGTATCTCTCCCAACCAAAAGAGTAAGCTGGGGTCTAACTTGTTACTACAGCAAACCAAGAAAAAACAAACCTAGAAAAGTAAAGAGCGAGACGCTCCAAGCATAGCACACAATGCATGAAGTGATAAAAATATAGTGCAACGAGGGACGAACTGATAATTCTTGATGAAGAAGGGGATGCACGAGGGCATCCCCAAGCTTAGACGCTTGAGTCTCCTTGAATATTTATTGGGGTGCACATGGGCATCCCCAAGCTTGAGCATTTGACACTCCAAGATATTCTTTCATCATCTTCCATCGCGCACTTGAAAACTCCCTTCATACATAACTCATTGTAGACTGATTAGAGAGGTTAGTGCCCTACTAAAATAATTTTCCTCTACTACAAATAAAGATTTCTAGGAAGAGCTTCTGTTTCTCTTGCCTGCCCAAAAGATTTTGCAAAGAAAAATCAAGCTTAAGGATCGCAAAACTGCGAAAATAAAAACCGGGGCAGAAGCTGAGAAAAACAGAACAACAGAGAGAAAAGAATTTTTCCGAGGTACTTCTACAACTCAAATCAAAAAACTCTGAACAAATGCCTGAAAGTTAATTGTATGGAGCATGCTGTCAAAAAAATTCAGATCAAAAAGATGATCTGGTGATTTATCCCTAATTTTTCCGTCAAGCAGACAAAATCTGTTTCTGGACAGCATGTACCAACTTTTGACCTTTCTTGCAATCTGAGGCTAAACTTGGCACAAAGCTTGAAAAGTAAAGAAACAATGATGTTTCTATAGTAGTAACAATCATCAAGACCACTAAGAACAGAAGAAAAACAAAAAGAAAAACCTAAATTCATTGCGGGCTGCATCCCGAAAGCGCTTCTTTAGAGCTATTAGCTAGGCTTAAAGCAGAAGATCAAGTTGTATCCATTGAACCATCATCACGATCATCAAAAAGCTCTTCAATAGTACAACTGGTATTAATAGGTTTCTTAAATAAAGGACGAATGAAAATGCTTCTTGGAATAAAATCAAAAGGAGGGAATTCAATTGGAGTTTCATTAAAGTGAAAGATAGGTGTCTCCTCCAAAGTTTTCACCGTTTCAACTCTCTTGGCAATGGGTGTGTTTGCTTTAGCTCGAGGAACCTTGGGGACGTAAACGAAATTAGGTACCTTCTTTGCCGGAGTTTCATCCTTTTTGGTTTTGATTGAGGAAAAGGTAGTTCCTAGAGTTTCAATAACTTCCTCAATCTTTTCTATCCTAGAAGACTTCTCATCAAAGGATTTAATAGTCTCCAAAGTTTTGACAATTTTCTGCATGGATTTATCTAGCCTATTCAAATTCCCTTGAATCTTACGATCCAACTCATTCACCCTATCGATATTTGGCATCTCTAGCTCTATTTTTTCAAGTTTTCTCATAATGTGAGCTAAAGTAATGTCCTCCTTAATACTAACAACTTGGAGACTTCCAACAAGATTTTCAATAACATTAAGGGCTTCCCAAACTTGGGCCTCTATGAAGTTCCCATTGATAGCAGTGTCTAAAAGAAACCTATTCCAAGAAGTGAACCCAACATAAAAATTTCTAAGCAAGATAGCAGTGGATTGCTTCTTGGTGGCTCTTTTTTGAGAATCATTAATTCTATACCAAATATCTTTCAAACTTTCACCACCTCTTTGAGTAAAGGTAAGTACTTCTGCCTCTCCAAAGGCAAAAGGACCAGCCATTGTGGTAACTACTGACAAGGTAACAGGTATTTTTGGTATTTTTGATAAGGGACACAAAAGTAAAAACTGAAAGGTAAACAAACAAGACTAAAAGCAAAGATAAAAGATAGTGTGCAACTCCCCTATCTTGTAGACTGGAGTCCCCGGCAATGGCGCCAGAAATTCGCTTGACACAGAGTGGCAACTCTCCTCGTTGGTTACCCCAAGTGGAAGGTGAGATGCAGTGTAGCAGCAAATTTCCCTTAGCAAAGATGCTAAGGTTGAGTATCGAACCAGTAGGAATCCAAGAGATACAAGTAGGTGTCACGGCGCTTGACGTTGACCTGCACACAGATACAAATAAGTTTGCTCCCAACCAGTACAGAGGAGTTGTCAATTCCTCCGGCCTTGCTGTTTACAAAGGATCAACGCAATAGATAAAAGTGGAACTGAAAGTAAAGACTGAAAGTAAACTAAGGGTGTAAACAATAATGTGAAGATGGACCAGGGTCCCGTGATTTTCACTAGTGATGTCTCTCTCCCAAAAGACGATAAAAGTGCTAGCGAGGTAAACAAATCTCAGCTGGGTAATTGACAGAATTATGAAGGCACCGCAATGCTAACTATGCTGCAAAGAAAGGAAGGGCTCAAAAGCAATGGACAGTACGCCAAGATAAGTAGACAGAAATCCAACTGCATCTACTACGAATCATCCACCTTGAGATATCTACCCAGAACATCTCGCTGGTATTAAGTTTCGAATCCCACCCAAAGTGTAAACTCAAAGCAACAGGTAACTGCATTAAAAAAACTTTGCGTAAAGTAAACAATCCTTGCACCCGCGGGTACAAGCACCGTTGTTTTATCCCTGGTGGCAACAACACATCCCCTAGTCTCATGTTTCTGTCACTCAAGCTAGACATCAGGGGGCTGAACCCACAATCAAGCATAACGCTCCCTCTTGGAGTTGCAAGCAAACTACTTGGCCAAAGCAAAATACTGCAACGGAGAACATGCAAGAATTTACTCAAGAACAAAATATAAAAGAGAAGAACCAAATATATTACTCATCACAATCTGAACATATTCTCATAATCCATTAGATCCCAGCAAACTCAGCATAGCAACAACAGAAATTACAATACTGCCTCGACCGTGTGAGGCAGCTCACGAGGTCTCGAAAGTGGAAGCACAGAGAGGAGAGAAGTACATCACATAGCTACTGGTCACGGACCCATGGTCCAAGGGGGACTACTCACGGTACATCCGGGAGGCGTCCATGGCTATGGATGGTCTCCTGGAGGGGGTTCCTCCTCCCGGCAGGGTGCCGGGGCAGCTTCTCCAGGCAGCCCCGATCTTGAAACGGCGGCGGCGGCGGTACAGAGGTGAGTTCGCAGAAAAGAGATCGATATTAGGGGTTTCCACCCCGAGGGATAAATATAGGCGGAGGAGGGTGTCGAGGGGACCCACCAGGCAGCCAGGAGGCCTCCTAGCGCGGCCTAGGGTGGGGCCGCACCAGGGACCCTCCTGGTCTCCTGGTGGTGGCCCCCCTCCGCTACCTTGGTGATTCCGGAAGCTTCCGGGTCACTGATTTTTTATCTGATTTTCCAGATTTTTTGGAGCACTTTTAATGGCCGGAAAACCTGAAATACAAAAACAGCAGAAAACAGCAACTGGCAGCTGGGTGCATTGGGTTAATAGATTAGTCCAAATATGCTCAAAAGTGTATGAAAGTTCAAGCAAAACATGGCAAAGACACACAAAACATGCATGGAGCAAGAAGAAATTATAGATACGTTTGGGACGTATCAACAGGCGAGTGCCCTCTTGAAATTCCTTTACGAAGAATGGAAAATTTTCGCATGGTGCCCAACCAACATGCCAAGAATCCCGCGAGAATTCGCCGAGCACTCGCTGCAGATCTATCCAAACACCAAACCAGTGAAAAAAGATTTGCGACGATTCTCTGAGCCAAAAGGCAGAGCCATAGGAGAAGAAGTCAACATGCTACTCGACGCCAAATTCATCCGCGAAACAAAGAAGGCCACATGGGTCGCAAACCTCATGCTAGTACCCAAAAAGTACACCACAGTACTACGCATGTGCGTCGACTACGGACCAGTAAACAAACACTGCCCGAAAGATCACTTTCCCCTTCCACAAATCGATCAGATAATCGACTCCACCGCAGGATGCGACCTCCTCTCATTCCTTGACGCATATTCAGGCTACAAGCAAATACGAATGAAGGTGGAATACGAAGAGCACACATCATTCATTACTATTTATGGTGTATTCTGCTACATGACGATGCCTTTCGGACTAAAGAATGCCGAAGCAACTTATCAGTGGACGATGCAGGCATGCCTAATAGACCAAATAGGACGAAACGTTCAAGTCTACGTGGATTACATTGTCGTCAAAACTTACCAGACAAACACTCTCCTCGAAGATCTACGCAAAACTTTCGAAGCACTCAACTGCTACTGCATCAAGCTCAATCCAAAGAAGCGTGTCTTCTTAGTGCCAGCCGGCAAGCTACTTGGATACATGGTGTCCACACGAGGAGTCGAAGCCAACCTAGAAAAGGTCAAAGCACTCGCAACGATGCAAGAACCCATCAACATAAAAGGAGTACAACAACTCACAGGAAGGCTCACAGCCCTAAGCCGCTTCATCAGCAGGCTAGGAGAAAGGACCTTGCCATTTTATCAGCTACTCAAGAAGGGCGGCAAGTTCGAATGGACAGATGAAGCGTGAAAAGCATTCGCGGACCTAAAGAAAACTCTATCAACTCCACCAATACTCGCAGTTCCCAAAGTACGAGAACCCCTATACCTCTACATTGCCGCTCGGAGCAGTGTTGTCAGCATCATACTCATTGTCAAGCGCTCTGAAGAAGGAAAAGCGCGGGGCATGCAGAGGCCGATCTACTACCTCGGTGAAGTACTCACAAGCGCCCAGCAGCGGTACCCGCATTATAAGAAGGTCGTGTACGCAATCTTCATGAACTCCCGCAAGGTATCACACTACTTCGACGAGCACCCAATAAGAGTGGTCAACAACGCACCGCTCTCAGATATCCTCAACAACTCGGACGCCATCGGACGAGTCGCTAAGTGGAACATCGAGCTCAGTCCTCGTGACCTACGTTTCAAGCACCCAACAACAATCAAAGCCCAAGTTCTTCCAGATTTCGTCGTCGAGTGGATGGAGGTCCAAACACCTGGCCCCCCAGACCTCTCCAACTCGTGGAATATGTTCTTCGACAGATCCAAGATGCAGCAAGGAGCTGGGGCAGGCGTTGTATTAATATCCCCAAGGGAGACAAGCTGAAATACATACTCCAGATAAACTTCGAAAAAGCGTCCAACAACGAAGCAGAATATGAAGCACTCCTCCATGTCATGCGTATGGCAAAAGCCTACGACACCACCCGCCTGCTCATCTACGGCGACTCAAATCTCATCGTTCAGAAAAGAATGAGAGATTGTGAAGCAGTTGCAAACAACATGTCAGCATATCAGAAGCTCTACAACATTCTGGAAGGTGATTTCGATGGTTGCGAACTCAACTACGTCACAAGAGCAAACAATACAGAAGTGGACGAACTCGCAAATATCGGATCCACCCGTGGCCCGATACCTCCCGGCGTTTTCCTCGAAAGCATCCGACACTGATCCATCAAAATAGCGAAGGCACCCGAACCAACAACAACTGACAAAACAGTCACCACGAGTCCAGCAGTCGACGGACCTACTGTCGTGGAAAATCACGCCAGATGTCCTCATAAAGAACTTGATTGTGGGACATAGCTACGAGTGCGTGAGGAGGGAGAGTCGATCGGTGGAGAGTCGATCCGTAAATCGGAACACAAGGAACACATGGATTTACCCAGGTTCGGCCCCTCGATGAGGTAAAGACCTACTCCTGCTTTTCTCTTATTATATGTGGGAGATCTCAATTACAAGGGCGCTAGGTTTCGCCGGTGCCTCGAGAACTATGCAAGATTGATTCGCCTCTAGGACGTCCCAAGGCATCGGCTTATATACACGCCGAGTCCTAGGGCTTTACAAGGAAACCGACTATCAATAAGGTGGAATCCTATTATATCTCCTTGATGACTTGTCTTGTTCTTCAAGGTAACTTGGACTCCTTCCTTCTAGCGTCAGCCTTTGTCTTGTAAGTCGGTCGGCTTGCAGGCCGATATTTTCTTCTGGGTCTTCCTCTCGGTAAGACGGCCCATAGACCGACTCTCTCTTCATCTTGGGAATGAAGGCCTTCTCGATAATTCTTTCGGGTCTATGAATCTGTTGACGCTAAAATGCGCCTTTACACGAACATGTCACGTGTACCGCAGCGCCGAGGGAGATGCTCCATAGCTCGCACCATGGGAGGCCTGCCGGAAGCGCGATACGCAAGACAGTCCGGCGGGCTCTTTTGACACCAGACGCCCCAAGCCCTCGGGAGGGACCCCGTCAGAGAACTCGACGACGATTGGCTGCTCCAAGTCGTTCTGAACGCCCTTGGAACCTCGTGGATCGCCTTCCTGTAGAATAAAAAAGAGACGAAGAACGAGAGGTAGAAGATACGTAGGGAGAGGGATAAAAGTTAGGGTTGTAGTGTTGTTTCGATTGATTGTGTTGTTGTTTTCAATCGGCCGTCACTTCGTTATATGAGGGGGTTGGTCTTCCCGTGCAAGGAAAGGACTCGGGCTAGTTTTCCCGCACAAGAAAAGAGGTCTCGATCCCTTCCAAATTGTGAAACGAGGGGAACTCAGAATCCTTTCCAAAACCGGCACCGCCTGATCTAACTCGGACGCGTTCCACAAAATATTCCTTCCGAGTTATCCGTGTATGGGTGCGATCGGCGCTTTCCGCTTCAGAGTTGGAACCACTCGGAAAAACCGCTCGGCGAAACCACTCGGTAAAACCACTCGATATGTATCTCTGACTTGGCTATAGCTTGGTATTCACTTTAGAGTTGGAACCACTCGGTAAAACACTCGGTAACACCACTCGGTAAAACCACTCGACGAAACCACGCGACAAAACCACTCGGTACCCTATGGCTTCTGAGTAATGGGTGACTCGACACATTTTGATTTGCTAGTAACGAGTAAAAGGACTCGGAAAAAGCACTCGGTAAAAGCACTCTGTACACTATGGCTTCCGAGTAACGAGTGACTCGGCACATTTTGACTTCCGAGTAACAAGTAATCCGGTTCTCGCTTCTGAGTAACAAGTAACTCGGTTCACTTGTAGCTTCCGAGTAGCGATTGACTCGGTATGTTCTTCGTTTTCCGAGCTAGCAGTAACTCGGTAACCTTCGTCCTCCGAGCTTGCAGTAACTTGGTGCTGGCTGCAACTCGGTTCATCTCCGAGCTCGCAGTAACTCGGAAGCTCTCTCTTCAGGGTTGGCATTGACTTGGAAGCCTCCAGTTTGGAAATCTTGTATAAGTTTGTGGCCGTGCCAAAAACGGGTATCAACACATGCCCCCTTGTTTTCGGCAAAACTTGTGTGTCGAAAACTAACTTGCCGATGTTTGTTCTAAGGACGATGTCAACACTCCATCGGCCATGTGTTTTCTAAGGGAGATAATTGTATATCGTCCATGTGTATTCTTAGGGCGATAATTACTTATCGGCCATGTCTTGTTCAGGCTTCTTGCCACAAGCTTGAGTGGTATCTCAGCTGATCCACCCTCCTTTCTTCATCTGCAGCATGGAATTCAGCGGGTAAGTAGCACACCATATTGATATCTATACCTTTTTGAATCAATTATTCTTCATCCTCTAAGGTGTGAATTGGACTTGAAGTCTCCTCGGACAAGAAGTTGAAACAAATGTCATGGACGATGTGACAAAAATTTTATCATCCTTTTCTGATGGTGTAGACGTCGCCGTAGTTGATGTAGAGGCAGATACGTTGTCTTTATGTTTAGGCCTCCATATTTTCTTGGTGAGTGGCACAGGCCGAATTTTATTGAACAATTCGTCCTCTTGCTTCTTTGTTTCCTGCTCCTTCTTCTCGCGGTTCCTCAGGCGCTGCAATCTTCTCTTCTGCGTCTTGGTCAACCCGGGAGGACACCATGTAGGCCGAGCATACTTATAATCCCTAGGCCTGGCCTTGCTTGTACTTGCTTGTAAGGCCCGATACGTGGTACTGTTCCAGATCTAGATGTTCCCATCTAGATCCAGGGACGAAGCACATATCGGTCCCACCGCGACATATGACGAAGTCAAATGCCCCGGATTTCCAACATGATATCACAACATTACAACTACAAGGATACAACATCTCATACAATCGGCATACAATTGCCTTAATACATTACATCAGCGGAAGGTACATGTGTGAGTACAAACTACAATCAAATGCCTAGTGGCAAAGAGAAAATCATCGATCCCCATAACCACACGGGTCCAGGCTCTCCGCCGGGATCCGCCTAACTAGTCGTCGTCGAGGCTCGGCGAAGGCGTCCAGAAGAAGGGTCGAGGTAGTAATCAACTGCAATGGCCGATCAGGCAAAACATAAAAGGGAAAAGAAAAGCAAGGGGGTGAGAATATATCAAAGTCTTGTAACTAACTTCTCACGGGTAAGATGGGGGTAGTGGTGAGGTTGCAGACGCACTAGCAATATATGAGTGGCTAACGGTCTATTTTAGAGTAAGATGAGAACCAAGCATTCGATGAGGAATCTCCTCCAAGAAGTCTTGCTATCAGCTACTTACGCAAACATAACACCTATCCTATCCTTGTCCTCCTCTTCGCATCCCGACGAAGAAGAAGCAGTCAAGGCACACACACATTGATCAAGTTATATTAAGATTATCTCAGTTGTTGTTGTCTATGAACAAGGAGTAGGTCTCAACTCGTCCATAACCGTGGACACGGCTTCTCGAAAAGATTTAACCCTACAGGGGTGTACCAACTTCCCATTACAAGGATCCGCACGCACGCCCATCTCTCTCAGTTGCTACCCATCATAGGCAACCATTTTATGATTTTGTTCCGGGAGATCCGAAACGACAGGTCCCTCTAGCTAACAACGAACAAATCCGGGTGGCCCCCAGGGAGTCGACATCCAATCCAAAAGCCGGCCGCACCCTCGGATCGGCCTCTTCCGTCTCAACAGGGTTTGGGTTACCGGGACACCTTACATGGGGCCGGGCCCTCGCCGGTCAAGGGTGGACCAACAAATAAACCAAGTCCTCACTGGTCCGGGTTGTTTTAAAGGATATCTGCTAGGAGCGACCCGACAGATATATATGCATGGTTTCAAATGGTAAATCAGCTCGGGCCACCTCTAGAAATGTTTGAAGCTAGGTAGGTAAGAAAAGGGGACCCCATAGTATCCCACACGCGGTTAGGCACGCTCGTCAAGAGACACAATACCCGTAGCTCGGGTCCTAGGTGACTCGAATGGAACAAAGCGTCGGGGCGGGATAGCCTAGACCTTCCATCCTTCGTCGAATATAGTCAACATTATAATAATCATTTCATTCACAAGAATATAATAATGTGATAGCCCAAACCAAGGAGTAACAGGAGGTAACAGTTGATAACATCCTAGCATGCATACTAAGAAGTGGCTGAGCAGCGAGCAATAGTAACATAGCCGAACAAGGTTTGCTGGGATGTGGAGGACATGGCTGTTTGGGTTTATTTGAGAGGCATGAATATAAAGTGGTAGGATCAAGCAATCGTTCTATCCTACACCTAGGCGCGAGTGATCTGAAATTTATAAGCATGATGTATGCTCCCCCTTACCTGAGGAGAAGACGAAACCGAAGGTGAATTCGATCGATCGCAAACTCGCATCGTCTCCGAACGTTCCCGCGGAAGCACACAAGAAGGAAACACTGGAAAAGGCAATTGACGAGCAAGTATCTATTACTACGGAGCAATCACGAGCAAGCATCAACAAGAAGGCAACACGAGACGTCGCACCTACCGTCGAGAGCGGTTACTAATAGGTTAAGTGGAGTACTCGTCACACACGACGATACCGCACATTTAGAAGGGTTCGAGTTGTTTAGCTACACAACATGAGCAAAGGTTGTTAACATGGCATCTGAAAGTTATAAGCATGATATATGCTCCCCCTTACCTGATGAGAAGACGAAACCGAAGGTGTAGTTGATCGCAAGCTCGCATCGTCTCCGAGAGGTACCCGTGGAAGCACACAAGAAGGAAACACTGGAAAAGGCAATCGATGAGCAAGCATCTATTACTACGAATCAATCATGAGCAAGCATCAACAAGAAGGCAACCTGAGACAATGCACTACGGTATCGCATCTATCGTCAGGAGCGGTTACTAACATGTTAAGTGGAGTATTCGTCACACACGACGATACCGCACATTTAGAAAGGTTCAAGTTGTTTAGCTACACAACATGAGCAAAGGTATTTAACATGGCATCTCACTAAAGCATGGCTTATCATACCAACATGACAAGGGGTAAAACATAAGATAAACTATCTATGCTAGTCAATTTTAGTGGGGCACAACCTAAACATGGCATACACTAAGTACCCCACGACAATGTAAGCATTTGGTACTGTTCTTCCCTAAACCATATTTTTGGTTGGTTAACAGAAGCAAACAATATCATAAACACAAAGTACATGGAATTCTAATCAATTTACATATAAAGAACACTCCAAACGGAGTTACGGTTAAAAAGATATAAGCAAAACAAGTTTGCAACACAATCTGCCAACATCCGGAAGCACACTTTAGAGCAACAATTAAACAAGCAAAAGGTTGCAAACATGCATAAAAATGATATGCAACTAAAGTAGACATGGCAGGCATGGCATGGCAAAAGGAATCATGCAAATAGGCATCATGAACAATTAATTATAGCCCAAGCAAAATGCAATAAAACATTACTGGTCTAGGACTTAGTGAAAATCAGGAAAACAGGGTAGAAACTGTTATATTCATGTTGTATAAACAGGAGAAAAACTATATGTAAATGTGCAGCAACATGCCATAGCAATAAATGAGCATGAAGTAGACATGATGATGATCAGGTACAAACAAGAGTCAAGGTCATAGGCATAACAGGTCAAAAGATATTAAGCAAGCAACATGGCATCGGAAAGTTACAGACTTAGTGAAAAACAGAGGTGGCTGTCAACAACAGCAGGATAACAACTTTGGAGCAAAACATATCTATGACCAGAAATGTAAACATGACAATGCAGTACATATAATGAAAGTAGACATGGCATAGATCAAAATGACATATTGCAATGCTCAATAGGATGCACGGTTAAAAAGATATAGGGCAGCAAAGTAGCAACTTTATATAAACAACAACACACTAACATCAGGGTAGCTACTTTGGAGCAAGAATTAATATAGCTGTAGAAGTCAAACATGGCAAGTGATTGCATAGGATTGAAGTAGACATGATGCTTAACAAGAATCAATGCAATAGGTCATGGATGTGTCACAATATTCAACCAAAGTTGCAATAAAATAACAGCAGCAACACATGACATAAAGTAATAGCAGTTAACAGTATGATTCCCACTTCAACAGTGATTAACAACATCAAGATGGCCTCAAATCAAAATTCTCACAAAAGATGGATTGAAGTACACACAATTCTGAAATTTTTTCCTTTTGGGCGCAACGTCATCCGGGCTACGGTTTACTCGCAATTCTACTCAAAAAAATGAATCAACAACACAATATTCCTAGACTTTGTGAAATTCGCAGGGGCTAACAGAAAAATAAAATGAAAGGGCCTCACCATGGGCTCGGCCCATCTGGCTTGGAGGCTGGCGAGGTCTGCTCGGGCTGGCGGCCTGGGCTGGCTTGACCTGGGCTGCAGTGGCGTGTTGGGCCAGGGAGGGGAGGCCAGCCGGGCTGCCTGGACGAGGCCTGCCCATGGCGGCGGCACCCTGGCTCGGGTCGCTCCCGGCCGCGCGCGGCGGCGGCGCTGGTCGTCGGTTACGCGCCGGCGAGGCGGCGACTTCCCTCCGGCGAGATGGGCGACGAAGGGACGGTGGAAGCGCGGATCCGGTGGCTAGGGAGGCGGGGCGACACCGGTGAGCTCCCGGGGCGGACGAGCTCGGGCCGGCCATGGCCTCGGCCGGCTGGAGCTACGGCGTGGCGGCGCCTCCTGGTGCGAGGCCTGCGAGAGGAAGAGGAGAAGGGTGAGAGGGAGGAGAGGGAAGGAGAGAGAGGAAGGAGGGGCGCGTGAGGAGGAGGTGGAGCGGAGGCTCGCCGGCCGGAGTCGGGCGGCGGCTACTCTACGGGCTGGAGAGAGAGAGAGGAGAGATGGGATTGGTGGGGAGCTCCCTGGGTCGTCGGATCGCGAGATTTGACGGTCCAGGATGGATCTGGCTGGAATTTGGGCAAAAAAATAGAATAAATGCAAAAATTGGGGCAAATCTGGGGGTGTGGCTGTAATTTTGGCTTAGGGGAAACCCTAGAAAGGGGTGGGAGAGTCATGGTCTTTATATATCCTAGGTGGCTGGTAGTTTGCAAAAACATCCCCGGTTTTTCTCTCGCGCGCGCGGTGTTTACGTTTCTGACCTCCGGGGGTCCGCAGGACCTCCGATTCGGGTAAAAATTCGAACTGCGCGATCAACGCGTAGAACCGGCGGCATTCACCTCACGCTGGAACCGTTCCGAGAACACTCTCCGGCGCGCTATAAAAATAACCCGTTTAATTATTTAACGGGGTTTTCGTTCCATTGGCAACATACTAGTCTGGTGCGGGTTTTCGCGATGGTGATCGGGCGAAACCCGGTGTCGCAATGGTCGAATGTTAGGGTGGAAAGGGTGGGTCTCGTCCGGTACGAGATAAGAGGGGGGGGGGTAATCGCCGATCGATAAATCGGGGATGCAAACACCGCATACAAATCAGACAATCAAACAATTCACATCGAAAACAAAATTTTTAATTTTTGTGAAATATGGGCTGTTACATTGCTTCATGATCATTGGCCATGGGGCCTTGCGGAATAACCAGCATATCCTTACTCGGAGCAACATTGCTACTCGGAACAACACTGCTACTCGGAATCGCATCACTACTCCGAACAACACTGTTACTCGGAATAGTAGCTGCACTATTGCTCGGAATAGCCGAACTATTGTTACTCGGTTTGACCGAGTTATCACTACTCACCTTTTCAACACTTGGTGTCTTGGGACGCCAAACTTTCTTTTTGGCCTTCTTTGAATAGTTTTGCACTGGCCGGTTGAAACCATTGTTCAAATGGCCTTGTGTAGGGTAAGGGAATTTGTCATGAGAGGACCCCCTAGGCGCTGCCCAACCGGGATAAAAAGCAAACAGGGCCTTTGGGGGCTGCCCCCACTCCTTGTTGAAGTCACCCGAGTAATATGGCGCACAAAAGTGTGGCATCACCCATGGTGCTGATACCCACGACTCACATGGCCTTGCATGACACTGAGATCATTTTTTGGGAGATAATCATCTTCGGTGCTTCAAACGTATCAAAACTTGGCTTGTTTTTCTTGTGCTACGCTTTGGCTTCATTATTCTTCCACTTGTCGACTTCTAGATTTTTGGGCTTAACAAATCTTGCACAAGCCCTGTCTTGCACTGGCGATTGCCCCCCGAGTAACCCGGAACGTACTGACCGAGTGGTTTGTAACTCGGAAGACTTCCCCGACTGAGTGCTTTGTAACTCGGAAGATCCTCCTGACCGAGTGCTTTGTAACTCGGAAGAACCTCCTGGCCGAGTGATACTGTGAGGAAGATAGTTCTCTCACTTCTCGTTGGTTACCCCAAGTGGAAGGTGAGATGTAGCGTAGCAGCAGATTTCCCTTAGCGAAGATGCTAAGGTTTAGGATCGACCAGTAGGACTCCGAGAGATACAAGAAGGTGGTAAAGTGAACAATGCCGCAGTTTACACCTCAGGGTTGCTTACTTCACCTGGACCTGCACACACAGCAAATAACTTTGCTCCCAACGAGTACAAATGAGTTGTAAATTCCTCCGGCCTTGCTGTTTACAAAGGATCAACGCAAGAGATAATAATAGTGGCAACTGAAAGTAAATTGAAGATGTAAACAATGGTGGAAATATGGACCGGGATCCCATGACGTTCTCTAGTGATGTCTCTCTCCCAAAAGATGATAAAAGTGCTAGCGAGGTAAAAAAATCACAGCTGGGCAATTGACAGGATTATAAACGCACTGCAATGCTAACTATGATACAAAAGAAAGGAAGAGGCTCAAAAGCAATGGGCAGTACGCCAAGGTAAGTAGACCGAAATCAATCTGCATCTACTACGAATCATCCACCTTGAGATATCTATCCAGAACATCTCGCTGGTATTAAGTTGCGAATCCCTCCCAAAGTGTAAACTCAAAGCAACAGACAACTGCATTAAAAGAACTATGCGTAAAGTAAACAATCCTTGCACCCGCAAGTACAAGAACCGTTGTTTTATCCCTGGTGGCAACAACACATCCCCTAGTCTCATGTTTGTCACTCAAGCTAGACATCAGGGGGCTGAACCCACAATCAAGCATAAAACTCCCTCTTGGAGTTGCATCAAATCACTTGGCCAAAGTAAAATACGGCAATGAAGAACATGCAAGAATTAACTAAAGAACACAAATATAAAAGAGAACCAAATATATTACTCATCACAATCTGAACATAGTCTCATAATCCATCAGATCCCAGCAAACTCAGCATAGCAACACAGAAAGTTAGAAAGGTGCCTCGATCATGTGAGGCAGCTCAGGAGGTCTCGAAATTGGAAGCACAAAGAGGGGAGGAGAACATCACATAGCTATTGGTCATGGACCTATGGTCCAAGATGGACTACTCACAGCACATCCGGGAGGCGTCCATGGTGATGGATGGTCTCCCGGAGGGGGTTCCTCCTTCTGGCAGGGTGCCGGGACAGCTTCTCCTGGCAGCCCCGATCTTGAAACGGCGACGGCGGCGGTACAGAGAGGAGAACAGGAATAGAAGATCGATATTAGGGGTTTCCTCCGCGGGGGCTAAATATAGGCCAAAGGGGGCACCGAGAGGGGCCACAGGGCAGCCAGGAGGCCTCCTGGCGCGCCCTAGGGTGGGGCCGCGTCAGGGACTCTCCTGGGGCCCTGGTGGGTCCACTCCCTTCCATCTTCGGTTCTTCGGGAAGCTTCCGGGACACTGATTTTTTATATAATTTTTCCAGGATTTATTTGGCACTTTTAATGGCCGGAAAACCTGAAATATAAAAATAGCAGAAAACATGAACTAGCAACTGGGTGCACTGAGTTAATAGGTTAGTCCAAATATGATCAAAAGTGTATGAAAGTTCAAGAAAAACATGGCAAAGTCACACAAATCATGCATGGAGCAAGCAGAAATTATTGATACGTTTGGGACGTACCACCGAGTAAACTGTAACTCTGGATGCTTTCCTGACTCGGGTCGTTTGCCCTGCCGAGTAATAGCTAACTCGGATGCCCTCCTTTTCCGAGCTGCATTCAACTCGCCACTTGATTCTAGAGCACCACTCAAACTTTTAGGGTTCCTAATGGTGATCTTGATTGTCTCTCCACCTCTGGGTTGCTTGTCAATTGTCACGTGCCTCCCCAAGCTCTTGTTGCCATCCTTTTCCTTTCTGGACTCGCCAATGACCACATTACTCTTGTTAGCTAACTTGGCTATGTCCGGCCGAATTGAAACCTTCTTTCCTTCCAACTCCATGGTGTTCATATGGAAGGGTTGCTTGTCAACCTGCATCTCAGAAAAACTCAATCGTCCGTCGTTGATGGCCGATTGGATATGTCTCCAGAAAACATTGCAGTCATTAGTAGCATGAGAATAAGAATTATGATACTTGCAATAAGCGCGCCGTTTCAGCTCATCAAATGGCGGTAAAGTGTGAGAAATCCTAATCATCTTTGGCGTGCAACAAAGCATCAAAAATCCTGTCACACTTGGCTATATCAAAGGTAAATTTTACCTCCTCATCACGATTCTTGCGAATCGGCTTAAGAGGATCACACGCAAATGGTTTAGCATTTGAAGAACAAAAAAATTCAGTGGTATACACATCGGCATCATCATCCGAGTCAACTTGATTATCAATGGTGTTGGCCCGACTCCTATTTATCCGATGCATATCCTTTGCCTCATTAGCTCGGCTTTCTTGAACTAGAGATCTTTCCAAGACTTGGCCGACACTCATGAACTCGTTTCCTTCCAACTTTTCTTTCAAGTGGGATCTTAAGCCATTGAGAACCAAGTTGGCCATATCACGCTCTGTCATCGCCACACTATAACACTGGTTTCTTGTGTTCCTAAATCTTTTGATGTATTCGGAAACCGACTCATCATGCCTCTATTTAACCGATGTAAGATGGGATAATTTTAGATCCACTTCTCCGGTATAAAAGTGCTCATGAAATTTCTTTTCTAAGTGGAACCGAGTATGTATAGAGTTAGGAGCTAAAGATGCAAACCAGGAGAAATCAGTACCAGTTAAAGATAATGAGAACAAGCGCACTTTATGATGTTCATGATTGGCTTCGCCTAACTGAGCTAGGTACTGACTAATATGCTCCCATGTTGACTTGTCATCCGCCCCATTGAATTTAGAGAACCTGGGCACTCAGTAACCAGGAGGATATGGCTGCAAGTCAAAGTACTCGGGATAGTCATTGGTGTAATTTCTCGGTTTTGGCATGAAACCAAATCTCTCATAAGCCATCTGGTCCAATTCTCTCTTTAATTTGGACGCTATATCTTCCATGGTGGATGATTGGGCCAAAGTAAGAGAAGAACTAGCCATAGGGCCAGTTTGCATCGAAGGTGCCGAGTTGTAACTCGGCGTTGATAAGCTTCCCATGTTGGCTGCTTGACTCGGCTGTCTAGCCGAGTAAGGCGCACTTTGAATAGGAGTTGGGAACGGTATAGCAGATGTGATTTGATTCTCTCTATTTTGGCTCACCGGTTGTATATCCGATGGACGACCTGGTGGCGTGTTTTCCCTAGCCTTACTATGTTCCGTCACGAGCTCATAGACATTAGTAGTACCTTGCGCAACATAGTATTGGATCTCAGCTATTTGTTCAGGGGAGAAAAGGTTTTTGCTTACAGCGGGTTTTTTGATTTCGACGTTCAGAGGCATGTACTCTGTATTTGCAACCGGCGAGATCACTCCTTGCCGATCTTTCTTGAAACTTGCGAGGTACAATTCCTCATCTTCCTCATCTTTCTTCCGCTGTAGCTCCTCAATCTCTACCCTGCGTTGTTTCCTCCATGCAATTAGGCCTTGGCGTTGTTCTTCGGACAACTCCTAGAGAATTGGCTTGATGATGTTGTCGGTGTTGATCTCTGCTGACTTGGACATGATTGATGATGATGATTCTTGAAACTTTGTCCCCAGCGGAGTCGCCAAAAAGTGTGTTGACGCTAAAACGCGCCTTAACACGAACACGTCACGTGTACCCGCGGCGCCGAGGGAGATGCTCCGCAGCTCGCACCGTGGGAGGCCTGCCGGAAGCGCGATACGCAAGACAGTCCGGCGGGCTCTTTTGACACCAAACGCCCCAAGCCCTCGGGAGGGACCCCGTCAGAGAACTCAGCGATGATTGGCTGCTCCAAGTCGTTCTGAACGCCCTTGGAACCTCGTGGATCTCCTTCCTGTAGAACAAGAAAGAGACGAAGAGCGAGAGGTAGAAGATACATAGGGAGAGGGATAAAAGTTAGGGTTTGTAGCGTTGTTTCGATTGATTGTGTTGTTGTTTTCAATCGGCCGTCACATCATTATATGAGGGGGTTGGTCTTCCCGTGCAAGGCAAGGACTCGGACTAGTCTTCCCACACAAGAAAAGAGGTCGGGATCCCTTCCAAATTGTCAACAAAGAGGAACTCGAAATCCTTTCCAAAACCGGCACTGCCTGATCTAACTCGGATGTGTTCGACAAAATATTACTTCCGAGTTATCCGTGTTCAGGTGCGATCGGCGCTTTCCGCTTCAGAGTTGGAACCACTCGGTAAGAGCACTCGGTAACACCACTCGGTAAAACCACTCGGTGAAGACACTCGGTAAAACCACTCGGTATGTATCTCCGACTTGGCTATAGCTCGGTATTCACTTCAGAGTTGGAACCACTCGGTACCCTATGGCTTCCGAGGTGACCCAACACATTTTGATTTGCCAGTAATGAGTAAAAGCACTCGGTAAGCACTCGGCAAAAGCACTCGGTAAAAGCACTCTGTACACTATGGCTTCCGAGTAACGAGTAACTCGGCACATTTTGACTTCCGGGTAACAAGTAATTCGGTTCTGGCTTCTGAGTAACAAGTAACTCGGTTCACTTGTAGCTTCCGAGTAGCGATTGACTCGGTATGTTCTTAGTTTTCCGAGCTAGCAGTAACTCGGTAACCTTTGTCGTCCCAGCTAGCAGTAACTCGGTGCTGGCTGCAACTCGGTTCATCTCTGAGCTAGCAGTAACTCGGAAGATCTCTCTTCAGGGTTGGCATTGACTTGGCAGCCTTCGGTTTGGCAATATTGTATAAGTTTGTGGCCGTACCAAAAATGGGTGTCAACAGAATCATCTCCCCCACAGTAGCTCCCAAGATTGGCGTAAAGCCGACTTTAGGGCAATCTTCTTTGTGTTTCCCAAAATATGATTTATCAAAAAAGGAGTTTTTGAAGGCGAGCCGCCAGTTCCTCCACGCATTGTAGCGGTTCTTAATGAATATATACGTTGGACACGAGATCCACCGGTTCGTAAAATCGAGGCTTCGCCCGCCCATTTAGTCATGTCATGCGGGGAGATCAAGGAAATCCCATTTATTACGCCATCTATATATATATATACACACATATACCGCACTGCAGTATTTTCGCAAAGAGAACCGCACCGCTGAATTCGGAGCACTGCAGTTCAGGTAAAACAGAACCGCATGCACCGTTTTCGCTTCAACTTTTTAACCGTTTGTCGGAATTGAGCGAATGATACACCGTTGGATTCGTATGGAAAAGGAGCATCTTCCGTATGTTGAACACTTCCCCCGATTCTTCACGGATTAAGAGCAGTTTTGAAAATGGTGCGGCGACCCACTTTCACAGCTGCAGTTTTTTCGCGATTTCTCTTTAACCGTTCATTGGAATGATGCAAATGATATACAGTTGGAAAGATATCGATCAGGCGCTCCATCCATATGTAGAAACCTTTGTCTAATTCGCTACGGATTTGAGAGAAATCTAGCCGCAAAAAAACGCCGCAACTCTATTTTTCGTTTTCGGATCTTGTAGAGAGTAGAACTTTTTAACCGCTTGTCCGATCGATGAGTATAATACACCGTTGGATTCGTATGGAGTAGTAGATTAATCCATATGTTGAACACTTTTCCATATTCCACAGGGTTTTGAAGTAACTTAAAAAACGGTGTTGCTGCCCTCTTTTGGACAGCGGGAGTTTTCGCGTAAATTCTTTTGTTTCATTCGTCCAATTGATGCAATTGATAAACCATTGGATAGCTATCGTCGAGGAGCTCCATTTGTATGTAAAACACATCCTCTAATTCCTTACGGTTTAAAAGTTGTGTCGATTTTAGTAAATCGCGGAACTCCGTTCTTCACGGACCCGTGAATCGACCAGGTGAACTGCATTCGCCGGGCAACCGCACTGCATTATCGCCAGACGGAACGCACGTGTTTTTCGCGGAACAAAAAAATCGGCGAGTGAACTGCATCCGCGGGGCACCCGATTGCATCCGACAGACAAGCGCACTGCATTATCGCAAGACAGAATTGCGCGTGTTTTTCGCGGATCCGAAATCGGGGAAGCGAACTGCATCCGACTGGCAACCGAAATGCAATGTCGAACAGAGAGAACTGCACACTTTTCTGTGATTTCCTTATCAGTTTTTTGCAATTCACTTCGTATAAAGCAAATCACGACACATATCAAAATGAACCGCATGATTTTTTTTGTATAACAGATACGTACAACGAACGCATCCGCTCACCAAGTGCACTACAATTGTCTACCTAATTGAATGATATAGTAGTTTGCAAAGCTAATCTCGAGCTCGACGCTGGCTGCCCGCCGCTGTACAGGTCCTGCCTGATCCATCGACGGGGAGGGGCGCATGGTCGCATGGGAGGGCGAGCGGGGACGGTGGCCTCCACAAGTAACGGTCACGGGGAAGAGCGACCTCCGGTGGAACTCGTCGTCCTCCTCCGGGCGGCCGCGAGAACGGCGGCCCAAGCATCCACGCCGGGTGTGCGGCCAGAGTGAAGAGCAGCTGGAGAGAGATGGCGCCTCCCCTGAGCGACTTTGCTCCATGCGGCGACTGGTTCGGTGGCACGCGGCTGGGGCATATCCTATCGAGGATCCGCCGGGGATCTTGGGAGCCTCGCCGTAGAAGGATCCGCCGTCGAGAAGCGGGATCTGGCGACAGAAAGTCTGGCATCAGCGGCCGCCACCGACGCAGATGCGCTGGAGCGGCGGGATCCCGAGGATGGTGAGCTCGAACGCGCATCGACCGCGGCTGTGCGGGTCCAGGCGGGACGGCAACGCTAAATGCCGGTCACGCCAGATCCGACGCCGGTAGGGGGCACGGTGGTGGGGAAGCGCGGCGTGGACGGGATCCAGTCAGCTGCTTCGCTGTGGAGGCGCAGCCGGTGGCAGTAGAAGGTGGACGAGGATCTGGGCGAGGCAATGGTAGAAGGTGGATGGGGCGGCGGTGCAGATCGGCGGTGGGGCGGCGCGGCGACGGTAGAAGGTGGAGGGGATCGGGGAAAGGTGGAGGTAGGAGACCGAGGTCGTGGGAGGAGTTGGTGCTGTGCCGTCGGGTTGGTGGGGTGGGGTGCTGTTTTTTTTGGGTTATTAGGCGGTTCGGTTAGTTGGACGGGAGTGTGCGGATTCGATTAGGGTGTTGTCAGAATAAGAGGTAGTGTTGTTATATATATATATTCTAACAACACTACCTCTTATTCTGACAACACCCCACGAACCGACCAGACCAAACGCACCGCACCGCACGGCACATAAAAAAACAGCCCCACCAACCCCACCACTTCTTCTCTCCTCCACCAACCCCACCTCGTGCGATCCCCACTTCCTCTCCCCACGCCTCCACCTCCATCGTCCAGTGCACGTCGACACCCACCCGCACCGGCCGCCGCCTCCACCTTCATCTCGCGTTGGACCGCCTTCCACACCTTCATCTCGCGCCGGCCGCCACTCCCCGCCTCTATCCCCACCTTCATACCGCGCCGCCCCCACCTCCACTGGAGCCCGCCGGCGGCAGATCCAAACGCCCCTATGGCGGCGGCAACTCCGGCATGACCGGCTCTTGAAACCTCATCGGTGACGGGTCCCCTCGCAATGAAGCGGCCTCCTTCCGGGTCTCTAGATCGAGATCCACTCGATCCCATGGTAGCTGGAGAGGACCCAGACGCCATCTCCGTGCAGGCCACGGCGGCCGCGGGATCCAGCTCCCATCTACCAGTCCATGGTGCCCTCCTCGACCCGTCCGGCGAGGATCCAGCCGCCATCTCCCCCAACCATGGAGGCCTCCACGCCCCGCCCCGGCAAAGATCCAGGCTGCTGCTGGTGTGGAACGCCCGCACCACTCCTTCAGATCCTCATGTGGTGCACGCCATGGCGAGGACAGAGGCGACGACATGGCGCGGTTTTGGTAGCCTGGGCGTTCAGGTCACGCCGGACCGGAGCTCCTCCCCCCGTGCATCTCGGTTTTGCAAATTCTTTTGTAATTTTTTTTGCAGTTTGTTTGTTGTGTAGTTTAGATATCTAGCCGCCTCCAAGCAGCCATGTAGTGCTCCCGTTGTAGTCTAATCATTTTTTCACTTTGCTGTTCTTCAATGTGTGTGAACAAAATTATAATAATTATTTATAAATATTGAGATGAAGCAATTCGGTTCATTTGCTGTTCTTCAATGCGGTTCATTTTTTCAGTTTAATTTTTTGTGCGTTTTCAGATCTCTGTTGTTCGTCTTAGCAAACAATGCTGTAAAAATTCTTATTTTTGTGTGTGTGGCTTGCTCTGTAGTTCATTTGTTCGTTTCTTTCGATTCAATCCTGATGGTTTTGTGGCTGGGGTGAACTACAGTGAGGATTATGGCACAAAAAAGATGAATTGTAAACAAGGATGCAGTTCTTTTGTATTAAATTTTCGTGGACTAATTTAAAATTCGGAAGAAATAACAATGCAGTTCTGATGTATTACATTTTTTGCTCGAAGTGAACTACAGTACATCATATGCGGCGGTACTTTTTCATATGCATGCGATTTAGAATTTCAGATGCATTTATAAAAAATAAATGCAGTTCACTAGCCTCGTACTTGCGCTCGTTGATAAAAATATATGTTAAAAGTTACAAAAACAAGTGACGTTCCCTCTGTCGATAAATGCAACCTGTATCGCCCGAATGCAGTTCACTACGTCGATTCTGGGTCCGTGAAAAATACGCGTATTTCTCTTTGCCATGCGAAAAAATCATGTGTAGTTCTTTCTGTTGACAAATGCAATCGGGTGCTCCGCGGATGCAGTTCACTCGCCAATTTTTTGTTCCGCGAAAAACATGTGCGTTCTGTCTGGCGATAATGTAGTGCGGTTGCCCGGCCAATGCAGTTCACCTCGTCGATTCCGGGTGCGCGAAGAATGGAGTTCCGTGATTTACTAAAATCGACACAACTTTTAAACCATAAGGAATTAGAGGATGTGTTTTACATACAAATGGAGCGACTCGATGATAGCTATCCAATGGTGTATCAATTGCATCAATCGGGCGAACGAATCAAACGAATTTAAGGAAAAACTCCCGCCGTCCAAAAGAGGGAAGCAACACCGTTTTTTAAATTACTTCAAAACCGTGTGGAATATGGAAAAGTGTTCAACATATGGATTAATCTACTACTCTAGATGAATCCAACGGTGTATCATACGCATCGATTGGACAATCGGTTAAAAAGTTCTACTCTCTACAAAATCCGAAAACACAAAACAGAGTTGCTGCATTTTTTTGCGGCTAGATTTCTCTCAAATCCGTAGCAAATTAGACAAAGTGTTCTACATATGGATGGAGAGCATGATTGATATCTTTCCAACGGTATATCATTTGCATCGTTCCGATGAACGGTTTAAGAGAAATCGCGAAAAAACTGCAGCTGTGAAAGTGGGTCGCCGCACCATTTTCGAAACTGCCCTTATCCCGTGAAGAATCAGGGAAAGTGTTCAACATACGGAAGATGCTCCTTTTCTATACGAATCCAACGGTGTATTATACACTGAATTCAGAAAAACGGTTAAAAAGTTGAAGAAAAAACGGTGCATGCGGTTTTGTTTTACCCGAACTGCAATGCTCCGAATTCAGCAGTGCGGTTCTCTTTGCGAAAATACTGCAGTTCGGAAAGTTGTCAGAATAGTTATTCTGACATCGATGTCAGAACAGACCGGCTGTATATATATATATATATATATATATATATATATATATAGCCCAACTTTCATTTGCTCAATTCCTGCGCTCACACCCTCTGCTTTCCTCATCTTCTTCCTCTTGCCTGGTCTGCTCCTCAAAAGCTCGAAGACGTCCATAAGCGAGGTATTATACGATGCACATCGAGCTCGATCTTCACTGCATCGATCTTCGCCTTTCGATTGCGGGACCATGCTGCTTTCATTTACTCGATCCGTAAGTGTTTTTCCTCAAATCTAGCATTTTTCCTTTGTCCAAAGATTCGAAGCCTTTCGATTCATCCCCTTTAGAGAATTTCCAAACCTAATCGTGATTTCCTTCACGATTTACCTGATTAGTGGGATGGGAAATAATCTTCACATATATGGTTTTAATAGATCCATTCCCCATGCTTGTGCCAATCCAGTTTTTTAGAGTATCTTGTACTTATAATCTCTACACAACAATTATTCCACTTTTTTGAAGTTTTTTGTCGGGACCCGGGGTTAGCGTATGCAAGCCTCGCTACAACACAATCATATGGAGAGCCGAGAACCGTACCCACTTGTCTAAGCAGACAAGGCCAAGCACAGAACGTTCTCGGAAAGCATCGAACGTGAGGGGCATCCCATCCAGGCCGGATGATCAACTGAAATGGGTCCTCATCGTCCGCACACAAGTCTAAATGATATGGGTGATGAACTCCCATACTCATAGACAAGTCGCCTCAACCATACTATCGATTGTATTATAACCCTTACATAGACTTACTCCAGCCCGATCACTTAGTCGGGGTCTAGGGCGGGCTCGATCATACATCAAAGTGTGCACGAGACAGAGTCTCGAACAATCGCATCGCGATGCCCCAAGCTGCACACATCTAAGGGCCACTTGGTGTATAAAAGACCGCCAGCCAGATCACAACTAAGGTCTCGAAAACCCATACTAAGACATGCATGTTATAAACATACACGCAGCACACATGCCTTGTATGAACAGCAGGTATCATTGCAATTCTCTACAAAGTATACATCTTTATTAATAACTCTTACAGAGTGCACACAGAGATCACAAGCATGTGATCCAACATTACAACAGACAAGCGGAAGCAAAGTAGGTCTTAGTACAGACAAGTTTAACAAATGGCTTAGAGAAGCCTTATCTAAAAACAAGCCCTCCACGAGGGAACCAGTCGTCTGACTGGGACTACACTAGCTGGGTCTTGGTCTGAGTCTTCATTCTTCGAGCTTCGGTTAAAAGCCACCATCGGGGTCGGTGGGTTCATCTAAAACATAGATTAAGCAAACGTGAGTACAAAATCGTACTCAGCAAGACTTACATAGGAGCTATACTACTCATGCACATGTATCAAGGTAAAGGGAGGTGGGGTTTCACTTGCAGAAGTGCCATCTTTGACTTGGCTAGTCCTGAACTACGAGTACCAGACTTGAGGTAAGAAGCGTACACGAGTCCACTACATCTCTTCAACCAATACACCACTATGGTTACTTCCTCGACTTCCCCACGAGAAGCACACCATAGCACTCGCGCTTATCTTGGTGTGTTTTAGAAGTATCCGGTTCAAATTGTCTAATGACCAAGCTAAGCTTTCCAAGCAGTCCTTAATCGCGGACGCGGCTATTCGAATAGTTTTGTTAACCCTGCAGGGGTGTACCGCTACACACACGTGTCATCAGTTACCGCCTTTTGCATGTCACCGTTCAAGAGGTGACAGCGAGGATGCCACCACAACACTTCGCCCACAGCTCCGTTCTAGTCCAGAGAGTCGCCTATCTGAGGGGGATCCGTATGGAAGTCCGGCCGAGGTTCCAGTACAGCCTCAAACGATGTGTGCAGGGTCCCAAGCCGGTCTTGAAAAGCCGTTCATCCACTTCGCAGACCGTGCCACAGCCCTACCAGAACTCCGAACTATTGCGACTCTTGGGGTTCGAACGGGGTGAGGTACTAGGATGAGAGGGGTCAGTGAGCCCAATGTGTGGTTGTACTCTTCTTCTTGGATCACCACACAAGAACTCGGACTTAAGGCGGTGTTCAACGAGACAACCCACTGTGTACTCCTACACAACCTCTCATCGTTCACCTTGTATTAGGGTGGATTCACCAACACATTTCACTTTCATCAACACCATGTTTATCATCATCCCGACTCACATCATAAGCAACCTCATTGTACCACTAAGCATGCAATAAGCAATAACAGTTGCATGGGCTACATGATATCAACCAACTCCTACATCTGCTAGGATTGTGGTTTGCTTACTACTGTGACAAGATGATAGGTCATGCAAAGGATATGGGTTCAACTATGCGGTAGAAACGTTATCATGGTGATCATCCTAAACAATGCATAAGCGAGACATGAGAGGGAAGTGGGATTTTATCGACATGATCAATGGGGGTTTGCTTGCCTTGCTGACGAGGTTCAGTCACGGGGTCTTCAACGAAGGGGGTGATCTCGGATTCCGGCTCCACTTCTATCACCAAATTGACAATCATAGGATCAACATAATGTACAATGCACAATCACATGAATGAGATTGAAATGGTGATGTTCAAGGTACTGATGTGTTGAGGATTCCATTTAAAAGGAGTATATTGCATTTGAAATGCAAATTCAAACTCCATTTGATTTATCGATGAATTTCAAATGCATTTGAATGCATGAAAGTTCATTTGAAAAGTTTGATCATGAAGTGATGTTGTATAGTTGAAGTAATGTCTCTGATGTGTGGATGAATCCATTGGAATTTAAGGGTGTTGCAAAATCATTTCCAAAATCACTCCAAATTTGAATTTGAAAAGGATCCATATGCATGTTTGCTACTGTTCACCCATTTTAAAATGGTCAAACATGAAAACAAATTGCATATTCATAATCCTTGTATTTTGATGATAATTTTAGACATATTATTTGTCAGATTTTGAGTTAATATGAATTTTCTATGATTTATTGAAGTTTTGGCCATTTTCTGTAATTTCTGGAATTATTAAAAAGATTTAAAAATCTTTGCTGCGTTAGCATGATGTCATTGTGACATCAGGGGGGGCTGACTGCTGGGACCCATCTGTAAGTCTCAGAGGGTTAAACCCGTGGTTAATTTAAACAAGCAGAGGGATTAGGGGGCCTGGCCCCACTGGTCAGTGGCCCATGGGTTAGGATTAGTGGTGGGGTTAGGATTAGGGTTAGGGCTCTAATGGCGAGTTCGCCGGAGACTGGCCGGGGAGTTCGCCGGACTTGGGAAAAAGGGAACGGGGTGGGTTCTGGAGGGCACTGCCGGGCTCAGCGCAAAGCCGCGCATTGCGTGGTGCCAACGGGGGTTCAAACAGGGGCTCTGGGGCGCGACTACGTCGACGAGCGACGGCAGCTGGGCTCGGACCTCGCCGGAACTGCGCGAGAGGGCTCGGGAGGAGGTGGGAATAGGGTCAAACGGACTAGCAGCTCACCGTGAGTTGCATGGAGGAGACGGCGGAGCTACGGAGTGCTTGACCGCGGTGAATTTGAGCTCGAGCTCGTCGGCGGCCGGCGGTGAAGACGACGAAGGGCGCGGCGTCTGTAGAGCACGCCAGCCCGATTAGTCGCGCATGAAGACGAAGGCGTCGTCGAGGAGTCTTCTGGACATCTGGTGCAGCTCGAGGAGGACGACGGCCACGCAGGCTCGACGGCGGTGCTCCGGCGTGCGCTCGGGCGGCGAACAAAACGGCGAAGGGAGAGGGGGGAGATGATCCAGAAGAGGGAGAATGCGTGCGGGGAAGAAAGAGCAGTTGCGTGGCGCGTTTAGGGGCAGAGGGGAGGGCTAGAAGAGCCAGGGCGTCGCGGTGGCATCGCCGGGGTCTCCTCTGCTCCAGCGAGCAGCATGGAGGGGCGGGGTGGAAGACGACAAGGCTTCTCGGGTGGGCTGGGCCGGCTAGGGGAGTTGGGCCTCGCCTGAGGCGCCAGGTAAGGTCCTTCCCTTCTGTTTTTCTCTTTTCTTTTTATATTTTCTGTAAATTGATTGACCTAGCTATTTAAAATAGCTAGGCAATTTATTAAATGCCAACATTTTTTATATGGCCTCATTAAAGCTATAGCTAGCCACTTATAAAATTTGACACTTTTTAAAATTCAAAACATTTGAATTTTAAATCAAATAGGGATTCTTCTAATTTTCCAAGGCACTGTTTGAAAATTAGAAAATTCCATGAGCATGGGATTGATCCCAAACCACTTTTAAAATGATCAGCATCATTTATAGGAATTTTCCAAATATTCAAAAGATTTTTGGAAAAAGATTTTTATCTGGCCATTTGAATTAATTTCTCAGGGCTTTCTTTTCCCCAATTTTGAATTTTCTTTTGAATTTTTTGCATGATGCAAAGGACACTCAAATCTTAGCACTTACCCTAGTTGGGGTTGTGACAACTCGCCCCCACTCAAAAGAATCTCGTCCCGAGATTCAGAAGTCTTCGGGAGGAAGGAGGGGTACTCGGCACGGAGACGGTCTTCTCTTTCCCACGTGGCTTCTTTCTCTGAGTGATGAGACCACTGAACTTTCAGAAACTTGATCTTCTTTCGGCGAGTGACACGCTCTGCTGAATCAAGAACACGAATAGGGTATTCTTGATAAGAAAGGTCATCTTGGAGATCAAGCGTTTCATGGTCGACTTCGCGGATGGGGTCCTTGAAGCAACGCCTGAGTTGTGACACATGGAATACATCATGTACTCGGGAAAGGTGCGGGGGTAGTTCAAGTTGGTAGGCAACTTCTCCACGTTTAGCAATAATGCGGAAAGGTCCGATGTAACGTGGGGCCAATTTGCCTTTGATACCGAAACGTTGGGTTCCCTTCACAGGAGTAACCCGAAGGTAAGCCTTCTCATCCAGATTGTAGCTTTCTTGCCTATGATGACGATCATAGTAGCTTTTCTGACGAGACTGGGATGCTTTCAATTGATCACGAACAATGCGAACTTGCTCTTCTGCTTCCTTGATCATATCCGGTCCAAAGAATTGTCTTTCACCGGTTTCTGACCAGTTTAGGGGTGTTCGACATCGTCGTCCATAAAGGAGTTCAAAAGGAGCCATGTTCAGACTAGATTGAAAACTATTGTTATAAGCAAATTCGGCAAATGGAAGAGAATTCTCCCAATTCTTTCCAAATGAGATATCACAAGCTCTGAGCATGTCTTCAAGAATTTGGTTAACCCTTTCGACTTGACCTCTAGACCGAGGATGGAAAGCCGTACTAAAGGAGAGATGAGTTCCCATAGCATGTTGGAAGCTTCCCCAAATTCTAGAGGTGAAAAGGCTACCACGATCAGAATTGATTTCCAAAGGAACACCATGAAGGGATACAATTCTAGAGACGTACAAGTCCGCTATCTGGCTAGCAGTTATAGACTCGCGAACCGGAAGGAAGTGAGCAACTTTGGAAAGCCTATGACAACGAAGATGGCATCGTTTCCTTTCTAGGTTTTTGGAAAGCCGGTGATGAAGTCCATACCGACTTTGTCCCATTTCCACTCTGGAATAGGCAAAGGTTGAAGTGTGCCAGCAGGCCTTTGATGTTCTGCCTTAATGCGACGACAAACATCACATTCGGCAACAAATTGAGCAATGTCTCTCTTCATCCTAGTCCACCAAAATCTCTGGCGTAGATCTCGGTACATTTTTGTGCTACCGGGATGAATTGAGAGGGGTGTGTCATGGGCTTCTTTGAGGATGAGTTGCCTTAGTTCTCTATTCTTAGGTACTACCAAACGATTTCCAAAGAATACCGTTCCTTTGCTATTAGTGGAGAAACATTTAGCAACTCCGCTAGCAATGTTCTCCTTGATCCGGCGAACACCTCGTGCACGCCTTTGGGCAACTACGATTTGATCCTCAAGGGTTGGTTTCGCCACCAAGTTGAAAAGAGATCCACGAGGAACAATCTCGAGATTAAGCTTTCGAAATTCCTCATGAATAAGTGGTTGATACTGTTGTAACATGAGGTTGTTACAATACGACTTACGACTTAGTGCATCAGCCATGACATTGGCTTTGCCTGGGGTGTAAGAAATTCCTACGTCGTAATCTTTTATCAACTCAATCCAGCGTCTTTTCCTGAGATTAAGATCTGGCTGGGTGAAAATATATTTGAGGCTTTGGTGGTCGGAATAGATCTCACAACGATTACCAAGGAGGTAATGTCGCCAAGTTGTTAGGGCATGAACTACGGCAGCGAGTTCAAGGTCATGGGTAGGATAGTTCTCTTCATGTGGCCGCAACTGGCGTGAAGCATAAGCTACCACATGTCGATCTTGCAGAAGTATGTTTCCTAACCCTTGCCGTGATGCGTCACAATAGATTTCGAAATCCTTTTTGGTGTCTGGAGGTGCAAGTACGGGTGCAGAAGTCAATCTTCTTTTTAGCTCTTGAAAGCTCTCCTCGCACTTGGGAGTCCATAGGAATTTCTTATCTTTCTTGAGGAGTTCAGTTAGAGGCTTTGCAACTTTAGAAAAATTCTCGACGAAGCGACGACAATAGCTGGCTAGGCCAAGAAAACTCCTAACTTGCTTAACCGATTCAGGTGGAATCCAGTCAAGGACGGCCTGAACTCTCTCGGGATTCACAGCAATGCCTTTTTCAGAAATCACGTGGCCTAAGTAGGTCACTTCTGGTAGCCAAAATTCACACTTGGAGAATTTAGCATACATGCGATGCTCTCTAAGTTTCATCAATACCAGCCTTAGGTGTTTGGCATGTTCTCCTTCGTTCTTCGAGTATATAAGGATGTCATCGAGGTAAACCACGACGAACTGGTCCAAATACTCCATGAAGATCGAATTCATCATGCGTGAGAAAGTGGCGGGGGCATTGGTTAGACCGAAGGACATGACGGTGTACTCGTAAAGACCATAACGAGTAGTGAAAGCCGTTTTTGGAATGTCCTCATTTCGGATTTTGATTTGATGATAACCTAATCTCAAATCCATCTTGGAGAAGACAGAGGATCCTGCAAGTTGATCATAAAGATCATTGATCCTGGGCAATGGGTACTTGTTCTTTATCGTCGCTAGATTTAGCGGGCGATAGTCTACGCACATCCTTTCTGTTCCATCTTTCTTCGTTACGAACAGAATGGGGCAATCCCATGGCGATGAGCTAGGGCGGATGAAGCCTTTTGCCAACGAAGCTTCAAGTTGGATTTTAAGCTCAGCTAACTCACGTGGGGCCATTTTATATGGGCGTCTGGAAATTGGGGCTGTGCCTGGTATAAGGTCCACTATGAACTCTACACATCTGTCGGGTGGCATGCCCGGCAGCTCTTCAGGAAAGACATCTGGGAAGTCATGAACCACCGGAACATCTTCAAGGTCAAGAAGGGGAAGCACATTCAAAGAATGCACCTGGGTTCTTGTTCTTGGTGAGGAGTAAGCTATCGTCTGGCCTGAAGGATGTGTAAGTCTAACTGACTTGGATTTACAATCAAGAAAATCATGTTGTCTTCATAACCAATCCATAACAAGGATGACATCAATATCTGAAGACTTGAGGGCTATGAGTGAAGCAAGGAATACTAAACCCTCAATTGCAATTTGATTACCATTGCTTACTCTATTAGTTTGCCATTTTGAACCAGGAGTTTGAATGATCATAGGGGTGAACATTTCTTCAAAGGATACATCATGCCGAAGTGCATAACTCTCCGACATGAATGAGTGAGATGCTCCTGGGTCGAAAAGAACAGAAGTGGGAACAAAATTGACTGGGAGTGTACCAAGAATGACGTCGGAAGTACTATCAGTTTCCTCAACTGAGATTTGGTTCACACGTCCAAGATTTTCTGAGGTGGATGGCTTAGCGGTAGAAACCTTCGGGGGTGGTTTGGCACGAACAGTGGGTTTTCTTTTGGCATGGGGTGGAGCATTCTGGTTGACGGGGCACTCACGAGAATAGTGACCAGGCTGGCCACATCTGAAGCAGGCTCCAAAGATAGTGCGGGGAGCTGGGTTGTTTGGTGGAGCTGGTGGACGAGGCGACACAAGGGATGGTCTCGGTGGGTTGTTTTGGTGGATCAAACTGTTAGGAATCCAGATCATGCGTTTCTGAGGGCGTGAACTGGAAGAAGGGGCAAGCTCAAGAGCATGCTTGCGAGACTTCTCGAAAACTTCATTGCCATGCTCAGCTCTGAAGGATCTGTTGACTAAATCCTCAAAGGTGGCAAATTCGATGAGGTTGAGATCATGACGGAGGATGGGGCTAAGTCCCTTACGGAACCTTGCCTATTTTCTGGCATCGGTGGTGATTTCATCTTGGGCATACCGAGCAAGATGGTTGAAATCCCTCACATACTCATGAATGGACATCTCTCCTTGATTAAGATTGCAAAACTCTTCCTTCTTGCGCTCCATCAACTCATCCAGAATGTGGTACCCTCGAAAGGCAACACAGAACTCTTGCCAAGTCACTACGTGACCATCTGGCTGCATTGCAACATGGTTCTCCCACCATTGAAGAGCAGCACCTTCCAAGAAGTATACCGCGAAAACAACTCGGTCATCGGGAGCAACATGTGCAGTATCAAGCTTACGCTCGATGGAACGGAGCCAATCATCAGCTTCAAGGGGCTCAGAAGAACATCGGAATACTGGTGGCTTGAGGAGGATGAAGTCCTGAATGCTGACCACCACATTACGATGGTGGGCGGTATTCTGCTCGATGAGCTCCAGAAGGCGTGTTTGATCACGTCTATTCCGCTCAGCTTCCATCATGATTTCCGCCGCAGAAGGCGGGGTTGGAGGTTCATCATCATTTCGATTCCGAACACGGTTTCGATTCTGAAGAACAGCACTACGAGTTCAGCCTGACATCCTATGTGATAAAATCAACAATCAGAACAGGTTGTACGATGGAGTCAAGGATAAAAGGATATGATTTCAGAAGGAGAAGACTATAATGCAAAGGCAATGATTCAAAGAAACACGGGATAATTCCGGCAGCATAACGGCTACACCGGGATGGAAAACAAGACAACCTCGAGGAGATTGGACAGAACTTCCTCAAGGAACTCAAAATACGGAGACTCTGGACAACCACAACAATCCTACGGCTATAAGGAGGCAATCAACCAGATGTTCTATTCAGACATAGATGAGCCTAGTCCTATCATCCCGTAGAAAAGGTAAGGGTGACTCAGAACTCAGATTGATGAGGGTAAGGAGAAAAATAGAAGCCTTACGTTGTTCCCTTATATACCCAGAGTAACTATATAACTATAGAAGGCTAGACTCGACTTCGGCCAAGGCTGATAATCCTACAGTCAGTCCTGCTCTGATACCAAGTCTGTCGGGACCCGGGGTTAGCGTATGCAAGCCTCGCTACAACACAATCATATGGAGAGCCGAGAACCGTACCCACTTGTCTAAGCAGACAAGGCCAAGCACAGAACGTTCTCGGAAAGCATCGAACGTGAGGGGCATCCCATCCAGGCCGGATGATCAACTGAAATGGGTCCTCATCGTCCGCACACAAGTCTAAATGATATGGGTGATGAACTCCCATACTCATAGACAAGTCGCCTCAACCATACTATCGATTGTATTATAACCCTTACATAGACTTACTCCATCCCGATCACTTAGTCGGGGTCTAGGGCGGGCTCGATCATACATCAAAGTGTGCACGAGACAGAGTCTCGAACAATCGCATCGCGATGCCCCAAGCTGCACACATATAAGGGCCACTTGGTGTATAAAAGACCGCCAACCAGATCACAACTAAGGTCTCGAAAACCCATACTAAGACATGCATGTTATAAACATACACGCAGCACACATGCCTTGTATGAACAGCAGGTATCATTGCAATTCTCTACAAAGTATACATCTTTATTAATAACTCTTACAGAGTGCACACAGAGATCACAAGCATGTGATCCAACATTACAACAGACAAGCGGAAGCAAAGTAGGTCTTAGTACAGACAAGTTTAACAAATGGCTTAGAGAAGCCTTATCTAAAAACAAGCCCTCCACGAGGGAACCAGTCGTCTGACTGGGACTACATTAGCTGGGTCTTGTTCTGAGTCTTCATTCTTCGAGCTTCGGTTAAAAGCCACCATCGGGGTCGGTGGGTTCATCTAAAACATAGATTAAGCAAACGTGAGTACAAAATCGTACTCAGCAAGACTTACATAGGAGCTATACTACTCATGCACATGTATCAAAGTAAAGGGAGGTGGGGTTTCACTTGCAGAAGTGCCAGCTTTGACTTGGCTAGTCCTGAACTACGAGTACTAGACTTGAGGTAAGAAGCGTACACGAGTCCACTACATCTCTTCAACCAATACACCACTATGGTTACTTCCTCGACTTCCCCACGAGAAGCACACCATAGCACTCACGCTTATCTTGGTGTGTTTTAGAAGTATCCGGTTCAAGTTGTCTAATAATCAAGCTAAGCTTTCCAAGCAGTCCTTAACCGCGGACGCGGCTATTCGAATAGTTTTGTTAACCCTGCAGGGGTGTACCGCTACACACACGTGTCATCAGTTACCGCCTTTTGCATGTCACCGTTCAAGAGGTGACAGCGAGGATGCCACCACAACACTTCGCCCACATCTCCGTTCTAGTCCAGAGAGTCACCTATCTGAGGGGGATCCGTATGGAAGTCCGGCCGAGGTTCCAGTACAGCCTCAAACGATGTGTGCAGGGTCCCTAGCCGGTCTTGAAAAGCCGTTCATCCACTTCGCAGACCGTGCCACAGCCCTACCAGAACTCCGAACTATTGCGACTCTTGGGGTTCGAACGGACTTAAGGTGGTGTTCAACGAGACAACCCACTGTGTACTCCTACACAGGCTCTCATCGTTCACCTTGTATTAGGGTGGATTCACCAACACATTTCATTTTCATCAACACCATGTTTATCATCATCCCGACTCACATCATAAGCAACCTCATTGTACCACTAAGCATGCAATAAGCAATAACAGTTGCATGGGCTACATGATATGAACCAACTCCTACATCTGCTAGGATTGTGGTTTGCTTACTACTATGACAAGATGATAGGTCATGCAAAGGATATGGGTTCAACTATGCGGTAGAAACGTTATCATGGTGATCATCCTAAACAATGCATAAGCGAGACATGAGAGGGAAGTGGGATTTTATCGACATGATCAATGGGGGTTTGCTTGCCTTGCTGACGAGGTTCAGTCACGGGGTCTTCAACGAAGGGGGTGATCTCGGATTCCGGCTCCACTTCTATCAACAACATGACAATCATAGGATCAACATAATGTACAATGCACAATCACATGAATAAGATTGAAATGGTGATGTTCAAGGTACTGATGTGTTGAGCATTCCATTTAAAAGGAGTATATTGCATTTGAAATGCAAATTCAAACTCCATTTGATTTATCGATGAATTTCAAATGCATTTGAATGGATGAAAGTTCATTTGAAAAGTTTGATCATGAAGTGATGTTGTATAGTTGAAGTAATGTCTCTGATGTGTGGATGAATCCATTGGAATTTAAGGGTGTTGCAAAATCATTTGAAAAATCACTCCAAATTTGAATTTGAAAAGGATCCATATGCATGTTTGCTACTGTTCACCAATTTTAGAATGGTCAAACATGAAAACAAATTGCATATTCATAATCCTTGTATTTTTCTGATAATTTTAGACATATTATTTGTCCAATTTGGAGTTAATATGAATTTTCTATGATTTATTGAAGTTTTGGCCATTTTCTGTAATTTCTGGAATTATTAAAAAGATTTAAAAAGCTTTACTGCGTCAACATGATGTCATTGTGACATCAGGGGGGCTGACTGCTGGGACCCATCTGTAAGTCTCAGAGGGTTAAACCCGTGGTTAATTTAAACAAGCAGAGGGATTAGGGGGCCTGGCCCCACTGGTCAGTGGCCCATGGGTTAGGATTAGTGGTGGGGTTAGGATTAGGGTTAGGGCTCTAATGGCGAGTTCGCCGGAGACTGGCCGGGGAGTTCGCCGGACTTGGGAAAAAGGGAACGGGGAGGGTTTTGGAGGGCACAGCCAGGCTCAGCGCGAAGCCGCGCATTGCGTGGTGCCAACGGGGGTTCAAACAGGGGCTCTGGGGCGCGACTACGTCGACGAGCGACGGCAGCTGGGCTCGGACCTCGCTGGAACTGCGCGAGAGGGCTCGGGAGGAGGTGGGAATAGGGTCAAACGGACTAGCAGCTCACCGTGAGTTGGATGCAGGAGACGGCGGAACTGCGGAGTGCTTGACCGCGGTGAATTTGAGCTCGAGCTCGTCGGCGGCCGGCGCTGAAGACGACGAAGGGCGCGGCGTCTGTAGAGCACGCCGGCTCGATTACTCGCGCGTGAAGACGAAGGCGTCGTCGAGGAGTCTTCTGGACATCATGGTGCAGCTCGAGGAGGACGACGGCCACGCAGGCTCGACGGCGGTGCTCCGTCGTGCGCTCGGGCGGCGAAGGGAGAGGGGGGAGATGATCCAGAAGAGGGGGAATGCGTGCAGGGAAGAAAGAGCAGCTGCGTGGCGCGTTTTGGGGCAGAGGGGAGGGCTAGAAGAGCCAGGGCGTCGCGGTGGCGTCGCCGGGGTCTCCTCTGCTCCAGCGAGCAGCTTGGAGGGGCGGGGTGGAAGACGACAAGGCTTCTCGGGTGGGCTGGGCCGGCTAGGGGAGTTGGGCCTCGCCTGAGGCGCCAGGTAAGGTCCTTCCCTTCTGTTTTTCTCTTTTCTTTTTATATTTTCTGTAAATTGATTGACCTAGCTATTTAAAATAGCTAGGCATTTTATTAAATGCCAATATTTTTTATATGGCCTCATTAAAGCTATAGCTAGCCACTTATAAAATTTGACACTTTTTAAAATTCAAAACATTTGAATTTTAAATCAAATAGGGGTTCTTCTAATTTTCCAAGGCACTGTTTGAAAATTAGAAAATTCCATGAGCATAGGATTGATCCCAAACCACTTTTAAAATGATCAGCATCATTTATAGGAATTTGCCAAATATTCAAAAGATTTTTGGAAAACGATTTTTATCTGGCCATTTGAATTAATTTCTCAGGGCTTTCTTTTCCCCAATTTTGAATTTTCTTCTGAATTTTTTGCATGATGCAAAGGACACTCAAATCTTAGCACTTACCCTAGTTGGGGTTGTGACATTTTTTCTGACTTCAACCTTTCCCTTCATAGTCCCTCATCCAATTTCCAAATGTCGAAGCTCATGGCGACCAAGAAGGCTGAGAGGAAAAAGAAAATTGAAGCAAACAAACCCAAACCTACCCTTGCGTGCAGTTGGGCCAGGTCTGTTGTAATAGAGGCTCTCCTAATTGAGTTAGAGGATGAGGGATTTCTCCCCTCACGGGAAGCTATTGGCTGGCGAACCCCCGGGTCTGAGACCCATCCTCAACCTACAAAGGATGAGGTTGTGGTTTTCACAGAACATGTGACCCGAGGTTTTCGTCCTCCCGGGTCTCTCACTTTTCGTGAGTTGCTCCATTTTTACGGCTTACAACCTCAAGATTTGGGTCCCAATTCTATCGTTAATATTGGGAATTTCACAACAGTCTGTGAGGTGTATTTGCAAAGGAAACCATCAATTCCGTTGTTCCAGGAGTTCTTCTACTGTAATAAAAAACTAGAGAGCAACGGAGGTCAACCTATTGAGTGTGGAGCTGTCACCTTCCAGCGACGGGCCCAATGCATTTACCCAAAGATGAAGCTCTACATTCATGTGAAGGATTGGCAGAAATCTTTCTTTTATTGTTCAGACATTAGCCCTGCAGGTCAACCTTCTTTACCAGGGTTTCGAGAGAAGTGACTCGCGTATTCTCCGATTTTGAATTCTTGGCCTAGTGCGGAGGAGAAGGAGACTCTTACCCCGGTGAAGAGGAAGATTAAAGCCCTATTATCTCACGGACTCTGTGCTACTGATCTGATCCAGTGCTTGGTCGGATGGCGGGTGTAGCCCTTGAGCCTCCGTACCCGACTCATTTGTGAATACACCAGGCCAGGTGATAACATGAGATTCACTCAGATCGTCTAAACTGCCGGCGAGATAAGCCGAGCTGCCAAGAAGCTCCTATGTGAGCCTCTGGAATAAGTCAGCAGAGTGGGCCTGGATCCTTTCTGGGACAAAAATCTGGCTCCTAAGGTAAAACTTAATGTTGTGCTAACCTTCTCATTCTCACGAGTTTCGAACGGACGAGTCACCTTTTGATATATTTTTGTATCTATAGGTTGATGATCCTTGGTGGTTAGTGGATCAGCCTTTGATTTCCGTCGAAGGAGTCGACGGGGACACTGATGTTGATGAACTTGAAGGAGAGGAGGAAGAGGAAAAGGTATTATTCTCTCCCTTCCGACCCTTCTATTTCGCCTTTGTGATATCTCATTTGTTTGTTTACGAAAACAGGGGGACGAGAACATCGAGGAGAACCCGGCCGGAGGAGGAGGTGTTGAAGAGGCGGCCAAAGTCTCCTCGGATAATGAAGTACTGAGTCATCGAGTGACTCGCCTTGCTTTAAGAAAGGTACAATTTGAATCCAGCCTTCTATCGTCCATACTTGTTCTTACGGGTTTCTTTCACCCTTGTATTGGTAGGAGGCGGAAGAGAAGAAAAGGAGGACTTGTAGTTCTCCTTCTGAAGCTCCCTTAGAGAAAGGAGTCGATCTTGGCGGACGCCGGGTCCGTCCCAAGTTGTCTCGTCAAGATGGACGTGTGTCTGGGAAACAAGATATTAATGCTGACTCTTCGTCTTTGAAAGAGTCAGAAGACGATGATGGGGAAAGCAGCTTCAAAGTTGCAGTAGGGTCAGTCCCTATGCTTTACTGTGATGCTTCTCTTCTCTTTTTCTCTCTTTTTTCTCGGACTTATGGGTTTTTTTTTGCTGTAGCACAAAAGTTACGCTGGAGGGGACTCCTCCTTTGGATGGGGTGATTCCTATTCCCCCTTTTTGTGAGGCGCCTTCACCCATCAAGGCTACAGATGAAGAGGTTGTTGCCATTACTGACGATGCTGTTCGGTCAGTTCTTGGGAAGGAAGTTGTGCCATCTGGAGTTGTGCCAGGAAGTTATGATGCTAACCAATCTTTGGAACTGGCTGGATCTTCGGTGCCGATTCTATCGGCTCTAGGTGGTTCGACTTTCCCAAATCTGGAGGGTTGGGAAAGCGTGTCCTTTCTTGAATTATACATGAGTGCAATGACCCAACTTGAGCAGCAATGAGGCGTGCTTGACAAGATGAAGAAGCAGTAAGAGGTAAGCCCCCATGATTCAGTATAGGTATTGTAAATACCATATCGAATTATCCAAATGTTTGTAAAGATAATCATGTGTGATCCTTTTCAGGCCCTAGCTTTAAAGGCTGGCGAGAAAGAGAAGACTTTGTCGGATTGGTTGGCGGTGGAAGCCGAAAAGCTTGATGCTATTGATAAAGAGGTGGTGCAGCTACGAGAGGAGCTAAAAAAGAAGAATGATGAGCTCCAAGCTTTGGAGGGCGACTCCCATAAACAGGAGCAGGCTATGGAGTCGGCTTTGGCAAGTGCGAGATCATCCCAGGAGCGATATGATGCAATTAAGGGCCATGTTCTTACCGTGGCTTGAGCCGTGCTTCGTGATTTTGAATATGCTTACTCTTGATATATTTCATTTGTGTGTGTGTATGTTTTTTTTAATTCCTCGATCCCTGTAGGTGAGGAAAATCCAGCGCTGGGAGACTCGGATGTGCCGATTCTGGAGGCCATGATGGATGTTATCCATGATATGTACACTGGTAGTTGCCACGTCCTTCAGCGTTTAATCGGATGCTCGGAGTATTCGTCTTTCCAGGAGGACTTCTTTCAAGAGCTGAGCAAGGATCCAGAGTGGGTTGACTTGGTGAAGTCATCGTCATGCCGGAAGGGTGCGACCCATGCCTTGGCCTTATGTAACGCGTACTATCCTTATGTGGATCTCGACCATCTGGCGTGGGGGTTCCCGGAGCTAAAGGCCGATGGATCGACTTTCCAGAAGGCGGATTATGATCTGACTGTGAATAATGTGTTGGGATACGGGGCAGAAAACACAAATTTTTCATACCTACGGTACCCGAACCCAAGATCTATGCTATGGTGATGTAATGTAACGGAGGGAATCGGTGTTCATACCTTTGAAGACCGAAAGAGGGAAACATTCTTGCGAACGTGGTTGGCGTAGACTCAGAACTACGACCTCCCTGTCGTGTAGAAGACCACCACCGGCGAGGATGACTCCCGGTAAACCTCCAGCGACGAAGTAGCACCACAGGTGTAGTGCCTCGAAGAGATTACACACGTACAGTGCAACCGATGTTCCCTCCGGGCTCCGAACCAGGCGAGCAGCGGAAAGAAGACGGATTCGGATCCCGACTCCGGCAGAGCGACGGCCTTCCTTATGGTGGAGAACTCCAATCCTGGTGCAGACTCCAAACAAGGGGAGTCCACTTCCAGAAATGGAGAAAGAGAGAGAGAACTCAATGAGATGATGGAAAAAGGGGGGTCTACCCCTCCTTATAAAGGCCAAGGGGGGGTGTGATCCCTCTTCCCTCCCCCATGTGGGACTAAACCCCCCAAGGGGGGGGAAGGGCGCCGGCCATAGGGGGGGATGGGCCCCACCCTTGGCGCCAAGCCCAAGGGGGGGAACCCCCTCCTCCCCTAATGGGCCCCAAGGGCCCATATTGCCTTTTTCCATTAATTTTAATTATTTAAATACATTTTAATATTTAATTCAGATAATTAAATACTAAAACATTATTAAACATAATTAAACATTATTTTGAACCTTTCAAAATATCCGGAACAACTTCCGTTCTCTCCCGGAACTATTCCGGTGCTTTCTCCTATTTCACCGATGATCCCGAATCTGTCCCAGCATGAATTGCCCCTTAAGTGTGACACCCTAACGGTCCGGGAAACAGCAGACATGGTCGAGACTCTTCTCATTGACCAATGACTAGTCAGTTGGACCTGGTTACAATCCTTGACAGCCCCTGCGCTTCCATCGAATGAACTTCGATCGCTTTTGGAAACCGTTAACGATACGACGTAATCCCTTTGTGCTGCGGTACTTTGTTTGTCCGAGGTTTGATCGTCGGTATCCTACATACCGTGTTCACATCTCGTTCACAACAAACAAGTTTACTCGTCCATGATCATTGCATCTCTTGTGACCTAGTCACTTGCTTGCAAGCTGTTGATGCAATATCACCGAGTGGGCCCAGAGTACCTGTCCTGTCACAAGGACTGACAAATCCCGCTCTGATCTATTAACATACTCATCAACCATCTATTTCGGAATACCTAAAGTGCACCGTTATGGCCAGCATATTTCAGTCAGGCGGTGGGATACAAATTAAAGTCTCCTCATAGATGGTGCTTACGTATGATCATTACGGTCTAAGGACTAAGCCATACGTTACAAAGTCATAGCAACGCTGAACTATGTGACTCGATCACATTGCATTACTTTAGGTGGGTGTCCGTCCATCACATCATTCCCCTAATGATATGACCTCATTGTCAATGGACTTAAGTGTCGCCATGATCAGGAAAGCTTGATCAATCAATTGCCCAATGAGATAGTTTACCCGAGTTAAACTACGGACCATGTTTTATACTACACCTGTATTAGTATTTCCAAGTAATACAGTTATAGCACAGTATAAAACGTATTATGAACAAAACGGATATGTGACAAATATCTTTATTAATTTGTCTCTAGGGCACATATCTAACAGTCTCCCACTTGCACTAGAGTACAAATTACACTAGTTTACATCAGGTATGTATCTAACACGAATGGTCTCTCGGTGTTCTTCAAACTTGCCCTGTGGAAGAGGTTTAGTCATCGGGTCTGCTGCGTTCAGATCCTTATGTATCTTGTGAATCCTAGTGTGTCCATCCCTGACGTAGTCTTGCGTCACATGGAACTTTCGGAGGATGTGCTTGGCTGTAGAGTGAGTTCTTGGCTCCTTCGCGTTAGCAATGGCACCCGTGTTGTCGCAGAAAATCCCCACGGGGTCAGTGCAACTGGGAAAGACGCCAAGCTCGATCACGAACTTCTTCAGCCACAGCGCCTCGTTCGACGCTTCGCAAGCGGCAATATACTCCGACTCCATTGTAGATTGAGCGACGACTGACTGTTTGCCGCTCCTCCAGCTAATTGCGCCACCGTTCAACATGAAAACATATCCCGTCTGGGATTTCGAGTCATCTAGATCTGAGTCGAGGATTGCGTCAACGTAACCCTTTACGGTGAGCTCCTCATCAACTCCTCCATAAACGAGAAAGAGATCCTTTGTTCTTCTTAAGTACTTTAGGATATTCTTTACTGCTGTCCAGTGAGTCATTCCCGGATTACTCTGGTAGCGATTAGTCATACTAATGGCCAGCGCTAAATCCGGTCTGGTACATAACATAGCATACATGAGAGAACCTATGGCTGAGGCATAGGGCTTTGAGGAAATTTCCTCCTTCTCTTTTGCTGTGGTTGGGCATTGAGTCACGCTTAATTTGACACCTTTTATAACTGGCAAGAGGCCTCTCTTGGAGTTATCCATACTGAACCTTTTCAATATCTTGTCAATATAAGTGTTCTGACTCAAGGCCAACCATCGATTAGGTCTATCTCTATAGATCTTAATCCCCAATATGTAGGCAGCTTCACCTAGGTCCTTCATGGAAAATTGTCCATTCAGATATTCCTTTACTCCCTCTAAGAATTTCTTATCGTTCCCTATTAGTAATATGTCATCTACATATAACACAAGGAATGCTACAGAGCTCCCACTCAGTTTCTTATAGACGCAGAACTCTTCGACGTTTTGGACAAATCCAAAAGCTTTAATGACCTCATCAAATCGAAGATTCCATCTCCGAGATGCTTGCTTCAACCCATAGATGGACCGTTGGAGCTTGCACACCTTACCAGCATTACTTGGATCGATAAACCCCTCTGGTTGCATCATATACAACTCTTCCTCAATGTTGCCATTAAGGAACGCAGTTTTCACATCCATCTGCCATACCTCGTAATCATGATAGGCAGCTATTGCTAGTAGGATCCGAATAGACTTTATCATCGCTACAGGAGAGAACATCTCCTCGTAGTCAACTCCTTGAATTTGTCGGAACCCCTTCGCGACAAGTCGAGCTTTGTAGACAGATACGTTTCCGTCTGCGTCAGACTTTTTCTTGAAAATCCATTTATTCTCGACGGCCTTGCGGTCCTCGGGAATATCCACCAAAGTCCAAATTTTGTTGGTGTACATGGAGTTTATTTCCGATTTCATGGCTTCTAGCCATTTCTCGGACTCGGGTCCCTCCATTGCTTCTTTGTAACTCGTAGGTTCATCCGACTCATCAGCCGAGATTGCATTCACAAGCTGTCCGTAAAACTCGGTAGGTTGACGGACTCTTGATGACCTACGGGGCAAAATAGGTTCCTCTTCATTCTCATCATGATCATCATGTATGTCATGATCGTTATGAATGTCTTCCTGGCCATTCTCTTCAGCTCCCACTGTGGAAGAAGGTTCCAGAACAATTTCTGTTGCCGGTTCTTCCATTTGGAGTGATTGGTCAGTCACTTCATCGAGGTCTATTTTCCTCCCACTCAATTCTTTCGAGAGAAACTCTTTCTCAAGAAAGTGTCCAGTCTTAGCGACAAACGTTTTGCCCTCAGATTGGTTGTAGAAGGTGTATCCAACAGTTTCCTTTGGATATCCTACAAAGATGCATTTCTCCGCCTTAGATTCGAGTTTGTCAGGCTGAAGTTTCCTAACATAAGCCTCACATCCCCAAATCTTCAGGTAAGACAACATTGGTTTCTTGCCAAACCATTCTTCAAAAGGTGTTGTCTTCACGGATTTGGATGGTACCCTATTAAGAACGTAAGCGGCAGTTTCTAATGCATACCCCCAGAATGATGTAGGTAAGTCGGTATGAGACATCATTGACCGTACACTATCCAATAGCGTTCGATTACGTCGCTCGGACACACCGTTTCGCTGAGGTGTTCCAGCTGGCGTAAGTTGTGGTACAATACCACAAGTCTTCAGATGAGTGCCAAACTCATGACTTAAATACTCGCCTCCTCGATCAGATCGAAGGTGCTTGATTTTCTTCCCGAGTTGATTCTCGACCTCACTCTGAAATTCCTTGAACTTTTCAAAGGTTTCAGACTTGTGTTTCATTAAATAGATATACCCGTATCTACTTAAGTCATCCGTGAAGGTCACGAAGTAACGGAAACCATTGCGTGCGGTGACATTCATTGGTCCACACACATCAGTATGTATGATCCCTAATAAGTCCACCGCACGCTCCATTGTCCCATTGAATGGAGTCCTTGTCATTTTGCCCATTAGGCATGGTTCACATGTGTCAAGGGATCCAAAATCCAATGACTCCAGAAGTCCATCTTTATGGAGTTCCTCCATGCGCTTTATACCAATATGACCAAGTCGACAATGCCACATCGTCATGTGTTCTTCGTTACTAGGCTTTAATCTTTTGGCCTCTACGTTATTGATGTGGGAGTCATGATATTCGAGATCCATTAAGAATAAACCATTACGCACCGGTGCATGAACATAGAAGACATTATTCTTATAAATCGAACAACCAGTTGTTTCGGATTTAAAAGAATACTGGTCTCGCATCAAGCAAGAGCCACTCACAATGTTCATACTCAAAGCGGGTACATAATAGCAATTATTCAAGACAAGAATCAATCCCGAAGGGAGACTAAGACGAAGCGTGCCAATTGACATTACTTCAACCTTGGCACCGTTCCCAACGCGCATCGTCACTTCATCCTTTCGCAAGAGTCGTTTATTCTGCATCCCCTCCTGGGAGATGCAGATGTGAGCAACTGATCCGGTATCAAATATCCAGACGTTGCTCCGAGCACTTGTCAGGAAAACATCAATAACATGTATATCACATATATCCATGTCTCTTCCGGCAACCTTGCCGGCCTTCTTATCTTCTAGGTACTTGGTGCAGCTGTGCTCCTTCTTGATTTCCATCTCAGCAATTTTGAGTATTGTGAACAATTCAGAAAGGGTCTCAACCATTCCTTGCATGTTGTACTTCAACACAAAACTCTCATAGCTAGGGGGTAGCGACCGCAACACCCTATCAATCGCCACTTCATCTGGAATCTTAAATTCTAGATCATTTAGGCGTTGAACGTGGTCAGACATTTTGACTACGTGCTCAGTCATGCTGGTGTGCTCTTCCATCTTTGCAGAGAAGAAAGCTTCACAAACTTCATTTCTCTCAACCTTGGCTTGAGGTGCAAAGACGGTCTTGAGGTCAGTGATTATCTCATAAGCACTGAAGCTCTCGAAACGTTTCTGCAGTTCAGCCTCCATGGCATGGAGCATACCCTTCTTGACAAGGGAGGAATCATCTGACTTAATGAGATAGACTTTCTTCTCAGCCGGAGTAGCAGTAGTTGCTGGTGCATCTCCTAATGCAGTCTCAAGTACGTAGGACATTTTGAGGGGAACGAGGAGAATCCTCAGGGTGCGGAACCAGGAGGTGAAGTTTGACCCATTAGTTTTCAGTTTATCTTTCTCTAGGAATGATCCTAAGTTGAACGAGGGGCGTGGTGCTGTCATCTACAAGGTTGATTCACAAAGATACATATTTAGACTTTTGTTCATAATGTGGAGTTCAATTACAATTAATTCTAAAACTCCCACTTAGGAAAACATCTCTCAATTTTGCTAAGTGATTACACGATCCTAGAACACCATACCTCCCCCGTGTGACACGACCATCAGTATGTTGTTCAAGGTAGGCCATCATGCCAATCACATCATCCATGTGACTCATGCTCGACCTTTCGGTCTCTTGTGTCCCGAGGCCATGTCTGCACATGCCAGGCTCGCCACCACACCCTATGTGATTTGTTGCTGTGTCATACAAGGCCATGCTTCTGGGCATGCTAGGCTTGCTACACCCACCTCTTGTGAACGAAAAAATGTTTGACATCCGTGTGACACGTGATGCCTCCATGATGTAGAACTTTCCAGGTGGTGCTCACTAGGGTAAGGACACTATGTTGGTTTTAGCGAGAGATGGTCCTGTTTCGTGCTACCGTCGATATATCTAGCATACTAGCATAAAACAGGAAGTAAAACTGTAAATCATACAACCTATGATCCCCCTTCATGCAAAGCAAAGTGAAAACGCCTTTCTACTTCAGCTTGTGCAAGTTTTACGTGGCTGCTAGGGGTTTCGAGAGAGAGAACCGATTTCTATCCTGCGAAAACATGCCACAACACCGATCCCCAATCGTCTCTATTACACCCCTGTCGGGGCCCTCCGTTGCAAACATCTTCGCATCGCTAATGTAGAGAGACAGACACCCCCCCAGCCACTTTATATGGTACAAGCCATATGTCAAGCGTGGAACCAGTCTCGCGTAAACGCGTAAGGTCGGTCGGGGGCCGCTTCATCAAACATTGCCGCAATGCTAAATGAGTACACGTGGGAGGGTAACGAATGAAGATTCGATGCCCACATCCTAGATGTGTTCTACCCGTACAATACATCTACGCATAGCTAGCTCTTGATACCACTGTTGGGATACGGGGCAGAAAACACAAATTTTTCATACCTACGGTACCCGAACCCAAGATCTATGCTATGGTGATGTAATGTAACGGAGGGAATCGGTGTTCATACCTTTGAAGACCGAAAGAGGGAAACGTTCTTGCGAACGTGGTTGGCGTAGACTCAGAACTACGACCTCCCTGTCGTGTAGAAGACCACCACCGGCGAGGATGACTCCCGGTAAACCTCCAGCGACGAAGTAGCACCACAGGTGTAGTGCCTCGAAGAGATTACACACGTACAGTGCAACCGATGTTCCCTCCGGGCTCCGAACCAGGCGAGCAGCGGAAAGAAGACGGATTCGGATCCCGACTCCGGCAGAGCGACGGCCTTCCTTATGGTGGAGAACTCCAATCCTGGTGCAGACTCCAAACAAGGGGAGTCCACTTCCAGAAATGGAGAAAGAGAGAGAGAACTCAATGAGATGATGGAAAAAAGGGGGGTCTACCCCTCCTTATAAAGGCCAAGGGGGGGTGTGATCCCTCTTCCCTCCCCCATGTGGGACTAAACCCCCCAAGGGGGGGGGGAAGGGCGCCGGCCATAGGGGGGATGGGCCCCACCCTTGGCGCCAAGCCCAAGGGGGGGAACCCCCCCCTCCCCTAATGGGCCCCAAGGGCCCATATAGCCTTTTTCCATTAATTTTAATTATTTAAATACATTTTAATATTTAATTCAGATAATTAAATACTAAAACATTATTAAACATAATTAAACATTATTTTGAACCTTTCAAAATATCCGGAACAACTTCCGTTCTCTCCCGGAACTATTCCGGTGCTTTCTCCTATTTCACCGATGATCCCGAATCTGTCCCAGCATGAATTGCCCCTTAAGTGTGACACCCTAACGGTCCGGGAAACAGCAGACATGGTCGAGACTCTTCTCATTGACCAATGACTAGTCAGTTGGACCTGGTTACAATCCTTGACAGCCCCTGCGCTTCCATCGAATGAACTTCGATCGCTTTTGGAAACCGTTAACGAAACGACGTAATCCCTTTGTGCTGCGGTACTTTGTTTGTCCGAGGTTTGATCGTCGGTATCCTACATACCGTGTTCACATCTCGTTCACAACAAACAAGTTTACTCGTCCATGATCATTGCATCTCTTGTGACCTAGTCACTTGCTTGCAAGCTGTTGATGCAATATCACCGAGTGGGCCCAGAGTACCTGTCCTGTCACAAGAACTGACAAATCCCGCTCTGATCTATTAACATACTCATCAACCATCTATTTCGGAATACCTAAAGTGCACCGTTATAGCCAGCATATTTCAGTCAGGCGGTGGGATACAAATTAAAGTCTCCTCATAGATGGTGCTTACGTATGATCATTACGGTCTAAGGACTAAGCCATATGTTACAAAGTCATAGCAACGCTGAACTATGTGACTCGATCACATTGCATTACTTTAGGTGGGTGTCCGTCCATCACATCATTCCCCTAATGATATGACCTCATTGTCAATGGACTTAAGTGTCGCCATGATCAGGAAAGCTTGATCAATCAATTGCCCAATGAGATAGTTTACCCGAGTTAAACTACGGACCATGTTTTATACTACACCTGTATTAGTATTTCCAAGTAATACAGTTATAGCACAGTATAAAACGTATTATGAACAAAACGGATATGTGACAAATATCTTTATTAATTTGTCTCTAGGGCACATATCTAACAGTCTCCCACTTGCACTAGAGTACAAATTACACTAGTTTACATCAGGTATGTATCTAACACGAATGGTCTCTCGGTGTTCTTCAAACTTGCCCTGTGGAAGAGGTTTAGTCATCGGGTCTGCTGCGTTCAGATCCTTATGTATCTTGTGAATCCTAGTGTGTCCATCCCTGACGTAGTCTTGCGTCACATGGAACTTTCGGAGGATGCGCTTGGCTGTAGAGTGAGTTCTTGGCTCCTTCGCGTTAGCAATGGCACCCGTGTTGTCGCAGAAAATCCCCACGGGGTCAGTGCAACTGGGAAAGACGCCAAGCTCGATCACGAACTTCTTCAGCCACAGCGCCTCGTTTGACGCTTCGCAAGCGGCAATATACTCTGACTCCATTGTAGATTGAGCGACGACTGACTGTTTGCCGCTCCTCCAGCTAATTGCGCCACCGTTCAACATGAAAACATATCCCGTCTGGGATTTCGAGTCATCTAGATCTGAGTCGAGGCTTGCGTCAACGTAACCCTTTACGGTGAGCTCCTCATCAACTCCTCCATAAACGAGAAAGAGATCCTTTGTTCTTCTTAAGTACTTTAGGATATTCTTTACTGCTGTCCAGTGAGTCATTCCCGGATTACTCTGGTAGCGATTAGTCATACTAATGGCCAGCGCTAAATCCGGTCTGGTACATAACATAGCATACATGAGAGAACCTATGGCTGAGGCATAGGGCTTTGAGGAAATTTCCTCCTTCTCTTTTGCTGTGGTTGGGCATTGAGTCACGCTTAATTTGACACCTTTTATAACTGGCAAGAGGCCTCTCTTGGAGTTATCCATACTGAACCTTTTCAATATCTTGTCAATATAAGTGTTCTGACTCAAGGCCAACCGTCGATTAGGTCTATCTCTATAGATCTTAATCCCCAATATGTAGGCAGCTTCACCTAGGTCCTTCATGGAAAATTGTCCATTCAGATATTCCTTTACTCCCTCTAAGAATTTCTTATCGTTCCCTATTAGTAATATGTCATCTACATATAACACAAGGAATGCTACAGAGCTCCCACTCAGTTTCTTATAGACGCAGAACTCTTCGACGTTTTGGACAAATCCAAAAGCTTTAATGACCTCATCAAATCGAAGATTCCATCTCCGAGATGCTTGCTTCAACCCATAGATGGACCGTTGGAGCTTGCACACCTTACCAGCATTACTTGGATCGATAAACCCCTCTGGTTGCATCATATACAACTCTTCCTCAATGTTGCCATTAAGGAACGCAGTTTTCACATCCATCTGCCATACCTCGTAATCATGATAGGCAGCTATTGCTAGTAGGATCCGAATAGACTTTATCATCGCTACAGGAGAGAACATCTCCTCGTAGTCAACTCCTTGAATTTGTCGGAACCCCTTCGCGACAAGTCGAGCTTTGTAGACAGATACGTTTCCGTCTGCGTCAGACTTTTTCTTGAAAATCCATTTATTCTCGACGGCCTTGCGGTCCTCGGGAATATCCACCAAAGTCCAAACTTTGTTGGTGTACATGGAGTCTATTTCCGATTTCATGGCTTCTAGCCATTTCTCGGACTCGGGTCCCTCCATTGCTTCTTTGTAACTCGTAGGTTCATCCGACTCATCAGCCGAGATTGCATTCACAAGCTGTCCGTAAAACTCGGTAGGTTGACGGACTCTTGATGACCTACGGGGCAAAATAGGTTCCTCTTCATTCTCATCATGATCATCATGTATGTCATGATCTTTATGAATGTCTTCCTGGCCATTCTCTTCAGCTCCCACTGTGGAAGAAGGTTCCAGAACAATTTCTGTTGCCGGTTCTTCCATTTGGAGTGATTGGTCAGTCACTTCATCGAGGTCTATTTTCCTCCCACTCAATTCTTTCGAGAGAAACTCTTTCTCAAGAAAGTGTCCAGTCTTAGCGACAAACGTTTTGCCCTCAGATTGGTTGTAGAAGGTGTATCCAACAGTTTCCTTTGGATATCCTACAAAGATGCATTTCTCCGCCTTAGATTCGAGTTTGTCAGGCTGAAGTTTCCTAACATAAGCCTCACATCCCCAAATCTTCAGGTAAGACAACATTGGTTTCTTGCCAAACCATTCTTCAAAAGGTGTTGTCTTCACGGATTTGGATGGTACCCTATTAAGAACGTAAGCGGCAGTTTCTAATGCATACCCCCAGAATGATGTAGGTAAGTCGGTATGAGACATCATTGACCGTACACTATCCAATAGCGTTCGATTACGTCGCTCGGACACACCGTTTCGCTGAGGTGTTCCAGCTGGCGTAAGTTGTGGTACAATACCACAAGTCTTCAGATGAGTGCCAAACTCATGACTTAAATACTCGCCTCCTCGATCAGATCGAAGGTGCTTGATTTTCTTCCCGAGTTGATTCTCGACCTCACTCTGAAATTCCTTGAACTTTTCAAAGGTTTCAGACTTGTGTTTCATTAAATAGATATACCCGTATCTACTTAAGTCATCCGTGAAGGTCACGAAGTAACGGAAACCATTGCGTGCGGTGACATTCATTGGTCCACACACATCAGTATGTATGATCCCTAATAAGTCCACCGCACGCTCCATTGTCCCATTGAATGGAGTCCTTGTCATTTTGCCCATTAGGCATGGTTCACATGTGTCAAGGGATCCAAAATCCAATGACTCCAGAAGTCCATCTTTATGGAGTTCCTCCATGCGCTTTATACCAATATGACCAAGTCGACAATGCCACATCGTCATGTGTTCTTCGTTACTAGGCTTTAATCTTTTGGCCTCTACGTTATTGATGTGGGAGTCATGATATTCGAGATCCATTAAGAATAAACCATTACGCACCGGTGCATGAACATAGAAGACATTATTCTTATAAATCGAACAACCAGTTGTTTCGGATTTAAAAGAATACTGGTCTCGCATCAAGCAAGAGCCACTCACAATGTTCATACTCAAAGCGGGTACATAATAGCAATTATTCAAGACAAGAATCAATCCCGAAGGGAGACTAAGACGAAGCGTGCCAATTGACATTACTTCAACCTTGGCACCGTTCCCAACGCGCATCGTCACTTCATCCTTTCGCAAGAGTCGTTTATTCTGCATCCCCTCCTGGGAGATGCAGATGTGAGCAACTGATCCGGTATCAAATATCCAGACGTTGCTCCGAGCACTTGTCAGGAAAACATCAATAACATGTATATCACATATATCCATGTCTCTTCCGGCAACCTTGCCGGCCTTCTTATCTTCTAGGTACTTGGTGCAGCTGTGCTCCTTCTTGATTTCCATCTCAGCAATTTTGAGTATTGTGAACAATTCAGAAAGGGTCTCAACCATTCCTTGCATGTTGTACTTCAACACAAAACTCTCATAGCTAGGGGGTAGCGACCGCAACACCCTATCAATCGCCACTTCATCTGGAATCTTAAATTCTAGATCATTTAGGCGTTGAACGTGGTCAGACATTTTGACTACGTGCTCAGTCATGCTGGTGTGCTCTTCCATCTTTGCAGAGAAGAAAGCTTCACAAACTTCATTTCTCTCAACCTTGGCTTGAGGTGCAAAGACGGTCTTGAGGTCAGTGATTATCTCATAAGCACTGAAGCTCTCGAAACGTTTCTGCAGTTCAGCCTCCATGGCATGGAGCATACCCTTCTTGACAAGGGAGGAATCATCTGACTTAATGAGATAGACTTTCTTCTCAGCCGGAGTAGCAGTAGTTGCTGGTGCATCTCCTAATGCAGTCTCAAGTACGTAGGACATTTTGAGGGGAACGAGGAGAATCCTCAGGGTGCGGAACCAGGAGGTGAAGTTTGACCCATTAGTTTTCAGTTTATCTTTCTCTAGGAATGATCCTAAGTTGAACGAGGGGCGTGGTGCTGTCATCTACAAGGTTGATTCACAAAGATACATATTTAGACTTTTGTTCATAATGTGGAGTTCAATTACAATTAATTCTAAAACTCCCACTTAGGAAAACATCTCTCAATTTTGCTAAGTGATTACACGATCCTAGAACACCATACCTCCCCCGTGTGACACGACCATCAGTATGTTGTTCAAGGTAGGCCATCATGCCAATCACATCATCCATGTGACTCATGCTCGACCTTTCGGTCTCTTGTGTCCCGAGGCCATGTCTGCACATGCCAGGCTCGCCACCACACCCTATGTGATTTGTTGCTGTGTCATACAAGGCCATGCTTCTGGGCATGCTAGGCTTGCTACACCCACCTCTTGTGAACGAAAAAATGTTTGACATCCGTGTGACACGTGATGCCTCCATGATGTAGAACTTTCCAGGTGGTGCTCACTAGGGTAAGGACACTATGTTGGTTTTAGCGAGAGATGGTCCTGTTTCGTGCTACCGTCGATATATCTAGCATACTAGCATAAAACAGGAAGTAAAACTGTAAATCATACAACCTATGATCCCCCTTCATGCAAAGCAAAGTGAAAACGCCTTTCTACTTCAGCTTGTGCAAGTTTTACGTGGCTGCTAGGGGTTTCGAGAGAGAGAACCGATTTCTATCCTGCGAAAACATGCCACAACACCGATCCCCAATCGTCTCTATTACACCCCTGTCGGGGCCCTCCGTTGCAAACATCTTCGCATCGCTAATGTAGAGAGACAGACACCCCCCCAGCCACTTTATATGGTACAAGCCATATGTCAAGCGTGGAACCAGTCTCGCGTAAACGCGTAAGGTCGGTCGGGGGCCGCTTCATCAAACATTGCCGCAATGCTAAATGAGTACACGTGGGAGGGTAACGAATGAAGATTCGATGCCCACATCCTAGATGTGTTCTACCCGTACAATACATCTACGCATAGCTAGCTCTTGATACCACTGTTGGGATACGGGGCAGAAAACACAAATTTTTCATACCTACGGTACCCGAACCCAAGATCTATGCTATGGTGATGTAATGTAACGGAGGGAATCGGTGTTCATACCTTTGAAGACCGAAAGAGGGAAACGTTCTTGCGAACGTGGTTGGCGTAGACTCAGAACTACGACCTCCCTGTCGTGTAGAAGACCACCACCGGCGAGGATGACTCCCGGTAAACCTCCAGCGACGAAGTAGCACCACAGGTGTAGTGCCTCGAAGAGATTACACACGTACAGTGCAACCGATGTTCCCTCCGGGCTCCGAACCAGGCGAGCAGCGGAAAGAAGACGGATTCGGATCCCGACTCCGGCAGAGCGACGGCCTGCCTTATGGTGGAGAACTCCAATCCTGGTGCAGACTCCAAACAAGGGGAGTCCACTTCCAGAAATGGAGAAAGAGAGAGAGAACTCAATGAGATGATGGAAAAAAGGGGGGTCTACCCCTCCTTATAAAGGCCAAGGGGGGGTGTGATCCCTCTTCCCTCCCCCATGTGGGACTAAACCCCCCAAGGGGCGGGGGAAGGGCGCCGGCCATAGGGGGGATGGGCCCCACCCTTGGCGCCAAGCCCAAGGGGGGGAACCCCCCCCTCCCCTAATGGGCCCCAAGGGCCCATATAGCCTTTTTCCATTAATTTTAATTATTTAAATACATTTTAATATTTAATTCAGATAATTAAATACTAAAACATTATTAAACATAATTAAACATTATTTTGAACCTTTCAAAATATCCGGAACAACTTCCGTTCTCTCCCGGAACTATTCCGGTGCTTTCTCCTATTTCACCGATGATCCCGAATCTGTCCCAGCATCAATTGCCCCTTAAGTGTGACACCCTAACGGTCCGGGAAACAGCAGACATGGTCGAGACTCTTCTCATTGACCAATGACTAGTCAGTTGGACCTGGTTACAATCCTTGACAGCCCCTGCGCTTCCATCGAATGAACTTCGATCGCTTTTGGAAACCGTTAACGATACGACGTAATCCCTTTGTGCTGCGGTACTTTGTTTGTCCGAGGTTTGATCGTCGGTATCCTACATACCGTGTTCACATCTCGTTCACAACAAACAAGTTTACTCGTCCATGATCATTGCATCTCTTGTGACCTAGTCACTTGCTTGCAAGCTGTTGATGCAATATCACCGAGTGGGCCCAGAGTACCTGTCCTGTCACAAGAACTGACAAATCCCGCTCTGATCTATTAACATACTCATCAACCATCTATTTCGGAATACCTAAAGTGCACCGTTATAGCCAGCATATTTCAGTCAGGCGGTGGGATACAAATTAAAGTCTCCTCATAGATGGTGCTTACGTATGATCATTACGGTCTAAGGACTAAGCCATATGTTACAAAGTCATAGCAACGCTGAACTATGTGACTCGATCACATTGCATTACTTTAGGTGGGTGTCCGTCCATCACATCATTCCCCTAATGATATGACCTCATTGTCAATGGACTTAAGTGTCGCCATGATCAGGAAAGCTTGATCAATCAATTGCCCAATGAGATAGTTTACCTGAGTTAAACTACGGACCATGTTTTATACTACACCTGTATTAGTATTTCCAAGTAATACAGTTATAGCACAGTATAAAACGTATTATGAACAAAATGGATATGTGACAAATATCTTTATTAATTTGTCTCTAGGGCACATATCCAACATAATGTGCGTCATTATGCTACCAAGATGGCATATGACGTCAGTCTGCGGAAGTTCGAGCCTGGCTGACGAGGGGGTGACCCCACAACTCTTACAGATGAGGGTACCTGGTGCGTATCAAGCTAGAGAGCCCGCTGAAAGACTCGACCGTCCCACACATGGCCCACTCGAGGCAACCTCCAAAAGGAGTCCTCGACGATCATGGAAGCCGCGACTTGGCGTCCAAGACTGAAGATGGATTAGGAAACCCTCTCTGTAAACCTAGACGGACTCCTTGCGACCCAGCCTAGTATATAAAGGCTGGGAGAGGGGACGTCTAGGGCATCGAATCTCATAGCAACACCTCCGGTCCCGAGCATCTCGCTTGGACCTCCACTGTAATCGCCTCCATTATAATACAATCGAGCAGGAAGTGCTTTCTCATGTTAACCGACGAGTATCGCCAACCTGCACATATCCTCTATGATCTAACCCAGGGTTCCTAACCATGGGATTTGTCGAGGTCAATCCTCGTCAATTGGCGCCGACCGTGGGGACGACACAGGTTGGAATCGTGATCTCGACGGTCCTGTCATCAGCAAAACACAACTCGAGGACTCGAGCAAGATCCAATGCACTCGAAGAACTCAGGTTCATCGCAAGCCTCTCCATCGCGCCTCCAAGATCACTCGGCCGGCGACTGCGCCAAAACCAATCCTTCGACAACTATCAAAGTCACGCCCAGTGAAGAAAAACTCGACGACGCAGAAGGAAAACACAGGGCGCGGCCACAGGGCCAATCGCGGAGCTAGAACAAGAAGTCCAAATTGAAGTCTCACTCGAGGAACCACCGCCCGACGCAACAGCACCAACATCCACCCAAGCACCCGACACCACCCGAGCAACCGACGAGGGCTCCTGACGAGGGGGTGACCCCACGACTCCTACAGATGAGCCTAGCTGGTGTCCATGAAGGCAGAAGGCCCATGAAGACACGGCCCTGGCCTTCTGGACGGCACCGACGTAGAAGTCCTCGACTCACAAGGAAGGTGCAAGGACCTGTCGTACGGAGCAAGCTAGGGTTAGGAAAGTATTACCTGTACACGTAGATAAACTCCCCGAGACCTAGCCCGCTATATAAGGGCTAGGAGGGGTGAAGCCAAAGGCATCGAATCTTACTTGTAACCGTAGCCTTGAGCGCTCCAGCCTTGGCCTCCACTGTAACCACATCTCCCCAATCTATAATATCGAGCAGGAGCGAGCCTCCTTGTTTGCCGACGAGCTATCGTCCAACCTGTGCTTCTCATGACTAACCCAGGGTCCCTGACCATGGGATTTGCTGGGGTTGATCCCCGTCAATTGGCGCCGTCTGTGGGAACTACGCAGGTTGGGATCACGATCTCGGCGGTCCCATCTTCAGCAAGCCACAACTCGAGGGCAAGAACCTGACCTAGCCCACTCGAAGGATTCAAGATCACGGCGGACATCTTCGCCACCCCATCAAGACCACTCGAGCTGCAGTCACGCCAGGACCGATACTACGGTAATGGCCAAGCACAGCGCCAGCACCGAAGGAGTCGACGACCCAGAAGAACGGCGAGGGGCCTTTACGAAGGAGTTCCACTCGACGAACTGCGACGCGCAGCGGAGGACTCGCAAACCTTTCGACAAACCTCCACCGCCCGGGCACCCGCCGCACACCAAGACGATGACTACGAGATTGAATATAACGATCAGCAGAACCACCGCCAAGGCAGAAGGAATCGACGACCCAAAAGGCGCGCACGGGCATCCGCCGCCAACCAAGACAGCGACTCCGAGACACCCGTTGGCAAGTACTACGACCCAGATCGAAGGCTGGATGAATTCGCCAACCTCATCAAAAACCAAGACATGAGTCGAGGAACCGAAACCGACCCTCTCCTCCACGAGCACCCGGAGGATCACGAGCAGCTCTTCAGAATCTCAAGAAGGAAGAGGCACGCCGGATCTGGCAAACTCACAGCCAGAGAGCAGCTAGCAGGACCCTGCACGATCCATAACTTCGAGGATGACTGGGGACGCGTCAGATCAAGTCACACCTTGAGAGACTGCCGTCTGTTCAACAAGCTAGCGGACGACCTCAAGAAGGAGAAACAGAAAGAAGACAGACGCAACCAACGACCCGAGCAAGCGCCAACCTTAAGCCCGGAAGGACGTCACAGCCCGTCGCGAGCACATGTGCTCATGATCCAAGAAGGAAGGACACCGCAAACACAACGCAACGCCCAAACCCTGCAGGCTAGAGCAGCTGAGAGCATAAACACAGTCGATGTCTACCTGCTACACGGAACGGAGACCAGCATCACGTTCTCACAGAAAGACCATCCACCCGCAGTCCCAAGACCGGGGCATGCACCCTTAGTGCTAGATGCACAAATCATAGGATACGACATGGACCGGATCTTCATGGACGGAGGCAGCAGCATGAACATCATCTTCGCCCACACCCTACAAAAGATGCTGATCCCATGATCAGTATGGAGAAAATCAAGCACCGAGTTGCACGGGGTAGTCCCAGGAGAAGCAGCCACTTCGCTCGGAGTAATTGAACTCGAAGTCGTCTTTGTCAACCGTCGTAACTTCGCAAAGCACGTCCTCGAGTTCGAGGTACTCGACTGACAATCAAATTATCACGCCATACTGGCACGGCCAGCATTCGCGCAATTCATGGCGGTCCCACACTACGCCTACCTCAAGCTCAAAATGCCAGGATCATCAGGAGTCCTCACGATCAACGGAAGCTTCATCAAATCAGATCAATGTGATCGTGATTTCCACAGAATCTCTGACACAGTCGGAGCCAAACAAGAACTCAGAGAAATAGCCATGGAGACAAACAAGAGCACCCTCCCATTGGTGAACCGAAGCGAATCCAGGGAGTATGGACGCGACTTCAGCATCGACAGCGACACAGTCACTCACCAAGTGCACCCGACGGACCCGGACAAAACAGTCCGCGTGTACAACCACTTGCCAGAGGAACAGGCAGCAGCTCTCGTCGCCTTCCTCCGAGACGAGTGGGAAATATTCTCCTGGTGCCCAGCCGACATGCCTGGGATACCACGCGAATTCGTGGAACACGCCCTACACATCAAGCCAAACACGAGGCCAGTAAGGCAAGCACTGAGACGATTCTCGGAGCCCAAGCGCAGAGCAATCGGAGAGGAAGTCAACCGGTTACTCGACGCTCAGTTCATTCGAGAAACGAAGAAAGCCATCTGGATAGCAAACCCAGTGCTGGTGCCAAAGAAAGACACGACCGTGCTGCGCATGTGCGTCGACTACGGACTAGTCAACAAACATTGCCCGAAGGATCACTTCCCCCTGCCTAGAATCGATCAGATAATCGACTCAACAGCAGGGTGCGACCTACTCTCCTTTCTGGACGCTTACTCAGGATACAACCAGATCAGGATGAAGGAAGAAGACGAAGAGCACACATCGTTCATCACCCCCTACGGAGTATTTTGCTACAAGACCATGCCCTTCGGGCTAAAAAACGCAGGCGCCACTTATCAACGAATGATGCAAGCCTGCCTAAAGGAGCAAATAGGAAGAAACGTACAAGTCTACGTGGACGGCATCGTCATCAAGACCTACAAAGCAGCCACACTACTCGACGACCTGCGCGAAACCTTCGCAGTGCTCAACCAATACAGAATCAAACTCAACCCAAAGAAGTGCGCATTCGGCGTACCGGCGGGAAAACTGTTTGGCTAGATGGTCTCCGCCCGCGGAATCGAGGAAAATCCCGAGAAAGTCCAAGCCATCACCCGCATGCAAGAACCAACCGACGTCAAAGGAGTGCAGCAGCTCACTGGAAAACTTGCAGCTCTCAGCCGCTTCATAAGCAGGCTTGGAGAACGCACGCTGCCTTTCTATCAACTGCTCAGGAAAGGAAAGAAATTCGAGTGGACGGAGGAAGCCCGCCAAGCATTCGCGGACCTGAAAAAGACACTTTCAACTCCACCAATCCTGGCGGTACCCAAGGAACGTGAGAAGCTATACCTCTACGTGGCAGCACGCAGCAGTGTAGTAAGCACATCGCTCGTTGTCGAACGCGCAGAAGAAGGAAAGGTCCAGAGCATTCATAGACCAATCTAGTACCTCAGCATGCTCCTGACCAAATCCCAGCAGCGGTACCCGCACTATCAGAAGCTACTACTATCCATCGTCATAACTTCAAGAAAGGTGTCCCAGTACTTCGACGAGCACCCTATCACAATCGTGAGCAGCGCACCACTCGCTGACATACTAAACAACCCTGGAGTAACCGGGCGAGTCGCCGAGTGGAACATCGAGCTCAGCCCACGAGACCTACAGTACAAGCATCCAACAGCCATCAAAGCCCAAGTACTCCCAGATTTTCTGGTCGAGAGGACGGAGGTTCAAACACCAGGCCCCCCAGACCTATCAAGCTCATGGTCAATGTTCTTCGACGGGTCCAAGAGACAACAAGGAGCTGGGGCAGGAGTCGTGCTCATCTCCCCCAAAGGAACAAAACTGAAATACGTCCTCCAGATCAACTTTAGTCACGCTTCCAACAACGAAGCAGAATACGAGGCTGTCAGAACCCTCTGTTAGGTATGTGCTAGGGTTAGTTAGTACCTTTGCATCTTGTAAAAATTTCAAAAAAGAAATCTTGGAAATCAAATTCAAAATCCAAATGGGAGAAGGAACACCCCCCAGATGAATTAATTCAAAAGGCCAGATAAAAATATTTTCCAAAAATTCATGTTAGAGTTTTGAAAAGTCTTATAAATGAGTGTGATCACATATCAAGTGATGTGGGACCCACCCCATGCTCATAGATTTTTCAAATATTCAAACAGTACCTTGGAATTAAAGAAATCCCCCTATTTGATTTAAAATTCAAATCATTTGAATTTTAAAAATGTTGAAAGTTTATGAGTGGCTAGTCTATATTTTTATGAGGCCACATAAAAGTTTTCAGCATTTAATAAAATGGTTTGGTATTTTTATCAGAGCCAAAAAAAATTACAGAAAAAGAAAGGAAAGATTAAACAGAGAGAAAAAGGGAAAAGGCTTACCTCTCGCCTGGGGCGAGGCCCACCTCTCCAGCCGGCCCAGCCCACCCGAACCGTTCTGTCGTCTTCCTCCCGCGCGTCCAAGCAGCAACGTGGCAGAGCGCCGACGCCGTGGACGCCACCGCGACGTCTTCGACCTTCCAGGCCGCCCCGTGCCATCTTCTCGTGTCCTGGAGAACCGCCGTGTAGCCGTGAATCTTTTCCCCCTCCTCTCTCGTGCTCTCCCTTCCTCTCCTCGTTTTCCCCTTCTTCCCCGAGAGCGTCCGCCGTTCGTCGTCGACGAGAACCGTAGCCAGCGCCGGAGAGAAGCCTGAAGAACCTGTCCATCGTGCGCAGCGTCGCCTTTTACCCCGATCTGGAGAAGATGGCGTCCTAATCGAGCCTGAGGACGACGCACGCTTCACCGAGAGCTCGCCGGACCCGCAAGCCGCCGTCGTCGATTACTCCGGCCACAGAGCTCCTCCGACCACACCACCGCCTCCACTGCAATCGTGGTGAGCTTCTGCTTCACCCCATCTACTACACGGCCACCCTCCTGTCCTGTACCGTGTTTTGCCATTAAGGCCGGAGCTCCTCGCCGCCGAGATCCATGGAGACGACCCCCTGTTGCGCAATCGAGCCCGTCTCCTTGTCTTACGTCTTCGCAGTGCTCCAAAGCTTCGATTGCGACCATGTCTACTTCTGTTGGTGCACCGCAGCGACTTCCACCCCGGGCCGTGCCACAGCCGCCGCCTGAGCACGTCGTCGACGAGCTTCCGGCGACTCCCGAGCCTCCCCGTGTGTGCGGGTTGAACTGCGCGTGCATGGGCTCCATTTTGGTGGCCTTGGCTTGCCAAATGGTGGCCTGTGCCGCCGTCTTTCGCAACGCCGCCGCGTCAGTTGGTCGCCGGGGACTAGCCGCCGGCAAGCCCGACGTGGCCGGGGTGGTTAACCACTAAACCAACCCCCCTGGGTCACTTACAGGTGGGCCCAGCCCCCTCTAATCCTCTCTGTTAGATTAATCTAACAGGGAAATTAGATGAGAGGCTGACAGCCCTGGCCCACTGGTCAGTTTGACCGGGGTCAAAACCCCCTACGTCATGCTGATGCAGTGCTGGCGCAATAAAAGCTTTTCTAATTAAAAAGAATTCCAGAAAATCCAGAAAATACCCCAAACTTTGGAAATTCATAGAAAATTCATATTAACTCCAAATTGGACAAATAATATATGAAAAATGATCAGGAGAAAATTATCTTTCCAAATATGCAACTTTCAACTCTGTTTGAGTTGAATTTAAAATGTGATCAGTAGCATTTGCTATTTGAATTAAATGGAATTAAATCAAATTCAATTCAAATATTTTTGGCAACTTGAACCATGGCAACATGCTACATTTCACTTACACATCAGAGGCATATCATACACATTTGAAGATATTTCAAAATGATCAAACTATATCACATATAACTTGGTTAATGTTGAATTCAAATGTGGAGTTTGAATTTGCATTTTAAATGCAATATATTCCACTTAAAAGGAATTGCCTCACACATCAAAACTTGTACTTCAAGCATTAACATTCAATCATGTGCTTGAGCATTGCATTCATATTGATTGCTACTTCGTGCTTTGTTTGTCGAGTAGAGGTGGAACCGGAGCAAGAGGTCACCCCCTTCGCTGAAGATCCAGAACCCGAACCTCGTCAGCAAGGCAAGCAAAACCCCATTGATCATGTCGATAAAATCCCACTTCCCTCTCATGTCTCGCTTATGCATTGTATAGGATGATCACCATGTTACGTTTCTACCGCATAGATGAACCCATTTCTTTGCATGACCTATCTTTTGTCACAGTAGTAAGCAAACCACAATCCTAGCAAATGTAGGAGTTGACTGATATCATGTGGCCCCTGCAAATGTTACCGCTTATGGCATGCTTAGTATGATACCATGTTGTTACTGTGATGTGAGTCGGGATGGTAGTGATCATGTTGATGATGGTAGAAAAGTGTTGGTGAATCGACCCTAATACAAGGTGAACGATGAGAGGCTGTGTAGGAGTACACGGTGGGTTGTCTCGTTGAACACCGCCCTAAGTCCGAGTTCTTGTGTGGTGATCCAAGATGAAGAGTACAACCACACATTGGGCTCACTGACCCCTCTCAACCTATTAACTCATCCCTTTCGATGTCCAGATGTCGCAGTAGTTCGGAGTTCTGGTAGGCTTGTGGCCTGGATGCTAAGTGAGAGAACGGCTCACTCGAGACCGGCTTATGCACCACGCACACATCGCTTGGGTCCACTTCGGTAAACCGGACGGGTTCACGATGGTGGTAGCCAACCCAAGTAGGCGGCTTTCTTGGACTAGATAGGCTATGAGGTAACAGTTGTGGTGAGCATCCTCGCTGGCACCCCTTGAATGGTGTCGAGATCAAAGGCGGTAAATGATGGTCATGTGTGTGTAGCGGTACACCCTTGCAAGGTTAACAAAACTATTCGAATAGCCGCGTCCGCGGTTATGGACTACTTGGAAAGCTTGGCTTGATTATTAGATAACTTGAACCGGATACTTCTAAAATACACCAAGATAAGTGTGAGTTCTATGGCGTGCTTTCTCGTGGGGAAGTCGAGGAAGGCAACATAGTGGTGTATTGATTGGAGAAAGTAGTGGACTCGTGTACGCTTCTTACCTCAAAGTCTGGTACTCGTAGTTCAGGATTAGCCAAGTCAAAGCTGGCATTTCTACAAGTGAACCCCACCTCCCTTTACCTTGATACATGTGCATGAGTAGTATAGCTCCTATGTAAGTCTTGTTGAGTACGACTTTGTACTCACGTTTGCTTAATCTATGTTTTAGATGACGCCACTGACCCCGAAGGTGGCTTCTTCATCGAGCTGGACGACTGAAGTTAAGCTAGTCTAGTCCCAGTCAGCAGACTGGTTCCCTCGTGGAGGGCTTTATGTTTGAATAAGGCTTCTTAAGCCAATTTGTTAAACTTGTCTGTACTCAGACATAATTTGCTTCCGCTTTATGTTGTAATGTTGGATCACACGTATGTGATCTCTGTGTGTACTCTATAAGAGATATAAATAAAATGTACACTTTGTAGAGAATTGCAATGATACCTGCTGTTCATACAAGGCATGTGTGCTGTGTGTATGTTTATAACATGCATGTCTTTGTATGGGTTTTCGAGACCTTAGTTGTGTTCTGGCTGGCGGTCCTTCATACACCAAGTGGCCCTTAGATGTGCGCAGCTTGGGGCATCGCAATGCGATTGTCCGAGACTCCGTCTCGTGCACACTTTGTGGTATGATCGAGCCCGCCCTAGACCCCGACTAAGTGATCGGGCTGGAGTAAGTCTATGTAAGAGTTTTGAGATAGTCGGTAGTATGGTTGAGGCGACTTGTCTTTGAATATGGGAGTTCACCACCCATATCATTTGACTTGTGTGCGGATGATGAGGACCCATTTCAGTTGATCATCCGGCCTGGATGGGATGCCCCTCACGTACGATGCTTTCCGAGAATGTTTAGTGCTTGGCCTTGTCTGCTTAGACAAGTGGGTGCGGTTCTCGGCTCTCCATATGACTATGTCTTAACTGGACTTGCATACGCTAACCCCGGGTCCCGACAGACTTGGTATCAGAGCAGGACTGACTGTAGGACTAGTAGCCTTGGCCGAAGTTGAGTCTAGCTTGCTATAGTTATATAGTTACTCTGGGTATATATGGGAACAACGTAAGGCTTCATTTTTCTCCTTACCCCCTTCGTTCTGAGTTCTGAGTCACCTCATCTTGTTCTACGGGAAGATAGGACTAGGCTCTCCTCTGTCTGATTAGCACATCTCGTTGTTTCCTTCCCTATAGCCGTAGGAAAGTGGTGTCAGGTTTTCCTAGCATTGTTATAATGCTAATTTCTTACATCGTATTATGTAAGTGCTGTTTTTCATGATTGAAAGAAATTGTCATTTCTTACAATTACAGCCGTTATGCTGTCCGAGTCATTCCAGGTTTATCTCATAATCTGATGCATTTGCAAATTCTTTTCTGTTTCAGATGGCAGATCTTCCCCCTCGGCAGATTGTTCGTTTGACCAGGTGCCTCGGTGTGCGTGGCCATCCCGCCACGTTGATCGAGATGATGTCCTATGTGGGATATCGATGGTACCCTGAGTACACCATCGAGGAGCAGTTCCACGACTTCAACTAGACGCAGTTCCACTGCATTGTCCGGATCTACCCGCACCACGTTGGAGTCACCCAGCCTATCCACTTTGGACATGGCATCGGCGTTACCGAGAACATGGCTGTGCAGGATGCTGCATACTCATACTCATGTATTACACTGCTGAGAGAGGAGCACACCATGCTGAGAGAGACTTCTTTCCGCTATATCCCTGCTGCACTTCTAGGAGAAGAGGGATATTACACCGGACTCTACTCAGATCACTCTGCAGAGGATCCAGCACTCCAGGTGACTGCTAGGTTTGCTAGTGACAGAGATCGTGATGCACGCGCTCTCCGTTTTGAGCTCCACGCTACTCGTGTTCGTCTGTACCGAGCACTGACGCTCTTGGCACCCTTTGTGAGCGTGGGATCAATGGAGTACGATGCGATCTATCCAGTGAGGACCCAGATGCCTTCTCGAGTTGCTTGGCCCGAGATTGGAGGCATTTTTCCACCCCGTGGTCCTTTGCTTCCACCCTACACTGGACCTAGGCCCCATCCTTGCCCAAATGGATATCAGGGTCCACAAGCCTCCGTGTTTTCCGATGGTCACCTCCAGCTACCAGGATATGCGGGTAACTTTTACGAGGATTACTATGGAGATGGAGATGAGTGAGACCGTCTGTGGTCTTACTTAGTGAGGATGTAGTAGTATCTTAGGTATTGTATGCAAGGTGTCTAAGTTCCAGAGGCTTAGATAAATAATGTATAGGAAGTCAGAGTGCCTCTGAAGGATGTATCATCTTCAGCACGTTTGTATTAGCTTAGTGCTTGTACTAAAATGATGTATGGTTTGTATGACAGCTTGTGAATATATGGCTTGTATGCTTTTATCACCATGTTGTCAAGATGATTACTTTCTTTGCTCTGTAATCCTTCCAGTACTTCAATACCTTGATTAGAATCTTCAATCAACTCTGTTTGACTTTGGTTTTTCCACCTCAGGATGTCTCAAGGAACTCGTGGCCAGGTTGGTCGTAACCAAGGTCGTGGGAACAACCAGGAGGAAGACAACCTTCCACCCCCACCCACGATGGCCCAAGTTCTGATGGAGGTCGAGAGGAACCGCCGTGACTCTCACCACCTGCTGGAAGTCATCGCACGCAACACCACTCAGCAGCGCAATGAGCTGGTGTCTCTGAACGACTTCATCCGGCTTCATCCCCCGGTTTTCAGTTACACCACCGAGCCCCTTGACGCCGATGACTGGCTCCGCAACATCGAGAGGAAGCTCCAAGCCGGCCATGTTGCAGATGGCGAGAAGGTCAATTATGCCACCTATCACCTTGAAGGTGCAGCAAGCTCTTGGTGGGAGAATTTTCTGAATATGCGTCCCGTTGGACCACCAGCATCTTGGGAGGAATTCTGTACGTCCTTCCGCGAGCACCACATCCCCAAGGGTCTTATGGACCGCAAGCGTGAGGAGTTCTGTAACCTCACTCAAGGCAGAAGAACCGTGGACGAGTTTAGTCGTGAGTTCAACCGACTTGCTCGTTATGCAACTGAAGAAGTCTCCACCGACTCCAAGAAACAAGAGAGGTTCCGTCGTGGCCTCAACTCCGGACTCCGTCGCGAGCTCAACCTTCATGACTTTGCCACATTCCAGGTCCTTGTCAACAAGGCCATCAAGGCAGAGGACATGAACACCCCCAACGACTTTCGCAAACACCCCAGAGATGATAGTTCATCCAGTTCTGGCTCCCAGAAGCGCAAGATTTGCATTCCCAATAGCATGTTCCGCCAGAACAACCCCCCGAGGCCATCCTATGTGGCGCCTCGTCCACCCACCCAGTTCCACCCAGCTCCACCAAACCACCCAGCTCCACGCACTATTTTCGGAGCTTGCTACAAGTGTGGTCAGGCAGGCCACTACTCTCGCGAGTGCCCCCAGAACCAGGTCCAGAACCAAAATGCTCCACCACGTGCCGGAGGAAACAACAATAACAATGGTCGTGGCAAGCCACCCCAGAAGGTCTACACCGCCAAACCCGCTCCTCCCGCCACTCGTGGACGTCTGAACCAGGTTGCCGCTGAAGAGACTGACGACACCACTGACGTCATTCTTGGTAAGCTCCCAGTCAATTTTGTTCCTACTTCCGTTCTTTTCGACCCAGGAGCATCTCATTCATTCATGTCGGAAAGTTATGCACTTCGTCATGAGTTACCCTTTGTTGAATTGTCCACCCCAATGGTTATTCAAACTCCAGGGTCAAGATGGCAAACTAATAGAGTAAGCCATGAGTTGCCTTAGTTCTCTATTCTTAGGTACTACCAAACGATTTCCAAAGAATACCGTTCCTTTGCTATTAGTGGAGAAACATTTAGCAACTCCGCTAGCAATGTTCTCCTTGATCCGGCGAACACCTCGTGCACGCCTTTGGGCAACTACGATTTGATCCTCAAGGGTTGGTTTCGCCACCAAGTTGAAAAGAGATCCACGAGGAACAATCTCGAGATTAAGCTTTCGAAATTCCTCATGAATAAGTGGTTGATACTGTTGTAACATGAGGTTGTTACAATACGACTTACGACTTAGTGCATCAGCCATGACATTGGCTTTGCCTGGGGTGTAAGAAATTCCTACGTCGTAATCTTTTATCAACTCAATCCAGCGTCTTTTCCTGAGATTAAGATCTGGCTGGGTGAAAATATATTTGAGGCTTTGGTGGTCGGAATAGATCTCACAACGATTACCAAGGAGGTAATGTCGCCAAGTTGTTAGGGCATGAACTACGGCAGCGAGTTCAAGGTCATGGGTAGGATAGTTCTCTTCATGTGGCCGCAACTGGCGTGAAGCATAAGCTACCACATGTCGATCTTGCAGAAGTATGTATCCTAACCCTTGCCGTGATGCGTCACAATAGATTTCGAAATCCTTTTTGGTGTCTGGAGGTGCAAGTACGGGTGCAGAAGTCAATCTTCTTTTTAGCTCTTGAAAGCTCTCCTCGCACTTGGGAGTCCATAGGAATTTCTTATCTTTCTTGAGGAGTTCAGTTAGAGGCTTTGCAACTTTAGAAAAATTCTCGACGAAGCGACGATAATAGCTGGCTAGGCCAAGAAAACTCCTAACTTGCTTAACCGATTCAGGTGGAATCCAGTCAAGGACGGCCTGAACTCTCTCGGGATTCACAGCAATGCCTTTTTCAGAAATCACGTGGCCTAAGTAGGTCACTTCTGGTAGCCAAAATTCACACTTGGAGAATTTAGCATACATGCGATGCTCTCTAAGTTTCATCAATACCAGCCTTAGGTGTTTGGCATGTTCTCCTTCGTTCTTCGAGTATATAAGGATGTCATCGAGGTAAACCACGACGAACTGGTCCAAATACTCCATGAAGATCGAATTCATCATGCGTGAGAAAGTGGCGGGGGCATTGGTTAGACCGAAGGACATGACGGTGTACTCGTAAAGACCATAACGAGTAGTGAAAGCCGTTTTTGGAATGTCCTCATTTCGGATTTTGATTTGATGATAACCTAATCTCAAATCCATCTTGGAGAAGACAGAGGATCCTGCAAGTTGATCATAAAGATCATTGATCCTGGGCAATGGGTACTTGTTCTTTATCGTCGCTAGATTTAGCGGGCGATAGTCTACGCACATCCTTTCTGTTCCATCTTTCTTCGTTACAAACAGAATGGGGCAATCCCATGGCGATGAGCTAGGGCGGATGAAGCCTTTTGCCAACGAAGCTTCAAGTTGGATTTTAAGCTCAGCTAACTCACGTGGGGCCATTTTATATGGGCGTCTGGAAATTGGGGTTGTGCCTGGTATAAGGTCCACTATGAACTCTACACATCTGTCAGGTGGCATGCCCGGCAGCTCTTCAGGAAAGACATCTGGGAAGTCATGAACCACCGGAACATCTTCAAGGTCAAGAAGGGGAAGCACATTCAAAGAATGCACCTGGGTTCTTGTTCTTGGTGAGGAGTAAGCTATCGTCTGGCCTGAAGGATGTGTAAGTCTAACTGACTTGGATTTACAATCAAGAAAATCATGTTGTCTTCATAACCAATCCATAACAAGGATGACATCAATATCTGAAGACTTGAGGGCTATGAGTGAAGCAAGGAATACTAAACCCTCAATTGCAATTTGATTACCATTGCTTACTCTATTAGTTTGCCATTTTGAACCAGGAGTTTGAATGATCATAGGGGTGAACATTTCTTCAAAGGATACATCATGCCGAAGTGCATAACTCTCCGACATGAATGAGTGAGATGCTCCTGGGTCGAAAAGAACAGAAGTGGGAACAAAATTGACTGGGAGTGTACCAAGAATGACGTCGGAAGTACTATCAGTTTCCTCAACTGAGATTTGGTTCACACGTCCAAGATTTTCTGAGGTGGATGGCTTAGCGGTAGAAACCTTCGGGGGTGGTTTGGCACGAACAGTGGGTTTTCTTTTGGCATGGGGTGGAGCATTCTGGTTGACGGGGCACTCACGAGAATAGTGACCAGGCTGGCCACATCTGAAGCAGGCTCCAAAGATAGTGCGGGGAGCTGGGTTGTTTGGTGGAGCTGGTGGACGAGGCGACACAAGGGATGGTCTCGGTGGGTTGTTTTGGTGGATCAAACTGTTAGGAATCCAGATCATGCGTTTCTGAGGGCGTGAACTGGAAGAAGGGGCAAGCTCAAGAGCATGCTTGCGAGACTTCTCGAAAACTTCATTGCCATGCTCAGCTCTGAAGGATCTGTTGACTAAATCCTCAAAGGTGGCAAATTCGATGAGGTTGAGATCATGACGGAGGATGGGGCTAAGTCCCTTACGGAACCTTGCCTATTTTCTGGCATCGGTGGTGATTTCATCTTGGGCATACCGAGCAAGATGGTTGAAATCCCTCACATACTCATGAATGGACATCTCTCCTTGATTAAGATTGCAAAACTCTTCCTTCTTGCGCTCCATCAACTCATCCAGAATGTGGTACCCTCGAAAGGCAACACAGAACTCTTGCCAAGTCACTACGTGACCATCTGGCTGCATTGCAACATGGTTCTCCCACCATTGAAGAGCAGCACCTTCCAAGAAGTATACCGCGAAAACAACTCGGTCATCGGGAGCAACATGTGCAGTATCAAGCTTACGCTCGATGGAACGGAGCCAATCATCAGCTTCAAGGGGCTCAGAAGAACATCGGAATACTGGTGGCTTGAGGAGGATGAAGTCCTGAATGCTGACCACCACATTACGATGGTGGGCGGTATTCTGCTCGATGAGCTCCAGAAGGCGTGTTTGATCACGTCTATTCCGCTCAGCTTCCATCATGATTTCCGCCGCAGAAGGCGGGGTTGGAGGTTCATCATCATTTCGATTCCGAACACGGTTTCGATTCTGAAGAACAGCACTACGAGTTCAGCCTGACATCCTATGTGATAAAATCAACAATCAGAACAGGTTGTACGATGGAGTCAAGGATAAAAGGATATGATTTCAGAAGGAGAAGACTATAATGCAAAGGCAATGATTCAAAGAAACACGGGATAATTCCGGCAGCATAACGGCTACACCGGGATGGAAAACAAGACAACCTCGAGGAGATTGGACAGAACTTCCTCAAGGAACTCAAAATACGGAGACTCTGGACAACCACAACAATCCTACGGCTATAAGGAGGCAATCAACCAGATGTTCTATTCAGACATAGATGAGCCTAGTCCTATCATCCCGTAGAAAAGGTAAGGGTGACTCAGAACTCAGATTGATGAGGGTAAGGAGAAAAATAGAAGCCTTACGTTGTTCCCTTATATACCCAGAGTAACTATATAACTATAGAAGGCTAGACTCGACTTCGGCCAAGGCTGATAATCCTACAGTCAGTCCTGCTCTGATACCAAGTCTGTCGGGACCCGGGGTTAGCGTATGCAAGCCTCGCTACAACACAATCATATGGAGAGCCGAGAACCGTACCCACTTGTCTAAGCAGACAAGGCCAAGCACAGAACGTTCTCGGAAAGCATCGAACGTGAGGGGCATCCCATCCAGGCCGGATGATCAACTGAAATGGGTCCTCATCGTCCGCACACAAGTCTAAATGATATGGGTGATGAACTCCCATACTCATAGACAAGTCGCCTCAACCATACTATCGATTGTATTATAACCCTTACATAGACTTACTCCAGCCCGATCACTTAGTCGGGGTCTAGGGCGGGCTCGATCATACATCAAAGTGTGCACGAGACAGAGTCTCGAACAATCGCATCGCGATGCCCCAAGCTGCACACATATAAGGGCCACTTGGTGTATAAAAGACCGCCAACCAGATCACAACTAAGGTCTCGAAAACCCATACTAAGACATGCATGTTATAAACATACACGCAGCACACATGCCTTGTATGAACAGCAGGTATCATTGCAATTCTCTACAAAGTATACATCTTTATTAATAACTTTTACAGAGTGCACACAGAGATCACAAGCATGTGATCCAACATTACAACAGACAAGCGGAAGCAAAGTAGGTCTTAGTACAGACAAGTTTAACAAATGGCTTAGAGAAGCCTTATCTAAAAACAAGCCCTCCACGAGGGAACCAGTCGTCTGACTGGGACTACATTAGCTGGGTCTTGTTCTGAGTCTTCATTCTTCGAGCTTCGGTTAAAAGCCACCATCGGGGTCGGTGGGTTCATCTAAAACATAGATTAAGCAAACGTGAGTACAAAATCGTACTCAGCAAGACTTACATAGGAGCTATACTACTCATGCACATGTATCAAAGTAAAGGGAGGTGGGGTTTCACTTGCAGAAGTGCCAGCTTTGACTTGGCTAGTCCTGAACTACGAGTACTAGACTTGAGGTAAGAAGCGTACACGAGTCCACTACATCTCTTCAACCAATACACCACTATGGTTACTTCCTCGACTTCCCCACGAGAAGCACACCATAGCACTCACGCTTATCTTGGTGTGTTTTAGAAGTATCCGGTTCAAGTTGTCTAATAATCAAGCTAAGCTTTCCAAGCAGTCCTTAACCGCGGACGCGGCTATTCGAATAGTTTTGTTAACCCTGCAGGGGTGTACCGCTACACACACGTGTCATCAGTTACCGCCTTTTGCATGTCACCGTTCAAGAGGTGACAGCGAGGATTCCACCACAACACTTCGCCCACATCTCCGTTCTAGTCCAGAGAGTCACCTATCTGAGGGGGATCCGTATGGAAGTCCGGCCGAGGTTCCAGTACAGCCTCAAACGATGTGTGCAGGGTCCCTAGCCGGTCTTGAAAAGCCGTTCATCCACTTCGCAGACCGTGCCACAGCCCTACCAGAACTCCGAACTATTGCGACTCTTGGGGTTCGAACGGACTTAAGGTGGTGTTCAACGAGACAACCCACTGTGTACTCCTACACAGGCTCTCATCGTTCACCTTGTATTAGGGTGGATTCACCAACACATTTCATTTTCATCAACACCATGTTTATCATCATCCCGACTCACATCATAAGCAACCTCATTGTACCACTAAGCATGCAATAAGCAATAACAGTTGCATGGGCTACATGATATGAACCAACTCCTACATCTGCTAGGATTGTGGTTTGCTTACTACTATGACAAGATGATAGGTCATGCAAAGGATATGGGTTCAACTATGCGGTAGAAACGTTATCATGGTGATCATCCTAAACAATGCATAAGCGAGACATGAGAGGGAAGTGGGATTTTATCGACATGATCAATGGGGGTTTGCTTGCCTTGCTGACGAGGTTCAGTCACGGGGTCTTCAACGAAGGGGGTGATCTCGGATTCCGGCTCCACTTCTATCAACAACATGACAATCATAGGATCAACATAATGTACAATGCACAATCACATGAATAAGATTGAAATGGTGATGTTCAAGGTACTGATGTGTTGAGCATTCCATTTAAAAGGAGTATATTGCATTTGAAATGCAAATTCAAACTCCATTTGATTTATCGATGAATTTCAAATGCATTTGAATGGATGAAAGTTCATTTGAAAAGTTTGATCATGAAGTGATGTTGTATAGTTGAAGTAATGTCTCTGATGTGTGGATGAATCCATTGGAATTTAAGGGTGTTGCAAAATCATTTGAAAAATCACTCCAAATTTGAATTTGAAAAGGATCCATATGCATGTTTGCTACTGTTCACCAATTTTAGAATGGTCAAACATGAAAACAAATTGCATATTCATAATCCTTGTATTTTTCTGATAATTTTAGACATATTATTTGTCCAATTTGGAGTTAATATGAATTTTCTATGATTTATTGAAGTTTTGGCCATTTTCTGTAATTTCTGGAATTATTAAAAAGATTTAAAAAGCTTTACTGCGTCAACATGATGTCATTGTGACATCAGGGGGGCTGACTGCTGGGACCCATCTGTAAGTCTCAGAGGGTTAAACCCGTGGTTAATTTAAACAAGCAGAGGGATTAGGGGGCCTGGCCCCACTGGTCAGTGGCCCATGGGTTAGGATTAGTGGTGGGGTTAGGATTAGGGTTAGGGCTCTAATGGCGAGTTCGCCGGAGACTGGCCGGGGAGTTCGCCGGACTTGGGAAAAAGGGAACGGGGAGGGTTTTGGAGGGCACAGCCGGGCTCAGCGCGAAGCCGCGCATTGCGTGGTGCCAACGGGGGTTCAAACAGGGGCTCTGGGGCGCGACTACGTCGACGAGCGACGGCAGCTGGGCTCGGACCTCGCTGGAACTGCGCGAGAGGGATCGGGAGGAGGTGGGAATAGGGTCAAACGGACTAGCAGCTCACCGTGAGTTGGATGCAGGAGACGGCGGAACTGCGGAGTGCTTGACCGCGGTGAATTTGAGCTCGAGCTCGTCGGCGGCCGGCGCTGAAGACGACGAAGGGCGCGGCGTCTGTAGAGCACGCCGGCTCGATTACTCGCGCGTGAAGACGAAGGCGTCGTCGAGGAGTCTTCTGGACATCATGGTGCAGCTCGAGGAGGACGACGGCCACGCAGGCTCGACGGCGGTGCTCCGGCGTGCGCTCGGGCGGCGAACAAAACGGCGAAGGGAGAGGGGGGAGATGATCCAGAAGAGGGGGAATGCGTGCGGGGAAGAAAGAGCAGCTGCGTGGCGCGTTTTGGGGCAGAGGGGAGGGCTAGAAGAGCCAGGGCGTCGCGGTGGCGTCGCTGGGGTCTCCTCTGCTCCAGTGAGCAGCTTGGAGGGGCGGGGTGGAAGACGACAAGGCTTCTCGGGTGGGCTGGGCCGGCTAGGGGAGTTGGGCCTCGCTTGAGGCGCCAGGTAAGGTCCTTCCCTTCTGTTTTTCTCTTTTCTTTTTATATTTTCTGTAAATTGATTGACCTAGCTATTTAAAATAGCTAGGCATTTTATTAAATGCCAATATTTTTTATATGGCCTCATTAAAGCTATAGCTAGCCACTTATAAAATTTGACACTTTTTAAAATTCAAAACATTTGAATTTTAAATCAAATAGGGGTTCTTCTAATTTTCCAAGGCACTGTTTGAAAATTAGAAAATTCCATGAGCATGGGATTGATCCCAAACCACTTTTAAAATGATCAGCATCATTTATAGGAATTTGCCAAATATTCAAAAGATTTTTGGAAAAAGATTTTTATCTGGCCATTTGAATTAATTTCTCAGGGCTTTCTTTTCCCCAATTTTGAATTTTCTTCTGAATTTTTTGCATGATGCAAAGGACACTCAAATCTTAGCACTTACCCTAGTTGGGGTTGTGACATTTTTTCTGACTTCAACCTTTCCCTTCATAGTCCCTCATCCAATTTCCAAATGTCGAAGCTCATGGCGACCAAGAAGGCTGAGAGGAAAAAGAAAATTGAAGCAAACAAACCCAAACCTACCCTTGCGTGCAGTTGGGCCAGGTCTGTTGTAATAGAGGCTCTCCTAATTGAGTTAGAGGATGAGGGATTTCTCCCCTCACGGGAAGCTATTGGCTGGCGAACCCCCGGGTCTGAGACCCATCCTCAACCTACAAAGGATGAGGTTGTGGTTTTCACAGAACATGTGACCCGAGGTTTTCGTCCTCCCGGGTCTCTCACTTTTCGTGAGTTGCTCCATTTTTACGGCTTACAACCTCAAGATTTGGGTCCCAATTCTATCGTTAATATTGGGAATTTCACAACAGTCTGTGAGGTGTATTTGCAAAGGAAACCATCAATTCCGTTGTTCCAGGAGTTCTTCTACTGTAATAAAAAACTAGAGAGCAACGGAGGTCAACCTATTGAGTGTGGAGCTGTCACCTTCCAGCGACGGGCCCAATGCATTTACCCAAAGATGAAGCTCTACATTCATGTGAAGGATTGGCAGAAATCTTTCTTTTATTGTTCAGACATTAGCCCTGCAGGTCAACCTTCTTTACCAGGGTTTCGAGAGAAGTGACTCGCGTATTCTCCGATTCTGAATTCTTGGCCTAGTGCGGAGGAGAAGGAGACTCTTACCCCGGTGAAGAGGAAGATTAAAGCCCTATTATCTCACGGACTCTGTGCTACTGATCTGATCCAGTGCTTGGTCGGATGGCGGGTGTAGCCCTTGAGCCTCCGTACCCGACTCATTTGTGAATACACCAGGCCAGGTGATAACATGAGATTCACTCAGATCGTCTAAACTGCCGGCGAGATAAGCCGAGCTGCCAAGAAGCTCCTATGTGAGCCTCTGGAATAAGTCAGCAGAGTGGGCCTGGATCCTTTCTGGGACAAAAATCTGGCTCCTAAGGTAAAACTTAATGTTGTGCTAACCTTCTCATTCTCACGAGTTTCGAACGGACGAGTCACCTTTTGATATATTTTTGTATCTATAGGTTGATGATCCTTGGTGGTTAGTGGATCAGCCTTTGATTTCCGTCGAAGGAGTCGACGGGGACACTGATGTTGATGAACTTGAAGGAGAGGAGGAAGAGGAAAAGGTATTATTCTCTCCCTTCCGACCCTTCTATTTCGCCTTTGTGATATCTCATTTGTTTGTTTACGGAAACAGGGGGACGAGAACATCGAGGAGAACCCGGCCGGAGGAGGAGGTGTTGAAGAGGCGGCCAAAGTCTCCTTGGATAATGAAGTACTGAGTCATCGAGTGACTCGCCTTGCTTTAAGAAAGGTACAATTTGAATCCAGCCTTCTATCGTCCATACTTGTTCTTACGGGTTTCTTTCACCCTTGTATTGGTAGGAGGCGGAAGAGAAGAAAAGGAGGACTTGTAGTTCTCCTTCTGAAGCTCCCTTAGAGAAAGGAGTCGATCTTGGCGGACGCCGGGTCCGTCCCAAGTCGTCTCGTCAAGATGGATGTGTGTCTGGGAAACAAGATATTAATGCTGACTCTTCGTCTTTGAAAGAGTCAGAAGACGATGATGGGGAAAGCAGCTTCAAAGTTGCAGTAGGGTCAGTCCCTATGCTTTACTGTGATGCTGCTCTTCTCTTTTTCTCTCTTTTTTCTCGGACTTATGGGTTTTTTTTTGCTGTAGCACAAAAGTTACGCTGGAGGGGACTCCTCCTTTGGATGGGGTGATTCCTATTCCCCCTTTTTGTGAGGCGCCTTCACCCATCAAGGCTACAGATGAAGAGGTTGTTGCCATTACTGACGATGCTGTTCGGTCAGTTCTTGGGAAGGAAGTTGTGCCATCTGGAGTTGTGCCAGGAAGTTATGATGCTAACCAATCTTTGGAACTGGCTGGATCTTCGGTGCCGATTCTATCGGCTCTAGGTGGTTCGACTTTCCCAAATCTGGAGGGTTGGGAAAGCGTGTCCTTTCTTGAATTATACATGAGTGCAATGACCCAACTTGAGCAGCAATGAGGCGTGCTTGACAAGATGAAGAAGCAGTAAGAGGTATTTTTCTTAGCCCAAGTATTCAGAGCATAGGTATCTAGCCCCCATGATTCAGTATAGGTATTGTAAATACCATATCGAATTATCCAAATGTTTGTAAAGATAATCATGTGTGATCCTTTTCAGGCCCTAGCTTTAAAGGCTGGCGAGAAAGAGAAGACTTTGTCGGATTGGTTGGCGGTGGAAGCCGAAAAGCTTGATGCTATTGATAAAGAGGTGGTGCAGCTACGAGAGGAGCTAAAAAAGAAGAATGATGAGCTCCAATCTTTGGAGGGCGACTCCCATAAACAGGAGCAGGCTATGGAGTCGGCTTTGGCAAGTGCGAGATCATCCCAGGAGCGATATGATGCAATTAAGGGCCATGTTCTTACCGTGGCTTGAGCCGTGCTTCGTGATTTTGAATATGCTTACTCTTGATATATTTCATTTGTGTGTGTGTATGTTTTTTTTAATTCCTCGATCCCTGTAGGTGAGGAAAATCCAGCGCTGGGAGACTCGGATGTGCCGATTCTGGAGGCCATGATGGATGTTATCCATGATATGTACACTGGTAGTTGCCACGTCCTTCAGCGTTTAATCGGATGCTCGGAGTATTCGTCTTTCCAGGAGGACTTCTTTGAAGAGCTGAGCAAGGATCCAGAGTGGGTTGACTTGGTGAAGTCATCGTCATGCCGGAAGGGTGCGACCCATGCCTTGGCCTTATGTAACGCGTACTATCCTTATGTGGATCTCGACCATCTGGCGTGGGGGTTCCCGGAGCTAAAGGCCGATGGATCGACTTTCCAGAAGGAGGATTATGATCTGACTGTGAATAATGTGTTGGGATACGGGGCAGAAAACACAAATTTTTCATACCTACGGTACCCGAACCCAAGATCTATGCTATGGTGATGTAATGTAACGGAGGGAATCGGTGTTCATACCTTTGAAGACCGAAAGAGGGAAACGTTCTTGCGAACGTGGTTGGCGTAGACTCAGAACTACGACCTCCCTGTTGTGTAGAAGACCACCACCGGCGAGGATGACTCCCGGTAAACCTCCAGCGACGAAGTAGCACCACAGGTGTAGTGCCTCGAAGAGATTACACACGTACAGTGCAACCGATGTTCCCTCCGGGCTCCGAACCAGGCGAGCTGCGGAAAGAAGACGGATTCGGATCCCGACTCCGGCAGAGCGACGGCCTTCCTTATGGTGGAGAACTCCAATCCTGGTGCAGACTCGAAACAAGGGGAGTCCACTTCCAGAAATGGAGAAAGAGAGAGAGAACTCAATGAGATGATGGAAAAAGGGGGGTCTACCCCTCCTTATAAAGGCCAAGGGGGGTGTGATCCCTCTTCCCTCCCCCATGTGGGACTAAACCCCCCAAGGGGGGGGAAGGGCGCCGGCCATAGGGGGGGATGGGCCCCACCCTTGGCGCCAAGCCCAAGGGGGGGAACCCCCTCCTCCCCTAATGGGCCCCAAGGGCCCATATTGCCTTTTTCCATTAATTTTAATTATTTAAATACATTTTAATATTTAATTCAGATAATTAAATACTAAAACATTATTAAACATAATTAAACATTATTTTGAACCTTTCAAAATATCCGGAACAACTTCCGTTCTCTCCCGGAACTATTCCGGTGCTTTCTCCTATTTCACCGATGATCCCGAATCTGTCCCAGCATGAATTGCCCCTTAAGTGTGACACCCTAACGGTCCGGGAAACAGCAGACATGGTCGAGACTCTTCTCATTGACCAATGACTAGTCAGTTGGACCTGGTTACAATCCTTGACAGCCCCTGCGCTTCCATCGAATGAACTTCGATCGCTTTTGGAAACCGTTAACGATACGACGTAATCCCTTTGTGCTGCGGTACTTTGTTTGTCCGAGGTTTGATCGTCGGTATCCTACATACCGTGTTCACATCTCGTTCACAACAAACAAGTTTACTCCTCCATGATCATTGCATCTCTTGTGACCTAGTCACTTGCTTGCAAGCTGTTGATGCAATATCACCGAGTGGGCCCAGAGTACCTGTCCTGTCACAAGGACTGACAAATCCCGCTCTGATCTATTAACATACTCATCAACCATCTATTTCGGAATACCTAAAGTGCACCGTTATAGCCAGCATATTTCATTCAGGCGGTGGGATACAAATTAAAGTCTCCTCATAGATGGTGCTTACGTATGATCATTACGGTCTAAGGACTAAGCCATACGTTACAAAGTCATAGCAACGCTGAACTATGTGACTCGATCACATTGCATTACTTTAGGTGGGTGTCCGTCCATCACATCATTCCCCTAATGATATGACCTCATTGTCAATGGACTTAAGTGTCGCCATGATCAGGAAAGCTTGATCAATCAATTGCCCAATGAGATAGTTTACCCGAGTTAAACTACGGACCATGTTTTATACTACACCTGTATTAGTATTTCCAAGTAATACAGTTATAGCACAGTATAAAACGTATTATGAACAAAACGGATATGTGACAAATATCTTTATTAATTTGTCTCTAGGGCACATATCTAACAGTCTCCCACTTGCACTAGAGTACAAATTACACTAGTTTACATCAGGTATGTATCTAACACGAATGGTCTCTCGGTGTTCTTCAAACTTGCCCTGTGGAAGAGGTTTAGTCATCGGGTCTGCTGCGTTCAGATCCTTATGTATCTTGTGAATCCTAGTGTGTCCATCCCTGACGTAGTCTTGCGTCACATGGAACTTTCGGAGGATGTGCTTGGCTGTAGAGTGAGTTCTTGGCTCCTTCGCGTTAGCAATGGCACCCGTGTTGTCGCAGAAAATCCCCACGGGGTCAGTGCAACTAGGAAAGACGCCAAGCTCGATCACGAACTTCTTCAGCCACAGCGCCTCGTTTGACGCTTCGCAAGCGGCAATATACTCCGACTCCATTGTAGATTGAGCGACGACTGACTGTTTGCCGCTCCTCCAGCTAATTGCGCCACCGTTCAACATGAAAACATATCCCGTCTGGGATTTCGAGTCATCTAGATCTGAGTCGAGGCTTGCGTCAACGTAACCCTTTACGGTGAGCTCCTCATCAACTCCTCCATAAACGAGAAAGAGATCCTTTGTTCTTCTTAAGTACTTTAGGATATTCTTTACTGCTGTCCAGTGAGTCATTCCCGGATTACTCTGGTAGCGATTAGTCATACTAATGGCCAGCGCTAAATCCGGTCTGGTACATAACATAGCATACATGAGAGAACCTATGGCTGAGGCATAGGGCTTTGAGGAAATTTCCTCCTTCTCTTTTGCTGTGGTTGGGCATTGAGTCACGCTTAATTTGACACCTTTTATAACTGGCAAGAGGCCTCTCTTGGAGTTATCCATACTGAACCTTTTCAATATCTTGTCAATATAAGTGTTCTGACACAAGGCCAACCGTCGATTAGGTCTATCTCTATAGATCTTAATCCCCAATATGTAGGCAGCTTCACCTAGGTCCTTCATGGAAAATTGTCCATTCAGATATTCCTTTACTCCCTCTAAGAATTTCTTATCGTTCCCTATTAGTAATATGTCATCTACATATAACACAAGGAATGCTACAGAGCTCCCACTCAGTTTCTTATAGACGCAGAACTCTTCGACGTTTTGGACAAATCCAAAAGCTTTAATGACCTCATCAAATCGAAGATTCCATCTCCGAGATGCTTGCTTCAACCCATAGATGGACCGTTGGAGCTTGCACACCTTACCAGCATTACTTGGATCGATAAACCCCTCTGGTTGCATCATATACAACTCTTCCTCAATGTTGCCATTAAGGAACGCAGTTTTCACATCCATCTTCCATACCTCGTAATCATGATAGGCAGCTATTGCTAGTAGGATCCGAATAGACTTTATCATCGCTACAGGAGAGAACATCTCCTCGTAGTCAACTCCTTGAATTTGTCGGAACCCCTTCGCGACAAGTCAAGCTTTGTAGACAGATACGTTTCCGTCTGCGTCAGACTTTTTCTTGAAAATCCATTTATTCTCGACGGCCTTGCGGTCCTCGGGAATATCCACCAAAGTCCAAACTTTGTTGGTGTACATGGAGTCTATTTCCGATTTCATGGCTTCTAGCCATTTCTCGGACTCGGGTCCCTCCATTGCTTCTTTGTAACTCGTAGGTTCATCCGACTCATCAGCCGAGATTGCATTCACAAGCTGTCCGTAAAACTCGGTAGGTTGACGGACTCTTGATGACCTACGGGGCAAAATAGGTTCCTCTTCATTCTCATCATGATCATCATGTATGTCATGATCTTTATGAATGTCTTCCTGGCCATTCTCTTCAGCTCCCACTGTGGAAGAAGGTTCCAGAACAATTTCTGTTGCCGGTTCTTCCATTTGGAGTGATTGGTCAGTCACTTCATCGAGGTCTATTTTCCTCCCACTCAATTCTTTCGAGAGAAACTCTTTCTCAAGAAAGTGTCCAGTCTTAGCGACAAACGTTTTGCCCTCAGATTGGTTGTAGAAGGTGTATCCAACAGTTTCCTTTGGATATCCTACAAAGATGCATTTCTCCGCCTTAGATTCGAGTTTGTCAGGCTGAAGTTTCCTAACATAAGCCTCACATCCCCAAATCTTCAGGTAAGACAACATTGGTTTCTTGCCAAACCATTCTTCAAAAGGTGTTGTCTTCACGGATTTGGATGGTACCCTATTAAGAACGTAAGCGGCAGTTTCTAATGCATACCCCCAGAATGATGTAGGTAAGTCGGTATGAGACATCATTGACCGTACACTATCCAATAGCGTTCGATTACGTCGCTCGGACACACCGTTTCGCTGAGGTGTTCCAGCTGGCGTAAGTTGTGGTACAATACCACAAGTCTTCAGATGAGTGCCAAACTCATGACTTAAATACTCGCCTCCTCGATCAGATCGAAGGTGCTTGATTTTCTTCCCGAGTTGATTCTCGACCTCACTCTGAAATTCCTTGAACTTTTCAAAGGTTTCAGACTTGTGTTTCATTAAATAGATATACCCGTATCTACTTAAGTCATCCGTGAAGGTCACGAAGTAACGGAAACCATTGCGTGCGGTGACATTCATTGGTCCACACACATCAGTATGTATGATCCCTAATAAGTCCACCGCACGCTCCATTGTCCCATTGAATGGAGTCCTTGTCATTTTGCCCATTAGGCATGGTTCACATGTGTCAAGGGATCCAAAATCCAATGACTCCAGAAGTCCATCTTTATGGAGTTCCTCCATGCGCTTTATACCAATATGACCAAGTCGACAATGCCACATCGTCATGTGTTCTTCGTTACTAGGCTTTAATCTTTTGGCCTCTACGTTATTGATGTGGGAGTCATGATATTCGAGATCCATTAAGAATAAACCATTACGCACCGGTGCATGAACATAGAAGACATTATTCTTATAAATCGAACAACCAGTTGTTTCGGATTTAAAAGAATACTGGTCTCGCATCAAGCAAGAGCCACTCACAATGTTCATACTCAAAGAGGGTACATAATAGCAATTATTCAAGACAAGAATCAATCCCGAAGGGAGACTAAGACGAAGCGTGCCAATTGACATTACTTCAACCTTGGCACCGTTCCCAACGCGCATCGTCACTTCATCCTTTCGCAAGAGTCGTTTATTCTGCATCCCCTCCTGGGAGATGCAGATGTGAGCAACTGATCCGGTATCAAATATCCAGACGTTGCTCCGAGCACTTGTCAGGAAAACAGCAATAACATGTATATCACATATATCCATGTCTCTTCCGGCAACCTTGCCGGCCTTCTTATCTTCTAGGTACTTGGTGCAGCTGTGCTCCTTCTTGATTTCCATCTCAGCAATTTTGAGTATTGTGAACAATTCAGAAAGGGTCTCAACCATTCCTTGCATGTTGTACTTCAACACAAAACTCTCATAGCTAGGGGGTAGCGACCGCAACACCCTATCAATCGCCACTTCATCTGGAATCTTAAATTCTAGATCATTTAGGCGTTGAACGTGGTCAGACATTTTGACTACGTGCTCAGTCATGCTGGTGTGCTCTTCCATCTTTGCAGAGAAGAAAGCTTCACAAACTTCATTTCTCTCAACCTTGGCTTGAGGTGCAAAGACGGTCTTGAGGTCAGTGATTATCTCATAAGCACTGAAGCTCTCGAAACGTTTCTGCAGTTCAGCCTCCATGGCATGGAGCATACCCTTCTTGACAAGGGAGGAATCATCTGACTTAATGAGATAGACTTTCTTCTCAGCCGGAGTAGCAGTAGTTGCTGGTGCATCTCCTAATGCAGTCTCAAGTACGTAGGACATTTTGAGGGGAACGAGGAGAATCCTCAGGGTGCGGAACCAGGAGGTGAAGTTTGACCCATTAGTTTTCAGTTTATCTTTCTCTAGGAATGATCCTAAGTTGAACGAGGGGCGTGGTGCTGTCATCTACAAGGTTGATTCACAAAGATACATATTTAGACTTTTGTTCATAATGTGGAGTTCAATTACAATTAATTCTAAAACTCCCACTTAGGAAAACATCTCTCAATTTTGCTAAGTGATTACACGATCCTAGAACACCATACCTCCCCCGTGTGACACGACCATCAGTATGTTGTTCAAGGTAGGCCATCATGCCAATCACATCATCCATGTGACTCATGCTCGACCTTTCGGTCTCTTGTGTCCCGAGGCCATGTCTGCACATGCCAGGCTCGCCACCACACCCTATGTGATTTGTTGCTGTGTCATACAAGGCCATGCTTCTGGGCATGCTAGGCTTGCTACACCCACCTCTTGTGAACGAAAAAATGTTTGACATCCGTGTGACACGTGATGCCTCCATGATGTAGAACTTTCCAGGTGGTGCTCACTAGGGTAAGGACACTATGTTGGTTTTAGCGAGAGATGGTCCTGTTTCGTGCTACCGTCGATATATCTAGCATACTAGCATAAAACAGGAAGTAAAACTGTAAATCATACAACCTATGATCCCCCTTCATGCAAAGCAAAGTGAAAACGCCTTTCTACTTCAGCTTGTGCAAGTTTTACGTGGCTGCTAGGGGTTTCGAGAGAGAGAACCGATTTCTATCCTGCGAAAACATGCCACAACACCGATCCCCAATCGTCTCTATTACACCCCTGTCGGGGCCCTCCGTTGCAAACATCTTCGCATCGCTAATGTAGAGAGACAGACACCCCCCCAGCCACTTTATATGGTACAAGCCATATGTCAAGCGTGGAACCAGTCTCGCGTAAACGCGTAAGGTCGGTCGGGGGCCGCTTCATCAAACATTGCCGCAATGCTAAATGAGTACACGTGGGAGGGTAACGAATGAAGATTCGATGCCCACATCCTAGATGTGTTCTACCCGTACAATACATCTACGCATAGCTAGCTCTTGATACCACTATTGGGATACGGGGCAGAAAACACAAATTTTTCATACCTACGGTACCCGAACCCAAGATCTATGCTATGGTGATGTAATGTAACGGAGGGAATCGGTGTTCATACCTTTGAAGACCGAAAGAGGGAAACGTTCTTGCGAACGTGGTTGGCGTAGACTCAGAACTACGACCTCCCTGTCGTGTAGAGGACCACCACCGGCGAGGATGACTCCCGGTAAACCTCCATCGACGAAGTAGCACCACAGGTGTAGTGCCTCGAAGAGATTACACACGTACAGTGCAACCGATGTTCCCTCCGGGCTCCGAACCAGGCGAGCAGCGGAAAGAAGACGGATTCGGATCCCGACTCCGGCAGAGCGACGGCCTGCCTTATGGTGGAGAACTCCAATCCTGGTGCAGACTCCAAACAAGGGGAGTCCACTTCCAGAAATGGAGAAAGAGAGAGAGAACTCAATGAGATGATGGAAAAAAGGGGGGTCTACCCCTCCTTATAAAGGCCAAGGGGGGGTGTGATCCCTCTTCCCTCCCCCATGGGGGACTAAACCCCCCAAGGGGGGGGGAAGGGTGCCGGCCATAGGGGGGATGGGCCCCACCCTTGGCGCCAAGCCCAAGGGGGGGAACCCCCCCCTCCCCTAATGGGCCCCAAGGGCCCATATAGCCTTTTTCCATTAATTTTAATTATTTAAATACATTTTAATATTTAATTCAGATAATTAAATACTAAAACATTATTAAATATTATTTTGAACCTTTCAAAATATCCGGAACAACTTCCGTTCTCTCCCGGAACTATTCCGGTGCTTTCTCCTATTTCACCGATGATCCCGAATCTGTCCCAGCATCAATTGCCCCATAAGTGTGACACCCTAACGGTCCGGGAAACAGCAGACATGGTCGAGACTCTTCTCATTGACCAATGACTAGTCAGTTGGACCTGGTTACAATCCTTGACAGCCCCTGCGCTTCCATCGAATGAACTTCGATCGCTTTTGGAAACCGTTAACGATACGACGTAATCCCTTTGTGCTGCGGTACTTTGTTTGTCCGAGGTTTGATCGTCGGTATCCTACATACCGTGTTCACATCTCGTTCACAACAAACAAGTTTACTCGTCCATGATCATTGCATCTCTTGTGACCTAGTCACTTGCTTGCAAGCTGTTGATGCAATATCACCGAGTGGGCCCAGAGTACCTGTCCTGTCACAAGAACTGACAAATCCCGCTCTGATCTATTATCATACTCATCAACCATCTATTTCGGAATACCTAAAGTGCACCATTATAGCCAGCATATTTCAGTCAGGCGGTGGGATACAAATTAAAGTCTCCTCATAGATGGTGCTTACGTATGATCATTACGGTCTAAGGACTAAGCCATACGTTACAAAGTCATAGCAACGCTGAACTATGTGACTCGATCACATTGCATTACTTTAGGTGGGTGTCCGTCCATCACATAATTCCCCTAATGATATGACCTCATTGTCAATGGACTTAAGTGTCGCCATGATCAGGAAAGCTTGATCAATCAATTGCCCAATGAGATAGTTTACCTGAGTTAAACTACGGACCATGTTTTATACTACACCTGTATTAGTATTTCCAAGTAATACAGTTATAGCACAGTATAAAACGTATTATGAACAAAACGGATATGTGACAAATATCTTTATTAATTTGTCTCTAGGGCACATATCCAACATAATGTGCGTCATTATGCTACCAAGATGGCATATGACGTCAGTCTGCGGAAGTTCGAGCCTGGCTGACGAGGGGGTGACCCCACAACTCTTACAGATGAGGGTACCTGGTGCGTATCAAGCTAGAGAGCCCGCTGAAAGACTCGACCGTCCCACACATGGCCCACTCGAGGCAACCTCCAAAAGGAGTCCTCGACGATCATGGAAGCCGCGACTTGGCGTCCAAGACTGAAGATGGATTAGGAAACCCTCTCTGTAAACCAAGACGGACTCCTTGCGACCCAGCCTAGTATATAAAGGCTGGGAGAGGGGACGTCTAGGGCATCGAATCTCATAGCAACACCTCCGGTCCCGAGCATCTCGCTTGGACCTCCACTGTAATCGCCTCCATTATAATACAATCGAGCAGGAAGTGCTTTCTCATGTTAACCGACGAGTATCGCCAACCTGCACATATCCTCTATGATCTAACCCAGGGTTCCTAACCATGGGATTTGTCGAGGTCAATCCTCGTCAATTGGCGCCGACCGTGGGGACGACACAGGTTGGAATCGTGATCTCGACGGTCCTGTCATCAGCAAAACACAACTCGAGGACTCGAGCAAGATCCAATCCACTCGAAGAACTCAGGTTCATCGCAAGCCTCTCCATCGCGCCTCCAAGATCACTCGGCCGGCGACTGCGCCAAAACCAATCCTTCGACAACTATCAAAGTCACGCCCAGTGAAGAAAAACTCGACGACGCAGAAGGAAAACACAGGGCGCGGCCACAGGGCCAATCGCGGAGCTAGAACAAGAAGTCCAAATTGAAGTCTCACTCGAGGAACCACCGCCCGACGCAACAGCACCAACATCCACCCAAGCACCCGACACCACCCGAGCAACCGACGAGGGCTCCTGACGAGGGGGTGACCCCACGACTCCTACAGATGAGCCTAGCTGGTGTCCATGAAGGCAGAAGGCCCATGAAGACACGGCCCTGGCCTTCTGGACGGCACCGACGTAGAAGTCCTCGACTCACAAGGAAGGTGCAAGGACCTGTCGTACGGAGCAAGCTAGGGTTAGGAAAGTATTACCTGTACACGTAGATAAACTCCCCGAGACCTAGCCCGCTATATAAGGGCTAGGAGGGGTGAAGCCAAAGGCATCGAATCTTACTTGTAACCGTAGCCTTGAGCGCTCCAGCCTTGGCCTCCACTGTAACCACATCTCCCCAATCTATAATATCGAGCAGGAGCGAGCCTCCTTGTTTGCCGACGAGCTATCGTCCAACCTGTGCTTCTCATGACTAACCCAGGGTCCCTGACCATGGGATTTGCTGGGGTTGATCCCCGTCAATTGGCGCCGTCTGTGGGAACTACGTAGGTTGGGATCACGATCTCGGCGGTCCCATCTTCAGCAAGCCACAACTCGAGGGCAAGAACCTGACCTAGCCCACTCGAAGGATTCAAGATCACGGCGGACATCTTCGCCACCCCATCAAGACCACTCGAGCTGCAGTCACGCCAGGACCGATACTACGGTAACGGCCAAGCACAGCGCCAGCACCGAAGGAGTCGACGACCCAGAAGAACGGCGAGGGGCCTTTACGAAGGAGTTCCACTCGACGAACTGCGACGCGCAGCGGAGGACTCGCAAACCTTTCGACAAACCTCCACCGCCCGGGCACCCGCCGCACACCAAGACGATGACTACGAGATTGAATATAACGATCAGCAGAACCACCGCCAAGGCAGAAGGAATCGACGACCCAAAAGGCGCGCACGGGCATCCGCCGCCAACCAAGACAGCGACTCCGAGACACCCGTTGGCAAGTACTACGACCCAGATCGAAGGCTGGATGAATTCGCCAACCTCATCAAAAACCAAGACATGAGTCGAGGAACCGAAACCGACCCTCTCCTCCACGAGCACCCGGAGGATCACGAGCAGATCTTCAGAATCTCAAGAAGGAAGAGGCACGCCGGATCTGGCAAACTCACAGCCAGAGAGCAGCTAGCAGGACCCTGCACGATCCATAACTTCGAGGATGACTGGGGACGCGTCAGATCAAGTCACACCTTGAGAGACTGCCGTCTGTTCAACAAGCTAGCGGACGACCTCAAGAAGGAGAAACAGAAAGAAGACAGACGCAACCAACGACCCGAGCAAGCGCCGACCTTAAGCCCGGAAGGACGTCACAGCCCGTCGCGAGCACATGTGCTCATGATCCAAGAAGGAAGGACACCGCAAACACAACGCAACGCCCAAACCCTGCAGGCTAGAGCAGCTGAGAGCATAAACACAGTCGATGTCTACCTGCTACACGGAACGGAGACCAGCATCACGTTCTCACAGAAAGACCATCCACCCGCAGTCCCAAGACCGGGGCATGCACCCTTAGTGCTAGATGCACAAATCATAGGATACGACATGGACCGGATCTTCATGGACGGAGGCAGCAGCATGAACATCATCTTCGCCCACACCCTGCAAAAGATGCTGATCCCACGATCAGTATGGAGAAAATCAAGCACCGAGTTGCACGGGGTAGTCCCAGGAGAAGCAGCCACTTCGCTCGGAGTAATTGACCTCGAAGTCGTCTTTGTCAACCGTCGTAACTTCGCAAAGCACGTCCTCGAGTTCGAGGTACTCGACTGACAATCACATTATCACGCCATACTGGCACGGCCAGCATTCGCGCAATTCATGGCGGTCCCACACTACGCCTACCTCAAGCTCAAAATGCCAGGATCATCAGGAGTCCTCACGATCAACGGAAGCTTCATCAAATCCGATCAATGTGATCGTGATTTCCACAGAATCTCCGACACAGTCGGAGCCAAACAAGAACTCAGAGAAATAGCCATGGAGACAAACAAGAGCACCCTCCCATTGGTGAACCGAAGCGAATCCAGGGAGTATGGACGCGACTTCAGCATCGACAGCGACACAGTCACTCACCAAGTGCACCCGACGGACCCGGACAAAACAGTCCGCGTGTACAACCACTTGCCAGAGGAACAGGCAGCAACTCTCGTCGCCTTCCTCCGAGACGAGTGGGAAATATTCTCCTGGTGCCCAGCCGACATGCCTGGGATACCACGCGAATTCGTGGAACACGCCCTACACATCAAGCCAAACACGAGGCCAGTAAGGCAAGCACTGAGACGATTCTCGGAGCCCAAGCGCAGAGCAATCGGAGAGGAAGTCAACCGGTTACTCGACGCTCAGTTCATTCGAGAAACGAAGAAAGCCATCTGGATAGCAAACCCAGTGCTGGTGCCAAAGAAAGACACGACCGTGCTGCGCATGTGCGTCGACTACGGACTAGTCAACAAACATTGCCCGAAGGATCACTTCCCCCTGCCTAGAATCGATCAGATAATCGACTCAACAGCAGGGTGCGACCTACTCTCCTTTCTGGACGCTTACTCAGGATACAACCAGATCAGGATGAAGGAAGAAGACGAAGAGCACACATCGTTCATCACCCCCTACGGAGTATTTTGCTACAAGACCATGCCCTTCGGGCTAAAAAACGCAGGCGCCACTTATCAACGAATGATGCAAGCCTGCCTAAAGGAGCAAATAGGAAGAAACGTACAAGTCTACGTGGACGGCATCGTCATCAAGACCTACAAAGCAGCCACACTACTCGACGACCTGCGCGAAACCTTCGCAGTGCTCAACCAATACAGAATCAAACTCAACCCAAAGAAGTGCGCATTCGGCGTACCGGCGGGAAAACTGCTTGGCTAGATGGTCTCCGCCCGCGGAATCGAGGAAAATCCCGAGAAAGTCCAAGCCATCACCCGCATGCAAGAACCAACCGACGTCAAAGGAGTGCAGCAGCTCACTGGAAAACTTGCAGCTCTCAGCCGCTTCATAAGCAGGCTTGGAGAACGCACGCTGCCTTTCTATCAACTGCTCAGGAAAGGAAAGAAATTCGAGTGGACGGAGGAAGCCCGCCAAGCATTCGCGGACCTGAAAAAGACACTTTCAACTCCACCAATCCTGGCGGTACCCAAGGAACGTGAGAAGCTATACCTCTACGTGGCAGCACGCAGCAGTGTAGTAAGCACATCGCTCGTTGTCCAACGCGCAGAAGAAGGAAAGGTCCAGAGCATTCAGAGACCAATCTAGTACCTCAGCATGCTCCTGACCAAATCCCAGCAGCGGTACCCGCACTATCAGAAGCTACTACTATCCATCGTCATAACTTCAAGAAAGGTGTCTCAGTACTTCGACGAGCACCCTATCACAATCGTGAGCAGCGCACCACTCGCTGACATACTAAACAACCCTGGAGTAACCGGGCGAGTCGCCGAGTGGAACATCGAGCTCAGCCCACGAGACCTACAGTACAAGCATCCAACAGCCATCAAAGCCCAAGTACTCCCAGATTTTCTGGTCGAGAGGACGGAGGTTCAAACACCAGGCCCCCCAGACCTATCAAGCTCATGGTCAATGTTCTTCGACGGGTCCAAGAGACAACAAGGAGCTGGGGCAGGAGTCATGCTCATCTCCCCCAAAGGAACAAAACTGAAATACGTCCTCCAGATCAACTTTAGTCACGCTTCCAACAACGAAGCAGAATACGAGGCTGTCAGAACCCTCTGTTAGGTATGTGCTAGGGTTAGTTAGTACCTTTGCATCTTGTAAAAATTTCAAAAAAGAAATCTTGGAAATCAAATTCAAAATCCAAATGGGAGAAGGAACACCCCCCAGATGAATTAATTCAAAAGGCCAGATAAAAATATTTTCCAAAAATTCATGTTAGAGTTTTGAAAAGTCTTATAAATGAGTGTGATCACATATCAAGTGATGTGGGACCCACCCCATGCTCATAGATTTTTCAAATATTCAAACAGTACCTTGGAATTAAAGAAATCCCCCTATTTGATTTAAAATTCAAATCATTTGAATTTTAAAAATGTTGAAAGTTTATGAGTGGCTAGTCTATATTTTTATGAGGCCACATAAAAGTTTTCAGCATTTAATAAAATGGTTTGGTATTTTTATCAAAGCCAAAAAAAATTACAGAAAAAGAAAGGAAAGATTAAACAGAGAGAAAAAGGGAAAAGGCTTACCTCTCGCCTGGGGCGAGGCCCACCTCTCCAGCCGGCCCAGCCCACCCGAACCGTTCTGTCGTCTTCCTCCCGCGCGTCCAAGCAGCTCCGTGGCAGAGCGCCGACGCCGTGGACGCCACCGCGACGTCTTCGACCTTCCAGGCCGCCCCGTGCCATCTTCTCGTGTCCTGGAGAACCGCCGTGAAGCCGTGAATCTTTTCCCCCTCCTCTCTCGTGCTCTCCCTTCCTCTCCTCGTTTTCCCCTTCCTCCCCGAGAGCGTCCGCCGTTCGTCGTCGACGAGAACCGTAGCCAGCGCCGGAGAGAAGCCTGAAGAACCTGTCCATCGTGCGCAGCGTCGCCTTTTACCCCGATCTGGAGAAGATGGCGTCCTAATCGAGCCTGAGGACGACGCACGCTTCACCGAGAGCTCGCCGGACCCGCAAGCCGCCGTCGTCGATTACTCCGGCCACAGAGCTCCTCCGACCACACCACCGCCTCCACTGCAATCGTGGTGAGCTTCTGCTTCACCCCATCTACTACACGGCCACCCTCCTGTCCTGTACCGTGTTTTGCCATTAAGGCCGGAGCTCCTCGCCGCCGAGATCCATGGAGACGACCCCCTGTTGCGCAATCGAGCCCGTCTCCTTGTCTTACGTCTTCGCAGTGCTCCAAAGCTTCGATTGCGACCATGTCTACTTCTGTTGGTGCACCGCAGCGACTTCCACCCCGGGCCGTGCCATAGCCGCCGCCTGAGCACGTCGTCGACGATCTTCCGGCGACTCCCGAGCCTCCCCGTGTGTGCGGGTTGAACTGCGCGTGCATGGGCTCCATTTTGGTGGCCTTGGCTTGCCAAATGGTGGCCTGTGCCGCCGTCTTTCGCAACGCCGCCGCGTCAGTTGGTCGCCGGGGACTAGCCGCCGGCAAGCCCGACGTGGCCGGGGTGGTTAACCACTAAACCAACCCCCCTGGGTCACTTACAGGTGGGCCCATTCCCCTCTAATCCTCTCTGTTAGATTAATCTAACAGGGAAATTAGATGAGAGGCTGACAGCCCTGGCCCACTGGTCAGTTTGACCGGGGTCAAAACCCCCTACGTCATGCTGATGCAGTGCTGGCGCAATAAAAGCTTTTCTAATTAAAAAGAATTCCAGAAAATCCAAAAAATACCCCAAACTTTGGAAATTCATAGAAAATTCATATTAACTCCAAATTGGACAAATAATATATGAAAAATGATCAGGAGAAAATTATCTTTCCAAATATGCAACTTTCAACTCTGTTTGAGTTGAATTTAAAATGTGATCAGTAGCATTTGCTATTTGAATTAAATGGAATTAAATCAAATTCAATTCAAATATTTTTGGCAACTTGAACCATGGCAACATGCTACATTTCACTTACACATCAGAGGCATATCATACACATTTGAAGATATTTCAAAATGATCAAACTATATCACATATAACTTGGTTAATGTTGAATTCAAATGTGGAGTTTGAATTTGCATTTTAAATGCAATATATTCCACTTAAAAGGAATTGCCTCACACATCAAAACTTGTACTTCAAGCATTAACATTCAATCATGTGCTTGAGCATTGCATTCATATTGATTGCTACTTCGTGCTTTGTTTGTCGAGTAGAGGTGGAACCGGAGCAAGAGGTCACCCCCTTCGCTGAAGATCCAGAACCCGAACCTCGTCAGCAAGGCAAGCAAAACCCCATTGATCATGTCGATAAAATCCCACTTCCCTCTCATGTCTCGCTTATGCATTGTATAGGATGATCACCATGTTACGTTTCTACCGCATAGATGAACCCATTTCTTTGCATGACCTATCTTTTGTCACAGTAGTAAGCAAACCACAATCCTAGCAAATGTAGGAGTTGACTGATATCATGTGGCCCCTGCAAATGTTACCGCTTATGGCATGCTTAGTATGATACCATGTTGTTACTGTGATGTGAGTCGGGATGGTAGTGATCATGTTGATGATGGTAGAAAAGTGTTGGTGAATCGACCCTAATACAAGGTGAACGATGAGAGGCTGTGTAGGAGTACACGGTGGGTTGTCTCGTTGAACACCGCCCTAAGTCCGAGTTCTTGTGTGGTGATCCAAGATGAAGAGTACAACCACACATTGGGCTCACTGACCCCTCTCAACCTATTAACTCATCCCTTTCGATGTCCAGATGTCGCAGTAGTTCGGAGTTCTGGTAGGCTTGTGGCCTGGATGCTAAGTGAGAGAACGGCTCACTCGAGACCGGCTTATGCACCACGCACACATCGCTTGGGTCCACTTCGGTAAACCGGCCGGGTTCACGATGGTGGTAGCCAACCCAAGTAGGCGGCTTTCTTGGACTAGATAGGCTATGAGGTAACAGTTGTGGTGAGCATCCTCGCTGGCACCCCTTGAATGGTGTCGAGATCAAAGGCGGTAAATGATGGTCATGTGTGTGTAGCGGTACACCCTTGCAAGGTTAACAAAACTATTCGAATAGCCGCGTCCGCGGTTATGGACTACTTGGAAAGCTTGGCTTGATTATTAGATAACTTGAACCGGATACTTCTAAAAGACACCAAGATAAGTGTGAGTTCTATGGCGTGCTTTCTCGTGGGGAAGTCGAGGAAGGCAACATAGTGGTGTATTGATTGGAGAAAGTAGTGGACTCGTGTACGCTTCTTACCTCAAAGTCTGGTACTCGTAGTTCAGGATTAGCCAAGTCAAAGCTGGCATTTCTACAAGTGAACCCCACCTCCCTTTACCTTGATACATGTGCATGAGTAGTATAGCTCCTATGTAAGTCTTGCTGAGTACGACTTTGTACTCACGTTTGCTTAATCTATGTTTTAGATGACGCCACTGACCCCGAAGGTGGCTTCTTCATCGAGCTGGACGACTGAAGTTAAGCTAGTCTAGTCCCAGTCAGCAGACTGGTTCCCTCGTGGAGGGCTTTATGTTTGAATAAGGCTTCTTAAGCCAATTTGTTAAACTTGTCTGTACTCAGACATAATTTGCTTCCGCTTTATGTTGTAATGTTGGATCACACGTATGTGATCTCTGTGTGTACTCTATAAGAGATATAAATAAAATGTACACTTTGTAGAGAATTGCAATGATACCTGCTGTTCATACAAGGCATGTGTGCTGTGTGTATGTTTATAACATGCATGTCTTTGTATGGGTTTTCGAGACCTTAGTTGTGTTCTGGCTGGCGGTCCTTCATACACCAAGTGGCCCTTAGATGTGCGCAGCTTGGGGCATCGCAATGCGATTGTCCGAGACTCCGTCTCGTGCACACTTTGTGGTATGATCGAGCCCGCCCTAGACCCCGACTAAGTGATCGGGCTGGAGTAAGTCTATGTAAGAGTTTTGAGATAGTCGGTAGTATGGTTGAGGCGACTTGTCTTTGAATATGGGAGTTCACCACCCATATCATTTGACTTGTGTGCGGACGATGAGGACCCATTTCAGTTGATCATCCGGCCTGGATGGGATGCCCCTCACGTACGATGCTTTCCGAGAATGTTTAGTGCTTGGCCTTGTCTGCTTAGACAAGTGGGTGCGGTTCTCGGCTCTCCATATGACTATGTCTTAACTGGACTTGCATACGCTAACCCCGGGTCCCGACAGACTTGGTATCAGAGCAGGACTGACTGTAGGACTAGTAGCCTTGGCCGAAGTTGAGTCTAGCTTGCTATAGTTATATAGTTACTCTGGGTATATATGGGAACAACGTAAGGCTTCATTTTTCTCCTTACCCCCTTCGTTCTGAGTTCTGAGTCACCTCATCTTGTTCTACGGGAAGATAGGACTAGGCTCTCCTCTGTCTGATTAGCACATCTCGTTGTTTCCTTCCCTATAGCCGTAGGAAAGTGGTGTCAGGTTTTCCTAGCATTGTTATAATGCTGATTTCTTACATCGTATTATGTAAGTGCTGTTTTTCATGATTGAAAGAAATTGTCATTTCTTACAATTACAGCCGTTATGCTGTCCGAGTCATTCCAGGTTTATCTCATAATCTGATGCATTTGCAAATTCTTTTCTGTTTCAGATGGCAGATCTTCCCCCTCGGCAGATTGTTCGTTTGACCAGGTGCCTCGGTGTGCGTGGCCATCCCGCCACGTTGATCGAGATGATGTCCTATGTGGGATATCGATGGTACCCTGAGTACACCATCGAGGAGCAGTTCCACGACTTCAACCAGAAGCAGTTCCACTGCATTGTCCGGATCTACCCGCACCACGTTGGAGTCACCCAGCCTATCCACTTTGGACATGGCATCGGCGTTACCGAGAACATGGCTGTGCAGGATGTTGCATACTCATACTCATGTATTACCCTGCTGAGAGAGGAGCACACCATGCTGAGAGAGACTTCTTTCCGCTATATCCCTGCTGCACTTCTAGGAGAAGAGGGATATTACACCGTACTCTACTCAGATCACTCTGCAGAGGATCCAGCACTCCAGGTGACTGCTAGGTTTGCTAGTGACAGAGATCGTGATGCACGCGCTCTCCGTTTTGAGCTCCACGCTACTCGTGTTCGTCTGTACCGAGCACTCACGCTCTTGGCACCCTTTGTGAGCGTGGGATCAATGGAGTACGATGCGATCTATCCAGTGAGGACCCAGATGCCTTCTCGAGTTGCTTGGCCCGAGATTGGAGGCATTTTTCCACCCCGTGGTCCTTTGCTTCCACCCTACACTGGACCTAGGCCCCATCCTTGCCCAAATGGATATCAGGGTCCACAAGCCTCCGTGTTTTCCGATGGTCACCTCCAGCTACCAGGATATGCGGGTAACTTTTACGAGGATTACTATGGAGATGGAGATGAGTGAGACCGTCTGTGGTCTTACTTAGTGAGGATGTAGTAGTATCTTAGGTATTGTATGCAAGGTGTCTAAGTTCCAGAGGCTTAGATAAATAATGTATAGGAATTCAGAGTGCCTCTGAAGGATGTATCATCTTCAGCACGTTTGTATTAGCTTAGTGCTTGTACTAAAACGATGTATGGTTTGTATGACAGCTTGTGAATATATGGCTTGTATGCTTTTATCACCATGTTGTCAAGATGATTACTTTCTTTGCTCTGTAATCCTTCCAGTACTTCAATACCTTGATTAGAATCTTCAATCAACTCTGTTTGACTTTGGTTTTTCCACCTCAGGATGTCTCAAGGAACTCGTGGCCAGGTTGGTCGTAACCAAGGTCGTGGGAACAACCAGGAGGAAGACAACCTTCCACCCCCACCCACGATGGCCCAAGTTCTGATGGAGGTCGAGAGGAACCGCCGTGACTCTCACCACCTGCTGGAAGTCATCGCACGCAACACCACTCAGCAGCGCAATGAGCTGGTGTCTCTGAACGACTTCATCCGGCTTCATCCCCCGGTTTTCAGTTACTCCACCGAGCCCCTTGACGCCGATGACTGGCTCCGCAGCATCGAGAGGAAGCTCCAAGCCGGCCATGTTGCAGATGGCGAGAAGGTCAATTATGCCACCTATCACCTTGAAGGTGCAGCAAGCTCTTGGTGGGAGAATTTTCTGAATATGCGTCCCGTTGGACCACCAGCATCTTGGGAGGAATTCTGTACGTCCTTCCGTGAGAACCACATCCCCAAGGGTCTTATGGACCGCAAGCGTGAGGAGTTTTGTAACCTCACTCAAGGCAGAAGAACCGTGGACGAGTTTAGTCGTGAGTTCAACCGACTTGCTCGTTATGCAACTGAAGAAGTCTCCACCGACTCCAAGAAACAAGAGAGGTTCCGTCGTGGCCTCAACTCCGGACTCCGTCGCGAGCTCAACCTTCATGACTTTGCCACATTCCAGGTCCTTGTCAACAAGGCCATCAAGGCAGAGGACATGAACACCCCCAACGACTTTCGTAAACACCCCAGAGATGATAGTTCATCCAGTTCTGGCTCCCAGAAGCGCAAGATTTGGATTCCCAATAGCATGTTCCGCCAGAACAACCCCCCGAGGCCATCCTATGTGGCGCCTCGTCCACCCACCCAGTTCCACCCAGCTCCACCAAACCACCCAGCTCCACGCACTATTTTCGGAGCTTGCTACAAGTGTGGTCAGGCAGGCCACTACTCTCGCGAGTGCCCCCAGAACCAGGTCCAGAACCAAAATGCTCCACCACGTGCCGGAGGCAACAACAATAACAATGGTCGTGGCAAGCCACCCCAGAAGGTCTACACCGCCAAACCCGCTCCTCCCGCCACTCGTGGACGTCTGAACCAGGTTGCCGCTGAAGAGACTGACGACACCACTGACGTCATTCTTGGTAAGCTCCCAGTCAATTTTGTTCCTACTTCCGTTCTTTTCGACCCAGGAGCATCTCATTCATTCATGTCGGAAAGTTATGCACTTCGTCATGAGTTACCCTTTGTTGAATTGTCCACCCCAATGGTTATTCAAACTCCAGGGTCAAGATGGCAAACTAATAGAGTAAGCCATGAGTTGCCTTAGTTCTCTATTCTTAGGTACTACCAAACGATTTCCAAAGAATACCGTTCCTTTGCTATTAGTGGAGAAACATTTAGCAACTCCGCTAGCAATGTTCTCCTTGATCCGGCGAACACCTCGTGCACGCCTTTGGGCAACTACGATTTGATCCTCAAGGGTTGGTTTCGCCACCAAGTTGAAAAGAGATCCACGAGGAACAATCTCGAGATTAAGCTTTCGAAATTCCTCATGAATAAGTGGTTGATACTGTTGTAACATGAGGTTGTTACAATACGACTTACGACTTAGTGCATCAGCCATGACATTGGCTTTGCCTGGGGTGTAAGAAATTCCTACGTCGTAATCTTTTATCAACTCAATCCAGCGTCTTTTCCTGAGATTAAGATCTGGCTGGGTGAAAATATATTTGAGGCTTTGGTGGTCGGAATAGATCTCACAACGATTACCAAGGAGGTAATGTCGCCAAGTTGTTAGGGCATGAACTACGGCAGCGAGTTCAAGGTCATGGGTAGGATAGTTCTCTTCATGTGGCCGCAACTGGCGTGAAGCATAAGCTACCACATGTCGATCTTGCAGAAGTATGTATCCTAACCCTTGCCGTGATGCGTCACAATAGATTTCGAAATCCTTTTTGGTGTCTGGAGGTGCAAGTACGGGTGCAGAAGTCAATCTTCTTTTTAGCTCTTGAAAGCTCTCCTCGCACTTGGGAGTCCATAGGAATTTCTTATCTTTCTTGAGGAGTTCAGTTAGAGGCTTTGCAACTTTAGAAAAATTCTCGACGAAGCGACGACAATAGCTGGCTAGGCCAAGAAAACTCCTAACTTGCTTAACCGATTCAGGTGGAATCCAGTCAAGGACGGCCTGAACTCTCTCGGGATTCACAGCAATGCCTTTTTCAGAAATCACGTGGCCTAAGTAGGTCACTTCTGGTAGCCAAAATTCACACTTGGAGAATTTAGCATACATGCGATGCTCTCTAAGTTTCATCAATACCAGCCTTAGGTGTTTGGCATGTTCTCCTTCGTTCTTCGAGTATATAAGGATGTCATCGAGGTAAACCACGACGAACTGGTCCAAATACTCCATGAAGATCGAATTCATCATGCGTGAGAAAGTGGCGGGGGCATTGGTTAGACCGAAGGACATGACGGTGTACTCGTAAAGACCATAACGAGTAGTGAAAGCCGTTTTTGGAATGTCCTCATTTTGGATTTTGATTTGATGATAACCTAATCTCAAATCCATCTTGGAGAAGACAGAGGATCCTGCAAGTTGATCATAAAGATCATTGATCCTGGGCAATGGGTACTTGTTCTTTATCGTCGGTAGATTTAGCGGGCGATAGTCTACGCACATCCTTTCTATTCCATCTTTCTTCGTTACGAACAGAACGGGGCAATCCCATGGCGATGAGCTAGGGCGGATGAAGCCTTTTGCCAACGAAGCTTCAAGTTGGATTTTAAGCTCAGCTAACTCACGTGGGGCCATTTTATATGGGCGTCTGGAAATTGGGGCTGTGCCTGGTATAAGGTCCACTATGAACTCTACACATCTGTCGGGTGGCATGCCCGGCAGCTCTTCAGGAAAGACATCTGGGAAGTCATGAACCACCGGAACATCTTCAAGGTCAAGAAGGGGAAGCACATTCAAAGAATGCACCTGGGTTCTTGTTCTTGGTGAGGAGTAAGCTATCGTCTGGCTTGAAGGATGTGTAAGTCTAACTGACTTGGATTTACAATCAAGAAAATCATGTTGTCTTCATAACCAATCCATAACAAGGATGACATCAATATCTGAAGACTTGAGGGCTATGAGTGAAGCAAGGAATACTAAACCCTCAATTGCAATTTGATTACCATTGCTTACTCTATTAGTTTGCCATTTTGAACCAGGAGTTTGAATGATCATAGGGGTGAACATTTCTTCAAAGGATACATCATGCCGAAGTGCATAACTCTCCGACATGAATGAGTGAGATGCTCCTGGGTCGAAAAGAACAGAAGTGGGAACAAAATTGACTGGGAGTGTACCAAGAATGACGTCGGAAGTACTATCAGTTTCCTCAACTGAGATTTGGTTCACACGTCCAAGATTTTCTGAGGTGGATGGCTTAGCGGTAGAAACCTTCGGGGGTGGTTTGGCACGAACAGTGGGTTTTCTTTTGGCATGGGGTGGAGCATTCTGGTTGACGGGGCACTCACGAGAATAGTGACCAGGCTGGCCACATCTGAAGCAGGCTCCAAAGATAGTGCGGGGAGCTGGGTTGTTTGGTGGAGCTGGTGGACGAGGCGACACAAGGGATGGTCTCGGTGGGTTGTTTTGGTGGATCAAACTGTTAGGAATCCAGATCATGCGTTTCTGAGGGAGTGAACTGGAAGAAGGGGCAAGCTCAAGAGCATGCTTGCGAGACTTCTCGAAAACTTCATTGCCATGCTCAGCTCTGAAGGATCTGTTGACTAAATCCTCAAAGGTGGCAAATTCGATGAGGTTGAGATCATGACGGAGGATGGGGCTAAGTCCCTTACGGAACCTTGCCTATTTTCTGGCATCGGTGGTGATTTCATCTTGGGCATACCGAGCAAGATGGTTGAAATCCCTCACATACTCATGAATGGACATCTCTCCTTGATTAAGATTGCAAAACTCTTCCTTCTTGCGCTCCATCAACTCATCCAGAATGTGGTACCCTCGAAAGGCAACACAGAACTCTTGCCAAGTCACTACGTGACCATCTGGCTGCATTGCAACATGGTTCTCCCACCATTGAAGAGCAGCACCTTCCAAGAAGTATACCGCGAAAACAACTCGGTCATCGGGAGCAACATGTGCAGTATCAAGCTTACGCTCGATGGAACGGAGCCAATCATCAGCTTCAAGGGGCTCAGAAGAACATCGGAATACTGGTGGCTTGAGGAGGATGAAGTCCTGAATGCTGACCACCACATTACGATGGTGGGCGGTATTCTGCTCGATGAGCTCCAGAAGGCGTGTTTGATCACGTCTATTCCGCTCAGCTTCCATCATGATTTCCGCCGCAGAAGGCGGGGTTGGAGGTTCATCATCATTTCGATTCCGAACACGGTTTCGATTCTGAAGAACAGCACTACGAGTTCAGCCTGACATCCTATGTGATAAAATCAACAATCAGAACAGGTTGTACGATGGAGTCAAGGATAAAAGGATATGATTTCAGAAGGAGAAGACTATAATGCAAAGGCAATGATTCAAAGAAACACGGGATAATTCCGGCAGCATAACGGCTACACCGGGATGGAAAACAAGACAACCTCGAGGAGATTGGACAGAACTTCCTCAAGGAACTCAAAATACGGAGACTCTGGACAACCACAACAATCCTACGGCTATAAGGAGGCAATCAACCAGATGTTCTATTCAGACATAGATGAGCCTAGTCCTATCATCCCGTAGAAAAGGTAAGGGTGACTCAGAACTCAGATTGATGAGGGTAAGGAGAAAAATAGAAGCCTTACGTTGTTCCCTTATATACCCAGAGTAACTATATAACTATAGAAGGCTAGACTCGACTTCGGCCAAGGCTGATAATCCTACAGTCAGTCCTGCTCTGATACCAAGTCTGTCGGGACCCGGGGTTAGCGTATGCAAGCCTCGCTACAACACAATCATATGGAGAGCCGAGAACCGTACCCACTTGTCTAAGAAGACAAGGCCAAGCACAGAACGTTCTCGGAAAGCATCGAACGTGAGGGGCATCCCATCCAGGCCGGATGATCAACTGAAATGGGTCCTCATCGTCCGCACACAAGTCTAAATGATATGGGTGATGAACTCCCATACTCATAGACAAGTCGCCTCAACCATACTATCGATTGTATTATAACCCTTACATAGACTTACTCCAGCCCGATCACTTAGTCGGGGTCTAGGGCGGGCTCGATCATACATCAAAGTGTGCACGAGACAGAGTCTCGAACAATCGCATCGCGATGCCCCAAGCTGCACACATATAAGGGCCACTTGGTGTATAAAAGACCGCCAACCAGATCACAACTAAGGTCTTGAAAACCCATACTAAGACATGCATGTTATAAACATACACGCAGCACACATGCCTTGTATGAACAGCAGGTATCATTGCAATTCTCTACAAAGTATACATCTTTATTAATAACTCTTACAGAGTGCACACAGAGATCACAAGCATGTGATCCAACATTACAACAGACAAGCGGAAGCAAAGTAGGTCTTAGTACAGACAAGTTTAACAAATGGCTTAGAGAAGCCTTATCTAAAAACAAGCCCTCCACGAGGGAACCAGTCGTCTGACTGGGACTACATTAGCTGGGTCTTGTTCTGAGTCTTCATTCTTCGAGCTTCGATTAAAAGCCACCATCGGGGTCGGTGGGTTCATCTAAAACATAGATTAAGCAAACGTGAGTACAAAATCGTACTCAGCAAGACTTACATAGGAGCTATACTACTCATGCACATGTATCAAAGTAAAGGGAGGTGGGGTTTCACTTGCAGAAGTGCCAGCTTTGACTTGGCTAGTCCTGAACTACGAGTACTAGACTTGAGGTAAGAAGCGTACACGAGTCCACTACATCTCTTCAACCAATACACCACTATGGTTACTTCCTCGACTTCCCCACGAGAAGCACACCATAGCACTCACGCTTATCTTGGTGTGTTTTAGAAGTATCCGGTTCAAGTTGTCTAATAATCAAGCTAAGCTTTCCAAGCAGTCCTTAACCGCGGACGCGGCTATTCGAATAGTTTTGTTAACCCTGCAGGGGTGTACCGCTACACACACGTGTCATCAGTTACCGCCTTTTGCATGTCACCGTTCAAGAGGTGACAGCGAGGATTCCACCACAACACTTCGCCCACATCTCCGTTCTAGTCCAGAGAGTCACCTATCTGAGGGGGATCCGTATGGAAGTCCGGCCGAGGTTCCAGTACAGCCTCAAACGATGTGTGCAGGGTCCCTAGCCGGTCTTGAAAAGCCGTTCATCCACTTCGCAGACCGTGCCACAGCCCTACCAGAACTCCGAACTATTGCGACTCTTGGGGTTCGAACGGACTTAAGGTGGTGTTCAACGAGACAACCCACTGTGTACTCCTACACAGGCTCTCATCGTTCACCTTGTGTTAGGGTGGATTCACCAACACATTTCATTTTCATCAACACCATGTTTATCATCATCCCGACTCACATCATAAGCAACCTCATTGTACCACTAAGCATGCAATAAGCAATAACAGTTGCATGGGCTACATGATATGAACCAACTCCTACATCTGCTAGGATTGTGGTTTGCTTACTACTATGACAAGATGATAGGTCATGCAAAGGATATGGGTTCAACTATGCGGTAGAAACGTTATCATGGTGATCATCCTAAACAATGCATAAGCGAGACATGAGAGGGAAGTGGGATTTTATCGACATGATCAATGGGGATTTGCTTGCCTTGCTGACGAGGTTCAGTCACGGGGTCTTCAACGAAGGGGGTGATCTCGGATTCCGGCTCCACTTCTATCAACAACATGACAATCATAGGATCAACATAATGTACAATGCACAATCACATGAATAAGATTGAAATGGTGATGTTCAAGGTACTGATGTGTTGAGCATTCCATTTAAAAGGAGTATATTGCATTTGAAATGCAAATTCAAACTCCATTTGATTTATTGATGAATTTCAAATGCATTTGAATGGATGAAAGTTCATTTGAAAAGTTTGATCATGAAGTGATGTTGTATAGTTGAAGTAATGTCTCTGATGTGTGGATGAATCCATTGGAATTTAAGGGTGTTGCAAAATCATTTGAAAAATCACTCCAAATTTGAATTTGAAAAGGATCCATATGCATGTTTGCTACTGTTCACCAATTTTAGAATGGTCAAACATGAAAACAAATTGCATATTCATAATCCTTGTATTTTTCTGATAATTTTAGACATATTATTTGTCCAATTTGGAGTTAATATGAATTTTCTATGATTTATTGAAATTTTGGCCATTTTCTGTAATTTCTGGAATTATTAAAAAGATTTAAAAAGCTTTACTGCGTCAACATGATGTCATTGTGACATCAGGGGGGCTAACTGCTGGGACCCATCTGTAAGTCTCAGAGTGTTAAACCCGTGGTTAATTTAAACAAGCAGAGGGATTAGGGGGCCTGGCCCCACTGGTCAGTGGCCCATGGGTTAGGATTAGTGGTGGGGTTAGGATTAGGGTTAGGGCTCTAATGGCGAGTTCGCCGGAGACTGGCTGGGGAGTTCGCCGGACTTGGGAAAAAGGGAACGGGGAGGGTTTTGGAGGGCACAGCCGGGCTCAGCGCGAAGCCGCGCATTGCGTGGTGCCAACGGGGGTTCAAACAGGGGCTCTGGGGCGCGACTACGTCGACGAGCGACGGCAGCTGGGCTCGGACCTCGCTGGAACTGCGCGAGAGGGATCGGGAGGAGGTGGGAATAGGGTCAAACGGACTAGCAGCTCACCGTGAGTTGGATGCAGGAGACGGCGGAACTGCGGAGTGCTTGACCGCGGTGAATTTGAGCTCGAGCTCGTCGGCGGCCGGCGCTGAAGACGACGAAGGGCGCGGCGTCTGTAGAGCACGCCGGCTCGATTACTCGCGCGTGAAGACGAAGGCGTCGTCGAGGAGTCTTCTGGACATCATGGTGCAGCTCGAGGAGGACGACGGCCACGCAGGCTCGACGGCGGTGCTCCGGCGTGCGCTCGGGCGGCGAACAAAACGGCGAAGGGAGAGGGGGGAGATGATCCAGAAGAGGGGGAATGCGTGCGGGGAAGAAAGAGCAGCTGCGTGGCGCGTTTTGGGGCAGAGGGGAGGGCTAGAAGAGCCAGGGCGTCGCGGTGGCGTCGCCGGGGTCTCCTCTGCTCCAGCGAGCAGCTTGGAGGGGCGGGGTGGAAGACGACAAGGCTTCTCGGGTGGGCTGGGCCGGCTAGGGGAGTTGGGCCTCGCCTGAGGCGCCAGGTAAGGTCCTTCCCTTCTGTTTTTCTCTTTTCTTTTTATATTTTCTGTAAATTGATTGACCTAGCTATTTAAAATAGCTAGGCATTTTATTAAATGCCAATATTTTTTATATGGCCTCATTAAAGCTATAGCTAGCCACTTATAAAATTTGACACTTTTTAAAATTCAAAACATTTGAATTTTAAATCAAATAGGGGTTCTTCTAATTTTCCAAGGCACTGTTTGAAAATTAGAAAATTCCATGAGCATGGGATTGATCCCAAACCACTTTTAAAATGATCAGCATCATTTATAGTAATTTTCCAAATATTCAAAAGATTTTTGGAAAAAGATTTTTATCTGGCCATTTGAATTAATTTCTCAGGGCTTTCTTTTCCCCAATTTTGAATTTTCTTCTGAATTTTTTGCATGATGCAAAGGACACTCAAATCTTAGCACTTACCCTAGTTGGGGTTGTGACATTTTTTCTGACTTCAACCTTTCCCTTCATAGTCCCTCATCCAATTTCCAAATGTCGAAGCTCATGGCGACCAAGAAGGCTGAGAGGAAAAAGAAAATTGAAGCAAACAAACCCAAACCTACCCTTGCGTGCAGTTGGGCCAGGTCTGTTGTAATAGAGGCTCTCCTAATTGAGTTAGAGGATGAGGGATTTCTCCCCTCACGGGAAGCTATTGGCTGGCGAACCCCCGGGTCTGAGACCCATCCTCAACCTACAAAGGATGAGGTTGTGGTTTTCACAGAACATGTGACCCGAGGTTTTCGTCCTCCCGGGTCTCTCACTTTTCGTGAGTTGCTCCATTTTTACGGCTTACAACCTCAAGATTTGGGTCCCAATTCTATCGTTAATATTGGGAATTTCACAACAGTCTGTGAGGTGTATTTGCAAAGGAAACCATCAATTCCGTTGTTCCAGGAGTTCTTCTACTGTAATAAAAAACTAGAGAGCAACGGAGGTCAACCTATTGAGTGTGGAGCTGTCACCTTCCAGCGACGGGCCCAATGCATTTACCCAAAGATGAAGCTCTACATTCATGTGAAGGATTGGCAGAAATCTTTCTTTTATTGTTCAGACATTAGCCCTGCAGATCAACCTTCTTTACCAGGGTTTCGAGAGAAGTGACTCGCGTATTCTCCGATTCTGAATTCATGGCCTAGTGCGGAGGAGAAGGAGACTCTTACCCCGGTGAAGAGGAAGATTAAAGCCCTATTATCTCACGGACTCTGTGCTACTGATCTGATCCAGTGCTTGGTCGGATGGCGGGTGTAGCCCTTGAGCCTCCGTACCCGACTCATTTGTGAATACACCAGGCCAGGTGATAACATGAGATTCACTCAGATCGTCTAAACTGCCGGCGAGATAAGCCGAGCTGCCAAGAAGCTCCTATGTGAGCCTCTGGAATAAGTCAGCAGAGTGGGCCTGGATCCTTTCTGGGACAAAAATCTGGCTCCTAAGGTAAAACTTAATGTTGTGCTAACCTTCTCATTCTCACGAGTTTCGAACGGACGAGTCACCTTTTGATATATTTTTGTATCTATAGGTTGATGATCCTTGGTGGTTAGTGGATCAGCCTTTGATTTCTGTCGAAGGAGTCGACGGGGACACTGATGTTGATGAACTTGAAGGAGAGGAGGAAGAGGAAAAGGTATTATTCTCTCCCTTCCGACCCTTCTATTTCGCCTTTGTGATATCTCATTTGTTTGTTTACGGAAACAGGGGGACGAGAACATCGAGGAGAACCCGGCCGGAGGAGGAGGTGTTGAAGAGGCGGCCAAAGTCTCCTCGGATAATGAAGTACTGAGTCATCGAGTGACTCGCCTTGCTTTAAGAAAGGTACAATTTGAATCCAGCCTTCTATCGTCCATACTTGTTCTTACGGGTTTCTTTCACCCTTGTATTGGTAGGAGGCGGAAGAGAAGAAAAGGAGGACTTGTAGTTCTCCTTCTGAAGCTCCCTTAGAGAAAGAAGTCGATCTTGGCGGACGCCGGGTCCGTCCCAAGTCGTCTCGTCAAGATGGACGTGTGTCTGGGAAACAAGATATTAATGCTGACTCTTCGTCTTTGAAAGAGTCAGAAGACGATGATGGGGAAAGCAGCTTCAAAGTTGCAGTAGGGTCAGTCCCTATGCTTTACTGTGATGCTGCTCTTCTCTTTTTCTCTCTTTTTTCTCGGACTTATGGGTTTTTTTTTGCTGTAGCACAAAAGTTACGCTGGAGGGGACTCCTCCTTTGGATGGGGTGATTCCTATTCCCCCTTTTTGTGAGGCGCCTTCACCCATCAAGGCTACAGATGAAGAGGTTGTTGCCATTACTGACGATGCTGTTCGGTCAGTTCTTGGGAAGGAAGTTGTGCCATCTGGAGTTGTGCCAGGAAGTTATGATGCTAACCAATCTTTGGAACTGGCTGGATCTTCGGTGCCGATTCTATCGGCTCTAGGTGGTTCGACTTTCCCAAATCTGGAGGGTTGGGAAAGCGTGTCCTTCCTTGAATTATACATGAGTGCAATGACCCAACTTGAGCAGCAATGAGGCGTGCTTGACAAGATGAAGAAGCAGTAAGAGGTATTTTTCTTAGCCCAAGTATTCAGAGCATAGGTATCTAGCCCCCATGATTCAGTATAGGTATTGTAAATACCATATCGAATTATCCAAATGTTTGTAAAGATAATCATGTGTGATCCTTTTTAGGCCCTAGCTTTAAAGGCTGGCGAGAAAGAGAAGACTTTGTCGGATTGGTTGGCGGTGGAAGCCGAAAAGCTTGATGCTATTGATAAAGAGGTGGTGCAGCTACGAGAGGAGCTAAAAAAGAAGAATGATGAGCTCCAAGCTTTGGAGGGCGACTCCCATAAACAGGAGCAGGCTATGGAGTCGGCTTTGGCAAGTGCGAGATCATCCCAGGAGCGATATGATGCAATTAAGGGCCATGTTCTTACCGTGGCTTGAGCCGTGCTTCGTGATTTTGAATATGCTTACTCTTGATATATTTCATTTGTGTGTGTGTATGTTTTTTTTAATTCCTCGATCCCTGTAGGTGAGGAAAATCCAGCGCTGGGAGACTCGGATGTGCCGATTCTGGAGGCCATGATGGATGTTATCCATGATATGTACACTGGTAGTTGCCACGTCCTTCAGCGTTTAATCGGATGCTCGGAGTATTCGTCTTTCCAGGAGGACTTCTTTGAAGAGCTGAGCAAGGATCCAGAGTGGGTTGACTTGGTGAAGTCATCGTCATGCCGGAAGGGTGCGACCCATGCCTTGGCCTTATGTAACGCGTACTATCCTTATGTGGATCTCGACCATCTGGCGTGGGGGTTCCCGGAGCTAAAGGCCGATGGATCGACTTTCATGAAGGCGGATTATGATCTGACTGTGAATAATGTGTTGGGATACGGGGCAGAAAACACAAAATTTTCATACCTACGGTACCCGAACCCAAGATCTATGCTATGGTGATGTAATGTAACGGAGGGAATCGGTGTTCATACCTTTGAAGACCGAAAGAGGGAAACGTTCTTGCGAACGTGGTTGGCGTAGACTCAGAACTACGACCTCCCTGTCGTGTAGAAGACCACCACCGGCGAGGATGACTCCCGGTAAACCTCCAGCGACGAAGTAGCACCACAGGTGTAGTGCCTCGAAGAGATTACACACGTACAGTGCAACCGATGTTCCCTCCGGGCTCCGAACCAGGCGAGCTGCGGAAAGAAGACGGATTCGGATCCCGACTCCAGCAGAGCGACGGCCTTCCTTATGGTGGATAACTCCAATCCTGGTGCAGACTCCAAACAAGGGGAGTCCACTTCCAGAAATGGAGAAAGAGAGAGAGAACTCAATGAGATGATGGAAAAAGGGGGGTCTACCCCTCCTTATAAAGGCCAAGGGGGGGTGTGATCCCTCTTCCCTCCCCCATGTGGGACTAAACCCCCCAAGGGGGGGAAGGGCGCCGGCCATAGGGGGGATGGGCCCCACCCTTGGCGCCAAGCCCAAGGGGGGGAACCCCCTCCTCCCCTAATGGGCCCCAAGGGCCCATATTGCCTTTTTCCATTAATTTTAATTATTTAAATACATTTTAATATTTAATTCAGATAATTAAATACTAAAACATTATTAAACATAATTAAACATTATTTTGAACCTTTCAAAATATCCGGAACAACTTCCGTTCTCTCCCGGAACTATTCCGGTGCTTTCTCCTATTTCACCGATGATCCCGAATCTGTCCCAGCATGAATTGCCCCTTAAGTGTGACACCCTAACGGTCCGGGAAACAGCAGACATGGTCGAGACTCTTCTCATTGACCAATGACTAGTCAGTTGGACCTGGTTACAATCCTTGACAGCCCCTGCGCTTCCATCGAATGAACTTCGATCGCTTTTGGAAACCGTTAACGATACAACGTAATCCCTTTGTGCTGCGGTACTTTGTTTGTCCGAGGTTTGATCGTCGGTATCCTACATACCGTGTTCACATCTCGTTCACAACAAACAAGTTTACTCATCCATGATCATTGCATCTCTTGTGACCTAGTCACTTGCTTGCAAGCTGTTGATGCAATATCACCGAGTGGGCCCAGAGTACCTGTCCTGTCACAAGGACTGACAAATCCCGCTCTGATCTATTAACATACTCATCAACCATCTATTTCGGAATACCTAAAGTGCACCGTTATAGCCAGCATATTTCAGTCAGGCGGTGGGATACAAATTAAAGTCTCCTCATAGATGGTGCTTACGTATGATCATGACGGTCTAAGGACTAAGCCATACGTTACAAAGTCATAGCAACGCTGAACTATGTGACTCGATCACATTGCATTACTTTAGGTGGGTGTCCGTCCATCACATCATTCCCCTAATGATATGACCTCATTGTCAATGGACTTAAGTGTCGCCATGATCAGGAAAGCTTGATCAATCAATTGCCCAATGAGATAGTTTACCCGAGTTAAACTACGGACCATGTTTTATACTACACCTGTATTAGTATTTCCAAGTAATACAGTTATAGCACAGTATAAAACGTATTATGAACAAAACGGATATGTGACAAATATCTTTATTAATTTGTCTCTAGGGCACATATCTAACAGTCTCCCACTTGCACTAGAGTACAAATTACACTAGTTTACATCAGGTATGTATCTAACACGAATGGTCTCTCGGTGTTCTTCAAACTTGCCCTGTGGAAGAGGTTTAGTCATCGGGTCTGCTGCGTTCAGATCCTTATGTATCTTGTGAATCCTAGTGTGTCCATCCCTGACGTAGTCTTGCGTCACATGGAACTTTCGGAGGATGTGCTTGGCTGTAGAGTGAGTTCTTGGCTCCTTCGCGTTAGCAATGGCACCCGTGTTGTCGCAGAAAATCCCCACGGGGTCAGTGCAACTGGGAAAGACGCCAAGCTCGATCACGAACTTCTTCAGCCACAGCGCCTCGTTTGACGCTTCGCAAGCGGCAATATACTCTGACTCCATTGTAGATTGAGCGACGACTGACTGTTTGCCGCTCCTCCAGCTAATTGCGCCACCGTTCAACATGAAAACATATCCCGTCTGGGATTTCGAGTCATCTAGATCTGAGTCGAGGCTTGCGTCAACGTAACCCTTTACGGTGAGCTCCTCATCAACTCCTCCATAAACGAGAAAGAGATCCTTTGTTCTTCTTAAGTACTTTAGGATATTCTTTACTGCTGTCCAGTGAGTCATTCCCGGATTACTCTGGTAGCGATTAGTCATACTAATGGCCAGCGCTAAATCCGGTCTGGTACATAACATAGCATACATGAGAGAACCTATGGCTGAGGCATATGGCTTTGAGGAAATTTCCTCCTTCTCTTTTGCTGTGGTTGGGCATTGAGTCACGCTTAATTTGACACCTTTTATAACTGGCAAGAGGCCTCTCTTGGAGTTATCCATACTGAACCTTTTCAATATCTTGTCAATATAAGTGTTCTGACTCAAGGCCAACCGTCGATTAGGTCTATCTCTATAGATCTTAATCCCCAATATGTAGGCAGCTTCACCTAGGTCCTTCATGGAAAATTGTCCATTCAGATATTCCTTTACTCCCTCTAAGAATTTCTTATCGTTCCCTATTAGTAATATGTCATCTACATATAACACAAGGAATGCTATAGAGCTCCCACTCAGTTTCTTATAGACGCAGAACTCTTCGACGTTTTGGACAAATCCAAAAGCTTTAATGACCTCATCAAATCGAAGATTCCATCTCCGAGATGCTTGCTTCAACCCATAGATGGACCGTTGGAGCTTGCACACCTTACCAGCATTACTTGGATCGATAAACCCCTCTGGTTGCATCATATACAACTCTTCCTCAATGTTGCCATTAAGGAACGCAGTTTTCACATCCATCTGCCATACCTCGTAATCATGATAGGCAGCTATTGCTAGTAGGATCCGAATAGACTTTATCATCGCTACAGGAGAGAACATCTCCTCGTAGTCAACTCCTTGAATTTGTCGGAACCCCTTCGCGACAAGTCGAGCTTTGTAGACAGATATGTTTCCGTCTGCGTCAGACTTTTTCTTGAAAATCCATTTATTCTCGACGGCCTTGCGGTCCTCGGGAATATCCACCAAAGTCCAAACTTTGTTGGTGTACATGGAGTCTATTTCCGATTTCATGGCTTCTAGCCATTTCTCGGACTCGGGTCCCTCCATTGCTTCTTTGTAACTCGTAGGTTCATCCGACTCATCAGCCGAGATTGCATTCACAAGCTGTCCGTAAAACTCGGTAGGTTGACGGACTCTTGATGACCTACGGGGCAAAATAGGTTCCTCTTCATTCTCATCATGATCATCATGTATGTCATGATCGTTATGAATGTCTTCCTGGCCATTCTCTTCAGCTCCCACTGTGGAAGAAGGTTCCAGAACAATTTCTGTTGCCGGTTCTTCCATTTGGAGTGATTGGTCAGTCACTTCATCGAGGTCTATTTTCCTCCCACTCAATTCTTTCGAGAGAAACTCTTTCTCAAGAAAGTGTCCAGTCTTAGCGACAAACGTTTTGCCCTCAGATTGGTTGTAGAAGGTGTATCCAACAGTTTCCTTTGGATATCCTACAAAGATGCATTTCTCCGCCTTAGATTCGAGTTTGTCAGGCTGAAGTTTCCTAACATAAGCCTCACATCCCCAAATCTTCAGGTAAGACAACATTGGTTTCTTGCCAAACCATTCTTCAAAAGGTGTTGTCTTCACGGATTTGGATGGTACCCTATTAAGAACGTAAGCGGCAGTTTCTAATGCATACCCCCAGAATGATGTAGGTAAGTCGGTATGAGACATCATTGACCGTACACTATCCAATAGCGTTCGATTACGTCGCTCGGACACACCGTTTCGCTGAGGTGTTCCAGCTGGCGTAAGTTGTGGTACAATACCACAAGTCTTCAGATGAGTGCCAAACTCATGACTTAAATACTCGCCTCCTCGATCAGATCGAAGGTGCTTGATTTTCTTCCCGAGTTGATTCTCGACCTCACTCTGAAATTCCTTGAACTTTTCAAAGGTTTCAGACTTGTGTTTCATTAAATAGATATACCCGTATCTACTTAAGTCATCCGTGAAGGTCACGAAGTAACGGAAACCATTGCGTGCGGTGACATTCATTGGTCCACACACATCAGTATGTATGATCCCTAATAAGTCCACCGCACGCTCCATTGTCCCATTGAATGGAGTCCTTGTCATTTTGCCCATTAGGCATGGTTCACATGTGTCAAGGGATCCAAAATCCAATGACTCCAGAATTCCATCTTTATGGAGTTCCTCCATGCGCTTTATACCAATATGACCAAGTCGACAATGCCACATCGTCATGTGTTCTTCGTTACTAGGCTTTAATATTTTGGCCTCTACGTTATTGATGTGGGAGTCATGATATTCGAGATCCATTAAGAATAAACCATTACGCACCGGTGCATGAACATAGAAGACATTATTCTTATAAATCGAACAACCAGTTGTTTCGGATTTAAAAGAATACTGGTCTCGCATCAAGCAAGAGCCACTCACAATGTTCATACTCAAAGCGGGTACATAATAGCAATTATTCAAGACAAGAATCAATCCCGAAGGGAGACTAAGACGAAGCGTGCCAATTGACATTACTTCAACCTTGGCACCGTTCCCAACGCGCATCGTCACTTCATCCTTTCGCAAGAGTCGTTTATTCTTCATCCCCTCCTGGGAGATGCAGATGTGAGCAACTGATCCGGTATCAAATATCCAGACGTTGCTCCGAGCACTTGTCAGGAAAACATCAATAACATGTATATCACATATATCCATGTCTCTTCCGGCAACCTTGCCGGCCTTCTTATCTTCTAGGTACTTGGTGCAGCTGTGCTCCTTCTTGATTTCCATCTCAGCAATTTTGAGTATTGTGAACAATTCAGAAAGGGTCTCAACCATTCCTTGCATGGTGTACTTCAACACAAAACTCTCATAGCTAGGGGGTAGCGACCGCAACACCCTATCAATCGCCACTTCATCTGGAATCTTAAATTCTAGATCATTTAGGCGTTGAACGTGGTCAGACATTTTGACTACGTGCTCAGTCATGCTGGTGTGCTCTTCCATCTTTGCAGAGAAGAAAGCTTCACAAACTTCATTTCTCTCAACCTTGGCTTGAGGTGCAAAGACGGTCTTGAGGTCAGTGATTATCTCATAAGCACTGAAGCTCTCGAAACGTTTCTGCAGTTCAGCCTCCATGGCATGGAGCATACCCTTCTTGACAAGGGAGGAATCATCTGACTTAATGAGATAGACTTTCTTCTCAGCCGGAGTAGCAGTAGTTGCTGGTGCATCTCCTAATGCAGTCTCAAGTACGTAGGACATTTTGAGGGGAACGAGGAGAATCCTCAGGGTGCGGAACCAGGAGGTGAAGTTTGACCCATTAGTTTTCAGTTTATCTTTCTCTAGGAATGATCCTAAGTTGAACGAGGGGCGTGGTGCTGTCATCTACAAGGTTGATTCACAAAGATACATATTTAGACTTTTGTTCATAATGTGGAGTTCAATTACAATTAATTCTAAAACTCCCACTTAGGAAAACATCTCTCAATTTTGCTAAGTGATTACACGATCCTAGAACACCATACCTCCCCCGTGTGACACGACCATCAGTATGTTGTTCAAGGTAGGCCATCATGCCAATCACATCATCCATGTGACTCATGCTCGACCTTTCGGTCTCTTGTGTCCCGAGGCCATGTCTGCACATGCCAGGCTCGCCACCACACCCTATGTGATTTGTTGCTGTGTCATACAAGGCCATGCTTCTGGGCATGCTAGGCTTGCTACACCCACCTCTTGTGAACGAAAAAATGTTTGACATCCGTGTGACACGTGATGCCTCCATATTGTAGAACTTTCCAGGTGGTGCTCACTAGGGTAAGGACACTATGTTGGTTTTAGCGAGAGATGGTCATGTTTCGTGCTACCGTCGATATATCTAGCATACTAGCATAAAACAGGAAGTAAAACTGTAAATCATACAACCTATGATCCCCCTTCATGCAAAGCAAAGTGAAAACGCCTTTCTACTTCAGCTTGTGCAAGTTTTACGTGGCTGCTAGGGGTTTCGAGAGAGAGAACCGATTTCTATCCTGCGAAAACATGCCACAACACCGATCCCCAATCGTCTCTATTACACCCCTGTCGGGGCCCTCCGTTCCAAACATCTTCGCATCGCTAATGTAGAGAGACAGACACCCCCCCAGCCACTTTATATGGTACAAGCCATATGTCAAGCGTGGAACCAGTCTCGCGTAAACGCGTAAGGTCGGTCGGGGGCCGCTTCATCAAACATTGCCGCAATGCTAAATGAGTACACGTGGGAGGGTAACGAATGAAGATTCGATGCCCACATCCTAGATGTGTTCTACCCGTACAATACATCTACGCATAGCTAGCTCTTGATACCACTGTTGGGATACGGGGCAGAAAACACAAATTTTTCATACCTACGGTACCCGAACCCAAGATCTATGCTATGGTGATGTAATGTAACGGAGGGAATCGGTGTTCATACCTTTGAAGACCGAAAGAGGGAAACGTTCTTGCGAACGTGGTTGGCGTAGACTCAGAACTACGACCTCCCTGTCGTGTAGAAGACCACCACCGGCGAGGATGACTCCCGGTAAACCTCCAGCGACGAAGTAGCACCACAGGTGTAGTGCCTCGAAGAGATTACACACGTACAGTGCAACCGATGTTCCCTCCGGGCTCCGAACCAGGCGAGCAGCGGAAAGAAGACGGATTCGGATCCCGACTCCGGCAGAGCGACGACCTGCCTTATGGTGGAGAACTCCAATCCTGGTGCAGACTCCAAACAAGGGGAGTCCACTTCCAGAAATGGAGAAAGAGAGAGAGAACTCAATGAGATGATGGAAAAAAGGGGGGTCTACCCCTCCTTATAAAGGCCAAGGGGGGGTGTGATCCCTCTTCCCTCCCCCATGTGGGACTAAACCCCCCAAGGGGGGGGGAAGGGCGCCGTCCATAGGGGGGATGGGCCCCACCCTTGGCGCCAAGCCCAAGGGGGGGAACCCCCCCCCTCCCCTAATGGGCCCCAAGGGCCCATATAGCCTTTTTCCATTAATTTTAATTATTTAAATACATTTTAATATTTAATTCAGATAATTAAATACTAAAACATTATTAAACATAATTAAACATTATTTTGAACCTTTCAAAATATCCGGAACAACTTCCGTTCTCTCCCGGAACTATTCCGGTGCTTTCTCCTATTTCACCGATGATCCCGAATCTGTCCCAGCATCAATTGCCCCTTAAGTGTGACACCCTAACGGTCCGGGAAACAGCAGACATGGTCGAGACTCTTCTCATTGACCAATGACTAGTCAGTTGGACCTGGTTACAATCCTTGACAGCCCCTGCGCTTCCATCGAATGAACTTCGATCACTTTTGGAAACCGTTAACGATACGACGTAATCCCTTTGTGCTGCGGTACTTTGTTTGTCCGAGGTTTGATCGTCGGTATCCTACATACCGTGTTCACATCTCGTTCACAACAAACAAGTTTACTCGTCCATGATCATTGCATCTCTTGTGACCTAGTCACTTGCTTGCAAGCTGTTGATGCAATATCACCGAGTGGGCCCAGAGTACCTGTCCTGTCACAAGAACTGACAAATCCCGCTCTGATCTATTAACATACTCATCAACCATCTATTTCGGAATACCTAAAGTGCACCGTTATAGCCAGCATATTTCAGTCAGGCGGTGGGATACAAATTAAAGTCTCCTCATAGATGGTGCTTACGTATGATCATTACGGTCTAAGGACTAAGCCATACGTTACAAAGTCATAGCAACGCTGAACTATGTGACTCGATCACATTGCATTACTTTAGGTGGGTGTCCGTCCATCACATCATTCCCCTAATGATATGACCTCATTGTCAATGGACTTAAGTGTCGCCATGATCAGGAAAGCTTGATCAATCAATTGCCCAATGAGATAGTTTACCTGAGTTAAACTACGGACCATGTTTTATACTACACCTGTATTAGTATTTCCAAGTAATACAGTTATAGCACAGTATAAAACGTATTATGAACAAAACGTATATGTGACAAATATCTTTATTAATTTGTCTCTAGGGCACATATCCAACATAATGTGCGTCATTATGCTACCAAGATGGCATATGACGTCAGTCTGCGGAAGTTCGAGCCTGGCTGACGAGGGGGTGACCCCACAACTCTTACAGATGAGGGTACCTGGTGCGTATCAAGCTAGAGAGCCCGCTGAAAGACTCGACCGTCCCACACATGGCCCACTCGAGGCAACCTCCAAAAGGAGTCCTCGACGATCATGGAAGCCGCGACTTGGCGTCCAAGACTGAAGATGGATTAGGAAACCCTCTCTGTAAACCTAGACGGACTCCTTGCGACCCAGCCTAGTATATAAAGGCTGGGAGAGGGGACGTCTAGGGCATCGAATCTCATAGCAACACCTCCGGTCCCGAGCATCTCGCTTGGACCTCCACTGTAATCGCCTCCATTATAATACAATCGAGCAGGAAGTGCTTTCTCATGTTAACCGACGAGTATCGCCAACCTGCACATATCCTCTATGATCTAACCCAGGGTTCCTAACCATGGGATTTGTCGAGGTCAATCCTCGTCAATTGGCGCCGACCGTGGGGACGACACAGGTTGGAATCGTGATCTCGACGGTCCTGTCATCAGCAAAACACAACTCGAGGACTCGAGAAAGATCCAATCCACTCGAAGAACTCAGGTTCATTGCAAGCCTCTCCATCGCGCCTCCAAGATCACTCGGCCGGCGACTGCGCCAAAACCAATCCTTCGACAACTATCAAAGTCACGCCCAGTGAAGAAAAACTCGACGACGCAGAAGGAAAACACAGGGCGCGGCCACAGGGCCAATCGCGGAGCTAGAACAAGAAGTCCAAATTGAAGTCTCACTCGAGGAACCACCGCCCGACGCAACAGCACCAACATCCACCCAAGCACCCGACACCACCCGAGCAACCGACGAGGGCTCCTGACGAGGGGGTGACCCCACGACTCCTACAGATGAGCCTAGCTGGTGTCCATGAAGGCAGAAGGCCCATGAAGACACGGCCCTGGCCTTCTGGACGGCACCGACGTAGAAGTCCTCGACTCACAAGGAAGGTGCAAGGACCTGTCGTACGGAGCAAGCTAGGGTTAGGAAAGTATTACCTGTACACGTAGATAAACTCCCCGAGACCTAGCCCGCTATATAAGGGCTAGGAGGGGTGAAGCCAAAGGCATCGAATCTTACTTGTAACCGTAGCCTTGAGCGCTCCAGCCTTGGCCTCCACTGTAACCACATCTCCCCAATCTATAATATCGAGCAGGAGCGAGCCTCCTTGTTTGCCGACGAGCTATCGTCCAACCTGTGCTTCTCATGACTAACCCAGGGTCCCTGACCATGGGATTTGCTGGGGTTGATCCCCGTCAATTGGCGCCGTCTGTGGGAACTACGCAGGTTGGGATCACGATCTCGGCGGTCCCATCTTCAGCAAGCCACAACTCGAGGGCAAGAACCTGACCTAGCCCACTCGAAGGATTCAAGATCACGGCGGACATCTTCGCCACCCCATCAAGACCACTCGAGCTGCAGTCACGCCAGGACCGATACTACGGTAACGGCCAAGCACAGCGCCAGCACCGAAGGAGTCGACGACCCAGAAGAACGGCGAGGGGCCTTTACGAAGGAGTTCCACTCGACGAACTGCGACGCGCAGCGGAGGACTCGCAAACCTTTCGACAAACCTCCACCGCCCGGGCACCCGCCGCACACCAAGACGATGACTACGAGATTGAATATAACGATCAGCAGAACCACCGCCAAGGCAGAAGGAATCGACGACCCAAAAGGCGCGCACGGGCATCCGCCGCCAACCAAGACAGCGACTCCGAGACACCCGTTGGCAAGTACTACGACCCAGATCGAAGGCTGGATGAATTCGCCAACCTCATCAAAAACCAAGACATGAGTCGAGGAACCGAAACCGACCCTCTCCTCCACGAGCACCCGGAGGATCACGAGCAGATCTTCAGAATCTCAAGAAGGAAGAGGCACGCCGGATCTGGCAAACTCACAGCCAGAGAGCAGCTAGCAGGACCCTGCACGATCCATAACTTCGAGGATGACTGGGGACGCGTCAGATCAAGTCACACCTTGAGAGACTGCCGTCTGTTCAACAAGCTAGCGGACGACCTCAAGAAGGAGAAACAGAAAGAAGACAGACGCAACCAACGACCCGAGCAAGCGCCGACCTTAAGCCCGGAAGGACGTCACAGCCCGTCGCGAGCACATGTGCTCATGATCCAAGAAGGAAGGACACCGCAAACACAACGCAACGCCCAAACCCTGCAGGCTAGAGCAGCTGAGAGCATAAACACAGTCGATGTCTACCTGCTACACGAAACGGAGACCAGCATCACGTTCTCACAGAAAGACCATCCACCCGCAGTCCCAAGACCGGGGCATGCACCCTTAGTGCTAGATGCACAAATCATAGGATACGACATGGACCGGATCTTCATGGACGGAGGCAGCAGCATGAACATCATCTTCGCCCACACCCTGCAAAAGATGCTGATCCCACGATCAGTATGGAGAAAATCAAGCACCGAGTTGCACGGGGTAGTCCCAGGAGAAGCAGCCACTTCGCTCGGAGTAATTGAACTCGAAGTCGTCTTTGTCAACCGTCGTAACTTCGCAAAGCACGTCCTCGAGTTCGAGGTACTCGACTGACAATCACATTATCACGCCATACTGGCACGGCCAGCATTCGCGCAATTCATGGCGGTCCCACACTACGCCTACCTCAAGCTCAAAATGCCAGGATCATCAGGAGTCCTCACGATCAACGGAAGCTTCATCAAATCAGATCAATGTGATCGTGATTTCCACAGAATCTCCGACACAGTCGGAGCCAAACAAGAACTCAGAGAAATAGCCATGGAGACAAACAAGAGCACCCTCCCATTGGTGAACCGAAGCGAATCCAGGGAGTATGGACGCGACTTCAGCATCGACAGCGACACAGTCACTCACCAAGTGCACCCGACGGACCCGGACAAAACAGTCCGCGTGTACAACCACTTGCCAGAGGAACAGGCAGCAACTCTCGTCGCCTTCCTCCGAGACGAGTGGGAAATATTCTCCTGGTGCCCAGCCGACATGCCTGGGATACCACGCGAATTCGTGGAACACGCCCTACACATCAAGCCAAACACGAGGCCAGTAAGGCAAGCATTGAGACGATTCTCGGAGCCCAAGCGCAGAGCAATCGGAGAGGAAGTCAACCGGTTACTCGACGCTCAGTTCATTCGAGAAACGAAGAAAGCCATCTGGATAGCAAACCCAGTGCTGGTGCCAAAGAAAGACACGACCGTGCTGCGCATGTGCGTCGACTACGGACTAGTCAACAAACATTGCCCGAAGGATCACTTCCCCCTGCCTAGAATCGATCAGATAATCGACTCAACAGCAGGGTGCGACCTACTCTCCTTTCTGGACGCTTACTCAGGATACAACCAGATCAGGATGAAGGAAGAATACGAAGAGCACACATCGTTCATCACCCCCTACGGAGTATTTTGCTACAAGACCATGCCCTTCGGGCTAAAAAACGCAGGCGCCACTTATCAACGAATGATGCAAGCCTGCCTAAAGGAGCAAATAGGAAGAAACGTACAAGTCTACGTGGACGGCATCGTCATCAAGACCTACAAAGCAGCCACACTACTCGACGACCTGCGCGAAACCTTCGCAGTGCTCAACCAATACAGAATCAAACTCAACCCAAAGAAGTGCGCATTCGGCGTACCGGCGGGAAAACTGCTTGGCTAGATGGTCTCCGCCCGCGGAATCGAGGAAAATCCCGAGAAAGTCAAAGCCATCACCCGCATGCAAGAACCAACCGACGTCAAAGGAGTGCAGCAGCTCACTGGAAAACTTGCAGCTCTCAGCCGCTTCATAAGCAGGCTTGGAGAACGCACGCTGCCTTTCTATCAACTGCTCAGGAAAGGAAAGAAATTCGAGTGGACGGAGGAAGCCCGCCAAGCATTCGCGGACCTGAAAAAGACACTTTCAACTCCACCAATCCTGGCGGTACCCAAGGAACGTGAGAAGCTATACCTCTACGTGGCAGCACGCAGCAGTGTAGTAAGCACATCGCTCGTTGTCGAACGCGCAGAAGAAGGAAAGGTCCAGAGCATTCAGAGACCAATCTAGTACCTCAGCATGCTCCTGACCAAATCCCAGCAGCGGTACCCGCACTATCAGAAGCTACTACTATCCATCGTCATAACTTCAAGAAAGGTGTCCCAGTACTTCGACGAGCACCCTATCACAATCGTGAGCAGCGCACCACTCGCTGACATACTAAACAACCCTGGAGTAACCGGGCGAGTCGCCGAGTGGAACATCGAGCTCAGCCCACGAGACCTACAGTACAAGCATCCAACAGCCATCAAAGCCCAAGTACTCCCAGATTTTCTGGTCGAGAGGACGGAGGTTCAAACACCAGGCCCCCCAGACCTATCAAGCTCATGGTCAATGTTCTTCGACGGGTCCAAGAGACAACAAGGAGCTGGGGCAGGAGTCGTGCTCATCTCCCCCAAAGGAACAAAACTGAAATACGTCCTCCAGATCAACTTTAGTCACGCTTCCAACAACGAAGCAGAATACGAGGCTGTCAGAACCCTCTGTTAGGTATGTGCTAGGGTTAGTTAGTACCTTTGCATCTTGTAAAAATTTCAAAAAAGAAATCTTGGAAATCAAATTCAAAATCCAAATGGGAGAAGGAACACCCCCCAGATGAATTAATTCAAAAGGCCAGATAAAAATATTTTCCAAAAATTCATGTTAGAGTTTTGAAAAGTCTTATAAATGAGTGTGATCACATATCAAGTAAGTGGGACCCACCCCATGCTCATAGATTTTTCAAATATTCAAACAGTACCTTGGAATTAAAGAAATCCCCCTATTTGATTTAAAATTCAAATCATTTGAATTTTAAAAATGTTGAAAGTTTATGAGTGGCTAGTCTATATTTTTATGAGGCCACATAAAAGTTTTCAGCATTTAATAAAATGGTTTGGTATTTTTATCAGAGCCAAAAAAAATTACAGAAAAAGAAAGGAAAGATTAAACAGAGAGAAAAAGGGAAAAGGCTTACCTCTCGCCTGGGGCGAGGCCCACCTCTCCAGCCGGCCCAGCCCACCCGAACCGTTCTGTCGTCTTCCTCCCGCGCGTCCAAGCAGCTCCGTGGCAGAGCGCCGACGCCGTGGACGCCACTGCGACGTCTTCGACCTTCCAGGCCGCCCCGTGCCATCTTCTCGTGTCCTGGAGAACTGCCGTGAAGCCGTGAATCTTTTCCCCCTCCTCTCTCGTGCTCTCCCTTCCTCTCCTCGTTTTCCCCTTCTTCCCCGAGAGCGCCCGCCGTTCGTCGTCGACGAGAACCGTAGCCAGCGCCGGAGAGAAGCCTGAAGAACCTGTCCATCGTGCGCAGCGTCGCCTTTTACCCCGATCTGGAGAAGATGGCGTCCTAATCGAGCCTGAGGACGACGCACGCTTCACCGAGAGCTCGCCGGACCCGCAAGCCGCCGTCGTCGATTACTCCGGCCACAGAGCTCCTCCGACCACACCACCGCCTCCACTGCAATCGTGGTGAGCTTCTGCTTCACCCCATCTACTACACGGCCACCCTCCTGTCCTGTACCGTGTTTTGCCATTAAGGCCGGAGCTCCTCGCCGCCGAGATCCATGGAGACGACCCCCTGTTGCGCAATCGAGCCCGTCTCCTTGTCTTACGTCTTCGCAGTGCTCCAAAGCTTCGATTGCGACCATGTCTACTTCTGTTGGTGCACCGCAGCGACTTCCACCCCGGGCCGTGCCACAGCCGCCGCCTGAGCACGTCGTCGACGAGCTTCCGGCGACTCCCGAGCCTCCCCGTGTGTGCGGGTTGAACTGCGCGTGCATGGGCTCCATTTTGGTGGCCTTGGCTTGCCAAATGGTGGCCTGTGCCGCCGTCTTTCGCAACGCCGCCGCGTCAGTTGGTCGCCGGGGACTAGCCGCCGGCAAGCCCGACGTGGCCGGGGTGGTTAACCAGTAAACCAACCCCCCTGGGTCACTTACAGGTGGGACCAGCCCCCTCTAATCCTCTCTATTAGATTAATCTAACAGGGAAATTAGATGAGAGGCTGACAGCCCTGGCCCACTGGTCAGTTTGACCGGGGTCAAAACCCCCTACGTCATGCTGATGCAGTGCTGGCGCAATAAAAGCTTTTCTAATTAAAAAGAATTCCAGAAAATCCAGAAAATACCCCAAACTTTGGAAATTCATAGAAAATTCATATTAACTCCAAATTGGACAAATAATATATGAAAAATGATCAGGAGAAAATTATCTTTCCAAATATGCAACTTTCAACTCTGTTTGAGTTGAATTTAAAATGTGATCAGTAGCATTTGCTATTTGAATTAAATGGAATTAAATCAAATTCAATTCAAATATTTTTGGCAACTTGAACCATGGCAACATGCTACATTTCACTTACACATCAGAGGCATATCATACACATTTGAAGATATTTCAAAATGATCAAACTATATCACATATAACTTGGTTAATGTTGAATTCAAATGTGGAGTTTGAATTTGCATTTTAAATGCAATATATTCCACTTAAAAGGAATTGCCTCACACATCAAAACTTGTACTTCAAGCATTAACATTCAATCATGTGCTTGAGAATTGCATTCATATTGATTGCTACTTCGTGCTTTGTTTGTCGAGTAGAGGTGGAACCGGAGCAAGAGGTCACCCCCTTCGCTGAAGATCCAGAACCCGAACCTCGTTAGCAAGGCAAGCAAAACCCCATTGATCATGTCGATAAAATCCCACTTCCCTCTCATGTCTCGCTTATGCATTGTATAGGATGATCACCATGTTACGTTTCTACCGCATAGATGAACCCATTTCTTTGCATGACCTATCTTTTGTCACAGTAGTAAGCAAACAACAATCCTAGCAAATGTAGGAGTTGACTGATATCATGTGGCCCCTGCAAATGTTACCGCTTATGGCATGCTTAGTATGATACCATGTTGTTACTGTGATGTGAGTCGGGATGGTAGTGATCATGTTGATGATGGTAGAAAAGTGTTGGTGAATCGACCCTAATACAAGGTGAACGATGAGAGGCTGTGTAGGAGTACACGGTGGGTTGTCTCGTTGAACACCGCCCTAAGTCCGAGTTCTTGTGTGGTGATCCAAGATGAAGAGTACAACCACACATTGGGCTCACTGACCCCTCTCAACCTATTAACTCATCCCTTTCGATGTCCAGATGTCGCAGTAGTTCGGAGTTCTGGTAGGCTTGTGGCCTGGATGCTAAGTGAGAGAACGGCTCACTCGAGACCGGCTTATGCACCACGCACACATCGCTTGGGTCCACTTCGGTAAACCGGCCGGGTTCACGATGGTGGTAGCCAACCCAAGTAGGCGGCTTTCTTGGACTAGATAGGCTATGAGGTAACAGTTGTGGTGAGCATCCTCGCTGGCACCCCTTGAATGGTGTCGAGATCAAAGGCGGTAAATGATGGTCATGTGTGTGTAGCGGTACACCCTTGCAAGGTTAACAAAACTATTCGAATAGCCGCGTCCGCGGTTATGGACTACTTGGAAAGCTTGGCTTGATTATTAGATAACTTGAACCGGATACTTCTAAAATACACCAAGATAAGTGTGAGTTCTATGGCGTGCTTTCTCGTGGGGAAGTCGAGGAAGGCAACATAGTGGTGTATTGATTGGAGAAAGTAGTGGACTCGTGTACGCTTCTTACCTCAAAGTCTGGTACTCGTAGTTCAGGATTAGCCAAGTCAAAGCTGGCATTTCTGCAAGTGAACCCCACCTCCCTTTACCTTGATACATGTGCATGAGTAGTATAGCTCCTATGTAAGTCTTGCTAAGTACGACTTTGTACTCACGTTTGCTTAATCTATGTTTTAGATGACGCCACTGACCCCGAAGGTGGCTTCTTCATCGAGCTGGACGACTGAAGTTAAGCTAGTCTAGTCCCAGTCAGCAGACTGGTTCCCTCGTGGAGGGCTTTATGTTTGAATAAGGCTTCTTAAGCCAATTTGTTAAACTTGTCTGTACTCAGACATAATTTGCTTCCTCTTTATGTTGTAATGTTGGATCACACGTATGTGATCTCTGTGTGTACTCTATAAGAGATATAAATAAAATGTACACTTTGTAGAGAATTGCAATGATACCTGCTGTTCATACAAGGCATGTGTGTTGTGTGTATGTTTATAACATGCATGTCTTTGTATGGGTTTTCGAGACCTTAGTTGTGTTCTGGCTGGCGGTCCTTCATACACCAAGTGGCCCTTAGATGTGCGCAGCTTGGGGCATCGCAATGCGATTGTCCGAGACTCCGTCTCATGCACACTTTGTGGTATGATCGAGCCCGCCCTAGACCCCGACTAAGTGATCGGGCTGGAGTAAGTCTATGTAAGAGTTTTGAGATAGTCGGTAGTATGGTTGAGGCGACTTGTCTTTGAATATGGGAGTTCACCACCCATATCATTTGACTTGTGTGCGGACGATGAGGACCCATTTCAGTTGATCATCCGGCCTGGATGGGATGCCCCTCACGTACGATGCTTTCCGAGAATGTTTAGTGCTTGGCCTTGTCTGCTTAGACAAGTGGGTGCGGTTCTCGGCTCTCCATATGACTATGTCTTAACTGGACTTGCATACGCTAACCCCGGGTCCCGACAGACTTGGTATCAGAGCAGGACTGACTGTAGGACTAGTAGCCTTGGCCGAAGTTGAGTCTAGCTTGCTATAGTTATATAGTTACTCTGGGTATATATGGGAACAACGTAAGGCTTCATTTTTCTCCTTACCCCCTTCGTTCTGAGTTCTGAGTCACCTCATCTTGTTCTACGGGAAGATAGGACTAGGCTCTCCTCTGTCTGATTAGCACATCTCGTTGTTTCCTTCCCTATAGCCGTAGGAAAGTGGTGTCAGGTTTTCCTAGCATTGTTATAATGCTGATTTCTTACATCGTATTATGTAAGTGCTGTTTTTCATGATTGAAAGAAATTGTCATTTCTTACAATTACAGCCGTTATGCTGTCCGAGTCATTCCAGGTTTATCTCATAATCTGATGCATTTGCAAATTCTTTTCTGTTTCAGATGGCAGATCTTCCCCCTCGGCAGATTGTTCGTTTGACCAGGTGCCTCGGTGTGCGTGGCCATCCCGCCACGTTGATCGAGATGATGTCCTATGTGGGATATCGATGGTACCCTGAGTACACCATCGAGGAGCAGTTCCACGACTTCAACCAGACGCAGTTCCACTGCATTGTCCGGATCTACCCGCACCACGTTGGAGTCACCCAGCCTATCCACTTTGGACATGGCATCGGCGTTACCGAGAACATGGTTGTGCAGGATGCTGCATACTCATACTCATGTATTACACTGCTGAGAGAGGAGCACACCATGCTGAGAGAGACTTCTTTCCGCTATATCCCTGCTGCACTTCTAGGAGAAGAGGGATATTACACCGGACTCTACTCAGATCACTCTGCAGAGGATCCAGCACTCCAGGTGACTGCTAGGTTTGCTAGTGACAGAGATCGTGATGCACGCGCTCTCCGTTTTGAGCTCCACGCTACTCGTGTTCGTCTGTACCGAGCACTGACGCTCTTGGCACCCTTTGTGAGCGTGGGATCAATGGAGTACGATGCGATCTATCCAGTGAGGACCCAGATGCCTTCTCGAGTTGCTTGGCCCGAGATTGGAGGCATTTTTCCACCCCGTGGTCCTTTGCTTCCACCCTACACTGGACCTAGGCCCCATCCTTGCCCAAATGGATATCAGGGTCCACAAGCCTCCGTGTTTTCCGATGGTCACCTCCAGCTACCAGGATATGCGGGTAACTTTTACGAGGATTACTATGGAGATGGAGATGAGTGAGACCGTCTGTGGTCTTACTTAGTGAGGATGTAGTAGTATCTTAGGTATTGTATGCAAGGTGTCTAAGTTCCAGAGGCTTAGATAAATAATGTATAGGAAGTCAGAGTGCCTCTGAAGGATGTATCATCTTCAGCACGTTTGTATTAGCTTAGTGCTTGTACTAAAACGATGTATGGTTTGTATGACAGCTTGTGAATATATGGCTTGTATGCTTTTATCACCATGTTGTCAAGATGATTACTTTCTTTGCTCTGTAATCCTTCCAGTACTTCAATACCTTGATTAGAATCTTCAATCAACTCTGTTTGACTTTGGTTTTTCCACCTCAGGATGTCTCAAGGAACTCGTGGCCAGGTTGGTCGTAACCAAGGTCGTGGGAACAACCAGGAGGAAGACAACCTTCCACCCCCACCCACGATGGCCCAAGTTCTGATGGAGGTCGAGAGGAACCGCCGTGACTCTCACCACCTGCTGGAAGTCATCGCACGCAACACCACTCAGCAGCGCAATGAGCTGGTGTCTCTGAACGACTTCATCCGGCTTCATCCCCCGGTTTTCAGTTACTCCACCGAGCCCCTTGACGCCGATGACTGGCTCCGCAGCATCGAGAGGAAGCTCCAAGCCGGCCATGTTGCAGATGGCGAGAAGGTCAATTATCCCACCTATCACCTTGAAGGTGCAGCAAGCTCTTGGTGGGAGAATTTTCTGAATATGCATCCCGTTGGACCACCAGCATCTTGGGAGGAATTCTGTACGTCCTTCCGCGAGCACCACATCCCCAAGGGTCTTATGGACCGCGAGCGTGAGGAGTTCTGTAACCTCACTCAAGGCAGAAGAACCGTGGACGAGTTTAGTCGTGAGTTCAACCGACTTGCTCGTTATGCAACTGAAGAAGTCTCCACCGACTCCAAGAAAAAAGAGAGGTTCCGTCGTGGCCTCAACTCCGGACTCCGTCGCGAGCTCAACCTTCATGACTTTGCCACATTCCAGGTCCTTGTCAACAAGGCCATCAAGGCAGAGGACATGAACACCCCCAACGACTTTCGCAAACACCCCAGAGATGATAGTTCATCCAGTTCTGGCTCCCAGAAGCGCAAGATTTGGATTCCCAATAGCATGTTCCGCCAGAACAACCCCCCGAGGCCATCCTATGTGGCGCCTCGTCCACCCACCCAGTTCCACCCAGCTCCACCAAACCACACAGCTCCACGCACTATTTTCGGAGCTTGCTACAAGTGTGGTCAGGCAGGCCACTACTCTCGCGAGTGCCCCCAGAACCAGGTCCAGAACCAAAATGCTCCACCACGTGCCGGAGGCAACAACAATAACAATGGTCGTGGCAAGCCACCCCAGAAGGTCTACACCGCCAAACCCGCTCCTCCCGCCACTCGTGGACGTCTGAACCAGGTTGCCGCTGAAGAGACTGACGACACCACTAACGTCATTCTTGGTAAGCTCCCAGTCAATTTTGTTCCTACTTCCGTTCTTTTTGACCCAGGAGCATCTCATTCATTCATGTCGGAAAGTTATGCACTTCGTCATGAGTTACCCTTTGTTGAATTGTCCACCCCAATGGTTATTCAAACTCCAGGGTCAAGATGGCAAACTAATAGAGTAAGCCATGGTAATCAAATAGCAATTGAGGGTTTAGTATTCCTTGCTTCACTCATAGCCCTCAAGTCTTCAGACATTGATGTCATCCTTGGCATGGATTGGCTATCAAGACAGAATGCCTATCTGGATTGCAAAGGCAAATCCGTGAAACTCACCCACCCTTTAGGCACAACCGTTAACTATACCTCACCCAGAACAAGAAACCAAGTGCATTCTTTGAATGTACTTCCCCTTCCCGAACTTGAAGATATTCCGGTGGTTCGTGACTTCCCGGATGTCTTTCCTGAAGAACTGCCGGGCATGCCACCCGACAGGTGTGTAGAATTTATAGTGGATCTTGTTCCAGGAACCGCACCAATTTCCAAACGCCCATATAAAATGGCCCCACATGAGTTAGCTGAGCTAAAAACCCAACTTGATGCTTCGTTGGCAAAAGGCTTCATCCGCCCTAGCTCATCGCCATGGGGTTGCCCCGTTCTGTTCGTAAAGAAGAAAGATGGAACAGAAAGGATGTGCGTAGACTATCGCCCGCTAAATTTAGCGACGATAAAGAAGAAATACCCACTGCCCAGGATCAATGATCTTTATGATCAACTTGCAGGATCCTCCGTCTTCTCCAAGATGGATTTGAGATTAGGTTATCATCAGATCCGAATCCGAAACGAGGACATTCCCAAAACGGCTTTTACTACTCGTTATGGTCTTTACGAGTACACCGTCATGTCCTTTGATTTAACCAATGCCCCCGCCACATTCTCACGCTTGATGAATTCGATCTTCATGGAGTACCTAGATAAATTTGTTGTGGTTTATCTTGATGATATTCTCATCTACTCGAAGAACGAAGGAGATCATGCCGAACACTTAAGGCTGGTATTGATGAAGCTTAGAGAGCATCGCCTGTACGCTAAATTCTCCAAGTGTAAATTCTGGCTACCAGAAGTGACCTACTTAGGCCACGTGATTTCTGAAAAGGCATTGCTGTGAATCCCGAGAGAGTTCAGGCCGTCCATGACTGGACTCCACCTGAATCGGTTAAGCAAGTTAGAAGTTTTCTTGGCCCAGCCAGCTATTGCCGTCGCTTCGTCGAGAACTTTTCTAAAGTTGCAAAGCCTCTAACTGAACTCCTCAAGAAAGATAAGAAATTCTTATGGACTCCCAAGTGCGAGGAAAGATTTCAAGAGCTAAAAAGAAGGTTGACTTCTGCACCCGTGCTTGCACCTCCAGACACCAAAAGGGATTTCGAAATCTATTGTGATGCATCACGGCAAGGGTTAGGATGCATACTTCTGCAAGATCGACATGTGGTAGCTTATGCTTCACGCCAATTGCGGCCACATGAAGAGAACTATCCTACCCATGACCTTGAACTCGCTGCCGTAGTTCATGCCCTAACAACTTGGCGACATTACCTCCTTGGTAATCGTTGTGAGATTTATTCCGACCACCAAAGCCTCAAGTATATTTTCACCCAGCCAGATCTTAATCTCAGGCAAAGACGCTGGATTGAGTTGATAAAAGATTACGACGTAGAAATTTCTTACACCCCAGGCAAAGCCAATGTCATGGCTGATGCACTAAGTCGTAAATCGTACTGTAACAACCTCATGTTACAGCAATATCAACCACTTCTTCATGAGGACTTTCGCAAGCTCAACCTTGAAATTGTTCCTCATGGCTATCTTTCAACCTTGGTGGCGAAACCAACTCTTGAGGATCAAATCATAGTTGCCCAAAGGCGTGCACGAGGTGTTCGCCGGATCAAGGAGAACATTGCTAGCGGAGTTGCTAAATGTTTCTCCACAAATAGCAAAGGAACGGTATTCTTTGAAAATCGTTTAGTAGTACCTAAGAATAGGGAACTAAGGCAACTCATCCTCAAAGAAGCCCATGACACACCCCTCTCAATTCATCCCGGTAGCACAAAATTGTACCGAGATCTACGCCAGAGATTTTGGTGGACTAGGATGAAGAGAGACATTGCTCAATTTGTTGCCGAATGTGATGTTTGTCGTCGCATTAAGGAAGAACATCAAAGACCTGCTGGTACACTTCAACCTTTGTCTATTCCCGAATGGAAATGGGACAAGGTCGGTATGGACTTCATCACCGGCTTTCCAAGAACCCAGAAAGGAAACAATGCCATCTTCGTTGTCATAGACAGGCTTTCCAAAGTTGCTCACTTCCTTCCGGTTCGCGAGTCTATAACTGCTAGTCAGTTAGCGGACTTGTACATCTCCAGAATTGTATCCCTTCACGGTGTTCCTTTGGAAATCAATTCTGATCGCGGTAGCCTTTTCACCTCTAGATGTTGGGGAAGCTTCCAACGTGCTATGGGAACTCATCTCTCCTTTAGTACAGCTTTTCATCCTCAGTCTAGCGGTCAAGTCGAAAGGGTTAAACAAATTCTTGAAGACATGCTCAGAGCTTGTGTTATCTCATTCGGAAAGAATTGGGAGAATTCTCTTCCATTTGCCGAATTTGCTTATAACAATAGTTTTCAATCTAGTCTGAACATGGCTCCTTTTGAACTCCTTTATGGACGACGATGTCGAACACCACTAAACTGGTCTGAAACCGGTGAAAGACAATTCTTTGGACCGGATATGATCAAGGAAGCAGAAGAGCAAGTTCGCATTGTTCGTGATCAATTGAAAGCAGCCCAGTCTCGTCAGAAAAGCTACTATGATCGTCATCATAGGCAAGAGAGCTACAATCTTTATGATAAGGCTTACCTTCGGGTTACTCCTCTGAAGGGAACCCAACGTTTCGGTATCAAAGGCAAGTTGGCCCCACGTTACATCGGACCTTTCCGCATTATTGCTAAACGTGGAGAAGTTGCCTACCAACTTGAACTACCTCCGCACCTTTCCCGAGTACACGATGTATTCCATGTATCCCAACTCAGGCGTTGCTTCAAGGACCCCATCCGCGAAGTCGACCACGAAACGCTTGATCTCCACGATGACCTTTCTTATCGAGAATACCCCGTACGTATTCTTGATTCCGCAGAGCGTGTCACTCGTCGTCAGAAGATTAGGTTTCTGAAAGTGCAATGGTCACACCACTCTGAAAGAGAAGCCACGTGGGAAAGAGAAGACCGTCTCAGTGCCGAGTACCCCGCCTTCCTCCCGCAGACTTCTGAATCTCGGGACGAGATTCTTTTGAGTGGGGGCGAGTTGTCAGAACCCTCTGTTAGGTATGTGCTAGGGTTAGTTAGTACCTTTGCATCTTGTAAAAAATTCAAAAAAGAAATCTTGGAAATCAAATTCAAAATCCAAATGGGAGAAGGAACACCCCCCAGATGAATTAATTCAAAAGGCCAGATAAAAATATTTTCCAAAAATTCATGTTAGAGTTTTGAAAAGTCTTATAAATGAGTGTGATCACATATCAAGTGATGTGGGACCCACCCCATGCTCATAGATTTTTCAAATATTCAAACAGTACCTTGGAATTAAAGAAATCCCCCTATTTGATTTAAAATTCAAATCATTTGAATTTTAAAAATGTTGAAAGTTTATGAGTGGCTAGTCTATATTTTTATGAGGCCACATAAAAATTTTCAGCATTTAATAAAATGGTTTGGTATTTTTATCAGAGCCAAAACAAATTCCAGAAAAAGAAAGGAAAGATTAAACAGAGAGAAAAAGGGAAAAGGCTTACCTCTCGCCTGGGGCGAGGCCCACCTCTCCAGCCGGCCCAGCCCACCCGAACCGTTCTGTCGTCTTCCTCCCGCGCGTCCAAGCAGCTCCGTGGCAGAGCGCCGACGCCGTGGACGCCACCACGACGTCTTCGACCTTCCAGGCCGCCCCGTGCCATCTTCTCGTGTCCTGGAGAACCGCCGTGAAGCCGTGAATCTTTTCCCCCTCCTCTCTCGTGCTCTCCCTTCCTCTCCTCGTTTTCCCCTTCTTCCCCGAGAGCGTCCGCCGTTCGTCGTCGACGAGAACCGTAGCCAGCGCCGGAGAGAAGCCTGAAGAAACTGTCCATCGTGCGCAGCGTTGCCGTTTACCCTGATCTGGGGAAGATGGTGTCCTAATCGAGCCTGAGGACGACGCACGCTTCACCGAGAGCTCGCCGGACCCGCAAGCCGCCGTCGTCGATTACTCCGGCCACAGAGCTCCTCCGACCACACCACCGCCTCCACTGCAATCGTGGTGAGCTTCTGCTTCACCCCATCTACTACACGGCCACCCTCTTGTCCTATACCGTGTTTTTCCATTAAGGCCGGAGCTCCTCGCCGCCGAGATCCATGGAGACGACCCCCTGTTGCGCAATCGAGCCCGCCTCCTTGTCTGACGTCTTCGCAGTGCTCCAAAGCTTCGATTGCGACCATGTATGCTTCTGTTGGTGCACCGCAGCGACTTCCACCCCGGACCGTGCCACAGCCGCCGCCTGAGCATGTCGTCGACGAGCTTCCGGCGACTCCCGAGCCTCCCCATGTGTGCGGGTTGAACTGCGCATGCATGGGCTCCATTTTGGTGGCCTTGGCTTGCCAAATGGTGGCCTGTGCCGCCGTCTTTCGCAACGCCGCCGCGTCGGTTGGTCGCCGGCGACTAGCCGCCGGCAAGCCTGACGTGGCCGGGGTGGTTAACCACTAAACCAACCCCCCTGGGTCACTTACAGGTGGGCCCAGCCCCCTCTAATCCTCTCTGTTAGATTAATCTAATAGGGAAATTAGATGAGAGGCTGACAGCCCTGGCCCACTGGTCAGTTTGACCGGGGTCAAAACCCCCTACGTCATGCTGATGTAGTGCTGGCGCAATAAAAGCTTTTCTAATTAAAAAGAATTCCAGAAAATCCAGAAAATACCCCAAACTTCGGAAATTCATAGAAAATTCATATTAACTCCAAATTGGACAAATAATATATGAAAAATGATCAGGAGAAAATTATCTTTCCAAATATGAAACTTTCAACTCTGTTTGAGTTGAATTTAAAATGTGATCAGTAGCATTTGCTATTTGAATTAAATGGAATTAAATCAAATTCAATTCAAATATTTTTGGCAACTTGAACCATGGCAACATGCTACATTTCACTTACACATCAGAGGCATATCATACACATTTGAAGATATTTCAAAATGATCAAACTATATCACATATAACTTGGTTAATGTTGAATTCAAATGTGGAGTTTGAATTTGCATTTTAAATGCAATATATTCCACTTAAAAGGAATTGCCTCACACATCAAAACTTGTACTTCAAGCATTAACATTCAATCATGTGCTTGAGCATTGCATTCATATTGATTGATACTTCGTGCTTTGTTTGTCGAGTAGAGGTGGAACCGGAGCAAGAGGTCACCCCCTTCGCTGAAGATCCAGAACCCGAACCTCGTCAGCAAGGCAAGCAAAACCCCATTGATCATGTCGATAAAATCCCACTTCCCTCTCATGTCTCGCTTATGCATTGTATAGGATGATCACCATGTTACGTTTCTACCGCATAGATGAACCCATTCCTTTGCATGACCTATCTTTTGTCACAGTAGTAAGCAAACCACAATCCTAGCAAATGTAGGAGTTGACTGATATCATGTGGCCCCTGCAAATGTTACCGCTTATTGCATGCTTAGTATGATACCATGTTGTTACTGTGATGTGAGTCGGGATGGTAGTGATCATGTTGATGATGGTAGAAAAGTGTTGGTGAATCGACCCTAATACAAGGTGAACGATGAGAGGCTGTGTAGGAGTACACGGTGGGTTGTCTCGTTGAACACCGCCCTAAGTCCGAGTTCTTGTGTGGTGATCCAAGATGAAGAGTACAACCACACATTGGGCTCACTGACCCCTCTCAACCTATTAACTCATCCCTTTCGATGTCCAGATGTCGCAGTAGTTCGGAGTTCTGGTAGGCTTGTGGCCTGGATGCTAAGTGAGAGAACGGCTCACTCGAGACCGGCTTATGCACCACGTACACATCGCTTGGGTCCACTTCGATAAACCGGCCGGGTTCACGATGGTGGTAGCCAACCCAAGTAGGCGGCTTTCTTGGACTAGATAGGCTATGAGGTAACAGTTGTGGTGAGCATCCTCGCTGGCACCCCTTGAATGGTGTCGAGATCAAAGGCGGTAAATGATGGTCATGTGTGTGTAGCGGTACACCCTTGCAAGGTTAACAAAACTATTCGAATAGCCGCGTCCGCGGTTATGGACTACTTGGAAAGCTTGGCTTGATTATTAGATAACTTGAACCGGATACTTCTAAAATACACCAAGATAAGTGTGAGTGCTATGGCGTGCTTTCTCGTGGGGAAGTCGAGGAAGGCACCATAGTGGTGTATTGATTGGAGAAAGTAGTGGACTCGTGTACGCTTCTTACCTCAAAGTCTGGTACTCGTAGTTCAGGATTAGCCAAGTCAAAGCTGGCATTTCTGCAAGTGAACCCCACCTCCCTTTACCTTGATACATGTGCATGAGTAGTATAGCTCCTATGTAAGTCTTGCTAAGTACGACTTTGTACTCACGTTTGCTTAATCTATGTTTTAGATGACGCCACTAACCCCGAAGGTTGCTTCTTCATCGAGCTGGACGACTGAAGTTAAGCTAGTCTAGTCCCAGTCAGCAGACTGGTTCCCTCGTGGAGGGCTTTATGTTTGAATAAGGCTTCTTAATCCAATTTGTTAAACTTGTCTGTACTCAGACATAATTTTCTTCCGCTTTATGTTGTAATGTTGGATCACACGTATGTGATCTCTATGTGTACTCTATAAGAGTTATAAATAAAATGTACACTTTGTAGAGAATTGCAATGATACCTGCTGTTCATACAAGTCATGTGTGCTGTGTGTATGTTTATAACATGCATGTCTTTGTATGGGTTTTCGAGACCTTAGTTGTGTTCTGGCTGGCGGTCCTTCATACACCAAGTGGCCCTTAGATGTGCGCAGCTTGGGGCATCGCGATGCGATTGTCCGAGACTCCGTCTCGTGCACACTTTGTGGTATGATCGAGCCCGCCCTAGACCCCGACTAAGTGATCGGGCTGGAGTAAGTCTATGTAAGAGTTTTGAGAGGTCGGTAGTATGGTTGAGGCGACTTGTCTTTGAATATGGGAGTTCACCACCCATATCATTTGACTTGTGTGCGGACGATGAGGACCCATTTCAGTTGATCATCCGGCCTGGATGGGATGCCCCTCACGTACGATGCTTTCCGAGAATGTTCAGTGCTTGGCCTTGTCTGCTTAGACAAGTGGGTGCGGTTCTCGGCTCTCCATATGACTATGTCTTAACTGGACTTGCATACGCTAACCCCGGGTCCCGACAGAGGCACTCCTACATGGCATGCGCATGGCCAAAACATGCGGAGCCACTCGCCTCATAATTTACGAGGACTCCAATCTCGTCGTCCAGCAGACGATGAGAAACTGCAACGCAATAGCCGACAACATGGAGGCTTACCAAAAGCTCTACAATGAACTCGAAGGAAATTTTGATGGTTGCGAGCTCAACTACATCACCAGGGACAACAACACAGAAGCTGACGAACTCGCGAACATCGGTTCGACCCGGGCGCCTGTCCCACCTGGCGTTTTTCTCGAAAGCATCAACCGGAGATCCATCAAGGCGCAGACAGCAACACCTGAAGCAGTCGTGGACGGCGAAGACGCACCAGAAATAACGCAGGTGGCAGCAGCAACACCATCAGAAGAAACGAGCACTAGCGCATCTGACAGCACAGCCCTGACAGAATTCAAAGGACCTGTCTGGACAAAACCGTTCCTCCGATTCCTAATCGAAGGCACGCTACCACAAGACGTGGCCGAAGCACGGCGCATCAGCCGACGATCCAAGGCATTCACTGTGATCAACAGACAATTATACAAGCGCAACATCACCCAGATACTCCAAAGGTGCATTGACGAAGAGGACGGCAAAGCCCTATTGCTAGAAATCCACGAAGGCACCTGCGGGCACCACGCGAGCAGTCGAGTGCTCGTATCCAAAGCATTCCGAGAGGGTTTCTACTGGCCGACAGCCATGAAAAACGCAGAGGAAATTGTGCGACTTTGCGTCGCCTGCCAGAAATTCGCCAACAGGCCACATGCTCCCGCATCAGAGCTCAAGACCATACCACTATCCTAGCCGTTCGCTACTTGGGGACTCGACATGGTGGGCCCACTAAAGAAATCATCCAAGGGCGGAAGGACACACCTACTCGTCGCAGTCGACAAGTTCACCAAGTGGATTGCAGCAGTACCCATCACCAGCTCCACAGCTCTCACGGCTGTCAACTTCATCAAATCGATTATCTTCAGATTCGGAGTACCGCACAACATCATCACGGACAACGGCACGAACTTCACGGCCGCAGAATTTCAGAACTTCTGCGAAGAACTGGGCATCAAAATCAATTACGCATCAGTCGCGCACCCACAGTCCAACGGCCAGGTGGAAAAAGCAAACGGCCTTGTCTGTGGAGGAATCAAGAAGCAACTCCTCGCACCACTCGAGCAAGCCGACGGCAACTGGGTAGAAGAACTCCCTGCGGTCCTATGGAGCTTACGAACCACGCCAAACACTGCAACCCAATACACACCCTTCTTCATGGTGTACGGAGCAGAGGCAGTCCTGCCACACGACCTCAAGTTCGGAGCACCCCGAGTCACCGGATACGAGGAAGAAGAAGCAGAAGAGGCATTACAAGACGATAAAGATACGGCTGACGAAGCAAGAGACACAGCCCTGGAAAAATCAGAAGGGTACCAAGACAAACTGCGTACCTACCAAAGCAGTCAATTGTGCACTAGAACCTTCAACAAAGGTGATCTAGTCCTACGACTAATACAAGAGAAGGTCCACAAACTTGCCCCCCAATGGGAAGGACCATTCATAATCTCAGAAGTCATCGGAGGCGGCGCCTATAGGCTAAAAAACCCAAAGACACACGAGGACGTGGGCAACCCATGGAACGTAGCAAACTTGCGACTATTCTATCCATAGCCCCTATTGGTCGGACATGACTGGCAATTCATGTAAATCGCTTCACCGCAATAAAATAAATATCGCCCAAATTAGGCCATCTCAAAGCACTCGGGGGCTGAAGAGGAAACTCCCCCCCGAGCAACTGTTATCGCACACGCGATCCTAACCGAAGCACTCGGGGGCTGAAGAGGAACCCCTCCCCCCCCCCGAGCAACTGTTATCGCACTCGCGATCCTAACCAAAGCACTCGGGGGATGAAGAGGAAACTCCCCCCCGAGCAACTGTTATCGCACTCGTGATCCTAACCGAAGCACTCGGGGGCTGAAGAGGAAACCCCCCCACCCCCCGAGCAACTGTTATCGCACTCGCGATCCTAATCGAAGCACTCGGGGGCTGAAGAGGACCCCCCCCCCCCCTGAGCAACTAATATCGCACTCGCGATCCTAATCGAAGCACTCAGGGGCTGAAGAGGAAACTCCCCCCCGAGCAACTGTTATCGCACTAGCGATCCTAACCGAAGCACTCGGGGGCTGAAGAGGAAACTCCCCCACCCCCGAGCAACTGTTATCGCACTCGCGATCCTAATGGAAGCACTCGGGGGCTGAAGAGAAACTCCCCCCGAGCAACTCTATCGCCTGAGCGATCTTAATCAAAGCACCCGGGGGCCTAAGAATAAAAACATCCCTGAGCAACGCCATCGCCTATGCGACCTCCTTCACGAAGCACTAGGGGTCTCGAGCACAAATCCCACCCGAGAGGCGACCATCAACACCCCCATGACATCCAAACACTTTTTGAAGAAACCTTGGAGGAAGCACAAGTTCATCTAGTCTTCACCCGATCGCCAACGATCACCTAAAGACTCGGGGGCTACTCCCATCGGGAGCGCTGCCGCGCACCCGATAAAAGACAACAAAGGAAACAAAACTCTAGCCTACGCTTGACCCTCCGATTCAAGCGTAGCCTCGGGGGCTACTCCCGACGGGAGCGCTGTCGCGCACCCGATAAAAACCCACAGTACCAAGTACAAGACGGACCCGAAGACAGTTCCCAGCCGCAAAAGACTCAAACATAACTCTCAGTTCCACAAAAAAAAGGGGGGATTCAAAGACAACTCCTGATGGTGAAGACACAGTTCTTTGGTGGCACAAAAGCTCAAATATACACAAAGGATAAAGCATGGTTTACATCATAGATATCATCCTCAATACAAAAGGAATCAACTACATTTGGATAGAAGGAATCTCCTATTACAAGAGGAAATCACCCAAGGAATTATGACTTCTACATGTGTGCCCAGACAAAGTAAGGATGGAAGCAGCAGGCTCATGATGTCAATGACATAACAAAAGGTGAAGCTCGACTTATTTGGGGAGCCATTGGGGAAGCTGCTCCACCAGCATCTTCTCCTGCTCCTCTAGCTTCTTCTCCAGCTCCGCCCAAACTGCCGGCGAAGATGACGCCGCCGCCTCCAGTTCTACAAGGTCGCCTGCCGCACTCGTTTAACCGATGGCTTGACATCAAGGTCTTCTCCAGAAGCAGAGGAGGAAGCAGTTGAAGACGGCTCACCACCACCATCATAAGAGTCCCTGGAGAAAGAAGCAGTCGAAGACGCAGGCGAAGGACTCCTCGACTTCATGGAGTTGTCACTGCTCGACTCCTGTCCATGCGGATCCATGCTATTGCCACTCGGATCGAATGCGCGGACAATGACAGTGCTATCACCGTCAAAGCGACAGCCAAGCATATCACCATCTCGCAAATTTAACCGCCGAGCAAATAAACCCCAACCAGAGCCAAGAAAAATCAAGCGAGAGCTATCAACCTCCAATTCAACATAAGAAGGAGATCGACAACTCCACTGAAGGTGCAGAAGCAGGCCATCCAAGCCACGTTCAGAGACAATGGCAGAAAAAGCAGAGGGAAGAAGGATGCGATTGGCACTTTGGCCACGAACGCGCAAAATAAAATCATAGCGCCAGAATCCCTCCTCCAAGGGTGAGGAGGAAGGCATTGGCACCGCACCATGACGACCTCCACGACATGAACGTGGTGTGCGGCCACCACAGCCACGACGACCGCGGCCTCGGCCAACGCCTCGTGTCGGAACCGTGAGCGGAAGGAGAGATGAAAAAAGAGATGAAGCAGTGAGTTGGATAGAAGCGTAGAAGAGAAAGGCCTATGTATAGAACAAAAATCCTCGAAGCACAGAGACGCCAAGACGACAGCGACAATTAATTCAAAGACCAAACGACCCAGCCATCTCAAACTCCAAGACGAAAGATGCTTTCCCACGGGAAGCACTGTACGCAGGGCGCGTCAATTCGCACGCGTTTCCAACGCACACATGGGAAACTCAACCGGCGCCTGCCGCACGCCACAAACGAACATCATTATGACCGGTCCTCGAGATATGACGGTTCACTGGCGGCGCATCATTGACAGCCATCAAACAGAGGCATCACTATCCCTGACGAATGGCGAAGAAACCCAAACAGTAAGGCAAACTCAGTACGCCATCAAGGCCCAGAGATTCCATCTTTTCAGATCTTTTCCCCAGGGAAGAAAAACATCTTACTCCCATCGGGAGCATACATCATAAGAGTTTCGGGTGCTCCCTCACCTAAAAATCAGCCACGTGCTCGAGTGAACACTCGCACTCATGAGAGTCTCAGGTGCTCCCTCAACCCGACGTAAGATAAACAAGCACTCGCCAAGACCATACGGCGTTAAAGAGTCTCAGGTGCTCCCTCACCTGAAAAGCCGAAGCGGCATTCGAGTGATTACTCGCAAAAAAACCCCCGACTGAGCACTCAAAACAAAGCTCCTTGGGTGAATGAGTGAACAGCTCGCTTGATGTTTTGTTCCAAGTGGGTGCAATGCTATAAGGCTCCGCGCCTCAAAAACACACAATTCCTAGAACACGATACACGGTGTCCAGATTCCACGCAAGATTAGCGTGTAGGTAAGACCCCTCTGCGAAGTATGGCCGGGCTGGGACTTGCCGAAGAGCGATTTCACTCCCAAACTTTCCCATGCGCAGAGCATGATAGATAAGCCGGGCGGACGCGCCTTTTGCTACACACATTACTGGCAGCAAATGAACACCGTAAGACCTGAAGCGGCTGGACTTTTGCTCGACACCAGTGTTCCAAGCTCACGTCGAGGGACGTGGGTTTGATTGGGCTACTGTGGTATTTGCCCTAGTGCAATTCACCAAGGCTCGATCCGTCGACTCCTTGGGCCCTTTCAGCTTAGCATCCCTCGAAACAGGTTTTGTCATGGACACCAGACTGCCAGCGACCCACGGATGAACCGTGCATCTCAATAAACGACAAATGAATGTACTCGAGTCCCTGCGCGACTCTTCGAGTCCCCCAGGCACTCGGGGGCTACTGACGAGGGGGTGACCCCATGACTCCTACAAATGAGCCTACCTGGTGTCCATGAAGGCAGAAGGCCCATGAAGACACGGCCCGGCCTTCTGGACGGCACCGACGTAGAAGTCCTCGACTCACAAGGAAGGTGCGAGGACCTACCGTACGGAGCAAGCTAGGGTTAGGAAAGTATTACCTGTACATGTAGATAAACTCCCCGAGACCTAGCCTGCTATATAAGGGCTAGGAGGGGTGACGCCAAAGGCATTGAATCTTACTTGTAACCCTAGCCTTGAGCGCTCCAGCCTTGGCCTCCACTGTAATCACATCTCCCCAATCTATAATATCGAGCAGGAGCGAGCCTCCTTGTTTGCCGACGAGCTATCGTCCAACCTGTGCTTCTCATGACTAACCCAGGGTCCCTGACCATGGGATTTGCCAGGGTTGATCCCCGTCAGCTCCGAAATTCAATCCGGCGAGTACTACGACCCGACCGAAGACCGGACGAATTCGCCAAGATGATTCGCAACTACTGGATCAACGACGGAATTGAGCTCGATCCGAGATTCCACTCCCATTTAGAAGACCACTCACAGTCGTTTCGCATCGCAAGATGAAGAAGGCACGCCGGATCCAGGAAAGTCATGACCCAAGAGCAGCTGGATGGGCCGTGCACAATCCACTGTTTCGAGGACGATTGGGGACGCATCAGATCAAGCCAGACCTTGAGGAGATGTCGCTTGTTCACTGAACTCTCCGACAGGCTCAAGAAAGAAAAGCAACGCAAAGCCAAACGGCTCGAGAGACAGTGCAGCCGCCAGCACAGAACCAGAAGAGTAGTACCCACCGTCCCATGGACGAGTCTGCATGATCCAAGAAGGACGACCACCAAAGGTAAAACATGAGTCATACACCCTGCAAGCTCGAGCATCCGAAGAACTTTCGACAGAAGAAACCTACCACCTACATGGTTCAGAAACCAACATCACCTTCTCACAAGATCACCATCCGCCTACAATTCCAAGACCAGGGCACACACCATTGGTTCTCGAAGCTCAGATTGGTGGTTATGACATGGACAGAGTATTCATGGATGGGGGCAGCAGCGTAAACGTCATCTTCACCAACACCTTATGCAAGATGTCAATTCCATGTTCAGTCTGGAAAAACTCAGGCGTCACAATGTACGACGTAGTACCAGGGGAAGCAGCCTCCTCCCTCGGATCAATCGAACTCGACGTCATCGTTGGAAACAAGGGAAACTTCGCCAGAAAAATCCTCGAGTTTGAAGTGCTCGAATGGGAGTACCAATACCATGCCATACTTGGGAGACATGCGTTCGCACAATTTATGGCAGTCCCGCACTACGCATACCTCAAGCTCAAGATGCCCGGGCCATCTTGAGTCATCACGGTTAACGGAAACTTCATAAAATCAGACCAATGTGACCGAGACTTCCATCAAGTCTCCGACACGTTTGGATCACATCAGTAGCTCGAAGAGATAGCCATGGTGGTAGACAAGAACGTCTTTCCGCTAGCAAGCAGAAGCGAGAAAAAAAGAATTCACTCGCGATTTTTGCGTCGACAGCGACACAACAACTCATCAAGTGCAGCCGGCTGACCCGACTAAGACGGTTCGAATCTACGCCCATCTACCAGAAGACCAAGCAATAGCCCTCATGGTTTACCTCCGTGAGGAGTGGAAAATTTTCTCCTGGTGTCCGGCCGACATGCCAGGAATACCCCGGGAGTACGCAGAGCACGCGCTGCAAATCTACCCGAACAACAAGCCAGTAAATCAAGCGCTGTGCAGATTCTCCGAGCCAAAGCGCAGAGTCATTGGAGAAGAAGTCAACCGACTACTCGATGCACAATTCATCCAAGAGATGAAGAAAGCCACCTGGGTCGCAAACCCTGTTCTTGTGCCCAAAAAGGACACCGACGTACTACGCATGTGCGTCGACTACGGGCCCGTCAACAAGCATTTCCCAAAGGACCACTTCCCTCTCCCAAGGATCGACCAGATCTTCGACTCAACTGCATGATGCGACCTGTTGTCCTTTCTCGACGCCTACTCAGGATACAACCAAATCAGAATGATGGAAGAAGACAAAGATCACACCTCATTCATCACACCCTACGGCTGATGGTACGATTTCTCGCCCCCTCGTTGGTTACCCAAAGTGGAAGGTTGAGATGTAGATAGCGGCAATTTCCCTTAGCGAAGATGCTAAGGTTGAAGTGTCGAACCAATAGGACTCCAACAGATACAAGAAGGTGGTGAAGTGAACAATTGCGCCGTTCACAACCGAGGTTGCTAACTTCACCTGGACCTACACACACAGCAAATAACTTTGCTTCCCAACGAGTACAGAGGAGTTCTCAATTCCTCCGGCCTTGTTGTTTACAAAGGATAAAACGCACGGGATAATAATGATAGTGATAGAAACGAAAAAGAAAATAAAGCAGGAAATTGATAGGGTGTAAGCAGTGTTTGAAATATGGACCGGGGTCCTATGATGTTCACTAGTGATGTCTCTCTCCCAAAAGACGATAAAATAGGCATGCGAGGTAAACAAATTACAGCTGGGCAATTGACAGGATTATGTGCGCAAACCAATGCTAACTATGCTATAAAGAAAGGAAGAGGCTCAAAAGCATGGGCGGTACGCCAAGACAAGTAGACCGAAATCCATCTGCATCTACCTACTAATCATCCACCTTGAGATATCTATCCAGAACATCTCGCTGGTATTAAGTTGTGAATCCCACCCAAAGTGTAAACTCAAAGCAACGGACAACTGCATTAAAGAACTTTGCGTAAAGTAAACAATCCTTGCACCCGCAAGTACAAGCATCGCTGTTTTCCCCCTTGTGGCAACATCACATACCCTAGACTCATGTTTTTGTCACTCAAGCTAGTCATCAGGGGGCATGAACCCACAATCAAGCATAACGCTCCCTCTTGGAGTCACTACCTACTACTTGGCCAAAGCAATAAACAACAACGAAGAACATGCAAGAAGTACTCTAGAACATAAATATAAAAGAGTATAATCAAATATAATACTCAAACACAATCTGGAGATAGTCTCATAATCCATCGGATCCCAGAAAACTCAGCATAGCAACATCAGAAAGATTACATATGTGCCTCGATCATGTAGGGCAGCTCACGAGGTCTAATCCATGAAGAACAAAGAAGGGAGGAGAACATCACATAGCTACTGATCATAGACCCATGGTCCAAGGTAGACTACTCACGGTTCATCCAGGAAGCATCCATGGTGGTGGAGAAGCTCCTGGAGGTGGTTCCTCCCTCCAGCAGGGTGCCGGGAAGAAGTCTTCTGGTGCTCCCGATCTTGGAAGCGCGGCGGCGGCGGGACAGAGGAGAGATCGTGAAAAAGGGTTCCCGTCACGTGGGTTTCACGTCACGAGGGATATATAGGCAAAGGGGGGGCAGCCAGGGGGGCCACCAGGGGTCCAGCCGGCCCCCTGGCGCGGCCCCACCCTAGGGCGCGTCGGGAGGGCGCCTAGGGCCCTGGTGGGTCCCCTCTGCCCCCCTCGGTTATTTCCGAAGCTTCTTCTGCGCTGATTTTTTATTGTATTTTTCCCAAATATTTGGAGCACTTTTAATATGGGGGAAACCTGAAATAGAAAAACAGCAGAAAATAGGAACTGGCACTAGGGTGCACTGAGTTAATAGGTTAGTCCAAATATGATCAAAAGTGTATGGAAGTTCATCAATATCATAGCAATATCACACAAAAGAGGCATGGAGCAAGCAGAAATTATAGATACGTTGTGGACGTATCAAAATCCCCAAGCTTAATTCCTGCTCGTCCTCGAGTAGGTAAATAATAAAATCATAATTTCTGTGGTGACATGCTAACAACCATATAAGAACTTTTAAGTAAAGCAATCAAGGCATGTAATTCAATTCAAGTCATAATAAGCAAGAGTCTATATTTAGCATTGAAATAAGCAAGATAAGAACATAAAGGTGCAAGAGCTCTCGCTGTCCGTGACTCGAATGTCTCCAAATAGTTTTTTGCGTGCAAGAAAGGGGATAGGGATATATGAGAAAAAAATACTTTTGTGTTGAGAACACAATCTACTAAAGTTTCACACTTGGTCTTCTTTGGAACCTTATCTTGACTCATCCCCAGACCATTAGCCAGGTGCAAGTCAAAATGATCCACTCCTTTTCGACATTTTGAGCACTCATGCAATGGATGAGCGTAAGCAAGAAAGTTGACACTTAGGATGGCAAAGAGAGAATATGGTGGAGGAGGAAGACAAAAAGGTGTGAAAGGCTCACATCAATGAGGACAATCATAGGCGAGAGAAAGCCAAATGATAGATATGATGTGAGGAGTAGGGATTGCCATGCAACGGATGCACATATGAGCTAAAAGCTCTCCAATGGAACTAGTGGGGGTGCATCCAACTTGCTTGCTCAAGAAGACCTAGAGCTCATTTGAGGAGGGTCATCACTGGAATATACAAGCCAAGTTCTACAGTGTGAAGGTCCCCACATAGCTATATGTATGAATGATAATATCTATGGAGTACAAGGTATAAGAGGGAGTACGAGTGTGGATCTCTCAAAAGGAATAGTAGTGTGCCTCTTCTCTCTTTTTTCTATTTTTTCTATTTTTTTTGGTGGCCTCAATGGCTCTTTCTATTTCTCTCATTTGTCCTCTTTGGGATCTTTTGATTTTGTCCTCTTTGGGATCTTTTCCTTACTTTAGGGGCAACACTCTATATATTACAAGAAGTATAGAAGATCTTTCACACTTTACAAAAGTACTCAAATCATAAAGAAAATGTAACTATCATGATGTATCCAAATGTATGCCTCTGCCAGGGTAGCAGGATATGCAATGATACTAGCGCATCATGTAGCAATGATTAGGGCAAGGCCCAACTAGCATGCGGCTCATCGATCAAGCAAGTAGCATGTATGACATGAAGATCAAGTCATGAGAAGATGGATGTTGCAAGGCAATATATCTCGGAAAGGCTATGGAAATGCCTTGATAGGTAGGTATGGTGGCTGTTTTGAGGAAGGATATAAGGAGGTTTCTGATGACAGAGCGTATCATGCCAAGGGTTTGGATGTACCGGCGAAGGTGGACGCCAACTCTCGGAGTGAGAAGAAAGCCAATGCACGGCACAGGAGAGGCTAGAAAAATTTGGGAAGGTGGAAGTGTCAACTTTCGAATAATCACATTAGTCCGAAGAACTCATGCACTTATTATCGGTAACTCTCAATCTAATAAGGAGGTTTCACAAAGAGACAAGTACCCCGAGGAGGAGTGTATGGGGGTTTGACTATCCTTGCGCATCCTCGACTCATGGTACGTGAGTGTACTCTAATATTCGACCCCTCAGAAGAGTAGTGATCCATCTAGTAGCTAAAGTTCTCAACTAATTTTGTAAGTTTTGAAAATAAACACGGATTGCCCAAAATACGACATCTATTACTAATAGGCTAAAGATCTTGACACCAAAAGTCCAAACATTACTCAAAACAATACCTCAAAACTATTGCAAGTTACTACTACAAAAGAATAGCAACCTCAATTACCTACTTCAAGTCAAGACACACAACTCAGTGCAACAGGAAAACTCTCTAAACAAGATAAACATGAAAACTCAAGAGAGTTCCAGCAACAAACTAAACAAAAAATCTTAAAAAGATAAGCATGAAAACTAAGAGCTAAACATGACAATAGCTATGAAAAAGATAAAGAACAAACACAACAAAGAGATAGGCATGAAAGATCCTATGTTGTGTTCTATATTTTGAAAGTGGAGCGTGTTTATCTCCACACAAAGAAAGCTGAGTTCTAACTTGTTATGAACAGCAAGCAAAGCTAAAGAAAACTAAAAATAAAACCTAAGAGCGAGACGCTCTAAGCATAGCACATAACGCATGAAGTGATAAAAATATAGTGAGACGAGAGAAGAACTGATAATTGTTGATGGAGAAGGGGATGCACGGGGGCATACCCAAGCTTAGACGCTTGACACTCCTGGATCTTCTTTCATCATCTTCCCTCACACACTTGAAAACTCTCTTCATACGCAACTCATCATAATCTGATTAGCGAGGTTAGTACCCATAATAAAATATTTTTTTCTACTGGAAATAAGGATATTCTTGAAGAGCTACTGTTTCTCAAGATTGCCAAAAAGTTTTTGCACAGAAAAAACAAGCTTTTTCGAAACGAAGAAAAGGCAAAACAGGACAGAATCTGTGAAAAACAGACCAGCAGGTAGAAAAGAATTTTTTAGGGATACTTATGCAACTCAAATCAAAAAACTCAAAACATACGAAAGTTCCGTAATTGTATAGAAAATGCTGTGTAAAAATTTTAGCTCAAAAAGATGAACTGTGATTTTTCCATGATTTTTCTAGTCACGAGGACAAAATCTGTTTTCTGGACAGCATGTCACAACTTTCACTTCCCTTGTCATATGAGGCTATAAATGGCACAAAGCTTGAAAAGTAAAAATACAACGATGTTGCTACAGTAGTAACAATCATCAAGACCACTAAAAACAGAAGTAAAAACATCTTGGGTTGCCTCCCAACAAGCGCTTTCTTTTACGCCTTTAAGCTAGGCATAAGGATTATAAAAGGTGCTCTCATAAGAATAAGAATTTTGAAGCAAGAGAGAGCATCAAGAAGCAAATATGAAACACATTTAAGCCTAACCCACTTCCTATGCATAGGAATCTTGTAAGAAAATAAATCAAAGAAGCACAAAGTGACATGCATAGGAAGGTGGAAAAAGAACAACTTCAAAATTTCAACATGAAGAGAGGTGTTTTAGTAATATGGAAGTTTCTACAACCAAACTTCCCTCTCTCGAAATAATTTTCAGTAGTATCATGAGCAACATCAAGAATATAACTATCACATAAATCATGTTGTTCATGACCTACAAGCACACGTGTATAGTTTTCAACGCGGTCTTTAGGATTATAAGATAAACGCGACCCATCACATTGAGCCTTGATAAGAGCACAATTCTCCGGAATAAGAGTTGGAGATTTCAAAAACATAATAGGACAATAAAGTGTGGGTGCAATAGAAAAAATTTCATGCTTAACATGAGGAACTATAGCAAGTTCATCTCCGTAAGCATCATCCATAGTGGCATCACGGCCATAAGCATAGAAGGCATCAACTTCATCAAAAAGGGATATTTCAAAAGAATCCATGGGATCATAATACTACTATAAGGTAAGATTCAAAGAGTTACTCTCATTAGAAGATAGACATGGATAGCTCCATTCTTCCTCCTTTTGTTCGTCACTCTCCTCCTCTTCTTCATCCAAAGAGCTTTCAGGTTCAGTAATTTCTTCTTCTATAGAGTCCTGCAAAACATTAGTCTCTTCCTTTGGGGGAGAGATTCTCTCAAGATGATCAGTAATATAATAATTTGCATCGTAATTTTCCAAAAAATAGTTAAGTATAGCAAGACTCTCAGATTTGTAAGGGGTATCATCAATATTTTTAATAAGAGAAGTAATTTCATAGGCACCCTTATAAGCAACAAATTCTTCTATTTGCTTCGCATCATCAAAATCATAATTTCTCTTAGCATAAGAAGCTAAGGTTTCATCATCATTGTACTCACATTGGAAAGCAAGGTGTTTGTGCCTCATAAAGCAACACGATTCATCCCTGCAGAAAGATATATTATATATTGATCACAAGTTTCTAGCATACTCATACAACTGGTGTATTTGTTTCCATAAGTGTATCCCCTTTGGAGACAAGCGGTGTTCCTTGTACCACTTTTATTGATCCTCGGTGAATCCTCCATGCCAATAATATCTGGTTTCGAAGAAGTCAGACATTGATTGGCAAGTAAAGAACTAGACATACTATTTTTTTTTATTTTTGATAAAGGACACGAAGATAAACCCATACAGGAAAACTCTTTGGATTCCAATCAAACCCAAAGCAACTCCAAGATCACTCAGCTTATCATGTCTTCACCACCAGCAGTTGTCGGAGGGACAGGAAGTTGCAGAAGAGAGACGCCATGTATGTGGCCACGGAGCCGGCTTGTCCCAGGTGGCTTAACTGGTCCGAAGAGCCGATCACTTGGACGAGGGATGACCACCCACCAGTGGTAGAAAACCCGGGTTCTCTAGCCTTGGTAGTTTCTCCACAAGTCGGGTGCTACACACTCGACAAAGTACTCATGGATGGAGGAAGTAGTATCAACATCCTCTACTACGAGACATTCCGAAGGATGGGATTGACTCAAAAACAGCTACAAACCTCTAACACTGTGTTCCATGGAATAGTCTGAGGGAAGTCGGCACTCCCAATAGGCAAAATCTACCTGGAGACAGCTTTTGGAACTGCTGAGAACTTTCGCTCTGAAATCATACCCTATGAGGTGGTGAAGCTTGAGAGCCCATATCACGCCATCCTGGGCAGATCGGCTTACGCCAGGTTCATGGCTCGACCATGCTATGTTTACTTGAAGCTAAAGATGTCGGGTCCCTTCGGCCCAATCACGGTAGACGGAAGCCGATCCAGAGCCACGGAATGCGACGAGCAACACGTCAAATTTGCCAAGGAAACATGTGCAAAGGAGGACTTGTCTTCATACCAGGAGAAGGTAGATCCAACCGACTCTACCATCTTGAAGAAACCGACTCCTGACAACAACCGCAAGTTCCAACCGACTCAAGACACGAAGAAAGTCGACTTTGTACCTGGTGACACTTCCAAGCAATTCATCATTGGGACAGAGCTCTCTCACAAATAGGAAAGCGCGCTCATCGAGTTCCTCCGTGAGAATCGAGACATTTTCGCATGGAAACCTTCTGACATGCCAGGTGTCCTGAGGGAACTCACTAAGCACCACCTAAATATCGATTCAAAACTGAAGCAGTCAACAAATTCCTTAGTCGCTTCAATGACGAAAGGAGGAACGCCATTGGGGAAGAGATAGCTCGGTTCCTTGCCGCCGGGTTCATCATGGAAGTTTTTTATCTGGAGTGGCTTGCAAACCCGGTCCTCGTCCTGAAAAAGAACGGGACTTGGCGTATGTGCATCGACTACACCGACTTGAACAAGGCCTGCCCAAAAGATCCCTTCGCACTGCCTCGCATTGATTAAATTATCGACTCTACTGCGGGATGCGAGCTCCTGTGTTTTCTCGATGCCTACTCTGGCTATCACCAAATCAAGATGGCCATCAAGGACCAGGATAAACCAACTTTCATCACTCCCTTTTGGCTTTTGGCTTGAAGAATGCAGGGGCTACATACCAATGAACGGTGCAGAACTTCCTCAAGGAGAAAATCGGGCGCAATGTGCACGCTTACGTGGATGACATAGTCATCAAGTCCCAGGTTGCCGACTCACTCATCATTGACCTCCAAGAAACCTTCAAGAATCTGCGCAAGTATCAGATGAAGCTAAACCCGGCCAAGTGCACTTGTGGGATTCCTGCATGAAAGCTCCTCCGATACATAGTGTCAGAAAGAGGAATCGAGGCAAACCCGGAGAAAATTAACGCTATCATGGCACTCTAGAAGCCGGCCTTGGTGAAAGGGGTCCAACGGCTCACTCGGTACGTAGCTGCTCTGAGTCGGTTCATAAGCCGACTTGGAGAAAAAGCGATCCCTCTATACCGACTCTTACGAAAGTCGGAGAAATTTGTATGGGACGATGAAGCTGATCAAGATCTGGAAGACTTAAAGAAGCAATTGTCCCAGGCTCCAATCCTGCCGGCTCCTAAGCCAAAAGAGCCAATGCTACTCTATATTTCTTCCAACAACCGAGCGGTCGGCGTCATGGTTGTGGTTGAACGTATGGAAGCCGGTAAAGAGCACCCTTTGCAGAGGCCAGTCTATTACGTTAGTGAGGTCTTGACTTCATCAAAGAAACGCTACCCTCACTGGAAGAAGCTGGTCCTTGGTGTATTCATGGCGAGTAGAAAGCTCAAGCATTACTTCCAGGAGCACCCCATAACTGTAGTCAGCTCGGCACCACTTGCAAAGTGGGTTGCAAAGTGGGTCATAGAGTTGGGGGCTTACCACATCAAGTATGAACCACGCACGACCATCAAATCTCAGGCGCTCGTCGACTTCAACAATGATTGGACAGAAATCCAAGCACCCCCAGAAAATCCAGTTACCAAATACTGGACAATGCACTTTGATGGGAGTCGGCAGCTTCAAGGGTCAGGAGCCGGCGTGGTCCTCACTTCTCCCAAAGGACAGCAATTTTGCTATGCCTTACAGCTATAGTTCACTTGCACAAACAACACAGCAGAGTATGAAGCTCTACTCCATGGGTTGCGGTTGGCTCGCGAGATGAACATAAGCCGGATCCGATGCTATGGTGATTCCAACCTTGTTTCTCAGCAAGTATAGGGAAGGTGGAACTCCAAAGATGCCACCATGGCAGCCTATCGGCGGGAGGTGAAAAAACAAGCCGGTTTCTTTGTAGGGTACCAAGTGGACTATGTGGAGCGCAAGCTAAACGAAGTCGCCGATGCTCTATCCCCTCTCGGCTCTCAATGAAAGACGGTTCCTCCCAATGTGTTCCTTGACGTCCTGACAAAGCCGTCTATACACATTCCAATAGAGCAAGACATAGCAGAGCCGGATCCAGAACCGTCTCTGGTGGCCGCAATACATGCTACCCCCTTATGGGTTGTGCCTTATTTGGATTACAAGACCCTGGGAATCTTACCCGCTGATGAGGTAGAGGCCAGACAATTTGTCAGGAGAAGCAAATCTTTTGTACTCATCAATGGTGAGTTACATCGGCGGAGCCCTGCAGACGTCTTTCAGAGATGTGTGTCACCTGAAGAAGGCAGAGAGATCCTCAATGAGATACACTCTGGAGACTGCGGGCATCATGCCGGCTCTCGTTCGCTAGTAGCTAAAGCCTATAGACACAGATTCTACTGTCCTACAGCACATGCAGACGTAGAATATATAGTCAAGAAATGCGACGGATGCCAGCACTATGCCAAGCAAGCCCATGTACCGGCTCAATAGCTCAGTATGACTCCTATCACTTGGCCCTTCGCGGTGTGGGGGCTTGATATGGTGGGTGATAGGTCTCAAACATATCGATAATTTCTGCTCGCTCCATGCATGTTTTGTGTGATATTGCTATGATCTAGATACACTTTCATACACATTTGATCATATTTGGACTAACCTACTAACTCAGTGCACCCCAGTGCCAGTTCCTATTTTCTGCTGTTTTTCTATTCCAGGTTTCCCCCATATTAAAAGTGCTCCAAAATTTCGGGAAAAATCAGATAAAAAAATCAGCGCAACGGAGTCTTCCAGAAGCACCCAAGTGCGGCCAGAGGGCCACCACCAGGGGCCCAGGGGGGCGCCTGGACCCCTAGTGACCCCCCTGGCTGCCCCATTTGCCTATTTATTCTCCGTCATGGGGAAACTCCGAAGACAGAACCCTATTTCGCAAATTCTCCTCTGTTCCGCCGCCTCCGCGCTTCCAAGATCGGGAGCACCGTCAGGACCCTTCCCGGCACCCTGCCGGAGGGAGGATCAACCTCCGGGAGCTTCTCCTCCATCATGGACGCTTCCCGGATGTGCCGTGAGTAGTCTACCTTGGACCATGGGTCCGTGATCAGTAGCTATGTGATGTTCTCCTCCCCTCTTTGTTCTTCATGGTTTAGACCTTGTGAGCTGCACTACATGATCAAGGCACATATGTAATTCTTTCTGCTTTTGCTATGCTGAGTTTGATGGGATCTGATGGATTATGAGATTATGTTCAGATTTTGATAGAGTAATATAATTGGTTCTTATATTTGTATTTTTATTCTGAAGTAATTCTAACATGTTCTCTGTTGCTATTTATTGCTTTGGCCAAGTGGTAGGTAGTGACTCCAAGAGGGAACGTTATGCTCGATTGTGGGTACATGCCCCCTGATGACATGCTTGAGTGACAGAAACATGAGTCTAGGGGATGTGTTGTGGCTGCAAGGGGGAAAACAACGGTGCTTGTAACCGCGGTTACAAGTATTGTTTACTTTACGCAAAGTTCTTTTTAATGAAGTTGTCTGTTGCTTTGGGTTTACACTTTGGGTGGGGCTCGCAACTTAATACCAGCGAGATGTTCTGGATAGATATCTCAAGGTGGATGATTAGTGGTAGATGCAGATGGATTTCGGTCTACTTATTTTGGCGTACTTCCCATGCTTTTGAGCCTCTTCCTTTCTTCTGTAGCATAGTTAGCATTGCGGTGCATTTATAATCCTTTCAAATGCCCTTCTGTAATTTTTTTAACTCACATAGCAGTCTTATCGTCTTTTGGGAGAGAGACATCACTAGTGAATATCACGGGACCCCGGTCCATATTCTCATCACTGTTTACACACTCATTTACTTTCTTGCTTTTTTACTTTCAGTTGCTATCATTATCATTATCCTGTGTTTTTTATCCTTTGTAAACAACAAGACCAGACAGATTGACAACCTCTCTGAACTTCGTTTGGAGCAATGTTAATTGTGTTGTGTGCAGGTCCGCGTCAGGTGCGCCGCTGACACCTACTTATAATCGCCGGAGTCCTACTGGTCGATACTCAACCTCGGTATCTTCACCGAGGGAAACTTGCTGCTACGCTGCATCTTACCTTCCACTTGGGGTAACCAATGAAGGGAGAGAAGCAATTCTCTCTCTCGTATCTAGGGGGCCTTTCAAAAGGTTAGCCAACAAGAATACACACTTATTGGTGGCAGTCGATAAGTTCACCAAGTGGGTCGAAGCAGAGCCGGTCAGCAAGTGCGACGCAACAACGACGCTGAAATTCTTGAAAATATATTATACAGATTCGGCTACCTCCACATCATCATCACAGATAACGGGTCTAACCTATCAGAGGGGGTTATGCAAAGATTCTGTCAAAACGAGCACACCCGACTCGACCTTGCGTCAGTGGCTCACCCACAGACCGATGGACAAGCCGAGAGAGCCAACCAAGAGTTTCTCCGAGGCATCAAACCCCGACTCTTTGTGCCCTTGGAAAGGACATCGGGTTGCTAGGAGGAAGAATTGCCCTTAGTATTGTGGAGTATCAGAACGACTCCTAACAGATCGACATGCTACACACCCTTCTTCCTGGTCTATGGAGCAGAAGTCGTTCTCCCAAGTGACATCCGTCATGACTCGCCAAGAGTCACAGCTTATGTGGAAGCCGACAACGAAAGGGCGAGGCAGGACGCCTTGGATGTTCTCGATGAAAAACGAGAACTAGCGGCAGCTCAGTCGGCTATCTACCAAAAAGATCTGCGACGATATCATAGTCGTCGTATCAAAAGCCAGACTCTTCAGGAAGGTGACTTAGTGCTCCGCCTCATACAGAAAAAGGATGGAATGCACAATCTCTCTTCTCCATGGGAAGGACCGTTCGTGGTTAGCAAGAACCTCAACAATGGATCCTACTACCTATTTGATATATGTGAGAAGGAAAAGTCACGCACATCTATGGAGGAGACTCCCAGGACATGGTACATCGCACAACTCCGTCCATATTATACTTAGGTAGCACAGGAACACTTTTGTACAAAGTCGACACTCGTCGCACCAGCTTTTGCCATATATATATATATATATATATATATATAAGTTGGGTCTATTCTACTAACACCCCCTTAAGACTTATTCTACTAACAAATCCTTATTCTGCTAACACAGAGAAACCGAGTCGGCCGACCCGTGCAATAAAAATAACCCCACCCTCTCGTGCTTTATCTTTCCCAACCTCCCTACCCTCGCACGTTCATATCCCACCATAGCCCTCACCCACGTCTGTCCCCCGCCCCACCACCTCGCACCGCCAAAATCCCCGCCCCGGCTACCAGGCGCCGCCGCCCCGGCCACCTGGCGCCGCCACGGCCAGGCCACCTACCATAGCCGCCGCGGCCCGGCCACCTACCTGTGAGCTCTAGGAGTGGCTAGGGTTTCGATTTCACCATGGGATTCAAATGGAGGATGGGGAAGGAGGAGGAAGACGAGCTAGAGTGCACATGTGCGAGTCCCGGCCTCAGTCGTTCGTTCCAAGCCATCTACCTATTACAACGGCTATCTCTATTTATGGATCAGCTTCGGGCCTATTCCGGTCCAGCGAGGCGAGCCGGTACGCGAGCCTCACTCCTTGGCCGGCCCATGACTTGAATGGTGTCTTCGCGCTCTTCCTCAAGGTTGCTGTCGCTGACAATCCCGCCTCCCTTAGAAGCGGCTTGCCCCCAAGCCGGCGCTCGTGGAAAAGTTTGCCGGAGCACCACCTTGTCTTCCCATGTAGCCGATTCAACTGGCATGCCACTCCACTTGACCAGAACTTGCACCAAGGTTGCGGCACCACGACGAACCACATGTTGCTTCAAAACATGTTCAGGCACTTGGAACTGATCTTCAGAAGTGGGAAGATTAGACAAAACCTGGCAGTCAGGGGTCAGCACCTTGCGCAGTAAGGAAACATGAAAAACTGGTTGCACTTTACTGGAAGGAGGCAGAGCTAAGCGATAAGAAACTGCACCAACGCGCTCCAACACCTCAAAAGGCGCATAGAATTTGAATGCCAATTTATGGTTGGCGCGAGGAGCAACCGATGTCTGAAGATAGGGTTGCAACTTCAGAAAGACCATATCACCAACATCAAAAGAACGCTCCGAATGGTGCTTATCTTCTTGACTCTTCATGCGTTGTTGAGCTCGTAGAAGATGTTGCCTAACCGAGTCCACAACCACTTGACGAACACTCATCCAATGTTGTAGATCTTCAGACTGGACAGTAGTGTCAGTGGACAAACCAAAAGGGCGGGGATGATGACCATAAATAATTTCAAAAGGTGTTTTTCCAGTAGCCGAATGCCAATTAGTATTATACCAGAACTCGCATAAAGCAATCCACTTGGCCCAGCGAGCAGGGTGAGCACTGACGAAGCAGCGAAGGAAACATTCAACTTGTTGGTTAACGCGTTCAGTCTGACCATCAGTTTGAGGATGACGGGCCGTACTCATGCGCAGAAGAACACCTGTCTTCTGAAACAATTCCTTCCAGAATTGGATGGTAAAGATACGGTCTCGATCGGAAACAATGGAGAGGGGTAGGCCATGAAGACGATAGATTGAATCCAGAAACACCTCGGCGACAGTTTGAGCCGTGAATGGATGATGCATAGGAATAAAATGGCCATATTTAGAGAACTTGTCAATGATCACCAGAAGACAATTGTAGCGACCTGATACAGGGAGGCCTTCGACGAAATCCATTGTTACGATTTCCCATGGAGCAGACGGCATGGGCAATGGCTGAAGAAAGCCGGGCGACGGAACCCGTTCAGGTTTAGCCTGCTGACACGTGAGGCAGTGCGATACATAATGTTGAACTCCGCCTCGCATACCCTTCCATCTGAATAATTGGCGCACGCGCCTATATGTAACTGGAAAACCGGAGTGGCCACCAACAGGGCTGTCATGGAAAGCCCCAATGATCTTGGTCTGAAGATTAGGATCATGCCCCACCCAAACGCACTGGCCAATGCGTAAAACACCAGACTTCAGAGAGAATTTTTCTTGTGGTTCAGGACGGACTGCTAGCCGTTGCAAGATCTCAACAGTGTAGGGATCTTGCTCATAACTCTGGATGATATCTTCCAACCAAGCCGGCTGGGCGAATGACACTCATTTGCTTGAGGTAACATCTCAGAAGTTAAACCAGGTCTGCGAGATAACGAGTCAGCAGCTGAATTTTCAGACCCCTTTTTGTAAACAATGGTGTACTGCAGTCCTAATAGATGGGTGAGGGATTTTTGCTGCCATTTAGTGTGCAAATGTTGTTCATCCAAACTGGCCAAACTCCTATGATCAGTACAGATCACAAAAGAGGAAAGTTGCAGATACTGGCGCCAATGTTCCACTGCTAATAAGATGGCCAGATATTCTTTTCATAAACAAAGAGTGTCTGATTCCTGGGACCCAGGGGCCTACTGACATAAGCTAGAGGGTGGCCATCTTGCATAAGAACTACCCCAATGCCCACATCGCAAGCATCAGTCTCGAGCACAAATTGCTTGCTGAAATCTGGAAGGGCCAAAACAGGACAGAGGACAAGGCTTGCTTGAGCAATAGTAAAGCTGTTTGTTCTTGATCTGACCAACTGAACACATGTCCTTTCTTCAGAAGATTACTCAAAGGTTTACTGATAAGGCCATAAGAACGGATGAATTTCCTGTAATAACCAGCCAAGCCAAGAATTCCACTGACCTCCTTAGCAGACACAGGTACAGGCCAGTCCTGAATGGAAGAAATCTTGTAAGGGTCAGTAGAAACCCCTTTGCCACTGATAATATGACCCAGGTAACCAATTTCTTGTTGAGCAAAAGCACATTTGGACAACTTAACTTGCCACTGATGTTGGAGTAATAATTTCAACACACGAGCCAGATGTTCCAAATGTAAGGCATAAGTAGCACTATATATAAGGATGTCATAAAAAAACTATGACAAACTTTCTCAACACAGGTGACAACGTGTCGTTCATGGCAAATTGAAAAGATGCAGGACCACCAGTCACCCCAAATGGCATCACCAAAAATTCATACTGGCCATTGTGGGTTTGGAAAGGAGTCTTATGCTCTTCACTAGGGGCCAGACGAATTTGGTGATATCCAGCTCGGAGATCCAATTTAGAAAACCAGCAGGCACCAACAAGTTCATCAATAACTGGGATGGGAAACTTACTTTTAACTGTTAAAGCATTGAGGTGCCTATAATCAAAAACTGGGCGCCACGTCTTATCCTTTTTCTGTACCATCATGACAGGAGAAGAGAAAGAATTATTGCTGGTCCGAATAACACCAGAAGATAACAGTTCCTGAACCTGTTTTTCCACTTCATCTTTGAGTGTGGGTGCCAACCTATAGGGACGGATGGACACTGGTTGAGCACCAGGGACAAGGGGAATGGTGTGATCATATTTTCGTCGAGATGGAAGGCCAGTAGGAGCTGCAAAGACTGGTGCAAATTGCTGAAGCAGTGCTTGAATCTCATGAGGCAAGGTGGACTGGTCAAGTTCAGATGTAACAAATAATGAGGACAGTTCCAGTAAAGAAAATAACTGAGGGCAGGCATCTGCTCCTACTAGGATCACTTGAGTACCATGTAAACTGAATGTCATCCAGTGTTCTGCCCAATCGACCTGCATAGGGCTGTTTTTAGCCAGCCAATCCAACCCCAGGATACCATCATAGGATCCAAGTGGAAACACTCTGAAATCGCTGTCAAAGGAATATCCAGCACATTTCCAGCGACCCTTTTGTAACACCCTCAGTGACTGTAACAGTAATCATTTTGTGATGACTATTACTGTTGTTAACCATTGTTGCTAATCCTTGTCTTAATCATCTTTGCCATCAAACAAATTCGAAATGCCTTTTGGTTAATAAAAAAATCATGTGACAATTAACTTTGTCCAAAAATTATGAAACTACTTTTGTTAAATCACCAATATTCAGTGGACCATGTCCATGTGGGTATAGGAATTTATTAAGCTATAAAATAAATCAGACAATTCAAACAGTAGCAAACCAATGGCATTTAATCCATTTTTTTTTATAAAACAAAAATATTAAATGGTTTTCTTTGGCCACCAAACTTTTTGTCGCACCTCTAATATATGCAACACAATTATAACCACAAGATTAACATGTGGCAAAAATCATTTGAAAGTAAAACAAATCAAAACAGTAAAGAAATGAAAGAAGGAAAAACAAAAATAAGAAAAAGGAAAAACACTAACTTTTGCTCATGGCGAATCCCCACGGCCCAGCCCACCACGGCCCAGCCCGCTCCCCTTAGTCATCTTCTTCCTTCTGTTCACCGAGGAACCGTGGCGCACATCCACGGTGCGCTGCCGCCGTGGCGGCCATCCGTGGCTCGCCGGCAGGATAAGTCCCCCCCTCCCGCCGTTTTTCTCCTCAACCTCACGCTCGTCCCTCTCTTCTCCCGCACGGGCTCGAGAACGCCCGTGGCCGCGCCCCCATGGTTTGCGTGGCCACCGGCCACCTCGTCGACCGGGAGCACGTCCGGGAGGACCGCCTTCGACTACTGCTTCGCCCCCGTGCCTCGATTTGACTGGATCCGTGCCGCAACACTCGCCATCGTCGTCGAACTCCCGCCACGTCCGCCGCCTTCCGCGCTGAAATTCACCCCGCTCCGGTCGTCTCCGAGCTTGCTGCCACCCCCTACCAGTTCCCGGTGAGCTGCCGCGCTGGTTCCTCCTTTTTCCCCTTTGATTTGACCGCGTTAGTGTGTACCTGTACCTGCGTGCCCCGGCCTCCTGAAGCCGCGCCCCGGCCGCAAACTTCGCCGCCCCTGCCCTGTACAGCTTGCGCGCGTGGGTGGCCGCACCCCCCTGCTCGTCCCTCCTGGCTGCTACGTGCTGGCCACAGCCAAGCCAAGGCCATGCCCATGTCCATGCCCCCGCTCCGCATGCCCGTTCCCCTGCCCGCGCCTCCGCGGCTGCGTGCTCGCGCACGGCTGGCCGTGCGTGGCCGCGCACATGCTCCTCAGCACTGCCTCCTCCGCGCCAGCTCGCCGGAGTGGCCGGCACCGCCGTTCTGTGCGGCCGCGCTGCCGCTGCTCCTCGCCGCCGGCGAGCCCGTGCGGCTCTGCGTGGACAACCCCCCCCCCCATAATAATCCACTAACCCTGGTTAATTAAACAAACGAAGCTAACCCCCCCTAATTACAATGCTAAAAGAAATAACCAAGGGAAACCCCCCAAGTGTATGACTAGTGGGCCCTAGGCTTTAAGTTAATCCAGGGGGTTAATTAAATTGTTAATGTAAACATGTGCCTATGACATGTGGACCCCATGTGCTATTTATATAATTAATAATTTTAGTAAACATGTGAGTATGACTGTTGGGCCCCACTTGTTAGGATTAAATAAAATGACTTTTATTTCCTGTGATGCTGACCAGTGGGACCCACTGGTCAGGTTTGACCAGTCAACTGTTGTGGGTAATGTTAGTATTTAATTAATAAAATAAATCCAGAAATTGATTTAAATTTATTTAAATTTGGAAATTCAATATCTTTTAAACCGTAAGTCAGATTCAAAAACTTTATACATCAAAATTGATCAGAAAAATATAACGAATACAGATACGCTATCCGTATGTCTACCACACCCCCCTAACACACCGAACATCGAACCGCCCCCCTCCGGACCGCTTGTCCGATGATTTGTCCGGTACTGTTAAAGTACCCGGATGAATTTATTTCGAACACGAAAGTTGTTCGGAATAGATCAACTAACCCGAATACACCACTCACACGTGTGTCGGATGCCCACGACACCTCCGGCATGGTCCCCCCCTTCGGACCCCTGTCCGGTAATCACCCCGGAGCTGGTAGTTCATCCCCGGATGGATTCCCGCTCCGTGCAACGTGCATTGCACTGTGTTAGAACACTGTTAACTTTGTGTTTGCCATGTCTTGAATTTGTATTGCTATTATTGTTGTGTATTTATTGTTTCTCCCCCCTCTCTTATTGTCCGGTAGTCCCGACGACCGATGCCGATGGCCCTGTGATCAACTACGTCGTCGACGACCCTACCTCTACCGTCGAGCTTCCAGGCAAGCAGAGCCATTCTCTTCCCCAGATATCGCCTACCTTTTCCGTACATTTCTTGCACTAGGCATTATTACTGCTGCTGCTACGATTACAATCCTATTCAATTGCATAGCTTATTTTTGTCGCCCCTTTGTGTACCTTCCTTTATCCTATGCTGCCTATGATATTTATGCATTATATTCAGCAGTGAGCCCTGCGCATTGTTAGCTAGGATTAGATAGCAGGGCCGTGACCACTCAGGGGAGTGACGCGGATACGTCTTATTATAACTGCAACATGTACGGTACAATGCAGACACCGCCTAAGGCCCCCAGCTCGGCTCCGCCGAGCCACCTTCAAGTGTGAGATATCGAGGAGTAATCCTCGTACCTCCACTCATTGCTGAATCTGTATAGCCGCTCTAGGTACCTAAGCAACGGTTCTCCTAAAGGTAAGAAGTCCGGCGACCCAACGGTGTCCGCGAGAGGTATATTGTCGGGAACGACATGGAGGGTACGACCGACGTTACTGGCGTGCTTGGACCCTGCTCGTATCTCGCGAGAGTTAACAAACCACGAAAGTCGAGCTCTACCAAGGGCACACGCGAGACAAGGTAAGGAGACGGTTCACCTTGTTGGTAACCGCAGTGACTTGGTGGGACGACAGGGAAGGCACCGATGTACTGGTAGTCTTGACTGCTGTCGTTGATCGCGGGTCAGTTAAGTCGAGGCAACGATAACGGTTGTCACGCAGGTTAACTAAAATGCTAAATGGTTCGGCGGATGACTTGAGAGGCCGCAAAGGCCTGTACGCACTACCTTCACGTGGGATAAGGAGTTATGAGTTCCCCTGTGTCGTAGTTTGTCCGAAAGCTCTTCAGACGTCAGCAGTACCGCGGCCTGCGCCGGGAAGTCGTGTCTTCTTCGCTCGAGCGGTGTGTATATGGATTTGCTTTTGCTTCACCGGCCAGCCACGCACCGTGCAGGAGCGTGCAAGGGTGAGGGTCCTAGACCCCTTGGCGCATAGGATATAGTCCGGCGGATGGCCTCTCTGTTGAGCCTAGGATGGGCTGCGTCGTGTCGGGTAGCCTCGGTTGGGCGTTCCCTAACAAGGTGCACGCCACCCTGGAGATCTGAGCGTGCAGGCTGAAAAGTAGTGCACCCCTGCAGGGAGTTTAATCTATTCGAATAGCCGTGTCCACGGTAACAGGATGCTTTATGCTGAAGCTGGATCTTATCACTACAAACTACTACTATTAAACTGTATGGTTCCAGGTTTTCTTCCTCGCAGGGAAGTCGAGGAGGGGAACTTGGATGCATTATTATTAATAATAATTACAACTTATTATTATACAATGCTCCATCAACTTCTGCTTCATTGTTACTTTATTGCTTTGTATAAACTGTTGGTTGTTTCTCTTCTCATGGTGCAAGACATCGTCAGAAGATGCTAGTCTTCGATAGGCCTAGCTTCTTACCCTTATTCTGATTTCTACCTTGCAGTCCACTATATACAGCCTCCCCTTTCCATTTGATACAATGCATAATGCTTAGTAGCGGACGTAAGACTTGCGGGTATGCTAGATACTCACCTTTGCTTTATTTCCCCCTTTTTGTTTTCCCTGATCGGCCGCTGCAGTTGAGGTTGGAGCCTTGGAGTCTAGGATCAGGAGATCCCCGATGTCGACCACCGCAACATGAAGATCCCCGATGCCTTCTACGACGTCGAGTTCCCCGTTGACCAGGAGTAGTTTGGAGGTTCCCAGGCAGGAGGCCTCTCCTTTTCGATCTGTATCTCTGATGTTTATTTGTGCTAGCCTTCTTAAGGCAAAACTTGACTAACTATGTCTGTACTCAGATATTATGGCTTGTATAACTTATGTATTCGGGTCCGCGTGACCCCCCTTTATTGTAACATATAGGTTTATCCTTTTTTGTTTAGTGTTGTGCTGTGATATTCTCACCGTGGCACCCTAATCTCAGCCGTGTACCCTGCGTGTATGATTACTATACACTGATTGATTTTGGGGGCGTCACAAGTTGGTATCAGAGCCGACTGCCTGTAGGAAGCCCCTAACCACTCCTCGGTCGAAGTTGAGTCTAGTCTTTGCAAAAACTACTTTACTAACAGTGTCGTGTGGCTTATCGGTCCACGTCGCAAAATGGGTGGTATTAGGATCTTTTTCTCCGTACCTTTACTCTGGGAATCTGATCTCTCTTCTCTTTCGGGTTAAAGATTTTGCTAACTCTGACATTAGGTTCTCGTGACTACTTCTTCCCGGAGAGCCCCTCATTACAGATGATCGCTTACTTCACGAGAAGATTCCGAAGGTTACTCTCCGATAATATTCCCGAGACCATTTGTGTCGACCCCTTGACAATTCCCTGCCACTGATAAGTCCGTATGTATAGCCACATACACCTTCCGTTCATCCATTCAATCCCAGTTGCTCTTGTGTTCACAAGATGCATCGAAATACTTTCCGTTGATTCGGGAATCCTTTGAGCCTACTGCCTTGCAGCTTCTTTTCACCCCTGTGGATAATTCCTCACTTTTATCAAGGATCCGTAAATTCTAAGTGGTTCCTGTGATTCACAAAATACTTTGAAATACTATCCGATCTCGCGCCAATCCTCGGCAGGCTACTGCTTTGGAGATTCTTCTTGCCTGCTCGCACTATGGTTTATCCCGTTTGTCTTGTAGTCTTTGATGACCTCCCTTGGAATTTCCATTCCGATCTGTTGAATCATCGTGTGCGCGAATGCACGCAGACATTGGTTAACCCTATGAATTCATTCTTTCGGCTCAGACGTCATCCCGGACATGAGCTGGATATCGATAACTCAAACCTTGGTTGATTGTCCGTATAAGTTCGTTCAACTTATATACCCATGGTCAGAACATCTGCTTCTGATATCCTCTATTGAAAATCAAAATTTCTTTGTACTTAAGCATCGAATTATTCCGATGCTTCTATCTCCAATGCTTTGGCATTTTTTTCTTTCTTCTTATGGTTGAGTACCGATACTCACACCAGACTCTCTGTATGCCGCCTGATCTTTTTGGTGGATTACTACCTTTCGTCCCCTTATGTCCTAAATTATTGACGAACTTCCCCTGATACGAAATGCCTTTGGCGAACGGTATCATCTTCTCCGTCTCGTCAGCCTTCTGTTTTCAAACTTGTATCCCTTGCTTATGGTATTTGTTGTATGGGTTTCAAAATGCCCCGATGGGTTAACCCTATGCTTCCCCTAACCCGATGAACCCAAATTTTGTGCGGGTTATACTCTACTGGCCTTCCGCCAGATGAGCTTGCAATCCTACGACCTTCATGTGAGCAAGAAGTGAGTGTAAGGTTATGCATTGAAGAAGTGGGAGTCGACCCTGAACCTTTGTGTTCATGCCCATGGATACTATGTAGAACTTATCATGAAAGCTTCTTGTAAACGTAATTGTCCCCTTGGTGGAAATTCTTCTTGCGTCTGTGATCTTTCGTTCTACCTTCGAGTATTACCCCTGGTATCTCGAGGATATCATGCCTTTGCACTACATCATATGAATTGTGATGAAACATTGCCTATCCCTGTTATAGCCATTTCATGGTTCTGGGTTGTCGTCAACCGAGAACACCGTTTACCTTTTGCTCCACCACCCCTTTTGTTTGGTGATGTTGTTATTCGATTACATTCTCTTGAAATCTCTCGACATAAAGTGTCGTGGTCATCATCAACATTTTTGCCTCTTCCAAAAGTTAATTGGATTCATTGTGTGAAATACCATCCTTGCCCCTCAAGGATTTGTATTATCATCGACAACCTCCTTTGACTCCCTGCCAATACAAACTTGCTCTCGTATATCGTGCTCTGCTTTTCCTTGGGAAAGATATACTTGGGTATCATCACATTTTCCCTTTCATTGGTCAGTTTAACCTTTCTTTTAATATAAATTATCCGAGCAGTGATAATTCCCTGCTGATGTAAACACTTCGGTGTACTATTTGGTTCGTACAACCTGTTACTATTGTTGATGATTGTTTTGGTGACCACCGATGGACGAGAACTTTGCCTACCGATGTACTATTTGGTTCGCAGTGATAATTCAGTCTGAACGTCGAACCCGCAACAAGACAACCAAATTCCTCAAAGTTCAGTGGTCGAATCATTCTGAAGATGAAGCCACCTGCGAACGCGAAGATCGTCTTCGTGATGAATACCCCGATCTTTTCCTCGTTACCACTTAAATTCTCGGGACGAGAATTCTTGTAGTGGGGGAGATTTGTAACACTCTCACTGTCAGTGAACAATAATCACCATTACTGTTTATCACTACTATTCAAAAATTTTGCTTTAATCAAATGGTTCAGTTCAAATTCAAATTCCCTTTGATATTGTGGCAAGCAAAGTGAACCATGGGCCTTGATCATCATGGATGAAAACAAAGTCCAACCCATAAACATTTGAAATCCATTTAAATCTTCAAATGCCTTTGGTGGATTATTAAAAACCAAAGTGCAAAATCAACTTACTCCAAAAATTGTGAAAGTACTTTTATTAAATCCTAAATATTCAGTGGGTCATGTCCCACCTAGTTGGAGATTTTATTAATCTATAAATATTTCTAAAAAAATCAAAACATTGGATAAAAACCCTAATTAAATCATTTAATATTTAATAGAAATATTAAATGACTTTTAAAGGTGCCCAAAACTTTTGTGGCACTGACCTAAGTTGCAACATTAATTATGGACCCCATTAAACATTTTACAAAAATGCCATAGTGATCAAAATAAATGCCAATAGAAATATCAGAAAGGAAAAAGAAAATAAAAATAAAAACCTATCTAACCTAAACCCGGGGCAATGGCCCAATTCCCATCCCCACCCCCCTGGGCCATACTAGCCCGGCCCACCCCACCAACCGTCATCTCCCCCCCCCCCCCCACTGTTCGTCCCCCCACCGCGTGGCGCACATCGCCATGGCCATGGCTACCGTGGCGTCCATCCACGGCGCCGGCGCCGCCTATAAGGCCCCCCTCGGCCATGGAGGAGCCCTAGCCGCCCCCTTGTTCCCCTCCCCCCCCCATTCGCGCCGCGCCACCCCTCCCCTTGTCCTGGTCCTCGTTCCCCCGCGCAGGAGCTCCATACGAGCGGCGTCGCCGCGACCGTCGCCCCAGCCGCAGCTCCGGACTCCCCACGCCCCGCCGGGCTGCCCTTCCCCGACGACCGCCCCTCCTCGCGCGTCGCCGCCCCCCACCCACCCCTCGTGAGCGCCTCCCCTCCCTCCCTCTCTCTCGGCCACGGGCCACCATGGCTACGGGCGCGAGCTCTTAGAGATCGGCCGCGGCGCCCCATGGCCCCCCTGCTAAGCCCCCCCTCCACCCGTGCCTGCGCCCGGCCTCCCCTGGCCATGCCCCCCTCGTCGCGCACCCTAGGGCCGAGCCCCGCCCCTCGCCGTGCCTTGCTCACCGGCGGGCACGACTGGCTTAAGCCGTGGGCAACCCCCCACCACCCTCCCCCACTGACGTGTGGGCCATGCCTCCTAATCACCCCACTGATTAAATCAACAGAGATACCCCCCCTAAGTGACTTACAGGTGGGCCCTAGGCCTTTTAAAATAAATTAAACTGTTAATTTTTCCACTGTGTGTATGGCACGTGGGCCCCACCTGTAAGCTATTAAAATATATAGATTTATCACTCTTGAGTATGACATGTGGGCCCTCTGATATTTTAGATTTAATAAAAAGAATTACTAAAATGTGAGGCTGACATGTGGGACCCCAATGTCAGTTTGACCAGTGAACTGGTTGTGGATAATGTTGGGATTTTAGTAATAAAAATAATTCAGAAAAAGGTTTTAAAATGGATTAAACTTATAAAATCAATATATTTTAATCCGTATATCGGATCGAAAAACTTTGTACATCAAAATTGATCAGAAAAATATAACGAATACGAATACGCTATCCGTATGTCTACCACGCCCCTCTAACACAACAAACATCGAACCATCCCCCTCCGGACCGTCTATCCGATGATTTGTCCGGTACTGTTAAAGTATCCGGATGAATTTATTCTGAACACGAAAGTTGTTCAGAATAGTTCAACTAACACGGATACACCCCCCTTATGTTTTTCCGGTACCCACGACACCTCCGGCTTGATCCTTCCCCTTCCAGTCACCCTGTCCGGTAATCATCCGGAGCCGGTAGTTCATCCTCAGATGAATTTTCGCTCCGAGAAACGTGCATTGCACTGCGTTAGAATGCCGTTAACATTTCATCTGTCATGTCTTGCATCTGTTTGTATATGCTTGCTGTGTATTTACTGTTTCTTCCCCCCTTAATCTCCGGTAGACCCCGCTGTTTCCGTCGACTACACCGCTGCTGAGTACGACTACTTCGTCGACGACCCTGCTACTACCGTCGAGCTTCCAGGCAAGCAGAGCCATTCTCTTCCCCAGATATCGCCTATCTTTCCGTACATTTCTTGCACTAGGCATTGTTACTGCTTCTGCTACGTTACAATCCTATTCAATTGCATAGCCTGTTTTTGTCGCCCCTTGATGTACCTTCCTTTAATCCTATGCTGCCTGTTATTACTTATGCATTATTCAGCAGTGAGCCCTGCGCATTGTTAGGTAGGATTAGATAGAGGGCCGTGATCACTCAGGGGAGTGAACACGGGTACAATTATTATAACTGCACAGGTACGGTACAATGCAGACACCGCCTCAGGCCCCTATCTGGGTTATGCCTAGTCACCTCAAGTGTGAGCTATCAAGGAGTAATCCTTGTACTCCACTCGAGGCTGACTTTGTCTTACCGCCATAGGGTCTTGAAAAACGGTTGTCCTTCAGGTAAGAAGTCGGGCGACCCAACGGTGCCTGCGAGAGGTATTGCGACGGGACGACAGGGAGGGTACGACTAGTGTACCGGTGTGCTTGGCCCCTGATCGTTGGCCGCGAGAGTTACCAAACTACGAAAGTCGAGCTCCTCCAGGAGCACACGCGAGACAAGGTAAGGAGACGGTTCACCTTGTTGGTAACCGCAGTGACTTGGTGGGTCGACAGGACAGGCACCGATGTACTGGTGGTCCTGGCTGCTGTCGTTGTCCGCGGGTCGGTTAAGTCGAGGCAACGATAACGGTTGTCACGCAGGTTAATTAAAATACTAAATGGTTCAGTGAATGTCTTAAGTTGGCTATATGCCATGTACGCACTACCTACCCGTGGGAATTACGAGTTTATGGGCTCCTCTGCTTCGTAGTGTCGTCCGAGAACTCTTCAGACGTCAGCAGTATCGCGGGCTGATTGCCGGGAAGTGCGCTGTCTTCTTTGCTCGAGCTTTGTTGTTTTTGTTATGGCTTCCTGGCCACCCACGCACCGTGCAGGAGTACGTCAGGGTTGGGGTCCAAGGCCCTGAGTACTTAGGATTTAGACCGGCGGATGGCCTCTCTGTTGAGTTTGAAAGATGGGCTATGAAGTGTCGGATAGCCTCGGTGGAGCGTTCCCTAACAAGGTTCCCGCCACCCTGGAGATCCGTGCGTGTAGCGTAACACAAGTGCACCCCTGCAGGGAAGATTAATCTATTCGGATAGCCGTGTCCATTGTAACAGGATGCTTTACGCTGAAGCTGGATCTTACCACTAGAAACTATTATTATTAAACTGTATGGTTCCGGGTTTTCTTCCTCGCGGGGATGTCGAGGAGGTGAACTCGGAGGCATTGATAATTATTACAACTTATTATTATACAATGTTGCAGCAACTTCTGCTGCATTGTTACTTTATGCTTTATATAAACTGTTGGCTGATTCTTACCTCATGCTGCAAGACATCGTCGGAAGATGCTAGTATTTGTTAGGCCTAGCTTCTTACCCTTGCTCTGGATTTCTGTCTTTCTGCCCACTATATACAGCCTCTTCTTTCCGTTGATACAATGCATAATGCTTAGTAGCGGACGTAAGACTCGCGGGTATACTAGATACTCACCTGCTTTATTTCCTTTACTGTTTTGCCTGATCGGCCGCTGCAGCTGACGTTGGAGACCAGGAGCAGGAGTACCCCGGAGGCGCCTACTACGACGTCGAGTTCCCCGTTGACCAGGAGTAGTTCGGTGGATCCCAGGCAGGAGGCCTCGCCTTTTCGATCTGTATCTCTGATGTGATTTGTGCTAGCCTTCTTAAGGCAAAACATGACTAACTATGTCTGTACTCAGATATTATGGCTTGTATGACTTATGTATTCGGGTCCGTGTGACCCCCTCTTTTGTAACATATTTGTTTATCCTTTTGTGTTCAGTGTTGTGCTGTGATATTATCCCCGTGGCACCCTGATCTCAGCCGTGTACCCTGCGTGTATGACTACTTTACACGGATTGATTTTAGGGGCGTCACAAGTTGGTATCTGAGCCGACTGCCTGTAGGAAGCCACCCCACCACTACCTGGTCGAAGTTGAGTCTAGACTTTGAAAAACTATTTTCCTAACTTAACATTTGGCTTACGGGCCCACATCGATGTCACTACGTGTGATATCTATGGTATTAGGATCCTTTTCTCCTTACCTATGCTCTGGGAATCTTCTCTCTTATCCTTGCTGGTAAGTTTTACAAACTCTGACATTAGGATCACGTTCTCTTGATTCCACCCGGCGTTTTTGGTGCTTCCCCATTGATTGAGTCGTGTCGCAGGAGTCATACCCCAGGTCCCGGACCGCGGATCCCATTCTCATTCTGGGCAGGCCGCGCGTTCTCTGGCATTAACTCCTGTGGCCAACAGTTTTCTTGCGGTGTGATTGACATAGTGGAATCTATGTCGCGTCGTGTAATCCTAACCGCGGTCTGCGCGCCGCCTAGTGAGTCCTTTTTCCTTAATTTCTACGACGTTACGCTGCCCGATTTTCGATTGACTCTGTGTGTGAATGTGTATGTCTTATATGACTACTCCTATATATATCTGCGCCTCCTTTTCGTTGTCGTTTTACCTCAGGCTTGATTTCGGTATCTCGTTAAATTTTCATCGTTGAAATACCCCTGTTAAATTCTAGCAGGATGGCTGGTCGTGGTCGTGGTCATGGTTGTGGTGCCAACGACCCACCTCCGCCGCCGGATTACATGCCCGCGATGATGCAGCAGTTCGAGCTGAACCGTCAGTTCATGGAGAATGTCATGGCTCAGTTCCCCCAGCCGAATCAAAATGGGCACCAACATCAGCATGCCACCGTGACTCTGCACGACTTCACCCGCCTCAACCCCACTATGTTCCGCAACACTGTTCAGCCGTTGGATGCTGATGACTGGCTTCGCGACATCACGCACGAGCTGGAGTCTGCTAATGTCGATCCAGCCGACTATGTGAACTTTGCATCTTATCATCTGAAAGGCGTCGCTGCTCAGTGGTGGAGCACCCACAAGCGTTCACTGCCAGTTGGTGAAGTCGTCACTTGGGATGAATTTCAGTCTACCTTCCGCGCCCGCTACATTCCTCAGGGGATCATGGATCGTAAGGCGGAAGAATTCCGCAACCTCACTCAGGGCGACATGACTGTTGAAGCCTATCAGTGTGAGTTCCTCAACCTCTCTCGTTATGCGGAAGGAGAGATCACCACTGATGCTCGCAGGCAGCAGAAGTTCCGTCGTGGCCTCAACCCAGACCTCAGGCTCGCTCTTGCCGTTCATGATTTCTCCAACTTCGCCACCATGGTGAACAAGGCTATCACCGTCGAGACTGCCCAGATGGAGCACAAGAACTCTCTGAAGAGTTATCGTGACGTTGGCTCATCTTCGGGCGCAACGCAGAAGCGTCGTATCTGGCTCCCTACCAGTATGACACATTCACCTGTCCCTGCTCCAAGGCCATCTTATGCTGCACCCCGTCTGCCTCCGCCACCGCAGATGCCAAGAGCTTTGCCTGCACCACCCAATGCTACCCCCCTTCGTCCTCAGGATGGATTATGCTTCACGTGCCGCCAACCTGGGCATTTTTCCAGGGAGTGCCCCCAGAAACAGAAGCAACTGGTAGTTCACCCCGCTGGCCGTGGAAATGGTCGTGGCAACAATAGGACCCCCAACTATAATACTGGGTCTGCTGCTCATGCTCGTGGACATGCTTACAACGTTAATGTGGAAGAAGCTCAGGAACAACCCGCTACCGTGATGGGTACCCTTCTCGTTAATTCCGCACCTGCTACTGTTTTATTTGATTCAGGAGCATCGCATTCATTCATGTCGGAAGCATTTGCATTATCGCGTAACATTACGTTTGAGGAGATGAACCCACCGATGGTTGTCCGCACCCCTGGAGGCCGTTGCCAAACCTCCATGATGGTACGCGATGTCACCATTGACGTCGAAGGGATTATATTCCTTGTGTCCCCCATCATCCTGAAAACCTCCACCATAGACCTCATTCTGGGAATGGATTGGTTGAAATTTCATGATGCCGCACTGTATTGTGGCACCAAGTCTGTCCAACTTTTTCACCCCTCCGGCGAGATTGTTAACCACACCCCCCGAGTAACCCGTAATGCAGAAACGAAGATCTTTATGATGAATGCTTTGAATATCTCACCTCTGGAAGGAATTGAGAACGTTCTGGTCGTCCGCGATTTTCCCGACGTCTTCCACGAAGAACTGCCGGGAATACCCCCGATCAGAGAAGTTGAATTCGTCATCGACTTGAAGCCAGGCACTGTTCCTATTGCCAAGCGTCCTTACAAGATGCCGCCACATGAACTCCTTGAACTTAAGGAGGAAATCGACAAGGCACTTCAGAAAGGATTCATTCGCCCCAGTTCCTCAGCTTGGGGAGCACCTTCGCTCTTTGTCAAGAAGAGCGATGGGACAAACCGACTGGTCCAAGATTATCGTCCCATTAACCAAGCCACCATCCAGAACAAATACCCACTCCCTCGGATCAACGATCTGTATGATCAACTTGCCGGATCCAAGGTGTTTTCTAAACTCAACTTGAGGTTGGGTTATCACCAAATCCGAGTCCGTGATGAGGACATTCCGAAGACTGCCTTCATTACTCGCTATGGTTCATACGAGTACACTGTCATGTCCTTTGGCTTAACCAATGCTCCAGCCACCTTCTCCAGATTGATGAATTATATTTTCATGGAGTACCTCGACCAGTTCGTCGTGGTTTATCTGGATGATATATTGATATATTCCAAGAATGAAGAAGAACATGCCGAACATCTTCGTCTTATATTGGAGAAGCTTCGAGAACACAAACTCTACGCTAAGTATTCTAAGTGTGAGTTCTGGCTTCCCGAAGTAACCTACCTTGGACATGTGATTTCCAAGGATGGCATTGCCGTCACCCCAGAACGTATCCAGGCTATTCTTGACTGGACTCCGCCCAAGACCGTCAAGCAAGTCCGCAGTTTCCTCGGGCTCGCTAGCTATTGCCGCTGTTTCGTCGAGAATTTTTCCAAGATTTCCAGGCCTCTAACTAATCTGCTTCACAAAGGCGTCAAGTTTGAGTGGACAGATAAATGTCAAGAAAGTTTCCAAGCGCTCAAGGACAAGCTAACTTCTCCCCCGGTGCTCGCTCCCCCGGATACTCAGAAGGACTTCGTGATATATTGCGACGCGTCTCGTCAAGGATTAGGCTATGTCCTAATGCAAGAGCGCAAAGTGATTGCTTATGGCTCTCGTCAGTTGCGTGCTCACGAAGACAAATATCCAACACATGATCTCAAATTGGCAGCAGTAATTTATGCATTGAAACTGTGGCGACATTACCTCGTTGGTAACCGTTGAGAGATCAACACCGACCACCAAAGCCTGAAGTACTTGTTTACTCAGCCCGACCTGAATCTCCGCCAATAAAGATGGCTCGAGAAAATAGCCGATTTCAACATGGATATTCATTACACCCCTGGCAAGGCTAATGTGATGGCCGATGCTTTGAGCCGTCAAGCTTACTGTAGTGAACTTGAGGTTCAACTAGACCAACCACCTCTGTATGAAGATTTTCAAAAGTTAAACCTCGAGATTGTTCCTCAAGGTTATGCAAATAACCTGGTTATCAAACCGGATCTCGTCAAATCCGTCAAGGGTATACAGTTTTATGATGATTTCGTACACAAGATTAAGCGCGATATCGCCAATGGGAGACCCTCACCCTTCACCATTGATGGCAAAGGTGCGGTGTTCTACCAAAACCGTTTAGTGGTTACTCACAGCAAGGGCAGGCATGAGAACCTGGATATGACCCCGAAGGTCATGAGAGCGGCTCACGATACCCCGTTGTCCATTCATCCTGGAAGCACCAAGATGTACCAAGACATTCGTCAGCAATTCTGGTGGCCTAACATGAAGCAAGACATTGCCCGATATGTTTCTGAATGTGCCGTTTGCCGTCGCGTCAAGGCAGAACATCAAACACCTGCTGGAACTCTACAACCACTCTCTATTCCTGAATGGAAGTGGGACAAAATCGAGATGGACTTCGTCACCGGTTTTCCCCGATCACAGAAGGGTCGTGATGCCATCTTTGTCGTCATCAACCGATTCTCCAAGGTTGCCCACTTTCTGCCAGTCAAGGAGACGATCTCTGCTAGTCAGTTAGCAGACTTGTATGTTTCCAGGATTGTGTCCCTCCATGGTATTCCGCTGGAGATCAGTTCATACCGTGGCAGCATTTTCACTTCAAGATTCTGGGATAGTTTCCAAGAAGCTATGGGAACTCATCTAAATTTCAGCACCGCTTATCACCCCCAGTCGCAAGGACAGGTCGAACGAGTCAACCAAGTGCTTGAAGATATGCTCCGAGCTTGTGTCATCTCATTCGGTAAGAAATGGGAGGAATCTCTTCCATTTGCTGAATTCTCATACAACAATAGCTATCAAGCTAGTCTGAAGATGGCACCCTTTGAAGTCCTCTATGGACGTAAGTGTCGAACCCCTCTGAATTGGTCAGAAACTGGGGAACGAACTCTCATTGGTCCGGACGTTATTCAGCATGCCGAAGATCAGGTCCGCGTTATCCGTGAACACCTGAAAGCTGTTCAGTCCCGTCAGAAGAGCAACTATGATCGCAAGCACAAGGAAATGGTCTATCAACCTAGCGAATACGCTTACCTCCGTGTCACTCCCATGAGGGGCACTCATCGCTTCGGTATCAAGGGCAAGTTGGCTCCTCGCTACATTGGCCCGTTCTGTATCATTTCCAGGAGTGGACCCGTGGCATACCGGTTGGAATTTCCGCCGAACCTCTCCCAAGTCCACGATGTATTCCACGTGTCGCAACTCCGTCGCTGCTTCAAGGATCCTATCCGCGAAGTGGAACATGATATGATTGAGCTGCAACAGGACTTGACTTATCAAGAACATCCGAGCCGCATTCTTGATCAGTCTGAACGTCGAACCCGCAACAAGACAACCAAATTCCTCAAAGTTCAGTGGTCGAATCATTCTGAAGATGAAGCCACCTGCGAACGCGAAGATCGTCTTCGTGATGAATACCCCGATATTTTCCTCGTTACCACTTAAATTCTCGGGACGAGAATTCTTGTAGTGGGGGAGATTTGTAACACTCTCACTGTCAGTGAACAGTAATCACCATTACTGTTTATCACTACTATTCAAAATTTTTGCTTTAATCAAATGGTTCAGTTCAAATTCAAATTCCCTTTGATATTGTGGCAAGCAAAGTGAACCATGGGCCTTGATCATCATGGATGAAAACAAAGTCCAACCCATAAACATTTGAAATCCATTTAAATCTTCAAATGCCTTTGGTGGATTATTAAAAACCAAAGTGCAAAATCAACTTACTCCAGAAATTGTGAAACTACTTTTATTAAATCCTAAATATTCAGTGGGTCATGTCCCACCTAGTTGGAGATTTTATTAATCTATAAATATTTCTAAACAAATCAAAACAGTGGATAAAAACCCTAATTAAATCATTTAATATTTAATAGAAATATTAAATGACTTTTAAAGGTGCCCAAAACTTTTGTGGCACTGACCTAAGTTGCAACATTAATTATGGACCCCATTAAACATTTTACAAAAATGCCATAGTGATCAAAATAAATGCCAATAGAAATATCAGAAAGGAAAAAGAAAATAAAAATAAAAACCTATCTAACCTAACCCCGGGGCAATGGCCCAATTCCCATCCCCACCCCCCTAGGCCATACTAGCCCGGCCCACCCCACCAACCGTCATCTCCCCCCCCCCACTGTTCGTCCCCCACCCCGTGGCGTCCATCCACGGCGCCAGCGCCGCCTATAAGGCCCCCCTAGGCCATGGAGGAGCCCTAGCCGCCCCCTTGTTCCCCTCCCCCCCCCATTCGCGTCGCTGCACCCCTCCCCTCGTCCTGGTCCTCGTTCCCCCGCGCAGGAGCACCATACGAGCGGCGTCGCCGCGAACGTCGCCCCATCCACAGCTCCGGACTCCCCGCGCCCCACCGGGCTGCCCTTCCCCGACGACCGCCCCTCCTCGCGCGTCGCCGCCCCCCACCCACACCTCGTGAGCGCCTCCCCTCCCTCCCTCTCTCTCGGCCACGGGCCACCATGGCTACGGGCGCGAGCTCTTAGAGATCGGCCGCGGCGCCCCATGGCCCCCCTGCTAAGCCCCCCCTCCACCCGTGCCTGCGCCCGGCCTCCCCTGGCCATGCCCCCCCTCGTCGCGCACCCTGGGGCCGAGCCCCGTCCCTCGCCGTGCCTTGCTCACCGGCGGGCACGGCTGGCTTAAGCCGTGGGAAACCCCCCACCCCCTCCCCCCACTGACGTGTGGGCCATGCCTCCTAATCACCCCATTGATTAAATCAACAGAGATAACCCCTCCCTAAGTGACTTACAGGTGGGCCCTAGGCCTTCTAAAATAAATTAAACTGTTAATTATGCCACTGTGTGTATGGCACGTGGGCCCCAGCTGTAAGCTATTAAAATATATAGATTTATCACTCTTGAGTATGACATGTGGGCCCTCTGATATTTTAGATTTAATAAAAAGAATTACTAAAATGTGAGGCTGACATGTGGGACCCCAATGTCAGTTTGACCAGTCAACTGGTTGTGGATAATGTTGGGATTTTAGTAATAAAAATAATTCAGAAAAAGGTTTTAAAATGGATTAAACTTATAAAATCAATATCTTTTAATCCGTATATCGGATCGAAAAACTTTGTACATCAAAATTGATCAGAAAAATATAACGAATACGAATACGCTATTCGTATGTCTACCACGCCCCTATAACACAACAAACATCGAACCATCCCCCTCCGGACCGTCTGTCCGATGAATTTATTCTGAACACGAAAGTTGTTCAGAATAGTTCAACTAACACGGATACACCCCCCATATGTTTTTTCGGTACCCACGACACCTCCGGCTTGATCCTTCCCCTTCCAGTCACCCTGTCCGGTAATCATCCGGAGCCGGTAGTTCATCCTCAGATGAATTTCCGCTCCGAGAAACGTGCATTGCACTGCGTTAGAATGTCGTTAACATTTCATCTGTCATGTCTTGCATCTGTTTGTATATGCTTGCTGTGTATTTACTGTTTCTTCCCCCCTTAATCTCCGGTAGACCCCGCTGCTGTCGTCGACTACACCGCTGCTGAGTACGACTACTTCGTCGACGACCCTGCTACTACCGTCGAGATTCCAGGCAAGCAGAGCCATTCTCTTCCCCAGATATCGCCTATCTTTCCATACATTTCTTGCACTAGGCATTGTTACTGTTGCTGCTACCTTACAATCCTATTCAATTGCATAGCCTGTTTTTGTCGCCCCTTGATGTACCTTCCTTTAATCAGATGCTGCCTATTATTACTTATGCATTATTCAGCAGTGAGCCCTGCGCATTGTTAGCTAGGATTAGATAGAGGGCCGTGATCACTCAGGGGTGTGAATGCGGGTACAATTATTATAACTGCACAGGTACGGTACAATGCAGACACCGCCTCAGGCCCCTATCTGGGTTATGCCTAGTCACCTCAAGTGTGAGCTATCAAGGATTAATCCTTGTACTCCACTCGAGGCTGACTTTGTCTTACCGCCATAGGGTCTTGTAAAATAGTTGTCCTTCAGGTAAGAAGTCGGGCGACCCAACGGTGCCCGCGAGAGGTATTGCGACGGGACGACAGGGAGGGTACGACCAGTGTACCGGTGTGCTTGGCCCCTGATCGTTGGCCACGAGAGTTACCAAACTAAGAAAGTCGAGCTCCTCCAGGAGCACACGGGAGACAAGGTAAGGAGACGGTTCACCTTGTTGGTAACCGTAGTGACTTGGTGGGACGACAGGACAGGCACCGATGTACTGGTGGTCCTGGCTGCTGTCGTTGTCCGCGGGTCGGTTAAGTCGAGGCAACGATAACGGTTGTCACGCAGGTTAATTAAAATACTAAATGGTTCAGTGAATGTCTTAAGTTGGCTATATGCCATGTACGCACTACCTACCAATGGGAATTACGAGTTTATGGGCTCCTCTGCTTCGTAGTGTTGTCCGAGGACTCTTCAGACATCAGCAGTACCGCAGGCTGATTGCCGGGAAGTGCGCTGTCTTCTTTGCTCGAGCTGTGTTGTTTTTGTTACGGCTTTCCGGCCACCCACGCAACGTGCAGGAGTACGTCAGGGTTGGGGTCCAAGGCCCTGAGTACTTAGGATTTAGACCGGCGGATGGCCTCTCTGTTGAGTTTGCAAGATGGGCTATGAAGTGTCGGATAGCCTCGGTGGAGCGTTCCCTAACAAGGTTCCCGCCACCCTGGAGATCCGTGCGTGTAGCGTAACACAAGTGCACCCCTGCAGGGAAGATTAATCTATTCGGATAGCCGTGTCCACGGTAACAGGACGCTTTATGCTGAAGCTGGATCTTACCACTAGAAACTATAATTATTAAACTGTATGGTTCCAGGTTTTCTTCCTCGCAGGGATGTCGAGGAGGTGAACTCGGAGGCATTGATAATTATTACAACTTATTATTATACAATGCTGCAGCAACTTCTGCTGCATTGTTACTTTATGCTTTTTATAAACTGTTGGCTGATTCTTACCTCATGCTGCAAGACATCGTCGGAAGATGCTAGTCTTCGTTAGGCCTAGCTTCTTACCCTTGCTCTGGATTTCTGTCTTTCAGTCCACTATATACAGCCTCTTCTTTCCGTTGATACAATTCATAATGCTTAGTAGCGGACGTAAGACTCGCGGGTATACTAGATACTCACCTGCTTTATTTCCTTTACTGTTTTGCCTGATCCGCCGCTGCAGCCGACGTTGGAGCCCAGGAGCAGGAGTACCTCGGAGGCGCCTAGTACGACGTCGAGTTCCCCGTTGACCAGGAGTAGTTCGGTGGATCCCAGGCAGGAGGCCTCGCCTTTTCGATCTGTATCTCTGATGTGATTTGTGCTAGCCTTCTTAAGGCAAAACTTGACTAACTATGTCTGTACTCAGATATTATGGCTTGTATGACTTATGTATTCGGGTCCGCGTGACCCCCTCTATTGTAACATATTTGTTTATCCTTTTGTGTTCAGTGTTGTGCTGTGATATTATCCCCGTGGCACCCTGATCTCAGCCGTGTACCCTGCGTGTATGATTACTGTACACGGATTGATTTTAGGGGCGTCACACCAGACTCTCTTGTACCTTTCTGTTCTCGAGGTTATTCCTCTTGATTGACCTTGTATGCAACTCACGGGTCCTCTACCTTGTGATATTCAGTTCGATATCAGACTCAGTGCTTATGCCTGATACTCCGGACCCCTGTCATCATTCGTCATCGACATCGAATGCATGTCTACCCATTTGAAACTTCTCATGCCTTCTTTTGATCTTTCGATGTATTTCCCTGAGTTTAAACTCGGTAGATACTTTGCTTTCCCAACCCCTCGGTCAGCCTTGGTTGATTAACCCTGTACCGATCTGACCCACCCTCAACTTTTTCCTCCTAGCCTATTCGTACGTACGATGAAACCCCGAAAGAAGGATGACCACTCGTCGAGATGCACTGATGCAGAGAAAGGAAGAAATCAACAACAAGGATTCACCACTTCGAGAAGGACAACAAGAACTAGAAGAATCGTTAGAATGCGAAACTGAATCTTTACCCCCTTGCACTACCTTTTAATTCTCGGGACGAGAATTCCTGTAGTGGGGGAGATTTGTAACACCCTCAGTGACTGTAACAGTAATCATTTTGTGATGACTATTACTGTTGTTAACCATTGTTGCTAATCCTTGTCTTAATCATCTTTGCCATCAAACAAATTCAAAATGCCTTTAGGTTAATATAAAAAATCATGTGACAATTAACTTTGTCCAAAAATTATGAAACCACTTTTGTTAAATCACCAATATTCAGTGGACCATGTCCATGTGGGTATAGGAATTTATTAAGCTATAAAATAAATCAGACAATTCAAACAGTACCAAACCAGTGGCAATTAATCCTTCTTTTAATAAAACAAAAATATTAAATAGTTTTCTTTGGCCACCAAACTTTTTGTGGCACCTCTAATATATGCAACACAATTATAACCACAAGATTAACATCTGGCAAAAATCATTTGAAAGCAAAACAAATTAAAACAGTAAAGAAATGAAAGAAGGAAAAACAAAAATAAGAAAAAGGAAAAACACTAACTTTCGCTCAGCGCGAATCCCCACGGCCCAGCCCCCTCCTGTGACGCCCCCAAAATCAATCCGTGTACAGTAATCATACACGCAGGGTACACGACTGAGATTAGGGTGCCACGGTGAGAATATCACAGCACAACACTATACACAAAAGGATAAACCAATATGTTACAATAAAGGGGGTCACACGGACCCGAATACATAAGTTATACAAGCCATAATATCTGAGTACAGACATAGTTAGTCAAGTTTTTCCTTAAGAAGGCTAGCACAAATAACATCAGAGATACAGATCGAAAAGGCAAGGCCTCCTGCCTGGGAGCCTCCGAAACTACTCCTGGTCCTGGTCAACGGGGGTCTCGACGTAGTAGTATCCGCCTCCGTGGTACTCCTTCTCCTGAGCTCCAACGTCGACTGCAGCGGCCGATCAGGCAAAACATAAAAGGGGAAATAAAGCAAAGGTGAGTATCTAGTATACCCGCGAGTCTTACGTCCGCTACTAAGCATTATGCATTTGTATCAACGGAAAAGGGAGGTTGTATATATAGTGGACTGCAAGATAGAAATCAGAATAAGGGTAAGGAGCTAGGCCTAACGAAGACTAGCATCTTCCGACGTTGTCTTGCAGCATGAGAAGAGAAACAGCCAACAGTTCATATAAAGCAATAAAGTAACAATGAAGCAGAAGTTGCTGCAACATTGTATAATATAAGTTGTAATGATTAATAATAATAATGCCTCCGAGTTCCCCTCCTCGACTCCCATGCGAGGAAGAAAACCCGAAACCATACAGTTTAATAGTAACAGTTTCTAGTGGTAAGATCCAGCTTCAGCATAAAGCGTCCTGTTACCTTGGACACGGCTATTCGAATAGATTAAACTCCCTGTAGGGGTGCACTACTGTTCAGCCTGCACGCTCGGATCTCCAGGGTGGCGTGAACCTTGTTAGGGAACGCCCCAACGAGGCTATCCGACACGACACAGCCCATCCTAGGCTCAGCAGAGAGGCCATCCGCTGGACTATATCCTATGTGCCAAGGGGTCTAGGTCCCTCACCCTTGCACGCTCCTGCACGGTGCGAGTCTGTCCGGTGAAGCAAAAGCAAATCCAAACACACCTGCTGCAGCAAAAAGACAAGACCACTTCCCGGCGATCAGGTCGCAGTACTGCTGACGTCTGAAGAGCTTTCGGACGAACTACGACGCGGAGGGCCCACACCGTAATCCCTCGTGTAGGTAGTGCGTACAGACCAACGGGTCTCTCAAGTCATCCGACGAACCATTTAGCATTTTAATATTATCTCGCAGACAACCGTTATCGCTGTCTGACTAACAACACAACGGACAACGAACAGTAACAAGGCCCACCGATAACGTCGATGCCTGCCCTGTCGTCCCGTCAAAGCGCGCGGTTACCGACAAGGTGAACCGTCTCCTTACCTTGTCTCGCGTGTGCTCTTGGTAGAGCTCGACTTTTGCGTGGTTTGGTAACTCTCACGAGATACGAGCAGGGGCCAAGCACGCCAGTAACGTCGGTCGTACCCTCCCTGTCGTTCCCGACAATATACCGCTCGCGGGCACCGTTGGGTCGCCCGACTTCTTACCTTAAGGACAACCGCTGTTCAGGACCTATGGCGGCAAGAAAAAGTCAGCCTCGAGTGGAGTACAAGGATTACTCCTTGACAGCTCACACTTGAGGTGACTAGGCATAACCCAGATAGGGGCCCTTGGCGGTGTCTGCTTTGTACCGTACCTGTGCAGTTGTATATATTGTATCCGTGTTCACCCCCCTGAGTGATCACGTCCCGCTATCTAGTCCTAGCTAACAATGCGCAGGGTTCACTGCTGAATATATGCATAATTATAACAGGCAGCATAGGATAAGAAAGGTACATCAAGGGGCGAAAAAATCAGGCTATGCAATTGAATAGGATTGTAACGTAGCAGCAGCAGTAACAATGCCTAGTGCAAGAAAGTACGGAAATGTATGCGATATCTGGGGAAGAGAATGGCTCTACTTGCCTGGGAGCTCGGCGGTAGAGGTAGGGTCATCGACGAAGTAGTCGTACCCGGCAGCGGTGTAGTCGGCGGTAGCAGCGGGGTCTACCGGAGATTAAGGGGGGAGGAAACAGTAAATACACAGCAATAATATACAAACATATGCATGACATGACAGATGAAATGTTAACGGTGTTCTAACGCAGTGCAAAGCACGTTGCTCGGAGCGGGAATTCATCCGGGGATGAACTACCGGCTCCGGGTGATTACCGGACAGGATGTCCGAAGGGGGAAGGGTTCATGCCAGAGGTGTCGTGGACATCCGATAAACACAAGGGGGTGTATCCGTGTTAGTTGAACTATTCCGAACAACTTTCATGTTCGAAATAAATTCATCCGGATACTTTATCAGTACCGGACAAATCATCGGACAGACGGCCCGGAGGGGGAAATGTCGATGATCGGTGTGTTAGGGGGGTGGGGTAGACATACGGATAGCGTATCCGTATTCATTATATTTTTCTGATCAATTTTCATGTATAAAGTTTTTGAATCTGACTTACGGTTTAAAAGATATTGAAATTCAAAGTTTAAATCATTTTAAATAAATTTCTAATTTATTTTTATTATTAAATTGGAACATTATCCAGAACAGTTGACTGGTCAAACCTGACCAGTGGGACCCACTGGTCAGCCTCACAGTTAAAAAATTGGTTTTATTAATTCTAAAAATGCAGTGGACCCACATGTCATACCCTCAACAACAACTTATTTTAATAAAACAAAAGGACTTACAGATGGGACCCATGTGTCATTGACCTAAGTGCTCAATAACTAGTTTTATATTTTTTAAAGAGCCAGGGGCCCACATGTAATAGGCTAGGGGGGTTATTAGATTTGTTTTAATCTGCTAGTTAGGGGGGGGAGGCCCACATGTCATTGGGGTAGAGGGATTAGCTGGGGGGTGGGTTAATTCAACCAGGGGATTAACCCCTAATCTACACCGGGCTGGCCCCACATGGTAGTGGCCCAAGCCACGGGACGACCACGCCGGAGACAAGCCGTAGGACGGCGGTGAGGGCGTTCCGACGAGCAGGGGAGGAGGGGCCGCGGCGGGGGTGGGCGGGGGTTGTGGTCACGCACGCGTGCGCACGCACTGCACAGGGCAGGGGCGCGGCCACGATGCCTGGCCGATGCGGATGGAAGACAAGCAGTGGGGGGGGAACAGTGAAGGAGGTGGAAGGAGAGAGGAGGTGGGTCGGCTGGGCCGGTCCAGTGGGGAGGGGAGGGGGCTTGGTTGGGCTTTGCCCAGGGTGGTAGTTAGGTTTTTTTATTTTTTATTGTTATTTCGTAAGGCTTTTCTGTTTAACTTTATTTAGTAGCAATTGTATTTTAATAAAAATGTACAACCAGCATCAATATTCATGATGCACCACATAGTGATGCTATAAAAAGTTTGGCACATCAATAAAATCATTTGGGGTGCCATTTGAAAAAGCAATGAGCAAATGGGGCTATTTTTGACACTGTTTGAATTGTTTAAATATTTAAATGCCATAATAATTATCTACTACCATGGCATCTTGGTCTACTGATTTTTGTACATTTTATAAAATTGTTGGCACAATTTTTGGAACAACTTTATTTTCCCACATTGTTTTGAATCTCCAAAAGAGGTTGGATTTGAACCAGACTTGATCAAGGGTGATTATACCTTGCTCAAACATCATGACATGGCAATTATTAAGGTGATTACTGTAGCGTGACACCTGGGGTGTTACAAATCTCCACCACTACAAAGAATTCTCCTCCCGAGAATTAACAGTAGTGAAAGGGGTAAGCTTTCGGTTTCGTATTCTAACGATTCTTCTAGTTCTGGTTGTCCTTCTCGAAGAAGTTAATCCTTCGCGTTGAGGTCTTCATATCTCTGTATCAGTGCATCTCGACAGGTTGTCATCCTTCTATCGGGGTTGCATCGTACCTACGAACAGGTTAGGGGGGACACTTGAGGGGGGTCGAATCGGTACAAGGTCAATCAACCGAGGTTGTCCAAGGGAATGGGGTACAGAGTATCTCTCGAGTTTAATCTCAGGGAAATACATCGAGATAAACAAGAGAAGGTAGGAGGAGTTTCATGCGGATATGCATGCATTCGACGTCGAAACAGATGATGAAAAGCAGTCTAGAGTATCAGGCACAAGCGTTGAGTCTCATATCGAACTGAATATCGCAAGGTATGTGACAAGAGTCAGGTTTCGATCCTGTGAAACTGTGGGTTATGGGGCCACATTGAATAAGAAGGGTGGTGACAAACAATGCGATCAAGTTGCAAGGTAAATCAGAAAACAGCTTGTTAGCTATGTCGGCAACAACGTCGGTGCCAAGGGCGAGGGACGAAGAGAACCATTTTCTTGCTCGTTAAGACGAGGCAGACCAATAGGCAAAGTTCTCGTCCATCGGTGGTTACCGAAATGTTAGCAACAATAGTAATAGGTTGTACGGACAAAGTAGTACACCGAAGTGTTGACATAAGCAGGGAATCATCGCTGCTCAGATAATTTATATCACACGAAAGATTAAACCGACCAATGGAAGGTAAAACATGGTTGTCTGATCAAACAGACCAACGGAAAAGGTAAGTGTCATTATCCAATCAACAGACCAATGGACGGGAAAAAGTGATGATACACAAGTATCACGTGTATAACCTTCCCAAGGGAAAGCAGAGCACGATATATATGATCAAGTTGTATTGGCACGGAGACAAGGGAGGTTGTCGACGATAACACAATTCATAGAGGGGCATGGAGGGTATTTCACACGATGAATCCAATTGGCACATGGAATAAGCCATGTAAGAATAGTCGGGTAGTAATCCACAAAAAGGTCGGATGGTTCGCAAACGATCCGATGTGAGTATGGGCACTCAACCAGAAGGGGAAAGAATGCCAAGGCATCGGGTGACAGAAGCACCGGGATAACTTGATGTTTAAGTACAAGGAAATTGTGATTTCCAGATCGGGAGGTGGATGCAATTATCCATACGGACTTATCGGTGGCAGGGGATTGCAAAGGCGATGAACACGTAGGATCTCGGGAATTCATCGGAGAGTAATCGTCAGGATCTTCAGGTGAATCAGGCGATCATCGGGAAGGCAGTGCTCTCCGGAAGGAAGGAGGTACGAGAACCTAAAGTCAGCGTTAATAAAACTTACCAGCAAGGATAAGAGATCAGAGTCCCAGAGCATAGGTAAGGAGAAAAGGATCCTAATACCATAGATATAACACGTAGCGACATCGATGTGGGCCCGTAAGCCAAATATTAAGTTAGCAAAATAGTTTTTCAAAGTCTAGACTCAACTTCGACCAGGTAGTGGTGGGGTGGCTTCCTACAGGCAGTCGGCTCTGATACCAACTTGTGACGCCCCCAAAATCAATCCGTGTACAGTAATCATACACGCAGGGTACACGGCTGAGATTAGGGTGCCACGGTGAGAATATCACAGCACAACACTAAACACAAAAGGATAAACCAATATGTTACAATAAAGGGGGTCACACAGACTCGAATACATAAGTTATACAAGCCATAATATCTGAGTACAGACATAGTTAGTCAAGTTTGGCCTTAAGAAGGCTAGCACAAATAACATCAGAGATACAGATCGAAAAGGCAAGGCCTCCTACCTGGGAGCCTCCGAAACTACTCCTGGTCCTGGTCAGCGGGGGTCTCGACGTAGTAGTATCCGCCTCCGGGGTACTCCTGCTCCTGGGCTCCAACGTCGACTGCAGCGGCCGATCAGGCAAAACATAAAAGGGGAAATAAAGCAAAGGTGAGTATCTAGTATACCCGCGAGTCTTACGTCCGCTACTAAGCATTATGCATTTGTATCAACGGAAAAGGGAGGCTGTATATATAGTGGACTGCAAGATAGAAATCAGAATAAGGGTAAGGAGCTAGGCCTAACGAAGACTAGCATCTTCCGACGTTGTCTTGCAGCATGAGAAGAGAAACAGCCAACAGTTCATATAAAGCAATAAAGTAACAATGAAGCAGAAGTTGCTGCAACATTGTATAATATAAGTTGTAATGATTAATAATAATAATGCCTCCGAGTTCCCCTCCTCGACTCCCATGCGAGGAAGAAAACCCGAAACCATACAGTTTAATAGTAACAGTTTCTAGTGGTAAGATCCAGCTTCAGCATAAAGCGTCCTGTTACCGTGGACACGGCTATTCGAATAGATTAAACTCCCTGCAGGGGTGCACTACTGTTCAGCCTGCACGCTCGGATCTCCAGGGTGGCGTGAACCTTGTTAGGGAACGCCCCACCGAGGCTATCCGACACGACGCAGCCCATCCTAGGCTCAGCAGAGAGGCCATCCGCCGGACTATATCCTATGCGCCAAGGGTTCTAGGTCCCTCACCCTTGCACGCTCCTGCACGGTGCGAGTCTGGCCGGTGAAGCAAAAGCAAATCCAAACACACCTGCTGCAGCAAAAAGGCAAGACCACTTCCCGGCGATCAGGCCGCAGTACCGCTGACGTCTGAAGAGCTTTCGGACGAACTACGACGCGGAGGGCCCACACCGTAATCCCACGTGTAGGTAGTGCGTACAGACCAACGGGTCTCTCAAGTCATCCGCCGAACCATTTAGCATTTTAATATTATCTCGCAGACAACCGTTATCGCTGTCTGACTAACAACACAACGGACAACGAACAGCAACAAGGCCCACCGGTAACGTCGGGGCCTGCCCTGTCGTCCCGTCAAAGCGCGCGGTTACCGACAAGGTGAACCGTCTCCTTACCTTGTCTCGCGTGTGCTCTTGGTAGAGCTCGACTTTTGCGTGGTTTGGTAACTCTCGCGAGATACGAGCAGGGGCCAAGCACGCCAGTAACGTCGGTCGTACCCTCCCTGTCGTTCCCGAAAATATACCGCTCGCGGGCACCGTTGGGTCGCCCGACTTCTTACCTTAAGGACAACCGCTGTTCAGGACCCTATGGCGGCAAGACAAAGTCAGCCTCGAGTGGAGTACAAGGATTACTCCTTGATAGCTCACACTTGAGGTGACTAGGCATAACCCAGATAGGGGCCCTTGGCGGTGTCTGCTTTGTACCGTACCTGTGCAGTTGTATATATTGTATCCGTGTTCACCCCCTTGAGTGATCACGGCCCGCTATCTAGTCATAGCTAACAATGCGCAGGGTTCACTGCTGAATATATGCATAATTATAACAAGCAGCATAGGATAAGAAAGGTACATCAAGGGGCGAAAAAATCAGGCTATGCAATTGAATAGGATTGTAACGTAGCAGCAGCAGTAACAATGCCTAGTGCAAGAAAGTACGGAAAGGTAGGCGATATCTGGGGAAGAGAATGGCTCTGCTTGCCTGGAAGCTCGGCGGTAGAGGTAGGGTCGTCGACGAAGTAGTCGTACCCGACAGCGGTGTAGTCGGCGGTAGCAGCGGGGTCTACCGGAGATTAATGGGGGGAGGAAACAGCAAATACACAGCAATAATATACAAACATATGCATGACATGACAGATGAAATGTTAACGGTGTTCTAACGCAGTGCAAAGCACGTTGGTCGGAGCGGGAATTCATCCGGGGATGAACTACCGGCTCCGGGTGATTACCGGACAGGATGTCCGGAGGGGGAAGGGTTCATGCCGGAGGTGTCGTGGACATCCGACAAACACAAGGGTGTGTATCTGTGTTATTTGAACTATTCCGAACAACTTTCGTGTTCGAAATAAATTCATCTGGATACTTTATCGGTACTGGACAAATCATCGGACAGACGGCCCGGAGGGGGAAATGTCAATGATCGGTGTGTTAGGGGGGTGGGGTAGACATACGGATAGCGTATCCGTATTCGTTATATTTTTCTGATCAATTTTCATGTATAAAGTTTTTGAATCTGACTTACGGTTTAAAAGATATTCAAATTCAAAGTTTAAATCATTTTAAATCAATTTCTAATTTATTTTTATTATTAAATCAGAACATTATCCAGAACAGTTGACTGGTCAAACCTGACCAGTGGGACCCACTGGTCAGCCTCACAGTTAAAAAAATGGTTTTATTAATTCTAAAAATCCAGTGGACCCACATGTCATACCCTCAACAACAACTTATTTTAATAAAACAAAAGGACTTACAGATGGGACCCATGTGTCATTGACCTAAGTGCTCAATAACTAGTTTTATATATTTTTAAAGAGCCAGGGGCCCACATGTAATAGGATAGGGGGGTTATTAGATTTGTTTTAATCTGCTAGTTAGGGGGGAGGCCCACATGTCATTGGGGTAGAGGGATTAGCTGGGGGGGGGGGTTAATTCAACCAGGGGATTAACCCCTAATCTAAACTGGGCTGCCCTACATGGCAGTGGCCCAAGCCACGGGACGACCACGCCGGAGACGAGCCGTAGGACGGCGGTGAGGGCGTTCCAACGTGCAGGGGAAGAGGGGCCGCGGCGGGGGTGGGCGGGGGTTGTGGTCACGCACTGCACAGGGCAGGGGCGCGGCCATGATGGCCGGCCGATGCGGATGGAAGACACGCAGTGGGGGGGGGGAACAGTGAAGGAGGTGGAGGGAGAGAGGAGGTGGGCCGGCTGGGCCGGTCCAGTGGGGAGGGGAGGGGCTTGGTTGGGCTTTGCCCAGGGCGGTAGTTAGGTTTTTTTATTTTTTATTTTTATTTCGTATTTCTTTTCTGTTTAACTTTATTTTGTAGCAATTGTATTTTTATAAAAATGTACAACCAGCATCAATATTCATGATGCACCACATAGTGATGCTATAAAAAGTTTGGCACATCAATAAAATCATTTGGGGTGCCATTTGAAAAAGCAATGAGCAAATGGGGCTAGTTTTGACACTGTTTGAATTGTTTTAAATATTTAAATGCCATAATAATTATCTACTACCATGGCATCTTGGTCTACTGATTTTTGTGCATTTTATAAAATTGTTGGCACAATTTTTGGAACAACTTTATTTTCCCACATTGTTGTGAATCTCCAAAAGAGTTTGGATTTGAACCAGACTTGATCAAGGGTGATTATACCTTGCTCAAACATCATGACATGGCAATTATCAAGGTGATTACTGTAGCGTGACACCCGGGGTGTTACACCTCCCCTTAGTCATCTTCTTCCTTCTGTTCACCGAGGAACCGTGGCGCACATCCACGGTGCGCTGCCGCCGTGGCGGCCATCCGTGGCTCGCCGGCAGGATAAGTCCCCCCCCCACGCGCACCTTGGAAACCCTAGCCGCCGTTTTCTCCTCCACCTCACGCTCGTCCCTCTCTTCTCCCGCACGGGCTCGAGCACGCCCGTGGCCGCGCCGCCGTGGTTCGCGTGGCCACCGGCCACCTCGTCGACCGAGAGCACGTCCGGGAGGACCGCCTTCGACTACTGCTTCGCCCCCGTGCCTCGATTTGACTGGATCCGTGCCGCAACACTCGCCATCGTCGCCGAACTCCCGCCACGGCCGCCGCCTTCCGCGCTGAAATTCACCCCGCTCCGGTCTTCTCCGAGCTCGCTGCCACCCCCTACCAGTTCGCGGTGAGCTGCCGCGGCGGTTCCTCCTTTTTCCCCTTTGATTTGACCGCGTTAGTGTGTACCTGTACGTGCGTGCCCCGGCCTCCTCAAGCCGCGCCCCGGCCGCGAACTTCGCCGCCCCTGCCCTGTACAGCTTGCGCGCGTGGGTGGCCGCACCCCTCCTGCTCGTCCCTGCTGGCTGCTACGTGCTGGCCACAGCCAAGCCAAAGCCATGCCCGTGTCCACGCCCCCTCTCCCCATGCCCGTTCCCCTGCCCGCTCCTCCGCGCCTCCGCGGCTGCGTGCTCGCGCACGTCTGGCCGTGCGTGGCCGCGCACATGCTCCTCAGCACTGCCTCCTCCGCGCCAGCTCGCCGAAGTGGCCGGCACCGCCGTTCTGTGCGGCCGCGCTGCCGCTGCCCCTTGCCGCCGGCGAGCCCGTGCGGCTCTGCCGTAGACAACCCCCCCATATTAATCCACTAACCCTGGTTAATTAAACAAACGAAGCTAACCCCTCCTAATTACAATGCTAAAAGAAATAACCAGGGGAAAACCCCCAAGTGTATGACTAGTGGGCCCTAGGCTTTAAGTTAATCCAGGGGGTTAATTAAATTGTTAATGTAAACATGTGCCTATGACATGTGGACCCCATGTGCTATTTATATAATTAATAATTTTAGTAAACTTGTGAGTATGACTGTTGGGCCCCACTTGTTAGGATTAAATAAAATGAATTTTATTTGCGGTGAGGATGACCAGTGGGACCCACTGGTCAGGTTTGACCAGTCAACTATTGTGGATAATGTTAATATTTAATTAATAAAATAAATCCAGAAATTGATTTAAATTTATTTAAATTTGGAAATTCAATATCTTTTAAACCGTAAGTCAGATTCAAGAACTTTATACATCAAAATTGATTAGAAAAATATAACTAATACGGATACACTATCCGTATGTCTACCACACCCCCCTAACGCACCGAACATCGAACCGCCCCCCTCCGGACCGCTTGTCCGATGATTTGTCCGGTACTGTTAAGGTACCCGGATGAATTTATTTTGAACACGAAAGTTGTTCGGAATAGATCAACTAACCCGGATACACCACCCACACGTGTGTCGGATGTCCACGACACCTCCGGCATGATCCCCCCCACCGGACCCCTGTCCGGTAATCACCCCGGAGCCGGTAGTTCATCCCCGGATGGATTCCCGCTCCGTGCAACGTGCATTGCACTGCGTTAGAACACTGTTAACTTTGTGTTTGCCATGTCTTGAATTTGTATTGCTATTATTTTTGTGTATTTATTGTTTCTCCCCCCTCTCTTATTGTCCGGTAGTCCCGATGACCGATGCCGATGCCCCCGTGATCAACTACGTCGTCGACGACCCTACCCCTACCGTCGAGCTTCCAGGCAAGCAGAGCCATTCTCTTCCCCAGATATCGCCTACCTTTTCTGTACATTTCTTGCACTAGGCATTATTACTGCTGCTGCTGCTACGATTACAATCCTATTCAATTGCATAGCTTATTTTTGTCGCCCCTTGATGTACCTTCCTTTATCCTATGCTGCCTATGATATTTATGCATTATGTTCAGCAGTGAGCCCTGCGCATTGTTAGCTAGGATTAGATAGCAGGGTTGTGACCACTCAGGGGAGTGACGCGGATACGTCTTATTATAACTGCAACATGTACGGTACAATGAAGACACCGCCTAAGGACCCTAGCTCGGTTCTGCCGAGCCACCTTCAAGTGTGAGCTATCGAGGAGTAATCCTCGTACCTCCACTCGTTGCTGACTCTGTATAGCCGCTCTAGGTACCTGAGCAACGGTTGTCCTAAAGTTAAGAAGTCGGGCGACCCAACGGTGCCCGCGATAGGTATATTGTCGGGAACGACAGGGAGGGTACGACCGACGTTACTGGCGTGCTTGGCCCCTGCTCGTATCTCGCGAGAGTTACCAAACCATGAAAGTCGAGCTCTACCAAGGGCACACGCGAGACAAGGTAAGGAGACGGTTCACCTTGTTGGTAACCGCAGTGACTTGGTGGGAAGGCAGGGCAGGCACCGATGTACTGGTGGTCTTGACTGTTGTCGTTGACCGCAGGTCAGTTAAGTCAAGGCAACGATAACGGTGGTCACGCAGGTTAAATAAAATGCTAAATGGTTTGGCGGATGACTTGAGAGACCGCAAAGGCCTGTACGCACTACCTTCACGTGGGATAAGGAGTTATGGGCTCCCCTGCGACGTAGTTTGTCCGAAAGCAGTACCGCGGCCTGCGCCGGGAAGTTGTGTCTTCTTCGCTCGAGCGGTGTGTATTTGGATTTTCTTTTGCTTCACCGGCCAGCCATGCACCGTGCAGGAGCGTGCAAGGGTGAGGGTCCTAGACCCCTTGGCGCATAGGATATAGTCCGGCGGATGGCCTCTCTGTTGAGCCTAGGATGGGCTGCGTCGTGTCGGATAGCCTCGGTGGGGCGTTTCCTAACAAGGTTCACGCCACCCTGGAGATCCGAGCATGGAGGCTGAACAGTAGCGCACCCCTGCAGGGAGTTTAATCTATTCGAATAGCCGTGTTCACGGTAACAGGACGCTTTATGCTGAAGCTGGATCTTATCACTACAAACTACTACTATTAAACTGTATGGTTCCGGGTTTTCTTCCTCGGAGGGAAGTCGAGGAGGGGAACTCGGAGGCATTATTATTATTAATAATTACAACTTATTATTATACAATGCTGCAGCAACTTCTGCTTCATTGTTACTTTATTGCTTTATATAAACTGTTGGCTGTTTCTCTTCTCATGCTGCAAGACATCGTCAGAAGATGCTAGTCTTCGATAGGCCTAGCTTCTTACCCTTATTCTGATTTCTACCTTGCAGTCCACTATATACAGCCTCCCCTTTCCATTTGATACAATGCATAATGCTTAGTCACGGACGTAAGACTCGCGGGTATGCTAGATACTCACCTTTGCTTTATTTCCCCCTTTTTGTTTTGCCTGATCGGCCGCTGCAGTCGACGTTGGAGCCTTGGAGTCTAGGAGCAGGAGATCCCCGATGTCGACCACCGCAACATGAAGATCCCCAATGCCTTCTACGACGTCGAGTTCTCCGTTGACCAGGAGTAGTTTGGAGGTTCCCAGGCAGGAGGCCACGCCTTTTCGATCTGTATCTCTGATGTTTATTTGTGCTAGCCTTCTTAAGGCAAAACTTGACTAACTATGTCTGTACTCAGATATTATGGCTTGTATAACTTATGTATTCGGGTCCGCGTGACCCCCCTTTATTGTAACATATTGGTTTATCCTTTTGTGTTTAGTGTTGTGCTGTGATATTCTCACCGTGGCACCCTAATCTCAGTCGTGTACCCTGCGTGTATGATTACTGTACACGGATTGATTTTGGGGGCGTCACACCTTTTTGATTTGTCGATCACAAGGAATCAAACCTCCATTAGAAATTTTCACCATACTGACAGACATATCTGTAACGCCTTGCAGATGATTGGCCACAGTGCAGTCAATAAACGTATGTGTACTGCCAGAATCCATTAGGAAGGTCAATTGCTGGCCTTGCATCTGAATCTTGAGTTTCATAGTGGACACTGCTGAAACTGTTGCATCCCCCATAACAGCTGCAGAGATACTCATAGCATGAACCTCACTGCTACATTCATCAGTGTCACTGTCATCAGCTGAGATATTCTGAACATAATCCAACATTTCCTGCACTACGTGCAACTGAACTTCCTGCTTGCATTTATGATCTCTTCCCCATTTCTCACCACAAGTAAAGCACAATCCCTTGGACTTCCTATAAGCGCGCAATGCTGACCAGCGGTCTTCAGAGGCTGGTTTAGGCAAGTCCGGAATTCTTCTTTCATCTGTAGATTTTGGAGGTACAAACTTGACAGTAGGTACAAAAGGTCTCCTGTTAACAATAACACTAGTGCTGGAAGTATATTTAGAACCAGTTTCACCCAATTCTTCCGAGAGTACTGCCAGAGCATAAGCTGCATCCAGATCTTCAGGTTGTTGGATACCTACCAACAATCTTACAGATAGCACTAATCCTTCCATGAATCTGGTGACATAGTGTACTGTGTTAGGCTCATCCTCATAAACTGTTATCTGATCATATAACTCAGAAAACCTTTCCACATACTCTTCCACGGTACCAGTCTGTCTGATGTGAAACATCTGTCGCAATAATTTCTGGTGCTTATTGCGACCGAAACGCGACTTGCGCCAGTTCGAGAAATATCGTTGATAGAATGAATGCACAGCAGATCACAGAATTCAACCCAAGTAGCATGAGGTGCGCGACGTTGAACAAAATCAAGCCACCGTGCTGCAGGCCCTTCAAACAAGCCAGATGCAAATGAAATCCACTGATGAGGAGGGGTATGCTAAAACTTGAAGTAATCCTCACATCTGGTCTGCCACAGCTTGGGATTGGATTCATCAAAACGGGGCAATTCCATGCGTGGCCCGTATTCCCCTGATTCGATCGGAGCTGGTTGTGCCCTGAAACCCTCCTGCTGGTGAATCGTAACACTACGGGACGGATTGGTCATACCTCGAGCTAGTGGATGAACGTAGCGAGCGTCTCCCTTGCCGCTGGATCCACTTCCCTCGGAAACTTGTTTTCACCACTTGAGGTGGCCGAGTGTGACGTTGGCGATGCTGGGGTTGAGGAAGTACCTCCCCTGTCGAACCCGATCTCGCCCCTCAACTCGTCGATGTCGACGCCGATTGAGAGCTTTACGTCGTCGATGCGCCCGGTGAGGAGGTCCAACTTGGAGTCGACTTTGGTGAAGGCGGTGACCATCTCATCGCTCCGCTCGATCGACTTCTTGGTGAGGGCGGCGTCGAAGTCCGCACGCAGGAGATCGTAGAGGGCCTTGGTCTCCGGTGGAATTTTTTCCATGGCTTCGGCTCGTCGGCGATCTGCGAAGCGGGTGTGGTGGAGATGAAGAGGGAACTCCAGGATCGGAGGCTCTGATACCAGATTGTGAGCTCTAGGAGTGGCTAGGGTTTCGATTTCACCATGGGATTCAAATGAAGGATGGGGAAGGAGGAGGAAGATGAGCTACAGTGCACATGTGCGAGAGCCCCGGCCTCAGCCGTTCGTTCCAAGCCAGCTATCCTATTACAACGGCTATCTCATTCCGGTCCAGCGACGCGAGCCGGTACGCGAGCCTCACGCCTGGGCCGTCCTACGACTTGAACGGTGTCTTCGCGCTCTCCCTCAGGGTTGCTGTCGCTAACACTACCGTAGCCGCCGCGGGCCGGCCACCTCGCGCCGCCGCTCGGCCTGTGTGTGCGGGAGCCATAAACCGGCGGCCACCAACGTCCGAGCACCGCCGCGCTCTGGCGGCCACGAGCCCCGCAGCGCTTCGGTCGCCATGAGACCCGCCGCCCGCAGGCCGCCCTGTCCCCTGCCGCGCTCCGGCCTCCAGGGCCCCCGCCGCGCGCCGACAGCCAGGGGCTCACCTCACGCCGCCAGAACCCCCTGCAACGGGGCACACGTCGCCTCCTCTGCGCTGGATCAGCGGGTGGTTCTGGAAGCACGGGCTGCGCCCCGTCCTCCCAATCGGCCACCGGAGAAGGATCCGGCCGCCACGGGTCGCGCCCCCTCACCCGAGCGGTCGCCAGCGTAGATCCGGCAGCCACGGGCTGCGGCCCCCTCCCGAGCGGTCACCGGCGCAGAACCTTCACGTCGCCTTCCCCGATCTGGTTCCTCCTTCTCCGATCTGGTCACCTGGACAAGCACGGAGGCGCCCATACCATGCCTCGTCGGCCTACTACACCACCCCTGCGTCGACGGCTCGGTCTGGTGTTCCGTTCGTCAGAGGTGTGTGGTTCATTTGTAGCATGCAGTCCACGCTCGCATGGGCTTCGTACTACTTTATAGCAGTGTGTGGTTCGTTTGCGAGAACTGTAAGTTCAATAAAATTGAAAATCATTGAAATAAATTCCTCCTGCAGTGTATTACATCATAACTAGATTGTTTTCAAAACCTCAATTATCGTGTGTATTTGTTGTAGATTGTTCAAGCTCTTCCATTTGATCAGTTCTATGGTTGGCTCACTAGTCTGCATTCTAAAATTGATTTCTTTTGTCCGTTGCTATGCCTTGTAGGTGTTTGTTTAAATACAAAAGTGGTTTGCTGTGAGAATTTAGCAAACCGCCGCCAAGCGAGTCCAGCCTCCTCCTTTGAGCTCCTCGCTGCACCGCGCGCCTTGTGGATCGAGCGCCTCGCCGACAGTGTGGCAGTGTGCTACAACGACCAGATCACTAGAGAGGGGTCCTTGACAAAGACGGCAACTATGGATCAGATAGGTGTCCTTGACTATGCAGTCATGAACAGGTCGATGCTGACCTCCAGCGCCCCCATGATGGTCTACATCCGCAGCCGTTTAGATGGGTCGGGGTCGATGCACTGACTCACCACGCTGCAGATTGCACCCAGGTCCTTGGTCTGGACGTTGGTCAGCTCGGTGTCCTCTAATCTGACTGCACAAAGATGTGGAGATCCTAGAAGAGCAGTGAAAAGGTTCGCTAGGTGCAGATGGCATCTTCAGGTGGTGGAACAACACAGATAATCCACATTCCATTTTACATGTACATCTTTCATGTAAAATCATCTACTGTTAGAACGAGGCCAAGAGTTCAGACTCTGGTTGTTTCACGTCTTACTAGCTAACTAACGCCAAGTTGCGAGCGCCCAAGAGCTTCAGAAATTGAGTTACAATCAAACATTAAGATTTTGAATGATTGTTGCTTACTTTGGCTACACAGGTACTCCCTCCGTCCCATAATATAGTAACGTTTTGCAAACTATTTTACACACTATGCTAGTTTGCAAAACGTTACTATATTATGGGACGGATGGAGTACAAGCTACTAGCTTGCTATGAATTGACACAGCAGCGAGCCGATCCCTCAACTACACGTGTTTTCTTTAGTGAAATGTTACTTTTTACTCCTAGTAGCTAGTTACATATTGACCTTCTCTGTATTTATTTTGCTGTGGTGCAGTACTATAATTGCAAAAAATACTTTAGTTCACACTCTCAGAGCTACCAAGTCTTCAGAAAAAAATAGCAATCAGTTCACACACGGTTGTGTCATCGGCATGGCTATGATTGAATGTGGATGTGGTAAATCAGTTCAAACGTGGTTGCGCCTTACGCAAACTATAACATACGTTGCGGTTCTCGATATTTAGTTTATTCCTCCCCCTCCCCCCTCACACACACATAAGTCAAGTTTTGAACTCGCCTCCACATGAACGCGGTTGGGGGCAATGAATTCATACACGGTTGCGCCATCAATACAAACACGGTTGCGGCATCAATACGACTATAACCTAACGCGAATGAGGGCAATGAGTTAAAACATGACTGCGTCGTCAGTACAACTATGACACGCGCATGGGGACAATTAGTTCAAACATAGTTGAGAGGTTAGTACGACTACGATCTAACGCGGATGGGGACAATCAATTCAAGCGCGGGTGCACTATCAGTACTACTATACCACGTGGTACGGTTTGGATTATATTATCAGCACGACATAGATACACGTACATATTTGTAGTTGTAAAGTACAAATCGTTTGTGTGCGTAAGTTTAAAGGTTCTCATAAAGCGAGTTCAAGTGTGGCTCATCGTCAATATGAACAAAGTTGCACCGTCAGTACACTATGACCTAACGCGAATGTGGGTAATCAATTGAAAAGTAACGATTAAAACAGTACCGAAAAAACAGAGTAAAGTTGAGACTATCAAACTCCTCAGTTCAAACCCGTAGTTCACTTGGTTCGGGTACTCTGCTTTTCAGACGGAAAACAACATGATCTAGTTTTCTCACGTTTGAAATTACTCTTAGGCCTTTGAGAATTAGAGAAAAATCTCAACATGAACAGTGTCACATTTTTCGCCCTCTTTCCAACGGTATATTATTTGCCCTATTCCGACAAACTTGTAAAAGAATTCATATTCAAAATCAGATTTGACCGTATTCGAATTTGTTTCAAAACTATAAGGAATTAGAAAAAAGTTTCTATAAAAAAAGTTTCGCATTTTACATACATTTCCAACGCCGTATCGTTTGCGTCAATCTGATAAACGGTTTTCAAAAAACGGGGAAAATACGATCCACCCAGAATTTTGCCTTTTTTTCAAATTACTTTTAAAATGTATGAAATTAGAAAAAACTTTCTATAACTAAAAGTAGCGAAATTTCACAAGCTTTCCAATGCCATCTCATTTTCTTAATTCCGACAAACCGTTTAAAAATGGCGTTAGAAATACGATTCGTGTTTTTGAATTTGAAAAAAACGTATTTTGAAAACTTCTCAAAAACCGCGATGATTTTGCAAGAAAGTTCATATTGACTGGAATGGCGCTTTCCATAGCTTTCCAACGGTATATTACAAGCCCCGTTCGGATAAATAAATATTCGTAGATTGGTTTTCTAAACTAGAGCTGTGAACAGTATCGAACTAATGGATGCGTCAGTTCAAAACCGTGTTTTTGCCAGTTCTAACTTTGTAACAGAATAATATTCTGCTACTGGTAACATAATATATGTGGGTCTATTCTAACAACACCCCTTAAGACCTTATTCTAACAACAAAAGCTTATTCTGACAACACCTAAACCGGCTAACTCCCTACTCCCCGTCCGGACACGAAAAAAAAGAAAACCATCCAACCCGAATAACACCGTCCCCACCCATGTCCCCATCTCTATCGTCCCCATCCCACGTTCCCCTCTGGGCATCCCTTACCACGGCCACACCCACCCAGACGCCACAACGCCATGCTCCACCCCGCCCGCGTCCCTCCCACCTTGACCGGCTTCCTTGCGCCGGCACCGGGCAGCCGACGGCCGCGCTGCCCTCGAGATCTCGCCGGGGCGGCCGCCATCCTTTTTGACGACCAGATCCATGCGGCGCCGTGGATATCGGTGGGGCGGCAACCATCCATCCGGCGGTGCCGTGGATCTCGATGGAGCGGCACCGTGGACTAGGACAGGGCTGCGGCTCCACTGTCCGGCGCCCCTCTCCGGCCAACTACCGCGTGTCCCACACAGTTGCTCCTCTCCCGGCCAACTACCACCTCGCCGGCGTCAACCCCAACGCTCCTAGCCGCCAGCATCCCTTGGGACGGCGGCCGGTGGATCCATTGAGGAGAGGAACGGGATCAGAAGCAGTGGATTTTGCTCGGGACACCGGCATGGAGCACGACCGTTGCTGAGCCGTGGTACCCAGCCCCATCCCCGTTTCCGATCCAGGTCATGAGCGAACCTCTCCTCCCCTTGAAGATTCTAGCTGACCAGAGGTTGGATCCACTCGCCGCCGCCACACCTATCCACTACGCAGCGGTCAGAGGCACATCGGAAGTGGTCGCCTGTGTGTTGTTCTCCTTAGCCATCGTGAGCGTGAACTACAACGATTTGAAAAAAAAATTGGTAAGTAAAAAAATGCAGTTTTTTCCGTTCGACAATGCAATGCGGTTGCCCGGAAAATGCAGTGCACTTTAGCGATTTTGATTTCGTCAAGAACACGTGCATTTCTGTTTCCTCGGTAATGCAGTGCGCTTGCCTGTCGGATGCGGTGCAGTCGCTCGTCTGATGTAGTTCACTTGGTCGATTTCGGGTCCGCGAAAAACACGTGTGTTCTGTTTGACAATAATGCAGTGCGCTTACCCGTTGGATGCAAACAAATGCAGTTTACTCGCCGATTTTTTGTTCCGCGAAAAACACGTGCGTTCTGTCTGGCGATAATGCAGTGCGCTTGCCTATCGGATGCGGTGCGGTTTCCCGGAGAATGCAGTTCACGTCGTCGATTCTGGGTCCGCGAAGAACGGAGTTCCGTGATTTACTAAAATCGACACAACTTTTAAACCGTAAGGAATTAGAGGATGTGTTTTACATACAAATGGAGCGCCTCGACGATAGCTATCCAATGGTATATCAATTGCATCAATCGGACGAACTAATCAAACGAATTTAATTAAAAACTTCCGCTGTCCAAAAGAGGGCAGCAACACCGTTTTTCAAAATACTTCAAAACCATGTGGAATATGGAAAAGTGTTCAACATATGGATTAATATACTACTCCAGGCGAATCCAAAGGTGTATCATACGCATCGATCGGACAAACGGTTAAAAAGTTCTACTCTCTACAAGATCCGCCGGCGAAAAACAGAGTGTGCGCGTTTTTTTGCAGCTAGATTTATCTCAAATCCGTAGCGAATTAGACAAAGTGTTATACATATGGATGGAGCGCCTGATCGATATATTTCCAACGGTATAACATTTGAATCATTCCGATGAAAGGTTTAAGAGAAATCGCAAACATACGCCCGCTGCAAAAGTCGGCCGCCGCACCATTTTCGAAACTGCTCTTAATCCGTGAAGAATCGTGTGAAGTGTTCAACATACGGAAGATGCTCCTTTTCCATACGAATCCAACGGTGGATCATACGCTCAATTCCGACCAACGGTTAAAAAGTTATCGCGAAAACGGTGCATGCGGTTCTGTTTTACCCGAACTGCAGTGCTCCGACATCCGGTCTATTCTGACATCGTTGTCAGAATAACTATTCTGACAACATTCCGAACTGCAACAGAAATCTATGCGCACTGCTTCTGTATACTGTTACGAACCGCATTCGAGGTAATGGAGAAATGCATCAACGGTGTAGCGTTTTCGACTAGTTTTGATTGTTTCGTTAGTTGATCTTGCGCCCATGATGATCCGCGTTGATGTATTGTGTGCTAAAACATGAAATTTCGCGACAGAATCACCGGAATCGATGTAGGTAGCGGAATCGTCTCGGTTCTTCGTCCCGAGCAGTGCCCTGCGATCGTTTTCGCGGGGATCACGCTCAATTACGTCGCAAATTCATTCTGTTTGTAAGATCGCGAATATGTTTGTGTTAATCCACGACGAATTGAGTTGCTAATTCGTTCAATTTGTTGGTTAATTCGGCGAATTTTTGCATGTGGGCGAAGAACTCTGCTTCTCGGTCGCGCGTTGTGTTCGACTTTGACGCGCGATTGCTTTTTGTGATGCAGTGGATTTCTAACATTGGCGTTTTTGTTGCGCGAATAGCGGAGAGGAACTAGGCATATCGAGTTGTTAGTTATCAATTTTGTTTTTGACTGGGCACGCACAACCAGCTGCAACTATTTGCCATATGAGCTGCATTTCATCACTGTCCAGCACTGCATCTGATTATATCTCCGAACTGCATTAGTTTTTGATTTTGCATCTTTTTTTCTTGGAATCAGTTGTGTATATATACGGCTGGGTCCATTTCCACCCATCATATCTTATCCGCGACGGCCAGCAGATAGTCCCCTCCCCTCCCGCACCCCACACTCGTGTTCCAATCAGATCCGTGTTTTCCCCCCAACCATATCCTTTTCCCCTAGAAAAATGGATTGCTCGTGCGGCTGCTTGGCAAGGATGGGGCCCATGCTGGAGACCTACGTGTTCTCTGAAGGTTTGGTTCTGAATCACAAGCAGCGGCACAACGCTCTCTGTTCCCTTCTGTACTCTCCATTTATTGGATTCAGAGCTCCCTTCGTCCACCAAATGACCCACGTTGATGTCAATGATTCATGGGTATGTATGATTCAACGCTTATTGTTTTGTGTGTATTTATCTGTAGCTTAATATTTGTAGCAGGATTCAGTTTTCTGTAGAATTTTTTTTGTTTTTCAGCTGCACTAGTGAACTACTTTCGCATAGATTCATCATATTTCCCATATATGTTTGTCTTTTCTGTTTGTGTGCAGTTCAGCCCCATCTGATTAATGTTAGTTTCTGAAGAAACATATTTTTCGCAGCAGCAGCAGTGAACTGCTTTCATATAGATCTTTATATTATGAAGATTGCAGCAGAATTTACTTTTTGAAGAAGCATTTTTTATTTTTTTTGTTAGTTTAAGTGAACTGCTTTCATATACAGGGTTTTATATTCTTGAAGAAACATTTTTCTGAGCAACACTAGTGAACTGCTTTTATATATATCTTTCAGTAGAATTAGTTTGTGAAGAAGCATTTTTAATATTTTTGTGTAATTTAAGTGAACTGCTTTTTATATAGAGTTTTATTATGAAGATTGTAAACAACAACATCTGTTGAATATTTCCTGTGTTATACTTTATTTATAATTTTTTGTTGTTGTTTTCAAAAATTTCCTTCTGGTCTAGTCAGGGTTTCAGAAAGTTGTGTTAATCTGGTCTTTGTTAGCAAGAATGGGTATCATAATGTTGACGTCATGTACTCTGTCGGCTCTGATGATTATTTGGTTCTAAATATGGCTGGAAGGAATTGGTGTAGGAATCTGGTCTTCAGGCTGGGGATGTTTTCATGGCTATGTTTTATAGGCATGCAAATTGTTTGGAAATCAAGTTAAATTTGCTTTAGATCAGTTCTGTTTTATTTTAGCAGCTGCATGAAAACATTTCGTTGTAATAATATGCCATACTGTGTGGCATATAGTTATCATGTAAGTTTGAACGGCGAACAATATTTTTGTGCCCTTTTTTGTTTTGGAAAAGGAATTGAAACATTATATTAATATTGTCCACTTTCTGCTGAGAATGGCATGCGTTTTCTGCTTGATATGTTACCTTCTTTTTTGACAATATTTATAAGCAAACTGCTTTCAGATAGAGTTTTTTATTTATAAGATAGTAGACTAGAGTAGGAGTGAACAAGAGTAGAAGTGAACAGAAGTTGAAGAGATATACATAATGGAAGCACCCACATAGCTTCATTTTTCCAAGCAGACCACACACGGAACTACAGTTCTAATAAAAGAGGACTGCATCAACCTTTGTATGTGAACCACTTCGATAACACATTCAGAACTGCAAATTGTTCATATATATAAACCAAGGGGTTTCTGTGCTCATAACAAGCAAAGTACATCATCAAGCAAACCTAAACAACACAAGCAAATATTGTTCCAAAGCAAACTACAACGAAAGCAAACTTTTCTTGACTTATGCAGAAGGAAATAACTCGAGCACTCGCGACATGAACCCCTTTGGTTTTACCAGCATATGGAATGCATCATCAGTTCCACTCGGCCCAGCCGGAGGTGGAAGGTGATCCTGCGCTCCCCTTGCCCCAGGATCCCCTCGGGCGCTTCCTGGTCCGCTCCTTTATAGCGCGGGTGAGGCCATTCTGCACTGTTGTGATGCGGTTCCATATCTCGAACGTAGTGTAGGCGTCCTTCGCAGCATACTCAATGTGCTTCTTGGTGAGAATGTCATTCCACTAGTTGTGCTCTTCGTTTGTCATCTTGGTCTTCATGTCCGCGTAGTAGTCGTCGATGATGGCGGCTGACACATCGCCAAGTGATTCTAGGTCCTTCGTTCCTCAGGCACCCTCCAATTCTCCTGAATGTCGGTGAAGTTGGATACGTACAGGTTGCTCCGCGAAAGCTTTGCTTTGTCCTGGTCTATGAAGAAACCAGTGAACTCATACCTACGTGGACCACAAGTTATTCATTAGCGAACTGCATATAGACGGCAAACAAAACTGCATACAGATGTCAAGGAGATATCCACAGGCCTGCAACTATGTATTACACCAGTATAAAAGAAGTGCTTACATTGAGTTGGCGAGGAACTTGTCGAAGGCGATGCATCTCTAGCCCATAGTAGCGCATACCTGGAAAAGCAGCACCGCGTGATCCTTGCCTATTGAGAGCTGAATCAGGGCGGCGTCCCTCCTGTCAGGTGTGTACTCGATGTCGATGCCGACGATCTTCTCGCGGCGGCCCTGCAGAGCTTCCTTGTAGTCGTCGATGTACATCTCCACGGTTTTCACGTCGTTGGTGTAGACAACCGTGAGCACTGTCTTGCCGTGCGCCTGGACATCTTTGAAGATCCTGGTGAACGACATGGATGGAAAGATGAGGAACAGTGGGAGGGAAGCATAGTAGTTTTTGAACAATCGAACGTGGGAGCGCGGAATTTAAAGGGGAGCGGCAGCAACATCTGCCCAGCCCACATTCTTCTTCTCTAACCGGCACGGGGAGTGGGGGCGATCGTGGTGATCGTGGCCTTAGTGCTTTCTTGAACCGTGCAGGTAGAGGAGCAGGGCACGCGACGTTTCGATTGCGTCTGGAGATCGTGTCCCGTATTTTTTGGGGGCGGCTCTTAACAAAGCAACTGAAGAGATTGGAGGCGAACCGCACCACTTTTCGTAACCGAACTGCATCATCAAAATAGATCGAGCCGTTGTTGGTTTCTGTATATGACTTGTGGCCGATAAGGTAGAATTTTTTATTTATGTATAACACGCGTCGCTGACTCGTGGGCCCGGAGGGAGTCATTAACCCCCCTGCCTCCTCTGTTTCTCTTCGTCCCCTCCTCATTCTCCCCCTCGCCCCCCGCAGGGAAAAAACCCCGCTCGTTCTCGCGGCGGAGAGGGACGACGCCCGCAGCCGCCGCCGTTCGCCGCCATCTGCTGCGCCGTTGCCCTGCTGTTCCGCCGCTCGTCACAACGTCCCACGGTTAGTCCCTACTGTCTAGTGGCTCCATAGCTATTCTCTCCTATCCGTCAATTTCGTCGCCGGAAATCGTCATCGACGTCCCCGATTTGTTTCTAGGGTGAGTTTTTGGAGCGACCAGCTTCTTTTTCTTTTTAACTATCGTTTTCCAGGCTCGAATCGCAACATGCGTTTGTTTTTAAGAGAAGGTTGTGGTATTAGCGGCCTTGAAATCCTAGCAATGTCCACCTAGGTTTTTTTATCTGTATGTGCTTAGGTTTGCTTTTCTAGGGTTTGATTATTATCTGTTGTTGTTTGCAGATTTAGCATGGCTTCTCCAACTAGAAGAAGTCCAAGGTTTGGAGGAAAATGTATGTGAGCTGCTTTCTCATATCCTTTGTTCTATCTTTTTTTTGTCACTATGCTTCATGCTGATTCTTTTATCTTTTTGTTTTTTGGTAGATAATACAGGTTCTTCATCACCCATTGATGTCTCACCAATCAGCTCGGCCGCCCCATCTGGTAATTTACAATGTCTCCTTGCCCCTGTCACCATAAGGTTGTTAGGAAAATCGCACCTCGTGTCAACTTTTTGCTCACCAGGAAGAAGTGATAAAATCTTATAGCACCTTCCTTTTTTTATGGGAGAACTGCATGTATTTTTATTTCTCTCTTATATCAAAGTGTTCTGCATTTTTATATTTTGTTTCTTAATAGCTCGTTTTTCGGTATGCAATAGTGCACTGCATTATATATTTTACTTACAAACCTACATGTTTAGACAAGTTTGTGAAATTGATATGAACTGCAGCTAGTTAATTGTTTTAATTTTCTTTTCTTGGAATGAACTGCATTAAGTTTTTTCTTTTTTATATGCTAATGAACTGCATCAAGTTATTGTGTCTCCATAAATCTCTTATATATTTTTTTGGTAAAAGTGCACTGCATTTTTGTACATTGCCTTTTTGCCATATATGTGTGGCCCAATTTATATGAGTTGTATTTAGTTTTGTTTTTCCTCTCACACACATACTTTCTTCTGCCTACAGTTTTATGTCCTGGTGGGTCTGGTGGTGGGGGTGTTAACTATTTGATTACATGTTATTTCACAGCCGATGTTGTCGGGGACGGGACATCCGGTCTACCTGAAATTAGCGAAACTCATTCGCAATCTATTGATGGCACAAAACAAGTTACTCAGGATTGGATGGTGCCCGATCAGATTGCAGCCGACAACGAGAGGAAAAGGCAGAAAGCGATTGCGCTTGGTAATCGTTTCGAGAAGGAGCACAAGGCGAAGAAGGATCAGAAGGCGAAGCGAGTAATGTTTGATGAGGACAATGAGATAGGAAGGAGGATTGCAGACTCAAATAAGTCTGCTAAGTTCGTGTAGCAGCCCAGATTTTGCAAAAATAAAAAAATTTGTTTTCGGTGTGAATTGTTTGATTGTCTGATTTGTTTGAGGTGTTTGCATCCCCGATTTATCGATCGGCGATTATTTTTCCCCCTCTTATCTCGCATCGGACGGAGACCGACCCTTTCCACCCTGACATTCGACATTTGCGACACCGGGTTTCACCCGATCACCGTCGCGAAAACCGCACGAGACCAGCCGCAGCCAACGGAACGAAAACCCCGTTTAAATAATTAAACGGGTTATTTTTATAGCGCGCCGGAAAGTGTTCTCGGAACGGTTCCAACGCGAGGTGAACGCCTCTGGCTCGACACGCTGATCGCGCAGTTCGAAGTTTACCCGAATCGGAGGTACTGTGGACCCCCGGCGGCCAGAAACGTAAACACCGCGCGCGAGAGAGAAAAACCGGGGATGTTTTTGCAAACTGCCAGCCACCGGGGCTATATAAAGACCACCACACTCCCACCTCTTTCTAGGGTTTCCCTAGCACAAAATTGCAGCCACCCCTCCACTTTGCCCCAATCTGCCCAAAATACCCATTTTTTCTTCCAAAACAAATCCCAGCTGCTCCCGGCCGTTCGATCAGGCGATCGGAAGGCTACGGGCGCGCCACATCACCTTTTTTTCTCTTCTCTCTCTCTCCAATCCTCCTCTCTCCTCTGCCCGTGGGCTCCCGCGTCGCCGCCTCGCCCCGGTCAACTCTGGCCGGCCGCCACCCGGCGACCACGGTGAGCCGCCCCTGCACCGCCGCCTCCTCTCTTCCCCTCACCCCACCCCCTCTAGCTCCATGCAGGAACCGCCGGAGCGCCCCCGTGCATAGCTCGCCATCGGAGCCACAATGGCCACCTTGGCCTGGAGCTCGAGCCGACCGCGGCCTCCTCCAACCACCATGCCTGTCGCCCCCAGTGGACTCGTCGGCCAGATCCGGTGCTCGCTGTCGTCCCCTTCCCGCGCCCCTGCGCGCCTCCCTCGCCGTCCGGCGAGCCACCAAGCGCCACTGTCAGCCTCCCCGTACCGGATCGGGAGAGAGCCGACCTGGCTGGCTGGCTCCAACCGACGCGGCCACGTGGGCCCAGCCAGGCGCGCCTCCATTCGGCCCAAGGGGCGCAGCCCACCAGCAACCGCCGGCCTGGGCTTTGGCCCAGCAAGGTGAGACCTTTTTTCTTTTTTTATTGTTCTGCGAGTTGGGCTTGGCCTAGTAGGCCTTTATTTTATTTTTTCGTTAGATTTTTGCAGATTGTATTGTTTTTATTTCGGTAGCTATAACTTTTCACCGGTAGCTCCGATGGAGACGCTTTCTACATGAAAGTTGCTCCGTTTTGCGCGTATATTATTAAAATGTTGCTTGTTGCCATGTTTTACTTTGTTTACATGTTGTTTACCTGTAATTGCCACTGTAACTGTAATTGCAATAACTTCTTAACCGTTGCTCAGATAAAAATGTTCTTCATATGTAACTTGACTAGAATTGCATGTAGATTGTGTTTATGCTGTTCTTGCTTGCTAAAAAAAATAATAAAATATGCCTTAGGTCAAAACAGTACCAAATTACATTTTTATCGTGGGGTCCGCAATAGTATGCCATGTATAGGATTTCACCCCACTTAAATTGACTAGCTTAGATAGTTTATTTATGCTACACCTCTTGCCATGTTTGTGTGATATGCGATGGTTGAGTGAGATGCCATGTTAACAAACTTTGTTGATCAGCTGTAGCTAAACAACTTGAACCACCGTAAACGTGCGGTATCGTCGTGTGTGACGAGTACTTCACTTAACCTGTTAGTAACCGCTCTCGACGGTATGTGCGATGTCTCGTATTGCCTTCTTGTTAATGCTTGCTCGTGTTTGCTTCGTAGTAATAGATGCTTGCTCGTTGATTGCTTCCCAGTGTTTATCGTCTTGTGTGCTTCCGCGGGTACCTCTCGGAGACGATGCGAGCTTGCGATCAACTACACCTTCGGAATCCGACTTATCAACAGGCAAGGACTATGCATTACTTATGATCCATTCTATTTCAACCAGCGGTTTGCATGCTAGTCTAGGATAGGTTCGATGTTTGATCCTACCACATGTTTACAGCCTCTTTCAAACCGATACAGCCATGTCCCCTCCCAGTGAACCTTGTACTGCTATGTTACTATTGCTCGTTGCTCAGCCCCTGCTTAGTATGCATGCTTAGGATGCTACGATGTTACCCAGTTACTCCTTGGTTTGGTCTATCACATTATTATATTGTTGTTGATGATATGATTATTATAATGTTGACTATATTCGACGAAGGATGGAAGGTCTAGGCTATCCCGCCCCGACGCTTTGTTCCATTCGAGTCACCTAGGATCCGAGTTCCGGGTATTGGTTTTAAGACTGAGCGTGCCTAACCGCGTGTGGGATTTTATGGGGTCCCCTTTTCTTACCTACCTAGCTTCAAACATTTCTAGTGGTGGCCCAAGATGATTTAGCATTTGAAACCGTGTGTGTGTTGGTCGGCCGCCAGTTGTTTACAAACCAACCTGGACCAGTGATGACTTAGTTCCCTTGCTGGCCCACTTTGTCCGGCTGAGGACCCGGGTTCCCATGTGTGATTAACCGGCTATCCAAACCTGCGACAGACGGTTGAGACCAGATCGAGAGCGCGGCCGGCTCCTGAGATGGATGTCGACTCACCGGGGGCCACCCGGATTTGTTCGTTGTTAGTTAGAGGGACCTATCGTTTCGGATCTCTTGGAACTAAATCATAAAATGGTTGCCTGTGATGGGTAGAAACTGAGAGAGATGGACGTGCGTGCGGAGCCTCGTAATGGGTAGTTGGTACACCCCTGCAGGGTTAAATCTTTTCGAGAAGCCGTGTCCACGGTTATGGACGACTTGAGACCTACTCCTTGTTCATAGACAACAACAACTGAGACAATCTTAATATAACTTGATCAACGTGTGTGTGTGCCTTGACTGCTTCTTCTTCGTCGGGATGCGAAGAGGAGGACGAGGATAGGATAGGTGTTATGATTGCGTAAGTAGTTGATAGCAAGACTTGCTGGAGGCGATTACTCGTCGAATCCTTGGCTTCTTATCTTACTCCCTAGATCGTTAGCCACTTCATAATGCTAGTGCGGCAGCAACCTCACCACTTACCCCTTCCTTACCGTAAACTACTAGTTGTCCTAGAATGACGAGTGATGAAGTCCTTGCTGGGTTAGATGACCACTACAGTTGGATGCTGAGTACCTCTATACTCATGATACTACCCCCAAACTCTTTTCAGGGTTCTTGATCGACAACAGGTATGGTGATCGACATTTCACGTGGAGACTCGACGACGACTAGTTACGCGGATCCCGGCGGAGGGCCTGGACCCGTGTGGTTATGGGGATCGATGTTTTTCTCTTTGCCACTAGGCATTTGATTGTAGTCTGTACTCAGACATATATCTTCCGTTGTTGTATTGTATTTGAGGCAGTTGTATGCCGATTGTATGAGATGTTGTATCCTTGTATCTGTAATGTTGTGATATCATGTTGGAAATCCGGGGCATATGGCTATGTCATATGTCGCGGTGGGACCGATATGTGCTTCGTCCCCGGATCTGGATGGAAACATCTAGATCTGGAATAGTACCGCATATCGGGCCTTACAGTTTGCCCCTTCAAAGAATACTGCGAAGAGAAAACTCAACACTGTTGCAGAGGAAGGATTAATCTCTCCACGGCGCAGTCCCCGGGTTGATTACTCAAAGAGGCCCAATTACCCCGAGGTTCAAAGAAAGCGGCCAAGTGCTGACGATTAATCTGGTGTTGATTTTGGTGGCCCATCCAAGCATGCACGCGGAAAGGCAGCTGCAGAAATGCTTGAAAACGACTCTGTTGAGGAGGATTCCGACGGGGAGGATATTGATGCTACGAAGGTATCTTGCTGTTTGTCACTCTTTTTGCTGTTGTTTTTATTGCTGCTGACGGGGATCAACCCCGGCAAATACCATGGTCACGGACCCTGGGTTAGTCATAGCGATGGCACAGGTTGGACGATACTCGTCGGCTAACAGGAGAAGCATTTCCTTCTCGATATTATTACGTGAGGGGGCGATTACAGTGGAGGCCAAGGCGAGTTCTCGCAAGGCTAGGATGAGTAGATGCGTATTGAGATGAGTAGACGTCTCCCCTCCCAGCCTTTATATACTAGGCTAGGTCTCGGGGAGTCCGTGCTAGGTTACATAGGTAGTTTCCTAATCCTAGTTCTGCCTTGTACGCCAATTTGCACCTTCCATGTTAGTCGCAGACTCCTACGTCGGTGCTTGGTTGGGCCAATCGTGGGCTTCTCGCAGCTTCCCAACGGGCCTTCTGTCTTCATACGCACCAGGTAGCCTCACACGTAGGAGTCGTGGGGTCACCCCCTCGTCAGTAGCCCCCGAGTGCCTGGGGGACTCGAAGAGTCGCGCAGGGACTTGAATTCATCTGCGCCTTTATTGTTTGTAAGCATGGCATCACCACGGGCCGCTGGCAGTTCTGAGCCATGACAATATCTGTTTTGAGGGATTGCTAAGCTGAAAGGGCCCAAGGAGTCGACTGGTCGAGCCTTGGTGAATTGTGCTAGTTAAAAATACCACAGTAGCCCAATCAAGCCCACGTCCCTCGACGTGAACTAGGAACACTGGTGTCAAGCAAAGTCATGCCGCTGCAGGTCTAATAGGATCAATTGCCTCCAGTCTAAGCACATAGCCTGAGCGCGTCCGCTCGGCTCTATCTATCATGCGAGCGCATGGAAAAGGTTGGGAGTGAAATCGCTCTGCGGCAAGTCCCGACCCGGCCGTTATGCGCAGCGGGGTCTTACCTACACGCTAAGCTTGCGTGGCATCTGGGTACAGTGTGTCGTAGTCCAGGCATAGTTATTTTTTGTAGAGGCACGGAGCCTAATTTAGCGATTCACCCACTTGGAATAAACAATCAAGTGAGCTGTGTTAGTCGTCACTCACGGAGTTTATAGAGAACTCAGGCGAGGAAAATAAGATAGCACCCACTCGGAATGTCGTCGAGTGTGCGAGTAAGTCATGTTTTCTACGAGTAATCACTCGAATGCTTTATTGTCTTCGGGGTGAGGGAACACCCGAACTCTGAGAGTATGTTTTTCTGCTGGTGTGAGTGATCACTCGAGCACATTTTGCCTTCGGGGTGAGGGAGCACCCGAACTCAAATAAAGTTACTCCCGATGGGAGTAAGGATTTTGTGGAGTCAGAAAATTTGGACGTATAGCTGGCTTTTGAAATCATTTGGTTTTTGGCCAACTGTTTTTATTTTAATCCGTCCTTCTTGAGATGTCGCGCTGTCATACTGTTGGATGACCTGTGATGATGTTTGATTTCTTGATCCGTCGCGTCTTCTGGACTGTTATAATGACGGTTTGGACGTCGTGCTGCCTGTTGCCTGATGGGTTTCCAAGGCTTCGTCTGGGGAACCGGCGAGACTTGACGCGTCCTGTAAATAATGCTGACCGTGTGAAAGCATCTTTGTCTTGGAATTAGTAACGTCCGGCCTGGTGGTCTTTGATGCAATGATGACGCCGCCTGGGCTTCTGTGTGTTTTTCCTCGTTTGCCCTTGGATTGAGCTATAAATGCTTCCTTTGGTTACCCGTCCTTGGCGTCCATTCTTCGCATCCTTCTCTTCTTCTTCTTCTTTTTTCTTCATATGGAACCCAAGCGTGGTAGAGGTGTGGCTGGGCGAAGTCGTGGCCGCCGTGGTCGTGGTGGCCGCACTCCTCGTTCTTCACGAGGTGGACGCCATGGTGCCACGTTGTTTCTTTCTTCCTCTTCCTCCATGGAGGAGGGATTTTGGCGCTATGACTTTCTTTTGCGTGTTCTTGGCTGGGATGCTGCCCGGATTCCTCTTCCATTTTCGTTTGCATCCATTGCTTCTGAGCGTAACTTGAGGGTTTCTGGCTCCGTCTTCAGGGTAGCCCTCGTTCTTCTTCTTGGGTGGAGCTAGAAGTTGATGCGTCGTGCTTGATCTTTCTTGGTTCTGGCTGGAGGACGTTTTCTCGTCGGTTGAATCTGCGCAGCGGGGACAGTCTTTGCTGTCGTTTTGACGGCGAACATACTGTTATTATCCGTGCGTTTGATGCTGGTGGCAACCGTCTGGATCCGTACTGTGAGGAGACGAGCAGCAGCGATTCGGAAGGCTCGAGTGATGGTTCGCCTTCTTCTACCGTGTCTTCGTCTTCGGCTGATCCCTCGGGTGATGGTGTTTGCTATTCTAGTTCTAAGGAGGAACTGGACGTCAAGCCAATCGTCAAGCGGCAGTAGGCGAGGCACCTTGTAGAACTGGAGGACGGCGAGCTTCTTCTTCGGCTGGGCTGCTACTTTGTCTGTGATGATGCCCGCCAGGCTGTGGCACGAAAGTGCCAATTATCTCAGCATGAGCACACATGTAGAAGTTTTGAATGTAGCCCAGCTTGTAGTTCTGCAGGTCCTTCTGAAATGGAAAACCGTCGTTTCTATTTCTTTGTAATGAAACGCCTTCCATTCCTTTGTAATGAGAGTTTGTCTTCGACTCCTTTGTAATGAGAGTGTCTTCGACTCCTTTGTAGTGAGAGTTTGTCTTCGACTCCTTTGTAATGAAAGTGCCTTCGACTCCTTTGTAATGAGAGTGCCTTCGACTCCTTTGTGATGAGAGAGTCTTCGACTCCTTTGTGATGAGAGTTTGTCTTCGCGGGTGCGCGCCAGCGCTCCCGATGGGAATAGCCCCCGAGGCTGCGTTTGATTTGCAGAATCGAACGCAGGCTTTATGAATTTTTGCTTCTCCGGTTTGTGGTTGTCTTTGAATTGTTTCAAGTATAGATCGGGTGCGCGTCAGCGCTCCCGATGGGAGTAGCCCCCGAGTCTTTAGGTGATCGCTTGCGATTGGGTGAAGACTAAAGAATCGTGCGCTATTGCAACTTTCTTTTGCCTGGGGTTTTTCTTTTGGCGAGGGTCACGTCTTTGTTGAGGATGACTTATTTTAGGGGAGTTTTATGGCTGAGCCCCCGGGTCTTAAGTAACAGTCGCGTTTGCGAGGATATCGTTTCTCGAGGGGAGTTCTAGGCTCGAGCCCCCGAGTGCTTTGTAAGTAAAAGTCGCGTTCGCGAAGATAGCGTCTCTCGGGGGGAGTTCTAGGCTCGAGCCCCCGAGTGCTTGTAAGTAAAAGCCGCGTTCGCGAAGATAGCGTCTCTCAGGGGGGAGTTCTAGGCTCGATCCCCCGAGTGCTTGTAAGTAAAAGTCGCGTTCGAGAAGATAGTGTCTCTCGGGGGGAGTTCTAGGCTCGAGCCCCCGAGTGCTTGTAAGTAAAAGTCGCGTTCGCGAAGATAGCGTCTCTCGGGGGGAGTTCTAGGCTCGAGCCCCCGAGTGCTTGTAAGTAAAAGTCGCGTTCGCGAAGATAGTGTCTGTCGGGGGGAGTTCTAGGCTCGAGCCCCCGAGTGCTTGTAAGTAAAAGTCGCGTTCGCGAAGATAGCGTCTCTCGGGGGGAGTTCTAGGCTCGAGCCCCCGAGCGCTTGTAAGTAAAAGTCGCGTTCGCGAAGATAGCGTCTCTCGGGGGGAGTTCTAGGCTGGAGCCCCTGTGGTCATACTCTTTGTCTTGGATCACAAAATAGGAACTCGGGACCTAGGCAGTGTTCAACGAGACAACCCACTGTGTACTCCTACACAGCCTCTCATCGTTCACCTTTGTTTAGGGTGGATTCACCAACACGATATCATTTGCATCACTGTGATCATTCATCCCGACTCACAATCATAAACATCCTCATTGTATCACTAAGCAGCAATAAGCAGTAATAGTTGTAGGGGCCACATGCTCATCATTCAACTTCTAAATCTGCTAGGATTGTGGTTTGCTTAATACGGTGACAAAATTATAGTTCATGCATCAGAATAGGTTCCAATATGCAAAAGAACGTGTCTCAGTGATCTCCTAAACATGCATAAGCGAGACTGAGAGGGAAGTAGGATTTTATAGACATGATCAATGTGGTTTGCTTGCCTTGCTGACGATACACGGGACTTAATGGTGGTCTTCTTCTTCGGGGGTGATCACCGTCTCGGAACGTCTGTCATCGGAGGCAATCATCAACAAGGGGGGACAACTTCGGAAGTAAAAGCACAAGCACATGTTTATGTTGTCACATGATGTATATGGTACTGGTATGTTGACAATTCAATTTAATTGAAGTGTATTGCAAAGGATTTTGCAAATTCAAACTTCAAATTTGAATTCAAATTAATCCATATGCACATTTGCTACTGTTCCGTCATTTTAAAATGGCCAAACATGAAAACAAAATGCATATTCTTAATCCTTGCATTTTTCTGATAAGTTTTCATATATTATTTATTAAATTTGGAGTTCATATGAATTAGTTATGATTTTCTAATGTTTAATTGATTTTCTGGATTTTTCTCTGTTTTCTTTAATTCTTTTAATTTCTGGAAAAAGGTTTATTGCATCAGCATGATGCAATGCTGATGTCACATGGGGGCTGACATGTGGGGCCAGGAGGTCAGTGGAAGTGGGAGTTAACCCCGTTTTAATTAGAGCTAACAGAGGGGTTAAGGGTTGGGGGCCCCACCTGTCATAGGCTTAGGGGTGGATTAGGGGGGGTTAGAGCACAGGGTTAGCCCTTAATGGAGGGGTCGCCGGAAAGCGACCGGAGCTTTGCCGGAGTTGGATTTAGGGCACGGGAGAGGGAGCTGGGGGCACTGGGGCGTAGCCCGCGTTCGTCCGCGTCGTCCAGTGCGATCTGGGGGTCATGGGGATGCTCTAGAGCACGGCTACGACGACGGGCGCGGCGGCCGGAGTACTGGAGAGGGGGGCACGGGGCTACGGGCTACGGAGAGATGAGCGGAGGAGCTGGGGCGAATGAGGAGCTCACCCTGGTGCTACTGGAGCCGACGGGGAGGCCGGAGGGTGGCTGGACGGAGTGGAATCCCTCGCCGGAGTCCTCTGTGCCCGGCGGCAAGACCTTGAAACTGGCGTCGTCTCCGGGGCCGTTCGGGCTCGATTGAGGCTGGGATTCGATGAAGGCGACAGCTGTAGGTCTTCTGGACAAGGTGGGTCGCCGGTAGGGGCACGGTGGCCCGGTGGCGCTTGACGGCGGCGACTTGGTGCGCTCGGGTGCGGCGAGATCGGGCAAGAGAGAGCGTGGAGAGAGAGCCAGAGGAGGGGGTAAGGACTGGGGAGACGCCCAGGGCCTCCACGGCGCAGATAGTTGTCGAGGGGGCAAGCAGGAGGTGGGCAGCGGCATCGGCATGGTCGCCACGCAGCGGCCTGCCTGCCTGTCCCGGGGAAGAAAACGACCCTGCCCTTGGGCTGGGCCGCTTGGGCTAGTCGGGCCTCTTTGCCAGGTAGGCCTCTTTTCTGTTTTTCTTCTTTTCTTTTTTATTTCTGTTATTTGTTTTGCTCTGGTAAAAAAAATACCATAGCATTTATAAAAATGCCAAAATATTTTTATAAATCCTAGGTGGCCAGTAGCAAGCCACTTGTGACTTTTGGGCATTTTTGAAATTCGATCAATTTGAATTTCAATTCAAATAGGGTCAAATTTAATTTCCAGGGCACATTTTGAATTTTTGAATATTCCATGGGCATGGGAATGAACCCAAACCACTTTTAAAATGATCACCATCATTTATAGGAATTTTCCAAATATTCAAATGATTTTTGGAAAAATATTTTTGTCTGGCCATTTGAATTAATTTCTCAGGGGTTTTCTTTTCCCCATTTTTTAATTTCTTTTTGAATTTTTCACATGATGCAAAGGACTCAAGCAACCCTAGCACTTACCCTACTTGGGGTTGTGACAACTCGCCCCCACTCAAAAGAATCTCGTCCCGAGATTCAGAAGTCATCGGGAGGAAGGTGGGGTACTCGGCACGGAGGCAGTCTTCTCTTTCCCAGGTTGCTTCTTTCTCAGAGTGATGTGACCGCTGCACTTTGAGAAACTTGATCTTCTGACGACAAGTGACACGCTCTGCTGAATCAAGAATACGAACAGGGTACTCTCGATAAGAAAGGTCATCTTGGAGATCAAGCGTTTCATGGTCGACTTCGCGGATGGGGTCCTTGAAGCAACGCCTGAGTTGTGACACATGCAATACATCATGTACTCGGGAAAGGTGCGGGGGTAGTTCAAGTTGGTAGGCAACTTCTCCACGTTTAGCTAGAATGCAGAAAGGTCCGATGTAACGTGGGGCCAACTTGCCTTTGATACCAAATCTTTGGGTTCCCTTCAGAGGAGTAACCCGAAGGTAAGCCTTCTCATCAAGATTGTAGCTCTCTTCTCTATGATGAAGATCATAGTAGCTTTTCTGACGAGACTGTGCGTCTTTCAATCGATCACGAACAATGCCAACTTGCTCTTCTGCTTCCTTGATAAAATCCGGTCCAAAGAGTTGTCTTTCACCGGTTTCTGACCAGTTTAGGGGTGTTCGACATCGTCGGCCATAGAGGAATTCAAAGGGAGCCATGTTCAGACTAGATTGATAGCTATTGTTGTCAGCAAATTCGGCAAATGGAAGAGATTTCTCCCAATTCTTTCCGAAAGAGAAAACACAAGCTCTGAGCATGTCTTCCAAGATTTGATTAACCCTTTCAACTTGACCTCTAGATTGAGGATGAAAAGCTGTACTAAAGGAGAGATGAGTTCCCATAGCATTCTGAAAGCTTCCCCAAAATCTAGAGGTGAAAAGGCTACCACGATCAGAATTGATTTCCAAAGGAACACCGTGAAGAGACACAATTATAGAGACATACAAGTCCGCCAACTGACTAGCAGTTATAGACTCGCGAACAGGAAGGATGTGAGCAACTTTGGAAAGTCGATCAATGACAACGAAGATGGCATCATTTCATTTCTGGGTTTTTGGAAAGCCGGTGATGAAGTCCATACCGACCTTGTCCCATTTCCACTCGGGAATAGACAATGGTTGAAGAGTACCAGCAGGTCTTTGGTGTTCTGCCTTAATGCGACGACAAACATCACATTCGGCAACAAATTGTGCAATGTCTCTCTTCATCCGGGTCCACCAAAATCTCTGGCGTAGATCTCGGTACATTTTTGTGCTACCGGGATGAATGGAGAGGGGAGTGTCATGAGCTTCCTTAAGGATCAGCTGCCTTATGTATTCATTCTGAGGAACTACTAAATGATTTTCAAAGAATATCGTTCCTTGATCATTTGCAGAGAAACATTTAGCAACTCCACTAACAATGTTCTGCTTGATCTCTTGAATACTACTATCTTGTTTCTGGGCGGCTATGATTTGATCCTCAAGGGTTGGTTTCGCCACCAAGGTAGAAAGAAATCCATGAGGAACTATCTCAAGATTGAGCTTGCGAAATTCCTCATGAAGAAGTGGTTGATACTGTTGTAACATGAGGTTGTTACAATACGACTTACGACTTAGTGCATCAGCCATGACATTGGCCTTGCCTGGGGTGTAAGAAATTCCTAAGTCATAATCTTTTATCAACTCTATCCAGCATCTTTGCCTGAGATTAAGATCTGGCAGGGTGAATATGTATTTGAGGCTTTGGTGATCAGAATAGATCTCACAACGATTACCATGGAGGTAATGTCGCCAAGTCTTCAGGGCATGAACTACGACAGCGAGTTCAAGATCGTGGGTAGGATAGTTCTCTTCATGTGGACGCAACTGGCGTGAAGCATATGCTACCACATGTCTATCTTGCATAAGTATGCATCCTAAGCCTTGCCGTGAAGCGTCACAATATATCTCGAAATCCCTTTTGGTGTTTGGAGGTGCAAGTACGGGGGCAGAAGTCAATCTTCTTTTTAGCTCTTGAAAGCTCTCCTCGCACTTGGGGGTCCATTGGAATTTCTTATCTTTCTTGAGGAGTTCAGTTAGAGGCTTTGCAACTTTGGCGAAATTCTCAACGAAGCGGCGACAATAGCTTGCTAAGCCAAGAAAACTCCTAACTTTCTTAACCGATTCAGGTGGAGTCTAGTCAAGGACGGCCCGAACTCTCTCGGGATTTACTGCAACACCTTTTTCAGAAATCACGTGGCCTAAGTCGGTCACTTCTGGTAGCGAAAATTCACACTTGGAGAACTTGGCATAAAGGTGATGATCTCTAAGTTTCATCAATACCAACCTAAGATGTTCTGCGTGCTCTTCTTCGTTCTTCGAGTAGATGAGAATGTCATCAAGATAAACCACAATACCGGTGGCGCTTGACGGCGGCGACTTGGTGCGCTTGGGGAAGCAGGAGGTGGCCAGCGGCGTCGGCATGGTCGCCTAACAGCGGCCTGCCTGCCTTTCCCGGGGAAGAAAACGACCCTGCCCTTGGGATGGGCCGCTTCGGCTAGTCGGGCCTCTTGTCCAGGTAGGCCTCTTTTCTGTTTTTCTTCTTTTCTTTTTTATTTATGTTATTTGTTTTTCTCTGGTAAAAAAAATACCATAGCATTTTATAAAAATGCCCAAATATTTTTATAAATCCTAGGTGGTCAGTAGCAAGCCACTTGTGACTTTTGGGCATTTTTGAAATTCAATCAATTTGAATTTCAATTCAAATAGGGTCAAATTTAATTTCCAGGGCACATTTTGAATTTTTGAATATTCCATGGGCATGGGAATGAACCCAAACCGCTTTTGAAATGATCACCATCATTTATAGGAATTTTCCAAATATTCAAATGATTTTTGGAAAAATATTTTTATCTGGCCATTTGAATTAATTTCTCAGGGCTTTTCTTTTCCCCATTTTTGAATTTCTTTTTGAACTTTTCACATGATGCAAAGGACTCAAGCAACCCTAGCACTTACCCTAGTTGGGGTTCTGACAGGGAGTCCTTGCTAGGTTACATAGGTAGTTTCCTAATCCTAGTCCTGCCTTGTACGCCAAGTTGCACCTTCCATGTTACTCGCAGACTCCTACGTCGCTGCTTGGTTGGGCCAATCGCGGGCTTCTCGCAGCTTCCCAATGGGCCTTCTATCTTCATACGCACCAGGTAGCCTCACACGTAGGAGTCGTGGGGTCACCCCCTCGTCAGCTGCTTTAAAGTTGTCTCCTTTTCACACGAGCCACTGTTGTGAACTGCATTAACTTTTGAGTTGTTTCAGCGCGAGTCTTATGAGTCGTACTATATGCGCTGAGAGCACTGCATTGTATAAATGAAACCTAGCAGTTTTACACTAGGTTTTAATGTAGTATATATACAACGCACCACATTTTTGTATATGAGTTTGTTTAAGGGGAGGTTGGGGGGGGGACCCCCATATTTGGTTTAACAAAAAATAGAATTTTAAACGTGAAGACGAGATCCCACTAACACACACTTACTTGCGCTCATTTTTTCATTTTTGTTGTTGATCTAATTGCAGTGCACTATTTTTTTACATGTTGTGAACCGCATTGTAGAAATGGATGCAAATTTTACTATATCTAGATCATTGATTTTTTTATAACTGCATTACATACTTTTTTCCATATCAGCTTATGTATGAAGAAGAGAACTGCATTTTAATACCAAATTCTCATATCATCTTGTTTTATATAGAAGAGAACTGCATTTTTTAACAACTCACTGCTAACTCATTTTCTTTTTGTTACATAAGGGAACTGCATTCTCAAGATAACATTCAGATGCTAATATGAACTGCATCTTTATTTCTTTTTTTGTAAATTGGCAAGAGTACCAAAAGGAAGAAGTTCGAAGACGATGCTACGGGGGAATGGCGATTCAACAAGATTGTTCGGCTGTCTATTCCAAATGTATGTAAAGCCATTGATTTGTTGAAGGAGACGCATAAAATTTTGGTTCAGCTAGCAGGTTTCGGCATTGTTTTCAATCTGAAAGTGAAGAAGAACGTGTCTCGTGTGCATATGTGCAAGTTGATGGGAAAGATCAACTCCGAGACGATGAAACTGGACTGTGGGCCAAACAAGGTTCTGGAAATCAATCGTGAGACTATTCATCACATTTTCTAGTTCCCTATGGGTACTCGCACCGCTCCCAGGTCTGCCGAAAGCGGCCATGATGATTCTCTGGCTACTCTGAAGGACGAGCTTGGTTTTAACCGCTCTCGTAGCATAGATGTGAAAGACCTGCTTATACTACTCGGCAACTTGGTTAACGATCCTGCGAAGGTTGATATGTCTGTGAAGGTTTTCTTTCTCATTATTTTTCAGAGTTTGCTTTGCCCCAGCCCTGTAACTCGGTTGTCAAGGGTAGCTGCCATGGTTGAAAACCTGAACTTTGATTCCATGGCTCAGATGGACTTTTTCCAGCTAGTTGTTGATGAGTTGCAGGCTGCAGTGTACAAGTGCAATTCTGAAGGGAGCAAGCAGAACTGTGCTGAGGGCTGCACCATCGTGCCCCTGTTCATGTACCTCGATAGCTTGAATCTTCACAATGTATCTGTTATGCATACACGCACGCCACGTGCTGCAATTCTGTCCCATCATGAGTTGAAGAAGATTCACAACGCTAACATGATTGTAAGGGGAAAGATCCATCTGGATACCTACAAGTTTGGCAAGTTGCCTGTATGTTCACAATTTTCAGTTTCTTTATGTTTTTCCATTATCTCCTTTTTTGTTTTTTGACATGCTAAATGTGAACCTTTTACTCTCTTACATGTGCACTGCTTTCTTTTTTGTGTTATTTTTGTTCAGTGGAAGGCGATTGGGGACATTGTGTACAAGCGGACTGCAGCCGCTGAACTGCATCCCAGATTTTGTGAGCCTCTTTCCAGGGGTTCTCCCATCCGGCGGGTTGATGGTGTTGCTAGGGGTTCTCCTCTTAGGCGGGTTCATGGCGCTGCTAGGGGGTTTGCTGGAGGTTCTCACGGCGAGGCTCATGATGACCGCAATATTTTCGTCCAGGTTGACGAGCTTCTTGACAGGGTGATCAATTTAACTTCTGATCTCCCAACATCTGGCGCTAGGATGATGAATATTGCTAGACTGTTTACTCCTGGCAAAGTACCTTCCGAAGCAGAAACCGATGCCGCTCACAACTTTGATTGTGGGAAGCTTCAATTCCTTAATTTGTCAGTTTCGAATGTTAGGTCGGCATTTGTTCAGTTCAAGCATTCCCAGGATGTCAAGTGCGCTAGGTACGAGCAGGAAGCTGGGCACTTGTGAAGGAAATAGACATGCGGGAAAATGTTGTTAGGGCTTCCTTGTCTGATCGCGCTGCTGTTGATGTATGCTTCTTTATGTCCTATGGGAACTGCTTTTGTATCAATATTTTCTTTGTTTTTAATATTCTTTTATGTCATATGCGCCATTGACATTTGTTTTTGCATGCTTTTTTATTATTGCAGTGCGGAGGAGAGTCTTCTAACGCAAACGCGCGGCCCGATAAGGACCCGCACGACCAACATGCTTTTGATTCAGATATCGCGTCTCATAGGCAGCTGCCCCCCGTTGTTGAAGCTGCTAGAGACAATCCTGTCGACGAAGGCGTCATAGACAAGGTTTGAATTTTTTGTACCTTTTCTAATGTACATTTTCATTTTGTTTTAATGTTTATGTAGTGTCCAAATCAAAGATTCATATGTGGACTAGCAGCGGCAGTGAACTGCAGTTTATTCTTTTACGTAGTGTCTAAAAACAAAGAAGTATAACTGCACAAGAAGTGGTAGTGAACTACAGTTTATTGTTTTGCAGTTTAAAAAACAAAGAATTATACATGCAACAGCAGCGTCAACGAACTGCATTTTCCTGAAAAAGCATGTAACAGAGAAGGAGTAACATTTTTTCAGCAGTGAACTACAAATAATATGTTTATAGGACTGCATTTTGTTTTTTTAGGATCGCGAAACAATTGTTGAAACTCGTGGGAAGGAAGCAGATGGTGGCGCTGACAAGGTTGATGAGGCTTACCTGTCTAGAGAGATGGAAGGAGACGCTGGTCTGGTGAGCACAGAGAACCGCATTCATGTTATTATTTTTTTATATTTGACGCGTGCTGCATTTTGTTTTTTTTTCTTAGTGAAATGCATCAACATCATTTGTTTAATGTTTTGTTTTAATTCATCAGGACCGTGTGTTAAATGATGAAATCCAAGGGGAGCGCACTACAGAGGCTGACAATGTAGAAGCGAGAAAAGGAGGGGATGCCAATGTGGAGGTTGACAAGGCAGATTTCAGAGAAGCAGGTGAGGTCTCTGCCGAGGCTGAAAAGGCAGAAGAAAGAGAAGGAAGGGAGGATTCTGTTGTTGCTGATAATGCAGAAAGGGCTGAAGGAAGGGAGGATGCAGCGGATGATGACAAGGCTGAAGAGAGAGAAGGATATCCTTGCGCTACAGCCGAAACTACAGAAGAGAGCGAAGGAGCTAGAGCTGTAGATGATGCTTCGGGCACAATTGCCGGCATTGATCGTGTTGCTTTGCCATCTATTCTTTTTTCTGGCGATAATGTGCCCGAGATTTTTCATGTTTCCCCTCGCGTTACCAAGCAACCTCAAGGCAATCTGCCTGGGACCAATCTGGATGCTCCAGTTGATACAAGCAAAGCCGTAGCTGAGATGGTTTTGATCGGCTCTGAAGAGGAACAACCAAGTAGTGTGCAGAACATGAGCATTCTGGACGATGAAAACACTGACCTGGATAACTTGACTCTCAGCGAAGATGTCTCCGCGGAGGTGCAGGATGTTGACTCCGAAACCGAAGGTAAGTGAACTGCATTATTTTTTGTTCTAGTCTGGCTAAAACGATGGTTTTTATGCTCTATCATCTGACATTGGGGTTTTTCTATGTTTTTTAGATGAGGAATTACCGGTTGTCACTTCGTCCAGTATTGATCCAGCTCTTCTGAGGAGATACAACGAGTTATTTGACGCTGTTACGAGGGCTAGGAGGGATAAGATGAGGAAGTATGTTCTTTCTTTCCGTCCTTATATCTGGTAGCTTTATTTTTGTTTTTATTTTCGTAAGGTACACGCAGCTTATTACCTTTTTGCTGCGATTTTTCTTATATTCCTGAAGGGATTTAGTTGCATTCAAGGACGAGTTTAAATTCTTTGGTTACTCAGGAACAAGTAGATGTGAACTTCATTGATATAAACAACTTTAATAATAATGCTTATAGGGGCAACTTTGCTAGTAATCCTAGAACGTTTCCATCCACTTACGGGAACAACAACACTAACCCTAGCAACAAGAACCCCACTTCTAAATTAGAAAACATGCTTAGAGACTTTATCACTACCCAAAAAGCCTTCAACAAGAATGTGGAAGAAAAGATAGCTAAATTATATAATCTTTGTTTGAAGGTAGACAACTTAGCCCTTGATATTGAGATTTTAAAAATTAGAACCTCTCCCCTTGAGGAGAGCAAGGCCACTCCTATTAATGCTATCCAATTACAAATTAATGAAAATATTAGGATGATGGCTAAACTTAAAGAAAGGTGGGCTAGAGAAAAAGAGGAAGAGGATAGAATTAAGAGCCTTCCTACACACCACACAGTTGCCACTATCCAAATTGTTGAGGACACCGAAACTATTAGCACCCAATGCACTCCTGGTCCCATTGGACCTATTAATGGTGATGCTAATACCTCAACCGTAGCAGAAGAAACCCCTATGAACATAGAGGGTTTCAAACAAGTGAGCCTAGATGACACTACTACCACCTTTGATAGTAGTGATATTTATTTTGATAGTTGCACCCTCTCAGAAGTTGTTAGCTTACTACACAAAATGTCTAGAGACTCCCACACTAGCACACTCAATCTTGCCTTCATGGAGCATATCAAAAATGCTCTCATCAAAGCTAGGGAAGAGAAGCTTAGGATAGAAGCCTCCATACCTAGGACGCTAAATGATGGTTGGGACCCTATGATCAAAATTAAATTAAATAACTTATCTTACTATGCTTTATGTGACGTTGGAGCTAGTTCCTCCGTTATGCCAAATGAATGTATGATATGTTTGAATTGAAACCTTTTGATTCTTGTTCTTTTGGTGTTCGTCTTGTCGATTCTTCCGTAAAGAAACCTTTGGGGAAGATCGACGATGTTCTTATCATTTTCAATAGAGTGTGAACCTTTATGTCCAATTATTTTGGGACACCCTTTTCTCCGCAACGTTGGTGCTATCATTGACATGAAAGAGGGGAATATAAAATTTCAATTCCCTATCAAAAAGGGGATGGAACACTTCCATATAAAGAAAATCAAGTTACCTTTTGAGTCCGTTTCACAGGCTAGCTATTCTTTTTCTCTTGATAAAACTTGATTCTTCTTTTCCCTTATGTCTAGCTTAAAGGCGTAAAAGAAAGCGCTTGTTGGGAGGCAACCCAAGATGTTTTTACTTCTGTTTTTAGTGGTCTTGATGATTGTTACTACTGTAGCAACATCATTGTATCTTTATTTTCAAGCTTTGTGCCAAGTTATAGCCTCATATGACAAGGGAAGTGAAAGTTGTGACATGCTGTCAAGAAAACAGATTCTGTCTTCGTAACGGGAAAAATTGGATCAAATCACTAGTTCATCTTTTTGAGCTGAATTTTTACACAGCGTGATCTATACAACCACAGAACTTTTGTATGTTTTGAGTTTTTTGATTTGAGTTGCAGAAGCACCCCTAAAAAATCCTTTACTACCTGTTGTTCCGTTTTTCACAGATTCTGCCACGTTTTGTCTCTCCTAACTTTTCCAAACCTTAAGCTTGATTTTTCTTTGCAAAAACCTTTCGGAAATCTTGAGAAATAGTATCTCTTCAAGAATACCTTTATATACAGTGGGGAAAAATTATTTATTAAGTGTACTAACCTCTCTAATCAGCTTATGGTGAGTTATGTATGAAGGGAGTTTTCAAGTGTGCGATGGAAGATGATGAAACAAGATTCGGGAGTGTTAGGCGCTCAAGCTTGGGGATGGCCCCATGCATCCCCAATAGATATTCAAGGATACTCAAGCGTATAAGCTTGGGGATGCACCCGTGAATCCCCTTCTCCACCAACAATCATCAGTTCGTCCTTCGTCTCACTATATTTTTATCCTTCCATGCGTTATGTGCTATGCTTGGAGCGTCTCGCTCTTAGGTTTTATTTTTATTTTTCTTTAGCTTTGCTTGATTTTCATAAAAAGTTAGACCCCGTCTTACTTTGTGTGGGAGAGAAACACGCTCCACTTTCAAAATCTAGAACACATCATAGGATTCTTCATGCCTATCTTTTTGCTGTTGTGTGTTCTTTATCTTTTCGTAGCTACTGCCATGTTTAGTTTTAGTCTTAGTTTGTCTTTACCAAGAGCCTTGGATTTTGTTTAGTTTGTTGCTGGAACTCTATTTGTTTTTCATATTTATTTTGTTAAGAGAGTTCGTTGTTGCACTGAGTAGTGTCTTGTTTTGAGAGTAGGTAATTGAGGTTGCTATTTAATTTTAGTAGTAACTTGCAATATTTTTGAGGTATTGATGTGAGTAATGTTTGAACTATTAGTGTCAAGAGCTCTAGCATATTAGTGACAGGTGTCGTATTTTGGGCAACCCGTGTTTATTTTCAAAACCTACAAAACTAGTTGAGAACTCTAGCTACTAGATGGATCACTAATCTTTGGAGGGATAGAATATTAGAGTACACTCACATACCATGAGTCGAGGATGCGCAAGGATAACCAAACCCCCATACACTCCTCCTCGGGGTACTTGTCTCTTTGTGAACCTCCTTATTAGATTGAGAGTTACCGATAATAAGTGCATGAGTTCTTCGGACTAATGTAAGTATTGAAAGATGGCACTTCCACCTCCTCATATTTGCTAGCCTCTCCCGTGCCGTGCATTGCATCCTTCTCACTCTGAGAGTTGGCGTCCACCTTCGCCGATACATCCAAACCCTTGGCATGATACGCTCTGTCATCATAAACCTCCTTATATCTTTCCTCAAAACAGCCACCATACCTACCTATCAAGGCATTTCCATAGCCTTTCCGAGATATATTTTCATGCAACATCCACCTCTTCATGACTTGATCTTCATGTCATACATGTTCCTTCTACAATGGCAGCGGCATACATTTCATACATCATGATAGCTACATCTTCTTTATGATTTGAGTACCTTGTAAAGTGTGAAAGATCTTATATACCCTCTTGTAAATTAGAGTGTTGCCTTTAAGTGAGCAAAAGATCCGAAAGTGGACAAAATAAAAGATCCCAAAGAGGAAAAATGAGAGTTAAATAGAAAGAGCAATTGAGGCCACCAAAAAAATACAAAAAATAGAAAAAAGAGAAAAAGAAATAAAAAGAGAGAAAGGGGCAACACTACTATCCTTTTGAAAGATCCACACTAGTACTCCCTCTTATCCTTGTACTCAATAGAGATGATCATGCATATAGCTATGTGGGGACCTTCACACTATAGAACTTGGCTTGAATATGCCAAGGATGAGCCTCCTCAAAAGAGCTCTAGGTCTTCATGAGCGAGAAAGTTAGATGCACCCCCACTAGTTCCATTGGAGAGCTTTTCAGCTCATATGTGCATCCGTTGCATGGCAATCCCTAGTCCTCACATCATATCTATCATTTGTCCTTCTCGCCTATGATTGTCCTCATTGATGTGAGCCTTTCTTACCTTTTTGTCTTCCTCCTCCACCATATTATCGCTTTGCCATCCTAAGTGTCAAATTTCGTGCTTATGCTCATCCATTGCATGAGTGCTCAAAATATCGAAAAGGAGTGGATCAAATTGACTTGTACCTGGTTACTGGTCTTGGGACGAGTCAAGATAAGATTCCAAAGAAGACCAAGTGTGGATCTTTAGTAGATTGAGTTCTCAACAAAAATTCTTTTTTCTCGTATTACCTATCCCCCTTCGTGCACGCAAACACCATTTGGACACATTCGAGTCACGGACAGCGAGAGCTCTTGCACCTAATGTTATTTCGTTGCTTGTTTCAATGGTAATATAGACTCTTGCATGTTATGACTTGAATTGAATCACATACCTTGATTGCTTCACTTTTCAAAGTTCTTATATGGTTACTAGCATGTCACCACAGAAATTATGTTTATTATCATTTACCTACTCGAGGACGAGCAGTAATTAAGCTTGGGGATGTTGATACGTCTCAAACGTATCGATAATTTCTGCTCGTTCCATGCATATTTTGTGTGATATTGCTATGATCTAGATACACTTTCATACACTTTTGATCATATTTGGACTAACCTACTAACTCAGTGCACCCCAGTGCGAGTTCCTGTTGTCTGCTATTTTTTTATTTCAGTTTCCCCCGTATAAAAAGTGCTCCAAAAATCCGGGAAAAATCAGATAAAAAATCAGTGTGCCGGAAGCTTCCCGAAGCCCGAAGGAGGGCCAGGGGGCCACCACCAGGTGCCTAGGGGGGGGATGGACCCCTGGTGGGCCCCCTGGCTGTCCCCTTTCGCCTATTTTTTTGACAGGAAAACACACTTTATTGCTCAAATAATAGCCATGTCATTTACAATAAAGTGTGATATAGAATCAATGAAAGAGTTGTCCCAGTATGCCGAGGATTTTTGCTGGAAACACAATTTTCCTAACCCATCCGCCGCTTGGTTTTGGTCCCTTGAGCACTTGGTATACTTGAACTTGTGAAGATCACCTTGCAGAGCCTTGAATTCTCTCACAACCGAAGCCTCCAGTCTCAAGTAATTTTCTCCTTGCATAACTGCCTCAATGGAATTTGCACTATCCGACTCAATCTCCAAGTTATTGCACCCGATGTTCGCTGCGAGGTATAGACCATTCCGGATAGCTATGATTTCCGCTGAATCAGCCGAACTCACATGCGATAATAACCAGGTTGCTGCGCCCAGAACATTTCCCTTGTCATCCCTAGCAATTGCACCCATGGCTCCAACCATGTTATCCTCCATAAACGATGCATCCGTATTGATCTTTACCCTTCTCACACTAGGTCTGTGCCAGCAAGAAACAAGACTTCTCCCTGGCATCTTGGAGTTGCAAGAGCGAATACAATTTGTAGCTATAGCACATATTGATATAGCAGTTTTCTCTGACGGTGTAATCTCGAAACCGTGAACGACTTGCCGTCTTTGCCACAAAATATACCAGCAAGCAACAGCAATCAACTCCGCTTTTGGAAATTCCATAAAAGTTCCTTCGATCCGGGCTAAGCTCCCACATGTAACGAATCCTGATCTATCTTCGGCCATAGCTTTGTTAATATCAGTTGTCAGACCGAGGTGGTGCCAAACTTCCCTGGCTCTTGTACAAGAGAAAATGAAGTGTTCCACATCCTCAAACCCGAGTTTGCATATAGGGCATTGGGGAGAAACCGGGATGTGCCTCGAGGCCAACACTCCAAAGGAGGCCTCACGGGGAAACTCCGAAGACAGAACCCTATTTCGCGAACTCGCCTCTGTTCCGCTGCCGTCGCGCTCCCAAGATCGGGAGCACCGTCAGGACCCTTCCGGCACCCTGCCGGAGGGAGGATCGAACTCCGGGAGCTTCTCCTCCACCATGGACGCTTCCCGGATGTGCCGTGAGTAGTTTCCTTTGGACCATGGGTCCGTGATCATTAGCTATGTGATGTTCTCCTCCCCTCTTTGTTCTTCATGGTTTAGACCTCGTGAGCTTCCCTACATGATCAAGGCACATATGTAATCTTTATGCTTTTGCTATGCTGAGTTTGATGGGATCTGATGGATTATGAGATTATGTTCAGATCGTGATAGAGTAATATATTTGGTTTTTATCCCTTGTATTTTTGTTCCTAAGTAATTCTTGCATGTTCTGCGTTGCTGTTTATTGCTTTGGCCAAGTGGTAGGTAGTGACTCGATTGTGGGTACATGCCCCCTGATGACACGCTTGAGTGAGAGGAACATGAGTCTAGGGGATGTGCTGTGGCCACAAGGGGGAAAACAACGGTGCTTGTAACCGCGGTTGCAAGGATAGTTTACTTTACGCAAAGTTCTTTTTAATGCAGTTGTCTGTTGCTTTGGGTTTACACTTTGGGTGGGGCTCGCAACTTAATACCAGCGAGATGTTCTGGATAGATATCTCAAGGTGGATGATTAGTAGTAGATGCAGATTAATTTCGGTCTACTTATTTTGGCGTACTGCCCATGCTTATGAGCCTCTTCCTTTCTTTTGTAGCATAGTTAGCATTGCGGTGCGTTTATAATCCTGTCAATTGCCCATCTGTAATTTGTTTACCTCAAATAACAGTTTTATCGTCTTTTGGGAGAGAGACATCACTAGTGAACATCACAGGACCCCAGTCCACATTCTCATCACTGTTTACAAGCCTATTTACTTTTCAGTATTTACTTTCAGTTGCTTTCATTATCATTATCTTGTGTTTGATCCTTTGTAAACAACAAGAACGGAGAGATTGACAACCTCGCTGAACTTTGTTGGGAGCAAAGTTAATTGTGTTGTGTGCAGGTCCGCATCAGGTGCGCCGATGACACCTACTTATCATCGCTGGAGTCCTACGGGAGACAAACCCTATCATCTACATAGGGGAAATTTGCTTCTATCCTACATCTCACCTTCCACTTGGGGTGACCAACAAAGGGCGAGAAGCCATTACCACTTCCACGCCATCAGTTGGGCGTAGGTGGCATCGTCTTTTTTGCACGCCAGGGGATCTGGCAATTGCCATATACTGTGATTATGCCGTGTGGACCCGGGATTTTTAGCTTGAGGTAGACGTAGCACGGCCGTGCCATAAATCTGGCATAAGCTGGTCTTCCCAGGATGCCGTGGTAGGGGCTTCGCAGTTTGACGACTTCGAAGGTTAAGATCTCGGAGCGGAAGTTGATGCTGTCTCCGAAGGCTACCTCTAGGGTGATCCAGCCGATGGGTTGGGCCGACTTTCCTGGGCCAACACCATGTAATATAGTCGTGGAGGGCTGTAATTGTTCATTTGGTAAGCCCATGCGGTGAAAAGCGTCATGGTGGAGGATGTTGATGTTGTTTCCACCGTCCATGAGGACCTTGTCCAGGGTGTGTCCATATACTTGGGGTGAGACCACCAACGCAAACGTTCGGGGATGGTCGACTCTAGGGGATGGACCGCCCGGCTCCAGGCGACGGCTTGTTCTGACCAATTGAGCCACCGCGGCAATGACGGTTCCGCGGCGGCTGAGAGGAAGGTTTCCTGCTGCCGGCTTTTTCCCTCCCCACCACAGTTATTCGTTGCGAAAACGTGGTAAAGTCCGTTGTTGTTGAGCTATTTCGGATGGTCCTAGAAGCCGGCGAGGCCTGGTTGCAACTGGTGGCCGTCAATTGGTGCTTGACGCTGGCCTCCGCTACATGCTCCATGATGGATGATACGTCCCACACATATCTATAAATCCTTCTTGCTCCATGAATATTTTTGGTGATATTGCTATATTTTTGATGCACTTTCATAAAATTTTGATCATATTTGGACTAACCTATTAACTTAGTGCACCACAGTGCCAGTTTCTGTTTTCTGCTATTTTTGTATTTCAGGTTTTCCCATTACTTAAAGTGCCAGAAAAATTCTGGGATAAATATATAAAAAATAAGCGACCCGGAAGCTTCTAGACGCCCGAAGGGGGGCCAGGGGGCCCCACCAGGTGCCCAGGAGACCAGGGGGCGCGGCTTAGGGTGGGGCCGCGCGGGGAGGCCGCCTGGACTCCCTAGTGGCGCCCTGGCTGACCCCTTCGTCTCTATACCCCTCTCGTCCCGAAACCGCCAAAGATAGAACCCTTTTTCGCGATCTCGCCTGTGTTCGCCCGCCGCCGCGCATCCAAGATTGGGAGCACCAGAAGACCTCTTCCCGGCACCTTGCCTAAGGGAGGATTGACCTCCGATAGCTTCTCCACCACCATGGACGCTTCCCAGATGAGCCGTGAGTAGTCCACCTTGGACCATGAGTCCATGACCAGTAGCTATGTGATGTCCTCTCCCCCTCTTTGTTCTTCATTGATTAGACCTTGTGAGCTTCCCTACATGATCAAGGCACATATGTAATTCTTTCTACTGTTGCTATGTTGAGTTTGCTGAGATTTGATGGATTATAAGACTATGTTCCGATTGTGATGAGTAATATATTTGGTTCTTATACTTTTATATTTATGTTCTTGATTAATTCTTGCATCTTCTCCGTTTCTTTTTATTACTTTGGCCAAGTGATTGGTAGTAACTCCAAGAGGGAGCGTGGTGCATGATTGTGGGAATCATGCCCCCTGATGGCTAGCTTGAGTGACAGAAAAAATGAGTCTAGGGGATGTGCTGTTGCTACAAGGGGGAAAACAACGGCGCTTGTAACCGCGGTTGCAAGGATTGTTTACTTGACGGAAAGTTATTTTAATGAAGTTGTCTGTTGCTTTGGGTTTACACTTTGGGTGGGGTTCGCAACTTAATACCAGCGAGATGTTCTGGATAGATATCTCAAGGTGGATGATCAGTGAGCAGATGCAAATGGATTTCGGTCTACTTGTCTTGGCGTACTGCCCATGCTTTTGAGCCTCTTCCTTTCTTTTGTAGCATAGTTAGCATTGTGGTGCGTTTTTAATCCTTTCAATTGCCCAGCTGTATTGTTCTCCTTGCATAGCTGTTTATCGTCTTTTGGGAGAGAGGCATCACTAGTGAACTTCATGGGACCCCGGTCCATATTTCCACCACTGTTTACACCCTCAATTTACTTCCTGCTTTTACCTTTTCGTTGCATTTATCACTACTATCTACCCTTGCATTTGACCCTTTGTAAACAACAAGGCCGGAGAGATTGACAACCTCTCTGTACTCGTTGGGCGCAAAGTCATCTGTTGCTGTGTGAAGGTCCGCGTCAACTCTTACGCTATCAAGTTTCTAGCGCTGTTGTCACCTACTTGTCGTCGTTGGAGTCCTACTGGTTCGATAACCTCGGTATCTTCACTGAGAGAAATTTGCATCTACGATATATCACACCTTCCACTTGGGGTAACCAACGAAGGGCGAGAGCTATTATATCCTCTCTATCATCAAGCAAATTTCTGGCCCCGTTGCCGGGGACTCCACTCTTCAAGATAGGGGAGTTACACACTATCTTTTTCCTTTGCTTTTTAGTCTTGTTAGTTTACCTTTCAGTTTTTATCTTTGTGTCCTTTATCAAAAATCACAATAAAATTAGTTAGCTTTCTAGTAGTTGTCATTATATCTGGTCCTTTTACCTTTGGTGAAGCAGAAGTGCTCACCTCTAAACAAAGGGGTGGTGAAACTCTGAAAGATGCTTGGTATAGAATTAATGATTCTCAAAAAGGAGCCACCAAGAAGGACTCCACTACTATCCTTCTTCGAAACTTTTATGTTGGAATTACTTGTTGGAATAGGTTTATTCTAGATACTTGTAACAGCCCAGATTTCACAAAAATTAATTTTTTTTCTTTCCGGTGTGATTTGTTTGATTGTCTGATTTGTTTGCGGTGTTTGCATCCCCGATTTATCGATCGGCGATTATTTTTCCCCCTCTTATCTCGTACCGGACGGAGACCGACCCTTGCCACCCTGACACTCGACCTTTGCGACACCGGGTTTCTCCCGATCACCGTCACAAAACCCGCACGAGACCAGCCACAGCCAACAGAATGAAAAACCCCGTTTAATAATTAAACGGGTTATTTTTATAGCGCGCCGGAAATTGTTCTCAGAACGGTTCCAACGCGAGGTCAACGCCGCCGGCTCGACGCGCTGATCGCGCAGTTCGAAGTTTTACCCGAATCGGAGGTCCTGCGCACCCCCGGCGGTCAGAAACGTAAACACCGCGCGCGCGAGAGAAAAACTGGGGATGTTTTTGCAAACTGCCAGCCACCTGGGCTATATAAATACCACCACACTCCCACCCCTTTCTAGGGTTTCCTTAGCCACAAAATTGCAGCCACACCCCCAGGTCTGCCCCAATTTTTGAATTTAGTCTTTTTTTGCCCAAAATCCAGCCAGATCCATCCTGGACCGTCAGATCTCGCGATCCGACGGCCCAGGGAGCTCCCCACCAACCTCCTCCTCTCTCTCTCCAACCGCAGCTCCCCGTGGCGCCGCCGCTTGAATCGTGGAGTCGTCGGGCCCGAGGCCGCCGCCGGCAGGCCGCAGCAACACCGACCACCTCCTTCTCTCCCCGCGTCCCTCCTCTCTTTCTTCTCCTCTCCCCGTGATCTTTCTCTCCCTCGCAGATCCTTGCGCCGCCGCGCCATGGATGCTCGGGGCCGAGCTGTCCATGGGCCCCGACCTCGCCGCCGACCGGACTCCGGCCGGATCCGGGCCACCCTTCGAGTCGCCGCGCCGGTCCTCTACCCTTCCGCCTCCAAGCCGCGCCCCTGCCGGGTCCTTGCCTCGTCACTGGCCGGAACGCCACGCCGGCGCCACCGTCGGTCTCGATCCAGGCGGGATCGAGCCGGCCTGCCTCCAACCGCTGCCGTTGACCGCTGGCTGGGCTGGATCCAGCGCCGCGGCCCAGCGCGGCCCAGTCCAGCTCCAAGGCCAGCCCAGACAGATCCGGCCAGCGCAGCCTCTTGGGCCGGCCCGATGGGTGAGGCCCATATGTGTTTTTTTTTCCTGATAACCCTGTAATTTTGCTAAGTCCTGTGTTTTTTGTGCTGCTGTTACGTTTTTGCAACGTTAATTCCCGTTGACTCGTAGGTCGGAACAAAGTGAATCTTTTTTTGTATTGTTTTGCTCTCTGTGCTCTTTAATCCATATTTTGTGAGCATCTTGATCCGAGGTCATATTGCTTGTGTAATTGTGTGTTGAACAGGGCACCAGATCGTTAAAGTGCTAACTGATGTGAATCTGTCTGGAACTGTTATTTTATTGCAACTTCGGGCGACGGTTGCGTCGCAACCGTTCGTCGGAAGTGATTGATTCCTTTTGCATTCTGTTAAGCATTGTTTATACTTCAGTTCCATGCATTCACATGCCATATTTGCTTGATGCGTGATGATTGTATCTTGCTCCAAAGTAGCTACCCTGCTGTTAGTGTGCTGCTGTTTATATTTTGTTGCAACTTCGGTCGACGAGTGTGTAGTGACCGTTTATCGGAATTGAGTGATTCCAATTGCATATTGTTAAGCATCATGTCTACTTCTATTTTATGTATTGCTATGTCATGTTGCTGTACTTTTGCATATAGTTATACCCCTGTTTATACAGCATAAAAATAATAGTTTCTGCCATGTTGTTTTCTTAATATCTTTTGATCCGTGATGCCTATTTGCATGATTCTTTTTGCCATGCCTTCCCTGCCATGTCTACTTTAATTGCATATCATTTGTGAGCATGTTTGCATTCATTATCCTGTTTATGCAATGCTCTAAAGTGTGTGTCCTGATGTTGGCAGATTGTGCCCGTAACTTGTTTTGCTTCTATCTTTTTATCCGTAACTCCGTTTGGGGTGTTCTTTATATGTAAATTGATTAGTTTTTCGTGTACTTTATGTTTATGCTGTTGTTGGATGCTTTTAACCAACCTAAAATATGGTTTAGGGCAGAACAGTACCAAATCCTTTAATCATCGTGAGGCACTTAGTGTTATGCCATGTTTAGGGTGTTGCCTCGCTTAACTTGACTAGTATAGGTAGTTTACTTTGTGCTTAACCTTTTCCATGATTGTGTGACATTCCATGCTTGGGTGCCTTGCCATGTTAACAACCGTTGGTTGATCACTTGTAGCTAAACAAATTGAACCTCTCGAAATGTGCGGTATCGTCGTGTGTGACGAGTACTCCACTTAAACTATTAGTAACCGCTCTCGACGGTAGGTGCGATATCTCGTGTTTCCTTCTTGTTAATGTTTGCTCATGTTTGCTTCGTAGTAATAGATGCTTGCTCGTTGACTGCTTTCCAGTGTTTACCGTCTTGTGTGCTTCCGCGGGTACCTCTCGGAGACGATGCGAGCGTGCGATCGACTACACCTTCGGAACCCGACTTATCAACAGCCAAGGACTATACATTACTTATGATCCATTATATTTCAACCAGAGGTTTTAATGCTAGTCTAGGTGAGGTTTGATGTTTGATCCTACCACATGTTTACAGCCTCTTTCAAACCGATACAGCCACGCCCCCTCCCAGCAAACCTTGTACTGCTATGTTACTATTGCTCGTTGCTCAGCCACTGCTTAGTATGCATTCTTAGGATGCTACGATGTTATCCTGTTAATCCTTGGTTTGGGATATCACATTATTATTATTGTTATTGATGACATGATTATTATAATGTTGACTATATTCGACGAAGGATGGAAGGTCTAGGCTATCCCGCCCCGACGCTTTGTTCCATTCGAGTCACCTAGGATCCGAGTTCCGGGTATTGGTTTTAAGACTGAGCGTGCCTAACCGCGTGTGGGATACTATGGGGTCCCCTCTTCTTAACTACCTAGCCTGAAACATTTCTAGTTGTGGACCAAGCTGATTTACCATTTGAAACCCGCATGCATAACTGGTCTACAGCCAATGGATTTAAAACAACTCAGGCCAGCAGAGACAGAGTTCCTTTGTTGGTCCACACTGGTGAGCTAGGGAAGTCCCCTGTTATATAGGTGAGGACCCCGAACCTTAGCCATACGGAAGAGTACGATCCGAGAGCGTGGCCGACTTTTGGATTGGGTGTCGACTCCCAGGGGGCCACCCAGATTTGTTCGTTGTTAGTTAGAGGGACCTGTCGTTTCGGATCTCTTGGAACTAAATCATAAAATGGTTGCCTGTGATGGGTATCAACTGAGAGAGATGGGCGTGCGTGCGGAGTCTTGTAATTGGCAGTTGGTACACCCCTGCAGGGTTAAATCTTTTTGAGAAGCCGTGTCCACGGTTATGGATGACTTGAGACCTACTCCTTGTTCATAGACAACAACAACTGAGATAATCTTAATATAACTTGATCAACGTGTGTGTGCCTTGACTGCTTCTTCTTCGTTGGGATGCGAAGAGGAGGACAAGGATAGGATAGGTGTTATGTTCGCAAAGTAGGTGGATAGCAGACTTGTTGGAGGCGATTCCTCATCGAATGCTTGGCTTCTTATCTTACTCTCTAGATCGTTAGCCACTTCATAAATGCTAGTGCGGCAGCAACCTCACCACTTACCCCATCTTTACCGTAAACTACTAGTTGTCCTAGAATGATGAGTGATGAAGTCCTTGCTGGGTCAGATGACCACTAAAGTTGGATGCTGAGTACTTCTGTACTCATGATACTACCCCCAAACTCTTTTCAGGGTTCTTGATCGACAACAGGTATGGTGATCGACGTTTCACGTGGAGACTCGACGACGACTAGTTAGGCGGATCCCGGCGGAGGGCTTGGACCCGTGTGGTTATGGGGATCGATGATTTTCTTTTGCCACTAGGCATTTGATTGTAGTCTGTACTCAGACATGTGTCTTCCGCTGATGTATTGTTTTTAAGGCAGTTCTATGCCGATTGTATGAGATGTTGTATCCTTGTATCTGTAATGTTGTGATATCATGTTGGAAATCCGGGGCATATCACTTCGTCATATGTCGCGGTGGGACCGATATGTGCTTCGTCCCCGGATCTGGATGGAAACATCTAGATCTGGAACAGTACCGCATATCGGGCCTTACAATACTTCTATCAATGGGAATTTCCTAGAAGTCCCAGTTTGGGAAGCTCTTAATGTTATGGAAAATCTTGTTGGAAATCTCCCTATTGTCAGCATTCAAGAGGACATTACTCTAGCTCACATTATGAAAAAAATTGAAAAGTTAGAGCTAAAATACCAAGCATTGGTAAGATAAATGAGTTAGATCGTAGGATCCAAGGGAATTTGAATAGACTTGATAGCTCCATGCATAAAATTATCAAAACTTTGCAGACCATCAAATCCCATGATTTGGATCCTTCTAGGATAGATAAGATTGAGAAAATCATTGAAACTTTAGGAACTACTTTCTACTCAATCAAAACCAAAAAAGTAGAAACTCCGAAAAAGAATGAACCTAAGTTCGTTTACGTCCCTAAGGTTCCCCGACCCAAAAACAATCCACTTATTGCCAAGGGAGTTGAAATTGTGAACACTTTGGAAGAAATACCTTTCTAGAATAAAATTAGCAATGAAACTCCAATTGATCTTCCACCTTTTGCTCTTATCCCTAGAAGTATCTTCATTAAAACTTTATTTGAAAGATTTCTTAGGACTAGTTGTACAATTGAAGAGATTTTTGATGATCTTGATGATGGTTCAATTGATGCAACTTGATCTTATTTGCGTTGTGCCTAGCTCAAAGGTGTAAAAGAAAGCACTTGTTGGGAGGCAACCCAAGATGTTTTTCCTTATGTTTTTAGTGGTCTTGATGATTTTTACTACTGTAGCAACATCATTGTATCTTTATTTTCAATCTTTGTGCCAAGTTTAGCCTCTCATTGCAACAAAGTTCAAAAGTTGTGACGTGCTGTCCAGAAAACAGATTCTGTCGCTTGACAGATAAATTTGGATAAAATCACCAGATCATATTTTTGATCTTATTTTTTTTGAAAGCGTGCTCTATACAATTAGCTTTCATGGATCTGTTCTGAGTTTTCTGATTTGAGTTGCAAAAGTAGCCCAAAAAATTATTTACTACCTGCTGGTCTGTTTTTCACAGATTCTGCCCTGTTTTTCCATTTCCCAGTTTTGCAAGTCTTGCGCTAGTTTTTTCTTTGCAATTTTTTTTGGAGAATCTTGAGAAACAGTAGCTCTTCAAGAATATATTTATTTACAGTAGAGACAAATTGTTTTATTATGGGTACTAACCTCTCTAATCAGCTTATGATGAGTTATGTATGAAGGGATTTTTCAAGTGTGCGAAGGAAGATGATGAAAGAAGATCCGGGAGTGTCAAACGCTCAGCTTGGGGATGCCCCATGCACCCCAAGAAAACTCCAAGGAGACTCAAGCATCTAGGCTTGGGGATGCCCCCGTGCATCCCCTTCTCCATCAACAATTATCAGTTCGTCCTTCGTTCCATTGTATTTTTATCACTTCATGCGTTATGTGCTATGCTTGGAGCGTCTTGCTCTTTACTTTTTAGTTTTCTGTAGCTTTTTTTGCTGTTCATAACAAGTTAGAACCCATCTTTCTTTGTGTGGGAGAGAAACACGCTCCACTTAAACTAGAACACATCATAGGATTTTGATGCTTATCTATCTTTTTATGTGTGTTCTTTATCTTTTCTTAGCTGTTGTCATGCTTAGCTCTTAGTTTTCATGTTTATTTATTTTTAAGAGCTTTTATTTAGTTTGTTTCTGGAACTCTCTTGAGTCTTCATGTTTATCTTGTTTAGAGAGTTGGCCTGTTGCAGTGAGTTGTGTGTCTTTACTTGAAGTAGGTACTTGAGGTTGCTATTCAATTGTAGTAGTAACTTGCAATAATTTTGAGGTATTGTTTTGAGTAATATTTGAACTTTTGGTGTAAAGAGCTTTAGCCTATTAGTGATAGATGTCGTATTTTGGGAAATCCGTGTTTATTTTCGAAAAACTAAAAAAACTAGTTGAGAACTCTAGCTACTAGATGGATCACTAATCTTTGGAGGGATAGGATATTAGAGTACACTCACGTACCATGAGTCGAGGATGCGCAAGGATAACCAAACCCCCATACACTCCTCCTCGGGGTACTTGTTTCTTTGTGAAACTCCTGATTAGATTGAGAGTTAACGATAATAAGTGCTTGATTTTTTCAGACTAATGTAAGTATTCGAAAGTTGACACTTTCACCTCCTCATATTTTGCTAGCCTCTTCAGTACAGCGCGTTGCGTTTTCTCACCTCGCGGGTTGGCGCATACCTCGCCGGTGCATCCAAACCCTTGGCATCATACACTCTGTCATCATAAACCTCCTTAAATATTTCCTCAAAACAGCCACCATACCTACCTATCAAGGCATTTCCATAGCCTTTCCGAGATATATTGCAATGCAACATCCACCTTCTCATGACTTGATCTACATGTCATACATGCTTTTGCTTGATCAATGAGCCGCATGCTAGTTGGGCCTTGCCCTAATAATTGCTACATGACGCGCTAGTATCATTGCATATCCTGCTACATTGGCAGAGGTATACATTTGCATACATCATGATAACTTAATCTTCTTTATGCTGAGTACTTTCGTAAAGTGTGAAATATCTTCTATACTTCTTGTAAAATATAGTGTTTCCCCTAAAGTGAGGAAAAGATCCCAAAGAGGAGAAATCAAAAGATGCCAAAGAGGACAAATTAGAGTTAAATAGAAAGAGCCATTGAGGCCACAAAAAAATAAAAAAAATAGAAAAAAGAGAAAAAGAAAATAAAAAGAGAGAAGGGGCACACTACTATTCCTTTTGAGAGATCCACACTCGTACCCCCTCTTGTATCTTGTACTCCATAGAGATGATCATACATGTATATAGTTATGTGGGGACCTTTACACTATAGAACTTGGCTTTTATATTCAAATGATGAGCCTCCTCAAATGAGCTCTAGGTCTTCTTGAGAAAGCAAGTTGGATGCACCCCCACTAGTTCCATTGGAGAGCTTTCCATAGTTCACATGTGCATCCGTTGCATGGTAATCCCTACTCCTCACATCATATCTATCATTTGGCTTTCTCTCACCTATGATTGTCCTTATTGATGTTATCCCTTCACACCTTTTTGTCTTTCTCTTCCACCATCTCTCTCTCTCTCTTTGCCTTCCTAAGTTTCAACTTTCTTCCTTACGCTCATCCATTGCATGGGTTCTCAAAATATCGAAAGGGAGTGGATCAGTTTGACTTGTAATTGGCTAGTGGTCTGGGGACGAGTCAAGATAAGATTCCAAAGAAGACTAAGTGTGAAACTTTAGTAGATTGAGTTCTCAACCAAAAAAAAATATGTTTTTAATCTCTCGTATTCCCATCTCCCACTTGCATGCAAACACCATTTGGAGACATTCGAGTGACGGACAGCGAGAGCTCTTGCACCTTTATGTTCTTATGTTGCTTATTTCAATGCTAATATAGACTCTTGCTTGTTATGACTTGAATTGAATTACATGCCTTGCTAGCTTTACTTGAAAGTTCTTTTATGGTTGGTAGCATGTCAGCAACAAAATTATGCTTGTTATCATTTACCTACTCGAGGACGAGCAGGAATTAAGCTTGGGGATGTTGATACGTCCCAAACGTATCTATAATTTCTGCTTGTTCCATGCATGTTTTGGGTGATATTGCTATACTTTTGATGCACTTTCATACACTTTTGATCATATTTGGACTAACCTATTAACTCAGTGCACCACAGTGCCAGTTTCTGTTTTCTGCTGTTTTTGTATTTCAGGTTTTCGCATTACTTAAAGTGCCAGAATTTTTTTGGAAAATATATATAAAAAATCAGCGATCCGAAAGCTTCCAGACGCCCGAAGGGGGGGGCCAGGGGGCCCCACCAGGGGCGCAACCTAGGGTGGGGCCGTGCCGGGAGGCCGCCTGGACTCCCTGATGGCCCCCCTGGCTGCCCCCTTCGCCTATATATCCCTCTTGTCCCGAAACCCCCCGAAGACAGAACCCTTTTTCGCGATCTCGCCTCTATTCCGCCGCCGCGGTGCTTCCACGAGTGGGAGCACCAGAAGACCTCTTCCCGGCACCTGCCGGAGGGAGGATTGACCTCTGGGATCTTGTCCACCACCATGGACGCTTCCCAGATGAGCCGTGAATAGTCCACCTTGGACCATGGGTCCATGATCAGTAGCGATGTGATGTCCTCTCCCCCTATTTGTTCTTCATTAATTGTTTAGACCTTGTGAGCTGTCCTACAAGATCAAGGCACATATGTAATTCTTTCTGTTGTTGCTATGTTGAGTTTGATGGGATCTGATAGATTATGACACTATGTTCAGATTGTGATGAGTAATATATTTGGTTCTTCTACTTTTATATTTATGTTCTTGAGTAATTCTTGCATGTTTTCCGTTGCTTTTTATTACTTTGGCCAAGTGATTGATAGTAACTCCAAGAAGGAGCGTTATGCATGATTGTGGGTTCATGCCCCCTGATGACTAGCTTGAGTGATAGAAACATGAGTCTAGGGGATGTGTTGTTGCCACAAGGGGGAAAACAACGATGCTTGTAACCACGGTTGCAAGGATTGTTTACTTTATGCAAAGTTCTTTTAATGCAGTTGTCTGTTGCTTTGGGTTTGCACTTTGGGTGGGGCTCGCAACTTAATACCAGCGAGATGTTCTAGATAGATATCTCAAGGTGGATGATTAGTGAGTAGATGCATATTGATTTAGGTCTACTTGTCTTGGCGTACTTCCCATGCTTTTGAGCCTCTTCCTTTCTTTTCTAGCATAGTTAGCATTGCGGTGCGTTTTTAATCCTGTCAATTCCCCAGCTGTAATTTGTTCACCTTGCATAGCTATTTATCATCTTTTGGGAGAGAGACATCACTAGTTAACTTCATGGGATCCCGGTCCATATTTCCACCACTGTTTACACCCTCAATTTACTTCCTTCTTTTACCTTTTAGTTGCATTTATCACTACTATCTACCCTTGCGTTGACCCTTTGTAAACAACAAGGCCGGAGAGATTGACAACCTCTCTGTACTCGTTGGGAGCAAAGTTATCTGTTGCTGTGTGCAGGTCCGCGTCAACTCTTGCGCTATCAAGTTTCTAGCGCTGTTGTCACCTACTTGAATTTGTCGGAGTCCTAACGGTTCGATAACCTCGGTATCTTCACTGAGGGAAAGTTTCCACTACACTATATCACACCTTCCACTTGGGGTAAAGAAAGAAGGAAGAGAGCTTTTATCTCCTCGCTATCATCAATGGACAGCTCCATGATTTCCCTAATTTTGGAATCCTCCGCTTTGGAAGCCGGTGCTTGGGTTAGATGCCGCCGGGCTACCATTGCTGAACTTGGGAAGGCCGCTACCTGGTGGGCCCTGGTGGTCACCGTCGTTCCTTCGGAGATGTTCTTGTTTGAAGCCTTCCATGTAGAAATAGTCTTCCAAGGCGTGACTGGCTGCTCGGTTTGGTCTGCTATGCTTTGGGCATGGCCCCTTCATGGCTTGTTCATAGTTCATGGGTCAGCCGAATTGAGGTGGCCTCTTAAAGTCTCCCCCGGGTTTCGGGTTTTGGAAACCCGAATTCTTGTTTGCCAAAAAGTCGGAGCTTCCTTGCCCTGTTTTGCGTTTGTGGGTGCTTCGGCCACTGCTGGAACCTTGGCCTTGGTTACCCTTAGCTCCATTCTTTTGTGTTTTGGAGGATTTGTCTTCGTCGGAGTCGCCGTCTTTGGTTTTGTTGGACTCGGTGTATTTGGTTATGGCGTCCATGAGTTCGCTCATGTCTTTGACCTTTCGCTTTATCTGGCGAGTTTATGAGTTAAGTGTTCAAAGCGACAGTTCTTTTCGAGGACTAGGACGACAGTTTGAGTTGTGATATTGTCTGATGAGTGTATGATTTCATCGACTCGCCGCGCCCAATGGTGGGCTGATTCCCGTTCTCTTTGTACGCAATGCTCCAAATCCACGATGGTAGATGGGCGATTGCATGTTCATTGGAAGTTTTTGATGAATTTTTTCTTCAGCTCAACCCAGGTATGAATCGAGCTGTCCAGGAGGTTTTGGAGCCAGGTGCGAGCCGATGCATCAAGCATCATTGTAAGGTATCGGGCACATACTTCATCGGGTACGTGAAGCATATGCATGGCTAACTCGTAGCTATCGATCCAAGCGACCGGGCCTTTGTTGGGTGTGTAGTTGGGCACCTTTCTGGGGCCTTTGAAATCTTTGGGGAGTCGTACATCGCGAATAGCGGGTGCTAAGCACCGGGTCCCAATTGTTCGTCTGTTGAACTCCGGCTGCGGGTTCGTAACCGCGGCTTGGGCAGTAGCCCGTTCGGTGCCGTGTTGGGGTTCGGCCCCCACGCCTCGGCGGGGGTTCGGGTCTTGTTGTGGCTGCCTTCCTTGGTTGCGGTGACTGCTAGACTGGACGGATGCCGAGGAGTCGACCTTTTGTCCTGCACTGTGACTCAACCTTTGAGTCCCGTGGAGGCACGAGTAGCCCTAGGAGTATTGGGCATGTTGGGTTATAGCTGTTTTGAGTAGGTCTACCGCTTGTCGTGCCACCTGATCTTCGTGAGAATTTCCTATGATGGGTAAGTTTGCCAGGTATTGAGTGGCCACCATGACGTTTGCCATTGGGTTATTGTAGTGCTCCGGAGGTGTTCTGAAATGGAAAGGATTTTATGGTACCCGGACGTTGGGCTGAGGGTCAATGACTTGTACTCGTGGCATCGTGTTTGGGACCGGGGCTCCTTCGGGTCCACCTGTCGGATGGGTCGGCTGGCCAGGGCTGCTGAAAAGTGCCCAGGGCGTTATGCCGGGTCGTAGTCGACTTGCGTGCCTCTCTAGGTGTACCATTGATGGGTTCAGTACCTGCAGACTGATACGGGTTGCTTCGTCCCGTAGCCGGGTTGCCTCGGACTCGATGCGTTGTCGTGCGGATATCAGAGTCTGGGTTTCCCTCTCGATTTCCTTTTGCAACCGGGCGATCTCCTCTCGGTGCTTCACTATTCCTTCGTTTTGGGCGGCCTGCTTTTCGGGCGTGATCTCGGTGGTTAGGAGCGTGTTCATCGCATTGAGTGTCGCTGTATATGTTTCCAAACAGTAAGGAACCCGACCTCTGCTCCCCAATTAACCGATGTTCAAAATATGTCTTGATTGGTGTTGGTTTCATTACCTGTCTTTGCTCGGGCCGCCTCGCCCTCGGCCCCGGGTCCATTGTTTAGCTGCTCCCCATTCAGGGAGCCGACGATGTATACGGTCGTGTGTCGGGGTGAGACGGGAGGAACGTAGTATTCACCTTCGCTTAGATCTCCGCCAAGCCTATCCTCTCCGAGTGGGTGGATCGATCCAAGTTTGTATGGTTGTCATCGTTCGGATGTGACTCGACTTCGGAAGGTTCCGGATCGTCTCCTCCGTTGAGGGTTTCAACTGAGGCGTCCGTCTCCTCCATGGCGGTGCCGACGAACCCAACGAAGACGCGAGTGGATTGGCTAGCGTGCTCGGTCGGTATGTGTGGGTCTGGCTCCGGCTTCGACCCATCAGTCCGGCCGATGAAGAGGTGGATAGATTAGATGGGGAACCGATAGCTTGACTCGACAGAGTCGGCTTCGGGGCCCCAGGCTGCGGTGTCGATTTAGAGCTCGCCGCGTCGACTTCGAGTCATCCGACCAATGACTATTCCGTCCATGAAGCGTCGAGATCCCTCCTGGAGCTCAACACCCTTGCGCGTAGGCCCCACGATGGGCGCCAACTGTCGTGGGAAAAATCATGCCAGCTATCCTCATAGATAACTAGATTATGGGACTTAGCTACGAGTGCGTGAGGAGGGAGAGTCAAGCCGTAGATCGGAACACAAGGATCACATGGATTTACCCAGGTTCGGCCCCTCGATGAGGTAAAGACCTACTCCTACTTTTCTCTTATTATATGTGGGAGATCTCGAATAAAAGGGCGCTAGGTTTTGCCGGTGCCTCGAGAACTATGCTAGATTGATTCGCCTCTAGGAAGTCCCAGGGCCTCGGCTTATATACACGCCGAGTCCAAGGGATTTACAAGGAAACCTACTATCAATAAGGTGGAGTCCTATTCTATCTCTTTTATGACTTGTCTTGTTCTTTAATGTAACCTGGACTCCTTCCTTCTTGCATCAATCTTCGTCTTGTAGGTCGGTTGGCTCGTAGGCCGATCTTTTCTTCTAGGCCTTCCTCTCGGTGAGCTGGCCCATAGGCCCGAATCTCTCTTCATCTTGGGCATGGAGGCCTTCTCGCTAATTCTTCCGGGTCTATGAATCATCCCCCCGACACCTACGAAGCCTGGGCAAGTGGCTATCGTGGACCCAACCGATGAAGCTGCAGTCGAATATACAGATGCAGAACAAGAACAACCGCCACCCGAAGAGCCAGCTTGGACAAAGACTTTCATCAAATATCTGATACACAACCGCCTAACACAAGACATAATAGAAGCCCGACGTATCAGTCGACGATTGATGGCTTCTTACCCCTCGTTGGTTACCCCAAGTCAAAGGTTAAGAAGTAGATAGCAGAAAATTTCCCTCCGTGAAGATACCAAGGTTATCAATCCAGTAGGACTCCTAGTTCTGCAAGTAGGTGGAAACATCGCTAGAAATTACTTCTAGCTAGGTAGTTGTCGTGGACCTGCACACAACAAAAAATAACTTTGCGCCCAACGAGTTCAGAGAGGTTGTCAATCTCTCTGGTCTTGTAGTTCACAAAGGATCAAACACTAGCGGGAAATAGTAGTGGTGATTGCAACTAAAAGGAAATAAAAGCAGTAAATGATTGAGGTGTAGACAATGGTGAAAATATGGACCGGGGTCCCATGATGTTCACTAGTGATATTTCTCTCCAAAAAGACGATAAAGCAACTACGCTGGGTGAACAAATTATAGATGGGAAATTAACAGAATTATAAACGCACAACAATGCAAATTATACTACAAGAAAGTTAGCGGCTCAATCGTATGGGAAGTACGCCAAGACAAGTAGACCGTTCATTCATCAGCATCTACTCACTAATCATCCACCTTGAGATATCTATTCAAAACATCTTGCTTATATTAAGTTGCGAGCCCCACCCAAAGTGTAAAACCAAAGAAACAGACAACTGCGTTAACAAACTTTGCAAAAGGTAAAAAATCCTTGCAACCGCGGTTACAAGCACCGTTGGTTTCTCCCTGGTGGAAAAAACACATCCCCTAGTCTCATGTTTCTGTCACTCAAGCTAGACATCGGGGGACATGAACCCACAATCAAGCACAACGCTCCCTCTTGGAGTTACTATCTACTACTTGGCCAAAGCAATAAAAAGCAACGGAGAGCATGCAAGAATTACTCAAGAACAAAATATAAAAGGAAAACCAAATATATAACTCATCACGATCTGAACATAATCTGATAATCCATCAGATCCCAGCAAACACAGCATAGTAACAGAAGAAACATTACATATGTTCCTTGATAATGTACGGCAGCTAACAAGGGCTAAGAATTGAAGCACAAGATTGGAGAGAAGACATGACATAGCTACTAGTCATGGACCCATGGTACAAGGGGGACTGCTCATGACACATCCGGGAAGCGCTCTTGGTGGTGGAGAAGCTCCTGGAGATCAATCGTCCCTCCGGCAGGGTGCTGGGACGAGGTCTTCTGGCGATCCTGATCTCAGGATCCTGAGGACTGAATATAGGCGAAATGAGGGCCAGAGGGGAGGGCCCACCCCTCCAGGCGTCCAGGAGGCCGCCTGGAACGGGGTGACCCCCCTTCGGTCTTCCGGAGTCTTCTGGAACACTGATTGTTTATATATTTTCTTGGAACTTTTTGCACCCTGTAAATATGGGTATAAACCTGCAATTCAGAGACATCAGCAAACAGAAACTGGCACTGGGTGCACTGATTTAGTAGGTTAGTCCAAATATGTGTAAAAAGGTATGAAAGTGTAGCAAGACATATGGCAATGTCACCCAAATAAGCATTGAACAAGCAGAAATTATAGATAAGTTTGAGACGTATCAACAATCAAAAGCTTTCACCATCATCAATGGAGAACTTGACAAACGCAACATCTTCGAGGTGCTCCAAAGGTGCATAGAAGAAGAAGACGGTAAAACGCTACTACTCAAGATTCACGAGGGCATCTGTGGGCATCACGCAAGCAGTCGGGCTCTAGTCGGAAAAGCCTTCCGAGTAGGTGTCTACTGGCCCACTTCCATGCGAAACGCAGAAGACCTCATACGGCATTGCGTTGCATGCCAAAAGTTTGCTAACAGACCGCACGGGACAGCATCGAAGCTCAAGACAATACCACTGGCATGGCCTTTCGCAACCTGGGGACTCGACATGGTGGGACCCCTGTGTTGGGGCTCGGGGCAGAAAGCAATAGTTTTTCCGACCTACGCGATGCCCAAACCCAAGACCTATGCTATGCCAATGTAAATAATTGAGGGATTCGGTAACATACCAGTATGTTGTTCGCTTAGAGGGAAACATTCCTGCGTGAACGTGGTTGATGCAGTCGTACCCGCCGATCCTCGATGCGGCGGAAATCCTCGACGACTCCAGAAGCCACCCGGTCCTTGTAGACCAAATGACGGTATTACTTCCCTGTCGAAACATTGTCGGTGAAGACGTACACGACATGGCCTCGACGATGAAGTAGTACCTCATGTGCAGCACCTCACGGGATTACATGCATACGGTGTACCCGACGTTCCCTTCGGGCTCCAAACCAGGCAAGAAGTGGAAAGAAGATGGATTCGGATCCCGGTTCCAGCATCACGACAACATGCGTATGGTGGAGAAATCCCCGACCTAGTGCAGACTCCAGACAAGGGGAATCCGTTCAAAGGAATGAGAAAGGGAGAGAGGTCAACAAAATTTATCTTTATTTTTTCTGGAATTTTTTGTGTTCAAAAAGGGGCACCCTCCATGACGAGGGGGTGACCCCACGACTCATGTGGATGGGCCTACCCGGTGTACCCGAAGACAGAAGGCCCATAGAGATGCCTCCCTGGCCCAGCCTTGGCCCACTATTGCCACCAACGTAGGAGTCTGCGACTCATAAGGAAGGTGCAAACCTGCCATACGGTACAAGATCAGGGTTAGGAAACCTCATCTGTAATCTCGGACGGACTCCCCGAGACCTAGCCTAGTATATAAGGGCTAGGTGGGGAGACGTCGAGATCAAGCAATACACCATCTGTAACCCTAGCCTTGTGCACACTAGCCTTGGCCTCCCTTTAATCGCCTTCTCCAATCAATAACATCGAGCAGGAACGTATCCTCCTGTTAGCCGACGAGCTATCATCCAACCTGTGCCTCTCATGACTAACCCAGGGTCCCTGACCGTGGGATTTTCCGGGGTACATCCCCGTAAATTGGCGCCATCTGTGGGAACCGCACAGGTTGGGAACGCGATCTCGGCGGCCTCATCAGCATTTTCAACACCCGCCGATGCGATGACTTCACCAGCACTCTTCGATCCGACGACCCAGGCGGAATCCGATCTGTTTGGGTCGCGGCCCATCTTTCGACTCTCCGACCAGCCTTCGCCGAACTACGCTCCGGCATCGACCTGATCTTCGGAGCATATCAGATCTACATCAACCACTGGGGCGCCCTCCGCCTCACGGACGACGCCCGAGCACCTTCGACGACATCTACGGCAACAATCGATGCAGTCGCCACCCGCGCGGCCACCCTTCGAGCCAGCCGCGACTACCCACCCAACCCAAGGCTTGACGTCACCCGCGACCGCTCGGGTGGACCCTCGACCTGGAAAAGCAGCATCACACGCGCGAGCAACAAAGTAGCCAGGGCACCATCTCAGGTGTTCATGGCGGAAACCGACGCACGACCAGCAAATGGCAAGGGCCAAGACGACGATTCGAACACTCGCCGAGCCAACAGCAACACAAAAGAGCCTGGAACCACCAGTAAGACTGTCGTGAAGCTCGGAGAAGTGGGAAGCATACCAATGAAAGTACCACAGGGACAAGAACAGAGCAACCAAAAGATCGACGAGCCATCAAGCAGCAAGCAACAAACCCCGAGCCCGGCGGACGACCCACCCAAAGAGCGAATATACCTGTCCAAGGAGTCAATGGCCAGAGTAAGAGACGCAGTCGAACACGACAAGCTACTACCATCAAACACAACAAGGGACGAGCTCAGGGCATACAACAAATTGGCAAGCGAGCTAACCCAGCAAGAGAGACAACGACGCCTAGAGTTGGAGAAGAAAGATAAGGTGGCCGCCGAGAAGAAAAACAATCGCAAGCCACCCCCAAGAGACGACTCTTCGAATCACAGCTCCCTCTCCGCACCAAATCGAAATTAAGGAAACTGCGACGAACAGACAAGAAGAGGGTGGTTCGGAAGCTCGACGATGACTTCAAGCTAGAAGAGGAGGACGACAAAGAGGAACCCCTCACACCAGCAGAAGACCTTATAAGCGCCCGAGACTACTTATCTCGCGCCCAGAAAAATAGGTTGTACAGACCAGACCGCAACACATCTGTCGGGACCCGGGTTAGCGTATGCAAGTACAGCTAAGACATAGTCATATGGAGAGCCGAGAACCGTACCCACTTGTCTAAGCAGACAAGGCCAAGCACAGAACGTTCTCGGAAAGCATCGTACGTGAGGGGTATCCCATCCAGGCCGGATGATCAACTGAGATGGGTCCTCATCGTACGCACACAAGTCTAATGATATGGGTGGTGAACTCCCATATTCAAAGACAAGTCGCCTCAACCATACTAACGACTATCTCATAACTCTTACATAGACTTACTCCAGCCCGATCACTTAGTCGGGGTCTAGGGCGGGCTCGATCATACCACAAAGTGTGCACGAGACGGAGTCTCGAGCAATCGCATCGCGATGCCCCAAGCTGCGCACATCTAAGGGCCACTTGGTGTATGAAAGACCGCCAGCCAGAACACAACTAAGGTCTCGAAAACCCATACAAAGACATGCATGTTATAAACATACACGCAGCACACATGCCTTGTATGAACAGAAGGTACCATTGCAATTCCCTACAAAGTGTACATATTTTATTGATAACTCTTATAGAGTGCACACAGAGATCACAAACATGTGATCCAACATTACAAAATAAGCGGAAGCAAATTATGTCTGAGTACAGACAAGTTTAACAAATGGCTTAAGAAGCCTTATTTAAAGACAAGCCCTCCACGAGGAAACCAGTCGTCTGACTAGGACTAGACTAGTTGATCTTCAGTCGTCCAGCTCGATGAAGAAGCCACCTTCGGGGTCAGTGGCATCATCTAAACATAGATTAAGCAAACATGAATACAAAGTCGTACTCAGCAAGACTTACATAGGAGCTATACTACTCATGCACATGTATCAAGGTGAAGGGAGGTGGGGTTTCACTTGCAGAAATGCCAGCTTTGACTTGGCTAGTCCTGAACTACGAGTACCAGACTTGAGGTAAGAAGCGTACATGAGTCCACTACTTTCTCCAACCAATTACACCACTATGGTGCCTTCCTCGACTTCCCCACGAGAAAGCACGCCATAGCACTCACACTTATCTTGGTGTATTTTAGAAGTATCCAGTTCAAGTTATCTAATAATCAAGCTAAGCTTTCCAAGCAGTCCATAACAGCGGACGCGACTATTCGAATAGTTTTGTTAACCCTGCAGGGGTGTACCGCTACACACACATGATCATCATTTACCGCCTTTGATCTCGACACCATTCAAGGGGTGCCAGCGAGGATGCTCACCACAACTGTTACCTCATAGCCGATCTAGTCCGAGAAAGCCGCGTACTTGGGTTGGTTACCACTATCGTGAACCCGGCCGGTTTACCGAAGTGGACCCAAGTGATGTGTGCGTGGTGCATAAGCCGGTCTCGGATGAGCCGTTCTCTCACTCAGCATCCAGGCCACAAGCCTACCAGAACTCCGAACTATTGCGACATCTGGACATCGAAAGGGATGAGTTAGTAAGTTGAGAGGGGTCACTGAGCCCAATGTGTGGTTGTACTCTTCATCTTGGATCACCACACAAGAACTCGGACTTAGGGCGGTGTTCAACGAGACAACCCACCGTGTACTCCTACACAGCCTCTCATCGTTCACCTTGTATTAGGGTCGATTCACCAACACTTTTCTACCATCATCAACATGATCACTATCATCCTGACTCACATCACAGTATCATCATGGTATCATACTAAGCATGCAATAAGCGATAACATTTGCAGGGGCCACATGATATCAACCAACTCCTACATTTGCTAGGATTGTGGTTTGCTTACTACTGTGACAAAATGATAGGTCATGCAAAGGAATGGGTTCATCTATGCGGTAGAAACGAATCATGGTGATCATCCTAAACAATGCATAAGCGAGACATGAGAGGGAAGTGGGATTTTATCGACATGATCAATGGGGTTTTGCTTGCCTTGCTGACGAGGTTCGGGTTCTGGGTCTTCAGCGAAGGGGGAAGCCTCCTGCTCCGGTTCCACCTCTACTCGACAAACAACAAGCAAAGTAGCAAAGTAAATACAATGCACAATCACATGATGGAAGGTTGGAACTTGATGTAAATGCTTTGATGTGTGAAGCAATTCCATTCAAATGGAGTATATTGCAAATTGAATTGCAAATTCAAACTCCAATTTGAATTCAAACTTAGTCAAGTTATATGTGACATGGTTTGATCAATTTGAATCAACTTCAAATGTGTATGATATGCCTCTGATGTGTGGTTGAAAATATAGCATAATTCCATGGTCCAAGTTGCAAAATCATTTGAGTTGAATTTGAATTAATTTCAAATAAACCAAATGACATATGCTACTGGTCCCATTTTAAAATCAACTCCAACATAGTTGAAAGTTGCATTTTTCGATAGCTTATTTTCTCCTGATCATTTTTCATATATTATTTGTCCAAATTGGAGTTAATATGAATTTTCTATGAATTTCCAAAGTTTGGGGTATTTTCTGGAATTTCTGGAATTTCTTTAATTCAAATTACTCTGGAAATTCATTTAATTGATCTATTGCGCCAGACTGACGTCATGCTGGCGTGTGGTGGGGGGGCTGACATGTGGGCCAGGGGTGTCAGTGACACTGGCTAATTAACCCGGCTGGTTAATTTAATCCAGTGGCTTAATTAAGCCACTGGGCCCACTGGTTAGTGACCCAGGGGGGTCATTAGGGGGGATTAGGGCTAACCCACCGGCGGCTAAACACCGGCGACCAGAACCGCGGCGGCGCTGCACGGGGAGGTTGATTCCGGGCACCAATCGAAGCGCTGTCACCTCCAACTTGAAGCCCTTGCCGTTGCGCGTCGAAAGAGACCAACTCCAAGTGCTGGGGTGCCCTGTACGCTCGCCGGCGTCGAGTTTCGCGGCGACGGAGGTACGGCTGTGATCGGGAATTCTCTACAAGGCACGAATTGAGGCGGGGCTAGGCTGGTTTGAAGCAGTGGAGCACGGGGAACGCGATGGACAACACGGCGAGCTCGACTGCGTAGCAGGTGGTCATCGCCATGGTTCCCGGCGGCGAGGAGCTTCGGCCTTCATGGCGGACACGGCTAGAGGAAGCAATCGAGGGGAAAAAGATAGGGGTTTTGGTCCCGCGCTCACCAGGAACTCGACAGAGCAGGCGATGAGGCAAACGGCGGCGTGATGATGACGAATTCGACGGAGAGTTCTTGCGGGTCCGGCGGCGGCTCGAGCTCGATTCCGGTGACTAGGAGGGCTCCGGGCTCGCATTCTTCTGCAGATCGATGAAGACGACAACGCTGCGCACGGGGGACACGGTTGCTGGCCTTCTTGTCGACGTTGGCCGCGGCTTCTCACGACGATGAGCGGCGGCTGCTCTCGGGGAAGAAGCGGGGAAACGCACAGAGAGCTTGAGAGGAGGCGGCGATGGGGGAAAGTGAGAGGGGCGATGTGGACGTCTCCTGGGCACTCTTTGGAGTCCTGGGGCGGCCTGGAAGCCCCTGGGCGTCGAGGTAGCATCCACAGCATGCTCGGCCGCTCCAGTGAGCAGCTTTGGGCCGGGGTGGCCCAGGTAAGTGGGCTCCTTTCCCTTTTCTATTTTCCTCTCTGTTTTTCTTTCTGCTATTTGTTTTGCTGTGCTAAAATAATTATCTAGGCATTTTATTAAATGCTGAAAATTTTTATATGGCTTCATAATAATATAGACTAGGCACTTATAAAGTTTCAACATTTTTAAAATTCAAATAATTTGAATCTTAACTCAAATAGGGGTTTTTGATTAAATCCAAGGCACTATTTGAATATTTGAAAAATCTATGAGCATGGGGTGGGTCCCACATCACTTGATATGTGATCACACTCATTTATAAGATTTTTCAAAAATCTAACATGAATTTTTGGAGAAGATTTTTATGTGGCTTTTTGAATTAATTCATCTGGGGGGGTTCCTTCTCCCATTTGCTTTTGAATTTTGATTTCAAGGATTTCTTTTGAAATTTTGACATGATGCAAGAGTACTGGCTAACCCTAACACATTACCTAACAGAGGGTTCTGACAACATCAATAGCCTTGCAGATAATTAAAGACGCCATCGCCGCCTCAGCACCCAAAAAATCAAGTGCAAGGTGACCGACCCGCGAGAGGACACCAGACAGGGACCCCAGCTCACTCGACGACGACGACAGCAACGATGACTGGCGCAAACGCTCCGGCAAAAATAGGAAGCACGACAGCAACGACAACGACAACAGGCGCCGCAACAGTCGACGAGACGCGCGCGATGACATCACACAGACCAAAGTCAACCGCAGCAGGCGAAGACACGCAACACGTGAAGAGTACTCGGACGAAGAAGCCTTCGACGAAGAAATTGAGCCATGCGGGGCATTATGCTTCACACGTTCTATACGCGAGACGCGAATGCCGAGTGGGTTCAAATTGAACTCCACAACGCTAAAATACAATGGACCTGAGGATCCAAAGGCATGGCTCGACGACTACTTAACATCAGTTAAGTTCCAGCGAGGGACCAACGTCACGACAATGCAGTATGTGCAGCTCATGCTCGAGAGCTCGGCACGACACTGGCTGAAGAATCTCCCGCGAGGATCCATCAGCTCATGGAGGTAGTTCCGTGAAGCCTTCATAGAAAACTTCAAATCCACATACAAGCGACCGGCATCGCTCGAGGAACTGTGGGCATGCAAGCAAGGAACCAGGGAAACCATGCGAGCCTACATCCAGCGGTGGACCACACTGAAGAATTCAACAGAAGACATATCAGACGAAAGCGCAGTCGACGCGTTCAGGCAAGGCTTGCAGCGCATCGAATTCAAGGAACCGCTCGGGAAGATGAAAGTCCGAACACTCGCACGACTGCTAGAGCAAGCCAATAGCTGGGCGGTCGGCGAGGATTCCGTTCGCAACGAAACAGAAATCCACGTTGGACTCTCCGAACATGACTACGACTACCACAACGAAGAAAGAGGACTCGACCGACGAAGGAAGCGATCCAGACGCAGTTTCTACGACGATAGAGGACCCGACATGGTTGCCGTCGGCTTCCCAGATGACAGAGACGGCAGGCATCGCGACGACGGCAGAGCACAGCAAAGAGATAATCTCGAAGATGCGCCCCAAGCTCAGAAACGAGACTAGAGGACGAGGCAGCCGCGCGACAACACTAGAACATACCGCTCGGCCAAAGAACAACTTGACGGACCGTGCTCGATACAAGGATTCAGAAACGAACGAGGGGAGCTTAGATCAGGGCACACCCTTAGGAACTGCAGAAGTTTCAACGAGTTGGCTGAGGAAAAAAGTCGATCTGCGGCAACGGCGGCCCAGCCACTCGCGAGCATAGCAGTCGGGCCTATCGCCCACGACGCACCACCAACCCCTCCTCTGCCAAAAAGGCAAGTGGCCGCAATACAGGAACGGTGCAGGACACTGGAAGAAGAGGAGCAGTATCCAGAAGCCCACGGCAGGATGTACATGATACAAGAAGGCAGGCCCTCAAATAGGCAGCAGAAGCAGGTCACAAGACAAGTTTTTCTCGCAGCCTCCTCGCACCCCGCTGTCCCAGAGTACTTGCGCGGGTCCGAGACAGAAATCACTTTCTCCCGGGAGGACCACCCGCCCGCCATCCCTCGACGAGGACACGCCGCGCTAGTGCTCGAGGCCAAAATTGGAAACTACGACATGTCACGAGTGTTCATGGACGGCGGTAGCGGAATCAACAGCATCTTCACCAGGACACTCGAAGAAATGCTAATCTAGAGCTCCGCGCTCAAATCCTAAGGCACAACCTTCCATGGGATTGTGCCAGGAAAAGCAGTCTACCCTCTGGGAAAAATAAGCCTGGAGGTGGTTTTGGGCAACGCGACCTACTTTCGCAAAGATATCCTAGACTTTGAAGTGGTCGACTGGAAGTCGCAGTACCACGCAATCCTCGGGCGACCAGCTTTCGCCCGCTTCATGGCAGTGCCTCACTATGCCTACCTTAAGCTAAAAATGCCAGGCCCGCATGGGGTCATCACAGTCAGCGGCAGTTTCGTCAGGTCCGACCGCTGCGACAAGGAATTCCACAAGATATTAGAGGGCTTTGGAGCTCACCAAGCCAGCAAGACCATGGAACCCGTAGAAGAAACGCTCCCGTAGAAGAAGTCACCACCCGAAGGACCCGAGCACTCGGAGAAGAAACTAACCAGATCTTAAGGCTACCACGCCGCCGCTTTAAATAAAGGGGACTGTCCTCATCAGACCCCCCATTCTTACTAAATGTAAGAAACACCAGGAAGAATATTGAAAAATGTTTTTCCGAAAATTGGTTCATTGGCACTCGGGGGCTCGCCGCAGCAGCCACCCCCGGAGGCGTTCTTCGCAATCGCGACCTAAAAAAAATTGGCACTCGGGGGCTCGCCGCAGCAGCCACCCCCCGAGGCGTTCTTCGCACTCGCGACCTAAACAAAATTGGCACTCGGGGATCGCCGCAGTAGCCACCCCCCGAGGCGTTCGTTGCAATCGCGACCCAAACAAAATTGGCACTCGGGGGCTCGCCGCAGCAGCCACCCCCCGAGGCGTTCTTTGCAATCGCGACCTAAACAAAATTGGCACTCGGGGGCTCGCCGCAGCAGCCACCCCCCGAGGCGTTCTTCGCAATCGCGACGTAAACAAAATTGGCACTCGGGGGCTCGCCGCAGCGGCCACCCCCAGAGGCGTTCTTCGCAATCACGACCCAAACAAAATTCGCACTAGGGGGCTCGCCGCAGCAGCCCCCCCCGAGGCGTTCTTCGAAATCGCAACCCAAACAAAATTGGCACTCGGGGGCTCGCCGCAGCAGCCACCCCCCGAGGCGTTCTTCGCAATCGCGACTCAAACAAAATTGGCACTCGGGGGATCGCCGTAGAAGCCACCCCCCGAGGCGTTCTTCGCAATCACGACCCAAACAAAATTGGCACTCGGGGGCTCGCCGCAGCAGCCCCCTCCCCCGAGGCGTTCTTCGCAATCGCAACCCAAACAAAATTGGCACTCGGGGGCTCGCCGCAGCAGCCACCCCCCGAGGCGTTCTTCGCAATCGCGACCCAAACAAAATTGGCACTCGGGGGATCGCCGTAGAAGCCACCCCCAAGGCGTTCTTCGCAATCGTGACCTAAACAAAATTAGCACTCGGGGGCTCGCCGCAGCAGCCACCCTCCGAGGAGTTCTTCGCAATCGCGACCCAAACAAAATTGGCACTCGGGGGCTCGCCGCAGCACCCACCCCCCGAGGCGTTCTTCGCAATCGCGAACCAAACAAAATTGGTACTCGGGGGATCGCCGCAGCAGCCACCACCCGAGGCGATCTTCGGAATCGCGACATAAACAAAACTGGCGCTCGAGGCAAAACCAATGCTACAAAGGAATACAGTACACCAAGAGGAAGCACATACAAAGAGAGGAAGGAGCTAACCCCCAGGCTCCATCTTCGCCTTAATAAGGGAACCCAGATAACGATCGTTCTCTTCGCAAACCCGCTTCACAACTTGGCGCGCAGGCTCATCGACCGCCGCATAATGCTCATCCATCGGATAATTCCTACAACCTGGAGGACCCCCCACCACTTGAGCAACATCAACTCCCGGCCAATGACTATGGACCAAGCCCAATGCAGCGCGGGCTCCAGCATGAATCTGGTGATTCATCATGCGACACAGCTCTGCAGGCTGAGAAAATATGCGGCAGAGCGTCTCAAAGGACGATGGCACCACCTGCAGCGGATAAAACTCAGAATGGATTCCACCCAGCACCTGTTGACAGTTCCGCAGAGCAGCCGGCACCCGCTCAACTCGAAGACGAAGCACAGCAAATGCTCGAGCACGAGCCCCATCTTCCTAGAAAGGATTGTTCGCCTGCACGTTAAGGTCATCCAGGCGCGACAGTTCCGATCGAACAGCCTTCTCTTCATCCCGGGAGCGTCCCGACAACACTTCAAAAAACAGGATCAAAGTCAAGACAAAGACAGAAAAAGCCACCAAGTGCAGTCGAGTAATCGAGCAGAAGCTAAACTCACCCCGTAGGAGGTCAGACAACTTCACCACCCATGAAGCAAGGCTATCCAGCACGGCCTCAGCGCCCTCGCGCTTCGAACGATGGACTGCTACAGCACCCTTAAGGCGAACAACTTCCTGCTCAGCGTTTCGCAGCCTCAAGCACACGGACTCGTACGCACCCTCACGAGCGTCCTCCTTCAACGAACTCCAAACCTGAAGAACGCCCGGGCTGGCCTACCGCAAACGAACAAAAAGAAAGGAAAATCAAGCTCAACAGCAGGAATGACCAAGCAGTTACCCCAGTAAAAGTAGCACAGATTCACCACCACAAAGGAGGCATATTACAACCAGAAGTTTTAGACGACACGACATGGCTACGCCCCCCTTACCCGTAGAGGAGGGAAACTGGTTATCCACAACTTTTTGCAAGCGACAAGCCAGAACAGTGGCTCGCTCACTTTTCTCGTCAGTGTAATCAGGGACAGTCTCAACCAGAGAGTTATCAATGGCAATTCCGTGCCCCATAAGAACAACAAGGGACATGGAAAGACCACTCACCACGTTCTCGCCATCTAGCTCTTCCAAGAGATTCCCGCCATCGCCAAATGCAGCAACGAGGGCGTCCAGACCAGCTGGCACCTCCGTGCCCTCCGGCATGAGGTGCTCATGAACAAGACCCACAAGAGTGGAAGCCCGGGCACAGACCCCCTTGGCAACATCAACAGCAGCCGACATGGCATCCACGACCCCTCGAAGAACTCCAGACCCCGATGCAACCACTTCCGCCGCACTCACACCCGTCGAGGCTGCACTAGGCAACCAAAATTACTACGGGAAGACAAAGAGAAAAGCACCCAGCAGCAGAAGGACGACTTACACACAAGCGAGTCAGCCAAGACCCGAAGACGCTCGCACTTGACCACCTCTGCCTGTACGAGCGCATCCTCGGCCTGACGCAGGCGTACTAGCTCCTCGTGCTGATCGTGCAGTTCTTTCTCCTTGGAAGCCAAATCAGCCTTGAGGTCGGAAATCATTCTTTCCGCCTTCTCGACCTATTTCTCGGCAGTTTGACGACGGTCTAAAAAAACAAGACAACACTCAGAAAAGAGGACCCAACTGTTCAGGTACAACAGTACCGGAAGAAACACTTACTACTCATGGAAGATAAATCATCCTGGGAAGAATTATGGGCCTGGTGCCAATGCTCAGCTTCGACCACCAGACGCTCACAGTGCTGGAACACCGACCACTAGAAGAAATGAAAATTTTAGACATAAACAAAGCAAGACTACAAACAACCGCAAGCGCTTGCTTGCAGCCTCGAGGGCTACTCCCAATGACAACAAAATGGAAAGACAGAGCTAAGGCAAGACTACAATCAACCGCAAGCACTTGCTTGCAGCCTCGGGGGATACTCCCATCGGGAGCACTGCCGTGCCCCCGATGAGAAAAACTACACAAGCAAACAGGAAACAAACTCACCAGCCCAACTATGCGGTCGAAAAAGCGGACTTTATCTTCAGCAGCGAGATCAAGACGGCCCAAGTAAGGATAACCTGGAGTAACAGGCTTGACATCATAAGCAACAACACCATACGCCACAGGTGGAGCAGCAGCAGAAATCACACCCGCATCAGGGACAACAAGAGTCACCGACGGTATGGGCTGACCAACAGCAGCCGAAGAATCCCCAGTATGCTTGGCGGCCACTCCAGAGTCAGTCGACCGCAGGTCGACAGTAGCCGCACTGGTGGAGGAAGCAGCCGGAGCAGTCGCAGCGCTACCAAATAAAACTTCACTAGACAAAAGAACAGAGGAAAAAAGCCCCGGCAAAGTCGAGCATATTCTTACCCGCCACGCGCAGAGCGAGTACGCAACAACCTCCCAAAGCTGGTCCTTTTGCACGCACCAACAGGAGGAGACGGCTCAGCAGACGGTACAGACAGCGGGACAACACCACTCGTCGCGTCAAGATCTTCGGCGCCCGAAGGTCGCGATCGCTTGACACGAAAGGGAGCCGATTCTTCACTATCTCCGGTCGCCGGAAGCTCAACCCCCGTGGACTCGTCAGCACCAGTGGCACCCGCGAGCACGCTGGCACCAGCACTCGAAGCAGCATCGTCAGCAGCGGAAGCATCTGGCTCTTCGCGAATCTCAGCATCCTCCGGCTTCGAAGGGTTGCACAACACAGGAACATGATCCTACAAAGCAAATAGCATCATCAACAAGCAGTCAAGCAAACATCTCAATCAGACGAGAAATTCAAAAACGCGAACCTGCGGCAGCGCGCGATCAGAAGAGTAAGCAAGGACGAAACCCATCTCGGAAACGCTCGAGCACTTGGTCACGTACTGGATCCGGGCCAAGAGGCCATCGGCATTAAGCTCCTCGCGGGAGCATCTAGTCTAGTCCCCGAGTCCCTCATATTGCCACATGGGATGGGCTCGAGATTTCAATGGCTGAACGCGCCTCCCAATAAAAACAGAGATGAGCTTCCCACCGGTCAAGTTGTCCTTCACTAGAGCAACACTCTCCAAGAATAGAGCCACTTTAGACGACTCTTTCGCAGACAAAGAATGGGGCCATGAAGCCTGCTTGACTACTCGCGCCTTAGAATTAAAGGGAGCAAGTCAAAATCGGTGCCCAGCAACATGTTGATCCTTCAGATAGAACCAACTTCTCCGCCAAGCACTGACGGAGTCAAGCATCTCCAAATTAAAGTATGAATGTTTATCCCTAATGTATATACCCACCTGCCCCACAACATACTCAGAGTTCGTCCTCTTTATACAAAAGAGACGCTTCCAGAGCCCCCAATGGGATAGATCCCCAAGAAGGCCTCACAAAGGGTAATAAAGCAAGCAATGTGCAAAATCCCATTGGGAGTCAAATTGTGCAGCTGAAACCGATAGGTGTACAGCCAACCACGAACAAAAGGATGAATCGGAAGGGCAAACCCGCGGGGGAAGAACGCCTGAAAGCACACCCGCTCATCTGCCGTTGGAGCGGGAACAGGTTCATCCCTCGGAATCCGCACGGCATCTCCCGCCACCAAGCCATCAGAAATCAGCGAACCGAGATCTGCAGCTCCAAAGGTCGAGCGCTCCCACTTGCCAGACATCTTGGCCGATTCCGGAGCAGCACGGGAGCGTGTTGTCATCAATACCACAGCAAGCAACAAAAGTAGGAAGGAGAAAGCTTAAGAACAGGGGAAATCCAGAAGCGGGAGGAGAAGGCAATGGCTGGGTAAAACCTAAAATTTAATCAGCCGCTCGGTATTTAACCAACATCCAGGCGAGAAGGGGCACTGTTCCATTCCAGCGTCCAGTAAATGTGGCACGATCCCACGGCAGGCGAAAAACTTGGAAAACCCAATCGGCGAAGTAACAACAACACCCACTACGCGCGCAAAAAGAGGACCATAATCACACGAAGCAAAAATTTCGGCGGGACAGCGCCAAGTCATTTCCTTTGACAGGCTACAGTGGTCAAGATGCCAGAAAACAAAGCCAGCGTCACATTCCAAGAAGGCGTATCGAGTATGCTTCCCAGCCTCAGAGTTTCAATCTTTTAAATCTTTCTCCTATGGGCAAAACATTTTAATCCCATCGGGATCATCTCAACGAGAGTTTCGGGTGCTCCCTCACCTAAAGGATAAATATATGCTCGAGTGATCACTCGCACTTACAGAGTCCCGAGTTCTCCCTCACTCGAAAGAAAAACGCGCTCGGGTACTTTATCACCGGAAAGAAAAAGAAAATAAGTGCTCGAGTAATTACTCGCACCCATGAGAGTTTCGGGTGCTCCCTCACCACGACAGAAGATAAGCGGACCTGCAGTCGCCAGATCGAGCGGTCCCAGAGTATCGGGTGCTCCCTCACCCCGAGAGCGAAGGCGATACTCGAGTGATTACTCACAAAACTCTAAGCACCCGAACACTCGAAGACCTCCCGAGCGCTCGACCAAGCTCCGCGAGGGACTGCTAAAAAAACTCACTTGATTGTTTATTCCAAGTGGGTGCACTATCAACTAGGCTCCGCGCCTCAATAAAAAATACATATTCCTGGAACATGACACATTGTGCCCAGATGCCACGCAACCTTAGCGTGTAGGTAAGACCCCGCCGCGCAGATCGGCTGGGCTGGGACTTGCCGCAGAGCGATTTCACTCCCAATCTTTCCGATGCGCTTGCATGATAGAAAAAGTCGGGCGGACGTGCCTAGGATACGAACTTTACTGGCGGCAATTGATCATTGTAAGACCTACAGCAGCATGACTTTTGCTCGACACCAGTGTTCCAAGCTCATGTCGAGGGACGTGGGTTTGATTGGGCTACTGCGATTTTTGCCACTAGTGCAATTCATCAAGGCTCGACCAGTCGACTCCTTGGGCCCTTTCAGCTTAGCATCCCTCGAAACAGGTTTTGTCATGGCCCCAGACTGCCAGTGACCCGCGGTTGATCCGTGCATACATAAAAACGACGCAAGTATGGACTCGGGTCCCTGCGCGACTCTTCGAGCCCCCCAGGCACTCGGGGGCTACTGACGAGGGGGTGACCCCACGACTCCTATGGATGGGCCTACCCGGTGTACCCGAAGACAGAAGGCCCAAAGAGATGCCGCCTGGGCCCACTATTGGCACCGACGTAGGAGTCCGCGACTCATAAGGAAGGTGCAAACCTGCCATACGGTACAAGATCAGGGTTAGCAAACCTCATCTATAATCCCGGACGGACTCCCCGAGACATAGCCAAGTATATAAGGGCTAGGAGTGGAGACGTCGAGATCAAGCAATACACCATCTATAACCCTAGCCTTGTGCGCACTAGCCTTAGCCTCCATGTATTCGCCATCTCCAATAATTAACATCGAGCAGGAACATATCCTCCTGTTAGCCGATGAGCTATCGTCCAACCTGTGCCTCTCATGACTAACCCAGGGTCCCTAACCATAGGATTTGCTGGGGTACATCCCCGTCACTCCATATCTATATATAGCGGGAAAAGGTGTGCAAATGCCTGTCAACTAGCCATTTGTTACTATACGTAGTACCACATGTGTCCTAATTGCACCACACATGGGTGCAATGCCGGCCGGCCACTAGGGCCATGGAGTGGTGGCTAAGTGGACACTTGGCCACATGGGCCCCATGACCCATGGCGCCATGCATCTCTTTTTTTAAAAGAAAAAGTAAAGTAACATTATTCCTTTAAATTATTTAAGTTATATTTTAATATTTAATCTATTTAATTAAATACTAAAACATATCCAAATAACTTTCCGAATAATTCAGAATCACGAAATTTTTTTCGCCACCCCTCCGAAACGATTTCAGAGTTCTCTCTTATTTTTCCGGCGATCTCGAATCTATCTTTAATGCGTCGAATACCCATAAGCGTGAGACCCTAAGGCTCGGTACAACAATAGATATGATCGAGACACTCCCTGACCAATGACCATCCTGTGGGATCTGGTCACAATCCTTCATGGCCCCTGTGCTTCCATCGAATTAACTTCATCGTTTCACCGTTAACGTTGAGTCCTGATCCCTTTTTCATATGGTACCTTGTTTGTCCGAGGTTTCATCGTCGGTATCCTATACCTAGTTCATCCTTGTTATTGAAAAACATATTTACTTGTTCTGTGATATTACAACCCCGTGACCTAGTCACACGATTGCCCAATCTTTATGATGTAATATCGCCGAGTGGGCCCAGAGTACCTATTTATCACTCAGATGGACAAATCATGTTCTGATCTATTTCATACTCCTCAACATATCTACTTCGGAATAGCCAAGATCCACCTTTATGGTTACCTTTTACAGTGTAACAGTTGACACACTCAAAGCATCCAGGTAGATAGCAATTACATATGATCATTACGGACTAAGGATTAATTCACTACGTTATCAAGTTATCGCAATGTTGAACTATGTGACTGGATCACATTGCAACACTTTAGTTTGGGTGTGTGTCAATCATATCATTCTCCTAATGACATGACCCCATTGTCAACAGACTATTAATGTCTCATGATCAGGAAACCTTTATCATCTATTGCCCAATGGACTAGTTGAATAGAGGCTACTAGGGACCTTGTTGTTTACATACCACACGTGTATTAATGTTTCCTCTTGATACAATTATAACACAATATTAGACTTATTATGAACTAATGAAATATGCTAATAAATATACTTTATTATTTTCCTGTAGGGCATATTTTCAACAGTCTCCCACTTGCACTAGAGTACAAATAATCTAGTTGCATTTTCCTATGGATCATAACTCCATATCATCTCTATGGTTATTGATCATGTTGTTGGAAATATGCCCTCTAATAAAATTCTATTATATATATTTCCACGTTCATAATTAATGTTTATATTTTTGTGCTATAATTGCAATGACCCTGACTGTGAGATTCAAAAGAAAAATCATTTGCATGTGTGGAAATGTAAACACGAAGAGTTCCTGGTTTAGCCTCTAAGACCAACTCATGTGCTAACTGATGATTACATTTTCTTAATCATGGTCATTGTTCTTGTAAGAAGGATGTTAATAGCTATGAGAACATGTTGTTAGTAGAACAATGATGTTGAACCGACCCCAATATTGAATGATATACTTAGAGATCAAATCGTAACTTCATTATAAGTCATATCATGAAATGTTATCATATACGTAATTCCTTAGACCATGAGAGTGTCGAGTTCCTTCACACAGGAAGATGTACTTTGGTTCATAGATGAATCTTCCCGTTACTGGGAAGTAGTAAAATAAGTTCTAGGTAGATCATATAGTGTGTCTAGTAACTGCGATAGTTCAAGACTTGGATTTACTGCTTAACGATGAAGAGATATTTACTTCGGGCCCACACGGTATGACAATATCCATTATAGTATGGCCAGATACATTGTGATTTAGTCACGGGGATACCGGAATACGATAACGAGAAAAGGTGCAAATGGGCAAAGAGGATAATGAGTGGCTTGTGTTCAAGAAGTTGTTACACATGGGTGCCAAACTTCTCTCCTTTGACTTTGTCATATATCGTGAAGGAAAGGGAATGGTACATGACTAAACATAAGGGTTCACTCAAAGCTTCTTCGTGTATGTGTGGGAGTCAACATGGGTGTTCATGGCTTCGCTGTTGATTATTGGCTATTGACGTAAGGATGTTGTCCTTTGTCCGGAAGACGTTCCGAGTCATGTGCACATAATAGAGAACCTATTGGGTCACACACTTAACGAGCAAATCAGAATAGTTCATACGGGCACCAGAAGTATTTCCAGGTATTTATGGAATTGTTCATAAGGGCACTAGACGTAGTTCGGGTATTTAAGGATATGTACGGATCACTATGGAGTAGTCCCAGGTGGTTCCAGAATATATGAGAATGGTACTTGGAAGCCTGGATTAACAGAGATGGTTTTCGGATAATCACAGGGCGTCCCGACAAGCTATTACGGTCATCGAATATATTAGACTGCAACCCGGATCATCCTGGAACCTATATAGATAGTTCTGAAACGTCCAAAAATGGTTCCAAAAGGTCTTGGAAGTGTTGAAGAAGGTTTCGGAATGTCCCGAAACCATCCCGGAAGGTCCCGTAATGGCCGAGAATGATTCCGGAAGGTTCCGGAAGGTTCCGGACAGTACCATATGCCCCCACCCTTAGCCTTGGGGGCAAGGCACCCCGAGGGGGCTGGCCGAAATCTGGTGGTGGGGGCACCCTACAAGAGGAGGAGTCCTCCTTGGACTCAGATTCCCCTGTGGGAAGGTCTCCCTTTGGGAGTAGGATTCCCATGGGGACTCCACAAGCCCTAGGTCGGCCAGGAAAACCCCCTGGACACCTAAATAATGAGGGGCAAAGGTGGGGGGCGGAACACATCAAACCCCAAGCCCCTCTACGCCACCCTGGCCCCTCTAACCCCGTTGCTCCACAATTAGACCCCGGTTTAGACACTGTTCTAGATTCTAGATCGGAATCCGTTAGGATTTTATCTCTCTAGTTTTCTAGGTGGCGTTCTTCTCTGGACGGCAAAGTGCTGCTGGATTGTTGCTATGGGATGTGTGGATACTAATAGAGGAGTCATGCCTTCGACCCTTCTTCATGGAGCTTGTTTGTGGGACTTGTTCGCGGGACTAGATCGCGGGATGGTTCAAGGGATCAATATCCTCACGGTTGGGAGGTCATTGAAATTCCTAGCTGCGGGGATCTACACCGACAGTCTTCACCAACTCTACTTCCGCTACATCGGTTGGTGAGCCATGACCTAAAACCTTGCATGCAATCTTCATAGATGATTGATGGCACTAAAGTAGTGCTCCTCATTGGTTACCCCAAGTGGAAGGTTTGGATGTAGTAGCGAGGAAAATTTCTCTTACACGAGGACTATAAGGTTTATTGAATCCAGGAGGACTCCAAGGATCAACAAGAAGGTGTTCAAACGAGCAAGGCACCATTTGAGATAAGTTACTCATTTGACCTGGACATGCATACAAAAGCAAATAACTTTTCTCCTAACGAGACGGAGAGGTTGTCAATCTCTCTGGTCTTGTTGTTTACAAAGGATCAAAACACAAGCTGGAAATAGTGGTGATGATTGCAACAAAAAGGAAATAAAAGAAGTAAATAGTGGAGGTGTAAACAATGGTGGAAATATGGACCGGGGTCCCATGATGTTCACTAGTGATGCCTCTCTCCTAAAAGACGATAAAAAAACTACGTTGGGTGAGCAAATTACAACTAGGCAATTGACATAATTATAAACGCACCGCAATGCTAATTGTGCTACAAGAAAGTTAGAGGCTTAATCTTATGGGCAGTACGCCAAGACAGGTAGGACGTTTATTCATCAACATCTACTCATTAATCATCCACCTTGAGATATTTATCCAGAACATCTCACTGGTAATAAGTTGCGAGCCCCACGGAAAGTGTAAACTCAAAGAAACAGACAACTGCATTAACAAACTATGCGTAAGGTAAAAAATCCTTGCAACCGCAGTTACAAGCACCGTTGTTTTCTCCCTGGTGGCAACATCACATCCCCTAGTCTCACGTTTCTGTCACTCAAGCTAGACATCGGGGGGGGGGGCATGAACCCACAATCATGCATAACGCTCACTCGTGGGGTTCCAATCTACTACTTGGCCAAAGTAATTAAAAGCAACATTGAACATGCAAGAATTACTCAAGAACTAATATATAAAAGGAGAATGAAATATATAACTCATCACAATCTGAACATAATCTCATAATCCATCGGATGCCGGCAAACACAACATAGTAAAACAGAAACTATTACATAGATGTCTTGATCATGCAGGGTAGCTCACAAGGGTTAAGAATTAAAGAACAAGATTGGAGAGAAGACATCACATATCTACTGGTCATGGACCCATGGTCCAAGGGGGACTACTCACGGCACACCCAGGAAGCGCTCATGGTGGTGGATAAGCTTCCGGAGATCGATCCTCCCTCCGGCAAGGTGCCGGGATGAGGTCTTCTGGTGATCCCGATCTCGGGATCGCGGCGGCGGTGGAACAATGGTGAGGTTCGTGATACTGGGTGCCGCCCGAGGGTTTACGGAACGGAGGCTAAATATAGGCCAAAGGGGGCTCGAGGGGAGGCCCCACCCCTCGGGGCGGCCTCCTGGCACGGCCTAGGGTGGGGCCGCGCCACCTGGCCTCGCCCGAGGAGGGTGCCCCCTCAGGCTCTCCTTCGGGCGTCTGGAGTCTTATGGAACGCTGATTTTTGTATATATTTTTATAGAATTTTCCGAGCACTGTAAATATGGGTATAAACATGCAATGCACGGACATTAGCAGATAGAAACTGGCACTGGGTGCACTGAGTTAGTAGGTTAGTCCAAATATTTTGAAAAGGGTGTTAAAGTGTAGCAAATCACATAGCAAGTTTACCCATATAAGCATGAACCAAGCAGAAATTATCGATACGTTCGGGATGTATCAACATCCCCAACCTTAATTCCTTGTCGTCATCGACAAGGTAAATGATAACACAGATAATTTCTGTGCTGACATGCTACCAACACGTATGAACTTCAAAGTAAAGCAAGTAAGATAAGCAATTCAAGTCAAGACAATAACAAGCAAGAGTCTATATCTAGTATTGAAACTAGTAACATAAGAACATAAAGGTACAAGAGCTCTCGCTGTCCGTGTCTCAAATGTCTCCAAATGATGTTTGTGTGCAAGAAGTGGGAGATTTTTTGAGAGCATAAAAATACTACTCCTCCGATCCAAAAAAAGGGTCGCTCAATTTATACTAAGCTAGTACAAACTTTGCACTAGATGAGCGACACTTATTATGGATCGGAGGGAGTATATAGTTTAATTGTGAGCTCAATCTACTACTCCCTCGAGCGACACTTATTATGGATCGGAGGGAGTAAAACTTAACACTTGGTTTCCTTCGGAATCTTATTTTGACTCGTCCCCAGACCAGTAGTCAGGCACAAGTCAAACTGATCCTCTCCCTTTCGACTTTGAGCACTCATGCAATGGATGAGCGCAAGCAAGATATGTTGGAACTTAGGATGGCAAAGATAATAATAATGGGGGAAGTAAGACAAAAAAGGTGTGAAATGCTCACATAAATGAGGACAATCATAGGTGAGAGAAATCCAAATGATAGATATGATGTGAGGAGTAGGGTGTCGGGACCCGGGGTTAGCGTATGCAAGCCTCGCTACAACACAATCATATGGAGAGCCGAGAATTGTACCCACTTGTCTAAGCAGACAAGGCCAAGCACAGAACGTTCTCGGATAGCATCGAACGTGAGGGGCATCCCATCCAGGCCGGATGATCAACTGAAATGGGTCCTCATCGTCCGCACACAAGTCTAAATTATATGGGTGGTGAACTCCCATACTCATAGACAAGTCGCCTCAACCATACTATCGATTGTATTATAACCCTTACATAGACTTACTCCAGCCCGATCACTTAGTCGGGGTCTAGGGCGGGCTCGATCATACATCAAAGTGTGCACGAGACAGAGTCTCGAACAATCGCATCGCGATGCCCCAAGCTGCGCACATCTAAGGGCCACTTGGTGTATAAAAGACCGCCATCCAGATCACAACTAAGGTCTCGAAAACCCATACAAAGACATGCATGTTATAAACATACACGCATCACACATGCCTTGTATGAACAGCAGGTATCATTGCAATTCTCTACAAAGTATACCTCTTTATTAATAACTCTTATAGAGTGCACACAGAGATCACAAGCATGTGATCCAACATTACAACAGACAAGCGGAAGCAAAGTAGGACTGAGTACAGATAAGTTTAACAAATGTCTTAGATAAGCCTTATCTAAAAACAAGCCCTCCACGAGGGAACCATTTGTCTGACAGGGACTACACTAGCTTGGTCTTGGTCTGAGTCTTCATTCTTCGAGCTTCGGGTAGAAGTCACCATCGGGGTCGGTGGGTTCATCTAAAACATAGATTAAGAAAACGTGAGTACAAAATCGTACTCAGCAAGACTTACATAGGAGCTATACTACTCATGCATATGTATCAAGGTAAAGGAAGGTGGGGTTTCACTTGCAGAAGTGCCAGCTTTGACTTGGCTAGTCCTGAACTACGAGTACCAGACTTGAAGTAAGAAGCGTACACGAGTCCACTACATCTCTTCAACCAATTACACCACTATGGTTACTTCCTCGACTTCCCCACGAGAAAGCACCCCATAGCACTCACGCTTATCTTGGTGTGTTTTAGAAGTATCCAGTTCAAGTTGTCTAATAATAAAGCTAAGCTTTCCAAGCAGTCCTTAACCGCGGACGCGGCTATTCGAATAGTTTTGTTAACCCTGCAGAGGTGTACCGCTACACACATGTGTCATCAGTTACCGCCTTTTTCATGTCACCGTTCAAGAGGTGCAGCGAGGATGCCACCACAACACTTCGCCCACAGCTCTGTTCTAGTCCAGAGAGTCGCCTATCTAAGGGGGATCCGTATGGAAGTCCGGCCGAGGTTCCAGTACAGCCTCAAACAATCTGTGCAGGGTCCCAAGCCGGTCTTGAAAAGCCGTTCATCCACTTCGCAGACCGTGCCACAGCCCTACCAGAACTCTGAACTACTGCGACTCTTGGGGTTCGAACGGGGTGAGGTACTAGGATGAGAGGGGTCAATGAGCCCAATGTGTGGTTGTACTCTTCTTCTTGGATCACAACACAAGAACTCGGACTAAAGGCGGTGTTCAACGAGACAACCCACTGTGTACTCCTACACAGCCTCTCATCGTTCACCTTGTATTAGGGTAGATTCACCAACACATTTCACTTTCATCAACACCATGTTTATCATCATCCCGACTCACATCAAAAGCAACCTCGTTGTACCACTAAGCATGCAATAAGCAGTAACAGTTGCAGGGGCCACATGATATCAACCAACTCCTACATCTGCTAGGATTGTGGTTTGCTTACTACTGTGACAAGATGATAGGTCATGAAAAGGATATGGGTTCAACTATGCGGTAGAAACGTTATCATGGTTATCATCCTAAAAAATGCATAAGCGAGACATGAGAGGGAATTGGGATTTTATCGACATGATCAATGGGGGTATGCTTGCCTTGCTGACGAGGTTTAGTCACGGGGTCTTCAACGAAGGGGGTGATCTCGGATTCCGGCTCCACTTCTATCAGCAACATGACAATCATAGGATCAACATAATGTACAATGCACAATCACATGAATAAGATTGCAATGGTGATGTTCAAGGTACTGATGTGTTGAGCATTCCATTTAAAAGGAGTATATTTCATTTGAAATGCAAATTCACACTCCATTTGATTTATCGATGAATTTCAAATGCATTTGAATGCATGAAAGTTCATTTGAAAATGTTGATCATGAAGTGATGGGGTATAGTTGAAGTAATGTCTCTTATATGTGGATGAATCCATTGGAAATAAGGGTGTTGCAAAATCATTTGCAAATTCACTCCAAGTTTGAATGCAAAAAGGATCCATATGCATGTTTGCTACTGTTCACCCATTTTTAAATGGTCAAACATAGAAAAAAGTTGCATATTCTTATTCCTTGTATTTTTCTGATAATTTTAGACATATTATTTGTTCAATTTGGAGTTAAAATGAATTAGTTATGAATTTCCAAAGATTTGGCTATTTTCTGGATTTTCTGTAATTGATTTAATCAATTTAATTGACTTATTGCGCCAGGCTGACGTCATGCTGGCGTGTGGGGGGGGCTGACATGTGGGCCACCCATGTCAGTCTCAAGGGTTTAAATCCCTGGTTAATTAAACCGACAGGGGATTATTAGGGATGGGGCCCCCACCTGTCAGTGAGGGATTTGGGGGGGATTAAGCCCCTAATCACTCTGACGTGTGGGCCTCGCCGGAATCCAGCCGGCGGTGAACTCAAACCGCGGCGGCGCTCGCACTGGAAGCATCAATCGGAGGCCTAAAGGAGCGGGGAGACCATCTTCGAGCTCCTGGAGTCCTCCCGCGTCGAGTGGCACCAGTGGAGGTTCAAGGGTGTGGCCCTATCGTCGCCGGCGACGACGACGCACGGCGGCCGTGCACGGACTCCGGTGGTTTGGCGCTACTAAGCACGACAGAGAGAAAAGGAGGAGGGAAAAGAAGGGGAATCTCACCCTGATCACGATGAGGGGCTCGGGCAGGCCATTGGAGTAGCACGGGAAACAAATTTGAAGGTGAAGCCCGCGGCGGCCTTGGCGGTCCCGGTGACGCTGGCGTCGCTGTAGGCCGTCCTCGACTTCGATTGGAGGGGGGCTTCAACGGAGACGACGTCTCTGCACGCGTTGGACAAGGTGGAGGGGGCTCTGGAGCTCAACGGCCGCGAGTTCCACGGCAGTGCTCCACGGCGGCGCTCGGACCACTACTGGGGAGAGCGAGAGGAAGCACGAGAGGAGGGGGAAAGGCGAGCACGGTGTCCAGGAAACGTCCACGCGTGAGAAAAGCGTGCTGGGGGGGCTCCAGCGCGAAGCAGGAGGTGGAGGCCTGCATGCGCACGTCGACGCCCTCGGTGGCGTCCTTCTGGCGAGAGGTGGAAGAAGACCACCCTGCCCCCCTTGTGGGCTGGGCTGGAAGCCACTAGTTGGGCTGGGGAAAAAAGGTTTGGGCCTAGTCCCCTTTATTCTTTTCTTCTTCTTTTGTTTTTCTGTTTCATTTGTCTTGCTCTGAAAAAATATCAAAGCATTTTTAAAAAAACCCCCAAATATTTATCTTGGACATATGTGACATAGTACTAGTCACTCCCAAGTTTTGAAGATTTTTGGAATTCAAATAATTTGAATCCAATTCAAATAGCATATAAATTTAATTTCCAAGCCTCTGTTTGAATATTTGAAAAATCCATGAGCATGGGTTTGACTCCAAATCATTTTTAAAATGATCATACTCATTTATAGGACTTTTCAAAATGTTCAAATGATTTTTGGAAAAAGATTTTTATCTGGCCATTTGAATTAATTTCTCAGGCCTTTCTGCTTCCCCCTTTTTGAATTTCTTTTGAATTTTTGCATGATGCAAAGGCCTAAGCTTACCCTAGCACATACCTAACTTGGGGTTGTGACAACTCGCCCCCACTCAAAAGAATCTCGTCCCGAGATTCAGAAGTCTGCGGGAGGAAGGAGGGGTACTCGGCATGGAGACGGTCTTCTCTTTCCCACGTGGCTTCTCTCTCAGAGTGGTGTGACCACTGAACTTTCAGAAACTTGATCTTCTTTCGGCGAGTGACACGCTCTGCTGAATCAAGAATACGAACAGGGTATTCTCGATAAGAAAGGTCATCTTGGAGATCAAGCGTTTCATGGTCGACTTCGCGGATGGGATCCTTGAAGCAACGCCTGAGTTGTGACACATGGAATACATCATGTACTCGGGAAAAGTGCGGAGGTAGTTCAAGTTGGTAGGCAACTTCTCCATGTTTAGCGAGAATGCGGAAAGGTCCGATGTAACGTGGGGCCAACTTGCCTTTGATACCGAATCGTTGGGTTCCCTTCAGAGGAGTAACCCGAAGGTAAGCCTTCTCATCCAGATTGTAGCTCTCTTGCCTATGATGACAATCATAGTAGCTTTTCTGACGAGACTGGGCTGCTTTCAATTGATCACGAGCAATGCGAACTTTCTCTTCTGCTTCCTTGATCATATCCGGTCCAAAGAATTGTCTGTCACCGGTTTCTGACCAGTTTAAAGGTGTTCGACATCGTCGTCCATAAAGGAGTTCAAAAGGAGCCATGTTCAGACTAGATTGAAAACTATTGTTATAAGAAAATTCGGCAAATGGAAGAGATTTCTCCCAATTCTTTCCGAATGAGATAACACAAGCTCTGAGCATGTCTTCAAGAATTTGGTTAACCCTTTCGACTTGACCGCTAGACTGAGGATGAAAAGTTGTACTAAAGGAGAGATGAGTTCCCATAGCACTCTGAAAGCTTCCCCAGAATCTAGAGGTGAAAAGGCTACCACGATCAGAATTGATTTCCAAAGGAACAACGTGAAGGGACACAATTCTAGAGACGTACAAGTCCGCTAACTGGCTAGCAGTTATAGACTCGCGAACTGGAAGGAAGTGAGCAACTTTGGAAAGCCTATCTATGACAACGAAGATGGCATCGTTTCCTTTCTGGGTTTTTGGAAAGCCGGTGATGAAATACATACCGACTTTGTCCCATTTCCACTCTGGAATAGGAAAAGGTTGAAGTGTGCCAGCAGGTCTTTGATGTTCGGCCTTAATGCGACGACAAACATCACATTCGGCAACAAATGGAGCAATGTCTCTCTTCATCCTAGTCCACCAAAATCTCTGGCGTAGATCTCGCTACATTTTTGTGCTACCGGGATGAATCGAGAGGGGTGTGTCATGGGCTTCTTTGAGGATGAGTTGCCTTAGTTCCCTATTCTTAGGTACTACCAAACGATTTCCAAAGAATACCGTTCCTTTACTATCTGTGGAGAAACATTTAGCAACTCCGCTAGCAATGTTCTCCTTGATCCGGCGTACACCTCATGCACGTCTTTGGGCAACTATGATTTGATCCTCAAGGCTTCGTTTCGCCACCAAGTTGAAAAGCCACGAGGAACAATCTCAAGATTAAGCTTTCGAAATTCCTCATGAAGAAGTGGTTGATACTGCTGTAACATGAGGTTGTTACAGTATGACTTACAACTTAGTGCATCAGCCATGACATTGGCTTTGCCTGGGGTGTAAGAAATTCCTAAGTCATAATCTTTTATCAACTCTATCCAACGTCTTTGCCTGAGGTTAAGATCTGGTTGGGTGAATATGTATTTGAGGCTTTGGTGGTCGGAATATATCTCACAACGATTACAAAGGAGGTAATGTCACCAAGTTGTTAGGGCATGAAATACGGCAGCGAGTTCAAGATCGTGGGTAGGATAGTTCTCTTCATGTGGCCGCAATTGGCGTGAAGCATAAGCTACCACATGTCGATCTTGCAGAAGTATGCACCCTAACCCTTGCCGTGATGCGTCACAATAGATCTCGAAATCCCTTTTGGTGTCTAGAGGTGCAAGTACGGGTGCAGAAGTTAATCTTCTTTTTAGCTCTTGAAAGCTTTCCTCGCACTTGCAAGTACATAGGAATTTCTTATCTTTCTTGAGGAGTTCAGTCAGAGGCTTTGCAACTTTAGAAAAATTCTCGACGAAGCGACGGCAATAGATGGCTAGGCCAAGAAAACTCCTAACTTGCTTAACCGATTCAGGTGGAGTCCAGTCAAGGACGGCCTGAACTCTCTCAGGATTCACAGCAATGCCTTTTGCAGAAATCACGTGGCCTAAGTAGGTCACTTCTAGTAGCCAAAATTCACACTTGGAGAATTTAGCATACAGGCGATGCTCTCTAAGTTTCATCAATACCAGCCTTAGGTGTTCGGCATGTTCTTCTTCGTTCTTCGAGTATATAAGGATGTCATCGAGGTAAACCACGACGAACTGGTCCAAATACTCCATGAAGATCGAGTTCATCATGCGTGAGAATGTGGCGGGGGCATTGGTTAAACCAAAGGACATGACGGTGTACTCTTAAAGACCATAACGAGTAGTAAAAGCCGTTTTGGGAATGTCCTCGTTTCGGATTTTGATTTGATGATAGCCTAATCTCAAATCCATCTTGGAGAAGACAGAGGATCCTGCAAGTTGATCATAAAGATCATTGATCCTGGGCAGTGGGTACTTGTTCTTTATCGTCGCTAAATTTAGCGGGCGATAGTCTACGCACATCCTTTCTGTTCCATCTTTCTTCGTTACGAACAGAACGGGGCAACCCCATGGCGATGAGCTAGGGCGGATGAAGCCTTTTTCCAACAAAGCTTCCAGTTGGGTTTTAAGCTCAGTTAACTCACGTGGGGCCATTTTGTATGGGCGTCTGGAATTTGGTGCAGTTCCTGGGGCAAGATCCACTATGAACTCTACACATCTGTCGGGTGGCTAGGTTTAAGGGGTTGGATCTCTGGATAGCTTCCTAGAGGATGACCAAGGTTTACTAGGGGCTACAACAGATATGTCAGAGTAGCAAAGTACCCCAACACGATGGTTAGTGTGGTTCTTCTGGCTAGAAGACATCTAAAGTGGGAGCAAGAGCTGCAATTGAATCACTATAGGTTTCTAGAACAAAACCTACATCAAACTCTATGGAACTGTCGGGCATGCCACCTGGAAGTTCTTCTAAAAGGACAACCGAAAAGGAGGGAAGAATTTTGCAAATGCATCAGATTTTGAAGAAACCTGGAATGATTAGGACAGCATAACGGCTGTAATTGCAAGAAAACAATTTTCTTTCAATGTAGATACAACACTTACATAACACGATGTAAGAAATCAGCATTACAACAATGCTAGGAAACAGGACACAACTTTCCTACGGCTACAAGGAAGCAAACAACGAGATGTTCTAATCATACAGAGGTGAGCCTAGTCCTATCTTCCCGTAGAATAAGATGAGGGTGACTCAGAACTCAGAACGATGAAGGTAAGGAGAAAAATGGAAGCCTTACATTGTTCCCTTATATACCCAGAGTAACTATATAACTATAGCAAGCTAGACTCGACTTCGGCCAAGGCTGATAATCCTACAGTCAGTCCTGCTCTGATACCAAGTCTGTCGGGACCCGGGGTTAGCGTATGCAAGCCTCGCTACAACACAATCATATGGAGAGCCGAGAACCGTACCCACTTGTCTAAGCAGACAAGACCAAGCACAGAACGTTCTCCGAAAGCATAGAACGTGAGGGGCATCCAATCCAGGCCGGATGATCAACTGAAATGGGTCCTCATCATCCGCACACAAGTCTAAATGATATGGGTGGTGAACTCCCATACTCATAGACAAGTCGCCTCAACCATACTATCGATTGTATTATAACCCTTACATAGACTTACTCCAGCCCGATCACTTAGTCGGGGTATAGGGCGGGCTCGATCATACATCAAAGTGTGCACGAGACAGAGTCTCGAACAATCGCATTGCGATGCCCCAAGCTGCGCACATCTAAGGGCCACTTGGTGTATAAAAGACCGCCAGCCAGATCACAACTAAGGTCTCGAAAACCCATACAAAGACATGCATGTTATAAACATACACGTAGCACACATGCCTTGTATGAACAACAGGTATCATTGCAATTCTCTACAAAGTATACCTCTTTATTAATAACTCTTATAGAGTGCACACAGAGATGACAAGCATGTGATCCAACATTACAACAGACAAGCGGAAGCAAAGTAGGTCTGAGTACAGACAAGTTTAAAAAATGGCTTAGAGAAGCCTTATCTAAAAACAAGGCCTCCACGAGGGAACCAGTCGTCTGACTGGGACTACACTAGCTTGGTCTTGGTCTGAGTCTTCATTCTTCGAGCTTCGGGTAGAAGTCACCATCGGGGTCGGTGGGTTCATCTAAAACATAGATTAAGAAAACGTGAGTACAAAATCGTACTCAGCAAGACTTACATAGGAGCTATACTACTCATGCATATGTATCAAGGTAAAGGAAGGTGGGGTTTCACTTGCAGAAGTGCCATCTTTGACTTGGCTAGTCCTGAACTACGAGTACCAGACTTGAGGTAAGAAGCGTACACGAGTCCACTACATCTCTTCAACCAATTACACAACTATGGTTACTTCCTCGACTTCCCCACGAAAAAGCACCCCATAGCACTCACGCTTATCTTGGTGTGTTTTAGAAGTATCCAGTTCAAGTTGTCTAATAATCAAGCTAAGCTTTCCAAGTAGTCCTTAACCGCGGACGCGGCTATTCGAATAGTTTTGTTAACCCTGCAGGGGTGTACCGCTACACACACGTGTCATCATTTACCACCTTTTGCATGTCACTGTTCAAGAGGTGACAGCGAGGATGCCTCCACAACACTTCGCCCACAGCTCCGTTCTAGTCCAGAGAGTCGCCTATCTGAGGGGGATCCGTATGGAAGTCCGGCCGAGGTTCCAGTACAGCCTCAAACGATGTGTGCAGGGTCCCAAGCCGGTCTTGAAAAGACGTTCATCCACTTCGCAGACCGTGCCACAGCCCTACCAGAACTCCGAACTACTGCGACTCTTGGGGTTCGAACGGGGTGAGGTACTAGGATGAGTGGGGTCAGTGAGCCAATGTGTGGTTGTACTCTTCTTCTTGGATCACCACACAAGAACTCGGAATTAAGGCGGTGTTCAACGAGTCAACCCACTGTGTACTCCTACACAGCCTCTCATCGTTCACCTTGTATTAGGGTAGATTCACCAACATATTTCACTTTCATCAACACCATGTTTATCATCATCCCGAGTCACATCAAAAGCAACCTCGTTGTACCAGTAAGCATGCAATAAGCAGTAACAGTTGCAGGGGCCACATGATATCAACCAACTCCTACATCTGCTAGGATTGTGGTTTGCTTACTACTGTGACAAGATGATAGGTCATGCAAAGGATATGGGTTCAACTATGCGGTAGAAACGTTATCATGGTGATCATCCTAAACAATGCATAAGCGAGACATGAGAGGGAATTGGGATTTTATCGACATGATCAATGGGGGTTTGCTTGCCTTGCTGACGAGGTTTAGTCACGGGGTCTTCAACGAAGGGGGTAATCTCGGATTCCGGCTCCACTTCTATCAGTAACATGACAATCATAGGATCAACATAATGTACAATGCACAATCACATGAATAAGATTGCAATGGTGATGTTCAAGGTACTGATGTGTTGAGCATTCCATTTAAAAGGAGTATATTGCATTTGAAATGCAAATTCAAACTCCATTTGATTTATCGATGAATTTCAAATGCATTTGAATGCATGAAAGTTCATTTGAAAATGTTGATCATGAAGTGATGTGGTATAGTTGAAGTAATGTCTCTGATATGTGGATGAATCCATTGGAAATAAGGGTGTTGCAAAATCATTTGCAAATTCACTCCAAGTTTGAATTCAAAAAGGATCCACATGCATGTTTGCTACTGTTCATCCATTTTAAAATGTTCAAACATAGAAACAAGTTGCATATTCATATTCCTTGTATTTTTCTGATAATTTTTAGACATATTATTTGTCCAATTTGGAGTTAAAATGAATTAGTTATGAATTTCCAAAGATTTGGCTATTTTCTGGATTTTCTGTAATTGATTTAATCAATTTAATTGACTTATTGCGCCAGGCTGACGTCATGCTGGCGTGAGGGGGGGGGCTGACATGTGGGCCACCCATGTCAGTCTCAGGGGTTTAAATCCCTGGTTAATTAAACCGACAGGGGATTATTAGGGATGGGGCCCCCACCTGTCAGTGAGGGATTAGGGGGGATTAAGCCCCTAATCACTCTGACGTGTGGGCCTCGCCGGAATCCAGCCGGCGGTGACCTCAAACCGCGGCGGCGCTCGCAATGGAAGCATGAATCGGGGGCCTAAAGGAGCGGGGAGACCATCTTCGAGCTCCTGGAGTCCTCCCGCGTCGAGTGGCACCAGTGGAGGTTCAAGGGGGTGGCCCTATCGTCGCCGGCGACGACGACGCACGGCGGCCGTGCACGGACTCCGGTGGTTTGGCGCTACGAAGAACGGCAGAGAGAAAAGGAGGAGGGAAAAGAAGGGGAATCTCACCCTGATCACGATGAGGGGCTCGGGCAGGTCATTGGAGTAGCACGGGCAACAAATTTGAAGGTGAAGCCCGCGGCGGCCGTGGCGGTCCCGGTGACGCTGGCGTCGCTTTAGGCCGTCCTCGACTTCGATTGGAGGCGGGCTTCGACGGAGACGACGTCTCTGCACGCGTTGGACAAGGTGGAGGGGGCTCTGGAGCTCAACGGCCGCGAGTTCCACGGCAGTGCTCCACGGCGGCGCTCGGACCACTACTGGGGAGAGCGAGAGGAAGCACGAGAGGAGGGGGAAAGGCGAGCACGGTGTCCAGGAAACGTCCACGCGTGAGAAAAGCGTGCTGGGGGGGGGGGCTCCAGCGCGAAACAGGAGGTGGAGGCCTGCATGCGCACGTCGACGCCCTCGGTGGCGTCCTTCTGGCGAGAGGTGGAAGAAGACCACCCTGCCCCCCTTGTGGGCTGGCTGGAAGCCACTAGTTGGGCTGGGGAAAAAAGGTTTGGGCCTAGTCCCCTTTATTCTTTTCTTCTTCTTTTGTTTTTCTGTTTCATTTGTCTTGCTCTGAAAAAATATCAAAGCATTTTTAAAAAAACCCCCAAATATTTATCTTGGACATATGTGACATAGTACTAGTCACTCCCAAGTTTTGAAGATTTTTGGAATTCAATTAATTTGAATCCAATTCAAATAGCATTTAAATTTAATTTCCAAGCCTCTGTTTGAATATTTGAAAAATCCATGAGCATGGGTTTGACTCCAAATCATTTTTAAAATGATCATACTCATTTATAGGACTTTTCAAAATGTTCAAATGATTTTTGGAAAAAGATTTTTATCTGGCCATTTGAATTAATTTCTCAGGGCTTTCTGCTTCCCCATTTTTGAAGTTCTTTTGAATTTTTGCATGATGCAAAGGCCTAAGCTTACCCTAGCACATACCTAACTTGGGGTTGTGACATAGGGATTGATATGCCACAGATGCACATGTGAGCCATGGAAACCTCTCCAATGAACTAGTGGGGGTTCTTCCAACTTGCATTCTCACGAAGACCTAGAGATCATTTGAGGAGACTCATCCTTGGAATATGTGATGGCTTCTCGCCCCTCGTTGGTTACCCCAAGTGGAAGGTTGAGATGTAGCACAACAAAAAGTATCCCTCGTTGAATACGCCAAGCTATATGTCTCCTGCAGACTCCGAATTCGTCAATTAGGTGGTGCGGCAAGTGATGCGCCGTCTGAATAGAATCACTTGCTTAACCGGGACCTGCACACACAACAAATAGATTTTCTCCCAACAAGTACGGAGAGATTTTCAATATCTCCGGCCTTGTTGTTTACAAAGGATTAAACACAAGGGGATAATGATAGTGGTGATAGCAACTGAAAGTAAAAGAAGAAAATAAAGCGAAGGTGTAAACAATGATGCAAATATGTACCGGGGTCCCATGATGTTCACTAGTGATGTCTCTCTCCCAAAAGACGATAAAAAACTATGCTGAGTGAACAAATTACACCTTAGGAATTGACAAAATTATAAACGCACCACAATGCTATTATGCTACTTGAAAGTAAGAGACTCAAAAGTATGGGCGAGAGGTGGAAGAAGACCACCCTGCCCCCCTTGTGGGCTGGGCTGGAAGCCACTAGTTAGGCTGGGGAAAAAAGGTTTGGGACTAGTCCCCTTTATTCTTTTCTTCTTCTTTTGTTTTTCTGTTTCATTTGTCTTGCTCTGAAAAAAATATCAAAGCATTTTTAAAAAAAACCCCAAATATTTATCTTGGACATATGTGACATAGTACTAGTCACTCCCAAGTTTTGAAGATTTTTGGAATTCAAATAATTTGAATCCAATTCAAATAGCATTTAAATTTAATTTCCAAGCCTCTGTTTGAATATTTGAAAAATCCATGAGCATGGGTTTGACTCCAAATCATTTTTAAAATGATCATACTCATTTATAGGACTTTTCAAAATGTTCAAATGATTTTTGGAAAAAGATTTTTATCTGGCCATTTGAATTAATTTCTCAGGCCTTTCTGCTTCCCCATTTTTGAATTTCTTTTGAATTTTTGCATAATGCAAAGGCCTAAGCTTACCCTAGCACATACCTAACTTGGGGTTGTGACACGTCGCCCCCACTCAAAAGAATCTCGTCCCGAGATTCAGAAGTCTGCGGGAGGAAGGAGGGGTACTCGGCACGGAGACGGTCTTCTCTTTCCCACGTGGCTTCTCTCTCAGAGTGGTGTGACCACTGAAATTTCAGAAACTTGATCTTCTTTCGGCGAGTGACAAGCTCTGCTGAATCAAGAATACGAACAGGGTATTCTCGATAAGAAAGGTCATCTTGGAGATCAAGCGTTTCATGGTCGACTTCGCGGATGGGGTCCTTGAAGCAACGCCTGAGTTGTGACACATGGAATACATCATGTACTCGGGAAAAGTGCGGAGGTAGTTCAAGTTGGTAGGCAACTTCTCCATGTTTAGCGAGAATGCAGAAAGGTCCGATGTAACGAGGGGCCAACTTGCCTTTGATACCGAATCGTTGGGTTCCCTTCAGGGGATTAACCCGAAGGTAAGCCTTCTCATCCAGATTGTAGCTCTCTTGCCTATGATGACGATCATAGTAGCTTTTCTGACGAGACTGGGCTGCTTTCAATTGATGACGAGCAATGCGAACTTGCTCTTCTGCTTTCTTGATCATATCCGGTCCAAAGAATTGTCTTTCACCGGTTTCTGACCAGTTTAAAGGTGTTCGACATCGTCGTCCATAAAGGAGTTCAAAAGGAGCCATGTTCAGACTAGATGGAAAAATATTGTTATAAGAAAATTCGGCAAATGGAAGAGATTTCTCCCAATTCTTTCCGAATGAGATAACACAAGCTCTGAGCATGTCTTCAAGAATTTGGTTAACCCTTTCGACTTGACCGCTAGACTGAGGATGAAAAGCTGTACTAAAGGAGAGATGAGTTCCCATAGCACTCTTAAAGCTTCCCCAGAATCTAGATGTGAAAAGGCTACCACGATCAGAATTGATTTCCAAAGGAACAACGTGAAGGGACACAATTCTAGAGACGTACAAGTCCGCTAACTGGCTAGCAGTTATAGACTCGCGAACTGGAAGGAAGTGAGCAACTTTGGAAAGCCTATCTATGACAACAAAGATGGCATCGTTTCCTTTCTGGGTTTTTGGAAAGCCGGTGATGAAGTACATACCGACTTTGTCCCATTTCCACTTTGGAATAGGCAAAGGTTGAAGTGTGCCAGCAGGTCTTTGATGTTCGGCCTTAATGCGACGACAAACATCACATTCGGCAACAAATGGAGCAATGTCTCTCTTCATCCTAGTCCACCAAAATCTCAGGCGTAGATCTCGGTACATTTTTGTGCTACCGGGATGAATCGAGAGGGGTGTGTCATGGGCTTCTTTGAGGATGAGTTGCCTTAGTTCCCTATTCTTAGGTACTACCAAACGATTTCCAAAGAATACCGTTCCTTTACTATCTGTGGAGAAACATTTAGCAACTCCGCTAGCAATGTTCTCCTTGATCCGGTGTACACCTCGTGCACGTCTTTGGGCAACTATGATTTGATCCTCAAGGGTTGGTTTCGCCACCAAGTTGAAAAGAGATCCACGAGGAACAATCTCAAGATTAAGCTTTCGAAATTCCTCATGAAGAAGTGGTTGATACTGATGTAACATGAGGTTGTTACAGTATGACTTACGACTTAGTGCATCAGCCATGACATTGGCTTTGCCTGGGGTGTAAGAAATTCCTAAGTCATAATCTTTTATCAACTCTATCCAACGTCTTTGCCCGAGGTTAAGATCTGGCTGGGTGAATATGTATTTGAGGCTTTGGTGGTCGGAATAGATCTCACAACGATTACAAAGGAGGTAATGTCGCCAAGTTGTTAGGGCATGAACTACGGCAGCGAGTTCAAGATCGTGGGTAGGATAGTTCTCTTCATGTGGCCGCAATTGGCGTGAAGCATAAGCTACCACATGTCGATCTTGCAGAAGTATGCATCCTAACCCTTGCCGTGATGCGTCACAATAGATCTCGAAATCCTTTTTGGTGTCTGGAGGTGCAAGTAAGGGTGCAGAAGTCAATCTTCTTTTTAGCTCTTGAAAGCTTTCCTCGCACTTGCAAGTCCATAGGAATTTCTTATCTTTCTTGAGGAGTTCAGTCAGAGGCTTTGCAAATTTAGAAAAATTCTCGACGAAGCGACGGCAATAACTGGCTAGGCCAAGAAAACTCCTAAATTGCTTAACCGATTCAGGCGGAGTCCAGTCAAGGACGGCCTGAACTCTCTCAGGATTCACAGCAATGCCTTTTGCAGAAATCACGTGGCCTAAGTAGGTCACTTCTAGTAGCCAAAATTCACACTTGGAGAATTTAGCATACAGGCGATGCTCTCTAAGTTTCATCAATACCAGCCTTAGGTGTTCGGCATGTTCTTCTTCGTTCTTCGAGTATATAAGGATGTCATCGAGGTAAACCACGACGAACTGGTCCAAATACTCCATGAAGATCGAGTTCATCATGCGTGAGAATGTGGCGGGGGCATTGGTTAAACCAAAGGACATGACGGTGTACTCGTAAAGACCATAACGAGTAGTAAAAGCCGTTTTGGGAATGTCCTCATTTCGGATTTTGATTTGATGATAGCCTAATCTCAAATCCATCTTGGAGAAGAGAGAGGATCCTGCAAGTTGATCATAAAGATCATTGATCCTGGGCAGTGGGTACTTGTTCTTTATCGTCGCTAAATTTAGCGGGCGATAGTCTACGCACATCCTTTCTGTTCCATCTTTCTTCGTTACGAACAGAACGGGGCAACCCCATGGCGATGAGCTAGCCGGATGAAGCCTTTTTCCAACAAAGCTTCCAGTTGGGTTTTAAGCTCAGCTAACTCACGTGGGGCCATTTTGTATGGGCGTCTGGAATTTGGTGCGATTCCTGGGGCAAGATCCACTATGAACGCTACACATCTGTCGGGTGGCTAGGTTTAAGGGGTTGGATCTCTGGATAGCTTCCTAGAGGATGACCAAGGTTTACTAGGGGCTACAACAGATATGTCAGAGTAGCAAAGTACCCCAACACGATGGTTAGTGTGGTTCTTCTGGCTAGAAGACATCTAAAGTGGGAGCAAGAGATGCAATTGAATCACTATTGGTTTCTAGAAGAAAACCTACATCAAACTCTATGGAACTGTCGGGCATGCCACCTAGAAGTTCTTCTAAAAGGACAACCGAAAAGGAGGGAAGAATTTTGCAAATGCATTAGATTTTGAAGAAACCTGGATTGATTCGGACAGCATAACGGCTGTAATTGCAAGAAAACAATTTTCTTTCAATGTAGATACAACACTTACATAATACGATGTAAGAAATCAGCATTACAACAATGCTAGGAAACCGGACACAACTTTCCTACGGCTACAAGGAAGCAAACAACGAGATGTTCTAATCATACAAAGGTGAGCCTAGTCCTATCTTCCCGTAGAATAAGATGAGGGTGACTCAGAACTCAGAACGATGAGGGTAAGGAGAAAAATAGAAGCCTTACGTTGTTCCCTTATATACCTAGAGTAACTATATAACTATAGCAAGCTAGACTCGACTTCGGCCAAGGCTGATAATCCTACAGTCAGTCCTGCTCTGATACCAAGTCTGTCGGGACCCGGGGTTAGCGTATGCAAGCCTCGCTACAACACAATCATATGGAGAGCCGAGAACCGTACCCACTTGTCTAAGAAGACAAGGCCAAGCACAGAACGTTCTCGGAAAGCATCGAACGTGAGGGGCATCCCATCCAGGCCGGATGATCAACTGAAATGGGTCCTCATCGTCCGCACACAAGTCTAAATGATATGGGTGGTGAACTCCCATACTCATAGACAAGTCGCCTCAACCATACTATCGATTGTATTATAACCCTTACATAGACTTACTCCAGCCCGATCACTTAGTCGGGGTATAGGGCGGGCTCGATCATACATCAAAGTGTGCACGAGACAGAGTCTCGAACAATCGCATTGCGATGCCCCAAGCTGCGCACATCTAAGGCCACTTGGTGTATAAAAGACCGCCAGCCAGATCACAACTAAGGTCTCGAAAACCCATACAAAGACATGCATGTTATAAACATACACGCAGCACACATGCCTTGTATGAACAGCAGGTATCATTACAATTCTCTACAAAGTATACCTCTTTATTAATAACTCTTATAGAGTGCACACAGAGATCACAAGCATGTGATCCAACATTACAACAGACAAGCGGAAGCAAAGTAGGTCTGAGTACAGACAAGTTTAACAAATGGCTTAGAGAAGCCTTATCTAAAAACAAGGCCTCCACTAGGGAACCAGTCGTCTGACTGGGACTACACTAGCTTGGTCTTGGTCTGAGTCTTCATTCTTCGAGCTTCGGGTAGAAGTCACCATCGGGGTCGGTGGGTTCATCTAAAACATAGATTAAGAAAACATGAGTACAAAATCGTACTCAGCAAGACTTACATAGGAGCTATACTACTCATGCATATGTATCAAGGTAAAGGAAGGTGGGGTTTCACTTGCAGAAGTGCCAGCTTTGACTTGGCTAGTCATGAACTACGAGTACCAGACTTGAGGTAAGAAGCGTACACGAGTCCACTACATCTCTTCAACCAATTACACCACTATGGTTACTTCCTCGACTTCCCCACGAGAAAGCACCCCATAGCACTCACGCTTATCTTGGTGTGTTTTAGAAGTATCCAATTCAAGTTGTCTAATAATCAAGCTAAGCTTTCCAAGAAGTCCTTAACCGCGGACGCGGCTATTCGAATAGTTTTGTTAAGCCTGCAGGGGTGTACCGCTACACACACGTGTCATCAGTTACCGCCTTTTGCATGTCACCGTTAAGGAGGTGACAGCGAGGATGCCACCACAACACTTCGCCCACAGCTCCGTTCTAGTCCAGAGAGTCGCCTATCTGAGGGGGATCCGTATGGAAGTCCGGCCGAGGTTCTAGTACAGCCTCAAACGATGTTTGCAGGGTCCCAAGCCGGTCTTGAAAAGCCGTTCATCCACTTCGCAGACCGTGCCACAGCCCTACCAGAACTCCGAACTACTGCGACTCTTGGGGTTCGAACAGGGTGAGGTAGTAGGATGAGAGGGGTCAGTGAGCCCAATGTGTGGTTGTACTCTTCTTCTTGGATCACCACACAAGAACTCGGACTTAAGGCGGTGTTCAACGAGACAACCCACTGTGTACTCCTACACAACCTCTCATCGTTCACCTTGTATTAGGGTAGATTCACCAACATATTTCACTTTCATCAACACCATGTTTATCATCATCCCGACTCACATCAAAAGCAACCTCGTTGTACCAGTAAGCATGCAATAAGCAGTAACAGTTGCAGGGGCCACATGATATCAACCAACTCCTACATCTGCTAGGATTGTGGTTTGCTTACTACTGTGACAAGATGATAGGTCATGCAAAGGATATGGGTTCAACTATGCGGTAGAAACGTTATCATGGTGATCATCCTAAACAATGAATAAGTGAGACATGAGAGGGAATTGGGATTTTATCGACATGATCAATGGGGGTTTGCTTGCCTTGCTGACGAGGTTTAGTCACGGGGTCTTCAACGAAGGGGGTGATCTCGGATTCCGGCTCCACTTCTATCAGCAACATGACAATCATAGGATCAACATAATGTACAATGCACAATCACATGAATAAGATTGCAATGGTGATGTTCAAGGTACTGATGTGTTGAGCATTCCATTTAAAAGGAGTATATTGCATTTGAAATGCAAATTCAAACTCCATTTGATTTATCGATGAATTTCAAATGCATTTGAATGCATGAAAGTTCATTTGAAAATGTTGATCAAGAAGTGATGTGGTATAGTTGAAGTAATGTCTCTGATATGTGGATGAATCCATTGGAAATAAGGGTGTTGCAAAATCATTTGTAAATTCACTCCAAGTTTGAATTCAAAAAGGATCCATATGCATGTTTGCTACTGTTCATCCATTTTAAAATGGTCAAACATAGAAACAAGTTGCATATTCATATTCCTTGTATTTTTCTGATAATTTTAGACATATTATTTGTCCAATTTGGAGTTAAAATGAATTAGTTATGAATTTCCAAAGATTTGGCTATTTTCTGGAATTTATGTAATTGATTTAATAAATTTAATTGACTTATTGCGCCAGGCTGACGTCATGCTGGCGTGTGGGGGGGGGGGGGCTGACATGTGGGCCACCCATGTCAGTCTCAGGGGTTTAAATCCCTGGTTAATTAAACCGACAGGGGATTATTAGGGCTGGGGCCCCCACCTGTGAGTGAGGGATTAGGGGGGATTAAGCCCCTAATCACTCTGACGTGTGGGCCTCGCCGGAATCCAGCCGGCGGTGACCTCAAACCGCGGCGGTGCTCGCACTGGAAGCATCAACCGGGGGCCTAAAGGATCGGGGAGACCATCTTCGAGCTCCTGGAGTCCTCCCGCATCGAGTGGCACCAGTGGAGGTTCAAGGGGGTGGCCCTATCGTCGCCGGCGACGACGAGGCACGGCGGCCGTGCACGGACTCCGGTGGTTTGGCGCTACGAAGCACGGCAGAGAGAAAAGGAGGAGGGAAAAGAAGGGGAATCTCACCCTGATCACGATGAGGGGCTCGGGCAGGCCATTGGAGTAGCACGGGCAACAAATTTGAAGGTGAAGCCAGCGGCGGCCGTGGCGGTCCCGGTGGCGCTGGCATCGCTTTAGGCCGTCCTCGACTTCGATTGGAGGGGGGCTTCGACAGAGACGACGTCTCTGCACGCGTTGGACAAGGTGGAGGGGGCTCTGGAGCTCACCGGCCACGAGTTCCACGGCAGTGCTCCACGGCGGCGCTCGGACCACTACTGGGGAGAGCGAGAGGAAGCACGAGAGGAGGGGGAAAGGCGAGCACGGTGTCCAGGAAACGTCCACGCGTGAGAAAAGCGTGCTGGGGGGGCTCCAGCGCGAAGCAAGAGGTGGACGCCTGCATGCGCACGTCGACGCCCTCGGTGGCGTCCTTCTGGCGAGAGGTGGAAGAAGACCACCCTGCCCCCCTTGTGGGCTGGGCTGGAAGCCACTAGTTGGGCTGGGTAAAAAAGGTTTGGGCCTAGTCCCCTTTATTCTTTTCTTCTTCTTTTGTTTTTCTGTTTCATTTGTATTGCTCTGAAAAAAATATCAAATCATTTTGAAAAAAAACCCCAAATATTTATCTTGGACATATGTGACATAGTACTAGTCACTCCCAAGTTTTGAAGATTTTTGGAATTCAAATAATTTGAATCCAATTCAAATAGCATTTAAATTTAATTTCCAAGCCTCTGTTTGAATATTTGAAAAATCCATGAGCATGGGTTTGACTCCAAATCATTTTTAAAATGATCATACTCATTTATAGGACTTTTCAAAATGTTCAAATGATTTTTGGAAAAAGATTTTTATCTGGCCATTTGAATTAATTTCTCAGGGCTTTCTGCTTCCCCATTTTTGAAGTTCTTTTGAATTTTTGCATGATGCAAAGGCCTAAGCTTACCCTAGCACATACCTAACTTGGGGTTGTGACATAGGGATTGATATGCAACAGATGCACATGTGAGCCATGGAAACCTCTCCAATGAACTAGTGGGGGTTCTTCCAACTTGCTTTCTCACGAAGACCTAGAGATCATTTGAGGAGACTCATCCTTGGAATATGTGATGGCTTCTCGCCCCTCGTTGGTTACCCCAAGTGGAAGGTTGAGATGTAGCACAACAAAAAGTATCCCACGTTGAATACGCCAAGGTATATGTCTCCTGCAGACTCCGAATTCTGCAATTAGGTGGTGCGGCAAGTGATGCACCGTCTAAATAGAATCACTTGCTTAACCGGGACCTGCACACACAACAAATAGATTTTCTCCCAACGAGTACGGAGAGATTTTCAATATCTCCAGCCTTGTTTTTTACAAAGGATTAAGCACAAGGGGATAATGATAGTGGTGATAGCAACTGAAAGTAAAAGAAGAAAATAAAGTGAAGGTGTAAACAATGGTGGAAATATGTACCGGGGTCCCATGATGTTCACTAGTGATGTCTCTCTCCCAAAAGACGATAAAAAACTATGCTGAGTGAACAAATTACACCTCGGGAATTGACAGAATTATAAACGCACCACAATGCTATTATGCTACTTGAAAGTAAGAGACTCAAAAGTATGGGCAGTACGCAAAGACAAGTAGACCGAAATCCATCTGCATCTACTCATTAATTATCCACCTTGAGATATCTATCCAGAACATCTCGCTGGTATTAAGTTGCGAGCCCCACCCAAAGTGTAAACTCAAAGCAACAGACAATTGCATTAACAATCTATGCGTAAGGTAAACAATCTTTGCAACCACGGTTACAAGCATCGTTGTTTTCTCCCTGGTGGAAACATCACATCCCCTAGTCTCATGTTTCTGTCAATCAAGCTAGCCATCGGGGGGCATGAACCCACAGTCATGCATAACACTCCCTCTTGGAGTTAGTATCTACTACTTGGCCAAAGCAATAAAAAGCAACGGAGAACATGCATGAATTACTCAAGAACAAAATATAAAAGGTAAACCAAATATATACCTCATCACGATCTGAACATAATCTCATAATCCATCGGATCCCAGCAAACACGGCATAGCAACAGCAGGAAAATTACATAGGTGCCTTTATCATGTAGGAAGCTCACAAGGACTAAACATTGAAGAACAAGATTGGAAAGAAGACATCACATAGCTACTGATCATGGACCCATGGTCTAAGGGGGACTACTCACGGAACATCCGGGAAGCATCCATGGTGGTGGATAAGCTCCCGTAGGTCAATCCTCCCTCCGCCAGGGTGCCGAGAAGGGGTCTTCTTCTTCTCCCGATCTTGGAAGTGCGGCGGTTGCGGAACAGAGAGGTATTTCGCGATGCGGGGTTCTCCTGCAAGGTTTCTGGGACAAAGAGGTAATATAGGCAAAGGGGGCAGCCACGGGCCACCTGGTCTCCTGGCCCTCCTTCTGGGTTCCGAAAGCTTCCATCTCGCTGATTTTATTCTGTTTTTTGGAATTTTTGGAGAAATTTAAATTGGGGAAAAATCATTGCAACTAAATGGCATCAGTAGAAAGAAACTGGCACTGGGTGCACCGAGTTAGTAGGTTAGTCCAAATATGTGTAAAATGATATAAAAGTGTAGCAAAACATGTAGCAATGTCACATAAAAGTGCATGGAACAAGCAGAAATTATAAATATGTTTGGGACGTATCAACATCCCCAAGCTTAATTCCTGCTCGTCCTCGAGTAGGTAAATGATAACACAGATAATTTCTATGGTGACATGCTAACACACATATAAGAACTTCAAAGTAAAGCAAGTAAGATGTGCAATTCAAGTGTAACGGCCCAGATTTCACAAAATTTTTAAAAAAAATGCGGTGTGAATTGTTTGATCGTCTGATTTGTTTGCGGTGTTTCCATCCCCGATTTATTGATCAGCGATTATTTCCCCCCCTCTTATGTCGTAACGGACGTAGACCAACCCATGCCACCCTAACACTCGACCTTTGCAGCACCGGGTTTCACCCGATCACCGTCGCGAATGTCGGGACCCGGGGTTAGCGTATGTAATTCCAGTCACGATACAATCACATGGAGAGCCGAGAACCGTACCCACTTGTCTAAGCAGACAAGGCCAAGCACAGAACGTTCTCGGTAAGCATCAAACGTGAGGGGGCATCCCATTCAGGCCGGATGATCATCTGAGATGGGTCCTCATCGTCCTCTCACAAGTCTAAATGCTTATGGGTGGTGAATCCCATACTCATAGACAAGTCGCCTCAACCATGTTATCGATTGGATCCTAACTCTTACATAGACTTACTCCAGCCCGATCACTTAGTCGGGGTCTAGGGCGGGCTCGATCATACAACAAAGTGTGCACGTGACAGAGTCACGAGCAATCGCATCGCGATGCCCCAAGCTGCGCACATCTAAGGGCCACTTGGTGTATAAACGACCGCCAGCCAGATCACAACTAAGGTCTCGAAAACCCATACTAAGGCATGCATGTTATAAACATACACGCAGCACACATGCCTAGTATGAACAGCAGGTATCATCACATAACTCTACAAAGTATTCTTTACTGACTTATACATAGAGCATACAAAGATCACATGTCTGTGATCAACATTACATCATACAACGGAAGCAAATTAGGTCTGAGTACAGACAAGTTTAACAAATGGCTTAGAGAAGCCTTGTAAACAAACATGCCCTTCCACGAGGGACCAGACTGCTGTCTGGGACTATACTACCAAGGTCAACATCGAGCTTCACGAAGGTGACTCCATCGGGGTCCGGTTCTTATCTAAAACATAGAATAAGCAAATGTGAATACAAAGTCGTACTCAGCAAACTTACATCAGATCTAAACTACTCATGCACAAGTATCAAGGTAAAGGGAGGTGGGGTTTCATCATGCAGAAGTGCTAGCTTTGACATGGCTAATCCTGTACTACGAGTACCAGAGTTTGAGGTAAGAAGCGTACACGAGTCCACTACATCTCCAAACAATACACCACTATGGTTACTTCCTCGACTTCTCCACGAAGAAGCTCACCATAGCACTCACACTTATCTTGCGAGTTTTATAAGTATCCATTCAAGTTATCTATGATCAAGTAGAGGTTTCCAAGTAGTCCATAACCGCGGACACGGCTATTCGAATAGTTTATTTACCCTGCAGGGGTGTACATCTTCACACGCGTGTCATCACTTAACGCCTCGTTCTGGGCATCCTTCAAGCGGATGTCGGACGTGGATGAAACCAAGGCACTAACCTCACATCACCTTCTCTAATCCAGGAGTCGACTACCTGAGTTTGGCACCGCTCGAGAGTCCGGCCGGTTCCACGAAACGGACTCAGATAATGTAAGGGACCGAGACGCCACCTCTGCCAGATGGTTTTACTGCCTCACAAGTCCACCACATATCTAGGATGATGCAACCTTTCTTCATTCTTTTTCTATGCACATGCCAAATGGAAAACCCGAATCTATTGTGACTCCTGGACCGGATCGGGTACGTAAAGAGGCCAAACGGGGCTCCCATAAAACCCTACATGTGGTCATACTCTTTGTCTTGGATCACAAAACAGGAACTCGGGGCCTAGGGTAGTGTTCAACGAGACAACCCACTGTGTACTCCTACACAGCCTATCATCGTTCACCTTTGCTTAGGGTGGATTCACCAACACGTTTCACTTTCATCAACACCACTGTGTTCATTTCATCCCGACTCACAATCAAAACATCCTCATTGTATCACTAAGCAGCAAAAGCAGTAACAGTTGCAGGGGCCACATGCTCATCATTCAACTCCTATATCTGCTAGGATTGTGGTTTGTTTAATACGTGACAGAAAGATAGGTCATGCATCGGAATGGGTTCAACTATGCGAAAGAACGTGTCTCGGTGATCTCCTAAACATGCATAAGCGAGACTGAGAGGGAAAAATAGGATTTTATAGACATGATCAATGGGGTTTGCTTGCCTTGCTGACGAGGTTCGATAACGGGGTCTTCAACGAAGGGGTTGGCCTCCGGTTCCAGTTGCACGTCTATCGAGCAAACAATCAAACAATGGTATAAATTTATTTGCAATGCATCAAACACATGATCAATATTGAAATGGTGATGTTCTTGGTCACAAAGTGTGTACAATTCCATTTAAAAGAAGTCACATGCAAAGTCAGTTGCAAATGTGCTTCAATTTGAATTTGAATTAAAGCCATATGGATGTTTTGCACTGTTCACCCAATTTTAATTGGTCAAACATGAAAACAGAGCCCATATTCATAATCCTTGGATTTTTCTGATATTTTTAGACATATTATTTGTTATATTTGGAGTTCATATGAATTAGTTATGAATTTCCCAAGTTTAAATGATTTTTTGGAATTTTCTGGAATTACTTTAATTCTTTTTTATTTCTGGAATTTGATTTATTGCGCCAGCATTGCGTGGAGATGACGTCAGGGGGGGGGGGGGGGCTGACCAGTGGGGTCGGCTTGTCAGTCTCTCAGGGGGTTAACCCGGTTTGATTTAAATTAACCAGGAGCTTAAGGGGGGGGGGGGGCTGGCCCACCTGTCATTGGGCTGGGGGGGATTAAGCAGGGTCATTAGGGCTAATGACCGGCGGCTAACCGGCGGCAGCTACAGGCGCGGCGTAGGGCTCGCCGGAGTGGGTTTCCAGCCACCAATTGGCACGGGAAGACCACGGGAAGATGCGCCGGGCTCGTCCGCTTCGAGCTGTGCCACCAGGGGGTCTCGGGGAGGGCTAAAACGACGCCGGCGACGACGAGGTGCGGCGGCCGGCCACTGGTGAGGTGGAGGTGGGGCTACGGTGCACGGGAGAGAGCGCGGAATGGGGAAAAACGACGAGGGGCTCACCCCGGATGCAACGGCGTCGACGGCGAGAGCTCGGAGGGCGTGACGACGACAAATTTGCCGATGAGGTCCACGGCGGCCGGCGGCTTGTTGGTGAAGAAGGCGACGAGTACAGAGCTCCTCGGCTCGATTGGCTCCGCGGGAAGACGAAGTCGGCGACGCCGGTGACGATGGACAAGGCGGCGAGGGCGGAGGGGGCTTCTGGCCACGACTGGGCGGCGGCGTGCTCCGGCTGGGCTTTGGGTCCGCGCAGAAACGAGAGAGAGAGCGCTGGGAGAGAGCCAGAGGAGGGGGAAGAGGTGGGGCGGTTCTAGCGAGCTGCGTGGTGTCCGCGGAGAGAAGAGGAGGCTCCAGAAGCCCTCGGTGGCGTCCACGACGCTCGCCACCGAGCTGCTTGCCCGTCGGTGAGGAAGACGACAGAGGAGGCTGCGGGCTGGGCCAGGCTGGTGGGCTCAGGGGGGGGACTAGTTGGGCTGGAAGCCAGGAGTTCTCCTTTTCTAAAACTTCTCTGTTTTAATTTTCTGCCCTTTTGTTTTTCCCTGGTAAAAATACCAAAGCATTTTATAAAAATGCCCAATTACTTTTATAAATACTAGGTGACCAGAAGCTAGTCACATAAGGAATTTGGGCATTTTTGAAATTCAATAAATTTTGAATTTCAATTCAAATAGGGTTATTTTAATTTCCAAAGCCACTGTTTGAATATTAGAAAATTCCATGTGCATGGGATTGATCCCAAACCACTTTTAAAATGATCAGCATCATTTATAGGAATTTTCCAAATGTTCAAAGGATTTTTGGAAAAAGATTTTTATCTGGCCATTTATTTAAAATTTCTAGGGCTTTTTTCTTTCCCCATTTTGAATTTCTTTTTGAATTTTTGCATGATGCAAAGGGCTCAAATAAACCTAGTACTTACCCTAGTTGGGGTTCTGACAACTCGCCCCCACTCAAAAGAATCTCGTCCCGAGATTCAAAAGTCGTCGGGAGGAAGGTGGGGTACTCGGCACGGAGGCGGTCTTCTCTTTCCCATGTTGCTTCTTTCTCGGAGTGATGTGACCATTGCACTTTGAGGAACTTGATCTTCTGACGACGAGTGACACGCTCTGCTGAATCAAGAATACGATCAGGGTACTCTCGATAAGAAAGGTCATCTTGGAGATCAAGCGTTTCATGGTCGACTTCGCGGATGGGGTCCTTGAAGCAACGCCTGAGTTGTGACACATGGAATACATCATGTACTCGGGAAAGGTGAGGGGGTAGTTCAAGTTGGTAGGCAACTTCTCCACGTTTAGCAAGAATGCGGAAAGGTCCGATGTAACGTGGGGCCAACTTGCCTTTGATACCGAATCTTTGGGTTCCCTTTAGAGGAGTAACCCGGAGGTAAGCCTTCTCAACAATATTGTAGCTCTCCTCTCTATGATGACGATCATAGTAGCTCTTTTGACGAGACTGAGCGGCTTTCAAACGATCACGAACAATGCGACCTTGCTCTTCTGCTTCCTTGATCATGTCCGGTCCAAAGAGTTGTCTTTCACCGGTTTCTGACCAGTTAAGGGGTGTTCGACATCGTCGTCCGTAGAGGAAATTCAAAGGGAGCCATGTTCAGACTAGATTGATAGCTATTGTTATAAGAAAATTCGGCGAATGGAAGAGATTTCTCCCAATTCTTTCCGAAAGAGATAACACAAGCTCTGAGCATGTCTTCCAAGATTTGATTAACCCTTTCAACTTGACCGCTAGACTGAGGATGGAAAGCTGTACTAAAGGATAGATGAGTTCCCATAGCATTTTGAAAACTTTCCCAAAATCTAGAGGTGAAAAGGCTACGACGATCAGAATTGATCATCAAAGGAACACCGTGAAGAGACACGATTCTAGAGACATACAAGTCCGCCAACTGACTAGCAGTTATAGACTCGCGAACTGGAAGGAAGTGAGAAACTTTTGAAAGTCGATCAATGACAACGAAGATGGCATCATTTCCTTTCTGGGTTTTTGGAAAGCCGGTGATGAAGTCCATACCGACCTTGTCCCATTTCCACTCGGTAATAGACAATGGCTGAAGAGTACCAGCAGGTCTTTGGTCTTCTGCCTTAATGCGACGACAAACATCACATTCGGCAACAAATTGTGCAATGTCTCTCTTCATACGGGTCCACCAAAATCTCTGGCGTAGATCTCGGTACATTTTTGTGCTACCGGGATGAATTGAGAGGGGAGTGTCATGAGCTTCCTTAAGGATCAGCTGCTTTAGGTCTTCGTTCTCAGGAACTACCAAACGATTTTCAAAGAATATCGTTCCTTGATCATTTGCAGAGAAACATTTAGCAACTCCGCTAGCAATGTTCTGCTTGATTTCTTGAATACTACTATCTTGTTTCTGGGCAGCTATGATTTGATCCTCAAGGGTTGGTTTCGCCACCAAGCTGAAAAGAGATCCACGAGGAACAATCTCGAGATTGAGCTTTCGAAATTCCTCATGAAGAAGTGGTTGATACTGTTGTAACATGAGGTTGTTACAATACGACTTACGACTTAGTGCATCAGCCATGACATTGGCCTTGCCTGGGGTGTAAGAAATTCCTAAGTCATAATCTTTTATCAACTCTATCCAGCGTCTTTGCCTGAGATTAAGATCTGGCTGGGTGAAAATGTATTTGAGGCTTTGGTGATCGGAATATATCTCACAACGATTACCAAGGAGGTAATGTCGCCAAGTCTTCAGGGCATGAACTACGGCAGCGAGTTCAAGATCATGGGTTGGATAGTTCTCTTCATGTGGCCGCAACTGGCGTGAAGCATAAGCTACCACATGTCGATCTTGCATAAGTATGCATCCTAACCCTTGCCGTGAAGCATCACAATAGATCTCGAAATCCCTTTTGGTGTCTGGAGGTGCAAGTACGGGTGCAGAAGTCAATCTTCTTTTTAGCTCTTGAAAGCTTTCCTCGCACTTGGGAGTCCATTGGAATTTCTTATCTTTCTTGAGGAGTTCAGTCAGAGGCTTTGCAACTTTAGAAAAGTTCTCGACGAAGCGGCGGCAATAGCTTGCTAAGCCAAGAAAACTTCTAACTTGCTTAACCGATTCAGGTGGAGTCCAGTCAAGGACGGCCTGAACTCTCTCGGGATTGACTGCAACACCTTTCACAGAAATCACGTGGCCTAAGTAGGTCACTTCTGGTAGCCAAAATTCACACTTGGAGAATTTAGCATACAGGCGATGCTCTCTAAGTTTCATCAATACCAGCCTTAGGTGTTCTGCGTGCTCTTCTTCGTTCTTCGAGTAGATGAGAATGTCATCAAGATAAACCACAACAAATTTATCTAGGTACTCCATGAAGATCGAGTTCATTAAGCGCGAGAATGTGGCGGGGGCATTGGTTAAACCAAAGGACATGACGGTGTACTCGTAAAGACCATAACGAGTAGTAAAAGCCGTTTTGAGAATGTCCTCATTTCGGATCTTGATTTGATGATAGCCTAATCTCAAATCCATCTTAGAGAAGACAGAGGATCCTGCAAGTTGATCATAAAGATCATTGATCCTGGGCAGTGGGTATTTGTTCTTTATCGTCGCTAAATTTAGCGGGCGATAGTCTACGCACATCCTTTCTGTTCCATCTTTCTTCGTTACGAACAGAACGGGGCAACCCCACGGCGATGAGCTAGGGCGGATGAAGCCTTTTGCCAACGAAGCATCAAGTTGGGTTTTTAGCTCAGCTAACTCATGTGGGGCCATTCTATATGGGCGTCTAGAAATTGGGGCTGTGCCTGGTATAAGATCCACTATGAATTCTACACACCTGTCGGGTGGCATTCCCGGCAGCTCTTCAGGAAAGACATCCGGGAAGTCACGAACCACCGGAACATCTTCAAGGTCTGGAAGGGGAAGCATATTCAAAGTATGCATCTGGTTTTTAGAGCTGGGTGATGTGTAGTCAATGATCTGGCCTGCAGGATGGGTGAGTTTGACTGACTTGGCTTTACAATCAAGGAAAGAATTTTGCCTTGATAACCAATCCATTCCTAGGATGACATCAATGTCCGAAGACTTGAGGGCTATAAGAGAAGCAAGGAAAACTAAACCCTCAATTGCAATTTCATTGCGATGGCTTACTCTATTAGTTTGCCACTTTGAACCAGGAGTTTGAATAATCATTGGAGAAAACATTTCTTCAAAAGGAAACTCATGACGAAGTGCATAACTCTCCGACATGAATGAATGAGAAGCTTCTGGATCGAAAAGAACGGAGGCGGGGACATGATTGACTGGGAGTGTGCTAAGAATGACGTCAGAAGCATCAGTGGTTTCCTCAACTGAGATTTGGTTCACACAACCACTACTTGTGACTGAAAGCTTTGCTGGGATGGTCTTGGTGGTGGATTTCCTTGGAGGCTTGGGTCGAGAATGACGTGATGCCATCAAGACCTGAGGGCATTGACGATAGTAATGGCCTGGAAGACCACACTTAAAGCATACCCTGTCTGAAATGTTAGGAGTGGGATTGCTTGGTTGCACACCATCATTCCGGGGTGGAATAATGTGTTGGGGTGGATGGCATATATTAGAGGTTGGTCTCTGCAGAAAGTTTTGAGGTATGGCTTTGGTTGGAATCCAAATTCGGCGTTTCTGAGGGGCTGAACTTGAAGAAGAAGCAAACTCAAGAGCATGCTTGCAGGACTCCTCGAAAATTTCATTGCCATGCTCAGCTCTGAAGGATCTGTTGACTAAATCCTCAAAGGTGGAAAATTCGATGAGGTTGAGATCATGACGAAGGATGGGGCTAAGTCCCTTACGGAACCTTGCCTTCTTTCTGGCATCGGTGGTGATCTCATCTTGGGAATACCGAGCAAGACGGTTGAACTCTCTCACATACTTGTGCATGGACATCTCTCCTTGAGTGAGATTGCAGAACTCTTCCTTCTTGCGCTCCATCAACTCATCCAAAAGGTGGTACCCTCGAAAGGCAACACAGAACTCCTGCCAAGTCACTAAGTGACTATCTGGCTGCATAGCAACATAGTTCTCCCACCATTCAGCAGCAGCACCTTCCAGAAAGTATGCCGCGAAAACAACTCGGTCATCGGGAGCAACATGTGCAGTATCAAGCTTACGCTCGATGGAACGGAGCCAATCATCAGCTTCAAGGGGCTCAGAAGAACATCGGAATACCGGTGGCTTGAGAAGGATGAAGTCCTGAATGCTCATAACCACATTACGATGACGTGAGGTATTCTGCTCGATGAGCTCCAGAAGACGTGTTTGATCACATTGATTCTTCTCAGCTTCCATCATGATTTCCGCCGCAGAAGGCGGTGGTGGAGGTGCATCATCCTATCGATTCCGAACACGGTCTCGATTCCGACGAACAGCACTACGAGTTCCACCTGACATCCTGTGTGATAAAAATCAACAATCAGAACAGGTTGAATGATGGATTCAAGGATAACAAGACATGATGAAGGCGGAAAGGATTATAATGCGAAGGCAAAGATTCACAGAAACATGGGAAAAATCCGGCAGCATAACGGCTACACCGGAATGAAAAATGAAACAACCTTGAGGAGATTGAACATAACTTCCTCAAGAAACTCAAAACCGATGAGTCTGGACGACCACAACAATCCTACGGCTAAAAGGAAGCACTCAGCGAGATATTCTAGTAAGACATAGATGAGCCTAGTCCTATCATCCCGTAGAAAAGATAAGGGTGACCCAGAACTCAGATCGATGAGGGTAAGGAGAAAAAGAAGCCTTACGTTGTTCCCTTATATACCCAGAGTAACTATATAACTATAGAATGCTAGACTCGACTTCGACCAAGGGTTTCTAATCCTACAGACAGTCCTGCTCTGATACCAAGTCTGTCTGATACCAAGGTATTTCGCGATGCGGGGTTCTCCTGCAAGGTTTCTGGGACAAAGAGGTAATATAGGCAAAGGGGGCAGCCAGGGGCCACCTGGTCTCCTGGCCCTCCTTCTAGGTTCCGAAAGCTTCCATCTCGCTGATTTTATTCTGTTTTTTGGAATTTTTGGAGAAATTTAAATTGGGGAAAAATCATTGCAACTAAATGGCATCAGTAGAAAGAAACTGGCACTGGGTGCACCGAGTTAGTAGGTTAGTCCAAATATGTGTAAAATGATATAAAAGTGTAGCAAAACATGTAGCAATGTCACATAAAAGTGCATGGAACAAGCAGAAATTATAAATATGTTTGGGACGTATCAACATCCCCAAGCTTAATTCCTGCTCGTCCTCGAGTAGGTAAATGATAACACAGATAATTTCTATGGTGACATGCTAACACACATATAAGAACTTCAAAGTAAAGCAAGTAAGATGTGCAATTCAAGTGTAACGGCCCAGATTTCACAAATTTTTTTTAAAAAATGCGGTGTGAATTGTTTGATCGTCTGATTTGTTTGCGGTGTTTCCATCCCCGATTTATTGATCAGCGATTATTTCCCCCCCTCTTATGTCGTAACGGACGTAGACCAACCCATGCCACCCTAACACTCGACCTTTGCAGCACCGGGTTTCACCCGATCACCGTCGCGAATGTCGGGACCCGGGGTTAGCGTATGTAATTCCAGTCACGATACAATCACATGGAGAGCCGAGAACCGTACCCACTTGTCTAAGCAGACAAGGCCAAGCACAGAACGTTCTCGGTAAGCATCAAACGTGAGGGGGCATCCCATTCAGGCCGGATGATCATCTGAGATGGGTCCTCATCGTCCGCTCACAAGTCTAAATGCTTATGGGTGGTGAATCCCATACTCATAGACAAGTCGCCTCAACCATGTTATCGATTGGATCCTAACTCTTACATAGACTTACTCCATCCCGATCACTTAGTCGGGGTCTAGGGCGGGCTCGATCATACAACAAAGTGTGCACGTGACAGAGTCACGAGCAATCGCATCGCGATGCCCCAAGCTGCGCACATCTAAGGGCCACTTGGTGTATAAACGACCGCCAGCCAGATCACAACTAAGGTCTCGAAAACCCATACTAAGGCATGCATGTTATAAACATACACGCAGCACACATGCCTAGTATGAACAGCAGGTATCATCACATAACTCTACAAAGTATTCTTTACTGACTTATACATAGAGCATACAAAGATCACATGTCTGTGATCAACATTACATCATACAACGGAAGCAAATTAGGTCTGAGTACAGACAAGTTTAACAAATGGCTTAGAGAAGCCTTGTAAACAAACATGCCCTTCCACGAGGGACCAGACTGCTGTCTGGGACTATACTACCAAGGTCAACATCGAGCTTCACGAAGGTGACTCCATCGGGGTCCGGTTCTTATCTAAAACATAGAATAAGCAAACGTGAATACAAAGTCGTACTCAGCAAACTTACATCAGATCTAAACTACTCATGCACCAAGTATCAAGGTAAAGGGAGGTGGGGTTTCATCATGCAGAAGTGCTAGCTTTGACATGGCTAATCCTGTACTACGAGTACCAGAGTTTGAGGTAAGAAGCGTACACGAGTCCACTACATCTCCAAACAATACACCACTATGGTTACTTCCTCGACTTCTCCACGAAGAAGCTCACCATAGCACTCACACTTATCTTGCGAGTTTTATAAGTATCCATTCAAGTTATCTATGATCAAGTAGAGGTTTCCAAGTAGTCCATAACCGCGGAGACGGCTATTCGAATAGTTTATTTACCCTGCAAGGGTGTACATCTTCACACGCGTGTCATCACTTATCGCCTCGTTCTGGGCATCCTTCAAGCGGATGTCGGACGTGGATGAAACCAAGGCACTAACCTCACATCACCTTCTCTAATCCAGGAGTCGACTACCTGAGTTTGGCACCGCTCGAGAGTCCGGCCGGTTCCACGAAACGGACTCAGATAATGTAAGGGACCGAGACGCCACCTCTGCCAGATGGTTTTACTGCCTCACAAGTCCACCACATATCTAGGATGATGCAACCTTTCTTCATTCTTTTTCTATGCACATGCCAAATGGAAAACCCGAATCTATTGTGACTCCTGGACCGGATCGGGTACGTAAAGAGGCCAAACGGGGCTCCCATAAAACCCTACATGTGGTCATACTCTTTGTCTTGGATCACAAAACAGGAACTCGGGGCCTAGGGTAGTGTTCAACGAGACAACCCACTGTGTACTCCTACACAGCCTATCATCGTTCACCTTTGCTTAGGGTGGATTCACCAACACGTTTCACTTTCATCAACACCACTGTGTTCATTTCATCCCGACTCACAATCAAAACATCCTCATTGTATCACTAAGCAGCAAAAGCAGTAACAGTTGCAGGGGCCACATGCTCATCATTCAACTCCTATATCTGCTAGGATTGTGGTTTTTTTAATACGTGACAGAAAGATAGGTCATGCATCGGAATGGGTTCAACTATGCGAAAGAACGTGTCTCGGTGATCTCCTAAACATGCATAAGCGAGACTGAGAGGGAAAAATAGGATTTTATAGACATGATCAATGGGGTTTGCTTGCCTTGCTGACGAGGTTCGATAACGGGGTGTTCAACGAAGGGGGTGGCCTCCAGTTCCAGTTGCACGTCTATCGAGCAAACAATCAAACAATGGTATAAATTTATTTGCAATGCATCAAACACATGATCAATATTGAAATGGTGATGTTCTTGGTCACAAAGTGTGTACAATTCCATTTAAAAGAAGTCACATGCAAAGTCAGTTGCAAATGTGCTTCAATTTGAATTTGAATTAAAGCCATATGGATGTTTTGCACTGTTCACCCAATTTTAATTGGTCAAACATGAAAACAGAGCCCATATTCATAATCCTTGGATTTTTCTGATATTTTTAGACATATTATTTGTTATATTTGGAGTTCATATGAATTAGTTATGAATTTCCCAAGTTTAAATGATTTTTTGGAATTTTCTGGAATTACTTTAATTCTTTTTTATTTCTGGAATTTGATTTATTGCGCCAGCATTGCGTGGAGATAACGTCAGGGGGGGGGGCTGACCAGTGGGGTCGGCTTGTCAGTCTCTCAGGGGGTTAACCCGGTTTGATTTAAATTAACCAGGAGCTTAAGGGGGGGGGGGCTGGCCCACCTGTCATTGGGCTGGGGGGGATTAAGCAGGGTCATTAGGGCTAATGACCGGCGTCTAACCGGCGGCAGCTACAGGCGCGGCGGAGGGCTCGCCGGAGTGGGTTTCCAGCCACCAATTGGCATGGGAAGACCACGGGAAGATGCACCGGGCTCGTCCGCTTCGAGCTGTGCCACCAGGGGGTCTCGGGGAGGGCTAAAACGACGCCGGCGACGACGAGGTGTGGCGGACGGCCACTGGTGAGGTGGAGGTGGGGCTACGGTGCACGGGAGAGAGCGCGGAATGGGGAAAAACGACGAGGGGCTCACCCCGGATGCAACGGCGTCGACGGCGAGAGCTCGGAGGGCGTGACGACGACAAATTTGCCGACGAGGTCCACGGCGGCCGGCGGCTTGTTGGTGAAGAAGGCGACGAGTACAGAGCTCCTCGGCTCGATTGGCTCCGCGGGAAGACGAAGTCGGCGACGCCGGTGACGATAGACAAGGCGGCGAGGGCGGAGGGGGCTTCTGGCCACGACTGGGCGGCGGCGTGCTCCGGCTGGGCTTTGGGTCCGCGCAGAAACGGGAGAGAGAGAGCGCTGGGAGAGAGCCAGAGGAGGGGGAAGAGGTGGGGCGGTTCTAGCGAGCTGCGTGGTGTCCGCGGAGAGAAGAGGAGGCTCCAGAAGCCCTCGGTGGCGTCCACGGCGCTCGCCACCGAGCTGCTTGCCCGTCGGTGAGGAAGACGACAGAGGAGGCTGCGGGCTGGGCCAGGCTGGTGGGCTCGGGGGGGGACTAGTTGGGCTGGAAGCCAGGAGTTCTCCTTTTCTAAAACTTCTCTGTTTTAATTTTCTGCCCTTTTGTTTTGCCCTGGTAAAAATACCAAAGCATTTTATAAAAATGCCCAATTACTTTTATAAATACTAGGTGACCAGAAGCTAGTCACATAAGGAATTTGGGCTTTTTTGAAATTCAATAAATTTTGAATTTCAATTCAAATAGGGTTATTTTAATTTCCAAAGCCACTGTTTGAATATTAGAAAATTCCATGTGCATGGGATTGATCCCAAACCACTTTTAAAATGATCAGCATCATTTATAGGAATTTTCCAAATGTTCAAAAGATTTTTGGAAAAAGATTTTTATCTGGCCATTTATTTAAAATTTCTAGGGCTTTTTTCATTCCCCATTTTGAATTTCTTTTTGAATTTTTGCATGATGCAAAGGGCTCAAATAAACCTAGTACTTACCCTAGTTGGGGTTCTGACAGCGAAAACCCGCACAAGACTAGCCGTAGCCAACGGAACGAAAAACCCTGTTTAATAGGTAAACGAGATATTTTTATAGCGCGCCGGAAAGTGTTCTTGGAACGGTTCCGGCGCGAGGTGCACGCCGCCGGCTCGACGCGCTGATCGCACAGCTGGAAGTTTTACCCGAATAGGAGGTCCTGCGGACCCTCGGTGGTCAGAAACGTAAACACCGCGCGCGTGAGAGAAAAATCGGGGATGTTTTTGCAAACTGCCAGCCACCTGGGCTATATAAATACCACAACTCTCCCACCCCTTTCTAGGGTTTCCCTAGCCTAAAAATTTCAGCCACCCCTCCACTTTGTCAAAATTTTGCCCCTAGCCCTCCAAATCCGAAACCCTAGCCTCAGCCTCACCGTAGCCGTCGGATCGGCTGATCCAAGGGCTAAGATTGCCCCAGATCAACCATAGCCAACCTCCTCACCGATTTGGGTCCTGCAGGGCCCTGGAAGCCCGCTTGGGCCCGGATCCGCGCCGCCGCGCCCGTGCGCGCTGCGCCGCCGCCTCCCGTCGGCCGGCCAGCCGCCGCCGGCGACCATGGCGAGCCGCGTGCCGCCCCCAAGCTCCGGTGAGCTCCTCCCGCGCCCTCCTTCCCTCCTCTTTCCTCTCCTCCTCACCATCCATCCCCCTCCTCTACAGCCAGCCTGCCGTGGCCACGAAGAGCTCGCCCGCCGCCACCATGGGCTCGGCCCTCGAGCTTGCCGCCGCCCGGAGATGTGCCCTCGTCACTGACCCCCCTGCATCCCGCCAACCAGCATGATCCAGCCAGGCTCGCCGTCTCCGCCGCGTCCACCGGCCTCCTCGCACGCAGCGCCCCTCCTCGCCGGCGACACGCCCACCTCTGGCGGCCTCCTCTGCTCGAGGTCGAGGACGACCCGACCCGCTCGCCTTCGCGTGGATGCAAGCTGATGTGGGCCACCGCGCCTCCAATGCCCGCAAGGGCGCGCAGCCCAGTCGACCTCTGACCTAGGCCGCCCCCTCCTCTTGGGCCGAGGCCTGCAATGGTGAGCCAGCCCGTATTCCTTTTTTTCTATTTTTTTTTCTATTTTTCCAGGACCTCAATTTTGCTAAGTCTGGAGAATTTGTGTGCTGTAATCAGTTTTGCGCTGTAGATTTGTGAATGATTCGTAGCCCGTATGACGTTGCGCCCAAAAGAAAAATTGTTTAGAATTGTGTCTACTTCAATCCATCTTTTGTGAGATTTTTTATTTGAGGTCATCTTGATTTTGTTAATCTGTGTTGAAGTGGGAACCAGACTGTTAACTACTATTATTTTCTGTTAGTGTGTTGCTGCTGTTATTGTATTGCAAGTTTGATTGATGATTGTGACACATCCATGAGGCCTATTGCATGGATTCTTGTTGCATACTGTTAAGCATCATGTCTACTTCAATGCTATGCATTCACATGTCATATTTTCCTGCTGCATGATGTTTGTTTCATCACCCAAAGTGGCTACCCTGCTGTTAGTGTGCTGCTGTTTATATAAAGTTGCTACTTTGCTGCCCTATATCTTTTTAACCGTGCATCCTATTGAGCATTGCAATATGCCATTTTTATCTATGCCATGTCTACTTCCATTATATGTATTGCGTTGTCATGTTTACATTCCTGGTAATATATACGTTTAACTCCAAAGTTGTTATGCCACTGTTCTTGACAGCCACCTCTGTTTTCACTAAGTCTATAACTTTCCGATGCCATGTTGCATGCTTAATATCTTTTGATCTGTGATGCCTATTGTAAGGCCCGATATGCGGTACTGTTCCAGATCTAGATGTTTACATCCAGATCCGGGGACGAAGAACATATCGGTCCCACCGCGACATATGACGAAGTCATATGCCCCGGATTTCCAACATGATATCACAACATTACAGATACAAGGATACAACATCTCATACAATCGGCATACAACTGCCTTAAATACAATACAACAGCGGAAGAAACATGTCTGAGTACAGACTACAAGAAAATTCCTAGTGGCAAGAGAAAAACATCGATCCCCATAACCACACGGGTCCAGGCCCTCCGCCGGAATCCGCCTATCTAGTCATCGTCGAGTCTCCACGTGAAACGTCAATCACCATACCTGTTGTCGATCAAGAACCCCGAAAAGAGTTTGGGGGTAGTATCATGAGTACAGAAGTACTCAGCATCCAACTGTAGTGGTCATCTGACCCAGCAAGGACTTCATCACTTGTCATTCTAGGACAACTAGTAGTTTACGGTAAGGATGGGGTAAGTGGTGAGGTTGCTGCCGCACTAGCATTTATGAATTGGCTAACGATCTAGAGAGTAAGATAAGAAGCCAAGCATTCGATGAGGAATCGCCTCCAACAAGTCTTGCTATCAACTACTTACGCAAATATAACACCTATCCTATCCTTGTCCTCCTCTTCGCATCCCGACAAAGAAGAAGCAGTCAAGGCACTCACACGTTGATCAAGTTATATTAAGACTATCCCAGTTGTTGTTGTTGTCTATGAACAAGGAGTAGGTCTCAAGTCATCCATAACCGTGGACACGGCTTCTCAAAAAGATTTAACCCTGCAGGGGTGTACCAACTGCCCATTACAAGGCTCCGCACGCACGCCCATATCTCTCAGTTGCTACCCATCACAGGCAACCATTTGATGATTTAGTTCCAAGAGATCCGAAACGACAGGTCCCTCTAACTAACAACGAACAAATCCGGGTGGCGCCCTGGGAGTCGACAACCAACCCAAAATCCGGCCACGCTCTCGGATCGGACTCTGCCGAATGGCTAAGGTCGGGGCAAGCCTCACCTATATAACAGGGGACTTCCCTAGCTCACCAATGTGGACCAACAAAGGAACTCTGTCTCTGCTGGCCCGAGTTGTTTTAAATCCACTGGCTGCAGACCAGTTACGCACACGGTTTCAAATGGTAAATCAGCTTGGGCCACCTCTAGAAATGTTTGAATCTAGGTAGGTAAGAAGAGGGGACCCCATAAAATCCCACACGCGGTTAGGAACGCTCAGTCTTAAAACCAATAACCGGAACTCGGATCCTAGGTGACTCAAATGGAACAAAGCGTCGGGGCGGGATTGCCTAGACCTTCCATCCTTCGTCGAGTATAGTCAACATTTATAATAATAATATCATCAACAACAATATAATAATGTGATAGCCCAAACCAAGGAGTAACAGGGTAACATCGTAGCATCCTAAGCATGCATACTAAGCAGGGGCTGAGCAACGAGCAATAGGAACATAGCAGTACAAGGTTTGCTGGGAGCAACGAGCAAAGAGGCTGTAAACATGTGGTAGGATCAAACATCGAACCTAACCTAGACTAGCATGCAAACCGTTGGTTGAAATAGAATGGATCATAAGTAATGTATAGTCCTTTCCTGTTGATAAGTCGGGTTCCGAAGGTGTAGTTTATCGCAAGCTCGCATCGTCTCCGAAAGGTACCCGCGGAAGCACAAAAGACGGTAAAAACTGGAAAGCAATCAACGAGAAAGCATCTATTACTACGAAGCAAACACGAGCAAGCATCAACAAGAAGGCAACACGAGACATCGCACCTACCGCCGAGAGCTGTTACTAACTGGTTAAGTGGAGTACTCGTCACACACGACGATACCGCACATTTAGAAAGGTTCAAGTTGTTTAGCTACAGGTGATCACAAAATTGTTAACATGGCAAAGCACAGAAGCTTGGCATAGCACTCAAACATGACAAGAGGTGAAGCACAAATAAACTACCTAAGCTAGTCAATTTAAGTGGGGTGAAATCCTAGACATGGCAAACTATTGCGGACCCCACGATAAAAATGGAATTTGGTACTGTTGTTCCCTACACAATATTTTATATTTGTTATTAGCAAGAAACAACATCATAAACACAATCTACATGCAATTCTAGTCAAGTTACATATAAGAAACATTTTAATCCGAGCAACGGTTAAAAAGTTATTAAATAAACAATTTACAGTGGCAAGGTTGTAAATAGCAGGTAAACAACATGTAAACAAAGTCAAAGATGGCAACAAGCAACATTTTAATATTCTACACAAAAATCTAAGCAATTTTCATGTTTTACGCATCGCGATCCGAGCTACAGTTAAAAAGATACGGGCACCACAAAAAACAATACAATCTGCCTAAAAAAAGAGCTACACCAATTATTGGGCCGGCCCAACAACAAGAAATAAATAAAAACAAAAGAAAAAAGGAAAAATAAAAAAAGGGGGCGAGCTCACCTTGGGGCGAGGCCCATGAAGGCGGCTGGAGAGGCCAGCCTGGCCTGGTGGCCCACGTGCTGCTGGAGGCCCAGCCAGGCCGGCTGGTTCGATCCCGATCGGGATCTCGTCCCGACCCGCCAGGCGGCGGCCGCGGTGACCCGGCGGCTCGGCGCGGTTCTCCGGCGAGGGGAGGCCGGGACCGAGGCGGCGGAGGGGAGGTCCGGTGAGGGTTCAGGAGGGCCGCTCCTGCCCGGATCCGGCGTGGACGCGACGCGACGATGTCGCACTGGTGGCGGGCGGCATCGGCTTGTCCCGTGGCAGAGGTGAGCTCGCCGGAGCTCATGGCGCGCCGGAGGCCGTCCTGCACAAAGGGGAGGAGGCGAGACGTGAGAGGGAGAGGAGAGGAAGGAGAAGGGTGCGGCGCGGGGACTGGGCTCGCCGGAGTGCAGCCGGCGGCGGCGGCCTGCCCACGGCTTGGAGGCGGCTCGGGCATGGTGGCTCTGGTGCGGGGAGGAGCTCGGGCTGACGTGGTGCACTCCTGGCTGGCAGATCGGCCGATTTGACGGTCCAGAACCCATTGGGCTGGATCTCAGATATGGAGTTAGGGTTTGGTGCGAAAATGGGGGTATTTTGGGGCAAAATGTGAGGGGGTGGCTGCAATTTTGTGGCTAGGGAAACCCTAGAAAGGGGTGGAAGTGTGGTGGTCTTTATATAGCCCAGGTGGCTGGCAGTTTGCAAAAACATCCCCGGTTTTTCTCTCGCGCACGCGGTATTTATGTTTCTGACTGCCGAGGGTCCGCAAGACCTCTGATTCAGGTAAAACTTCGAAATGTTCGATCAGTGTGTCGAGCCGGCGGCGTTCACCTCGCGCTGGAACCGTTCCGAGAACACTTTCCGGCGCGCTATAAAAATAACCCGTTTAATTATTAAACATGGTTTTCGTTCCGTTGGCTTCGGCTGGTCTCGTGCGGTTTTCGCGGCGATGATCGGGTAAAACCCAGTGTCGCAAAGGTCGAGTGTCAGGGTGGCAAGGGTCAGTCTCCGTCCGGTACGAGATAAGAGGGAGAAAAATTATCGCCGATCAATAAATCGGGGATGCAAATACTGCAAACAAAGCAAGCAATCAAACAATTCACACCGAAAACAATTTTTTTAGTTTTTGTGAAATCTGGGTTGTTACAATACAACACCACCAACAAGGGATCTCGTCCCGAGATCCTGGACGATCCGGGGGAGAGGGGGGAAGAGAAAATAGAGACGACGATCTTCAACACCACCAACAAGGGACTCTGCTCCATGTCGACGTCGAACTTCGGTTGACAAAAATTTCCGCAGAGAGACGACATCGTCGGATAAACGAAATCGTCAGTGTAAAGTGGAGGAACGACAACGATAACTGGATCAAAGGATAGTGTTCTCGACGCAAGTCATGAAAACACTGGCACATGGATGGACGGCAATGGATGACCCAGATGATACCCAAATCGGAGAAGCTAAAGGTACTACAGGAACTCCCAAACCTGAGATCGGAATCGAGACAATACGCTGCAAGCAAGGCATTGTAACGGTTCTGATACTCCACACACTCGTGATCCTAAAGTTTGAAGGGGATAAGGCGAGAATTAAAACAATTACGGCACTTGTCCTGACCAGAGCAAGGTTAAGGAGTAAAAAGAATCCTACTCTCCGATAGCTAACTTAGTAACTACAAAATAGTTTTGTCTAGACTCGACTTCGGCCAGAGAGGGGATCCTACGGTCGGTAAGGCTCTGATACCAAGTTGTAAGGCCCGATATGCGGTACTGTTCCGGATCTAGATATTTCCATCCAGATCCGGGGACGAAGCATATATCGGTCCCACCGCGGCATATGACGAAGTCATATGCCCCGGATTTCCAACATGATATCACAACATTACAGATACAAGGATACAACATCTCATACAATCAGCATACAACTGCCTTAAATACAATACAACAACGGAAGATACATGTCAGAGTACAGACTACCAGCAAATGCCTGGTGGCAGGAGAAAAACATCAATCCCCATAACCACACGGGTCCAGGCCCTCTGCCAGAATCCGCCTAACTAGTCGTCAACGAGTCTCCACGTGAAACGTCAATCACCATACTGTTGTCAATCAAGAACCCTGAAAAGAGTTTGGGGGTAGTATCATGAGTACAGAAGTACTCAACATCCAACTGTAGTGGTCATCTGACCCAGCAAGGACTTCATCACTCGTCATTCTAGGACAACTAGTAGTTTACGGTAAGGATGGGGTAAGTGGTGAGGTTCCTTCCGCACTAGCATTTATGAAGTGGCTAACGATATAGAGAGTAAGATAAGAAGCCAAGCATTCGATGAGGAATCGCCTGCAACAAGTCTTGCTATCAACTACTTACGCAAACATAACACCTATCCTATTCTTGTCCTCCTCTTCGCATCCCGACGAAGAAGAAGCAGTCTAGGCACTCACACGTTGATCAAGTTAAATTAAGATTATCCCAATTTTTGTTGTCTATGAACAAGGAGTAGGTCTCAAGTCGTCCATAACCGTGGACACGGCTTCTCGAAAAGATTTAACCCTGCAGAGGTGTACCAACTGCCCATTACAAGGCTCCGCACACACGCCCATCTCTCTCAGTTGCTACCCATCACAGGAAACCATTTTATGATTTAGTTCCAAGAGATCCGAAACGACAGGTCCCTCTAACTAACAACGAACAAATCCGGGTGGCCCCCGGCGAGTCGACACCCAACCCAAAAGCCGACCACGCTCTCGGATCGGACTCTTCCGAATGGCTAAGGTCGGGGTTAGCCTCACCTATATAACAGGGGACTTCCCTAGCTCACCAGTGTGGACCAACAAAGGAACTCTGTCTCTGCTGGCCCGAGTTGTTTTAAATCCACTGGCTGCAGACCAGTTACGCACACTGTTTCAAATGGTAAATCATCTTGGGCCACCTCTAGAAATGTTTGAAGCTAGGTAGGTAAGAAGAGGGGACCCCATAAAATCCCACACGCGGTTAGGCACGCTCAGTCTTAAAACAAATACCCGGAACTCTGATCCTAGGTGACTCGAATGGAACAAAGCGTTGGGGTGGGATAGCCTAGACCTTCAATCCTTCGTTGAGTATAGTCAACATTTATAATAATCATATCATCAACAACAATATAATAATGTGATAGCCAAAACCAAGGAGTAACAGGGTAACATCGTAGCATCCTAAGCATGGGCTGAGCAACGAGCAATAGTAACATAGCATTACAAGGTTTGCTGGGAGGGGACATGGCTTTATCGATTTGAAAGAGGCTGTAAACATGTGGTAGGATCAAACATCGAAACTAACCTAGACTAGCATGCAAACCGCTGGTTGAAATAGAATGGATCATAAGTAATGTATAGTCCTTCCCTGTTGATAAGTCGGGTTCCGAAGGTGTAGTTGATCGCAAGATCGCATCGTCTCCGAAAGGTACCTGTGGAAGCACACAAGACGGTAAACACTGGAAAGCAATCAACGAGAAAGCATCTATTACTACGAAGCAAACACGAGCAAGCATCATCAAGAAGGGAACACGAGACATCGCACCTACCGCCGAGAGCGGTTACTAACAGGTTAAGTGGAGTACTCGTCACACACGACGATACCGCAGATTTAGAAAGGTTCAAGTTGTTTAGCTACAGGTGATCAACAAAGTTGTTAACATGGCAAAGCAGAGAAGCTTGGCATAGCACTCAAACATGACAAGAGGTGAAGCACAAATAAACTACCTAAGCTAGTCCATTTAAGTGGGGTGAAATCCTAGATATGGCAAACTATTGCGAACCCCACGATAAAAATGGAATTTGGTACTGTTTTTCCCTAAACAATATTTTATATTTGTTATTAGAAAGCAACAGCAGCATAAACACAATCTATATGCAATTCTAGTCAAGTTACATAAAAGAAACATTTTAATCCGAGCAACGGTTAAAAAGTTATTAAATAAACAATTTAAAGTGGCAAGGTTGTAAATAGCAGGTAAACAACATGTAAACAAAGTCAAACATGGCAACAAGCAACATTTTAATAATCTACACAAAAATCAAAGCAATTTTCATGTTTTACGCATCGCGATCCGAGCTACGGTTAAAAAGATCCGGGCACCACAAAAAAACAATACAATCTGCCTAAAAAAAAGAGCTACAACAGTTATTGGGCCGGCCCAACAACAAGAAATAAACAAAAACAAAAGAGAAAAGAAAAAAAAGGGGCGAGCTCACCTTGGGCCGAGGCCCATGAAGGCGGCTGGAGAGGCCAACCTGGCTTGGCGGCCCACGTGCTGCTGGAGGCCCAGCCGGGCCGGCTGGTTCGATCCCGATCGGGATCTCGTCCCGACCCGCCAGGTGGCGGCCGCGGTGCCCCGGCGGCTGGGGCGGTTCTCCTGCGAGGGGAGGCCGGGACCGAGGCGGCAGAGGGGAGGTCCGGTGACGGCGCGGGAGGGCGGCTCTGGCCCGGATCCGGCGAGGACGCAGTGTGATGACGTCGCATTGGTGGCGGGAGGCGTCGGCTTGTCCCGGGGCAGAGGTGAGCTCGCCGGAGCTCATGGCGCGGCGGCGGCCGTCCTGCACAGAGGAGAGGAGGCGAGACGTGAGAGGGAGAGGAGAGGAAGGAGAAGGGTGCGGCGCGGGGACTGGGCTCGCCGGAGTACGGCCGGCGGCGGCGGCCTGCCCACGGTTTGGAGGCGGCTCGAGCATGGTGGCCTTGGTGCGGGGAGGAGCTCGGGCTGACGTGGTGCACTCCTGGCCGTCACATCGGCCGATCTGACGGTCCAGAACCCATTGGGCTGGATGTCAGATCTGGAGTTAGGGTTTGGTGCGAAAATTGGGGTGTTTTGGGGCAAAATGTGAGGGGGTGGCTGCAATTTTGTGGCTAGGGAAACCCTAGAAAGGGGTGGAAGTGTGGTGGTCTTTATATAGCCCAGGTGGCTGGCAGTTTGCAAAAACATCCCAGGTTTTTCTCTCGCGCGCGCGGTGTTTACGTTTCTGACCGCCGGGGTCCGCAGGACCTCTGATTCGGGTAAAACATCGAACTGTGCGATCAGCGCGTCGAGCCGGCAGCGTTCAGCTCGCGCTGGAACCGTTCCGAGAACACTTTCCGGCGCGCTATAAAAATAACCCTTTTAATTGTTAAACAGGGTTTTCATTCCGTTGGCTTCGACTGGTCTCGTGCGGTTTTCACGACGGTGATCGGGTGAAACCCGGTGTCGCAAAGGTCGAGTGTCAGGGTGGCAAGGGTCGGTCTCCGTCCGGTATGAGATAAGAGGGAGAAAAATTATCGCCGATCAATAAATCGGGGATGCAAACACCGCAAACAAAGCATGCAATCAAACAATTCACACCGAAAACAAAAATTTTAATTTTTGTGAAATCTGGGTTGTTACACCTATCACCTTGATTCTTGTTTGTACCTGATCACCATCATGCCTAGTTCATGGCCATATATTTATATGTCATGTTGCTCCACTTTTGCATATAGCTTTACCCCTGTTTATACAGCATGAAAATAAACGTTTCTGCCCTGTTTTCCTTATTTTCACTAAGTCCTAGACCAGTAATGTTTTATTGCATTTTGCTTGGGCTATAATTAATTGTTCATGATGCCTATTTGCATGATTCTTTTTGCCATGCCTTACCTGTCATGTATACTGCATCTACATATCATTTTGATGCATGTTGGCAATCAGTAGCTATTTGTTTCATTGCTCTAAAGTGTGCTTCCGGATGTTAACAGTATGTGTGCATAACTTGTTTTGCTTGTATCTTTTTAACCGTAACTCCGTTTGGGGTGTTCTTTATATGTAACTTGATTAGAATTTCATGTACTTTGTGTTTATGCTATTTTTTGATGTTGTTAACCAACCAAAAATATGTTTTAGGGCAGAACAGTACCAATTACTTAAATTGTCATGGGGTACTTAGTGTTATGCCATGTTTAGGTTGTGCCTCACTTAAATTGACTAGCATAAATAGTTTATCTTATGCTTCGCCTCTTGTCATGTTTGTTTGCTATGCCATGCTTGAGTTACATGCCATTTTAACAACCTTTGCTCATATTGTGTAGCTAACCAACTTGACCTTTGTAAATGTGCGGTATCGTCGTGTGTGACGAGTACTCCACTTAACCTGTTAGTAACCGCTCTCGACGATGGATGCGATCGTAGTGTGTTGTCTCGTGTTGCCTTATTGTTGATGATTGCTCGTCGATTGTATTTTCCAGTGTTTCCCTCTTGTGTGCTTCCGCGGGTACCTCTCAGAGACGTTGCGAGCTTTCGATCGACTTCACCTTCGGTTTCGCCTTCTCATCAGCTAAGGGGGAGCATATAGCATGCTTATAACTTTCAGCTCACTCGCACCTAGGTGTAGGATAGAACGATTGCTTGATCCTACCACTTTATATTCATGCCTCTCAAATAAACCCAAACAGCCATGTCCCTCCACATCCCATCAAACCTTGTTCGGCTATGTTACTATTGCTTGCTGCTCAGCCACTGCTTAGTATGCATGCTAGAATGTTATCAACTGTTACCTCCTAGTACTCCTTGGATTGGGCTATCACATTATTATATTTTTGTGGATGATATGATTATTATAATGTTGACTATATTCGACGAAGGATGGAAGGTCTAGGCTATCCCGCCCCGAGGCTTTGTTCCATTCGAGTCACCTAGGACCCGAGTTCCGGATATTGGTTTTAAGACTGAGCGTGCCTAACCGCGTGTGGCATTTTATGGGGTCCCCTCTTCTTACCTACCTAGCTTCAAACATTTCTAGTGGTGGCCCAAGCTGATTTACCATTTGAAACCGTGTGTGTGTCTGTTGGGTCACTCCTGGAAGATATTCTTTAAACCAACATGGACAAGTCAGGACATGGTTCCTTGCTAGACCATCATGACTGGATGAGGACCCGGTCTCATGTGAGATTAACCGGCAATCCAAACCTGGAGTCATAAGGTAGAGACCAGATCGAGAGCGCGGCCGGCTCCTGAGCTGGATGTCGACTCACTGGGGGCCACCCGGATTTGTTCGTTGTTAGCTAGAGGGACCTGTCGTTTCGGATCTCTCGGAACTAAATCATAAAACGGCTGCCTGTGATGCGTAGAAACTGAGAGAGATGGGCGTGCGTGCGGAGCGTTGTAATGGGCATTTGGTACACCCCTGCAGGGTTAAATCTTTTCGAGAAGCCGTGTCCACGGTTATGGATGACTTGAGACCTACTCCTTTTTCATAGACAACAACAATTGAGATAATCCTAATAAGTTGATCAATGTGTGTGTGTGCCTTGACTGCTTCTTCTTCGTCGGGAAGGGAAGAGGAGAATAAGGATAGGATAGGTGTTATGTTTCCGTAAGTAGTTGAGAGCAAGACTTATTGGAGGAGATTCCTCATCGAATGTTCGGTTCTCATCTTACTCTAAATAGACCGTTAGCCACTCATATATTGCTAGTGCGTCTGCAACATCACCACTACCCCCATCTTACCCGTGAGAAGTTAGTTACAAGACTTTTGATATATTCTCACCCCTTGCTTTTCTTTTCCATTTTATGTTTTGCCTGATCGGCCGCTGCAATTGATTACTACCTCGACTCTTCTTCTGGACGCCTTCGTGGAGACTCGACGACTAGTTAGGAGGATCCCGGCGGAGGGCCTGGACCCGTGTGGTTATGGGGATCGATGTTTTTCTATTTGCAACTAGGCATTTGAATGTAGTCTTTACCCAAACATGTATCTTCCGCTGATGTTTTGTATTAACGCAGTCGTATGCCGATTGTATGAGACGTTGTATCCATGTAGCTGTAATGTTGTGATATCATGTTGGAAATCTGGGGCATATGGCATTGTCATATGTCGCGGTGGGGCTGATATGTGCTTCGTCCCCGGATCTGGATGGAAACATCTAGATCTGGAATAGTACCGCATATCGGGCCTTACATCAATTCAACATAATAACAAGCAAGAGTTTTAGTATTGATTCTAGCAAAGGATGAACATAAAGGTTCAAGAGCTCTCGCTGTCCGTGACTCGAATGTCTCCAAATGGTGTTTGCGTGCAAGCAATGGGAGCTGGGATTAGAGAATAAAAATAATATATATATATATAGTTTAATTGAGAACTCAATCTACTAAAGTTTCACACTTTGTATCCTTTGGAATCTTATTTGGACTCATCCCTAGACCACTAGTCAGGTACAAGTCAAACTAATCCTCTCCCTTTTGACTTTGACCACTCATGCAATGGATGAGCGCGAGCAAGATACGTTAGCAGATAGGATGGAAAAGAGAGAAATGAAGGGGAAGGAAGACAAAAAGGTGTGAAAGGTTCACATCAACGAGGAAAATCATAGGCGAGAGAAAGCTAAATGATAGACATGATGTGAGGAGTAGGGATTACCATGCAACGGATGCACATATGAGCTAAGGTAAGCTCTACAATGGAACTAGTGGGGGTTGGATCCAACTTCCTTGCTCATGAAGACCTAGAGCTCATTTTAGGAGCCTCATCCTTGGAATATGCAAGCCAAGTTCTATAGTGAAAGGGTCCCCACATAGTTATGCATGAATGATAATCTCTATGGAGTACAAATATAGCAATGGAGTACGAGTGTAGATATTTCAAAAGGAATAGTAGTGTTTCCCCCTTCTCTCTTTTTATTTCTTTTTCTATTTTTTATATTTTTTGTGGTCTCTTTGGCTCTTTCTATTTATATCTCATTTTTCCTCTTTGGGATCTTTTAATTTGTCCTCTTTGGGATCTTTTCCTCACTTAAGTGCAACACTCTATATTTTACAGGAATATAGAAGATCTTCCCACTTTATAAGAAGTACTCAACATAAAGAAAGATGAAAACTATCATGTTGTATGCAAATGTATGCCTCTGCCAGTGTAGAAGGATATGCAATGATACTAGCGCGTCATGTAGCAATTATAAGGGAAAAGCCCAACTATCATGCGGCTCCTGGATCAAGAAAAATCATGTATGACATGAAGATCAAGTCATGAGATGGTGGATGTTGCATGGCAATGTATCTCGGAAAGGCTATGGAAATGCCTTGATAGGTAGGTATGCTGAATGTTTCGAGGATGATATAAGGAGGTTTATAATGACAGAGCGTATCATGCCAAGGGTTTGGATGCACCGGCGAAGTATGCGCCAACTCTCAAGGTGAGAAAGGGCAATGCACGGTACCGAAGAGGCTAGGAAAATATGGGAAGGTTGAAGTGCCAACAATCGAATACTCGCATTAGTCTGAAGAACTCATCCACTTACTATCAGTAACTCTCTATCTAATCGGGAGGTTCAGAAAGAAATGATTACCCCGAGCAGGAGTGTATGGGGGTTTGGTTATCCTTGCGCATCCTCGACCAATGGTACGTGAGGGTACTCTATATATTCCAACCCCTCCAGAGGTTAGCGATCCATCTAGTAGCTAGAGTTCTCAACTATTTTTTTTAGTTTTTGAAAATAAGTACGGATTGCCCAAAATATGACACCTATCATTAATAGGCTCATGCTCTTGGCACCTTAATGTCCAAACATTACTCCAATCAATACCTCAAAACTATTGCATGTTACTACTACTCTTGTAATAGCAACCTTAATTACCTACTCATGCAAGACAAACAACACAGTGCAACAAGACAATTATCTAAACAAGATAAGCATGAATACTCAAGAGAGTTCCTAGAACAACCTAAACAAAAGCTCTTAAAAAGATAAGCATGAAAACTAAGAGCTAAGAATGACAGCAGCTATGAAAAGATAAAGAACACACACAAAAAAGAAAGATAAGCATGCAAGCCTATGTTGTGTTCTACAGTGAAGTGGAGCGTGTTTCTCTCCCAAAAAATAAATGCTAGGAACAAACTTGTTATGAACAACAAGAAAAACTAAAACAAACTAAAAATTAAAGAGCGAGATGCTCCAAGTTAGCACATGACATATGAAGCGATAAAAATATAGCATGGAGAAAGACGAACTAATGTTTGTTGATGGAGAATGGGATGCACGGGGGCATCCCCAAGCTTAGATGTTTGAGTCTCCTTGGATATTTCTTGGGGGTGCATCGGGGGCATCCCCAAGCTTGACCGCTTAACACTCCTGAATCTTCTTTCATCATCTTCCTTCGCATACTTGAAAACTCCCTTCATACGAAACTCATCATAAGCTGATTAGAGTGGTTAGTACCCATGATAAAATAATTTTCTTCCACTGGAAATAAAGATATTCTTGAAGAGCTATTGTTTCTTAAGATTTCCAAAAAGTTTTTGAAAATAAAAAGCAAGCTTAAGGTATGAAAAAAGATGAAAATGCAAAACATGGCAGAATCTATGAAAAACAGACCAGCAGGTAGTAAACAATTGTTTCGGGGTACTTTTGCAACTCAAATAAAAAAACTCAGAATAGATGCACAAAAGCCAATTGTATACAACATACTATAAAAAAAGCCAGATCAAAAAGATGATATGGTGATTTATAGCCAGTTTTTCCATCAAGGGGACATAATCTGTTTCTAGACAGCATGTCACAACTTTTGAACTTTCTTGCAATCACAGGCTAAAACTTGGCACAAAGCTTGAAAATAAAGATACAATGATGTTGCTACAATAGTAACAAGCATCAAGACCACTAAAACTGAAAGTAAAAAAAAATCTTTGGTTGCCTCCCAACAAGCTCTTTCTTTTATGCCTTTTAGCTAAGCATGATACAAGAAAATCAAGTTTTATCAATATCAAAAGAATAGCTTGCCCGTGTAACGGACTCATAAGGTAACTTGACTTTCTTTCGAGGGAAGTGTTCCATCCCCTTTTTGAGGGGGAACTGAAATCTACTGGCCCCTCTTTCATGTCAATGATAGCACCCACAGTGTGAATAAAAGGACGTCCCAAAATAATTGGACATGAGGGAACACACTCAATGTCCATGACAAGAAAATCAACGATAACATAATTATCATTGAAAATAATAAGCACATCATCAATCCTTCCTAAAGGTTTATTTACAGAAGAATCAACAAGACGAACAACAAAATAACATGTATCAAAAGGTTTCAAATTAAGCATATCATACATTCTTTTGGGCATAACGGAGGCACTAGCTCCAACATCACATAAAGCATAGCAAGAAAAGTTATTCAATTTAATTTTGACTATAGGATCTCAACCATCTTCTAGCTTCCTAGGGATGGAAGTCTCAAGCTTGAGCTTATCCTCCCTAGCTTTGATAAGAGCATTGGTAATATGCTCGGTAAAGGCAATGTGAAGTGTGCTAGTGTGGGGGTCTTTAGCCATTCTTTGGAAAAAGGTGATCACTTCAAAAATACTAAAATTATCAAAATCAATTTCATCGCTATTAAGTAAAGTTGTATTGTCATCCTCTATATTTGATTTCCTTTCAATTATAAGAGTTTGGACGTCTTCCCAAGTTTGGGGACGTGTAGGAGCAACTTCAAACAAAGGATTCTTTCCTGGGAGACCATGCCATGGGCATAATTCTCCGTCATAACTAACATAATCACAAGGTCTATTACTTTTATAGATCCCCACAGTGCTAATTAGAGCAACAGAAGAGCTGGTGAAGTCACCCCACTTGGTGTTTTCAGTGGTGCCCATAGTAGCAGCAGCAAGCAGGAACCAGATAAACAATTTTTTTGTGATTTTTGATAAAGGACACTAAGATAAAAACTGAAAAGTAAACTAACAAGACTAAAAATAAAATAAAAAATATAGTGTGAAACTCCCGTATCTTGAAGAGTGGAGTCCCCAACAACGGCGTCAAAAATTGTCTTGATGGTTTCTCGCCCCTCGTTGGTTACCCCAAGTGGAAGGTTGAGATGTAGCACAACAACAAGTTTCCCTCGATGAAGATACCAAGGTTTATGTCTCCGGCGGACTCCAAATTCTGCAAGTAGGTGGTGCGACAAGTGATGTGCCGTCTGAATAGAATGGCTTGCTTAACCTGGACCTGCACACACAACATATAGGTTTGCTCCCAACTGATACGTCCCAAACATATCTATAATTTCTGCTTTCTCCATGCATGTTTTGGGTGATATTGCTATGCTTTTGATGCACTTTCATACACTTTTAACTCAATGCATCATATTTGGACTAACCTATTAACTCAATGCATCCTAGTGCCAGTTTCTGTTTTTTGCTGTTTTTTTATTTCAGGTTTTCCCATTACTTCGTGCCCAAAAAATTCAGGGAAAAATATATAAAAAATAAGCGATACGGAAGCTTCCAAATGCCGGAAGGGGGGCCAGGGGTGGCCCCACCTGGCGCCCAGGCAACCAGGGGTAGCGACATCACCCTAGGCTGCGCCTGGGGGCCACCTGTACTCCCTTGTCCACCCATGGCTGCCCCCTTCACCTATATTTACCTCTCGTCCCAAAACCCTCGAGGACGTAACACTTTTTCGTGATCTCCCCTCTGTTCCGCCTTTGTTCTTCAATGTTTAGTCCTTGTGAGCTTCTCTACATGATCAAGGCACATATGTAATTTTCCTGATGTTGCTATGTTGAGATTGCTGGGATCTGATGGATTATGAGACTATGTTCAGATTCTGATGAGTAATACATTTGGTTCTTCTCCTTTTATATTTATGTTCTTGAGTAATTCTTGCCTGTTCTCTTTTGTTGTTTATTGCTTTAGCCAAGTAGTAGGTAGTGACTCCAAGAGGGAGCGTTATGCATGATTGTGGGTTCATGCCCCCCAATGACTAGCTTGAGTTATAGAAACATGAGTCCATTTGATGTGTTGTTGCCACCAGGGGGAATACAATGGTTCTTCTACTTGCGGGTGCAAGGATTTTTTACTTTACGCAAAGTTCTTTTAATGCAGTTTTCTGTTGCTTTGGGTTTACACTTTGGGTGGGGGTCGCAACTTAATACCAGCGAGATGTTCTGGATGGATATCTCAAGGTGGATGATTAGTTAGTAGATGCAGATGGATTTCGGTCTACTTGTCTTGGCGTACTGCCCATGCTTTTGAGCCTCTTCCTTTCTTTTGTAGCATAGTTAGCATTGCGGTGCGTTTTTAATCCTGTCAATTGCCCAACTATAATTTGTTCACCTCGCATATATGTTTATCGTCATTTGGGAGAGAGACATCACTAGTGAACTTCATGAGACCCCAGTCGATATTTCCATCACTGTATACACCCTCAATTTACTTCTTGTTTTACTTTGTAGCTGTAGCTATTATTACCTATCTCTCTTGCATTTGTTCCTTTCTAAACAACAAGGCTAGAGGGATTCACAACTCCTCTGTACTCGTTGGGAGAAAAATTACTTTTTGTGTGTGCAGGTCCATGTCAACTTCGTACCATCCGGCAACAATATCTGGCGCCGTTGACACCTACTTGTATCTCTTGGAGTCCTATTGGATTGACTCTCAACCTTGGTATCTTCACCAAGGGAAATTTTCCGCTACACTACTTCTCAACCTTCCACTTGGGGTAACCAACGACGTGCGAGAGGCTATCACTTCCTCGCTAGCATCAAGCAATTTCTGGCGCTGTTGCCCGGGACTCCAGTCTACAAGATAGGGGAGTTGCACACTATCTTTTATCTTTGCTTTTTAGCCTTGTTAGCTTACCTTTCAGTTTTTGCTTTAGTGTCCTTTACCAAAAACACCAAAAAATTTATTTACCTTGCTTTTAGTAGGTCTTTCTTTTTAGTCAAGCATGTTAGGACTTGGTGCCTTGAGGGAATCGGAAGTTCTAGATTTCCATCAAAGGGATGGAGAGAATATGAAGAAGGCATGGGACATAATTTCTGATGCACATAGGAGAATTATGCCTTGGATACCTATAAAATTGTGCTTAGAATTTTTTACCATGGTCTTTTTAAGTGGTGTAAACACTCTCTTGATATTATAGCCGAAGGAGATTTCTTAGAGTGTGATGAAGCTAGAGCTCTTGATATTATACATGGTCTATCTAGTTATTTTTGTTTATGATACTAGTTGTGATACTGTTATAGATAGACTTGCTACTATTGAGAGGAGAATGGATGCTCTAGACTTGAGAAAAGTAGAGAGACCCAAGCCCAATAAGAAAGATATCTTGAAGATAGATAATGACTGGGAGACTTTTATTAGAATTAGCGTCTCTAACCAAGACATCCTTGCTTTTTGTGATATTGGAACCATGGTTTCTAGAATGCGAAAAGTAGTTTATGTGTCACTGTTGGATATGTGCCCTAGAGACAAATTAATAAAGATATTTGTCACATATCCGTTTTGTTCATAATACGTTTTATACTGTGCTATAACTGTATTACTTGGAAATACTAATACAGGTGTAGTATAAAACATGGTCCGTAGCTTAACTCGGGTAAACTATCTCATTGGGCAATTGATTGATCAAGCTTTCCTGATCATGGCGACACTTAAGTCCATTGACAATGAGGTCATATCATTACGGGAATGATGTGATGGACGGACACCCACCTAAAGTAATGCAATGTGATCGAGTCACATAGTTCAGCGTTGCTATGACTTTGTAACGTATGGCTTAGTCCTTAGAACGCAATGATCATACGTAATTGTCATCTATGAGGAGACTTTGATTTGTATCCCACCGCCTGACTGAAATATGCTGGCTATAACGGTGCACTTTGGGTATTCCGAAATAGATGGTTGATGAGGATGTGAATAGATCAGAGCGGGATTTGTCAGTCCTTGTGACAGGACAGGTACTCTGGGCCCACTCGGTGATATTGCATCAACAGCTTGCAAGCAAGTGACTAGGTCACAAGAGATGCAATGATCATGGACGAGTAAACTTGTTTGTTGTGAACGAGATGTGAACACGGTATGTGGGATACCGACGATCAAACCTCGGACAAACAAAGTACCGCAGCACAAAGAGATTACGTCGTATCGTTAACGGTTTCAAAAAGCGATCGAAGTTCATTCGATGGAAGGGCAGGGGCTGTCAAGGATTGTAACTAGGTCCAACTGACTAGTCATTGGTCAATGAGAAGAGTCTCGACCATGTCTGCTGTTTCCTGGACCGTTAGGGTGTCACAGTTAAGGGGCAATTGATGCTGGGACAGATTCGGGATCATCGGTGAAATAGGAGAAAGCACCGGAATAGTTCCGGGAGAGAACGGAAGTTGTTCCGGATATTTTGAAAGGTTCAAAATAATGTTTAATAATGTTTTAGTATTTAATTATCTGAATTAAATATTAAAATGTATTTAAATATTTAAAATTAATGGAAAAAGGCTATATGGGCCCTTGGGGCCCATTAGGGGAGGAGGGGGTTCCCCCCCTTGGGCTTCGCGCCAAGGGTGGGGCCCATCCCCCCCTATGGCCGACGCCCTTCCCCCCCTTGGGGGGTTTAGTCCCACATGGGGGAGGGAAGAGGGATCACACCCCCCCCTTGGCCTTTATAAGGAGGGGTAGACCCCCCTTTTTCCATCATCTCATTGAGTTCTCTCTCTCTTTCTCCATTTCTGGAAGTGGACTCCCCTTGTTTGGAGTCTGCACCAGGATTGGAGTTCTCCACCATAAGGCAGGCCGTCGCTCTGCCGGAGTTGGCATCCGAATCCGTCTTCTTTCCGCTGCTCGCCTGGTTCGGAGCCCGGAGGGAACATCGGTTGCACTGTACGTGTGTAATCTCTTCGAGGCACTACACCTATGGTGCTACTTCGTCGCTGGAGGTTTACCGGGAGTCATCCTCGCCGGTGGTGGTCTTCTACACGACAGGGAGGTCGTAGTTCTGAGTCTACGCCAACCACGTTCGCAAGAACGTTTCCCTCTTTCGGTCTTCAAAGGTATGAACACCGATTCCCTCCGTTACATTACATCGCCATAGCATAGATCTTGGGTTCGGGTACCGTAGGTATGAAAAATTTGTGTTTTCTGCCCCGTATCCCAACAGTGGTATCAGAGCTAGCTATGCGTAGATGTATTGTACGGGTAGAACACATCTAGGATGTGGGCATCGAAACTTCATTTGTTACCCTCCCACGTGTACTCATTTAGCATTGCGGCAATGTTTGATGAAGCGGCCCCCGACCGACCTTACGCGTTTACGCGAGACTGGTTCCACACTTGACATATGGCTTGTACCATATAAAGTGGCTGGGGGGGTGTCTGTCTCTCTGCATTAGCGATGTGAAGATGTTTGCAACGGAGGGCCCCGACAGGGGTGTAATAGAGACGATTGGGGATCGGTGTTGTGGCATGTTTTCGCAGGATAGAAATCGGTTCTCTCTCTCGAAACCCCTAGCAGCCACGTAAAACTTGCACAAGCTGAAGTAGAAAGGCGTTTTCACTTTGCTTTGCATGAAGGGGGATCATAGGTTGTATGATTTACAGTTTTACTTCCTGTTTTATGCTAGTATGCTAGATATATCGACGGTAGCACGAAACAGGACCATCTCTCGCTAAAACCAACATAGTGTCCTTACCCTAGTGAGCACCACCTGGAAAGTTCTACATTATGGAGGCATCACGTGTCACACGGATGTCAAACATTTTTTCGTTCACAAGAGGTGGGTGTAGCAAGCCTAGCATGCCCAGAAGCATGGCCTTGTATGACACAACAACAAATCACATAGGGTGTGGTGGCGAGCCTGGCATGTGCAGACATGGCCTCGGGACACAAGAGACCGAAAGGTCGAGCATGAGTCACATGGATGATGTGATTGGCATGATGGCCTACCTTGAACAACATACTGATGGTCGTGTCACACGGGGGAGGTATGGTGTTCTAGGATCGTGTAATCACTTAGCAAAATTGAGAGATGTTTTCCTAAGTGGGAGTTTTAGAATTAATTGTAATTGAACTCCACATTATGAACAAAAGTCTAAATATGTATCTTTGTGAATCAACCTTGTAGATGACAGCACCACGCCCCTCGTTCAACTTAGGATCATTCCTAGAGAAAGATAAACTGAAAACTAATGGGTCAAACTTCACCTCCTGGTTCCGCACCCTGAGGATTCTCCTCGTTCCCCTCAAAATGTCCTACGTACTTGAGACTGCATTAGGAGATGCACCAGCAACTACTGCTACTCCGGCTGAGAAGAAAGTCTATCTCATTAAGTCAGATGATTCCTCCCTTGTCAAGAAGGGTATGCTCCATGCCATGGAGGCTGAACTGCAGAAACGTTTCGAGAGCTTCAGTGCTTATGAGATAATCACTTACCTCAAGACCGTCTTTGCACCTCAAGCCAAGGTTGAGAGAAATGAAGTTTGTGAAGCTTTCTTCTCTGCAATGATGGAAGAGCGCACCAGCATGACTGAGCACGTAGTCAAAATGTCTGACTACGTTCAACGCCTAAATGATCTAGAATTTAAGATTCCAGATGAAGTGGCGATTGATAGGGTGTTTCGGTCGCTACCCCCTAGCTATGAGAGTTTTGTGTTGAAGTACAACATGCAAGGAATGGTTGAGACCATTTCTGAATTGTTCACAATACTCAAAATTGCTGAGATGGAAATCAAGAAGGAGCACAGCTGCACCAAGTACCTAGAAGATAAGAAGGCCGGCAAGGTTGCCGGAAGAGACATGGATATATGTAATATACATGTTATTGATGTTTTCCTGACAAGTGCTCGGAGCAACGTCTGGATATTTGATACCGGATCAGTTGCTCACATCTGCAACTCCCAGGAGGGGATGCAGAATAAACGACTCTTGCGAAAGGATGAAGTGACGATGCGCGTTCGGAACGGTGCCAAGGTTGAAGTAATGTCAATTGGCACGCTTCGTCTTAGTCTCCCTTCGGGATTGATTCTTGTCTTGAATAATTTCTATTATGTACCCGCTTTGAGTATGAACATTGTGAGTGGCTCTTGCTTGATGCGAGACCAGTATTCTTTTAAATCCGAAACAACTGGTTGTTCGATTTATAAGAATAATGTCTTCTATGTTCATGCACCGGTGCGTAATGGTTTATTCTTAATGGATCTCGAATATCATGACTCCCACATCAATAACGTAGAGGCCAAAAGATTAAAGCCTAGTAACGAAGAACACATGACGATGTGGCATTGTCGACTTGGTCATATTGGTATAAAGCGCATGGAGGAACTCCATAAAGATGGACTTCTGGAGTCATTGGATTTTGGATCCCTTGACACATGTGAACCATGCCTAATGGGAAAAATGACAAGGACTCCATTCAATGGGACAATGGAGCGTGCGGTGGACTTATTAGGGATCATACATACTGATGTGTGTGGACCAATGAATGTCACCGCACGCAATGGTTTCCGTTACTTCGTGACCTTCACGGATGACTTAAGTAGATACGGGTATATCTATTTAATGAAACACAAGTCTGAAACCTTTGAAAAGTTCAAGGAATTTCAGAGTGAGGTCGAGAATCAACTCGGGAAGAAAATCAAGCACCTTCGATCTGATCGAGGAGGCGAGTATTTAAGTCACGAGTTTGGCACTCATCTGAAGACTTGTGGTATTGTACCACAACTTACGCCAGCTGGAACACCTCAGCGAAACGGTGTGTCCGAGCGACGTAATCGAACACTATTGGATAGTGTACAGTCAATGATGTCTCATACCGACTTACCTACATCATTCTGGGGGTATGCATTAGAAACTGCCGCTTACGTTCTTAATAGGGTACCATCCAAATCCGTGAAGACAACACCGTTTGAAGAATGGTTTGGCAAGAAACCAATGTTGTCTTACCTGAAGATTTGGGGTTGTGAGGCTTATGTTAGGAAACTTCAGCCTGACAAACTCGAATCTAAGGCAGAGAAATGCATCTTTGTAGGATATCCAAAGGAAACTGTTGGATACACCTTCTACAACCAATCTGAGGGCAAAACTTTTGTCGCCAAGACTGGACACTTTCTTGAGAAAGAGTTTCTCTCGAAAGAATTGAGTGGGAGGAAAATAGACCTCGATGAAGTGACTGACCAATCACTCCAAATGGAAGAACCGGCAACAGAAATTGTTCTGGAACCTTCTTCCACAGTGGGAGCTGAAGAGAATGGCCAGGAAGACATTCATAACGATCATGACATACATGATGATCATGATGAGAATGAAGAGGAACCTATTTTGCCCCGTAGGTCATTAAGAGTCCGTCAACCTACCGAGTTTTACGGACAGCTTGTGAATGCAATCTCGGCTGATGAGTCGGATGAACCTACGAGTTACAAAGAAGCAATGGAGGGACCCGAGTCCGAGAAATGGCTAGAAGCCATGAAATCCGAAATAGACTCCATGTACACCAACAAAGTTTGGACTTTGGTGGATATTCCCGAGGACCGCAAGGCCGTCGAGAATAAATGGATTTTCAAGAAAAAGACTGACGCAGACGGAAACGTATCTGTCTACAAAGCTCGACTTGTCGCGAAGGGGTTTCGACAAATTCAAGGAGTTGACTACGAGGAGACGTTCTCTCCTGTAGCGATGATAAAGTCTATTCGGATCCTACTAGCAATAGCTGCCTATCATGATTACGAGGTATGGCAGATGGATGTGAAAACTGCGTTCCTTAATGGCAACATTGAGGAAGAGTTGTATATGATGCAACCAGAGGGGTTTATCGATCCAAGGAATGCTGGTAAGGTGTGCAAGCTCCAACGGTCCATCTATGGGTTGAAGCAAGCATCTCGGAGCTGGAATCTTCGATTTGATGAGGTCATTAAAGCTTTTGGATTTGTCCAAAACGTCGAAGAGTTCTGCGTCTATAAGAAACTGAGTGGGAGCTCTGTAGCATTCCTTGTGTTATATGTAGATGACATATTACTAATAGGGAACGATAAGAAATTCTTAGAGGGAGTAAAGGAATATCTGAATGGACAATTTTCCATGAAGTACCTAGGTGAAGCTGCGTACATATTGGGGATTAAGATCTATAGAGATAGACCTAATGGACGGTTGGCCTTGAGTCAGAACACTTATATTGACAAGATATTGAAAAGGTTCAGTATGGATAACTCCAAGAGAGGCCTCTTGCCAGTTATAAAAGGTGTCAAATTAAGCGTGACTCAATGCCCAACCACAGCAAAAGAGAAGGAGGAAATGTCCTCAAAGCCCTATGCCTCAGCCATAGGTTCTCTCATGTATGCTATGTTATGTACCAGACCGGATTTAGCGCTGGCCATTAGTATGACTAATCGCTACCAGAGTAATCCGGGAATGACTCACTGGACAGCAGTAAAGAATATCCTAAAGTACTTAAGAAGAACAAAGGATCTCTTTCTCGTTTATGGAGGAGTTGATGAGGAGCTCACCGTAAAGGGTTACGTTGACGCAAGCCTCGACTCAGATCTAGATGACTCGAAATCCCAGACGGGATATGTTTTCATGTTGAACGGTGGCGCAATTAGCTGGAGGAGCGGCAAACAGTCAGTCGTCGCTCAATCTACAATGGAGTCGGAGTATATTTCCGCTTGCGAAGCGTCAAACGAGGCGCTGTGGCTGAAGAAGTTCGTGATCGAGCTTGGCGTCTTTCCCAGTTGCACTGACCCCGTGGGGATTTTCTGCGACAACACGGGTGCCATTGCTAACGCGAAGGAGCCAAGAACTCACTCTACAGCCAAGCACATCCTCCGAAAGTTCCATGTGACGCGAGACTACGTCAGGGATGGACACACTAGGATTCACAAGATACATACGGATCTGAACGCAGCAGACCCGATGACTAAACCTCTTCCACAGGGCAAGTTTGAAGAACACCGAGAGACCATTGGTGTTAGATACATACCTGATGTAAACTAGTGTAATTTGTACTCTAGTGCAAATGGGAGACTGTTGGATATGTGCCCTAGAGACAAATTAATAAAGATATTTGTCACATATCCGTTTTGTTCATAATACGTTTTATACTGTGCTATAACTGTATTACTTGGAAATACTAATACAGGTGTAGTATAAAACATGGTCCGTAGTTTAACTCGGGTAAACTATCTCATTGTGCAATTGATTGATCAAGCTTTCCTGATCATGGCGACACTTAAGTCCATTGACAATGAGGTCATATCATTAGGGGAATGATGTGATGGACGGACACCCACCTAAAGTAATGCAATGTGATCGAGTCACATAGTTCAGCGTTGCTATGACTTTGTAACGTATGGCTTAGTCCTTAGACCGCAATGATCATACGTAATTGTCATCTATGAGGAGAATTTGATTTGTATCCCACCGCCTGACTGAAATATGCTGGCTATAACGGTGCACTTTGGGTATTCCGAAATAGATGGTTGATGAGTATGTGAATAGATCAGAGCGGGATTTGTCAGTCCTTGTGACTGGACAGGTACTCTGGGCCCACTCGGTGATATTGCATCAACAACTTGCAAGAAAGTGACTAGGTCACAAGAGATGCAATGATCATGGACGAGTAAACTTGTTTGTTGTGAACGAGATGTGAACACGGTATGTGGGATACCGACGATCAAACCTCGGACAAACAAAGTACCGCAGCACAAAGGGATTACGTCGTATCGTTAACGGTTTCCAAAAGCGATCGAAGTTCATTCGATGGAAGCGCAGGGGCTGTCAAGGATTGTAACCAGGTCCAACTGACTAGTCATTGGTCAATGAGAAGAGTCTCGACCATGTCTGCTGTTTCCCGAACCATTGATGCTGGGACAGATTCGAGATCATCGGTGAAATAGGAGAAAGCACCGGAATAGTTCCGGGAGAGAACGGAAGTTGTTCTGGATATTTTGAAAGGTTCAAAATAATGTTTAATTATGATTAATAATGTTTTAGTATTTAATTATCTGAATTAAATATTAAAATGTATTTAAATAATTAAAATTAATGGAAAAAGGCTATATGGGCCCTTGGGGCCCATTAGGGGAGGAGGGGGTTCCCCCCCTTGGGCTTGGCGCCAAGGGTGGGGCCCATCCCCCCCTATGGCCGGCGCCCTTCCCCCCCCTTGGGGGGTTTAGTCCCACATGGGGGAGGGAAGAGGGATCACACCCCCCCCTTGGCCTTTATAAGGAGGGGTAGACCCCCCTTTTTCCATCATCTCATTGAGTTCTCTCTCTCTTTCTCCATTTCTGGAAGTGGACTCCCCTTGTTTGGAGTCTGCACCAGGATTGGAGTTCTCCACCATAAGGCAGGCCGTCGCTCTGCCGGAGTCGGGATCCGAATCCGTCTTCTTTCCGCTGCTCGCCTGGTTCGGAGCCCGGAGGGAACATCGGTTGCACTGTACGTGTGTAATCTCTTCGAGGCACTACACCTGTGGTGCTACTTGGTCGCTGGAGGTTTACCGGGAGTCATCCTCGCCGGTGGTGGTCTTCTACACGACAGGGAGTTCGTAGTTGTGAATCTACGCCAACCACGTTCGCAAGAACGTTTCCCTCTTTCGGTCTTCAAAGGTATGAACACCGATTCCCTCCGTTACATTACATCGCCATAGCATAGATCTTGGGTTCGGGTACCGTAGGTATGAAAAATTTGTGTTTTCTGCCCCGTATCCCAACAGTCACAACCCCAAGTTAGGTATGTGCTAGAATAGCAAGTCACTTTGCATCCTGATAAAAATTTCAAAAGAAATTGAAATGGGAGAGAAAAACCCCCCAGATGAATTAATTCAAATGGCCAGATAAAAAGTTGCTCCAAAAATTCCTTTTGCATTTTTGAAAAGTCCCATAAATGCGTGTGATCACATGAAAAGTGATGTGGTAGAATTCCCATGCTCATGGATTTTTCAAATATTCAATCAAGGCCTTGGAATTAATTAAAAATCCCTATTTGATTTAAAGTTAAATTAATTTGAATTTTAAAAAGTGCCAAACTTTATAAATGGCTAGCCTGATATATTATGAGGCCATGTAAAAAGTTTCAGCATTTTATAAAATGGTTTGCTATTTTATTTAGCAGTACCAAAACAAATAGCAGAAGAAAATAGAAAAGAAAAACATAAAAAGGGAAGAAGGCTTACCTGACGCCCTGGGCGAAGCCCACCTTCCCCAGCCGGCCCAGCCCACCAGGGGACTCCCCTGTCGTCTTCCCCGGGCACGAGCACACAGCTGCGTGCCCAGCATGCCGCAACTGCCGCCGTGGCTTCCCCTCAGCCCTCCCGTGCCTCATCTCGCAGCCGTGCACGTCTGGGAGACGCCCCGCGCTTTCTTTCCCCCATCCCTGGCCTCCATTCCTCCTCACCGGCGAAGAACTGCAAGGTCCCAAAACCCTAGCCGGCCATGGAGCTGCTCCGGCGTGGCCACTGAGCGAACCAGCGCGCGCCTTCGTGTCCATTCGACGCGCAATCGAGGTCTCCTTCGAATCCCCCTCGCAATTTGAGCAAGGGCACGACTCCGGCGACGTGGGCTTCGTCTTCTTCACCGCCGGCCTCCACGACTCCGATGTCAAATCCCGCGTCCTCCAGCTCCGCTCCGGCTCCAACGAGCTCGTCAACAAGTTTGGGGTGAGCTTCCGCTTCGTTTGCCCCCTCTCGTGACTCTCCTCGTGCTCTCCCTCAAGAGTTCGCCGTCGCCCGAGCCCATCCGCCTCCATGGCCGACGCCCCCGAGCTCTAGAGCACGCCAGTGACCCCCCAATGGGTCCACTGGACGCGCGGGAGCACGAGCGACGTGCTGGTGCACTCCAATCCCTCCCCCGAGCCCTGCAGAGGAATTCCGGCGAGGCGCTGCCGTCTGGAAGCCGCCGGCGTTGAGCCCCACCATTAGAGCCCCCCTAATGACTCTCCTAATCACCCCTAGGCCACTGACCAGTGGGCCCAGGCTTCTTAATTAAGAAACTTTAAATTAAACATGAGCTAATTAAACCCCCAGCCACTAACAGCCATGGCCCACCAGTCAGCCCCCCTGACGTCACAGTGACATCAGGCTGACGCAATAATTGGTTAAATCAATTTATTTAATTCCAGAAAATCCAGAAAAATGAATTAAACTTTGGAAATTCATATCTAATTCATTTTAACTCCAAATAAGGCATTTAATATGTCTAAAATTATCAGAAAAATGCAAGGAATGTGAATATGCAACTTTTTTCTATGTTTGACCATTTTAAAATGGGTGAACAGTAGCAAACATGCATATGGCATTCTTTTGAATTCAAATTTGAGGTGCATTTGGAAATGAGTTTGCAATTGGCCTCTTTTAAATGGAATTACCAACACATTGCGACCATGAACATCACCAATACAATATTGATCATGTGCTTGAGCATTGCAAGTATATTTATCCCTTTATTTCTTTGTTTGCTCGATAGACGTGCAACCGGAACCGGAGGCCACCCCCTTCGTTGAAGACACCTTTATCGAACCTCGTCAGCAAGGCAAGAAAACCCCCATTGATCATGTCGATAAAATCCCACTTCCCTCTCAGTCTCGCGTATGCAATATTTAGGATGATCACCATGATAACGTTTCTACCGCATAGTTGAACCCAATCCTTTGCATGACCTATCATTTTGTCATAGTAGTAAGCAAACCACAATCCTAGCAAATGTAGGAGTTGGTTGATATCATGTGGCCCCTACAACTGTTACTGCTTATTGCATGCTTAGAGTTACAATGAGATTACTCTTTTGTGAGTCGGGATGGTAGTGATCATGTTGATGATGATGGAAATGTGTTGGTGAATCTACCCTAATACAAGGTGAACGATGAGAGGCTGTGTAGGAGTATACAGTGGGTTGTCTCGTTGAACACCGCCTTAAGCCTGAGTTCTTGTGTGGTGATCCAAGATGAAGAGTACTACCACATGTTGCGCACATGGGCCCCCGCTGAACCTACTAACTCACCCCTTCTCAGTTCAATGAGTCGCATTAGTTCGGAGTTCTGGTAGGTCTGTGGCACGGTCTGCGAAGTGGAAGAACGGCTATTCAGACTGGCTTGGGACCCTGCACACATCTTCTGGGACCACGTCGGTAAACCGGCCGGGTTCACGATGTGGATTCCAGGCCAGATAGGCGTCTCCATTGTACTTGAGTTGGCTGTGAGGTAAAAGTTGTGGAAATTATCCTCGCCGACACCCGCTTGAAGGGTGACGAGATCCCAACTGATCGTTTCAGGTGTGTAGCAGTACACCCCTGCAGGGTTAATAAACTATTCGAATAGCCGCGTCCACGGTAAGGGACTACATGGAAAGCTGTGCTCGATTATTAGACAACTTGAACTGGATACTTATAAAACTTTCCTAGATAAGCGTGAGTGCTATGGCGTGCTTTCTCGTGGGGAAGTCGAGGAAGGCAAAATAGTGGTGTAATTGGTTGGAGACATGTAGTGGACTCGTGTACGCTTCTTACCTCAAGTCTGGTACTCGTAGTTCAGGACTAGCTAAGTCAAAGCTGGCACTTCTGCATTTGAACCCCACCTCCCTTTACCTTGATACATGTGCATGAGTAGTATAGTTCCTATGTAAGTCTTGCTGAGTACGACTTTGTACTCACTTTTGCTTAGTCTATGTTTTAGATGAACCCCCTGACCCCGAAGGTGGAATCTTCCTGGAGCTCGACGACTGATCAAGCTAGTGTAGTGTCGGGACCCAGGGTTAGCGTATGCAAGCCCAGCTAAGACATAGTCATATGGAGAGCCGAGAACCGTACCCACTTGTCTAAGCAGACAAGGCCAAGCACAGAACGTTCTCGCAGAGCATCGTACGTGAGGGGCATCCCATCCAGGCCGGATGATCAACTGAGATGGGTCCTCATCATCCGCACACAAGTCAAATGATATGGGTGGTGAACTCCCATATTCAAAGACAAGTCGCCTCAACCATACTATAGACAATCTAATAACTCTTACATAAACTTACTCCAGCCCGATCACTTAGTCGGGGTCTAGGGCGGGCTCGATCATACCACAAAGTGTGCACGAGACATAGTCTCGAACAATCGCATCGCGATGCCCCAAGCGGCGCACATCTAAGGGCCACTTGGTGTATGAAAGACCGCCAGCCAGATCACAACTAAGGTCTCGAAAACCCATACAAAGACATGCATGTTATAAACATACACGCAGCACACATGTCTTATATGAACAGTAGGTATCATTGCAATTCTCTACAAAGTATACAATTTTATTGATAACTCTTATAGAGTTCACACAGAGATCACAAACATGTGATCCAACATTACAACACAAGCGGAAGCAAATTATGTCTGAGTACAGACAAGTTTAACAAATGGCTTAAGAAGCCTCATTTAAACACAAGCCCTCCACGAGGGAACCAGTCGTCTGACTGGGACTAGAGTAGCTTGATCTTCAGTCGTCCAGCTCGATGAAGAAGCCACCTTCGGGGTCAGTGGGTTCATCTAAAACATAGATTAAGAAAACATGAGTACAAAGTCGTACTCAGCAAGACTTACATAGGAGCTATACTACTCATGCACATGTATCAAGGGAAAGGGAGGTGGGGTTTCACTTGCAGAAATGCTAGCTTTGACTTGGCTAGTCCTGAACTACGAGTACCAGACTTTGAGGTAAGAAGCGTACACGAGTCCACTACTTTATCCAACCAATTCCATATCTATGGTGCCTTCCTCGACTTCCCCACGAGAAAGCACGCCATAGCACTCACACTTATCTTGGTGTGTTTTCGAAGTATCCGGTTCAAGTTATCTAATAATCAAGCTAAGCTTTCCAAGCAGTCCATAATCGCGGACGCGGCTATTCGAATAGTTTTGTTAACCCTGCAGGGTTGTACCGCTACACACACATGATCATCAATTACCGTCTTTGTACTCGACACCGTTCAAGAAGTGTCGGCGAGGATGCTCACCACAACTGTTACCTCATAGCCGATCTAGTCCGAGAAGGCCGCCTCCTTGGGTTGGTTACCACTATCGTGAAACCGGCCGGTTTACCGAAGTGGACCCAAGTGATGTGTGCGTGGTGCATAAGCCGGTCTCGGATGAGCCGTTCTCTCACTTAGCATCCAGGCCACAAGCCTACCAGAACTCTGAACTATTGCGACATTTGGACATCGAAGGGGATGAGTTAGTAAGTTGAGAGGGGTCAGTGAGCCTAATGTGTGGTTGTACTCTTCATCTTGGATCACCACACAAGAACTCGGACTTAGGGCGGTGTTCAACGAGACAACCCACCGTGTAGTCCTACATAGCCTCTCATCGTTCACCTTGTATTAGGGTAGATTCACAAACACTTTTCTACCATCATCCTCATGATCACTACCATCCCGACTCACATAACAGTATCATCATTGTATCACTCTAAGCATGCAATAAGAAGTAACAATTGCAGGGGCCACATGATATCAATCAACTCCTACATTTGCTAGGATTGTGGTTTTGCCTACTACTGTGACAAATGATAGGTCATGCAAAGGAATGGGTTCATCTATGCGATAGAAACGTAGCATGGTAATCATCCTATACAATGCATAAGCGAGAGATGAGAGGGAATTGGGATTTTATCGACATGATCAATGGGGGTTTGCTTGCCTTGCTGACGAGGTTCGGGTTCGTGGTCTTCAACGAAAGGGGCAGCCTCCTGCTCCGGTTCCACCTCTACTCGACAAAAAACAAACAAGGTAGAAAAGTAAATACAATGCACAATCACATGATGGAAGGTTGAAACTTCATGTATATGCTTTGATGTGTGAAGCAATTCCATTTAAATGGAGTATATTGCAAATTGAATTGCAAATTCAAACTCCAATTTGAATTCAAACTTGACCAAGTTACATGTGACATTGTTTGATCATTTTGAACCTTTTGGAAATTTGTATGATATGCCTCTGAAGTGTGGTTGAAATATAGCTTAATTCCATGGTTCTAGTTGCAAAATCATTTGAATTGAATTTGAATTAATTACAAATAAATCAAATGACATATGCTACTGGTCCCATTTTAAAATCAACTCAAACATAGTTGAAAGTAGGATTTTTGGATAGCTTATTTTCTCCTGATCATTTTTCATATATTATTTGTCCAATTTGGAGTTGATATGAATTTTCTATGAAATTCCAAAGTTTGCGTTATTTTCTGGATTTTCTGGAATTTCTTTAATTCAATTTAATTTCTGTAATTGAATTACTGCGTCATGCTGACTTCATGTTGGTGTCAGGGGGGGCTGACATGTGGGCCAGGGTTGTCAGTGGCTGGTTAATTTAATCCGGCTGGGTTAACTTAACCAGTGGCTTAATTAAGCCACTTGGCCCACTTGTCATTGGCTCTGGGGGGATCATTAGGGGTGGATTAGGGCTAACCCACCGGCGGCTAAACGCCGGCGACCAGAACCGCGGCGGCGCTGCACGGGGAGGTTGATTCCGGGCACCAATCAAAGCGCTGCGACCTCCAACTTGAAGCCCTTGCCGATGCGCGTCGAAAGAGACCAACTCCAAGTGCTGGGGTGCCCTGTACGATCGCCGGCGTCGAGTTTCGCGGCGACGGAGCTACAGCTGTGATCGGGAATTCGCTACAAGGCGCGAATGGAGGCGGGGCTAGGATGCTTTGAAGTAGTGGAGCATGGGGAACGCGATGGACAACAAGGTGAGCTCGATAGCGTAACGGTTGGTCGTCGCCATGGATCCCGGCGGCGAGGAGTTTCGGCTTTCATGGCGGCCATGGCTAGAGGAAGCAATCGAGGGGGATAAGATAGGGGTTTTGATCCTGCGCTCACCAGGAACTCAGCAGAGCAGACGGTGAGGTAAACGGCGGCGTGATGATGACGAATTCGACGATGAGTCCTTGCTGGTCCGACGGCGGCTCGAGCTCGATTCCGGTGACTAGGCGGGCTCCGGGCTCGCCTTATTCTGCAGATCGATGAAGAGCTTGAAGGGGAACACGGGGGACAGATCGGTGAAGGTCCTCGTCGTCGTTGGCTGCGTGTGCTCGGCGTCGCGCTCCGGCGGTCCTCTCGGTCTTCTCCAAATCCGGCGAGAATGGAGGGGGGAAGTGCACTGGAGGGAGGGGAATGGAGCAGGGCGTCTCCAGGACGCCTCCAGACGGGATAAAGACGCCCGGGGAGGCCTCCAAGCAGGAAGGTGGCATGGCGGCCGCGGCATGCCGGCCACCGAGCTGCTTGCGCCGCGCTGGAAGAAGACAAGGGTCCAGGTGGGCTTGGGCTGCCGAAACAGTAAGTTGGGCCGAGGTGGCCCAGGTAAGTGGGCTGCTTTCTATTTTCTATTTTCCTCTTTGTTTTTCTTTCTGCTATTTGTTTAGGCTAGCAAAAAAAAATAGCAAGCCATTTTATTAAATGCTGAAAAATTTTATATGGCTTCATAACAATATAGACTAGCCACTTATAAAGTTTCAACATTTGTAAAATTCAAATAATTTGAATCTTAACTCAAATTGGGGTTTTTCATTAAATCCAAGGCACTGTTTGAATATTTGAAAAATCTATGAGCATGGGGTGGGTTCCACATCACTTGATATGTGATCACACTCATTTATAAGACTTTTCAAAAATCTACCATGAATTTTTGGAGAAGATTTTTATCTGGCCTTTTGAAATAATTCATCTCGGGGGGGGGGGGGGTTCCTTCTCCCATTTTGCTTTTGATTTTGATTTCAAAGATTTCTTTTGAAAATTTAACATGATGCAGGAGTACTAGTTAACCCTAGCGCATTACCTAACAGAGGGTTCTGACAACTCGCCCCCACTCAAAAGAATCTCGTCCCGAGATTCAGAAGTCTGCGGGAGGAAGGTGGGGTACTCGGCATTGAGACGGTCTTCTCTTTCCCACGTAGCTTCTCTTTTAGAGTGGTGTGACCATTGCACTTTCAAAAACCTAATATTCTGACGACAAGTGACACGCTCTGCGGAATCAAGAATACGAACGGGGTATTCTCGATAAGAAAGGTCATCTTGGAGATCAAGCGTTTCATGGTCGACTTCGCGGATGGGGTCCTTGAAGCAACACCTGAGTTGGGACACATGGAATACATCATGTACTCGGGAAAGGTGCGGGGGTAGTTCAAGTTGGTAGGCAACTTCTCCACGTTTAGCAATAATGCGGAAAGGTCCGATGTAACGTGGGGCCAACTTGCCTTTGATACCGAAACGTTGGGTTCCCTTCAGAGTAGTAACCTGAAGGTAAGCCTTCTCATCCAGATTGTAGCTCTCTTGCCTATGATGATGATCATAGTAGCTTTTCTGACGAGACTGGGCTGCTTTCAATTGATGACGAACAATGCGAACTTGCTCTTCTGCTTCCTTGATCATATCCGGTCCAAAGAATTGTCTTTCACCGGTTTCTGACCAGTTAAGGGGTGTTCGACATCGTCGTCCATATAGGAGTTCAAAAGGAGCCATGTTCAGACTAGATTGAAAACTATTGTTATAAGCAAATGCGGCAAATGGAAGAGACTTCTCCCAATTCTTTCCGAATGAGATGACACAAGCTCTGAGCATGTCTTCAAGAATTTGTTTAACCCTTTCGACTTGACCACTAGACTGAGGATGGAAATCTGTACTAAAGGAGAGATGAGTTCCCATAGCCTTCTGAAAGCTTCCCCAAAATCTAGAGGTAAAAAGGCTACCACGATTTGAATTGATTTCCAAAGGAAAACCGTGAAGGGATACAATTCTAGAGATGTACAAGTCCGCTAACTGGCTAGCAGTTATAGACTCGCGAACCGGAAGGAAGTGAGCAACTTTGGAAAGCCTATCTATGACAACGAAGATGGAATTGTTTCCTTTCTGGGTTTTTGGAAAGCCGGTGATGAAGTCCATACCGACTTTGTCCCATTTCCACTCGGGAATAGACAAAGGTTGAAGTGTACCAGCAGGTCTTTGATGTTCTGCCTTAATGCGACGACAAACATCACATTCGGCAACAAATTGAGCAATGTCTCTCTTCATCCTAGTCCACCAAAATCTCTGGCGTAGATCTCGGTACATTTTTGTGCTACCGGGATGAATTGAGAGGGGTGTGTCATGGGCTTCTTTAAGGATGAGTTGCCTTAGTTCCCTATTCTTAGGTATACCAAACGATTTCCAAAGAATGCCATTCCCTTGTTATCTGTGGAGAAACATTTAGCAACTCCGCTAGCAATGTTCTCCTTGATCCAACGAACACCTCTTGCACGCCTTTGGGCAACTATGATTTGATCCTCAAGAGTTGGTTTCGCCACCAAGGTAGAAAGATAGCCATGAGGAACAATCTCAAGGTTGAGCTTGCGAAAGTCCTCATGAAGAACTGGTAGATACTGTTGTAACATGAGGTTGTTACAATACGACTTACGACTTAGGGCATCAGCCATGACATTGGCTTTGCCTGGGGTGTAAGAAATTACTACGTCGTAATATTTTATCAACTCAATCCAGCGTCTTTGCCTGAGATTAAGATCTGGCTGGGTGAAAATGTATTTGAGGTTTGGTGGTCGGAATAAATCTCACAACGATTACCAAGGAGGTAATGTCGCCAAGTTGTTAGGGCATGAACTACGGCAGCGAGTTCAAGATCATGGGTAGGATAGTTCTCTTCATGTGGCCGCAACTGGCGTGAAGCATAAGCTACCACATGTCGATCTTGCATAAGTATGCATCCTAACCCTTGCCGTGATGCGTCACAATAGATCTCGAAATCCTTTTTAGTGTCTGGAGGTGCAAGTACGGGTGCAGAAGTCTATCTTCTTTTTAGCTCTTGAAAGCTTTCCTCGCACTTGGGAGTCCATAGGAATTTCTTATCTTTCTTGAGGAGCTCAGTCAGAGGCTTTGCAACTTTAGAAAAGTTCTCGACGAAGCGGCGGCAATAGTTGGCTAGGCCAAGAAAACTCCTAACTTGCTTAACCGATTCAGGTGGAGTCCATTCAAGGACGGCCTGAACTCTCTCGGGATTCACAGCAATGCCTTTTGCAGAAATCACGTGGCCTAAGTAGGTCACTTTTGGTAGCCAGAATTCACACTTGGAGAATTTAGCATACAGGCGATGCTCTCTAAGCTTCATCAATACCAGCCTTAGGTGTTCTGCGTGCTCTTCTTCGTTCTTCGAGTAGATGAGAATGTCATCAAGATAAACTACAACAAATTTATCTAGATACTCCATGAAGATTGAATTCATCAAGCGCGAGAATGTGGCGGGGGCATTGGTTAAACCAAAGGACATGAAGGTGTACTCGTAAACACCATAACGAGTAGTAAAAGCCGTTTTGGGAATGTCCTCGCTTCGGATTTTGATTTGATGATAACCTAATCTCAAATCCATCTTGGAGAAGACAGAGGATCCTGCAAGTTGATCATAAAGATCATTGATCCTGGGCAATGGGTATTTGTTCTTTATCGTCGCTAGATTTAGCGGGCAATAGTCTACGCACATCCTTTCTGTTCCATCTTTCTTCTTTACGAACAGAACGGGGCAACCCCATGGCGATGAGCTAGGGCGGATAAAGCCTTTTGCCAACGAAGCATCAAGTTGGATTTTTAGCTCAGCTAACTCATGTGAGGCCATTTTATATGGCCGTTTAGAAATTGGTGCGGTTCCTGGTACAAGATCCACTATAAACTCTACACATCTGTCGGGTGGCATGCCCGGCAGCTCTTCAGGAAAGACATCCGGGAAGTCACGAACCACCGGAATATCTTCAAGTTCGGGAAGGGGAAGTACATTCAAGGAATGCACTTGGGTTCTTGTTCTGGGTGAGGTATAGATGACGGTTTTGCCTGAAGGGTGGGTGAGTTTCACGGATTTTCCTTTGCAATCCAGGTAGGCATTCTGTCTTGATAGCCAATCCATGCCAAGGATGACATCAATATCTGAAGACTTGAGGGTTATGAGTGAAGCAAGGAATACTATACCCTCAATTGCAATCTGATTACCATGGCTTACTCTATTAGTTTGCCATCTTGACCCTGGAGTTTGAATAATCATTGGAGTGGACAATTCAACAAAAGATAACTCATGACGAAGTGCATAACTTTCCGACATGAATGAATGAGATGCTCCTGGGTTGAAAAGAACGGAAGTAGGAACATAATTGACTGGGAGCGTACCAAGAATGACGTCAGTAGTGTCGTCAGTCTCTTCGGCGCCGATCTGGTTCACACGTCCACGAGTGGCGGGAGGAGCGGTTTTGGCGGTGTACACCATCTGGGGTGGCTTGCCACGACCATTGCTGTTGCCTCCGGCACGGGGTGGAGCATTCTGATTCTGGATCTGGTTCTGGGGACACTCACGAGAATAGTGGCCTGCCTGACCACACTTGTAGCAGGCTCCAAAAACAGTGCGTGGAGCTGGGTTGTTTGGTGGAGCTGGGTGGAACTGAGTGGGTGGACGAGGCGCCACATAGGATGGCCTCGGTGGGTTGTTCTGGCGGAACATACTATTCGGGATCCAGATCTTGCGTTTCTGGGAGCCTGAACTGGATGATCCATCGTCTCTAGGGTCTTTGCGAAAGTCGTTGGGGTTGTTCATGTCCTTTGCCTTGATGGTCTTGTTGACAAGGACCTGGAAGGTGGCAAAGTCATGTAGGTTGAGCTCACGACGGAGTCCAGAATTTAGTCCACGACTGAACCTCTCTTGCTTCTTTGCGTCGGTGGAGACTTCTTCGGTAGCATAACGAGCAAGTCGGTTGAACTCACGACTAAACTCGTCAACAGTCCTTCTGCCTTGGGTGAGGTTGCAGAACTTCTCACGCTTGCGGTCCATAAGACCCTTGGGAATGTGGTGCTCACAAAAGGAAGTGCAAAACTCATCCCAAGATGCGGGTGGTCCAACAGGACATATATTCAGAAAGTTCTCCCACCAAGAGCTAGCTGCGCCTTCAAGGTGATAGGTGGCATAGCTGACTTTGTCGCCATCCGCAACATGGCCTGCTTGGAGCTTCCTCTCGATGTTGCGAAGCCAGTCATCAGCGTCAAGTGGATCGGTGGAGTAACTGAAAACCGGGGGATGAAGTCGGATGAAGTCGTTCAGGGACACCAACTCGTTGCGTTGCTGAGTGGTGTTGCGTGCAATGACTTCCAACAGGTGGTGAGAGTCTCGGTGGTTCCTCTCAACCTCCATTAGAACCTGAGCCATCGTGGGTGGGGGTGGAAGGTTGCCTTCCTCCTGATCATTCCCACGACCCTGGTTACGACCAACCTGGCCACGGGTTCCTTGAGATATCCTGAAGGTGAAAACCCAAAGTCAAACAGAGTTGATTTGAAGAGTCTAAACAAGGTATTGAAGTACTGGAAGGATTACAGAGCAAAGGAAGTAATCATCTTGACAACATGGTGATAAAAGCATACAAGCCATATATTCACAAGTTGTCATACAAACCATACATCGTTTCAGTACAAGCACCAAGCTAATACAAACGTGATGAAGATGGTACATCCTTCAGAGGCACTCTGACTTCCTATACATTATTTATCTAAGCCTCTGGAACTTAGACCCTTGCGTACAATACACTAAGATACTACTACATCCTCACTAAGTAAGACCACAGGCGGTCTCACTCATCTCCATCTCCATAGTAGTCCTCGTAAAAGTTACCCGCGTATCCCGGTAGCTGAAGGTGACCATCGGAAAACACGGAGGCCTGTGGACCCTGATATCCATTTGGGAGAGGATGGGGCCTAGGTCCGGCGTAGGGTGGAAGCAAAGGACCACGGGGTGGAAAAATGCCTCCAATCTCGGGCCAAGCAACTCGAGAAGGCATCTGAGTCCTCACTGGGTAGATAGCGTCATGCTCAACTGATCCAACGCTCACGAAGGGTGCCAAAAGTGTCAGTGCTCGATACAGACGAATACGAGTGGCGTTAAGCTCAAAACGGAGAGCGCGTGCATCACGATCTCGATCACTAGCAAACCTAGCAGTCATCTGAAGTGCTGGATCCTCTGCAGAGTGATCTGAGTAGAGTCCGGTGTAATATCCCTCTTCTCCTGGAAGTGCAACAGGGATATAGCGGAATGAGGTCTCTCTCAGCATAGTGTGCTATTCTCTCAGCAGGGTAATACATGAGTATGCAGCATCCTGCACAGCCATGTTCTCTGTCATGCCAATGCCATGTCCAAAGTGGATAGGCTGAGTGACTCCAACGTGGTGCGGGTAGATCCTGACAATGCAGTGGAACTGGGTCTGGTTGAAGTCGTGGAACTGCTCCTCGACGAGGTACTCAGGGTACCACCGATATCCCACATAGGACATCATCTCGATCAACGTGGCGGGATGGCCACGCACACCGAGGCACCTGGTCAAACGAATAATCTGCCGAGGGGGAAGATCTGCCATCTGAAACAGAAGAAGGAGTTTGCAAATGCATCAGATTATGAGATAAACCTGGAATGACTCGGACAGCATAACGGTTGTAATTGTAAGAAATGACAATTTCTTACAACATGGAAAACAGAGCCTACATAATACGATGTAAGAAATCAGCATTACAACAATGCTAGGAAACCGGACACAACTTTCCTACGGCTATAAGGAAGCAAACAACGAGATGTGCTAATCAGACAGAGGAGAGCCTAGTCCTATCTTCCCGTAGAACAAGATGAGGGTGACTCAGAACTCAGAACGAAGGGGGTAAGGAGAAAAAAGAAGCCTTACGTTGTTCCCTTATATACCCAGAGTAACTATATAACTATAGGAAGCTAGACTCGACTTCGGCCAAGGCTACTAGTCCTACAGTCAGACCTGCTCTGATACCAAGTCTGTCGGGACCCGGGGTTAGCGTATGCAAGTCCAGCTAAGACATAGTCATATGGAGAGCCGAGAACCGTACCCACTTGTCTAAGCAGACAAGGCCAAGCACAGAACGTTCTCGGAGAGCATCGTATGTGAGGGGCATCCCATCCAGGCCGGATGATCAACTGAGATGGGTCCTCATCGTCCACACACAATTCAAATGATATGGGTGGTGAACTCCCATATTCAAAGAGAAGTCGCCTCAACCATACTATCGACTATCTCATAACTCTTACATAAACTTACTCCAGCCCGATCACTTAGTCGGGGTCTAGGGCGGGCTCGATCATACCACAAAGTGTGCACGAGACAGAGTCTCGAACAATCGCATCGCGATGCCCCAAGTTGCGCACATCTAAGGGCCACTTGGTGTATGAAAGACCGCCAGCCGGATCACAACTAAGGTCTCGAAAACCCATACAAAGACATGCATGTTATAAACATACACGCAGCACCCATGTCTTATATGAACAGTAGGTATCATTGCAATTCTCTACAAAGTATACAATTTTATTGATAACTCTTATAGAGTGCACACAGAGATCACAAACATGTGATCCAACATTACAACACAAGCGGAAGAAAATTATGTCTGAGTACAGACAAGTTTAACAAATGGCTTAAGAAGCCTTATTTAAACACAAGCCCTCCACGAGGGAACCTGTCGTCTGACTGGGACTAGACTAGCTTGATCTTCAGTCGTCCAGCTCGATGAAGAAGCCACCTTCGGGGTCAGTGGGTTCATCTAAAACATAGATTAAGCAAACGTGAGTACAAAGTCGTACTCAGCAAGACTTACATAGGAGCTATACTACTCATGCACATGTATCAAGGTAAAGGGAGGTGGGGTTTCACTTGCAGAAATGCTAGCTTTGACTTGGCTAGTCCTAAACTACGAGTACCAGACTTTGAGGTAAGAAGCGTACACGAGTCCACTACTTTCTCCAACAAATTCCACCACTATGGTGCCTTCCTGGACTTCCCCACGAGAAAGCACGCCATAGCACTCACACTTATCTTGGTGTGTTTTAGAAGTATCCGGTTCAAGTTATCTAATAATCAAGCTAAGCTTTCCAAGCAGTCCATAACCGCGGACGCGGCTATTCGAATAGTTTTGTTAACCCTGCAGGGGTGTACCGCTACACACACATGATCATCAATTACCGCCTTTGTACTCGACACCGTTCAAGAAGTGTCGGTGAGGATGCTCACCACAACTGTTACCTCATAGCCGATCTAGTCCGTGAAAGCCGCCTACTTGGGTTGGTTACCACTATCGTGAACCCGGCCGGTTTACCGAAGTGGACCCAAGTGATGTGTGCTTGGTGCATAAGCCGGTCTCGGATGAGCCGTTCTCTCACTTAGCATCCAGGCCACAAGCCTACCAGAACTCCGAACTATTGCGACATCTGGACATCGAAGGGGATGAGTTAGTAAGTTGAGAGGGGTCAGTGAGCCCAATGTGTGGTTGTACTCTTCATCTTGGATCACCACACAAGAACTCGGACTTAGGGCGGTGTTCAACGAGACAACCCACCGTGTACTCCTACACAGCCTCTCATCGTTCACCTTGTATTAGGGTAGATTCACCAACACTTTTCTACCATCATCCTCATGATCACTACCATCCCGACTCACATAACAGTATCATCATGGTATCACTCTAAGCATGGAATAAGCAGTAACAATTGCAGGGGCCACATGATATCAATCAACTCCTACATTTGCTAGGATTGTGGTTTTGCCTACTACTGTGACAAATGATAGGTCATGCAAAGGAATGGGTTCATCTATGCGGTAGAAACGTAGCATGGTAATCATCCTATACAATGCATAAGCGAGACATGTGAGGGAATTGGGATTTTATCGACATGATCAATGGGGGTTTGCTTGCCTTGCTGACGAGGTTCGGGTTCGGGGTCTTCAACGAAGGGGGAAGCCTCCTGCTCCGGTTCCACCTCTACTCGACAAACAACAAACAAGGTAGCAAATTAAATACAACGCACAATCACATGATGGAAGGTTGAAACTTGATGTATATGCTTTGATGTGTGAAGCAATTCCATTTAAATGGAGTATATTGCAAATTGAATTGCAAATTCAAACTCCAATTTGAATTCAAACTTGACCAAGTTACATGTGACATTGTTTGATCATTTTGAACCTTTTGGAAATGTGTATGATATGCCTCTGAAGTGTGGTTGAAATATAGCTTAATTCCATGGTTCAAGTTGCAAAATCATTTGAATTGAATTTGAATTAATTCCAAATAAATCAAATGAAATATGGTACTGGTCCCATTTTAAAATCAACTCAAACATAGTTGAAAGTTGGATTTTTCATATATTATTTGTCCAATTTGGAGTTGATATGAATTTTCTATGAAATTCCAAAGTTTGGGTTATTTTCTGGATATTCTGGAATTTCTTTAATTCAATTTAATTTCTGGAATCTAATTACTGCGTCATGCTGACCTCATGCTGGCGTCAGGGGGGGGGAGGCTGACATGTGGGCCAGGGTTGTCAGTGGCTGGTTAATTTAATCCGGCTGGGTTAACTTAACTAGTGGCTTAATTAAGCCACTGGGCCCACTTGTCATTGGCTCTGGGGCTATCATTAGGGGTATATTAGGGCTAACCCACCGGCGGCTAAACGCCGGCGACCAGAACCGCGGCGGCGCTGCACGGGGAGGTTGATTCCGGGCACCAATCGAAGCGCTGCGACCTCCAACTTGAAGCCCTTGCCGATGCGCGTCGAAAGAGACCAACTCCAAGTGCTGGGGTGCCCTGTACACTCGCCGGCGTCGAGTTTCGTGGCGACGGAGCTACGGCTGTGATCGGGAATTCGCTACAAGGCGCGAATGGAGGCGGTGCTAGGCTGGTTTGAAGCAGTGGAGCACGGGGAACGCGATGGACAACAAGGTGAGCTCGATTGCGTAACGGTTGGTCGTCGCCATGGATCCCGGCGGCGAGGAGTTTCGGCTTTCATGGCGGCCATGTCTAGAGGAAGCAATCTAGGGGGATAAGATAGGGGTTTTGATCCTGCGCTCACCAGGAACTCAGCAGAGCAGACGGTGAGGTAAACGGCAGCGTGATGATGAAGAATTCGACGATGAGTCCTTGCGGGTCCGGCGGCGGCTCGAGCTCGATTCCGGTGACTAGGAGGGCTCCGGGCACGCCTTCTTCTGCAGATCGATGAAGAGCTTGAAGGGGAACACGGGGGACAGCTCGGTGAAGGTCCTCGTCGTCGTTGGCTGCGTGTGCTCGGCGTCGCGCTCCGGCGGTCCTCTCGGTCTTCTCCAAATCAGGCGAGAACGGAGGGGGCAAGTGCATTGGAGGGAGGGGAATGGAGCAGGGCGTCTCCAGGACGCCTCCAGACGGGATAACGACGCCTGGGGGGGGCCTCCAGGAAGGCAGGTGGCGTGGAGGCCGCGGCATGCCGGCCACCGAGCTTCTTGCGCCGCGCTGGAAGAAGACAAGGGTCCACGTGGGCTTGGGCTGCCGAAACGGTAAGTTGGGCCGAGATGGCCCAAGTAAGTGGGCTGCTTTCTGTTTTCTATTTTCCTCTCTGTTTTTCTTTCTGCTATTTGTTTAGGCTAGCAAAAAAAATAGCAAGCCATTTTATTAAATGCTGAAAAATTTTATATGGCTTCATAACAATATAGACTAGCCACTTATAAAGTTTCAACATTTTTAAAATTCAAATAATTTGAATCTTAACTCAAATAGGGGTTTTTCATTAAATCGAAGGCACTGTTTGAATATTTGAAAAATCTATGAGCATGGGGTGGGGCCCACATCACTTGATATGTGATCACACTCATTTATAAGACTTTTCAAAAATCTAACATGAATTTTTGGAGAAGATTTTTATCTGGCCTTTTGAAATAATTCATCTGGGGGGGGTTCCTTCTCCCATTTTGCTTTTGATTTTGATTTCAAAGATTTCTTTTGAAAATTTAACATGATGCAGGAGTACTGGTTAACCCTAGCCCATTACCTAACAGAGGGTTCTGACATGTAGTCCCAGTCAGACGACTGTTCCCTCGTGGAAGGGCTTGTTTATAGATAAGGCTTCTCTAAGCCATTTGTTAAACTTGTCTGTACTCAGACCTACTTTGCTTTCGCATGTTTGATGTATGTTGGATCACAGTCTCGTGATCTCTGTGTGCACTCTGTAAGAGTTATCAATAAAGTTGTATATTTTGTAGAGAATTGCAATGATAACTGTTGTTCATACTAGACATGTGTGCTGCATGTATAATTATAACATGCATGTCCTAGTATGGGTTTTCGAGACTTTAGTTGTGATCTGGCTGGCGGTATTTTATACACCAAGTGGCCCTTAGATGTGTGCATCTTGGGGCATTGCGATGCGATTTTTCGTGACTCCATCACGTGCACACTTTGATGTATGATGGAGCCCGCCCTAGACCCCGACTAAGTGATCGGGCTGGAGTAAGTCTATGTAAGGGTTATAATATAATCGATAGTATGGTTGAGGCGACTTGTCTATGAGTATGGGAGTTCACCACCCATATCATTTAGACTTGTGTGCGGATGATGAGGACCCATTTCAGTTGATCATCCGGCCTGGATGGGATGCCCCTCACGTTCGATGCTTTCCGAGAACGTTCAGTGCTTGGCCTTGTCTGCTTAGACAAGTGGGTACGGTTCTCGGCTCTCCATATGATTATGTTGTAGAGAGGCTTGCATACGCTAACCCCGGGTCCCGACAGACTTGGTATCAGAGCAGGACTGACTGTAGGATTATCAGCCTTTGCCGAAGTCGAGTCTAGCCTTCTATAGTTATATAGTTACTCTAGGTATATAAGGGAACAACGTAAGGCTTCTTTTTTCTCCTTACCTTCATCGTTCTGAGTTCTGAGTCACCCTTATCTTTTCTACGGGATGATAGGACTAGGCTCATCTATGTCTGACTAGAACATCTCGTTGATTGCCTCCTTATAGCCGTAGGATGGTTGTGGTTGTCCAGAGTCTCCGTGTTTTGAGTTCCTTGAAGAAGTTCTGTCCAATTTCTTCGAGGTTGTTTCATTTTCCATCCCAGTGTAGCCGTTATGCTGCCGGATTTGTTCCGTGTTTCTTTGAGTCATTGACTTCGCACTATAATCTTTTCCGTCTTCATCATATCCTTTTATCCTTTCCTCCATCGTACAACCTGTTCTGATTGTTGATTTTTATCACACAGGATGTCAGCTGGAACTCGTAGTACTGTTCTTCGGAATCGAGACCGTGATCGGAATCGAAATTATGATGAACCTCCACCACCGCCTTCTGCGGCGGAAATCATGATGGAAGCTGAGCGGAATAGACGTGATCAAACACGCCTTCTGGAGCTCATCGAGCAGAATACCACCCACCATCGTAATGTGGTGGTTAGCATTAAGGACTTCATCTTCCTCAAGCCACCGGTATTCCGATGTTCTTCTGAACCCCTCGAAGCTGATGATTCGCTCCGTTCCATCGAGCGTAAGCTTGATACAACACATGTTTCTCCCGATGACCTAGTTATTTCCGCGGTATACTTCTTGGAAGGTGCTGCTCTTCAGTGGTGGGAGAACAATGTTGCAATGCAGCCAGATGGTCACGTAGTAACTTGGCAGGAGTTCTGTGTTGCCTTTCGAGGGTACCACATTCCGGATGAGTTGATGGAGCGCAAGAAGGAAGAGTTCTGCAATCTGAATCAAGGAGAGATATCCATTCATGAGTATGTGAGGGAGTTCAACCGTCTTGCTCGTTATGCCCAAGATGAGATCACCACCGATGCGAGAAAGAAGGCAAGGTTCCGCAAGGGACTTAGCCCCATCCTTCATTATTATCTCAACCTCCTTGAGTTTGCCACCTTTGAGGATTTAGTCAACAGATCCTTCAGAGCTGAGCATGGCAATGAAGTTTTCGAGAAGTCTCGTAAGCATGCTCTTGAGCTTGCCCCTTCTTCCAGTTCACGCCCTCAGAAGCGCATGATCTGGATTCCTAACAGTTTGTTCCACCAAAAAATCCACCGAGGCCATCCCTTGTGCCGCCTCGTCCACCAGCTCCACCAAACAACCCAGCTCCCCGCACTATCTTTGGAGCCTGCTTCAGATGTGGCCAGCCTGGTCACTACTCTCATGATTGTCCCATAAATCAGAATGCTCCACACCATGCCAAAGGGAACCCCAATGTTCGTGCCAAGCCACCCCCGAAGGTTCCCACCGCCAAGCCTTTCACTTCCGCAAATCTTGGACAAACTGATGGTACTTCTGATGTCATTCTTTGTACGCTCCCAGTCAATCATGTTCTCACTTCTGTCCTTTTCGATCCAGGAGCATCTCATTCATTCATGTCGGAGAGTTATGCACTTCGGCATGAGATATCCTTTGATGAAATGTTCACCCCAATGATTATTCAAACTCCTGGTTCCAAGTGGCAGACTAATAGAGTAAGCCATGGCAATCAAATTGCAATTGAGGGTTTAGTATTCCTTGCTTCACTCATAGCCCTCAAGTCTTCAGACATTGATGTCATCCTTGCTATGGATTGGTTTTCAAGACAATATGCTTTTCTTGATTGTAAATCCAAGTCAGTTAGACTTACACATCCTTCAGGTCAGACAATTTATTACTCCTCACCAAGAACAAGAACCTAGGTGCATTCTTTGAATGTGCTTCCCCTTCCCGACCTTGAAGATGTTCCGGTGGTTCGTGACTTCTCGGATGTCTTTCCTGAAGAGCTACCGGGCATGCCACCCAACAGATGTGTAGAGTTCATAGTGGATCTTATGCCAGGAACCGCACCAATTTCCAGACGCCCATAAAAAATGGCCCCACGTGAGCTTAAAATCCAACTTGAAGCTTTGTTGGCAAAAGGCTTCATCCGCCCTAGCTCATCGCCATGGGGTTTCCCCGTTCTGTTCGTAACGAAGAAAGATGGAACAAAAAGGATGTGCGTAGACTATCGCCCGCTAAATCTATCGACGATAAAGAACAAGTACCCGCTGCCCAAGATCAATGATCTTTATGATCAACTTGCTGGATCCTCTGTCTTCTCCAAGATGGATTTGAGATTAGGCTATCATCAAATCAAAATCCGAAATGAGGACATTCCCAAAACGGCTTTCACTAATCGTTATGGTCTTTACGAGTACACCGTCATGTCCTTTGGTTTAACCAATGCCCCCGTGTGACGCCCCCGAAATCAATCCGTGTACAGTAATCATACACGCAGGGTACACGGCTGAGATTAGGGTGCCACGGTGAGAATATCACAGCACAACACTAAACACAAAAGGATAAATTAATATGTTACAATACCAGGGATCACGAGGATCCGAATACATAAGTCATACAAGCCATAATATCCGAGTACAGACATAGTTAGTCAAGTTTTGCCTTAAGAAGGCTAGCACAAATCACATCAGAGATACAGATCGAAAAGGCGAGGCCTCCTGCCTAGGGTCCACCGAACTACTCCTGGTCGATGGGGAACTCGACGTCGTAGTAGTCTCCTCCGGGGTACTCCTGCTCCTGGGCTCCAACGTCGGCTGCAGCGGCCGATCAGGCAAAGAGAAAAAGGGATATAAAGAAAAGGTGAGTATCTAGCATACCAGCGAGTCTTACGTCCGCTACTAAGCATTATGCATTGTATCAAATGGAAGGGGAGGCTATATATAGTGGACTGCAAGATAGAAATCAGAATAAGGGTAAGAAGCTAGGCCTATCGAAGACTAGCATCTTCCGACGAGTCTTGCAGCATGAGGAGAGAATAGCCAACAGTTTATATGAAGCATAAAGTAACAATGCAGCAGAAGTTGCTGCAACATTGTATAATAGTAAGTTGTAATAATTAGCAATGCCTCCGAGTTCACCTCCTAGACATCCCAGCGAGGAAGAAAACCCGGAACCATAAAGTTTAATAATAATAGTTTGTAGTGGTAAGATCCAGCTTCAGCATAAAGCGTCCTGTTACCGTGGAGACGGCTATTCGAATAGATCAATCTTCCCTGTAGGGGTGCACTTCTGTTACACTACAATGCATGGATCTCCAGGGTGGCGTACACCTTGTTAGGGAATGCCCCACCGAGGCTATCCGACACTCCACAACCCATCTTTCAAACTCAACAGAGAGGCCATCCACCGGTCTAAATCCTAAGTACGCAGGGCCTTGGACCCCAACCCTGACGTACTCCTGCTCGGTGCATGGGTGGCCGGTAAGCCGTAACAAAAACAACACAGCTCGAGCCAAAGAAGACACCGCACTTCCCGACAATCAGCCCGCGGTTCTGCTGGCGGTCTTCGGAATGTCCTCTTCACGGACCCGGATCTGATGGTAACCCAACCTCCAGTCGAGTTTCGAGAACACCGTAGATTCAGCGAGTTGATCATACAGATCGTTGATCCGAGGAAGCGGATACTTTTTCTGTATTGTTGCCTGGTTGATAGGTCGGTAATTTTGGACTAAACGGTTCCTGCCATCACTCTTCTTGACAAAGAGTGAAGGTGCTCCCCAAGCAGAGGAACTGGGGCGAATGAATCATTTCTGAAGTGCCTTGTCGATTTCCTACTTAAGTTCAAGGAGTTCATGTGGCGGCATCTTGTAAGGACGCTTGGCAATAGGAACAGTGCCTGGTTTCAAGTCGATGACGAACTCCACCTCTCTGGTCGGGGGTATTCCCGGCAGTTCCTCTGGGAAGACGTCGGGAAAATCACGAATGACCGGAACGTTCTCAATTCCTTCCAGAGGTGAGACATTCAAAGCATTCATCATAAATATCTGCGTGTCAGCATCACGGGTAATTCAGGTGGTGTGGTTAACAATCTCGCCGGAGGGGTGAAAAAGTTGGACAGACCTGGTGCCACAATACAGTGCGTCATCGTTAACTTTCAACCAATCCATTCCTAGAATGAGGTCTATCGCGGAGGTTTTCAGGATGATGGGGGACACAAAGAATATAATCCCTTCGACGTCAATGTTGACATCGTGTACCATCATGGAGGTTTGGCAACGGCCTCCAGGGGTGCGAACAATCATCGGTGGGTTCATCTTCTCAAACATAATGTTACGCGATAATGCAAATGCTTCCGACATGAATGAATGCGATGCTCCTAAATCAAATAAAACAGTAGCAGGTGCGGAATTAACGAGAAGGGTACCCATCACGGTAGCGGGTTTTTCCCGAGCTTCTTCAACATTAATGTTGTAAGCATGTCCTCGAGCATGAGCAGCAGACCCAGTGTTATATTTGGGGGTCCTCCTGTTGCCACGACCATTTCCGCGGCCAGTAGGGTGAACTACCAGTTGTTTCTGTTTCTGGGAGCAGTCTCTAGAAAAATGACCAGGCTGGCGGCACGTGAAGCATAATCCATCCTGAGGACGAAGGGGTGCAGCATTGGTTGGTGGAGGCAGAGATCTTGGCATCTGTGGTGGCGGAGGCAGACGGGGTGCAGCATAAGACGACCTTGGAGCAGGGGAAGGTGAATGGGTCACACTGTGGAGGAGCCAGATGCGACGCTTCTGTGTTGCGCCCGAAGATGAGCCAACGTCACGATAGCGTTTCTGCGTGTCCTTGAACACCATCTAGGCAGTCTCAACGGTGATAGCCTTGTTCACCATGGTGGCGAAATTGGTAAAATCATGAGCGGCAATAGCGAGCCTGAGGTCTGCATTGAGTCCATGACGGAACTTTTGCTATCTGCGAGCATCAGTGGTGATCTCTTCTTCCGCATAGCGAGAGAGGTTGAGGAACTCGCGCTGATATGCTTCAACAGTCATGTTGCCCTGAGTGAGGTTGCAGAATTCTTCCTGCTTACGGTCCATGATCCCCTGAGGAATGTAGCGAGCGTGGAAGGCAGACTAAAATTCATCCCAAGTGATGACTTCTCCAACTGGCAGTGAACGCTTGTGGGTGCTCCACCACTGGGCAGCGGCGCCTTTCAGATGATAAGACGCAAATTTCACATAGTCGGCTGGATCGACATTAGCAGACTCCAGCTCGTGAGTGATGTCGCGAAGCCAGTCATCAGCATCCAACGGGTGAACAGTGTTGCGGAACATAGTGGGGAGGAGGCGGGTAAAGTCGTGCAGAGTCACGGTGGCGTGCTAATGGTGGTGCCCATTCTGATTCGGCTGGTGGAACTGAGCCATGACATTCTCCATGAACTGACGGTTCAGCTCGAAGTTCTCCATCATCGTGCCCATGTAATCCGGCGGCGGAGGTGGGTCGTTGGCGCCACGACCACGACCACGACCACCACGACCAGCCATCCTGCTAGAACTTAACAGGGGTATTTCAGCGATGAAAATTTAACGAGATACCAGAATCAAGCCTGTAGTAAAGCGACAACGAAGAGGAGGCACAGATATATATAGGAGTAGTCATATAAGACATACACATTCACACACAGAGTCAATCGAAAATCGGGCAGCGTAACGTCGTAGAAATTAAGGAAAAAGGACTCACTAGGCGGCGCGCAGACCGCGGTTAGGATTACACAACGCGACATAGATTCCACTATGTCAATCACGCCGCAAGAAAACTGTTGTCCATAGGAGTTAATGCCAGAGGACGCGCGGCCTGCCCAGAATGAGAATGGGATCCGCGGTCCGGGACCTGTGGTAGAACTCCTGCGACACGACTCAATCAATGGGGGAAGCACCAAAACGGCGGATGGAATCAAGAGAACGTGATGCTAATGTCAGAGTTTGTAAAACTTACCAGCAAGGATAAGAGAGTAGAGTCCCAGAGCATATGTAAGGAGAAAAGGATCCTAATACCATAGATATCACGTAGTGACATCGATGTGGGCCCGTAAGCCAAATATTAAGTTAGCAAAATACTTTTTCAAAGTCTAGACTCAACTTCGACCAAGTAGTGGTGGGGTGGCTTCCTACAGGCAGTCGGCTCTAATACCAACTTGTGACGCCCCCAAAATCTATCCGTGTACAGTAATCATACACGCAGGATACACGGCTGAGATTAGGGTGCCACGGTGAGAATATCACAGCACAACACTAAACACAAAAGGATAAATCAATATGTTACAATACCAGGGATCACGAGGATCCGAATACATAAGTCATACAAGCCATAATATCTGAGTACAGACATAGTTAGTCAAGTTTTTCCTTAAGAAGGCTAGCACAAATCACATCAGAGATACAGATCGAAAAGGCGAGGCCTCTTGCCTTGGGTCCATCGAACTACTCCTGGTCGACGGGGAACTCGACGTCGTAGTAGTCTCCTCCGGGGTACTCCTGCTCCTGGGCTCCAACGTCGGCTGCAGCGGCCGATCAGGAAAAGCGAAAAAGAGAAATAAAGAAAAGGTGAGTATCTAGCATACCCGCGAGTCTTACGTCCGCTACTAAGCATTATGCATTGTATCAAATGGAAGGGGAGGCTATATATAGTGGACTGCAAGATAGAAATCAGAATAACGGTAAGAAGCTAGGCCTATCAAAGACTAGCATCTTCCTACGAGTCTTGCAGCATGAGGAGAGAATAGCCAACAGTTTATATAAAGCATAAAGTAACAATGCAGCAGAAGTTGCTGCAGCATTGTATAATAGTAAGTTGTAATAATTAGCAATGCCTCCGAGTTCACCTCCTCGACATCCCAGCGAGGAAGAAAACCTGGAACCATACAGTTTAATAATAATAGTTTGTAGTGGTAAGATCCATCTTCAGCATAAAGCGTCCTGTTACCGTGGACATGACTATTCGAATAGATCAATCTTCCCTGCAAGGGGTGCACTTCTGTTACACTACAACGCATGGATCTCCAGGGTGGCGTACACCTTGTTAGGGAATGCCCCACCGAGGCTATCCGACACTCCACAGCCCATCTTTCAAGCTCAACAGAGAGGCCATCCGCCGGTCTAAATCCTAAGTACGCAGGGCCTTGGACCCCAACCCTGACGTACTCCTGCACGGTGCGTGGGTGGCCGGGAAGCCGTAACAAAAACAACACAGCTCGAGCCAAAGAAGACACCGCACTTCCCGGCAATCAGCCCGCGGTACTGCTGACGTCTGAAGAGTCCTCGGACGACACCATGAAGCAGAGGAGCCCATAACTCATCATCCCACGTGTAGGCAGCGCGTACAAGCCAAAAGGCTACTCAAGTCATCCACCAAACCATTAGTCATTTTATTAACTTGCTGGACAACCGTTATCATTGCCTCGACTTAACTGACCCGCGGACAACGACAGCAGTCAGGACCACCAGTACATCGGTGCCTACCCTGTCGTCCCACCAAGTCTCTGCGGTTACCAACAAGGTCAACCGTCTCCTTACCTTGTCTCGCGTGTGCTCTTGGTAGAGCTCGACTTTCGTGGATTGGTAACTCTCGCGGCCAACGATCAGGGGCCAAGCACACCGGTACACTGGTCGTACCCTCCCTGTCGTCCCGTCGCAATACCAGTCGTGGGTACCGTTGGGTCGCCCGACTTCTTACCTGAAGGACAACCATTGCTCAAGTACCTAGAGCTGCTATACAGAGTCAGCAACGAGTGGAGTACAAGGATTACTCCTTGATTGCTCACACTTGATGGTGGCTCGATAGAGCCGAGCTAGGGGGCCTGAGGCGGTGTCTGCATTGTACCGTACCTGTGCAGTTATAATATTTGTATCCGCGTTCACTCCCTTGAGTGATCACGGCCCGCTATCTAATCCTAACTAACAATGCGCAGGGCTCACTGCTGAAATAATATATTTACCAGGCAGCATAGGATAAAGGAAGGTACATCAAGGGGCGACAAAAACAAGCTATGCAATTGAATAGGATTGTAACGTAGCAGCAGCAGTAACAATGACTAGTGCAAGAAAGTACAGAAAGGTAGGCGATATCTGGGGAAGAGAATGGCTCTGCTTGCCTGGAAGCTCGACTGTCGGGGTACGGTCGTCAACGACGTAGTCATACTCAACAGCGGTGTATTCAACGGCAGCAGCGGGGTCTACCGGAGATTATGGGGGGAAAGAAACAGTAAATACAAACCATGCATATACAAATAGATGCATGTCATGACAGATGCAATGCTAACAGTGTTCTAACGCAGTGCAAGGCACGTTGCTCGGAGCGGGAATTCGTCCGGGGATGAATTGCCGGCTCCGGGAGATTACCGGACAGATGATCCGGAGGGGAAGGTATCATGCCGGAGGTGTCGCGGACAACGGAAAAACATACGGAGGGTGTAACCGGTTTAGTTGATCTATTCCGAACAACTTTCGTGTTCGAAATAAATTCATCCGGGTACTTTTAACAGTACCGGACAAATCATCGGACAGACGGTCCAGAGGGGAATGGTTCGATGTTCGTTGTGTTAGAGAGGGGTGGTAGACCAACGAATAGTGTATCCGTATTTGTTGTATTTTTCTGAGCAATATTGATATATAAATTATTTTAATCCGAGTTACGGATTAAAAGATATTCCATTTTAAAGTTTAATCAAATTTTAATCATTTTCTGAATTTATTTTTATTATTAAAACCAAACATTATCCACAATCTTATCCAGAACAGTGTATGACAGGTGGGACCTACATGTCATACACACAGCTAATAAATCTATTTAATTTAACTAACTAACAGTGGGGTCCCACATGTCAGTGAGACCTATATACAATTAGCATCATAATTAAACAGTGATTGGACCCACCTGTAAGTGACCCAGGGGGTTATTTATCTAACAATTTTTATTAACGCAATAACAAATGGCCTTGGGCCCACTGTAAGTCTCATAGGGGGTCTTATTTACCTTTAATTTTAATAGGGCGGGTTTAGGCTAATTAGGTGGCTTATCCAACAGGGGAGGCCCCACTGGTCAGCAGCGTTAGCCCCTGGCCACCCCAAGGCACACAGCACGCCATGGCTGTGGCCGGCGGCGAGCGGAGGGGGCACGCCGGCGAGCCAGTCCGGCGAGGGGTCCGCGGCGGAGTCAACGTTGGGAGGGGGGTCGCGTGGCGGCGAGGCCCGCGCGAGGAGCGCCCAAGGGCCATGGGTAAGGGAACGCAAGCTCCAGGGGGCTCCGGCCCCGGCGACGGAGGGTGTCTACGGCGATGGATTCAAAGGGAAAAGTGGGGGAATTGGGGGAGAAGCTCACCCCGGAGCTTGTGGACGCGGTTAGGGAGCACGAGGTGGTCGGAGTGCGCCGAATTTCCGGCGAGGTGCGACGGCCGTGGCGGGGAGGAGATCGTGATTCCGGCGATGTAGGGGATTTCTGAGTCGATGGGCTAGCTGGGGTGGCGAGGAAGACAGTGGGGAACCTCTTGGACAAGCTTGTGGTCGCCGCGGAGGAGTTTGGCCGCGACGACGACGACAGCCATGGGGAGCGCGGCTTCGCTGTGCTCTATGCAGGAGAAGGCGGCGCAAGGGGGTGCTGGGAGAGGGCGAATGGGGGTTAGGGTTCACGATGCGCAGGGACCCCGACCCCTCTTGTAGACGCCAGCGGCGGCCGGATTAGCGCCACGGGGGAAGGTTGCCGGCGTGGCACCGGGGATGGTCGCCACGTCTTTCCCTGTTTCCTGTAGCGCGAGGTAGAGGATGGGGTGCTGGGTGGGCTGGGCTTCGCGGCCCAGGGGGGAAGGGAGAAATGGGCTGTGCCCAGGGGGGAGGGTTAGATAGGTTGTTTTCCTTTTATTTCCTTTTTCCTTTTCTATATTTTATCTTTTGTATATATTTAAATGCTTATTCATTTTTGTAAAATGTTTAATGGGGTCCATAATTAAGTTTGCAACCCAACTCACTGCCACAACAAGTTTGGGTGACATTAAAAGTCGTTTAATATTTCTTTTAAATATTAAATGATTAATTTGGGGTTTTTAGCTACTATATTGATTTCTTTGAAATAATTTAGAGATTAATAAAATCCCAAATTGGTGTGACATGACCCACTGAATATTAGTGATTTAATAAAAGTGGAATCACAATTTTTGGACAAGGTTTTATTTTCACCGTGTTTTTAGTATTCCACCAAAGGCAGTTGAGCATTTGATTTGACTTCAAAGAAGGGGTTGGACTTTGTTATTGATCCATGTTGATCAAGGCCCAAGGTTCACTTGCATTCAACAATAACAAAAGGGAAATTGAATTTGAACTGAACCAAGTTTGATCAAAGCAAAGTTTTGAACAGTAATGAGCAGCAGTAACCCTGATTACTGTTCACTCACAGTGAGGGTGTTATAAATCTCCCCCACTACAAGAATTCTCGTCCCGATAATTTAGGTGGTAGAGGGGAAAAGATCATGGCATTCATCGCGAAGACAATCTTCGCGTTCCCAAGTGGCTTCATCTTCCAAATGATTCGACCATTGTACCTTGAGGAACTTGACGATCTTTGTACGCTCCCAGTCAATCATGTTCTCACTTCTGTCCTTTTCGATCCGGGAGCATCTCATTCATTCATGTCGGAGAGTTATGCACTTCGGCATGAGATATCCTTTGATGAAATGTTCACCCCAATGATTATTCAAACTCCTGGTTCCATGTGGCAGACTAATAGAGTAAGCCATGGCAATCAAATTGCAATTGAGGGTTTAGTATTCCTTGCTTCACTCATAGCCCTCAAGTCTTCAGACATTGATGTCATAATTGGTATGGATTGGTTATCAAGGCAACATGCTTTTCTTGATTGTAAAGCCAAGTCAGTTAGACTTACACATCCTTCAGGCCAGACAATAGATTACTCCTCACCAAGAACAAGAAACCAGGTGCATTATTTGAATGTGCTTCCCCTTCCCGACCTTGAAGATGTTTCGGTGGTTCTTGACTTCCTGGATGTCTTTCCTGAAGAGCTACCGGGCATGCCACTCGACAGATGTGTAGAGATCATAGTGGATCTTATTCCAGGAACCGCACCAATTTCCAGACGCCCATACAAAATGTCCCCACGCGAGCTAGCTGAGCTTAAAATCTAACTTGAAGCTTTGTTGGGAAAAGCTTCATCCTCCCTAGCTCATCTCCATGGGATTGCCCCGTTCTGTTCGTAATGAAGAAAGATGGAACAGAAAGAATGTGCGTAGACTATCGCCCGCTAAATCTAGCGACGATAAAGAACCAGTACCCACTGCCCAGGATCAATGATCTTTATGATCAACTTGCTGGATCCTCTGTCTTCTCCAAGATGGATTTGAGATTAGGCTATCATCAAATCAAAATCCGAAACAAGGAGATTCCCAAAACGGCTTTCACTACTCGTTATGGTCTTTACGAGTACACCGTCATGTCCTTTGGTTTAACCAATGCCCCCGCCACTTTCTCGCGCATGATGAATTTGATCTTCATGGAGTACTTAGATAAATTTGTTGTAGTTTATCTTGATGACATTCTCATCTACTCGAAGAACGACGAAGAACCTGCCGAACATCTAAGGCTGGTATTGATGAAACTTAGAGAGCATCGCCTGTATGTTAAATTCTCCAAGTGTGAATTTTGGCTACCAGAAGTGACCTACTTAGGCCACGTGATTTCTGCAAAAGGCATTGCTGTGAATCCCGAGAGAGTTCAGGCCGTCCTTGACTGGACTCCACCTGAATCGGTTAAGCAAGTTAGAAGTTTTCTTGGCCTAGCCAGCTATTGCCGCCGCTTCGTTGAGAACTTCTCCAAAGTTGCAAAGCCTCTAATTGAACTCCTCAAGAAAGATAAGAAATTCCGATGGACTCCCAAGTGCGAGGAAAGCTTTCAAGAGCTGGAAAGAAGATTGACTTCTGCACCAGTACTTGCGCTTCCAGACACCAAAAAGGATTTCGAGATCTTTTGTGACGCCTCACGGCAAGGGTTAGGATGCAAGATAGACATGTGGTAGCTTATGCTTCACGCCAATTGCATCCACATGAAGAGAACTATCCTACCCATGATCTTGAACTGGCTGTCGTAGTTCATGCCCTGACAACTTGGCGACATTACCTCCTTGGTAATCGTTGCGAGATCTATTCCGACCACCAAAGCCTCAAATACATATTCACCTAGCCAGATCTTAATCTCAGGCAAAGACGCTGGATAGAGTTGATAAAAGATTATGACTTAGGAATTTCTTACACCCTAGGCAAAGCCAATGTCATGGCTGATGCACTAAGTCGTAAGTCGTATTGTAACAACCTCATGTTACAACAGTATCAACCACTTCTTCATGAGGAATTTCGAAAACTCAATCTCAAGATTGTTCCTCATGGCTATCTTTCTACTTCGGTGGCGAAACCAACCCTTGAGGATAAAATCATAGCTGCCCAGAAACGTGATAGTGGTATTCGAGAGATCAAGAAGAACATTGCAAGCGGAGTTGCTAAATGTTTCTCCATAAATGATCAAGGTGTTGTTTTCTTTGGCACTCGATTGGTTGTACCACGAAAAAACAATCTTAGGAGGCAAATCCTCAAAGAAGCTCATCACACTCCCCTTTCAATTCACCCTGGTAGCACAAGGATGTACCGAGACCTACGCCAGAGATTTTGGTGGACTAGGATGAAGAGATAAATTGCTAAGTTCATTGCTGAATGTGATGTTTGTCGTCGCATTAAGGCCGAACACCAAAGACCTACTGGCACCCTTCAACCGTTGCCTATTCCAGAGTGGAAATGGGACAACGTCAGTATGGACTTCATCACTGGCTTTCCAAAAACCCAGAAAGGAAATGATGCCATCTTCGTTGTGGTGGATTTGCAAAGTTGCTCACTTCCTTCAGTACGCGAGTCTATAACTGCTAGCCAGTTAGCGAACTTGTATGTCTCTAGAATTGTGTCTCTTCATGGTGTTCCTTTGGAAATCAATTCTGATCGTGGTAGCTTTTTCACCTCTAGATTTTGGGGAAGCTTTCAGAATGCTATGGGAACTCATCTCTCCTTTAGTACAGCTTTCCATCCTCAGTCTAGCGGTCAAGTCGAAAGGGTTAACCAAATCCTGGAAGACATGCTCAGAGCTTGTGTTATCTCATTCGGAAAGAATTGGGAGAAGTCTCTTCCATTCGCCGAATTTTCTTATAACAATAGTTTCCAATCTAGTCTGAACATGGATCCTTTTGAACTCCTATATGGACGAAGATGTCGAAGACCCCTTAACTGGTCAGAAACCGGTGAAACACAATTCTTTGGACCGGATATGATCAAGGAAGCAGAAGAGCAAGTTCGCATTGTTCGTGATCAATTGAAAGCAGCCCAGTCTCATCAGAAAAGCTACTATGATCGTCATCATAGGCAAAAAAGCTACAATCTGGACGAGAAGGCTTACCTTCGGGTTACTCCTCTGAAGGGAACCCAACGATTTGGTATCAAAGGCAAGTTGGCCCCACGTTACACCGGACCTTTACGCATTCTTGCTAAACGTGGAGAAGTTGCCTACCAACTTGAACTACCCCCGTACCTTTCCCGAGTACATGATGTATTCCATGTGTCACAACTCAGGCATTGCTTCAAGGACCCCATCCGCGAAGTCGGCCATGAAACGCTTGATCTACAAGATGACCTTTCTTATCGAGAATACCCTGTTCTTATTCTTGATTCAGCAGAGCGTGTCACTCACCGAAAGAAGATCAAGATTCTGAAAGTTCAGTGGTCACACCACTCCGAGAAAGAAGCCACGTGGGAAAGAGAAGACCGTCTTAGTGCCGAGTACCCCTCCTTCCTCCCGTAGACTTCTGAATCTCGAGACGAGATTCTTTTGAGTGGGGGCGAGTTGTCACAACCCCAAGTTAGGTATGTGCTACAATAGCAAGTCACTTTGCATCATGATAAAAATTTCAAAATAAATTGAAATGGGAGAGAAAAACCCCCCAGATGAATTAGATCAAATGGCCAGATAAAAAGTTTCTCCAAAAATTCCTTTTGCATGTTTGAAAAGTCCCATAAATGAGTGTGATCACATGAAAAGTGATGTGGTAGAATTCCCATGCTCATGGATTTTTCAAATATTCAAACAAGGCATTGGAATTAATTAAAAACCCCTATTTGATTTAAAGTTCAATTAATTTGAATTTTAAAAAGTGCCAAACTTTATAAATGGCTAGCCTGATATATTATGAGGCCATGTAAAAAGTTTCAGCATTTTATAAAATGGTTTGCCATTTTATTTAGCAGTACCAAAACAAATAACAGAAGAAAATAGAAAAGAAAAACAGAAAAAGGGAAGAAGGGTTACCTGACGCCCTGGGCGAAGCCCACCTTCCCCAGACGACCCAGCCCACCAGGGGACTCACATGTGGCCTTCCCCGGGCACGAGCACACAGCTGCGTGCCTGACATGCCGCAACTGCCGCCGTGGCTTCCCCTCAGTCCTCACGTGCCTCGTCTCGCAGCCGCGCATGTCTGGGAGACGCCCCGCGCTTTCTTTCCCCCATCCCTGGCCTCCATTCCTCCTCACCGGCGAAGAACTGCAAGGTCCCGAAACCCTAGCCGGCCATGGAGCTGCTCCGGCGTGGCCACTGAGAGAACCAGCGCGCGCCTTCGTGTCCATTCGACGCGCAGCCGAGGTCTCCTTCGAATCCCCCTCCCAATTTGAGCAAGGGCACGACTCCGGCGACGTGGGCTTCGTCTTCTTCACCGCCGGCCGCCACGACTCCGACGTCAAATCCCGCGTCCTCCAGCTCCGCTCCGGCTCCGACGAGCTCGTCAACAAGTTTGGGGTGAGCTTTCGCTTCGTTTGCCCCCTCTCGTGACTCTCCTCGTGCTCTCCCTCGCGAGTTCGCCGTTTCCCAAGCGCAGTCGCCGCCATGGCCGACGCCCCCGAGCTCTGGAGCACACCAGTGTCACACCCCGAATTTTATTACCCTGTCATTAGAGTAGCCAAAAATTGGGGGTAACAAAAACTTTGCTTGGTTGAGAGGTGATAATAGTAAAACTGACATATCGTACTTGCTTGTTACTTGTTCTGTTTGGCTATCCTTTTCCTTGATTGCTATGCCCTGTCTTGCCATGCTTAATTTTGCTTTTCCTTACGATGTTGCCTCTCCATGACTAAAGAATCAACCTAAATAGTGGTACAAACTCACAGAACCAGACCCCAAACAACCACATTTACTGACCCATAAATAATTAAAGCCAATAAAATGACTCCCAAATAAATGCTTGTCCTTATAAGAATTCACTATTTAAATAATTAAAAATATCTCTATAGCAAAAGATGTTTATTTAAAATATTTAATTTGTACTAAATGATTATTTGCTATTAATATAATAGTAACAATATTATTAACCTTAATAAATATTCTATAATTTCCAAAAAAAATCATAATAATAACTCTGTAAGTTTTAAACGTATTTAGAAGTTTTGGATTTGAAACTTTTATTCAAACTTAAATAAAAACATAAGTCGAATTTTGCAACATAATTACTAACAGTACAAAAAAAGGGAAACCTACACTACTTGGGCCGCAGCCCATCCCTCTCTTTCTCCCCAGCCCGCAGTAAAACCCACCCCCCCCTACGTCATCAGGAGCCCCCTGTGCTGACGCAAGCCAGGTGACGGCAGCCCTCGCCACCGCCCTCGTCGCCCAATGAACGAGGAGGCCGCCCCCTCCGCTCGCCTCTCCCGCTCCCGCACCCCTCCCTTGCCTCGCTTTAAAAGGGGAGCACCCGAGCCCCCCCAGCTCCTCACTCCACTCCACCCGATCGCCACAAGCCGCTCCACCCCACCCCTCGACCGAAGCAGCACAAGAAAAGAAGAGACCGAGGGAAGAAGAGAAGGAGGAGGAAGAAGAAGGGTGGAGGAGCAGGCTGCTCCAATAGAGCGCCGCCGGGGGAGGAAGGAAGAGCAGGAGGCCGGCGCGCCTCTGCCTCGCCTCGCCGTCAACGCCGGCGAGCACCGGAGCCCCTCACCCAGGCCGAGCTCACGCCGTTCGTCTACCCCGAGCTCGGCTTCAACCTCGTCGCTCCCGGCCGCCGATTTCTTAAAAAACGGAGCCACCCCGCCGTCCTCTACGCCCGCCGCCCCTCCACGCCGCCCGCCGTCGCCGGAACAACCCCCGGTGAGCCGCCCGAGCCCCTACTGTCACCACGAGCGCCGCTTTTTTTTCCACGTTGCATGCCTCCTTTTTGTGCAAAAATGGAACCCCCAGGGGCTCCCCAACCTCCGCCGCCCCTTGCCGCCAGCCGCCGGAGGGCCGCCGGCGAGGCCAGCCGCCCCCCTGGACGCCATGGGAGCCCCTCCCGAGCTCCAGGCCGCCCGAGCTGGAAGAAGGGCCCCTAGCCGTCCGATCTTCCCAGATCTAACGGCCCAGGGAGCCCCATAGCCCTTCGTTTTAAAAAAAAAACTTACTGCTGCGCTGGGCTCGGCCCGTTTAAAAAAAATATATAGAAACTGTGCCGGGTGCGTCCAGTAGCCATGGGCCGGCTGTTTTTGTTTTTCCTTTTTCTTAAAAACTGCAACACTTAAGCAATCCTAAACAAATAACCGTAGCTCAGAAAAATATGAAATAAATTTTGTGTTGTTTAGAAAATTGTGTTTTATTTTTCTGTATGCTTAGAATAATTTTTATGCAGTGCCAAATTTGTGACCCTTTTTATTTGGACTCCTGTGAATATTCTTGATTTTTCTATATGTGTAGAATATTATTTGGACTAAATAAATTTGTGACCCTTTTTATTTTTATTAATATTGCTAGTTATTCCCTTTGTAACTTATGTTAGTACTATATTGATTGTTAGTTTATTATTAAACTAGCTTGTGGTCAGAATGTTATTGCTATGAACTTGGTTATGGAATTAAAACAAGTTAATAAGTTGTTAGTGAATCACTTAACATAACTCTAGTTAAGAATTGCTTAATAAAATCTTGTTGTGGTAATCCTATTGAATTTATTCCAATGCCTTGTTTTGATATTTAACTTTGAAGTGTTGATTTAGTATTTCAATGCTAGTACAAATGATACTCTTAATTACTAGTTGTTTGGTAGTAAAGTTGAGTGTTGTGTGCCTTGTTTGTTTTTCCCGATTGTAATGGTGAGTCTGTTTCTTCCGCAACGTGTAGACGATACGCCGTACGTTGCAGGTGAAGACTCCTCCCTTGCCACCGAAGAAGCCGATCCAGGGTACATCGTCGAGGAAGGAAAGCCACCGTCAAAACACAAACTCCGCATTACCCATTTTTACTTTCTTGGTATCATTTATATTGTATCATACTAGTATTATATTCATATGGTTTGGGATTGTATTAGTTGTATTAGAGAAACTCCACAACACCCCATAGCCTACCTAATTGGGAAAAGCTAAGTAGAACCCCGATGATCCCGACATTCTGTCGAGACCATCACCCAGCTCTAGTATTTAGCATTACATAACAACTTGGAAAGTCATAATTAATCCCTTTTGGTACGACATTCACCTAAGAAGGTGGTATAGCCGGGATTGTGGAACATCGTTGGACATGGACAAAGTCTGGAGGGACTCTCTATTTGTGCCGCCAAAATCTAGCATTACAGTACAACCACTATACTCTGGTATGGGACAGGGCTAGTTAGAAGCTTGTTTGTCTTAGTACGGGGGTCCTATAACTACACATGGATGCGTGATTCCACGAATCCGATAGCCCTCGAAGTCGATGGGTGAAATTCGCTAGGCTTAGTGTCGGAAGGAACCTTGGTGCTCTTCGACTACGGTGGAGGCTTGGTTCCAAGAGGAGCATGACCTGTCACACGGAAAGTCCATGCAGTACGCAAGGGGTGGAATCACCTGTACTAGGGCAGACAAAGGGAAAGCTAAGGTCGATTATCCAAGACCCGCATACTGAAGTATGACGATCCGTGGGGACACACGGCGGATGTATCTAATGTGGTGCCTCTGCAGAGTGTAAATCTATTCGAGTAGCCGGAGTCCATGGTCATGGACAGCTAGTGAGGCCACACTTTGTGGGGAGTAGATGAGAAAGCCCGGTACTGAGTTTATGGTTCGCGATGATGGTGTTGGTATAGTTGAAAGAGGGTTGGACTTGACTTATCCAAATGCAATGTGGGAAATAAAACTTGCCAAGTTTAAAACTTTGCCAACTTAATAATAATATTGAGTAGATAGGAAATCCCTATGAAAAACTCCACCATATAGCCATCCCATTATTTTCTTGTACAAAACTTTGTTTCTTTCTTTAGGTGGTTTGCGAGTACTTTGTATGTACTCACGGCTTTGTCCCTGGTTATTCCATCGGCCAGGCTTGGAGGAGCAGGTATATGACGACGATGCTACCAACGACTACTAGGACGTGTTATGCTCTGATCTACCTTGTGGATTGTGTCGCCCCTACCCTTGTTGCTTTTGCTTTTCCGCTGCTATTTGAGCCCGACGAGGCCATGTAAGACTTTATTAATGTATGACTTGTATTCGGTATTGTATGAACATTGAGACTATGATATCCATGTCGAGTTGTGTGTCATGCGAACTGATCATGGGAGCATGACCGTATACACAGCTGGTCGCTTCGGACATATAGTCTGGGGTGCTCACAGCCAGTAACCCCCCAATGGGTCTACTGGACGCGTGGGAGAACGAGCGACGTGCTGGTGCACTCCAATACCTCCCCCGAGCCCTGCAGAGGAATTCCGGCGAGGCGCCGCCGTCTGGAAGCCGCCGGCGTTGAGCCCCACCATTAGAGCCCCCCTAATGACTCTCCTAATCACCCCTGGGCCACTGACCAGTGGGCCCAGGCTGCCTAATTAAGCAAGTTTAAATTAACCATGAGCTAATTAAACCCCCCAGCTACTGAAAGCCCTGGCCCACCATTCAGCCCCCCCTGACGTCACAGTGACATCAGGCGACGTAATAATTGCTTAAATCAATTAATTTAATTCCAGAAAATCTAGAAAATGAATTAAACTTTGGAAATTCATAACTAATTCATTTTAACTCCAAATAAGGCATTTAATATGTCTAAAATTATAAGAAAAATGCAAGGAATGTGAATATGCAACTTGTTTCTATGTTTGAATATTTTAAAATGGGTGAACAGTAGCAAACATGCATATGGCATTCTTTTGAATTCAAATTTGAGGTGCATTTGCAAATGAGTTTGCAATTGGCTTCTTTTAAATGGAATTACCAACACATTGCGACCATGAACATCACAAATACAATATTGATCATGTGCTTGAGCATTGCAAGTATATTTATCCCTTGATTGCTTTGTTTGCTTGATAGACGTGCAACCATAACCGGAGGTCACCCCCTTCGTTGAAGACACCGTTATCGAACCTCGTCAGCAAGGCAAGCAAACCCCCATTGATCATGTCGATAAAATCCCACTTCCCTCTCAGTCTCTCTTATGCATTGTTTAGGATGATCACCATGATAACGTTTCTACCGCATAGTTGAACCCAATCCTTTGCATGACCTATCATTTTGTCACAGTAGTAAGTAAACCACAATCCTAGCAAATGTAGGATTGGTTGATATCATGTGGCCCCTGCAACTGTTACTGCTTATTGCATGCTTAGAGTTACAATGAGATTACTCTTTTGTGAGTCGGGATGGTAGTGATCATGTTGATGATGATGGAAATGTGTTGGTGAATCTACCCTAATACAAGGTGAACGATGAGAGGCTGTGTAGGAGTACATAGTGGGTTGTCTCTTTGAACACCGCCTTAAGCCCGAGTTCTTGTGTGGTGATCCAAGACGAAGAGTACTACCACATGTTTGGCACATGGACCCCCGCTCAACCTACTAACTCACCCCTTCTTAGTTCAATGAGTCGCATTAGTTCGGAGTTCTGGTAGGTCTGTGGCACGGTCTGCGAAGTGGAAGAACGGCTATTCAGACTGGCTTGGGACCCTGCACACATCTTCTGGGACCACATCGGTAAACCGGCCGGGTTCACGATGTGGATTCCAGCCCAGATAGGCGTCTCCATTGTACTTGAGTTGGATGTGAGGTAAAAGTTGTGGAAATTATCCTCGCCGACACCCGTTTGAAGGGTGACGAGATCCCGGCGGTAACTGATCGTTTCATGTGTGTAGCAGTACACCCCTGCAGGGTTAATAAACTATTCGAATAGCCGCGTCCGTGGTAAGGGACTACTTGGAAAGCTGTGCTCGATTATTAGACAACTAGAACTGGATACTTATAAAAGTTGCCAAGATAAGCGTGAGTGCTATGGCGTCCTTTCTCGTGGGGAAGTCGAGGAAGGCAACATAGTGGTGTAATTGGTTGGAGACATGTAGTGGACTCGTGTACGCTTCTTACCTCAAGTCTGGTACTCGTAGTTTAGGACTAGCTGAGTCAAAGCTGGCACTTCCGCATTTGATCCACACCTCCCTTTACCTTGATACATGTGCATGAGTAGTATAGTTACTACGTAAGTCTTGCTGAGTACGAGTTTTTACTCACGTTTGCTTATTCTATGTTTTAGATGAACCCCCTGACCCCGAAGGTGGAATCTTCCTGGAGCTCGACGACTGATCAAGCTAGTGTAGTGTCGGGACCCGGGGTTAGCGTATGCGAGCCCAGCTAAGACTGTTCCCTCGTGGAAGGGCTTGTTTATAGATAAGGCTTCTCTAAGCCATTTGTTAAACTTGTTTGTACTCAGACCTAATTTGCTTCCGCATGTTTGATGTAATGTTGGATCACAGTCTCGTGATCTCTGTGTGCACTCTGTAAGAGTTATCAATAAAGTTGTATATTTTGTAGAGAATTGCAATGATACCTGCTGTTCATACTAGACATGCTGCTATCCTACATCTCACCATTACCATTTCCACGCCATCACTTGGGCGTAGGTGGCATCGTCTTTTTTGCTCGCCAGGGTGATCTGGCGATTGCCATATACTGTGATTATGCCGTGTGGACCTGGGATTTTTAGCTTGAGGCAGACGTAGCACGACCGTGCCCTGAATCTGGAATAAGCTGGTCTTCCCAGGATGGCGTGGTAGGGGCTTCGCAGTTTGACGACTTCGAAGGTTAAGATCTCGGAGCGGAAGTTGATGCTGTCTCCGAAGGCTACCTCTAGGGCTATCCAGCCGATGGGTTGGGCCGACTTTCCTGGGCCAACACCGTGGAACATAGTCGTGGAGGGTTGTAATTGATCATTTGATAATCCCATGCGGTGAAAAGCGTCATGGTAGAGGATGTTGATGTTGCTTCCACCATCCATGAGGACCTTGTCCAGGGTGTGTCCATATACTTGGGGTGCGACCACCAGTGCCAACGTTCGGAGATGGTCGACTCTGGGGGATAGACCGCCCGGCTCCAGACGACGGCCTGTTCTGACCAATTGAGCCACCGCGGCTATGCCGGTTCCGCGGCGGCTGAGAGCAAGGTCGCCTTCTGCCGACTTTTTCCCTCCCCACACAGTTATTTGTTGTGAAAACGTGGTAAAGTCCATTGTTGTTGAGGTATTTCGGCTGGTCATTGAAGCCGGCGAGGCCTGGTTGCACCTAGCGGCCGTCATTTGGTGCGTGACGGTGGCCTCCGCTGGATGCTCCATGATGGATGATACGTCCCATACATATCTATAATTTCTGCTTGCTCCATGAATATTTTTGGTGATATTGCTATATTTTTATGCACTTTCATACACTTTTGATCATATTTGTACTAACCTATTAACTTAGTGCACCATAGTGCAAGTTTCTGTTTTCTGCTCTTTTTGTATTTCAGGTTTTCCCAATTCTTACAGTGCCAAAAAAATTCTGGGAAAAATATAAAAAAAATCAGTGACCCGGAAGCTTTCAGACGCCCGAAGGGGGCCCAGGGGGGGCCCACCAGGTGCCCAGGCGGCAAGGGTGTGTGGCCTATGGTGGGGACGCGCCGGGAGGCCGCCTCGACTCCCTGGTGGCCCCCTGGATTCCCCCTTCGCCTATATATCCCTCTCGTTCCGTAACCCCCGAAGACAGAACCCTTTTTCGCGATCTCGCCTCTCTTCCGCCGCCGCCGCGCTTCCAAGTTTGGGAGCACAAGAAGACCTCTTCCCGGCACCCTGCCTGAGGGAGGATTGACCTTTGGGAGCTTATCCACCATCGTGGACGCTTCCTAGATGAGTTGTGAGTAGTCCATCTTGGACCATGGGTCCATGATCAGTAGTTATGCGATGTCCTCTCCCCTTATTTGTTCTTCATTGATTAGAGCTTGGGATCTGCCCTACATGATCAAGGCACAAATGTAATTCTTTCTGTTGTTGCTTTGTTGAGTTTGCTGGGATCTGATGGATTATGAGACTATGTTCAGATTATGATGAGTAACATATTTGGTTTTCTCCTTTTATATTTATGTTCTTCATTAATTCTTGCATGTTCTCCTTTGCTTTTTATTATTTTGGCCAAGTGATTGGTAGTAACTCCAAGAGGGAGCGGTGTGCATGATTGTAGGGATCAGGACCTTTGATGACTAGCTTGAGTGACATAAACATGAGTCTAGGGGTGCTAGTGCTACAAGGGGGAAAACAACGGTGCTTGTAACCGCGGTTGCAAGGGTTGTTTACTTTACAGTATGTTTTTAATGCATTTGTGTGTTGCTTTGGGTTTACACTTTGGGTGGGGTTCGCAACTTAATTACAGCGATATGTTCTGGATAGATATCTCAAGGTGGATGGTGAGTGAGTAGATTCCAATGGATTTCGGTCTACTTGTCTTTGCGTACTGCCCATGCTTTTGAGCCTCTTCCTTTCTTTTGTAGCATAGTTAGCATTGCGGTGCGGTTTTAATCCTTTCAATTGCCGAGCTGTAATTTGTTCTCCTTGCATAGCTGTTTATCGTCTTTTTTGAGAGAGACATCACTAGTTAACTTCATGGGACCCCGGTGCATATTTTCTCCACTGTTTACACCCTCAATTTACTTCCTGCTTTTACCTTTTAGTTGCATTTATCACTACTATCTACCCTTGTGTTTGACCCTTTGTAAACAACAAGGCCGGAGAGATTGACAACCTCTCTGTGCTCCTTGGGAGCAAAGTTATCTGTTGCTGTGTGGAGGTCCGCGTCAACTCTTGCGCTATCAAGTTTCTAGCGTCGTTGTCACCTACTTGTCGTTGTCGGAGTCCTACTGTTTCGATAATGTCAGAACCCTCTGTTACGTATGTGCTAGGATCAAGACTCAATTTGCATCATGTTGAAAATTTCAAAAGAAATTGAAATGGGAGAGAGAACACCCCCAGATGAATTTAATTCAGATGGCTAGAATAAAATTTGCTCTAAAATTTCTTTTTGCATTTTTGAAAAGTGTTATAAATGAGTGTGATCACATATCAAGTGATGTGGGACCAACCCCATGCTCATGGATTTTTCAAATATTCAAACAGTAGCATGGATTAAAATTCAATACCCTATTTGAATTAAAGTTCAAATAATTTGAATTTTAAAAATGTTCAAACTTTACAAGTGGCTAGCCTATTATATTGTGAGGCCATATAAAAAGTTTCAGCATTTTATAAAATGGCTAGGTATTTTATTTATCTAGCCAAAACAAATGTCAGGAAAAAAAAGGAAAGATTAAACAGAAAACAAAGAGAGAGAGAGGCCCACCTCCACCTACCTCTCCACATGGCCCAACCCAGCCCACCAGGGAGGGCACATGCGTCTTCCTCCCTGGACACGCAGGCTGGCAGGTCGCCGGCGAGCGCCGTGGGCGCGCTAGGAAGTTGCCTGCCTCCCTGGAGCTCTATCTCCTCGCCACGCACGCCTGGGAGAAGCGCAGCTGACTCCCCCCATCCCTGGCCTTCTCTTCCTTCCCCGACGAGTTCTAGCGCGGCCGCAATCCTAGCAGAGAGCACGACGGTGGCCCGACGTGGCCAACGAGGCCCTCTCGCCGTCGCACCGTGTCAAACTTGTTCCCGGGCAACCGGTACGTCTAGACGACGCTTCAATTTGACCTGAGCCGCACAGGACTCGACGCACGACTCGAGGAATCGCCGCCGGCCACCGAGAAGAAAAGCTCCAATTGCGCCGCCGCCGAGCACCCTCCGGCTTCCCCGAGTTCTTCTTCACGTTCAAGGTGAGGAGCTCAATGTTTTGCCCTTTCTCCCACTTTTCCCCGTGGTCTGGAGCTGGATAACGGCGAGGACAATGGCCGGCACGCCACGCTCGTCGTCGTCACCGCACTCCGGGGCATCCCCTTGCCCCCCCCAATGGCCCAAGTGGACGCGGGCAAGCCCCAGCTACGCGCCAGTGGTCTCCACCCCCTCTCCCGTGCCCTAAAACCAACCCCGGCGAAGTTCCGGCGAGCTCTCCGGCGAGCTCCGCCATTAGAACCCTAACCCGAGAGATTAACCCCACTAATCTCCCCCCTGGGCCACTGACCAGTGGGCCCAGTCCCTAATCTAATTAGGAATTAGTTAAACAGAAACTAATTAAACTAACCCCCCACTTACAGCAGGGTCCCACACGTCAGCTGCCCCCTAACGTCACCCTGATTTCATCATGACGCAGTAAACCAATTAAATCAATTAAATTAATTTCAGAAATTCCAGAAAATGATTTAAACATTGGAAATTCATAACTAATTCATTTTAACTCCAAATTAAACATATAATATATGTAAAATTATCAGAAAAATGCAAGGATTCTGAATATGCCATCTGTTTTCATGTTTGACCATTTTAAATGGGTGAACAGTGGCATATGTGCATACGGATCCATTTTAAATGACTTTGCTACACCCTTCTTTTAGGTGGAATCATCCACACATCAGAGACTTTACCTAACCTTTACAACATCACTTCATGCTCAACCTTTTCAAATGTTTATTCATGGATTCAAATGCATTTGAAATTCATCGATAAATCAAATGGAGTTTGAATTTGCAATTCAATTGCAATATACTCCTTTTAAATGGAATTGCCAACACATTGTGACCATGAACATCACACTACAATATTGATCATGTGTTTGAGAATTGCGTTTATATTTATCCCTTGATTGCCTTGTTTGCTCGATAGAAGTGGAGCCAGAATCGAAGGCCATCCCCTTCGTTGAAGACACTGTGTTTGAAGCTCGTCAGCAAGGCAAGCAAACCCCCATTGATCATGTCGATAAAATCCCACTTCCCTCTCAGTCTCGCTTATGCATTATTTAGGATGATTACCATTCTACGTTTCTACCACACAGATGAACCCATTCCTTTGCATGACCTATCATTTTGTCACCGTAGTAAGCAAACTACAATCCTAGAAGATGTAGGAGTTGATTGATATCATGTGGCCCCTGCAACTGTTACTGCTTATTGCATGCTTCGAGTTACAATGAGGTTACTCTTTTGTGAGTCGGAATGGTAGTGATCATGTTGATGATGGTGGAAATGTGTTGGTGGATCTACCCTAATACAAGGTGAACGATGAGAGGCTGTGTAGGAGTACACAGTGGGTTGTCTCGTTGAACACCTCCCTAAGTCCGAGTTCTTGTGTGGTGATCCAAGATGAAGAGTACAACCACACATTGGGCTCACTGACCCCTCTCAAGCTACTAACTCATCCCTTTTGATGTCCAGATGTCGCAGTAGTTCGGAGTTCTGGTAGGTTTGTGACCTGGCTTCTAACTGAGAGAACGGCTCAACCGAGACCGGCTTATGTACCACGCACACATCGTCTGGGTCCACTTCGGTAAACCGGCCGGGTTCACGATAGTGGTAACCAACCCAGGTAGGCGGCTTTCTTGGACTAGATCGGCTATGAGGTAACAGTTGTGGTGAACATCCTCGCCGACACCACTTGAATGTTGTCGAGGCCAAAGGCAGTAACTGATGGTCATGTGTGTGTAGCGGTACCCCCCTGCAGGGTTAACAAAACTATTCGAATAGCCACGTCCGCGGTAAGGGACTGCTTGGAAAGCTTAGCACGATTATTAGACAACTTCAATGAATACTTATAAAACTTGCCAAGATAAGCGTGAGTGCTATGGTGTGCTTTCTCGTGGGAAATCGAGGAAGGCACCATAGTGGTGTAATTGGTTGGAGATGTAGTGGACTCGTGTACGCTTATTACCTCAAGTCTGGTACTCGTAGTTCAGGACTAGCCAAGTCAAAGCTGGCACTTCTGCATTGAAACCACACCTCCCTTTACCTTGATACATGTGCATGAGTAGTATAGCTCCTACGTAAGTCTTGCTGAGTACGACTTTGTACTCACGTTTGCTTATTCTATGTTTTAGATGAATCCACTGACCCCGAAGGTGGATTCTTCCTCGAGCTCGATGACTGAAGACTCAGCTAGTGTATTCCCAGTCAGCAAACCGGTTCCCTCGTGGAAGGGCTTGTTTATAGATAAGGCTTCTCTAAGCCATTTGTTAAACTTGTCTGTACTCAGACCTACTTTGCTTCCGCATGTTTGATGTAATGTTGGATCACAGTCTTGTGGTCTCTGTGTGCACTCTGTAAAAGTTATCAATAAAGATGTAAACTTTGTAGAGAATTGCAATGATACCTGCTGTTCATACTAGACATGTGTGTTGTGTGTATGTTTATAACATGCATGTCTTAGTATGGGTTTTCGAGACCTTAGTTGTGATCTGGGTGGCAGTCTTTTATACACCAAGTGGCCCTTGGATGTGCGCAGCTTGGGCCATCGCGATGCGATTGTTTGTGACTCCGTCACGTGTACACTTTGATGTATGATCGAGCCCTCCCTAGACCCCGACTAAGTGATCGGGCTGGAGTAAGTCTATGTAAGGGTTATAATACAATCGATAGTATGGTTGAGTCAACTTGTGTATGAGTATGGGAGTTCACCACCCATATCATTTAGACTTGTGTGCGGACGATGAGGACCCATCTCAGTTGATCATCCGGCCTGGATGGGATGCCCCTCACGTTCGATGCTTTCCGAGAACGTTCTGTGCTTGTCCTTGTCTGCTTAGACAAGTGGGTACGGTTCTCGGCTCTCCATATGATTGTGTTGTAGCGAGTCTTGCATACTCTAACCCCGGGTCCCGACATACTTGGTATCAGAGCCAGGTTACTGTAGGATTATCAGCCTTGGTTGAAGTCGAGTCTAGCCTTCTATAATTATATAGTTACTCTGGGTATATAAGGAAACAACATAAGGCTTCTTTTTTCTCCTTACCCTCATTGTTCTGAGTTCTGATTCACCCTTATCTTGTTCTACGGGAAGATAGGACTAGGCTCATCTATGTCTTACTAGAAAATCTCGTTGATTGCCTCCTTGTAGCCGTAGGAGAGTTGTGTTCGGTTTTCTTTAGTTGTTATGCTTCCTGATTTCTTACATCATATGTAAGTGTTGTTTCCATATTGTAAGAAATTGTTTTCTCTTGCAATTACAGCCGTTATGTTGTCTGAGTCATTCCAGTTATCTTCATAATCTGATGCACTTGAAAAATCCTTCTCTCTATTTCGGTTGTCTTTCCAGAAAATTTGTTAGGTGGCATTCCCGACAGTTCCATAGTGTTTGTTGTAGGTTTTGTCCTACAAACCTATACTGTTTGTTGTAGGTTTTGTCCTAGAAACCACGAATGCCACATTTCATTTCCTTTATCTTTCTATGCATATGCCGAATGGAAAACCCGAACTAGGTGTGACTCCTGGACTTGGATCGGGGTGAGTTACTAGGTCGAGAGGGGTCAGTGAGCCCAATGTGTGGTTGTACTCTTTGTCTCGGATTATCATACAAGAACTCGGGCTTAAGGCGGTGTTCAGCGAGACAACCCACTGTGTACTCCTACACAGCCTCTCATTCTTCACCTTGCATTAGGGTAGATTCACCAACACAGTTTCACCATCATCAACACCATGTTCACTATCATCCCGACTCACATCAAAAGTATCCTCATTGTAAACTTTAAGCATGCAATAAGTAGTAACAGTTGCAGGGGCCACATGATATCAATCAACTCCTATGTCAGCTAGGATTGTGGTTTTCTTACTACTGTGACAAGATGATAGGTCATGCATCAGATATGGGTTCAACTATGCGGTAGAATCGATAGCAAGGTGATCATCCTAATCAATGCATAAGCGAGACTGAGAGGGAAATGGGATTTTATAGACATGATCAATGAGGTTTGCTTGCCTTGCTGACGATACACGGGTCTTAACGGTGGTCTTCTTCTTCGGGGGTGATCACCGTCTCAGAACGTCTGTCACCGGAGCAATCATCAACAAAGGGGGGCAACATCAAAATAAAATGCACAAGCACATGATATAGGTTTCCATGATGTGAATGCTACTGGTTTGTGGAAAAATCAACTTAATTGAAGTGTATTGCATTTGGAATGCAAATTCAAACTTCAAATTCAAATTCAAATTATGCCATATGCATGTTTTCTACTGTTCACCCATTTTAAAATGGTCAAACATGAAAAGAAATTGCATATTCATAATCCTTGCATTTTTCAGATAATTTTTCATATAATATTTATTAAAATTGGAGTTCGGATTAAAAAGTTATTGAATTTCAAAGTTTACTCTATTTTCTGGAATTTTCTGGATTTTAATTTAAATAGAAAATGACTTATTGCGTCATGCTGGTGTCATGCTGACGCAGGGGGGCTGACATGTGGGGCCCTGCTGTCAGTGTCTCTGTGGGTTAATCCCGTTTAATTAATTAAATAGAGGGGGATTAGGGGGCTGGGTCCCACCTGTCATTGGCTTAGGGGTGGGATTAGGGGGTTGATTAGGGACTAATGACGTGCCACGTTGGCGCGTCACCGGGGGCTCAACGCCGGCGGCCAGAGGCCACGGAGGAGGAGCACGAGATGGTGCTCCCAGCCACCAAACACAGCGCTAAGGCCACCAAACTACAGCCCGTGGACGCGCGCTTCGCCCTGGCCATCGCAGCGTCGCCGGGACGCGCTGGAAGCTCGTCCACGGCGAGCTCTCGCGGCGGCCGTGGCACTGGCCATGGAAAAGTGGGGTTGCATGGCGCGGGAGGAGGTGCGGGGAGGGGATAACAGAGCAGCTGCTCACCCTGGTGCCAATGGAGCTGTCGGGGAGGCCGGAGGGTGGCTGGTGGCCGCGAATTCGGCGAGAGATCCCTGCAGGTTCCGGCGAGGTGGCGGTGGCGTTTTCAGTGGCTTAAGTTCGACAAGGCTCTCACTCCAGGGCTCGATGACGAAGTCGACGATGCTGAGGAGGAGGGACAAAGCTGTTGGGGCTATGGCGCATGGTGGCCGCGAGTTTCCATGGCAGCGTGCTCCGGCGGGCTCTCTGTAGCCATGAAATCCGGCGTGGGCGAGGGGGATAAAGCGAGCGGAGATAGAGGGAATAGACGTGGCGTGCCCTAGTTGTCTCCTTGGCGCGAGAAGGGGGCAGGGGGCGGCCTAGAAGCACCTCGGTGGCCACTACGGCCTCGGCATGCCGGGCACGCAGCTGTGTGCTCTTGCCCTGGGGGAAGACGACAATGAGCTAGCGGGCTGGGCAGGCTTGGTGGGCTGCGGGGGGATGAGTTGGGCTGCTTTGGCTCAGGTGAGTTTTCTGTTTCCTTTTTCTATTTTTATTTTCTGTAATTTGTTGTGCCTGCTAAATAAAATAGCTAGGCATTTTATAAAATGTCCCAAATTTTTATGTGGACTTGAAATGCATATAGCTAGCCACTTATAAATTTTGGGAATTTTCAACAATCAAATAATTTGAACTTTAATTCAAATAGGGATTGTAATTTAATTCCAAGCTCCAGTTTGAATATTTGAAAAATCCATGAGCATGGGTTTGCTACCAAATCACTTTATATGTGATCACACTCATTTATGTGAGTTTTCAAAAAATGCAAAAGGAATTTTTGGAGCAACTTTTATTCTGGCCATTTGAATTAAATTCATCTAGGGGGTTTCTTCTCCCATTTTTGAATTTCTTTTGAAATTTTCACATGATGCAAAGGGGCACTCAAATCCTAGCACTTACCCAAGTTGGGGTTGTGACATTCCTATGGATCATAACTCCATATCATCTCTATGGTTATTGATCAAGCTGTTGGATATGCCCTCGAGGCAATAATAAAATGTTATTATATATATTTCCACGTTCATAATTAATGTTTATATTTATGTGCTATAATTGCAATGACCCTGACTGTGCGATTTAGAAGAAAACTCATTTGCTTGTGTGGAAATGTAAACACCAAGAGTTCCTAGTTTGGCCTCTAAGACCAACTCATGTGCTAACTGATGATTACATTTTCTTAATCATGGTCATTGTTCTTGTAAGAAGGATGTCAGTAGCTATGCGAACATGTTGTTAGTAGAACAATGATGTTGAACCGACCCCAATATTGAATGATATACTTAGAGATCAAATCGTAACTTAGTTATAAGTCATATCGTGAAATGTTATCATATACGTAATTCCTTAGACCATGAGAGTGTCGAGTTCCTTCACACAGGAAGATGTACTTTGGTTCTTAGATGAATCTTCCCGTTACTGGGAAGTAGTAAAATAAGTTCTAGGTACATCAAATAGTGTGTCTAGTAACTGCGATAGTTCAATACTTAGATTTACTCCTTCACGATGAAGAGATATTTACTTCGGGCCCACTCGGTATGACAATATCAATTATAGTCCGGCCAGATACATTGTGATGAAATTTACCACAATTAAAACATATTTGGGAGTGAAAAATACCACAGTAACAGATTGACGCGGATTAAGGAACCATGCTCCCCCTCCACCCCACGCACCCTCCCAAAACCCTAGCCTTTTTTCCTAGATCTTGAGTAATTGAGCCTCTCCATCGACTCTTGGCTCCGATCATCGTCTCCGGCGTCTCCTCCTCCTTACATACACCCCCATCTCATGGCGGTGCATGCCTCCCTCCAGATGGGATTGGATCTGGCACCTGGAAAGGTGTTTTCGAAGGAGGTTCGACGTGCATGATTTTCCACGGTTCACCCTACTTTGGATTCTGGTCATTTCACAATGGTGGTGGCGTTTGGTCGAACTTTATTTCGGTTGGATGAAGATGCGGCGGCCATTGCTTTGTAATCTATCACTGGTGGACATTGCCATGCCCTCAAGGTTTGCATCTTTCGCGATTGTGTATTCTCGTTTACTGTTGCCAATAAGCAGGTTGGATTCATCTTGTTAAACAAGAGAAAGTTTGTTTCTCCAAAGTTTATTTTCTACTTCTATCTTTGGGGTCATGGAGGACCAAACTGGCAATTTGAATTCAAACTGTGGCAAAGGAAATGCAAAGAGGAATGGACATTGGTATGCCCTGATCGTCGTAGGGTGCAGCTAGGTTTAAAGGCCCTGCATGCAAAACCCTCCAAGTCCTCTCTCAGATCTGAGAAGCATAGTGCCAAATCCCTGCGTTTTGCTACGATCATTGATTACAAAATATGTAAGGGTTATGTTTCTCGTGTTGATCCTGCTTTGAGAGATGACTTGGTTGAAGCTGGCTATGATCTGCTTCCTGAGGAATGTCTCCCTCCCTCACCTAATCATCCCGCATTATCACCGGATTGTTCATCATCGGCGGTTTCATGGACGGCGGCGAGGCCTAGCATACAATTTGGTACTGTTCCATTAATCTTGGGCAAAGCTGGTTTGGTAGTTACCAATCATATGGATGTGCCGGATTATTTGGAGGATAATATTCTGGATTTGAATTCTACTTCCATACCAAGTGGTGAACGGACACGTTCAATGACGGAGGCTAGTGGCACGGCAAATACTTCCGGTTCTGATCTTGGTCACGTCGTCTCAAATCATATTCATGATGATTCACGGCAGGAGGCACAGGAGACGTCGGTTCCCAATGCGATAGCTGGGTCATCTACTACCATGGTACGGGATGCCTTTGAGGCCATGGTCGATGACATGGTGGCCCGCATCATGACATGTTCGAGGTGTAACATCCAGGGCCACCTGTCATCTAGCTGCCCGCAGAGCCTGGTTTGCATTACATGTAACAGACCAGGACATCACCGACGTGACTGCGAGAAGAGAGCAATCAAATAGAGATTGGTTTGGGAGAAGAAATCTTACAATATTAAGGCAACTGCGATGGCTGGTTTCGATACTCGTGCCTCCTCGCCTAGCTCTGCCGCTTCGTGCTCCCAGCAAAAAACCCCACCCCAAGTTCCTCGGCCGACAGATCGAGCTCAAACCTCTTCAACTGCTGCCTCATCGCCCTCTGCCAAGAAAAAGATGGCGGTGTATGAGCTTGACCCTCACCGTTTTCTGCCGGCAGGTCATCAGATCATCGATGGTGGCCCAGCACGGCTGCCTCTCACTTACGTCACGCCGGCGGTGAGGCCGGTGTGTAGCCATGAAAACTTCATGGTTGCAGAAGTTACTCTGGTTCCTGATCCTGCTGAGCTGGGAGCTTTCAGGGAAGAGGTAGTGGAGTTTCTCCATGATCGTGGCGTGCAGGTGCGTTCCACTGAGCCATGGTTCACTGGAGTTGGGCTGTTTGAGATGCGGAGTGCTGCTGTGCGATACTCTCTGACGCAGCAACCGCTGTTTCCTTTGGGCCAAAACCACTTCGTGCGCTTTTTCAATCATGATGAAGGGGAGGGTTTCCGGGCTGCTGCGGATCATCGCTCGGGCTGGCTAATGTTTATTGGAGTACCACTGGATCTCCGCAATGCCAACAATCTCAGGGAAGTTGTCAACACTTTTGGTAAATTTCACTACTGGGATGATCAAGATCCGTACCTGGTACGATCTATGGTATTTGCTTCTTTCCCTAATGTTCCTTTGGTCCCAAGAGATGTTGTTTTCAATGATTATGCTGCTTATGGGGGAGCCCAAGTTAACTGGACTGCTGCTTGCTATGTCTTGGGAGAAAACTGGGCTAACCAGCTACCTCAAGAGGAACATCCTATGCCTTTTGATGGAAATCCACACCCAATGCCAGGACAGCTTGTTCATAATGATGTGGATTTTGTACTCCCCCCTTACCCAATGCTGGGCTGGAACAATGTCCCTCCTCCTGCTGCAGAGCATCCTCAGCTGCAGCCTGAACCTGAGCAACCACAAGACCCAAACTGGGGGCATGCAGTGTGGGAGGCTGAAAACAATGCTCCTGCACAAGCACAACAGCCTGAAAAACAACACTCCATGGTTCTTGACCAACCTGATGATTCGAGTTCTGTGGAACAAGTTGTGCATATTCCTGTTGTACAAGTGGAGGATGAAGATGTGGCACCTGAAGTTCCTGCAGCAGAGAATGCTCACATTTGGGACATTGTACCCTTTGTGCCGCCCCCTGTTCCACAAAACAATGTGATCATTGGCATGCTTCGTATTCCTGCTGGGCCACCTCTTCCACCTGAAATGATTTGGCGCCGCACCTTCCATTCTCTGTATGAGGAAATTTGCTCCAGAGATGTCCCTAGACCTCTGTTCTTGAAGCCTATTGCCCCAATCATTTTTTCTAAGAGGTCGTGGAGTTTGGCTTTTGATGAACAGCTTCTGGCCCCAACCTTGATCTTTCTGGAGGATGAGGATGAGCATGCTCCTCAGGCTAATGTGGAGATCAACATGGATGCTGTGGTACTCCCTAATCCCATAATTTTCAAAGCACCCACTTTTGCCACTAGCTCCAAAAGGAAAGGCAGGAAAGCTGCAACTCCTATTGTGGACACTCAAGTCAGGAGATGTACTCGCAGTGCAATCAGGCGGGATGGTTTCAAATCAGAGGTGTTGGTGGAGCTCTCCACCCCCCAAGAAAGAAAAGGCCCAGGACCAAGCCACTTCCTCATGTGCAGCAGCCCATCTTTGAAGAAGAGGCCTAGCAGGCCTCTATGAACATCCCACCAACTCCACTACATGTGATCCAGAACATAGGAGCTGACCTGGATATAGAGCCTGCTTTGCTGACCAAGGATAAGCTTACAGCTGATCCCTCCTCCAAGACTGCTTCTACATCTTCTGACGATGTTTAAATTATCCTTTGTGTTCTGGGTTTGGCAAGCCCATAAATTGGCCAGTTGTCCTTTTGCACTTCTTAGATACTTGGTTTGCTGCTGTTATGTTATTTTGTTGGTGTTAACTGTAATACTAACATTTTCTGAACTGCTGCCAGACAGAGAGCAGTCAGAGAGAAAATTGATGAAAACCACTGCTCTGTGATATGCTTGCCAGAAACCAAATGTTCAACAATTGATTACAGCTTTGTTAAATCCTTTTTCCCTAGGAGGTTTGATCAGTTTGCTTTTGTTCCATCAATTGGGGCTTCTGGGGGTATCCTTACTATTTGGAACTCTGCTGTGTTCCATGGTACTTTGGTGGAGAGTCAACAATTTGGTTTAATCATTAAGTTCACTTCTAGACTTAATGATGAAACTTTGTTTTTGGTTAATGTGTATGGACCATGTGATCAGGCTGGTAGGGATTCTTTTTTTCACTGGCTTTACAATCTTTCAATCCCCTTTGATGAGAATTGGCTATTGCTTGGGGATTTTAATTTTATCAGATCTCTGGATAACAGGAATTTGCCAGGGGGAGATATTAATGATATGTTCATTTTCAATGAAGTGATTGGTCATCTTGGGTTGCTGGAACTGCCAATTAAGGGTAGAAGATATACTTGGTCTAACATGCAAGGTAGTCCTTTATTGGAGCAATTGGACTGGTTTTTTACTTCTTCCAACTGGATATCTTGCTATCCCTTGTCTCAAGTTCACCCCCTTGCTAAGACTGCTTCTGATCACCTGCCATGTGTGGTTTCCATTTGCACTAATATTCCCAAAGCCAATATTTTTAGATTTGAGGATTTTTGGATAGAGCAGGAGGGGTTTATGGACTGTGTATCTGAAAGCTGGCAGATTCCTTCTCACAAAAACAACATCACTGCTCAGATTGTCCACAAACTTAAGAGGTTAAGAGGGGATTTAAAGGCTTGGCAAAAACATAAGTCCAGGATTAAAACTTTACACCTGAAGAGTAACAGGGTGGTTTTTGTGCTTGATTGTTTGAAGGAACTCAGACCCTTGACTGGGCCTGAATTCATCTTCAAGAAAATTGTAAAGTTGCATATTGAGAAGCTTTTGCACTGGCAACATCTCTATTGGAAAAAGAGATTCACTAAGAGGTACATCAAGGTGGTGGAGGAAAATTCAAAGTTTTTTCAGGCCATGACTTCTGAAAGGCTTAGAAGAAACTCCATCTCTACCTTGCAGCTGGATGATGGCACACCCTGTTCTGACCACAACATTCTAGCTGCTGCCTTTTGGACTTCTTTTAAAAACATGATGTGCATTTCCCATGGGATTCAAATGGGTTTTGATCTGGACAGGCTGATCCCAGTCATACCTAACCTTCAGTCTCTTACTGCCCCCTTTGAGAAGCAGGAGCTGGATGATGTGGTGAAACTGATTCCCATTGATAAGGCACCTGGTCCTGATGGCGTTAATGGCCAGTTTCTGAAAAAATGTTGGCCTATTGTTGGACCTGACTTTCTATGTCTAGCTCAGGAGTTTCATGCTGGCAAGGCTAAATTGGAAGGGCTCAATAGCTCTTACATCACTCTGGTGCCCAAGAAATTGTGTCCTGAATCCATTAATGACTTTAGACCAATCTCCTAGACAAGTGTGGGTAATAAATTACTCACCAAGATGGCTGCTAACAGGTTTCAAAAGGAGATTAAGAGGTGCATCCACAAAAATCAATATGGGTTCATTAAGGATAAGTCCATTCAGGATTGTATTGCCTGGACACTTGAATACTTACATCAATGTCATCAATCCAAAAGACCCATGCTGATTCTGAAGATTGATTTTAAGAAAGCATTTGATTCAATTGAGCATGAGGCTATTCTTCAGATGCTCAACAATAAAGGTTCTGATCAAAAATGGATATCTTGGGTTTCTGATCTGCTTGACTCTGGATCATCTGTTGTGCTCTTAAATGGTCTTCCAGGAAAGCAGTTCCATTGCAGAAGGGGGGTTAGACAAGGGGATCCCCTTTCACCTCTGTTGTTTGTTCTGGCTGCTGACCTGCTGCAATCAGTGGTTAATGATCTTCTTAGACAAGGGTTGTTGCAGCTACCTTTGGATAGTCATGATTTGGACTTTCCTATAGTCCAATATGCTGATGATACTTTGATGATCATGCAAGCAGAGGTAGATCAGGTGAGTGTACTCAAGGATGCACTACAAGTGTTCTCTCAATCTACTGGATTGACAATCAACTATCACAAATCATCTATGTATCCCATCAATGTGGATGATGTCACACTCTCTGCTTTAGCTGCTGCTTTTGGTTGTCAAACTGGCTCTCTACCTTTCACCTATCTGGGTTTACCTGTGGGAACTACTAGGCCAAAAATGGTAGATTTCCTACCTCTGGTGGACTGTATGGAGAGAAGACTCACTGCCAGCTCTTGCTTTCTGAACCAAGGAGGAAAACTGCAACTGCTTAATTCTGTAATATCCTCCATGTCAATATACTTTCTTTGCTCTCATCGTATACCTGCTGGGATCACCAAGCAATTGGAGAGAATACAGAGAAAATGCTTATGGAGAAAGTATGGAAAGGATTCAGGAATGTCCTTGGCAGCTTGGGACTTGGTTTGTAAACCTAAAAACAAAGGTGGACTTGGAATCATGAACATCCCCTTGCAGAATGAGGTTCTTCTGATAAAGCACTTACACAAGTTCTATAACCAGCATGATGTTCCATGGGTGAAGCTCATTTGGGACACATATTATTATCAAAGGGTGCCTCATGCAACTGATCTTTGTGGTTCCTTCTGGTGGAAGGACATCTGCAAACTCATGGATAAATTCCTTGCAGTGTCCAAATGCTCTCTGGCTGATGGAGCAACTACTCTGTTCCGGACTGATAATTGGCTGGACAACTCATCAGTGGTTCTAGCAACAAAATTTTCTAGACTGTTCTCTTTTGCTCATGACAAACTGATATCTTTTAAAGAAGTTTGTGATACCACTGAGTTGACCACCCTGTTGCAGCTCCCACTCTCTGAACAGGCCTTCTCTGAACTGCACTGTTTGCAGTCTTTGATAGCTCAGTATCATGACAGAGACCTTGCACAGGATGCTTGGACCTGGAGGTTTGGCATAAAGGGGGTGTATACAGCCATAAAGTTTTACACTCATGTACATGAACCTTTACACTCTAACCCCTTGTTAATGTGGATCTGGAAATCTTGTTGTACACTAAAGATCAAAGTTTTTGCTTGGCTGGTTATAATGGATAGAATAAATACAAAGGATATGTTGTTGAGAAGACATTGGCACATTGAAGATGGTCCTGAATGTGTGCTATGCCCCACTCAGCAATTGGAATCTAGAGATCATCTCTTCTTCTAGTGCAACTTCAGTGCAAGGATCTGGAACTACTTACAGATTGACTGGAATGGTGGATCTAATATGGTGGACATTGCTCAAGCTGCCAGGAGAGGTTTTCAACAACCTTTCTTTCCAGAAGTGGTGTTTGTGGCCTGGTGGAACATTTGGGCTATCAGGAATGCCAAGGTTTTTCATCATGAGAGGCCCAGCTTTGCAAGGTGGAAGGCAGGTTTTGTCCATGACCTGACTTTGCTTGGCTACAGAATCAAGCACAAGTTCAAGGATGATTTTTTTAGATGGATAGATTTTTTACCTCCCTAACTTTTGTTAGTTGCTGTTGTTGTTGGCTCTGTTCTTTCTGTAAATTTGTAAATATTCTTTCCTGCTGGCAATAAAGTGTTGTGGGGCTTTTTGCCTCACAGTTTTACATTAAAAAAAGATACATTGTGATTTAGTCACGGGGATACCGGAATACGATAACGAGAAAAGGTACAAACGAGCAAAGAGGATAATGAGTGGCTTGTGTTCACGAAGTTATTACACATGGGTGCCAAACTTCTCTCCTTTGACTTTGTCATATATCGCGAAGTAAAGGGAATTGTAAGTGCATCTAGTGCCCCTTTTGAGGTTTTGGAGTATTTGATGACAAAACGTTTAAGGGACTGATGTGTTCGTGAGTATACATAGGAAAACAGTCCTTGAAGAAGAGGTTAACCACCGTTGTCGACCCCCAAAATGTTGAGGAACATTGAAGAAATTGGGGTGTTTTCTGAAGATTGGCGAGGCACGAAATCCTAAGGAAACAGGATCCTGAAGCATTCTGCTAAAGCTGAAGCAGTGATTGATCCTGAGGAAGTTCGCGAAGACGAAGTTGAAGTGCAGTCATCGCTAAGACTTTTTATACTTCTTGAGTCGTAGGAAAACACCGCACTGTTGGCGGGGTTGAGGAAAATGAGTTCTGTATTTCTGAGGAAGCGCTCAATTAGAAATCTTGAAGAATACCCAAAGAAATCTTCTGCAGTAGAAGTTCAATTTCTCGGGTGTCTGAGACGATGTTCTTCAGGACACTGAGGAATTTGTCTTCAGTTGAGGAGTCAGAAAAACTGCCAGTGCAGTTCGTCTGAAGAAACTGAGCGTGTTCCGACCATGCCACGTGTCACGTGGAGTGGGCTGGTACCTGTCCAGCCAACGGTCCGAAAGGTGGGCATGAAAGTAATTTCATGCATGGGCATTTATGTCCTTTCACCTGGAGCTGCTCCCCGGCTATTAATAGCCGCCCCCAGCCCCATTTGTGGGTTGGCTGCTGCGAGAGAAAAACTGACACTTGTAATTTGAGAGCAACCCACCTCTGAAGAAACTAAAGAACCTAAGTGAGGAAAACCACCAGCCTGAGTAATTGAGCATTTATGAGGAAGTCAGTTCGAGTGATCCGAAGCTTTTTACTCTTGAAGACTGTGATCTTCCAGCCGGTGTAGAAGTCATCGTTCTGAGGAAGTCAAGATGCAATTGTGACTTCCCTAAGTGAATGGAGTCTGTGAAGGTTTCCGGATTCTACCTTGAAGACTCACCTGAGTAATTGGACGTTGTCTGAGTACTTTAGTTCAAGGAGAATAAGGTGAAGACTATGTCTTCTGAGTTCAATCTCAGCCTCTCCAACCAGATGTAGAGTTGTCACAGCAACTCGAACTGTTTCATCAAGTCTATGTCTTCAGTACCCTGGTGCTATTTCTTCAACCTCAGCTTTTATGTTGATGCACTGATGACTCGTCCTGGTGCTTTTCTTTCTAAGTTTACTCTAGTCTGATTCCTTCGTTGTCGCATCGGTCAAACTTTAGCTCTACAATAGGTTGATTTACATTCATGCCTGCGTTTTAGTATCACCTCTGTGCTTCATCGAATTTTAGTTTCCTCAATTTCGTATGTCCTCAGTCCAGAGGAAATCGAAATTCCTGAAGATATTTGAAAATCTCCCATTCACCCCCCTCTGGTCGATATAATGCACTTTCAATTGGTATCAGAGAAAGGTACTCCCTTGTTCTGTGTGATTCGGTTTAACCACCTAGAGTTTTAGTTATGTCAACCTCAGGTACAATGAGCGTTGCCTCGAACTGCCCCATCTTCGACGGAACAGACTACCCGTACTAGAAGAACAATATGAGGATGCATCTTGAAGCCATTGACTAGGACCTGTGGGATATTGTTGATCAAGGAATTCCTGAAGCTACTCTAATGACTACTCTTGAAGTTGTCAAGAAGAACTGGCATCTTGATGCAAAAGGTCGAAGCATTATTGGAGGCCACCTCAATAAGGCTCAGTTCAACCGTATCAGTTGTCTGGATACTACAAAGAAGATATGGACAAGACTGTCAAAAGTTAATGAAGGAGTTTCTGCACAACGAGACTCTCGAGTTGATACACTTCACAGTCTCTTCAACGGGTTCAAGAGGCTAGACAACGAGCATGTACAACAAACCTTTGACAGACTCACTGACATTTCCAATGAACTTCAAGCACTGGGCGTCGCTGACATCACAAATCATGAGGTGGTGAAGAAACTACCGAGGTCTCTGGATGACTTTTTTGAGTTCCTATCAATGATGATTCAAGAAAGGCCTGATTTCAAGACTCTGGATCCTGCTGACATTCTCGAGCGCCTCAATGCTCATGAACTGAAGCTCTCTGATAAAAGAGACTTATACAGCTCCACGCCAAAAGTCTGCGCGCTAAAATCTAAGGCACGAAAGGTGTCCTCTGATGAAGAGTCTGAGGCTGATTCTGATGATCCAGAAATCCTCAGCCGGGAACTTTCTCTCCTCACGAGAAAGTTCCAAAGATTCACAAAGAAGAATCTCTTCAGAAATTCCTCAGGATCTTCCTCAAGAAGAAGCAAAGAGGATGACTCTGTTGAGACAAGGAAGAGCGTCTGCGACAAATGCAAGAAACCTGGGCATTACATCGCTGAGTATCCTCTCTGGGAAAAGGAAGTTAAACTGAAGAAGAAGAAGAAGAAGAAGAAAGGGAAATATGAAAGTTCTGATTAAAAGACAAAGAAGAAAACCTCAAGATCCTCAAAGTCTGCTGGATACATGAACAACAACTCCCGTAAGGCTCGCGCATATCTCGGCAAAGAATTGGACTCTGAAGAATCTAGTTCCGATCCTGATGCCGAGGAAGAAGAATCTGAAGAATCTGAGGGTGTGGCTAGTCTGGCTCTTTCCACATCGCTTGTCTTCAAGTCAATCTTCAGCAATGAGGAATCTGATCCATCACATGTTGATGATGAAACTGAAGACACCACCCCTGCCTTCTTCTTCATGGCTAAGTCCTCCAAGGGAAAGACTGAATGGGTGATGGACAGTGGATGCACAAATCATATGACTGGTGACAAAAGTCTTCTCATGGAATCATCTGTGAGTCCTTCTTCAAAGAAAACCATCACCTTCGCTGATAAAGGTAAAAGTAAGGTATTGGGTCTCGGCAGAGTTGCTATCTCTCGAGACCAACATATTGACAATGTCATGCTTATCGAATCCCACGGGTATAACCTGATGTCTGTGTCTATGCTATGCGATCTTGTCCTCGGTGTTCTCTTCGGAAAATATGGCTATGATGTTTATATGGTTAGCAATAACTCCATTGTGTTTCAAGGAGTTAGGAAAGGTGACCTGTATATTGTAGATTTTTCTGAAGGTCCTCAGGTTTCCACTTTCCTCATGGCTCGAGCTTCAGAGTGCTGGCTATGGCATCGAAGACTCGGTCACACTGGAATGAGGAACCTCCAGAAATTGGTTCTGAAGAAACATGTCCTCGGGATTGAGGAAATTAGATTCTCCAAGGACCGGCTGTGTGGCGCTTGTGAAGCTGGAAAGATGACCAAGGCCAAGAATCCAACAAAGACCATCATGACGACTACAAGACCTCTGGAATTACTTCACATGGATCTATTCGGTCCTCGAAAGTACTCAAGCTTTGGAGGCAGTATGTATGGTCTTGTTATTGTTGATGACTTGTCACGATACACTTGGGTGCATTTTATTCTTTATGAGTCAGAAACTCCAACAATCTTCAAGCGCTTCGCCCAGCGAGTCATGAACAACTACAATATGAAGATCAAGCACATTCGACGCGACAATGAAACTGAGTTCAAGAACATCGGTGTGGAAGAATTCCTCGATGACTTGGGCATCACTCATGAGTTCTCAGCGCCTTACACTCCTCAGAAAAATGGATTTGTTGAGAGGAAGAACCGGACTCTCATCGAGATGGCTCGAACGATGCTGGCTGAGTACAGCACACCACTCATTTGGTGGAATGAAGCAATCAACACTGCATGCCACATCGTCAATCGAGTGTATCTTCAGAAGTTCTTTAAGAAAACGTCATATGAGCTAATGGTCGGCAAGAAACCCAATGTGAGTTACTTCAAAGTATTCGGTGCACCATGTTGAATCCGTGATCCTCATCACCAGTCCAAATTTCCACCCAAAGCATGTGAGGGTTTCATGCTTGGTTATGCTATCAACTCGCACACCTAAAAAGTCTACAATATTAGTCATCATAAAATTGTTGAGACTGTAGATGTGCGGTTTGATGAATCTGACGGCTCGCAAAGAGAGCACCTGCCACCTGATCTAGATGAAGCCCCACCTAAAGAACAGATCAAGAAGATGGGTTCTGGCGATATAATACCCGTGGACCATCCTAAAGAAACGCACATACCTCCTGCTCTTGAAGAACATCGAAATCCTGATGCAAATAATCCTGATGACGATCCTGATCCTGAGGCTCTCGAGACCCCTAAATCTCCTGAGACCCCTGAAGCACCTGAAGCTGATGCTAATGAATCTGATTAAAGTGATAACGATGCACCTCAAGATCATCAACCCCGTCTTCCTCGCGTGGCGAATGAAGTTCAAGTGGACAGAATCCTCGCCGACGTCAATCTACCAGGTCCTCTCACTCTTGCAAGAGCTAACCGTATAGCTAACTTCTGTGGGCATTTCTCGTTTGTGTCAATTTCAGAGCCCACCAAAGTCACTGAGGCATTCCAAGAAGCGGAAAGGATTCAGGCGATGCAAGACAAACTTCTGCAGTTCAAACTGAATGATGTCTGGGAACTAGTCAAACGGCCTGATCCTCGAGTTCACAATTTCATCGTCACGAAGTGGATCTACCGCAACAAACTCGATGAAGATGGACAAGTCATCAGAAAAAAATCTCGTCTTGTAGCACAAGGATACACACAAGTCGACGGGATCGACTTCGGTGAAGCCTTCGCTCCTGTTGCTAGACTTGAGTCCATTCGTATCATGCTTGCATTTGCTAATCATCATAATATCAAGTTATATCAAATGGATGTGAAAAGTGCATTCCTCAATAGTAATATAGAGGAAAAGTAGTATATGTTGCTCAACCCCCAGGTTTTGAAGACTCGAAGAATCTTGATATAGTGTACAGATTGAATAAATCTCTCTATGGACTGAAGCAAGCCCCTCGGGCTTGGTATGACACACTAAGGGATTTCCTCATCAGCAAGGGCTTCAAATCTGGTTCCCTCGATCCAACTCTTTTCACTAAGCGATATGATGATGAACTATTCATATGTAAAATCTATGTTGATGAAATTATATTTGGATGCACTAACAAAAAATACAGTGAATAATTTGCATTCTTGATGAGTGAACAATATCAGATGTCCATGATGGGCGAACTGAAGTTCTTCTTATGGCTTCCAATTCGTCAACAATGAAACGACATCTTCATCTCTCAGGAGAAGTACCTCAAGGAGCGCCTGAATAAATTCGGGATCCAAGACTTCAAGGGTATCAAGACACCGATGCCTACAAATGGACAACTCGGCCCTGATAAAAATGGCGAGGACTATGTTCAAAAGGTATACCGCTCCATGATAGGCTCTCTTCTATATCTATGTGCATCTAGGCCTGATATAATGTTGAGCGTTTGCATGCGTGCCCGATTCCAAGCGGCACCTAAGGAATCGCGTCACCAAGAGGTTAAACAAATTCTTCGATATTTTGCTCACACCCCGTCGCTAGGCTTATGGTATCCAAAAGGCACACAGCTGGATCTCGTTGGGTACTTAGACTCAGATTATGCTGGAGATCGAGTGGATCGGAAGTCTACCTCAGGAACATGTCATTTCCTCGGACGCTCTTTGGTGTGCTGGTCATCGAAGAAGCAGAACTGTGTCTCCCTCTCGACTACTGAAGCTGAATACATCGCTGCTGGTGCAAGATGCTCACAGCTTCTTTGGATGAAGAAAACTCTGAAGGACTATGGCATCAACCTGAAGAAAGTACCACTACTGTGTGACAATGAGAGCTCCATCAAGATCTCTCAGAATCCAGTACAACACTCGAGGACGAAGCACATTGAGATTCGGTATCACTTTTTTCGGGATCATGTGTTGAAGGAAGACATCGTCATCAGCCACGTGAAGATTGAAGACCAACTTGCTGATATATTCACTAAGCCTTTGGATGAGAAGCGTTTTAGCACTCTGAGGTGTGAGCTAAATATCTTAGATTCCTCAAACGTCTAGTGAATGGACACACATCCTAACGCTTAAACAATATTGAAGAATCCTGATGTACAACACACGATGCGTCGTACTCCTCAACTCATGAGGAACTGCCTTGCTAACTGTGAAGAAATTAACGTGGAATTGACTCAAGATCCATACGACAATTGTATGGCACCAAGTGTCTCATACCCTATAAGGTGGGTAGCGCCAGCGCCCAAATTCCTCACGAATTGTTGATCCTCAGTTTTCTCATTTGAAGTCTTCATCCTGATGATTACTTTTTTGTCCTCAACAACGTTCACCTATAGTTCTCGTTCTTTAGCATTTGCTTCTTCATCTAGGTGAACTTGATCGCACCCGTCCCTCTGTGCTCACTTATCCATTCTCTCTATCTCAAATGCATTCATTTGGGACTATTGTATTCCTCAACCTGAGGCTCTTTTTTTTCTCCTCAACATTTTTACTGTCCTCAGTTTCCCAAAATTGAGGATTATCAGTTACGATTCTTTCACTTAATTGTTGAGATTTTACCGCACGTCGTGCTTATCCATCATTTTGATAACCACTGAGAACCCGAACCGTCAGGGGGAATCTCGTCCACAAAAATCGCAACCCCTCAGCTTTTACCCCTCTATACATAGCCACCCACCCGTGGTCATTTCCCCCACATCTCCTCTCTCTCTCGCGCGGCCGCCCTTGAGCTCCTCAAGCTCTCGTGCTATCGTCGCTGGAGTTCACCGTCGCCGGGGAAGACTGACTCGTGGTTCCTCAGTATTCGCCTCAGTTCTGGTATGATTGTGTCTCAGTTACTTGTTCCTCGGTACTGTTGCTTCTTCATGATTCTTCCAGTTTCCTCATGCCACTACATTCCTCAACAGTATTGCAAGATCTCTGAGACCTATACCTATTCCTCATTACTTTGATTTCCTCAGCCTATTCCACATGAACGCATATAACCGTACCCCACTTCCCTCGCAACATAATTCTGTCACAGGTACATGTCTGCTGAGGAATCGTACGGTTCTCATAGTCTCACTTCATTTGCAGCTCACCTCGAAAGAACCATTCCTCAGTCTCCACCGCTGAATAAAATGGCTCCTCGTCGCAAGCACACTGATAGTGCTAAATATTTTCCTCCAACGCTCTATGCCAAACTGAAGACTCCCGAGCGAGAAAACGCTGGTGAACGTAAGCTACGGGTTCAGAAGATCACGAGGGAATGGGCCAAGTGATGGGCTGCATACCAATGGATTAATCCTTAGCATGAAGAAATGTTTGCATGATATCCGCCCTTGAAGACATTGGGCATCAAGGCTCGTCCTCCTCCTGAACCAAGGGTCACTCCTGATCCTACAACCTTGAAGAATCGTGATGACTTTCCTAAAGCTTATCAGCAATACCTCAAGAGAATTGCACATTGTGCAAAGAGTATGGCCCGTGACTTGGCTGTCTCAGTACAAATTCCACCTCAGGCTGATGCTCCACCTCAGCCACAACCTCAGCCTCGGCAGCCTCGCAGAAAAGCTCCTGGTATCAAACCCTCCAAGAAATCCTCAACGAAGCCTGATGCTCCAGGGTCCTCATGCCAACGAACAGACGCTGCTGCTCCTTCTTCCCGAATTCGCACTGATGAGTCGGGCAGTGCTCTTGAGGCCTCAACCACAAGGCCTCAGCCTCAGCTGAAGACCAAAATTGTCCTTCAACGCGGCACATGGCCCGCACCGAAGAAAACTACCATGCGTGGTGCCATTCATCAGACTAACTTCAGCTCTGATGATGAAGATGAGTTTGAAGATTTTGCCGGTTTTGTGGCCACTTAGGAACAAAAGATTGAGTATGTGCATGCTGCAGCTAGACGCAAATCTGAGGCCACGGGTTGTGAAATCCCACTCCTCCTTGATCCCAAGAAGACTTTGGAATATATTGAAATTTGGTCTGTCAAGCCATATACTCCTCTTGATGATTTGGACATACCTAAAGACATCAAGTTCTACATTCAACAGTTCCTCATCAATGAGCTACATCAACGCGATCTTCAGAAACAGTTGAAGGCTCAACTGAAGAAAGTCCACAGTGAATTTAAAAAGAAACCTGTCACGGATTTTACTCCTCAGGAGTTCATCGAGCATCAATGTGAGGTTTATCGCCTCAACACTGAATATGTCGCAAAATGTGCCTACATAGATAAGTCCAAGGAACGGATGTCTCGGCAGATGAATAATTTGATGAAGCTTCGGCAACCAGCATCTTCAGTACCTCCTGCTGCCCTAGCTCACTCTGATGCAATGCCTGAGGATTCCTCCCATGGCCACAAGCGCATGCCCGGTTCCCCACCATCACCCCCCTTGCAGCCAATAGGCCCACCCTGAAACCCATAGTTGAGGAGCCAATTGATGCTACACCACTCTCCTCTGCTCCTCCGGCATCAAGGGCAGTTGATACCACAATTCACTCCACTACTGCTTCAACTCCACCTACCAATACTCAGCGCAACATCATAGTCTTCACCCCACCATCCAAGGAACTTGCCTCAGCCACTGCTACACCCATTGGTCCCACGCCTCAGTGTCCACCTCCAATGATCATCACTGAAATTGAAGACATGGATGTTGATATTGATGATCATGGAACTCCTCGTGTGATGGATGAGGAATACGAGCTGGAGAACTCCCCCACTCATACTATATTTTCGCTCGAGCCTCACTCCCCCACTGTGATAGAGGTGATCCCTGAGACCTATCAGCACTCTGAAGACTCAGTTGGTGCATCGTCCTCTTCCTCTGATGCTGAAGAACCGAAAGCCACCAGTGTGCCTCCAAATGCTGCTGATGACACTGCTACTGCAACCACTACTACTGCTGCGCCTGAGAATGCTCCCCCCGCTGCTCAGACCGAAGCAGAACAGAGCACCAATGCTGAACCTGAAGCTGCATCGGACTGCTCTGCCGATCCTCAAGTTACATCTCCATCAGCTCCACCTACATCACCGAAACCTGGCCCTGATACTACGGCCGAATCCCATGCTCCTCAAGCACCGCCTAACTCTACTTCAGCTTCACCGACTCGTCAGGAGAATGCCTGAGCTCTTTCTCTCTGTCCGAAGCAGAAGAAGCGATTCTATCGCAATCTTGAAGCTGATGCTCGACCCAACTTCAACACTGATGCATTATTCAATGCCATGAGCTTCTTTCTGGCTGGGATCCAGAATCCTTATCATTCTCCTCCGCCCAGCAAGCTACTGAGGTTCTGGACGGCTACTCAAAATAACTACTATGCCTCAGTTCTGTACATGGCACAAAAGGTTTTTCCTCATAAACACATTCCTCATCTGGATATGGAGGACATTCCTTGCTTCAACAACGTGCTGCAGGATTTTTTTCATGCCAAGTTGCTTCAGTTCTGCTTTGAGTGTATTCATTGGAATGAAGAACTCGTCCTCCAGTTTTATGCAACGCTCTATGTCTCAGTGGACCCCAAAGACATCAACACCTGGGTGCTAGAATGGATGACTGAGCGTCAGCACTACACTACCTCTGTGCCCGAGATTATTGAAATTCTTCAGCTTCCTCCCTCTAACGCTTCAGTCCCCAGCACGTAAGGTGCTCCACTTCTCAGGGATGATCTGATGAATATTCTGATGAAGCCTCAAGCCCCTGAAGCTCCGCCCCGGACCAAGTTCCTCGTCTCTAAGCTTCAGTATCTGCCCAGCACAATGTACATAATTTTGGCCAAGTCCTTCTGCCCCATCTAAGGTTACGAATCAACTGCTGAAGAAGTTGTGGGCAACATGAAGAAAATTCTTTAAAGCCTCTGCATGTCTGCTCCTATCAATGTCTCCGACTTCTTCTTTAGGACTTTGGTGGATGCTGCTCAGAATCCTCATATTCTGAAGCCATACGCACCATGTATTATGAAGCTCATCTGCACCAAGATTGGTATCAACTTCAAGCCTGATCAGGCTAATCATCGCACTTATGTTCCTCTAGTTGAAGTGCTTCAACATACAATTGACTCCAATGCCAAGGGAAAAGCACCCTTCTATGAGGAAGTACTTCCTAAGGTTTCTCTTGGTGGAAATATTCGCTAGCCTCAGTCTCGCACCACTCATGAGGAACGCACACATGCCTCAACTGAGGAAACTACACAAGCTCGCATCATGACTGATCGTGAGCTCCTCATCAGTCTACATCAGAAAGTGGATCGCAATCATGACTGGACGAAGCGACATCTTGGAGACATCCTCAGCTACATGGCGCAGATGCATACTACTCGGAAGAAATTCCATAATTATGCTCATCATACATATCAGCGACTTGATGCTCTTTTGACTGAGGTTATTACACCTGAAGATCTCGCCAAGCTTGGCCTCAGACAACCTTAGCTTCTTGAGATTCGGCCTCCTCGTCAATTCACCAAGAGCAAGACACCACCTCTAGCGATGGACTCCTTTTCTTCATCCCAAGAATTCTCCCCTGAAGAAGTTGAAGACACTGCGGCTTATCCTCACACTGCAACGGCGTACGTTCGACCTGATTCTACTCAGCCCTGAGGCACTACTTTTGGGACGTTAGCTATAGCCTCTCCTTTTTGTTCATTTAATGACAAAGGGGGAGAAATTTGGTAGTAGTCGTCAACCGGGCTTTCATGGGGGTTCCTCAGTTACAACTCTCGATCTTCAGACCATTTTTGTAATGAGTTGTATACTGATATTTTGCGTGGTTGTCTGATACTTTTAAGCTACCTCATGATGTTCCTCAAGTTTATCCATTACTCATAATATCCCTCAGCAACCACCTCACTTAGTGCTATTTTCGATTTCTCAATTATTCCATATGATGCACTGTTTCAAATCATCCGGGATATAGGGGGCGCTCCTCATGTTTTTCAAAAATATTCTACCAAGTCTTCAAAACATGCATATCCTCAGGGGGAGCATCTCTATATCCGGAAACAATGAATTGTTTTCTTCAAGTTTTTTATTCCTCAAAATTACATATATTATCCCGTTGAAGCTTTAACCTGATTGTCATCAAATCACCAAAAAGGGGGAGATTGTAAGTGCATCTAGTGCCCCCTTTGAGGTTTTGGAGTATTTCATGACAAAACGGTTAATGGACTGATGTGTTTGTGAGTATACACAGGAAAACAGTCCCTGAAGAAGAGGTTAACCACCGTTGTCGACCCCCAAAAATGTTGAGGAACATTGAAGAAATTGGGGTGTTTTCTGAAGATTGGTGAGGCGCGAAATCCTGAGGAAATAGGATCCTGAAGCATTCTGTTGAAGCTGAAGCAGTGACAGATCCCGAGGTAGTTCACGAGGAAGACGAAGTTGAAGCGTAGTCATCGTTAAGACTTTTTATACTTCTTGAGTCATAGGAAAACACCACACTATTGGAGGGGTTGAGGAAAATGAGTTATATATTTCTGAGGAAGTGCTCAATTAGAAATCCTGAAGAAAAACCAGAGAAATCTCCTGCAGTAGAAGTTCAATTTCTCGGGTGTCTGAGACGATGTTCTTCAGGACACTGAGGAATTGGTCTTCAGTTGAGGAATCAGAAATACTACCAGTGCAGTTCGCCTGAAGAAAATGAGAGTGTTCCGAACGTGCCACGTGTCACGTGGAGTGGGCTGGTACTGTCCAGCCAATGGTCCGAAGGGTGGGCATGAAAGTAATTTCATGCCTGGGCATTTATGTCCTTTCACCTGGAGTTGCTCCCCGGCTATAAATAGCCGCCCCCAGCCCCATTTGTGGGTTGGCTGCTCCGAGAGGAAAACTGACACATGTCATTTGAGAGCAACCCTCCTCTAAAGAAACTAAAGAACCTAAGTGAGGAAAACCACCAGCTTGAGTAATTGAGCATTTCTGAGGAAGTCGGTTCGAGTGATCTGAAGCTTTTTACTCTTGAAGACTGTGATCTTCCAGCCGGTGTATAATTCATCATTCTGAGGAAGTCAAGATGCAATTGTGACTTCCCTGAGTGAATGGAGTCTGTGAAGGTTTCGGGAAGTCTACCTTGAATACTCACCTGAGTAATTGAACGGAGTCTGAGGACTTTAGTTCAAGGAGAATAAGGTGAAGACTATGTCTTCTGAGTTGAATCTCAGCCTCTCCAACCAGATGTAGAGTTGTCACAGCAACTCGAACTAGTTCATCAAGTCTATGTGTTCAGTGCCCTGGTGCTATTTCTTCAACCTCAGCTTTTATGTTTATGCACCGATGACTCGTCCTGATGCCTTTCTTTCTGAGTTTACTCTGGTCTGATTCATCAGTTCTCGCATCGGTCATACTTTAGCTCTGCAATAGGTTGATTTACATTCATCCCTGCGTTTTAGTATCGCCTCCGTGCTTCATCGAGTTTTAGTTTCCTCAATTTCGTATTGCCTCAGCCCTGAGAAAATTGAAATTCCTAAAGATATTTGAAAATCTCCCATTCACGCCCCCCTCTGGTCGATATACTGCACTTTCAGGAATGGTACATGACTAAACATAAAGGTTCACTCGAAGCTTCTTCGTGTATGTGTGGGAGTCAACATGGTTGTTCATGGCTCCGTTGTTGATTATTGGCTATTGACGCAAGGATGTTGTCCTTTGTCCGGAAGATGTTCCGAGTCATGTGCACATAATAGCAAACATATTGGGTCACACACTTAACGAGCAGTAGTCTGTTAGACTACTTGAATGGTAGAAGGTTTAGTGGAAGCAAAGCAAAATAGTTCATACGGGCACCGTAAGTATTTCCCGATATTTATGGAATTGTTTATAAGGGCACTAGAAGTAGTTCGGGTATTTAAGGATATGTCTGGATCACTATGGAGTAGCCCCAGGTGGTTCCATAATATGTGAGAATGGTACTGGGAAGTCCTGGATTAACTGGAATGGTTTCCGGATAATCACAGGGCGTCCCGACAAGCTATCACGATCATCGAATATATTAGACCGTAACCCAGATCGTCCCAGAACCTATATAGATAGTTCTGAAACGTTCGAAAATGGTTCCAAAAGGTCTTGGAAGTGTTCCAGAAAGTTTCAGAATGTGCCGAAACCATCCCAGAAGGTCCCATAATGGCCGAGAATGGTTCCTGAAGGTTCCGGACAGTACCATATGCCCCCACCCTTAGCCTTGGGGGAAAGGCACCCCAAGGGGGCTATCCAAAATCTGGTGGTGGGGGCACCCTACAAGAGGATGAGTCCTCCTTGGACTTAGATTCCCCGGTGGGAAGGTCTCCCTTTGAGAGTAGGAGTCCCAAGGGGAATCCACAAGCCCTAGGTCGGCCAGGACAACCCCTTGGCCACCTATATAATGAGGGGCAAAGGTGGGGGGAGAAACACATCAAACCCCAAGCCCCTCTACGCCAGCCTGGCCCCTCTAACCCCGTTGCTCCACAATTAGACCCCGGTTTAGACACTGTGCTAGATTCTAGATTGGATCCGTTAGGATTTTGTCCGTCTAGTTTTCTAGGTGGCGTTCTTCTCTGGACGGCAAAGTGCAGCTGGATTCTTGCTACGGGATGGGTAGATACTAATAGAGGGGTCATGCCTTCGACCCTTCTTCGAGGAGATTGTTTGTGGGACTTGTTAGCGGGACTAGATCGCGGGATGGTTCGAGGGATCAATATCCTCACGGTTGGAGGTCATTGAAATTCCTAGCTGCGGGGATCTGCACCGACAGTCTTCACCAACTCCACTACCACTACATCGGTTGGTGAGCCATGACCTAAAACCTTGCATGAAATCATCATAGATGATTGATGGTACTGAAGTAGTGCTCCTCATTAGTTACCCCAAGTGGAAGGTTTGGATGTAGTAGCGAAAATTTCTCTTACACGAGGACTATAAGGTTTACCGAATCTAGGAGGACTCCAAGGATCAATAAGAAGATGGTTAAACGAGCAAGGCGCCATTTGAGATAAGTTACTCATTTGACCTAGACATGCACACAAAAGCAAATAACTTTTCTCCCAACGAGCCGGAGAGGTTGTCAATCTCTCTGGTCTTGTTGTTTACAAAGGATCAAAACACAAGCCGGAAATTGTAACGACCCGATTCACTAAGAATCCAAGTCTCTATGCATTCTGTGCTAGTCCCTGGATCAATAGCTAGCACACACAGTACATGATGTAATATCAAGAATAAACCACATGTCATATATATTACATCGAAGATCCAGTATTACAATATAGCACACCTGCATAGCTCAAAGCTAGCTGACAAATAAAATACAGAGGAAAACAATATAAGCTTCGTGGCGTCCATCAACTCCACCGACATAGTTGAGTATAGACATCGTAACCCTACATTGCATCACTTACTCGTCGCTTATAAATCCTGCAACACCGAAGGTTACAGCCCGAACACGGGTCAGTACATCTGATTTGTACGGCAAGTCACACGAATAAGTATATAGCCGACCTACATCTACATGCAAGGATAAGTCAAAGGAAAGGCTTATGGTTTTATTTTGCAGAAAGCTGATTTTTCCCAATCTACCTAGTCAAATTTTTAATTTAACTTACTACTTAAGATTGAACTGGGCACGCCAGTCTCAATCCACACCCTTTATTAAATCTTGCCCACTCAAGTTTATTAAGGTGATTCATCTGTCAAGATCCTCCAGTAACAGTAATGTCTAGTAGCTCAAGGATGTCCATAACCGGGGACAGGGCTAATCATGATTAGTTTTTACTCTGCAGAGGTTAGTACACTTTCTCCGCTGGACTCAACCCGAAGATTGAGACGAAGTCTTCCAGAAGCGGTCACCTACACCCAACGGCAAGCCGGTACCACCTATCACATCTACATCTGCTAGCTTTGCACGGGAGAGGCTTCCTACATCGTACTCAACTAAGCCAGAGCCCATATGGCCAGCAGCTGTACATGGAAGCTCCTAGTCACCAAGTATGTCTGATCTTTTTGAGCCTGGACGGCGCCCACTTACGTTCAGAGGGTAGCACCATGACGTACTATCAACCACCAAATAAACAATTAGGGGTACAACCTGGTCTCACCTTAGATAAGGCACGAGCCCCCAGGAAGCACTCCCTTCCCGTCCAGAGGTGAATTATATTTAAGGTTGCTAGTCAAATCATTAAATCCTCACATAGCTCAATGAAAACTCAAACCAATCCCCGTCTACAAGCATAGCAAATATATATAGCAAGCACGTGCTAGGTTGTCTAAGCAAACATGATAAGATCATGTGGCTACCCTACCAGGTTTGCAGCAATAATAATATAAAACTCCCTACACATGCATAGGGTGATATTTGCTACATGCATAATAGAAAATATAGGTTGAGGTATGGTCAAAGTGTAACTTGCCTTATACATTCGATGAAGATCTTCGCTCTCACGTTCCAGGCAACTCTACTCGTCACACTCCGAGCAATCTATCGTCAACGAAAGAACTCAAATAAGCAATCACACCACAAGGTCAAAACACAAGATCAACAAAACAATCACAAAGGTTTAAACAACAAAACGAAAGCTTTGAAGTGCAAAGGGGTCGATGTGCTCGAAGGTGATCGGTGGAAGTGAACTCGAGAGAGTCAACAGATAAAGATTTGTCGATACAAGATTATGATCAAGGCATTATGAAATCAAGGTAAAGATCTTAGCAATATGAATGGTATGTGGATATTGCCGATAAGATGTCTCCTATGATCCAATATGCAAAAAGAATCACGTGAAACGGAATACTCCAACGCAGGTCCTAGCAATTATAACATTGAATTGAATTTGAATTTTAACAGATCAATAAACTTGTGAATTTTTGTGTACACATGATATAAACAGAAGGTACATGGAATGAGTGATCCAACGCAAAAAGAATCACTCGATTTGGATCAACGGTTTAAAAGATACGGCCTCCGGAATTTGAATTTGAATTTGAAATAACTTCAAATTCAAAAGTATGCAAAGTGTGCAAAACTTTATTCCATGCTAAAGTACAGAACAACACGAGTGCATAGGAAAAAGTTTCGCCTCGATCCGAGTTACGGTGTAGAAGATATTGCGGGCGTGAGAACGGGGGGTTTTCTGCCAACAGGGACTTGTTCGCGACTAAAGATCTTCTGAAAAAGCAATCGGGTTCTTGGGGGGAAGTTGACCAGATCTGTCCGGTTTGACTCCGGCGGAGTCGTCTTCTCCGGCGAACTCCGGCTGCTCCGGCGAGGGGTGGCGGCTCCGGAGAGGTGGGGAGACAGGGGAGACGGAGTGGCGCGGTGGCCGTCCGCGGCTCGGGTCGTGGCTCCGACGAGGCGGAGCTCGGGCACCGGCGAGGTGTGCGGGCGAGGAGGCGGCGGGGTGGCCGGCGTCGCGCGCGGGCACGGTGCGCGCGAGGCGCGGCGGCTCTCCGACAACTGGCCGGTGCGGCGGCGCGGCCTAGAGGCGGCGGCCACCGGCGGCGGCGACGGCGGTGGGGCCCGCGGGTCCCGACGGCTAGGGTTTCCAAAATTCCAAAAAAAAGAAAACGAAAAATGAAAATCTGGAACAATTTATAAACAGAGAAGAACAGAAAAAAAACGTAATGGGCTCTAGTTGCGCTCGCGAGCGGAAAAAGGTTACTGGGCCGGGCTACCGATTTTTCCTTTTTATTTAAAACTGTAACTTCAAACAATAAAATAAAATCAACCGTAACTCCGAAAAATACGAAATAAAATTCTAAAATCATCAAATAATACAAAGAAAATTATGCAATGAATACATTTTGAAAAAAGTACAATAAAAATAAAAACATTTTCTAAATGCTTTATTTAAATATAAAATACTTTCCATAATTCAAATAAAGTCCAATAAATTATTAGATATATTTTTATTTGGTCAAAAGCATTGACAAACCATTTCTAAATAACAAAATATAAATTTTAAAATTGTCCCAACAATAAATAATTTGGTAAAATAAAAATATCCCATTGGAATACTTTTTCAACTCTTTTAAAATATTTAATAAATAATTTCAACGAAATAAACACTCTCTTAGCATTGTAAAATCCCTAAATTAATTTTAGAGTTATTTATAATACTCAAAATAAATTTTAAAAACTTTAAAGTAATATTCTAAATATTTTCTCAACTTTATTACAAAGGGGGTAAGTCATTTATATCCTCTCAAATGAATTTCCTTTAGTTGAAAAATATTTTGAATATTCAAAAGAATTCCAATAATGATTTAAAACATTTTCCAACCTTTTAATAGGTTGAAGGAGTCATATCACCTTCTCTCATTTTGTTTTGTTGGTTTTGTTTTAAAATAATAAATTCCAAAAACACCAATTATGAATATTAGGGAAAGTCCTTTTATTCCCTCTCTTTTTAATATTCAATAAACTCCAAAAATTTTAAATCCCAGAGAAAATCAAACACATCAATCAAACAATCATTATCTAATTAATTTTATTAACATTCCAAAATTTGGAGAATTTTGGGATGTTACACACTACCACCAATAAAAGGAATCTCGTCCTCAAGATTCGAGAAGGCTAGAAAGAAAGGTTAGGGTTCGGGTCTTCATGACAGTCCATCGATCCTCTGATGAGCTAGGGTGCTACCACCCTTAAAAGGAATGCGACGTGGTCTTCAAAATCTTAATCCATCGATGACATCCTTCGTACATTCCTCGTACTCCTTGGAGATCTTTAATCTTTAGCAAAAGATGAGTCTTCCGTATACTGAACCTTCATGGTTGACAAGTCAGGCGCCAATACTAAGCAACTATCGATTTCCTCATGGTGGTCATCAAGCATACTTTTACGGGATACCTGCAGCAAACGGTCTTGGTCCATACTCACCGTATAACACAAACGGTAATCTCCTACAGGGGTCACACATCATACCATTCTATGGTTCAGGCTTTCACATCGTCGTCTCTCTGCTATAGGTAAGTCACTCAGATTTACTATCCCGCATATCAAGAGCGAATAATAAGAGTAGTCGGCATGGTGATCAACCCATCCCGCACCCAAATCATTTCCTTGTACATGGCTCAGTGAATCTCGCAATCTAACACTCGGTCATTCTCACAAGCATTGCAGAAGTCCTCCTTATCTTGAACTGGGTCCAGATAAATCCATGGTTCTGCAAGCCAAACAAACATCTATCGTTTATTCACTACACTCAGGTTTACGTAGCCTGCTATAAAACGTGCACTGGTGGACTACAACTTCCTCCAGATTTCTTCCGTCAGCAAGATTGTGCTCGCTTGTTGTAAGATCCGGGCACAAGGGGTTAAATTGAGCTCATCATTGGTTGCATCCATCTTTATTCCAGCCTTGGCATTAGCAGCCATTGTAGTAGCTTCTTGAGTCTAGGGTTTGAGGATGAGGGGGAATAGAATGTAGATAGCGAGGTAGAGAGAGAGATAGGGAGAGATACCCATACAAACATCACACTAGTTTTTAAAATACAAGTTTTAATGTGTAGCTGTTGGTAAAACAAGAAACGACGGCTCACAGAAACGATCTAACGGTAGACACTTTGAACCTTCCAGGTCTTCAATGACGGCAGATTCAGTTTTGAAATGTCGAAACAATCTTCATATCGTTGAGTCACTTGCCGATTTATTCTTCTTTTGGTTGCGTATTCTTCAGTCTCGAAGCATACTAATTAGATAAGGGGTCTAAGGAAACGTAAACTTATTCTACTCACGAAGAAGAACCACAAAGCAAAACACATCACATCACAACAAAGGCATATCAGTGTCAAGGCCACAAGCAAAACCAAACAAAACAATCAGACATAAAACATCTAGTTAATGAATAGCAAAACATGCATCGATCCACAACTCCAACTAACATTTAGAAGGTACCACCATACACTTAGTGCACACCACGAATATTCTATTCTCCAATTGCCAAACATAAGCTTCTTCGAGTCAGCATCCTTGCTTCCACGTTCACAACTTCTCCTTCCCCTTCAATTCTGCACACATATTGCTGTAGTGTCCCATGTTCCTGCACCGATAGCACTCCATTTGGCTAAGGTCCTTTATCTTCTTCCTCATGAGTGCTTCCTTTAATTCTGGACACATATTGCTGTAGTGTCCCATATTCCTGCACCGGAAACACTGAATTTGGCTAATGTCCTTCTTTGTCTTCTTCACGGGTGCTTCCCTGAATTCTTGGATAATTTTCTCCATTCCTTCCTTTTGATGTTGCGATACTTGTTGTGTCATGATGAAAAATTGACACTGAGCGGGGTAATGATTATTTCCTTCGCACACAAAACATGTGACTTGAGTAGTGGGACATTCTTCACCCAAGTGAATTTCCTCACAATAGGGACATCCATCTTGGTGTCCCTCATAGGAGCGTCTGACTTCTCGACAAATTTTGCAGGCACGGGGCCTCTTACGGGTTATTGCCCTTTGCGTCGGGTTGACGAGGCGAGATCCCAACAAAATCTTTGTAAACTCCCTCCAAGTAATCTTCTTTCTTGATTCGTTAATCGCTTGGTGCATTCTCCACCAATTAGCAGCCTCTTCTACCAAGTACTTAAAAGCATAGGGGGCCATGTCCTCACTTCCAACCTTGTTATTCTCCATGTGCTCCTCCATATTATGAATCCATTGCTCCACCTTCAGTCTCGACATCATCGCAGAAAAGGCGAGTCCTACTCCATACTCCAACTATTAAACCCATACGACAAGGTTTAGGGAAAAACTATAACACCGACAAGACAACAACTAAAGATAACGCCAAGCATATGCACTCAACAACTTTGATTTTTCAAGTGAGTCTAGACGACACTACTACCACCTTTGATAGTAGTGATATTGATTTTGATAGTTGCACCCTCTCAGAATTTATTAGCTTGCTACACAAAATGTCTTGAGACCCCCACACTAGCACACTTAATCTTGCCTTCATGGAGCATATCACAAATTCTCTCATCAAAGCTAGGGAGGAGAAGCTTAGAGTAGAAGCCTCCATACCTAGGAAGATAGATGATGGTTGGGACCCTATGATCAAAATTAAATTCAATAACTTCTCTTGATCTGCTTTATGTGATGTTGGAGCTAGTACCTCCGTTATGCCCAAAAGAATATTTGATACGTTTGAATTGAAGCCCTTTGAGCCTTGTTCTTTTGGTGTTCGTCTTGTTGATTCTTCCGTAAAGAAACCTTTGGGGAAGATCGACAATGTTCTTATCATTGTCAATGACAACTATGTTCCCGTTGATTTTATTGTTATGGATATGGAGTGTGAACCTTTGTGTCCAATTATTTTGGGACGTCCTTTTCTTCGCACCCTTGGTGCGGTTATTGACATGAAAGAGGGGAATATAAAATTCCAATTCCCATTCAAAAAGGGGATGGAACACTTCCCTAGAAAGAAAATCAAGTTACCTTTTGAGTCCGTTACACGGGCTAGTTATTCTCTTTCTCTTGATAAAACTTGATTCTTCTTTTGCATCATGCCTAGCTTAAAGGCATAAAAGAAAGCGCTTTCGGGAGGCAGCCCGCAACGAATTTAGGTTTTTCTTTTTGCTTTTCTTGTGTCTTGATGTTGGTTACTACTGTAGAAACATCATTGTATCTTTATTTTTCAGCTTTGTGCCAAGTTATAGCCTCTTATGATAAGGGAAGCAAAAGTTGTGACTTGTTGTCCATAAAACAGATTCTGTCCCTTGACAGAAAAATTCGAATCAAATCACCAGATCATCTTTTTTATCTGAATGTTTTTGACAGCGTGCTCTATACAATTGTGAAACTTTCGTATGTTCTGAGTTTTTTGATTTGAGTTGCAGAAGTGCCCCTACAAAATTCTTTACTACCTGCTGTTCTGTTTTTCACAGATTCTGCCACGTTTTGTCTCCCCTAACTTTTGCAAACCTTAAGCTTCCTTTTTCTTTGCAAAAACGTTTTGGCACTCTTGAGAAACAGTAGCTCTTCAAGAATATCTTTACATCCGGTGGGGAAAAATTATTTTATTAAGGGTACTAACCTCTCTAATCAGCTTATGATGAGTTATGTATGAAGGGAGTTTTCAAGTGTGTGATGGAAGATGATGAAAGAAGATTCAGGAGTGTCAAGCGCTCAAGCTTGGGGATGCCCCCTTGCATACCCAATAAATATTCAAGGAGACTCAAGCGGCTAAGCTTGGGGATTCCCCCCTGTCCCTTGACAGAAAAATTCGAATCAAATCACCAGATCATCTTTTTTATCTGAATGTTTTTGACAGCGTGCTCTATACAATTGTGAAACTTTCGTATGTTCTGAGTTTTTTGATTTGAGTTGCAGAAGTGCCCCTACAAAATTCTTTACTACCTGCTGTTCTGTTTTTCACAGATTCTGCCACGTTTTGTCTCTCCTAACTTTTGCAAACCTTAAGCTTCCTTTTTATTTGCAAAAACGTTTTGGCACTCTTGAGAAACAGTAGCTCTTCAAGAATATCTTTACATCCGGGGGGGAAAAATTATTTTATTAAGGGTACTAACCTCTCTAATCAGCTTATGATGAGTTATGTATGAAGGGAGTTTTCAAGTGTGTGATGGAAGATGATGAAAGAAGATTCAGGAGTGTTAAGCGCTCAAGCTTGGGGATGCCCCCTTGCATACCCAATAAATATTCAAGGAGACTCAAGCGTCTAAGCTTGGGGATTACCCCGTGCATCCCCTTCTCCATCAACAATCATCAGTTCGTCCTTCGTCTCACTATATTTTTATCACTTAATGCGTTATGTGCTATGCTTGGAGCGTCTCGCTCTTAGGTTTTATTTTTAGTTTTCTTTAGTTTTGCTTGCTGTTCATAACAAGTTAGACCCCGTCTTACATTGTGTGGGAGAGAAACACGCTCCACTTTCAAAATCTAGAACACATCATAGGATTTTTCCTTCTTATCATTTTGCTGTTGTGTGTTCTTTATCTTTTCATAGCTGCTGCCTTGTTTAGTTTTAGTCTTCGTTTGTCTTTAGCAAGAGCCTTGGATTTTGTTTAGTATGTTGCTGGAACTCTTTTTAGTTTTCATGTTTATCTTGTTAAAGAGAGTTGGTTGTTGCACTGAGTTGTGTTTTGTCTTGGAAGTAGGTAATTGAGGTTGCTATTTAATTCTAGTAGTAACTTGCAATAGTTTTGAAGTTTCTATGTGAGTAATGTTTGAACTTTTGGTGTCAAGACCTCTAGCCTATTAGCGATAGGTGTCGTATTTTGGGAAATCCGTGTGTATTTTCAAAACCTACAAAACTAGTTGAGAACTCTAGCTACTAGATGGATCACTAATCTTTGGAGGGATCAAATATTAGAGAACACTCACGTACCATGAGTCGAGAATGCGCAAGGATAACCAAACCCCCATACACTCCTCCTCGGGGTACTTGTCTCTTTGTGAACCTCCTTATTAGATTGAGAGTTATCGATAATAAGTGCATGAGTTTTTGGACTAATGTAAGTATTGAAAGTTGACACTTCCACCTTCCCATATTTTTCTAGAGTCTCCCGTGTCATGCATTGCCTTCTTCTCACTCCGAGAGTTGGTGTCCAACTTCGCCGGTACATCCAAACTTTGGCATGATACGCTCTGTCATCATAAACCTCCTTATATCTTTCCTCAAAACAGCCACCATACCTACCTATCAAGGCATTTCCATAGCCTTTCTGAGATATATTGCCATGCAACATCCACCTCCTCATGACTTGATCTTCATGTCATACATGTTCCTGCTACACTAGCAGCGACATACATTGCATACATCATGTTAGTTACATCTTCTTTATGATTTTGAGTACCTTGTAAAGTGTGAAAGATCTCCTTTACCTTCTTGTAAAATAGAGTGTTTCCCTTAAGTGAGGAAAAGATCCCAAAGTGGACACAATAAAAGATCCCAAAGAGGACAAATGAGAGTTAAATAGAAAGAGCCATTGAGGCCACAAAAAAATATAAAAAATAGAAAAAAGAGAAAAAGAAATAAAAAGAGAGAAAGGGGCAACACTACTATCCTTTTGAGAGATCCACACTAGTACTCCCTTTATATCCTTGTACTCCATAGAGATGATCATTATGCATATAGCTATGTGGGGACTTTCACATTATAGAACTTGGCTTGCATATTCCAAGGATGAGCCTCCTCAATCGAGCTCTAGGTCTTCATGAGCGAGCAAGTTAGATGCACCCCCACTAGTTCCATTGGAGAGCTTCCTAGCTCGTATGTGCATCCGTTGCATGGCAATCCCTACTCCTCACATCAAATCTATCATTTGGCATCTCTTGCCTATGATTGTCCTCATTGATGTGAGCCTTTCTCACCCTTTTTGTCTTCCTTCTCCACACTATTTCTCTCTTTTCCCTACAAAGTGTCAACTTTCGTGCTTACGCTCATCCATTGCATGAGTGCTCAAAATATTGAAAAAGGAGTGGATAAAATTGACTTGTACCTGGCTAGTGGTCTGGGGACGAGTCAAGATAAGATTCCAGAAAAAGACCAAGTGTGAAACTTTAGTAGATTGAGTTCTCAACAAATAAATGTTTTTTCTCGTATTCCCTATCCCCCTTCTTGCACGCAAACACCATTTGGAGAAATTCGAGTCACGGACAGCGAGAGCTCTTGCACCTAATGTTCTTTTGTTACTTGTTTCAATGCTAATATAGACTCTTGCATGTTATGACTTGAATTGAATCTCTAACCTTGATTGCTTTACTTTTCAAAGTTCTTATATGGTTGGTAGAATGTCACCACAGAAATTATGCCCTTATCATTTACCTACTCGAGGACGAGCAGGAATTAAGCTTGGCGATGTTGATACGTCCAAAACGTATCTATAATTTCTTCTTGCTCCATGCATGTTTTGTGTGATATTGCTATGATCTAGATACACTTTCATACACTTTTGATCATATTTGGACTAACCTATTAACTCAGTGCACCACAGTGCCAGTTCCTGTTTTCTCCTGTTTTTCTATTTCAGTTCCCCCCCATATAAAAAGTGCCAGAAAAATTCCGGGAAAAATATAGGAAAAATCAGCTTACAGGAAGCTTCGCGAAGAGCCCGAGTGGGGCCAGAGGGGAGACAGGGGTGGCCCAGGCGGCCACCCGGCGCGGCCACGCCCTGGGCCGCGCCAGGGGGGCCCCTGGTCCACCTCTGGCTGCCCACCTTCGCCTATATATTCCTCGTGACGTGAAACCCTCGAGGACAAAACCCTTTTTCGCGATCTCGCCTCTGTTCCACCGCCGCCGCGCTTCCGAGATCGGGAGCACCAGAAGACCTCTTACCGGCACCCTGCTGGAGGGAGGGTTGACCTCCGGGAGTCTCCTCTCCACCATGGATGCTTCCCGGATGTCTTGTGAGTAGTTTTCCTTGGACCATGGGTCCGTGATCAGTAGCTATGTGATGTTCTCCTCCCCTCTTTGTTCTTCATGGTTTAGACCTCGTGAGCTGCCCTACATGATCGAGGCACTTTTGTCATCTTTCTGATGTTGCTATGCTGAGTTTGATGGGATCTAATGGATTATGAGATTATGTTCAGATTGTGATTGAGTAATATATTTGGTTCTTATCGCTTATATATTTGTTCCTAAGTAATTCTTGCATGTTCTCCGTTGTTGTTTATTGCTTTGGCCAAGTAGTAGGTAGTAACCCCAAGAGGGGACGTTTTGCTCGATTGAGGGTTCATGCCCCCCGATGACACGCTTGAGTGACAGAAACATGAGTCTAGGGGATGTGTTGTTGCCACAAGGGGGAAAACAACGGTACTTGTAACCGCGATTGCAAGGATTGTTTACTTTACGCAAAGTGCATTTTAATGCAGTTGTCTGTTGCTTTGGGTTTACACTTTGGGTGGGGCTCGCAACTTAATACCAGCGAGATGTTCTGGATAGATATCTCAAGGTGGATGATTAGTAGTAGGTGCAGTTGGATTTCGGTCTACCTATTTTGGCGTACTGCCCATGCTTTTGAGCCTCTTCCTTTCTTTTGTAGCATAGTTAGCATTGCGGTGCGTTCATAATCCTTTCAATTGCCCTTCTGTAATTTGTTCACCTCGCATAGCAGTTTTATCGTCTTTTGGGAGAGAGACATCACTAGTGAACATCACGTATCCCGGTCCATATCCTCATCACTGTTTACACGCTCATTTACTTTTCTGCTTTTACTTTCAGTTGCTATCATTATCCCTTGCGTTTGATCCTTTGTGAACAACAAGACCGGAGAGATTGACAACCTCTCTGAAATTCATTGGGAACAAAGTTATTTGTGTCTGTGTGCAGGTCCGCGTCAGTTGCGCCGATGAAACCTACTTATCATCTCTGGATTCCTACTGGAGACAAACCTTGGTATCTTTACTGAGGGAAATTTGCTGCTGTGCTACATCACGCCTTCCACTTGGGGTTTACCAACGAAGGGCGAGAAATCACTATCATTACCTCGCACATCAGAGTGCCACCCGAGGGTTTATGGAACGGGGGCTAAAAATAGCCCAATGGGAGGCTCGAGGGGAGGCCCCACCTATGAGAACCCGGAAATAATTTCCAGACCCTCCTGTGTTTAATTGTTAATCCCAGGATCATTGTTGACAACAGAGCAAAATGGTATCATTGCAGAATACATAAAGATTTTACAAGTACTATAATCTTCCATAAGGCATATATATACAATGTCTCATGACATTTGTTACAAAAATCAGGAAACAACAGAAAGTAATAATGCGTAGCGACTTCATATCAGCCACAGGCAGTCGATGTAGTCCACGTGACCTCACTTCTACGGATCATCATAGTAGTCGTAATCATCACCTTCGTCTTCATGGAATTTTGTTTCAACAAAAATTATTGCCATGAGTACATTTCGTACTCAACATGCCTCCCGGGAAAGGACCTAGTAACTACATGAGGCTTCAAAGGAAGGATGTACGGTTCTTTTGCACAAAAGCTAATTTTGTTTGAAAAAGCATAATAGTTTGATAAAGCGGTTTTAGATGAAAACAACATTTTCTCCATCAACTTTTGTGTCGGGGTTCTCCTCGCAAGGCAGTTGTCCCATCTACGGTATGGCGATGACGATAATAAGGGTGAACTAACTAATTAACCAAGCCAATGCCCATATATCATGTGGTTGTACATTTATCACAATCTTCAAATCCAAGACTTATTGGGCCTCATGCGGCACAAACAACGGATTGCCCCCTTCACCTTGTGAAGGGCAGACAATCGCTCCTTCAATCCTTGATCCATCTGTCGCTCGCGCCATTATTTAGATGGTAAGTTTCACCCAGAATAGAAGAGAGTTGAGGAAGTAAAAAATGGCCAACCGTCCTAGCTCAGCAAGATCAGTAACAAGTTTCAAGTGTTAATGATCCGAAGATCATTCAGATAAGCACCTATAGAATGATTAGCAGGGCTAAGCAGTTCTACTCTACTAGATTAATACATAGTTCTACTCAGGTGTCAAGTAAATAGGCGAGAACCGGATCAGGGTAATGTGTCAATCGACACGCTAGCTATGAGATAAAATATAATGCAATAGTGGTTACAAAATACAATGCAATTTTATAAAACATACGATAAACATGATCAAAGAGGGAGGCATGCCTTCGTTGTTGAGTCCATGTTCGGTAACTTGAGCCTGTCCATGTCTAACATCGTCACTCCCTACTCGTCGTAACGATAGAAAATGAAAACAAATAAATATCAAAGCAAAAGTAAATCCAAATAACATCCAAAATAGATTAAGGTTGGATGGATAGCAATATATTGATAAAGATGGAGATTCCGAAATGGCATAACACGATAGGGAAGGTTAGTTGAGGGGATTCAACGGATATGCAAGGATTACATTGAAACTGTCAAAACCCAAGTTTAGGTATGTGCTATGGTTCAAGTGCTCCTTTGCATCATGAAAAAATTTCAAAAGAAATCCAATTGGGGAAAAATAAAAGCCCTAAAGAATTCAATTCAAATGGCCAGATAAAAATTACTTCCAAAAATTCCTCTGGTATTTTTGAAAAGTATTATAAATATGCATGATCACATATAAAGTGAAGTGGGTCCCACTGCATGCTCCAAGATTTCTCAAAAATACCATAAGGGCCTTGGAATTTAAAATAACCCCTATTTGAGTTGAAATTCAAATTATTTGAATTTCAAAAATCTCTAAAACTTGTGAGTGGGTAGCTACATGTATACTAAGCCCACATAAAAGTTTTAAAGATTTTAGAAAATTCTCTACTATTTTATCTAGAGAAAAACAAAAGGAAGAAAAATAAAAACAGAAACAAATACAGAAGAAAAAGGAAAACAGAAGCTAGCCCACCACCACAGGCCCCGGGCCCAACTTAACATTTCCCGGCCCAAGCCCACCAGGGGCTTGTAATCTTCCCCGCCGCGTTGACAAGCTACTAGGTGGCAAGCATGCCGACGCCGGCGAGGGCAACGTCGCCCCCTAGGCCCCCCTGGTCTCTTCTAGACGCCACGGAGACGCCCTCTCTTCCCCGTTCGATTTGGCGCCACCCGAGAGCTCGCCGCCGGCCGCCGTCCTGCACCAGTGTGGCCATCGAGCTAGTCTCGCCGCGCAAATCTGTCCAGGAGGACCGGCGACGTCCACTTCGTCAACTCCAGCAACCACGCGAGCCGAGACGGCCCCAAGACGACGCCAGTATCAATTACCTCGCCGCCGGCCGCAACGAACTCCGGCGAGAGATTCACTGTCCCTAGCAACTCCCCGGCCCTCCGACCTTGTCGTCGTGCTGAGCGTGAGCATGCGCGTGTTTCCCCTCATCCCTCGCACTATCCCGTGAACGGAATTGCCGTGCCCGCCTACACAGTTCTCCGGCCGCCGCGTGCCTCCACGCCGGCGAGGCTCCGGCCACCCCCAGCCTTCCCCGTGTGCACATCTCGATGCGGACATGCACGACGAGCACTCCAGTGCTATCCCTGTGCCAAGCCATGGCCAAAATAGCAACTCCGGCCAGCCACCGGCGACAAGCCGCCGGCCATTAGGGCCTTAACCACCCCGCTAACTAACCCTAACCCCTATGACAGGTGGGCCCTGCCCCCTTAAACACTCATTTTAATCTAATTAACCACGGGTATAGCCCCCCTGAGGCTGACAAGGGGACCCCACTGGTCAGAGGCCTCCCCACGTCAGCATGAGGTCATGCTGACGCAATAAAGCCCCTGTCCAGATTAAATATATTTCAGAAAAATCCATAAAAATGATTAAACTTTGAAATTCAATCACTTTTTAATCCTAACTCTAAATTAAACAAATAATATATGTAAAATTATCAGAAAAATGCAAGGATTATGAATATGAAACTTGTTTTATGTTTGACCATTTTAAAATGGGTGAACAGAAGCAAATGAGTATATGGCATAATTTGAATATGAATTTGGAGTTTCAAATTGCAACTTCTTTGCAATACACTTCAATTAAATTGAATATGCCACAAATCAGTACCCTTTACAACATGACACAACTCACCATGTGCTTGTGCATTTTATTTCGATGTTGCTCCCCTTTGTTGATGATTGCTCCGGTAACATCTTTTCCGAGACGGAGATCACCCCCCGAAGCAGAAGACTGATAAACCAGTCTATCGTCAGCAAGGCAAGCAAACCCCATTGATCATGTCTATAAAATACCACTTCCCTCTCAGTCTCGCTGATGCATTAATTAGGATGATCACCTTGTTATCGATTCTACCGCATAGTTGAACCCGTATCCGATGCATGACCTATCATCTTGTCACAGTAGTAAGCAAACCACAATCCTAGTTGACATAGGAGTTGATTGATATCATGTGGCCCCTGCAACTGTTACTGCTTATTGCATGCTTAGAGTTTACAATGAGGATACTTTTGATGTGAGTCGGGATGGTAGTGATCATGATGATGATGGTGGAAATGTGTTGGTGAACTTGACCTAAACAAGGTGAACGATGAGAGGCTGTGTAAGAGTACACAATGGGTTGTCTCATTGAACACCGCCTTAAGCCGGAGTTCTTGTATGGTAATCTGAGACAAAGAGTACAACCACACATTGGGCTCACTTACCCCTCTCGACCTATTAACTCACCCCGATCCAAGTCCAGGAGTCACTCCTTGGAATAGAACGGTGCCGTGAGGTAAGTGTCGTGGTGAACATCCTCGCCGGCACCCCTTGAATGGTGACGAGTACTTGGTGGTAACTGATGGTCATGTGTGTGTAGCGGTACACCCCTGCAGGGTTAACAAACTATTCGAATAGCCGTGTCCGCGGTCATGGACTACTTGGAAAGATTTTCTTGATTATTAGACAATTTCAACGGATACTCTAAAACTTGCCAAGATAAGTGTGAGTGATATGGCGTGCTTCCTCGTGGGGAAGTCGAGGAAGTATCCATAGTGGTGTATTGGTTGGAGACTTGGTAGTGGACTCGAGTACGCTTCTTACCTCAATCTGGTATTCGTAGTACAGGACTAGCCAAGTCAAAGCTGGCACTTCTGCATTTTGAAACCCCACCTCCCTTTATCTTAAAACTTGAGCATGAGTAGTATAGTTCTGATGTAAGTCTTGCTGAGTACGACTTTGTACTCACATTTGCTTATTCTATGTTTTAGATGAGAAACCAGACGCTGATGGAGATACCTTCCTGAAGCTCGAAGTTGACTAAGCTAGTATAGTTCCAAACAGTAGTCTGGTCCCTCGTGGAAGGGCATGTATGTTGAACAAGGCTTCTCTAAGCCATTTGTTAATCTTGTCTATACTCAGACCTAATTTTCTTCTGTTGTTTGATGTAATGATGGATCATAGTCATATGATGTTTGTGTACTCTATGTGTAAGTAAATAAAGATATACTTTGTAGAGTAATGTGATGATATCTGATGTTCACACTTGACATGTATGTTGCGTGTATGATTATAACGTGCATGTCTTGGTGTGGGTTTTCGATAGCTTGGTTCTGATCTTGCTGGCTGTCTTTTATACACAAAGTGGCCCTTAGATGTGCGCATCTTGGGGCATCGCGATGCGATTTCTCGTTGATACACGAGATAGCTTCTCGTCCCTCGTTGGTTACCCCAAGTGGAAGGTGAGATGTAGCATAGCATCAAGTTTCCCTTAGCAAATATGCTAAGGTTGAGTGTCAGACCAGTAGGACACCAACAGATATAAGTAGGTGGTGAAGTGAACAATTGGCGCCGTTGACAATCTAAGGATTGCTAACTTCACCTGGACCTGCACACACAACAGATAGATTTTCTCCCAACGAGTACAGAGAAGTTTTCAATTCCTCCGGCCTTGTTGTTTAAGAGGATAAAACGCACGGGATAATAATGATAGTGATATCAACTAAAAAGTAAATACTGAAAGTAAATTGATAGTGTAAACAGTGGTGGAGGTATGGACCTGGATGTCATGATGTTCACTAGTGATGTCTCTCTCCCAAAAGACGATAAAACAACCGTGCGAGGTAAACAAATTAAAGCTAGGCAATTGACAGGATTATGTGCGCAAACCAATGCTAATTATGCAAAACATAAAGGAAGAGGGTCAAAAGCACGGGTAGTACGTCAAGACAAGTAGACTGAAATCCATCTGCATCTACCCACTAATCATCCACCTTGAGATATCTATCCAGAAAATCTCGCTGGTATTAAGTTACGAATCCCACCCAATGTGTAAACTCAAAGCAACAGACAACTGCATTAAAGAACTTTGCGTAAAGTAAACATTCCTTGCACCCGCAAGTACAAACACCGTTGTTTTCCCCCTTGTGGCAACAACACATCCCCTAGACTCATGTTTCTGTCACTCAAGCTAGTCATCGGGGGGCATGAACCCACAATCATGCATAACGCTCCCTCTTGGAGTCACTACCTACTACTTGGCCAAAGCAATAAACAACAACGGAGAACATGCAAGAGTTACTCAAGAACATAAATATAAAAGAAGAGAATCAAATATATATAACTCAATCACAATCTGAACATAATCTCATAATCCATCGGATCCCAGAAAACTCACCATAGCAACAACAGAAAGATTACATATGTGCCTCGATCATGTAGGGCAGCTCACGAGGTCTAATCCATGAAGAACAAAGAGGGGAGGAGAACATCACATAGCTACTGATCATGGACCCATGGTCCAAGATGGACTACTCACGGTTCATCCGGGAAGCATCGATGGTGGTGGAGAATATCCCGGAGGTGATTCCTCCCTCCGGCTAGGTGCCCGGAAGAGGTCTTCTGGTGCTCCCGATCTTGGAAGCGCGGCAGCGGCGGATTAGAGGAGAGATCGCGAAAAAGGGTTCTGTCCCCGAGGGTTTCGCGTCACGGGGAATAAATAGGCGAAAGGGGGCATCCACAGGTGGTCCAGGGGATCTAGGCGCCCCCCTGGCTCCCCTCTGGCCCCTCCTGGGCTTTTCTCGAAGATTCCGGTACGCTGATTTTCCCAGAATTTTTCTGGTACTTTTAATAAGGGGGAAACCTGAAATAGATAAACAGCAGAAAACAGGAATTGGCACTGGGGTGCACTGAGTTAATAGGTTAGTCCAAATATGCTCAAAAGTGTATGGAAGTTCATCAATATCATAGCAATATCACACAAAAGAGGCATGCAGCAAGCAGAAATTATAGATACGTTTTGGACGTATCAACATCCCCAAGCTTAATTACTGCTCGTCCTCGAGTAGGTAAATGATAACAAGCATAATTTGCGTGGTGAAATTCTAACAACCATAAAAGAACTTTGTAAGTAAAGCAATCAAAGCATGCAATTCAATTCAAGTCATAACAGGCAAGAGTATATATCTAGTATTCAAACAAGCAACATAAGAACATAAAGGTGCAAGAGCTCTCGCTGTCCGTGACTCAAATGTCTCCAAATGGTGTTTGCGTGCAAGAAAGGGGATAGGGATATACGAGAAAATTTATTTTTATTGTTGAGAACTCAATCTACTAAAGTGTCACACTTGGTCTTATTTGGAATCTTATCTTGACTCATCCCCAGACCACTAGCCAGGTACAAGTCAAAATGATCCACTCCTTTTCGACATTTTGAGCACTCATGCAATGGATGAGCGTAAGCAAGAAAGTTGACACTTAGGATGGAAAAGAGAGAATATAGTGGAGGAGGAAGACAAAAAAGTGTGAAAGGCTCACATCAATGAGGACAATCATAGGCGAGAGAAAGCCAAATGATAGATATGACGTGAGGAGTAGGGATTGCCATGCAACGGAGGCACATATGACCTAAAAGCTCTGCAATGGAACTAGTGGGGGTGCACCTACTTGCTTGCTCAAGAAGACCTAGATCTCATTTGAGGAGGCTCATCATTGGAATATACAAGCCAAGTTCTATAGTGTGAAGGTCCCCACATAGTTATATGCATGAATGATAATCTCTATGGAGTACAAGATACAAGATGGATTACGAGTGTGGATCTTCTCAAAAAATAATAGTAGTGTTCCCCCTTCTCTTTTTTTATTTTTTTCTCTTTATATATTTTTTCTTCTTTTTCTATTTTTTAATTTTTTTTTGTATTTTGGTGGCCTCAATGGCTCTTTCTATTTAATTCTCATTTGTCCTCTTTGGGATCTTTTAATTTGTCCTCTTTGGGATCTTTTAATTTGTCCACTTTGGGATATTTTCCTCACTTTGGGGGAACACTCTATATATTACAAAAAATTATGGAAGATCTTTCACACTTTACAAAGTACTCGAATCATAAAGAAAATGTAAATATCATGATGTATGAAAATGTATGCCTCTGCCAGTGTAGCAGGATATGCAATGATACTAGCGCGTCATGTAGCAATGATTAGGGCAAGGCCCAACTAGCATGCGGCTCATCGATCAAGCAAGTAGCATGTATGACATGAAGATCAAGTCATGAGAAGATGGATGTTGCATGGCAATATATCTGTACCGAAGAGGCTAGAAAAATATGGATGGTGGAAGTGTCAACTTTCGAATACTCACATTAGTCCGAAGAACTCATGCACTTATTATCGGTAACTCTCAATCTAATAAGAGGTTCACAAAGAGACAAGTATCCCGAGGAGGAGTGTATGGGGGTTTGGTTATGCTTGCGCATCCTCGACTCATGGTACGTGAGTGTACTCTAATATTCGACCCCTCAGAAGAGTAGTGATCCAACTAGTAGATAAAGTTCTCAATTAATTTTTAGGTTTTTGAAAATAAACACAGATTTCTCAAAATACGATATCTATCACTAATAGGCTAAAGCTCTTGAAACCAAAAGTCCAAACATTACTCAAAGCAATACCTCAAAACTTTTGCAAGTTACTACTACAAAAAGAATAGCAACCTCAATTACCTACTTCAAGTCAAGACACAAAACTCAGTGCAACAGGAAAACTCTCTAAACAAGATAGACATGAAAACTCAAGAGAGTTCCAGCAATAAACTAAAAAAAAGCTCTTTTGAAAGATAAACATGAAAGCTAAGAGCAAAGCATGACAGCACCTACGGATAGATAAAGAACGAACAAAGCAAAGATAAGCATGAAAAGTCCTATGTTGTGTTCTAAATTTTGGAAGTGGAGCGTGTTTCTATCACACACAAAGAAATCTGGGTTCTAACTTGTTATGAAAAGCAAGAAAACCTAAAGAAAACTAAAAACAAAACCTAAGAGCGAGACGCTCCAAAAATAGCACATAACGCATGAAGCGATAAAAATATACTGAATCGAGAGACGAACTGATAATTGTCGATGGAGAAGGGGATGCACGGGGGCATCCCCAAGCTTAGATGCTTGAGTCTCCTTGAATATTTCTTGGGGATGCATGGGGGCATCCCCAAGCTTGAACGCTTGACACTTCTTAATCTTCTTTTATCATCTTCCCTCGCACACTTGAAAACTCCCTTCATACATAACTCATCATAATCTGATTAGCGAGGTTTGTACCGATAATAAAATAATTTTTTATCTACTGGAAATAAAGATAAAATTGTAGAGCTACTGTTTCCAAAGATTGCCAACAAGTTTTTGCAAAGCAAAAGCAAGCTTAAGGTTTGCAAAACGAAGAAAAGGCAAAACAGGACAGAATCTGTGAAAAACAGACCAGCAGGTAAAATCGAATTTTTTAGGGGTACTTCTGCAACTCAAATAAAAAAAACTCAGAACTTACGAAAGTTTCGTAATTGTGTAGAGAACTCTGTGTAAAAAATTCAGCTCGAAAATATAAACTGGCATTTTTCGCTGATTTTTCTAGTCATGAGGACAGAATCTATTTTCTGGACAGCATGTCACAACTTTCACTTCCCTTGTCGTATGAGGCTATAAAAGGCACAAAGCATGAAAAGTAAAGATACAATGATGTTGATACAGTAGTAACAATCATCAAGACCACTAAAAACATAAGAAAAACAAAAAAAAACCTAAATTCGTTGCGGGCTGCCTCCCGAAAGCGCTTCTTTAAAGCCATTAGCTAGGCTTAATGCAAATAGATCAAGTCTTTTCAAGAAAATAATAGCCCGTGTGACGTACTCAAAAGGCAACTTAATCTCTTTCCTAGGGAAGTGTTCCATCCCTTTGTTGAGTGGGAATTGGAATTTTATAATCCCTTCTTTCATATCAATAACAGCACCCACAGTGGGAAGAGAATGACGTCCCAAAATAATTGGACAAGAAGGTTCACATTCAATGTCCATAATATTAAAATCAACGGGAACATAGTTGTCATTGTCAATGATAATAACATCATCTATCTTCCCCAAAGGTTTCTTTACGGAAGAATCGACGAGACGAACACCAAAAGAACAAGCATCAAAAGGTTTCAATTCAAATATATCATACATTCTTTTGGGCATAACAGAGGTACTAGCTCCAAGATCACATAAAGCATAACAAGAAAAGTTATTCAACTTAATTTTAATCATAGGATCCCAACCATATTCTAGCTTTCTAGGTATGGAGGCTTCTACCCTAAGCTTCTCCTCCCTAGCTTTGATGAGAGCATTAGTGATATGCTCCGTGAAGGAAAGATTAAGTGTGCTAGTGTGGGGGTCTCTAGACATCTTGTGAAGGAAACGAATAACTTCAGAAAGAGTGCAATTATCAAAATCAAGGTCACTTGTCGGGACCCGGGGTTAGCGTATGCAAGACTCACTAGAACACAATCATATGGAGAGCCGAGAACCATACCCACTTGTCTAAGTAGACAAGGCCAAGCACAAAACGTTCTCGGAAAGCATCGAATGTGAGGGGCATCCCATCCAGGCCGGATGATCAACTGAGATGGGTCCTGATCGTCCGCACAAAAGTCTAATGATATGGGTGGTGAACTCCCATACTCATAGACAAGTCGCCTCAACCATACTATCGATTGTATTATAACCCTTACATAGACTTACTCCAGCCCGATCACTTAGTCAGGGTCTAGGGCGGGCTCGATCATACATCAAAGTGTGCATGTGATGGAGTCACGAACAATCGCGTCGCGATGCCCCAAGTTGTGCACATCTAAGGGCCACTTGGTCTATAAAAGACTGCCAGCCAGATCACAACTAAGGTCTCGAAAACCCATACTAAGACATGCATGATATAATCATACACGCAGCACACATGTCTAGTATGAACAGCAGGTATCATTGCAATTCTCTACAAAGTTTACATCCTTATTGATAACTCTTACAGATTGCACACAGAGATCACGAGACCGTGATCCAACATTTCAACAAGCATGCAGAAGCAAAGTGGGTCTAAGTACAAACAAGTTTAACAAATGGCTTAGAGAGGCCTTATTTATAAAAAAGCCCTTCACGAGGGAACCAGTCTGCTGACCGGGACTACACTAGCTTGGTCTTCAGTCGTCGAGCTCGAGGAAGAATCCACCTTCGGGGTCAGTGGGTTCATGTAAAACATAGAATAAGAAAACGTGAGTACAAAGTCATACTCAGCAAGACTTACGTAGGAACTATACTACTCATGCACATGTATCAATGTAAAGGGAGGTGGGGTTCATAAGAAGAAGTGCCAGCTTTGACTTGGCTACTCCTGAACTACGAGTACCAGACTTGAGGTAAGAAGCAGACACGAGTCCACTACATTTCCAACCAATTACACCACTATGTTTCCTTCCTCGACTCCCCACGAGAAAGCACGCCATAGCACTCACGCTTATCTTGGCAAGTTTTATAAGTATCCGGTTCAAGTTGTTTAATAATCAGGCACAACTTTCCAAGTAGTCCCTTACCGCGGACGCGGCTATTCGAATAGTTTATTAACCCTGCAGGGGTGTACTTCTACACACATGAAGCTATTAGTTACCGCCGGGATCTCTTCACACTTCAAGCGGGTGTCGGCGAGGATAATCTCCACAACTTTTACCTCACAGCCAACTCAAGTTCAATGAAGACGCCTATCTGTGATGGTTTCCACATTCGTAACCCGGCCGGTGCATAAGCCGGTCTCGGTTAAGCCGTTCTCTCACCTTGTAGCCAGGCCACAAACCTACCAGAACTCCGAACTACTACGACTCATTGAACTGAGAAGGGGTGAGTTAGTAGGTTGAGCGGGGGTCCGTCTGCCAAACATGCGGTAGTACTCTTCATCTTGGATCACCACACAAGAACTCGGGTTTAAGGCGGTGTTCAACAAGACAACCCACTGTGTACTCTTACGCAGCCTATCATCGTTCACCTTGTATTAGGGTAGATTCATCAACACATTTCCACCATCACCAACATGATTGCTACCATCCCGACTCACGTAACAATATCAACATTGTATCAGTCTAAGCATGCAATAAGCAGTAACAGTTGCAGGGGCAACATGATATCAATCAACTCCTACATCTGCTGGGATTGTGGTTTGCTTACTACTGTGACAAAATGATAGGTCATGCAAAGGAATGGGTTCATCTATGAGGTAGAACGTTATCATGGTAATCATCCTAAACAATGCATAAGCGAGACTGAGAGGGAAGTGGGATTTTATCGACATGATCAATGGGGGTTTGCTTGCCTTGCTGACGAGGTTCAGTAACGGGGTCTTCAACGAAGGGAGTGATCTCGGGTTCCGTCTCCACATCTATTCGACAAACAACACAAACAACGAAACAATAATAAGACAATGCATAATCACATGATCAGGTGTTATAACTCGGTGTAAGGGGTGCTGATGTGTTTCAAATTCCATTTAAATGAAGTGTATTGCATTTGACTTGCATATTCAAACTCCATATATGAATTTAAAAAGGTTCATATGCATGTTTGCTTCTGTTCCCCCATTTTAAAATGGTCAAACATGAAAACAGATTGCATATTCAGAATCCTTGCATTTTCTGATAATTTTAGATATATTATATGTTTAATTTGGAGTTAAAATGAATTAGTTATGATTTTCCAAAGTTTAAACAATTTTATGACTTTTCTGTAATTTCTTTTAACTAGAAAAACCTTTATTGCATCAGCACTGCGCCAGCCTGACGTCAGGGGCTTGGCCACGGTCAAACTGACATGGGGCCCCCACTGGTCAGGGACTCAGTTAATTAAACTGGTTTGGTTTATTTTAAACAGAGGGTTTAGTGGCCTTGGGCCCACTGGTCAGTGATTGCTTGGGGGTAGATTTGTGTTAACTTAATCCGGCCACGTCGGCCTCGCCGGCGGCTCGCCGCCGGTGACCAAAACCGCAGCAGCGCTGCTCGGGTTCGTGAATCCGGCCACCATCTGGAGCGCCGCGACCACCAAATGGCGGCCCGTGCACGCCCGCTTCACCCAGCACCCACGGGGAGGCTCGGGAGGGGCCGGAGCCTCGTCGGCGACGTGCTTGGGCGGCGGCCGTGGCTAGGGGTTGAGGCAGTCGACGCCACAGTGCACGGAAAAGGGCGTGGTCTAGCGCGTTGTGGAGCTGCGGGGATGGGGAACATGGTGCACGCGCTATTTGAGACGGAGGGGTACTAGAGCGGTGTCGCCGTCGTCCATGGCGACGAAGCTCGTCGGCTTCCATGGTGGATCCGGCTAAGGATTTGCGGAAGGTACGAGACCAAGGGGGAAACACTCAGTAGCTCCCTGCGAATCAAACGGAAGCAACAACAAGCGCGGGGAGGCTTCAACAGCGGCGAATCGACGGCGGCGAACTCGCGGGTCCAGCGATGATCCGATGAACCTTGCGTCGCGTCTGGTCCAAATTGAGGCGCCTCCTTCTACTAGTCGACGAAGCCGATGACGGCGAGCATGGGGGACACACTGGTTCGATCTCTAGGTGACGTTGGTCGCGGAATCCATGGCGGGGCGCTCCGGCGAGTCCTCGGGTCGTCTTCGATTCCGGCGAGAGGGGAGGGGAAGCTGGCGCTGGAGAGGGGGAAATGGACGGGACGGACGTGGGCGTCTCCGTGGCGTGATAAGGATGCCTGGGAGGCCTCCAGGCAGGCAGGTGGCGTGGCGACCGTGGCATGCTCGCCACCGAGGAGCTTGCCGTCGCTGGGCAAGACGACAAGGAGTGGGGTGGTGGGCTGGGCCGGGGTGCGATGAGTTGGGCCGAAAGGCCAGGTGAGTCCCTTTTCCTTTTTCCTCTGTTTTTCTTTTCTGCAATTTGATTTACCTTGCTAAAAAAATAGCAAAGTATTTTTATAAATGCTCCAAATTTTTATATGGCCTCAAAATAAAAATATCTAGCCACTTATAAAGTTTGGGCATTTTTAAAATTCAAATAATTTGAACTTTAATACAAATAGGGGTTTAAATTTAAATCCATGCTCATGTTTGAATATTTGAAAATTCCATGGGCATGGGGTTGGTCCCACATCACTTGATATGTGATCACACTCATTCACTACTAGAAAAAAGGGCTCTAATGGCGCACCTAATTTTGGTACTAATGGCGCACTTATGGTGCGCCATTACTAGCACGCCATTAGTAAGTGATAGTAATAGCGCACATCTGGTGCGCCATTACTATCTTGTATACTAATGGCGCACCAGAAGTGCGCCATTACTAAGGCCACAAATGCGCCACTGACGTTACTGGTCCCACCATATGTGTATCTTGTGCTCTGGGTTACTAATGGCGCACTTTTAGGAAGTGCGCCATTGATGTGTTTCTCCATATGCGCCACTGAGGCACACTATGTGCGCCATTACTATGAATATTAGGTTTTTTTTCTTTTTCTTTTCTGTATTTTCACAGGTTACAAACAGATATAAACAACAGATTTATAAACAACACAGATATAAACAACAAATTTATCGAATACAATAGAAGATTAGTCTCCGATTACAAATCATCATACTAGTCTCCAAATTCAAAATACCGAACAAAGTTAGAACATTACAAGTCTCGAGTAGCGTGTTTGATCACATTACAAGTCGATATATCTAAACTACCATGACATTGAAGAAGAGGGTGGCGGTCACGATGAGCATCATCGTGACCAAAGTGATCTTCATCCGGTTCCTCCTCCACTCCCTCCTCTCCCCCGCTAGATAGCACGCGTATCTAGCTTCCGCCTCCGCCCTTGTGGGGTACCCTTTGTAACTGTTACCGCTAAAACGGTGAACCTGTCTCCGACAATCCTCCCAGTCGTCGTAGACTCCGGGAATCCTACCAATGTACACGACATACGACGGCATCTGCTTTATGCACTGGACAAACAAAACATTAAGAGAAACTTACATATAATATTTAAGCAGTGCATACGTATACAACAAAATTAAGGACCAAAGGAAGAGAAAAGCAACAGACATTAATAGCACACGGTTCATTGTCCCAGTAATAAATAGCATCGATTACATATAAGTTGAATGATGACTGTTTAAACTAAGGAGACATATGTACAGACAAGTTCATAAACGTTTATACAACACACACGAGCTCTCGTCGATAGTCCAGAAATACATAGCTAGGCGCATGGGCATCAAGACTTTTGACTCCGCTCACGGGACGGAGCGTGGGTGAAGCCGCCGTCTTTCGTGATGGTCATGAATGAGCGATCGCCATCAGCCTGCAATCTTAGCATTGTATCTATTTCACGGTTGGACAGTTGATTGTTGAGGTAGAACTCCCCCGTGTTACGAAGGACATCTTCAGAGATGATTCCTTCCAACTCCGACTGGATGCGAAAGAATTCTTGTCTGAGGTCGGCGTCTTGGATTACCGACAAGAGTTCGGCCCAGTGCTTGAGATGAGCTGGGAGCGTAAGCTGCTGCTGGTCCCGTACGAACGCCCGGATGTGATGGATGGCGTAGTAGGCATCCTTCTGACCGCCAGGCGGCTGCTTGACGCAGGCAAACTTTGTTACGTGAGTGAACACATGCGTGCCGTACCTAACAACTTCCTTCTTGAAGGTGACTCCAGATTTGGAGTAGCGCGAGAGAGCCTCATCGAGAACTTTTTGATATTTGTGTAGTCTTTGTTCAAATGACGGTCTGGGTCCAAATACGTGGCCATGGACCATTTCGGGTTTAGAGCGATGAGTGTGCACTTTGTTTCATCACTGCACACAACACGGATGTTAGGAGGAAAAGAACGACAGAAATCTAAGCAAAACCTAATGTACGTTACGGGGAAGTGAGGGGATGACTTACTCGGGAAAGTAAGGCAGGAGGAAGTTGTCCTTATCCTTGTTCGCCATAATGACGCGTTCGAGGTAATCACTAGCGAGTCGCCGGTCCCCGGGGCTGGTCAAGAGCTTGGCACGCATGTAGAAGGGGTCGACTATAACGATGTCCGGGGTCTTGTCTCTAATGATCCGCATCTCCATACTGAGCGCAAATAGCCGAACGAATGTGTAGTGCAGCGGAAAAAGGTGAAACATAGCGAAGAGGTCATCAAACCGCAGGAAGATCACACGTCCGATGTCGCAAGCAACAAAGCCCTTTCCCTCTGGCACCTTGGCGGTGAAAACCGGGTATGCCACATCATTCTCTCTGAGACGCCGTATCTCTGTATTCAGAACAATGTCATGCAGACTCTTCATAGCGCCGGTTGCAGCATCGACCATTGCAGCAGATAGCATCAGCCTACCCGCCACATGCACCCTCGACATGATTCCGTCGGGTCTTGGTGGCCCATCTCGAGCACGGATCGTCGGTGCCGGCTGGCTCGCAGTAGTGGGACCCTTCCTCCTTCTTGTCCGTCCCTTCTTCTTAGGCTTCTCATGTAATGGGAACTTTACCTGCTCGGAGACTGCCTTCCTGAGTGTGTTGGGGCTGATAACATTTCGCGCCTCGGCCATCTCAGCCTCGGTGAAGGCAGCAGCTGGAGGCGTCTCCTGAGAACTGAATAGCCGACGCTTATTGTTGGAATTCATCTCCGCGCTACGAGATGGGTGGGAGGAGTCTTTTGCACCAAGGTTTGGTTCTTGAGAAGCAGGCGGGAAAAGATCGTCCATGTCGCACCCACCGAGTTCCTCGTAGAAGTCATCGACACGGGAAAGTAGTGTGTTGGTGTTGGTGTTGCTCCGATCTTGTGCCACATCGATGTCCGTGGGATGGTGGCCCAGATCAGCCGAAGGCGTTGCAGCGGTCTTGGCATGGCTTGGCGCCGGAACGACTGGCTGTGGGGTGGGGTAGTTCCCCACCCCAAAATGAATCTGGATCTTCAGCCAAAGCATGCTCCAGTTCAAACATCTTCGTCCTCGGCTCCAGGGGGTCGATAGGGAGGTAACAATTCGCCGGAGCCATCCAGCACCCGAATTAGTTGAATCTTATACACGTTGGCTGGCATCGGATTACCATGGAACACGCGGATGCCCGGTTGAACGATTCTGCCCACGGCAACACCGACCAACTCCTCGTCCACGAAGTGCAGGAGAGTGCATGGAACGTTGACGGTGCCCTGCGAAAACATGTAGGGCGTCAAGAATGCCCAGTCAAAGGCAAAAGGAGATGAAGTCATCGGCCAAGGCTTAGTTACCGTGATGGCGTCGAGCTCGGCTAATGTTGATGGACCGCCAACGGCGGGCGAGCATGTGACGGAGGGGGCACTTTCTCCTGAGGTGTCAGGCGTTGGTGTTTTACGCTCCAATACTTGCGCCGGCGCCGGGGTCACAAACGCATCCGCCATCGGGGTCACCATCGCGGCCGCAGCCGGGGGCACCGTCCTGGCCGCATGCGGGGTCACAAACACATCCACCGCCGGGGACACCAACGGGGCCGCCGCCGCTGCCGTCGCATTGTGAGAGTTGCTGCCCATGAAGTTGGGAATCGGGGGCAACCCCTCTTGACCGCTCGCAAGCCAGTCTCGCATGAACACGAACAAGGAAGGCATCATGTTGTTGAGCGCATGTCCAACTTGTTCTTCCACAATGCGTGGAATTTTCTCCATTTTTTCCTGGAGTTGTGCCTCCGAGCCGCTAGTGCTTTTCTCCTTTCGCCTAGTGCTATAGTAGTTCGACCATTTTGTGGAACAGCCTTTGCCTGACACACGACCAGCTGACGACGGCTTACTAAGCTTATGCTTTTTCTTGAGTGTGTTGATCGCCCTATTTAAAGAGTTTTCCCAAGGGGCGATAGGCAGGGACTCCGAGCTGCTGCCTTCAGTTTCCTGCACAAGGAACGCGGGGACCATTCAGAAATTTGGCTTCGCTAATTTTAAAATGCAACTATATGGAGCTAATTTAAAAGGGGGGAGGTATTCTTTACCAGAAGACGCTCAAGCTCCTCCACCTTCGGATGCGTCGTAAGCTCCCCTGTTATCGGGTTCCTCTTGTACCCGGCCCTGACATAGTTATTTGTAGGCTTATCTCCGTATTTTTTGAAGAGGGGCGGTAGGCCTTGCGCGGCACGCTCCGCGTCCTCCTTGTCCCATTTTGGTTCCGCCACTTTGTAACCGTCGGGACCGAGTCGGTGAAATCCTAAGTTCAATTCCCGCATACTTTTCCCCCACTGACTCGATTCACTGGTTGAGGTGTCCTCGCACTTGAGCTTGAACTCCGCGTAGTCAGTTTCGCTGATCGAAGGATTTGACTCCTTGATCTTCTCGTAACTAACACCTTTATTAATCATTTTCTTCACCGTGCTTCTCCAAGTAGCCAGGGATGTGCTCATCTTCGTGAGGGCGGCACTGTTCACTTTATTCCCGTGGAATCGTGTGTTTGGGAATTGAGCGGGGAACTTGTATCGGTTGTGCAGCTTCGTGAAGAGGAGGTTGCGCAAATTCGCTCGGTCAGCATGCCTTAGGTTCTCGGTGTTGATCAAGACGGTGCCCCGGAGAATGCACCCGAGTTGTCCGGCGTACCCACCGACTAATTCTTTGGGCGCCGTTGGAAGCCCATTTTTGTCCACTTCGGTAAATTCCTCCTTGACGGTGCCTAGCTTGCTTGGGCGCATCTCCTTTTTTTGCCTCTTCGGTTGGCTTCCATCTGTGGGTTGGCTGCCATCATCAGTGGCGGGATCGGCCTCCGCGGCACCACAATCATCCCCGCTAGCGGTTGTGTACTCGGGATCGGTAGAGTCATCCCCAATGCCCTCTTAGCGGGGTTGAGGTTGTGAATCATTGTCTATGCTCATCTCCCAATATTGCTTCTGGTGGTGCGAACCGGAGGCCTCATCGTTGTCGGCCATCTACACCCACTACATAGGATAAGAAAAAATGCTACTAGAGTGATTGGATGATATCAGGGTAGCTAGTATAACTAGGATAAGAAAAAAGTTCTTGATGTTTCTATTATGATGTGTGTAGCTTTCATCCTGCCAATGATCAAATCTGCAAGTGCCTAACACTATGTGCTACTATGGAGATTGTTGAGCTATGTAGTTGGACAATTACATGCAAAGCACCTTCTAGGTCAAGAAAATTAACAAAGGTCATGCACGAATTCACGGAAAAATTCGGCATGACCTTTGCTAATTTTCTTGAGCTAGGACCCCATTCTCAACCGAAACGGAAATTAATCGACATTTCGGGAGAATGGGGTCATTATTTTTACCTGCACAAAAATGGCACAACAAGCATAGAGGCAGGACTGCATATATAAACAGGAATGCATATATATAAACATAACAGTTTCTTGCATATATATAAACATAAGTTAAATGCATGAGACTGCATATGAAAATCAGTACAGGAGCACATAATAAATAATCTCCTCCCTCGTAGCATTTTATTTAGTTTGAATAATCAGTACTGGAGCACATGAAAATCAGACATACAAAAGACCACTTATGTTATGTCAACAGTATAGCATCAAAGTCAGAAACAAGAAATACTAGTGATTATATAAGTTAAGACATGCTTATGTCAAGCAATGTGGTGTTGTATCTAAGCACAACAGATTTTGTAGAAAGAATGAAATATCAATGTTTTTGGGGTGATTTGCAGGAACAAACAAGAAACAAAAAATAAACTGGCATAGTAGTAGAACAAAAAATCCGCAGCTTGTCAACAAATTGAGTACTACTGCTATAGTATTATGCTTGAACAATTTGGCTAGCAGGAGCACCCATCTTCTTCTTCTTCTCCCCCACCCATATCCTAGGTACTACCAAGTTTCAGTTCAATTTTTAGGTATCATAACTTGGACAGAATGTACATCACAATGGAATTACCCAAACCCTTTCTAAATTCAAGGAGCTTCTAGCATCTCCTACTCCACATGAGGTCTCTGTGATGTGCAATCTACTAGAGTACTACCATATTCATTACTGATGCATGAATTACCTCTGCCCCCATGGTAATGGTAGTACCATGATCTGGTAACTGAGATATACCGTGAGTTGCACTGTTTGTTTCTTGCACCTGGACTGGTAACTCAGGTTTCAAGCAACCGAAAGATCAATCAACAACCATTCTAATTGGAAGGGCATGATCACCTATTCTTCCAAGCTCATGATGGATTGGCTAAACCACATCTACTCCCTTAAGTATATCAACTACTCCTAGTACAAAGCGCAGCCTCAGAAGGCAATGCAAGCAGCCCCTAAAACACTACTGCTGGAGATGCAACTGAAGGATAACATTAACATTACATTCATGCATGCATAATATTTACTGTCAAAGCCCAGATACTAATTAATCCATGGGCACTGATTTCTTACTTAACGAGTGTCTGCAAGGAGATAAGTATTTTACTACCTATACAGCAAAAGAAAAATCACTAGAAACAATAAATACATGCAAGCAGATAAATATAAGCATGTCTGCATGTGGAGAAAAAAATCCATGTTACAAGAGCTAACTAAAACTCTTAACGAGAAGAATATTTGGGTATGCCATCTGATCTGATCTGATGTTGGTGCTTCCAAATCAGGAGCTTTAAATTATCATCATGTGTCTTGTTTCCAATTGTAAGCATTGATCAAGGTGCAACTTACAAGCCCTATGATTTTAACTGATACTTTCCTATCCTAAGTACAGTAATCAACATGAACAAACAAACCAATAAAATCAAAACTATATACACTCATATATAACATGCATGCACAAGACCAAAGAACAAAACACAATTTGAAACAGAAGCAAGAAGATGATGTTCATGGCCGACGCCACTTCTCGGGATTATCAGGGTTGATGAAGAATTGTCCCGATTGGGCAGGGACGAAATCTGCAGATACACATCCAAACCAAAATCCACAGAAATTACTCACATGGTCCTGCGGCGGCGGAGGTCAATGGACGAGACGGCGGCAGGACAGAGACCTCACGGAGGAGAAGTCGACGGGCGAGACGGCGGTGGGACGGAGGCCTCGTGGAGGAGAGGTCACCGGTGAGGGGCGACGGCGGAGAGTAGCGGAGGTGGTCAATCTGCGAGGGGGAGGCGCAGTGTGTGAGAGAGAGAGGGAGGGAGGGAGGGAGGGGTGGCGTGGCGAGGCTTACCGGAGTGGAGGGAGGGAGAGTCACCGGACGATCGCAGGGTCGCCGGAGGGTGAACGGCTGCGAGATTGTATCGAGATCGACTGCGCGTGGGGAGAAGTGTGGGAGGTTAGGGCTTCGGGAGGGGAGGTGGGGACTAGCTAGGGAGTACGGGTTAGCAATGGCGCACATCTGGTTTGTGCGCCATAATGTAAGTAGATAGCAATGTCGCACTTTCTGGAAGTGCGCTATTAGCATAGGCATAGCAATGGCGCACTTTCCATAGGTGCGCCATTAACGCTTTTAATATTTTGTTATTTATAATTATAATCATAATTATGTGTTAGTTTTATATTGTGTAGTAATTATAAACACATGTCAATTTTAATACTCCCTCATTCCTAAATATAACAAAAACTATCAACATCTACAATACTCCCTCTGTTCCTTTATATAAGGTGTATTTGTTTTTTAAGAAAAACATTGACCAAGTTTTAAGAAAAATATATAATTATCCATAAAAGCAAATTTATATCATTTAGCTCATCATGGCAAGTAGTTTCATATTTTATGTACTAAAATAATATAATGCTCATAATATAAAATAATATAATGTTTAAAATATCTCTAAAAATAATCATTCACATGCTCATAAATGAGGTTGAAATCAAGTGACATGAAATAACAATCATGAAATAACAATCGTCGTGATTGGATCTTAGCTATCATCTTTTCACAATCTTTTTGCCCTTCTTTTTCGCGTTTGCATAATTTAGCCCCGGAACCCCTTGATTTCTTCTCTTGAACGGGCGACCGCATTTATGTAGGGTGGTCCTGCTTCTTCTTGTTTTGTATGCTACTGCATCATTGTCGTCGTCATCTTCAATCTTCGGGTCGCCGTACTTGTTGAAGTCTTGCTCGTTGGCGGCTCCATCCATTCCGATGATGTTCCTTTTGCCTCTCCTCACGACAACACGGCTGGGCTTTGACGGGTCGGTAAAGAAGAAGCATTGGTCCACTTGGCTAGCCAGTACCCATGGCTCATTTTGCGCGATGACGTTTGCGCCCGCGGTCTTGGATTTGGCTTCGGGTATAACCATGGTGGTTAAATACCGGCTTTCTTTTACGATGCTCTTGGCCAACCTGACGCGGAACATCGGCACCTTCTCTCCAGCGTAGCTGAGCTCCCAGATCTCTTCGATCCTTCCGTAGTATCTTTTCTTGACGTTACCGGTGTAGGCTTCCATCGTTACCCCGGAGTTCTGATAATCGCTCTTCATGTCTTTTTCCTCGGTGTAGAATGTGTAGCCGTTGATATCGTACGCTTGATATGTCATCAGTTTTTCTTCCTCGGAAGAGTCCTCATGTAAAGGGTACAATAGAAGCTTGTCCTTGAACCAACGCGTGAAGCATGAGTTGTGCTCTTTGAGTACATCTCCGTCCGTCCACTGTTGGCTTGGTCATTGTACGTCTTCTCAATTGATTTTTTGTGCTCTACCACCCAAAGATCGACCAAGTCAATGTGTTGCAGCGCGACTAGGTTTGCTCTTTCAAAGTCGGCGAGTCGATCTTTGAGTGTAGTAGGGTGGCTGCAAAATATCTAGCTGCTCCCAGACTTAGTAATGGCGCACCTTCACCAATATGCGCCATTACTAAGTCTAGGAGCTAATGGCGCACCAAATAGAGGTGCGCCATTACTATCTCTGGGAGAGGGGACCAGGGGCCAGAGAAGGGGGACCAGAACAGTAATGGCGCACCGTGCATAAATGTGCCATTGTTCTTCCACACTTAGTAATGGCGCACATCTAGGACATGCGCTATTAATGTGTCATCAGAACTGGGCCCACCCCTCCCCTGACTTAGCAATTGCGCACATACCGAAAGTGCGCCATTAGCATCCCTGGTGCATTATGGCGCACTTCCGGGGAGTGCGCCATTGCTAAGTCAGGGGAGGGGGGATGGTCCAGAAGCGAATTGGCGGTGGCGCACTCATGTTCAAGTGCGCCATTAGTAGTAAGGGTACTAATGGCGCATCAGTGCAAGGTGCGCCATTGCTATTTAGTAATGGCGCACTGGACATGTGGTGCGCATTTAGTGTCCATATTATCTATAGCTATTTTTCCAGTAGTGATTTATGAGACTTTTAAAAAATGCAAAAGGAATTTTTGGAGCAACTTTTATTCTGGCCATTTGAAATAAATTCATCTGGGGTGTTCTCTCTCCCATTTCATATTCTTTTTGAAATTTTTCCATGATGCAAAGTGAGACTTGACCCTAACACATACCTAACAGAGGGTTCTGACAACTCGCCCCCACTCAAAAGAATCTCATCCTGATATTCAGAAGTCTGCGAGAGGAAGGAGGGGTACTCGGCATTGAGACGGTCTTCTCTTTCCCACGTGGCTTCTTTCTCAGAGTGGTGTGACCATTGCACTTTCAGAAACTTAATCTTCTGACGACTAGTGACACGCTCTGCTGAATCAAGAATACGAACGGGATATTCTCGATAAGAAAGGTCATCTTGGAGATCAAGCGTTTCATGGTCGACTTCGCGGATGGGGTCCTTGAAGCAACGCCTGAGTTGTGACACATGGAATACATCATGTACTCGGGAAAGGTGCAGGGGTAGTTCAAGTTGGTAGGCAACTTCTCCACGTTTAGCAAGAATGCGGAAAGGTCCAATGTAACGTGGGGCCAACTTGCCTTTGATACCGAAGCGTTGGGTTCCCTTCAAAGGAGTAACCCGAAGGTAAGCGTTCTCATCCAGATTGTAGCTTTCTTGCCTATGATGACGATCATAGTAGCTTTTCTGACGAGACTGGGCTGCTTTCAATTGATCACGAACAATGCGAACTTGCTCTTCTGCTTCCATGATCATATCCAGTCCAAAGAATTGTCTTTCACCGGTTTCTAACTAGTTTAAAGGTGTTCGACATCGTCGTCCATAGAGGAGTTCAAAAGGAGCCATGTTCAGACTAGATTGGAAACTATTGTTATAAGAAAATTTGGCGAATGGCAGAGATTTCTCCCACTTCTTTCCGAATGAGATAACACAAGTTCTGAGAATGTCTTCGAGAATTTGGTTAACCTTTTCAACTTGACCGCTAGACTAAGGATGGAAAGCTGTACTCAAGGAGAGATGAGTTCCCATAGCATTCTGAAAGCTTCCCCAAAATCTAGAGGTGAAAAGGCTACCACGATCAGAATTGATTTCCAAAGGAACACCATGAAGAGACACAATTCTAGAGACATACAAGTCCGCTAACTGGCTAGCAGTTATAGACTCGCGAACAGGAAGGAAGTGAGCAAGTTTGGAAAGTCTATCCACAACAACGAAGATGGCATCATTTCCTTTCTGGGTTTTTGGAAAGACAGTGATGAAATCCATACTGACTTTGTCCCATTTCCACTCTGGAATAGGAAAAGGTTGAAGAGTACCAGCAGGTCTTTGATGTTCTGCCTTAATGCGACGACAAACATCACATTCATCAATGAACTGAGCAATTTGTCGCTACATCCTAGTCCACCAAAATCTCTGCCGTAGGTCTCGGTACATCTTTGTGCCACCAGGATGAATCGAAAGGGGTGTATCATGAGCCTCCTTAAGAAATAGCCTCCTAAGATTGTGTTTTCGTGGTACAACCAATCGAGTGCCAAAGAAAACGACACCTTGATCATTTATGGAGAAACATTTAGCAACTCCGCTAGCAATGTTCTTCTTGATCTCTTGAATACCACTATCACGTTTCTGGGCGGCTATGATTTTATCCTCAAGGGTTGGTTCGCCACCAAGGTAGAAAGATAGCCATGAGGAACAATCTCAAGAATGAGCTTTCGAAATTCCTCATGAAGAAGTGGTTGACACTGTTGTAACATGAGGTTGTTCCAATACACTTACGACTTAGTGCATCAGCCATGACATTGGCTTTGCCTGGAGTGTAAGAAATTCCTAAGTCATAATCTTTTATCAACTCAATCCAGCGTCTTTTCCTGAGATTAAGATCTAGTTGGGTGAATATGTATTTGAGGCTTTGGTGGTCGGAATAGATCTCACAACGATTACCAAGGAGGTAATGTCGCCAAGTTGTCAGGGCATGAACTACGGCAGCGATTTCAAGTTTCAGTTTTTATCTTTGTGTCTTATATCAAAAATCAAAAAAAATATATATATAGTATGTCTAGTTCCTTACTTGCCAATCAATGTCTAACTTCTTTGAAAATATATCTTATTGGCATGGAGGATTCACCGAGGATCAACAAGAATATTACAAGGAATACCGCTTGTCTCAAAAAGGGATACACTTATGGAGACTCATACATCAATCGTATGAGTATGCTAAAAACTTGTGCTCAATATATAATATATCTTTCTGCAGGGATGAATCTTGTTGCTTTATGAGGCACAAACACCTTGCTTTCCAATGTGAATACAATGAGGATGAAACCTTAGCTTCTTATGCTAAGGGAAATTATGATTTTTATGATGCAGAACAAATAGAAGAATTTGTTGCTTTTAAGGGTGCCTATGAAATTACATCTTTTCTTGAAAATATTGATGACGCCCCTTACAAATCTGAGAGTCTTGCTATACTTAACTATCGTTTGGAAATTTATGATGCAAATTATTATATTACTGATCATCTTGAGAGAATCTCTCCCCCAAATGAAGAGACTAATGTTTTGCAGGACTCTATAGAAGAAGAAATAACTGAACCTGAAAGCTCTTTGGATGAAGAAGAGGAGGAGAGTGATGAACAAAAGGAGGAAGAATGGAGCCATCCATGTCTACCTTCTAATGAGAGTAACTCTTTGACTCTTACCTTATATGACTATTATGATCCTATGGATTCTTTTGAAATATCTCTTTTTGATGAAGTTGATGCCTTCTATGCTTATGGCCTTGATGCCACTATGGATGATGCTTACGGAGATGAACTTGCTATAGTTCCTCATGTTAAGCTTGAAATTGTTGCTATTGCACCCACACTTGATTGTCCTATTATCCTCTGGAGAACTGTGCTCTTATTAAGGCTCAATGTGATGGGTTGCATTTATCTTATGATCCTAGAGACCGTGTTGAAAATTATACACGTGTGCTTGTAGGTCATGCACAACATGATTTATGTGATAGTTATATTCTTGATGTTGTTCATGATACTACTGAAAATTACTTTGAGAGAGGAAAGCTTGGTTCTAAAATCTTTCATGTTACAAAAACACCTCTCTTTTTGATGAAAATTTTAAAGTTTCTCTTGTTCCACCTTCCTATGCTTGTGACTTTGTGCTTCTTTGATTTATTTTCTTACAAGATGAATATGCATAGGAAGTGGGTTAGGCTTAAATGTATTTCATGTTTGCTTCTTGATGCTCTCTTTTGCTTCAAATCCTTATTCTTACGTGAGCATCTTTTATAATTTTCATGCCTAGCTTAAAGGCATAAAAGAAAGCGCTTCTGGGAGGCAGCCCACAGCGAATTAGGTTTCTTTTTTGCTTTTGTTGTGTCTTGATGTTTGTTACTACTGTAGCAACATCATTGTATCTTTATTTTTCAGCTTTGTGCCAAGTTATAGCCTCTTATGATAAGGGAAGCAAAAGTTGTGACATGCTGTCCAGACAACAGATTCTGTCCCTTGACAGAAAAATTTGAATCAAATCACCAGATTATCTTTTTGATCTGAATTGTTTTGATAGCGTGCTCTATACAATTGTGAAACTTTCGTATGTTCTGGGTTTTTTGATTTGAGTTGCAGAAGTGCCCTAAAAAATTCTTTACTACCTGTTGTTCTGTTTTTCACAGATTCTGCCCCGTTTTGTCTCTCCTTACTTTTGCAAACCTTAATCTTGCTTTTTCTTTGCAAAATCTTTTTGGCACTCTTGAGAAACAGTAGCTCTTCAAGAATATCTTTATATCGAGTGGGGAAAAATTTATTATTAAGGGTACTAACCTCTCTAATCATCTTATGATGAGTTATGTATGAAGGGAGTTTTCAAGTGTGCGATGGAAGATGATGAAAGAAGATCCAGGAGTATCAAGCGCTCAAGCTTGGGGATGCCCCCATGCATCCCCAATAAATATTCAAGGAGACTGAAGCGTCTAAGCTTGGGGATGCCCCCATGCATCCCCTTCTCCATCAACAATCATCAGTTCGTCCTTTGTCTCACTATATTTTTATCACTTCATGCGTTATGTGCTATGCTTGGAGCGTCTCGCTCTTAGGTTTTGTTTTTAGTTTTCTTTAGCTTTGCTTGCTGTTCATAACAAGTTAGATCCTGTCTTACTTTGTGTGGGAGAGAAACACGCTCCACTTTCAAAATTTAGAACACATCATAGGATTTTTCCTGCTTATCTTTCTGTTGTTGTGTGTTCTTTATCTTTTCATAGCTACTGCCATGTTTAGTTTTAGTTTTAGTTTGTCTTTAGGAATAGCCTTGGCTTTTGTTTAGTTTGTTGCTGGAACTCTTTTTAGTTTTCATGTTTATCTTGTTAAAGAGAGTTGGTTGTTGCACTGAGTTGTGTCTTGTCTTGAAAGTAGGTGATTGCGGTTGCTATTTAATTCTAGTAGTAACTTGCAATGGTTTTGAGGTATTGATACGAGTTTTTCTTCCTCGGAAGAGTCCTCATGTAAAGGGTACAATAGAAGCTTGTCTTTGAACCAACGCGTGAAGCATGAGTTGTGCTCTTTGAGTACATCTCCGTCCGTCCACTGTTGGCTTGGTCATTGTACGTCTTCTCAATTGATTTTTTGTGCTCTACCACCCAAAGATCGACCAAGTCAATGTGTTGCAGCGCGACTAGGTTTGCTCTTTCAAAGTCGGCGAGTCGATCTTTGAGTGTAGTAGGGTGGCTGCAAAATATCTAGCTGCTCCCAGACTTAGTAATGGCGCACCTTCACCAATATGCGCCATTACTAAGTCTAGGAGCTAATGGCGCACCAAATAGAGGTGCGCCATTACTATCTCTGGGAGAGGGGACCAGGGGCCAGAGAAGGGGGACCAGAACAGTAATGGCGCACCGTGCATAAATGTGCCATTGTTCTTCCACACTTAGTAATGGCGCACATCTAGGACATGCGCTATTAATGTGTCATCAGAACTGGGCCCACCCCTCCCCTGACTTAGCAATGGCGCACATACCGAAAGTGCGCCATTAGCATCCCTGGTGCATTATGGCGCACTTCCGGGGAGTGCGCCATTGCTAAGTCAGGGGAGGGGGGATGGTCCAGAAGCGAATTGGCGGTGGCGCACTCATGTTCAAGTGCGCCATTAGTAGTAAGGGTACTAATGGCGCATCAGTGCAAGGTGCGCCATTGCTATTTAGTAATGGCGCACTGGACATGTGGTGCGCATTTAGTGTCCATATTATCTATAGATATTTTTCCAGTAGTGATTTATGAGACTTTTAAAAAATGCAAAAGGAATTTTTGGAGCAACTTTTATTCTGGCCATTTGAAATAAATTCATCTGGGGGTGTTCTCTCTCCCATTTCATATTCTTTTTGAAATTTTTCCATGATGCAAAGTGAGACTTGACCCTAACACATACCTAACAGAGGGTTCTGACAACTCGCCCCCACTCAAAAGAATCTCATCCCGATATTCAGAAGTCTGCGAGAGGAAGGAGGGGTACTCGGCATTGAGACGGTCTTCTCTTTCCCACGTGGCTTCTTTCTCAGAGTGGTGTGACCATTGCACTTTCAGAAACTTAATCTTCTGACGACTAGTGACACGCTCTGCTGAATCAAGAATACGAACGGGATATTCTCGATAAGAAAGGTCATCTTGGAGATCAAGCGTTTCATGGTCGACTTCGCGGATGGGGTCCTTGAAGCAACGCCTGAGTTGTGACACATGGAATACATCATGTACTCGGGAAAGGTGCAGGGGTAGTTCAAGTTGGTAGGCAACTTCTCCACGTTTAGCAAGAATGCGGAAAGGTCCAATGTAACGTGGGGCCAACTTGCCTTTGATACCGAAGCGTTGGGTTCCCTTCAAAGGAGTAACCCGAAGGTAAGCGTTCTCATCCAGATTGTAGCTTTCTTGCCTATGATGACGATCATAGTAGCTTTTCTGACGAGACTGGGCTGCTTTCAATTGATCACGAACAATGCGAACTTGCTCTTCTGCTTCCATGATCATATCCAGTCCAAAGAATTGTCTTTCACCGGTTTCTAACTAGTTTAAAGGTGTTCGACATCGTCGTCCATAGAGGAGTTCAAAAGGAGCCATGTTCAGACTAGATTGGAAACTATTGTTATAAGAAAATTTGGCGAATGGCAGAGATTTCTCCCACTTCTTTCCGAATGAGATAACACAAGTTCTGAGAATGTCTTCGAGAATTTGGTTAACCTTTTCAACTTGACCGCTAGACTAAGGATGGAAAGCTGTACTCAAGGAGAGATGAGTTCCCATAGCATTCTGAAAGCTTCCCCAAAATCTAGAGGTGAAAAGGCTACCACGATCAGAATTGATTTCCAAAGGAACACCATGAAGAGACACAATTCTAGAGACATACAAGTCCGCTAACTGGCTAGCAGTTATAGACTCGCGAACAGGAAGGAAGTGAGCAAGTTTGGAAAGTCTATCCACAACAACGAAGATGGCATCATTTCCTTTCTGGGTTTTTGGAAAGACAGTGATGAAATCCATACTGACTTTGTCCCATTTCCACTCTGGAATAGGAAAAGGTTGAAGAGTACCAGCAGGTCTTTGATGTTCTGCCTTAATGCGACGACAAACATCACATTCATCAATGAACTGAGCAATTTGTCGGTACATCCTAGTCCACCAAAATCTCTGCCGTAGGTCTCGGTACATCTTTGTGCCACCAGGATGAATCGAAAGGGGTGTATCATGAGCCTCCTTAAGAAATAGCCTCCTAAGATTGTGTTTTCGTGGTACAACCAATCGAGTGCCAAAGAAAACGACACCTTGATCATTTATGGAGAAACATTTAGCAACTCCGCTAGCAATGTTCTTCTTGATCTCTTGAATACCACTATCACGTTTCTGGGCGGCTATGATTTTATCCTCAAGGGTTGGTTCGCCACCAAGGTAGAAAGATAGCCATGAGGAACAATCTCAAGAATGAGCTTTCGAAATTCCTCATGAAGAAGTGGTTGACACTGTTGTAACATGAGGTTGTTACAATACGACTTACGACTTAGTGCATCAGCCATGACATTGGCTTTGCCTGGAGTGTAAGAAATTCCTAAGTCATAATCTTTTATCAACTCAATCCAGCGTCTTTTCCTGAGATTAAGATCTAGCTGGGTGAATATGTATTTGAGGCTTTGGTGGTCGGAATAGATCTCACAACGATTACCAAGGAGGTAATGTCGCCAAGTTGTCAGGGCATGAACTACGGCAGCGATTTCAAGTTTAAGTTTTATCTTTGTGTCTTATATCAAAAATCAAAAAAAATATATATATAGTATGTCTAGTTCCTTACTTGCCAATCAATGTCTAACTTCTTTGAAAATATATCTTATTGGCATGGAGGATTCACCGAGGATCAACAAGAATATTACAAGGAATACCGCTTGTCTCAAAAAGGGATACACTTATGGAGACTCATACATCAATCGTATGAGTATGCTAAAAACTTGTGCTCAATATATAATATATCTTTCTGCAGGGATGAATCTTGTTGCTTTATGAGGCACAAACACCTTGCTTTCCAATGTGAATACAATGAGGATGAAACCTTAGCTTCTTATGCTAAGGGAAATTATGATTTTTATGATGCAGAACAAATAGAAGAATTTGTTGCTTTTAAGGGTGCCTATGAAATTACATCTTTTCTTGAAAATATTGATGACGCCCCTTACAAATCTGAGAGTCTTGCTATACTTAACTATCGTTTGGAAATTTATGATGCAAATTATTATATTACTGATCATCTTGAGAGAATCTCTCCCCCAAATGAAGAGACTAATGTTTTACAGGACTCTATAGAAGAAGAAATTACTGAACCTGAAAGCTCTTTGGATGAAGAAGAGGAGGAGAGTGATGAACAAAAGGAGGAAGAATGGAGCCATCCATGTCTACCTTCTAATGAGAGTAACTCTTTGACTCTTACCTTATATGACTATTATGATCCTATGGATTCTTTTGAAATATCTCTTTTTGATTAAGTTGATGCCTTCTATGCTTATGTCCTTGATGCCACTATGGATGATGCTTACGGAGATGAACTTGCTATAGTTCCTCATGTTAAGCTTGAAATTGTTGCTATTGCACCCACACTTGATTGTCCTATTATCCTCTGGAGAACTGTGCTCTTATTAAGGCTCAATGTGATGGGTTGCATTTATCTTATGATCCTAGAGACCGTGTTGAAAATTATACACGTGTGCTTGTAGGTCATGCACAACATGATTTATGTGATAGTTATATTCTTGATGTTGTTCATGATACTACTGAAAATTACTTTGAGAGAGGAAAGCTTGGTTCTAAAATCTTTCATGTTACAAAAACACCTCTCTTTTTGATGAAAATTTTAAAGTTTCTCTTGTTCCACCTTCCTATGCTTGTGACTTTGTGCTTCTTTGATTTATTTTCTTACAAGATGAATATGCATAGGAAGTGGGTTAGGCTTAAATGTATTTCATGTTTGCTTCTTGATGCTCTCTTTTGCTTCAAATCCTTATTCTTACGTGAGCATCTTTTATAATTTTCATGCCTAGCTTAAAGGCATAAAAGAAAGCGCTTCTGGGAGGCAGCCCACAGCGAATTAGGTTTCTTTTTTGCTTTTGTTGTGTCTTGATGTTTGTTACTACTGTAGCAACATCATTGTATCTTTATTTTTCAGCTTTGTGCCAAGTTATAGCCTCTTATGATAAGGGAAGCAAAAGTTGTGACATGCTGTCCAGACAACAGATTCTGTCCCTTGACAGAAAAATTTGAATCAAATCACCAGATTATCTTTTTGATCTGAATTGTTTTGATAGCGTGCTCTATACAATTGTGAAACTTTCGTATGTTCTGGGTTTTTTGATTTGAGTTGCAGAAGTGCCCTAAAAAATTCTTTACTACCTGTTGTTCTGTTTTTCACAGATTCTGCCCCGTTTTGTCTCTCCTTACTTTTGCAAACCTTAATCTTGCTTTTTCTTTGCAAAATCTTTTTGGCACTCTTGAGAAACAGTAGCTCTTCAAGAATATCTTTATATCCAGTGGGGAAAAATTTATTATTAAGGGTACTAACCTCTCTAATCATCTTATGATGAGTTATGTATGAAGGGAGTTTTCAAGTGTGCGATGGAAGATGATGAAAGAAGATCCAGGAGTATCAAGCGCTCAAGCTTGGGGATGCCCCCATGCATCCCCAATAAATATTCAAGGAGACTGAAGCGTCTAAGCTTGGGGATGCCCCCATGCATCCCCTTCTCCATCAACAATCATCAGTTCGTCCTTTGTCTCACTATATTTTTATCACTTCATGCGTTATGTGCTATGCTTGGAGCGTCTCGCTCTTAGGTTTTGTTTTTAGTTTTCTTTAGCTTTGCTTGCTGTTCATAACAAGTTAGATCCTGTCTTACTTTGTGTGGGAGAGAAACACGCTCCACTTTCAAAATTTAGAACACATCATAGGATTTTTCCTGCTTATCTTTCTGTTGTTGTGTGTTCTTTATCTTTTCATAGCTACTGCCATGTTTAGTTTTAGTTTTAGTTTGTCTTTAGGAATAGCCTTGGCTTTTGTTTAGTTTGTTGCTGGAACTCTTTTTAGTTTTCATGTTTATCTTGTTAAAGAGAGATGGTTGTTGCACTGAGTTGTGTCTTGTCTTGAAAGTAGGTGATTGCGGTTGCTATTTAATTCTAGTAGTAACTTGCAATGGTTTTGAGGTATTGATACGAGTTTTTCTTCCTCGGAAGAGTCCTCATGTAAAGGGTACAATAGAATCTTGTCCTTGAACCAACGCGTTAAGCATGAGTTGTGCTCTTTGAGTACATCTCCGTCCGTCCACTGTTGGCTTGGTCATTGTACGTCTTCTCAATTGATTTTTTGTGCTCTACCACCCAAAGATCGACCAAGTCAATGTGTTGCAGCGCGACTAGGTTTGCTCTTTCAAAGTCGGTGAGTCGATCTTTGAGTGTAGTAGGGTGGCTGCAAAATATCTAGCTGCTCCCAGACTTAGTAATGGCGCACCTTCACCAATATGCGCCATTACTAAGTCTAGGAGCTAATGGCGCACCAAATAGAGGTGCGCCATTACTATCTCTGGGAGAGGGGACCAGGGGCCAGAGAAGGGGGACCAGAACAGTAATGGCGCACCGTGCATAAATGTGCCATTATTGTTCCACACTTAGTAATGGCGCACATCTAGGACATGCGCTATTAATGTGTCATCAGAACTGGGCCCACCCCTCCCCTGACTTAGCAATGGCGCACATACCGAAAGTGCGCCATTAGCATCCCTGGTGCTTTATGGCGCACTTCCGGGGAGTGTGCCATTGCTAAGTCAGGGGAGGGGGGCTGGTCCAGAAGCGAATTGGCGGTGGCGCACTCATGTTCAAGTGCACCATTAGTAGTAAGGGTACTAATGGCGCATCAGTGCAAGGTGCGCCATTGCTATTTAGTAATGGCGCACTGGACATGTGGTGCGCATTTAGTGTCCATATTATCTATAGCTATTTTTCCAGTAGTGATTTATGAGACTTCTAAAAAATGCAAAAGGAATTTTTGGAGCAACTTTTATTCTGGCCATTTGAAATAAATTCATCTGGGGGTGTTCTCTCTCCCATTTCATATTCTTTTTGAAATTTTTCCATGATGCAAAGTGAGACTTGACCCTAACACATACCTAACAGAGGGTTCTGACAACTCGCCCCCACTCAAAAGAATCTCATCCCGATATTCAGAAGTCTGCGAGAGGAAGGAGGGGTACTCGGCATTGAGACGGTCTTCTCTTTCCCACGTGGCTTCTTTCTCAGAGTGGTGTGACCATTGCACTTTCAGAAACTTAATCTTCTGACGACTAGTGACACGCTCTGCTGAATCAAGAATACGAACGGGATATTCTCGATAAGAAAGGTCATCTTGGAGATCAAGCGTTTCATGGCCGACTTCGCGGATGGGGTCCTTGAAGCAACGCCTGAGTTGTGACACATGGAATACATCATGTACTCGGGAAAGGTGCAGGGGTAGTTCAAGTTGGTAGGCAACTTCTCCACGTTTAGCAAGAATGCGGAAAGGTCCAATGTAACGTGGGGCCAACTTGCCTTTGATACCGAAGCGTTGGGTTCCCTTCAAAGGAGTAACCCGAAGGTAAGCGTTCTCATCCAGATTGTAGCTTTCTTGCCTATGATGACGATCATAGTAGCTTTTCTGACGAGACTGGGCTGCTTTCAATTGATCACGAACAATGCGAACTTGCTCTTCTGCTTCCATGATCATATCCAGTCCAAAGAATTGTCTTTCACCGGTTTCTAACTAGTTTAAAGGTGTTCGACATCGTCGTCCATAGAGGAGTTCAAAAGGAGCCATGTTCAGACTAGATTGGAATCTATTGTTATAAGAAAATTTGGCGAATGGCAGAGATTTCTCCCACTTCTTTCCGAATGAGATAACACAAGTTCTGAGCATGTCTTCTAGAATTTGGTTAACCTTTTCAACTTGACCGCTAGACTAAGGATGGAAAGCTGTACTCAAGAAGAGATGAGTTCCCATAGCATTCTGAAAGCTTCCCCAAAATCTAGAGGTGAAAAGGCTACCACGATCAGAATTGATTTCCAAAGGAACACCATGAAGAGACACAATTCTAGAGACATACAAGTCCGCTAACTGGCTAGCAGTTATAGACTCGCGAACAGGAAGGAAGTGAGCAAGTTTGGAAAGTCTATCCACAACAACGAAGATGGCATCATTTCCTTTCTGGGTTTTTGGAAAGACAGTGATGAAATCCATACTGACTTTGTCCCATTTCCACTCTGGAATAGGAAAAGGTTGAAGAGTACCAGCAAGTCTTTGATGTTCTGCCTTAATGCGACGACAAACATCACATTCATCAATGAACTGAGCAATTTGTCGCTACATCCTAGTCCACCAAAATCTCTGCCGTAGGTCTCGGTACATCTTTGTGCCACCAGGATTAATCGAAAGGGGTGTATCATGAGCCTCCTTAAGAATTAGCCTCCTAAGATTGTGTTTTCGTGGTACAACCAATCGAGTGCCAAAGAAAACGACACCTTGATCATTTATGGAGAAACATTTAGCAACTCCGCTAGCAAAGTTCTTCTTGATCTCTTGAATACCACTATCACATTTCTGGGCGGCTATGATTTTATCCTCAAGGGTTGGTTCGCCACCAAGGTAGAAAGATAGCCATGAGGAACAATCTCAAGAATGAGCTTTCGAAATTCCTCATGAAGAAGTGGTTGACACTGTTGTAACATGAGGTTGTTACAATACGACTTACGACTTACTGCATCAGCCATGACATTGGCTTTGCCTGGAGTGTAAGAAATTCCTAAGTCATAATCTTTTATCAACTCAATCCAGCGTCTTTTCCTGAGATTAAGATCTAGCTGGGTGAATATGTATTTGATGCTTTGGTGGTCGGAATAGATCTCACAACGATTACCAAGGAGGTAATGTCGCCAAGTTGTCAGGGCATGAACTACGGCAGCGATTTCAAGTTTCAGTTTTTATCTTTGTGTCTTATATCAAAAATCAAAAAATATATATATATAGTATGTCTAGTTCCTTACTTGCCAATCAATGTCTAACTTCTTTGAAAATATATCTTATTGGCATGGAGGATTCACCGAGGATCAACAAGAATATTACAAGGAATACCGCTTGTCTCAAAAAGGGATACACTTATGGAGACTCATACATCAATCGTATGAGTATGCTAAAAACTTGTGCTCAATATATAATATATCTTTCTGCAGGGATGAATCTTGTTGCTTTATGAGGCACAAACACCTTGCTTTCCAATGTGAGTACAATGAGGATGAAACCTTAGCTTCTTATGCTAAGGGAAATTATGATTTTTATGATGCAGAACAAATAGAAGAATTTGTTGCTTTTAAGGGTGCCTATGAAATTACATCTTTTCTTGAAAATATTGATGACGCCCCTTACAAATCTGAGAGTCTTGCTATACTTAACTATCGTTTGGAAATTTATGATGCAAATTATTATATTACTGATCATCTTGAGAGAATCTCTCCCCCAAATGAAGAGACTAATGTTTTGCAGGACTCTATAGAAGAAGAAATTACTGAACCTGAAAGCTCTTTGGATGAAGAAGAGGAGGAGAGTGATGAACAAAAGGAGGAAGAATGGAGCCATCCATGTCTACCTTCTAATGAGAGTAACTCTTTGAATCTTACCTTATATGACTATTATGATCCTATGGATTCTTTTGAAATATCTCTTTTTGATGAAGTTGATGCCTTCTATGCTTATGGCCTTGATGCCACTATGGATGATGCTTACGGAGATGAACTTGCTATAGTTCCTCATGTTAAGCTTGAAATTGTTGCTATTGCACCCACACTTGATTGTCCTATTATCCTCTAGAGAACTGTGCTCTTATTAAGGCTCAATGTGATGGGTTGCATTTATCTTATGATCCTAGAGACCGTGTTGAAAATTATACACGTGTGCTTGTAGGTCATGCACAACATGATTTATGTGATAGTTATATTCTTGATGTTGTTCATGATACTACTGAAAATTACTTTGAGAGAGGAAAGCTTGGTTCTAAAATCTTTCATGTTACAAAAACACCTCTCTTTTTGATGAAAATTTTAAAGTTTCTCTTGTTCCACCTTCCTATGCTTGTGACTTTGTGCTTCTTTGATTTATTTTCTTACAAGATGAATATGCATAGGAAGTGGGTTAGGCTTAAATGTATTTCATGTTTGCTTCTTGATGCTCTCTTTTGCTTCAAATCCTTATTCTTACGTGAGCATCTTTTATAATTTTCATGCCTAGCTTAAAGGCATAAAAGAAAGCGCTTCTGGGAGGCAGCCCACAGCGAATTAGGTTTCTTTTTTGCTTTTGTTGTGTCTTGATGTTTGTTACTACTGTAGCAACATCATTGTATCTTTATTTTTCAGCTTTGTGCCAAGTTATAGCCTCTTATGATAAGGGAAGCAAAAGTTGTGACATGCAATCCAGACAACAGATTCTGTCCCTTGACAGAAAAATTTGAATCAAATCACCAAATTATCTTTTTGATCTGAATTGTTTTGATAGCGTGCTCTATACAATTGTGAAACTTTCGTATGTTCTGGGTTTTTTGATTTGAGTTGCAGAAGTGCCCTAAAAAATTCTTTACTACCTGTTGTTCTGTTTTTCACAGATTCTGCCCCGTTTTGTCTCTCCTTACTTTTGCAAACCTTAATCTTGCTTTTTCTTTGCAAAATCTTTTTGGCACTCTTGAGAAACAGTAGCTCTTCAAGAATATCTTTATATCCAGTGGGGAAAAATTTATTATTAAGGGTACTAACCTCTCTAATCATCTTATGATGAGTTATGTATGAAGGGAGTTTTCAAGTGTGCGATGGAAGATGATGAAAGAAGATCCAGGAGTATCAAGCGCTCAAGCTTGGGGATGCCCCCATGCATCCCCAATAAATATTCAAGGAGACTGAAGCGTCTAAGCTTGGGGATGCCCCCATGCATCCCCTTCTCCATCAACAATCATCAGTTCGTCCTTTGTCTCACTATATTTTTATCACTTCATGCGTTATGTGCTATGCTTGGAGCGTCTCGCTCTTAGGTTTTGTTTTTAGTTTTCTTTAGCTTTGCTTGCTGTTCATAACAATTTAGATCCTGTCTTACTTTGTGTGGGAGAGAAACACGCTCCACTTTCAAAATTTAGAACACATCATAGGATTTTTCCTGCTTATCTTTCTGCTGTTGTGTGTTCTTTATCTTTTCATAGCTACTGCCATGTTTAGTTTTAGTTTTAGTTTGTCTTTAGGAATAGCCTTGGCTTTTGTTTAGTTTGTTGCTGGAACTCTTTTTAGTTTTCATGTTTATCTTGTTAAAGAGAGTTGGTTGTTGCACTGAGTTGTGTCTTGTCTTGAAAGTAGGTGATTGCGGTTGCTATTTAATTCTAGTAGTAACTTGCAATGGTTTTGAGGTATTGATGTGAGTAATGTTTGAACTTTTGGTGTCAAGAGCTCTTGCCTATTAGTGATAGGTGTCGTATTTTGGGAAATCCGTGTGTATTTTCAAAACCTACAAAACTAGTTGAGAACTCTAGCTACTAGATGGATCACTAATCCTTGGAGGGATCGAATATCAGAGAACACTCACGTACCATGAGTCGAGGATGCGCAAGGATAACCAAACCCCCATACACTCCTCCTCGGGGTACTTGTCTCTTTGTGAACGTCCTTATTAGATTGAGAGTTACCGATAATAAGTGCATGAGTTCTTCGGACTAATGTAAGTATTGAAAGTTGACACTTCCACCTTCCCACATTTTGCTAGCCTCTCTCGTTCCGTGCATTTCCTTCTTCTCACTCCGAGAGTTGGTGTCCACCAACGCCGGTACTTCCAAACCCTTGGCATGATACGCTCAGTCATAATAAGCCTCCTTATATCTTTCCTCAAAACAGCCACCATACCTACCTAACAAGTCATTTCCATAGCCTTTCCGAGTTACATTGACATGCAACTTGCACCTCTTCATGACTTGATCTTCATGTCATACATGTTCCTGCTACACTGGCAGCGACATACCTTTCATACATCATGTTAGTTACATCTTCTTTAAGATTTTGAGTACCTTGTAAAGTGTGAAAGATCTCCTTTACCTTCTTGTAAATTAGAGTGTTGCCCTTAAATGAGGAAAAAATCCCAAAGTGGACACATTAAAAGATCCCAAAGAGCACAAATGAGAGTTAAATAGAAAGAGCCATTGAGGCCACAAAAAAATACAAAAAAAGAGAAAAAGAAATAAAAAGAGAGAAAGGGGCAACACTACTATCCTTTTGAGAGATCCACACTAGTACTCCCTTTATATCCTTGTACTCCATAGAGATGATCTTCATGCATATAGCTATGTGGGGACCTTCACACTATAGAACTTGGCTTGCATATTCCAAGGATGAGTCTCCTCAAACGAGCTCTAGGTCTTCATGAGCGAGCAAGTTAGATGCACCCCCACTAGTTCCATTGGAGAGCTTCTTAGCTCGTATGTGCATCCGTTGCATGGTAATCCCTACTCCTCACATCATATCTATCATTTGGCATCTCTTGCCTATGATTGTCCTCATTGATGTGAGCCTTTCTCATCCTTTTTGTCTTCCTCCTCCACCATATTTCTCTTTTTTCCATCCTAATTGTCAACTCTCGTGCTTACACTCATCCATTGCATGAGTGCTCAAAATACCGAAAAGGAGTGGATCAAATTGACTTGTACCTGGCTAGTGGTCTGGGGACGAGTCAAGATAAGATTCCAAAGAAGACCAAGTGTGAAACTTTAGTAGATTGAGTTCTCAACACAAAAATACTTTTTTCTCGTATTCCCTATCCCCTTTTTGCACGCAAACACCATTTGGAGACATTCGAGTCACGGACAGCGAGAGCTCTTGCACCTAATGTTCTTTTGCTACTTGTTTCAATGCTAATATAGACTCTTGCATGTTATGACTTGAATTGAATCTCTAACCTTGATTGCTTTACTTTTCAAAGTTCTTTTATGGTTGCTAGCATGTCACCACAGAAATTATGCTGTTATCATTTACCTACTCGAGGACGAGCAGGAATTAAGCTTGGGGATGTTGATACGTCCAAAACGTATCTATAATTTCTTCTTGCTCCATGCATGTTTTGTGTGATATTGCTATGATCTAGATACACTTTCATATACTTTTTGATCATATTTGGACTAACCTATTAACTCAGTGCACCCCAGTGCCTAGTTCCTGTTTTCTGCTGTTTTTCTATTTCAGCTTTCCCCCATATAAAAAGTGCCAGAAAAATTCGGGAAAATTCAGATAAAAAATCAGCGTGAAGGAAGCTTCGCGAAGAGCCCGAGAGGGGCCAGAGGGGAGCCAGGGGGGCCCAGGCGGCCACCCGGCGCGGCCCCACCCCTGGCCGCGCCAGGGGGACGCCTGGGGCCCCTGGTCCACCTCTGTCTGCCCCCCTTCGCCTATTTATTCTCCGTCATGGGGAAACTCCAAGGACAGAATCCTTTTTCGCAAACTCTCCTCTGTTCCGCCGCCGCCGCGCTCCCGAGATCGGGAGCACCAGAAGACCTCTTCCCGGCACCCTGCCGGAGGGAGGATTGACCTCCGGGAGTCTCCTCTCCACCATGGATGCTCCCCGGATGTCTCGTGAGTAGTTTTCCTTGGACCATGGGTCCGTGATCAGTAGCTATGTGATGTTCTCCTCCCCTCTTTTATCTTCATTGTTTAGACCTCGTGAGGTGCCCTACATGATCGAGGCACCTTTGTAATATTTCTGCTATTGCTATGTTGAGTTTGATGGGATCTGATGGATTATGAGATTATGTTCAGATTCTGATAGAGTAATATATTTGGTTTTTATCTCTTATATTTTTGTTCCTAAGTAATTATTGCATGTTCTCCGTTGCTGTTTATTGCTTTGGCCAAGTAGTAGGTAGTGACTCCAAGAGGGAACGTTGTGCTCGATTGTGGGTTCATGCCCCCCGATGCCACGCTTGAGTGACAAAAACATGAGTCTAGGGGATGTGTTGTTGCCACAAGGGGGAAAACAACGGTGCTTGTAACCGCGGTTACAAGGATTGTTTACTTTACGCAAAGTGCTTTTTAATGCAGTTGTCTGTTGCTTTGGGTTTACACTTTGGGTGGGGCTCGCAACTTAATACCAGCGAGATGTTCTGGATAGATATCTCAAGGTGGGTGATTAGTAGTAGATGCAGTTGGATTTCGGTCTACTTATTTTGGCGTACTGCCTGTGCTTTTGAACCTCTTCCTTTCTTTTGTAGCATAGTTAGCATTGCGGTGCGTTCATAATCCTGTCAATTGCCCTTCTGTAATTTGTTTACCTCGCATAGCAGTTTTATCGTCTTTTGGGAGAGAGACATCACTAGTGAACATCACGTATCCCGGTCCATATCCTTATTACTGTTTCCACTCTTTATTTACTTTTCCTGCTTTTACTTTCAATTGCTATCATTATCCCTTGTGTTTTACCCTTTGTAAACAACAAGACCGGAGAGATTGACAACCTTTCTAAACTTCATTGGAAACAAAGTTATCTGTGTCTGTGTGCAGGTCCACGTTAGTCGCGCCGCTGACACCTACTTATCATCTCTAGAGTCCTACTGGAGACAAACCTTGGTATCTTCACAGAGGGAAACTTGCTGCTGCGCTACATCTCCACCTTCCACTTGGGGTAACCAACGAAGGGCGAGAAGCCATCAGCATACATTTGCATACATCATGATAGTTACATCTTCTTTATGATTTGAGTACTTTTGTAAAGTGTGAAAGATCTTCTATACTTTTTGTAATATATAGTGTTGCCCCTAAAGTGAGGAAAAGATCCCAAAATGGAAAAATTAAAAGATCCCAAAGAGGATAAATTAAAAGATCCCAAAGAGGACAAAAGAGAGGAATCGAAAGATCCATTGAGGCCACCAAAAAATACAAAAAATAGAAAAAAGAGAAAAAGAAAGAAAAAGAGAGAAGGGGGCACACTACTATTCCTTTTGAGAGATCCACACTCGTACTCCCTCTTATATCTTGTACTCCATAGAGATTATCATTTATGCATATAGCTATGTGGGGACCTTCAAACTATAGAACTTGGCTTGTATATTCCAATGATGAGCCTCCTCAAATGAGCTCTAGGTCTTCTTGAGCAAGCAAGTTGGATGCACCCCCACTAGTTCCATTGGAGAGCTTTTAGCTCATATGTGCATCCGTTGCATGGCATTCCCTACTCCTCACATCATATCTATCAGTTGTCTTTCTCTCGCCTATGATTGTCCTCATTGATGTGAGCCTTTCACACCTTTTTGTCTTCCTCCTCCACCATATTCTCTCTTTGCCATCCTAAGTGTCAACTTTCTTGCTTACGCTTATCCAATGCATGAGTGCTCAAAATGTCGAAAAGGAGTGGATCATTTTGACTTGTTCCTGGCTAGTGGTCTGGGGATGAGTCAAGATAAGATTCCAAAGAAGACCAAGTGTGAAACTTTAGTAGGTTGAGTTCTCAACACAAAAATAATTTTTCTTGTATATCCATATCCCCTTTCTTGCACGCAAATACCATTTGGAGACATTCGAGTCACGGACAGCAAGAGCTCTTGCACCTTTATGTTCTTATGTTGCTTGTTTCAATGCTAAATATAGACTCTTGCCTGTTATGACTTGAATTGAATTACATGCCTTGATTACTTTACTTATAAGTTCTTATATGGTTGTTAGCATGTCACCACAGAAATTATGCTTTTATCATTTACCTACTCGACCACGAACAGGAATTAAGCTTGGGGATGTTGATACGTCCAAAACGTATCTATAATTTCTACTTGCTCCATGCCTCTTTTGTGTGATATTGCTATGATATTTATGAACTTCCATACACTTTTGATCATATTTGGACTAACCTATTAACTCAGTGCACCCGAGTGCCAGTTCCTTTTTTCTGTTGTTTTTCTATTCCAGGTTTCCCCCATATTAAAAGTGCTCCAAAAATTCGGGAAAAATCCAATAAAAAATCACCAATATGGAAGCTTCAGAAATCACCGAGGGGGCCAGAAGGGACCCACCAGGTCCCCAGGCGCCCTCCCGGTGCGCCCTAGGGTGGGGCCGCGCCAGGGGGCCGCTTGGACCCCTGGTGGCCCCCCTGGCTGCCCCCTTCGCCTATATATCCCTTGTGACGTGAAACCCCCGTCACGGGAACCCTTTTTCGCCACGCTTCCAAGATCGGGAGCACCAGAAGACCTCTTCCCGGCACCTTGCCGGAGGGAGGAACCATGGATGCTTCCCGGATGAACCGTGAGTAGTCCACCTTGGACCATGGGTCTATGATCAGTAGCTATGTGATGTTCTCCTCCCCTCTTTGTTCTTCATGGATTAGACCTCGTGAGCTTCCATACATGATCGAGGCACATATGTAATCTTTCTGCTGTTGCTATGCTGAGTTTGCTGGGATCCGATGGATTATGAGACTATGTTCACATTGTGTTTGAGTAGTATATTTGATTCTCCTCTTTGATATTTATGTTCTAGAGTAATTCTTGCATGTTCTCCGTTGCTGTTTATTGCTTTGGCCAAGTAGTAGGTAGTGACTCCAAGAGGGAGCGTTATGCATGATTGTGGGTTCATGCCCCCTGATGACTAGCTTGAGTGAGAGAAACATGAGTCTAGGGGATGTATTGTTGCCACAAAGGACAAAACAAAGGTGCTTGTACTTGCGGGTGCAAGGATTATTTACTTTACGCAAAGTTCTTTAATGTAGTTGTCTCTTGTTTTGAGTTTACACTTTGGGTGGGATTCACAACTTAATACCAGCGAGATGTTCTGGATAGATATCTCAAGGTGGATGATTAGTAGGTAGATGCAGATGGATTTCGGTCTACTTGTCTTGGCGTACCGCCCATGCTTTTGAGCCTCTTCCTTTCCTTATAGCATAGTAAGCATTGGTTTGCGCACATAATCCTGTCAATTGCCAGCTGTAATTTGTTTACCTCGCATGTCTATTTTATCTTCTTTTGGGAAAGAGACATCACTAGTGAACATCATAGGACCCCGGTCCATATTTCCAATACTGTTTACACCCACTATCAATTTACTGCTTTTTAGTTTTTCGTTGTTATCACTGTCATTATTATCCCGTGCGTTTTATCCTTTGTAAACAACAAGGGCGGAGGTATTGACAACTCCTCTGTACTCATTGGGAAGAAAAGTTATTTGCTGTGTGTGTAGGTCCAAGTAAAGTTAGCAACCTCGGTTGTAAACGGCGCCATTGTTCACTTCACCACCTTCTTGTATCTGTTGGAGTCCTATTCGTTCGACACTTCAACCCTAGCATCTTCGCTAAGGGAAATTGCCACTATCTACATTTCAACCTTCCACTTTGGGTAACCAACGAGGGGGCGAGAAATCATACAATCACTGGCCCAGTAGCCAATTCTCGCCGCGGGCGCAATTTGAGTCTGAGAAGGACTCAGTTTTTTTTCTTTCTCTTTGCCCTCTCTGTCTATAAATAGAATTTAGGAAAAATTTGTTTTCCTTTTTATTTTTATTTTCGTCCAAAAAAAGGAAAACCTAGCCAGCGGGACCCGCATCGCCGCCGCCATCACCGGATCCCGCCTATTTCGCCGCCGCCGCCCAGGCAGCACGCGATGTCGGCCGTTTCCCGCGCACCGCGGCGCCCCGAGCCGCCGTGCTTCCTCGCTGGAGCGCAGCCGTCTGCCCCAGCCACCGCCGTCGTAGGCTGGACGCCGCCATCTCCCATGCGCCCACGTCACTGTAGGACGCGCGCCGCCACCGCCGCCGCCCCGCACGGCAAGACCGACGCCCGTGCGCCACGCCGCCCCGCGCCCCGCCGCCGGAGCTCGCCGGGTTGCCGCACCCCGCACCCTGAGCCGGCGCCACTGGCTGGAGCTCGCCGGAGCGCCGCCATCCCCGCCGGAATTGGCACCTCGCCAGAGTTGGTAAGCTCCTCCTCGCCGACCACCGTCGGATCGGGATCCTACGATCCAGATCATCCCGATCTGTATCTAGATCTAGGGTTAGGTATTTTTCCGGTTAACCGGAGTTGTCCGGTTTTTTTCCTCTGGTTAACCATCGCATTTAGTTTTTTTATGCAGCGAACGTTCGCTGGAATTCCACCGGAGCGAACGCCGTTCGTCCCGTAGCGGCCAGGAGCCTGTTCGTGAGGTAAATATATTTTTAATCACTGATAAGTCCTTTTTCACAGATTGCACCCCTAAAACCGTTGTAGTCGTATCTCTTAAACCGTAACTCGGTTTTAGGTGATTCTTTTTCCTCCATGCTCGTAGTGATCTGTAGTTTGTAATAGAGTTAAGTTTCCACACTTTTGCACATATTTGAATTAAGTTCAAACTTCTGGAGGCCGTTACTTTTATACCGTTGATCCAATTCGATTAATTCATTTTGCATTGGAACACTCATGTCATATACTTTCTGTTCACATCATTTATACACCATATTCAAATACTTTTTGATCTGTTTGAATTTAAATTTAATTGAAACTTCAACCTGCTATAACTCGTGTTGTAGTATTCCGTTCCAAGTGATTCCTTTTGCATATTGGATCATATGAGACATCCTATCGGCTATATCCACACAACATTCATATTGCCATGATATGTATCTTTAGTTCTTAGTATCTTTAGCCATAATCTTTTATAGTGAAAATTCTTTATCCGTTCACTCCCTCGAGTTGGCGTTTCACCGGCCACCTTCGATCACATCGACACCTATACCGTATCGATACTAGTTGCTTTTGTTGTAACACCTTATTGTTTTTTATTTGTTAATGTTTTGTTTCCTTTTGGCATGATTGCTTATTTGAGTTTTTTCGTTGACGATAGATTGCTCGGAGTGTGAGGAGTAGAGTTATCGGGATCGGGAGAGCGAAGAACTTCACCGAATGTATAAGGCAAGTTGCACTTTGACCATACCTCGTCCTATATTTTTTTATTATGCATGTAGCAACTATCACCATATGAATGTGTAGGATTACTACTATATACTTATGCTGCAAACCTGGTAGGATAGCCATATGACCTGATCCTGCATTCTTTGTCGCCCTAGTTCGTCTTTGTTATATATTTCTATGCTTGTAGACGGGGATTGGTTGAGATTACATTGATTTATGTGAGGATTTCATAATTTGACTAGAAAACATTAAATATAATTCACCTTTGGACGGGCAGGATGCATCCTGGAGGCTGCGCCTTCTCTAAGGGCAGGTTCAGGGCTAAATGCTCCCAATGGTTTTGCATGCTACGGAGGGAAGGTATCATCGGGTCGTGCGCCTTATCGAAGGACTGCGCCCATGAGAGTGCACCCTAAGTGGGCGCCATCCAGGCTCAAAAAGATCGGAGAGACATAGTGACTAGTAGCTTCCAAGTACGACCACTGGCTATATGGGCTCTGTCTTAGTCGAGTAAGTTGTAGGGAGCCTGGCCCTGGTAACTAGCTGATGTAGATATGATAGGTGTACCGGCTACAAAAGGGTGGAGGTGACCTCTTCTGAAGACTTCGTCTCAAGCTTCGGGTTGGGTCCAGTGGGTATAGTGTACAGACCTCTGCAGAGCATACAAACTGATCATGATTAGAGTGTCCCCGGTTAAGCACAACTTTTGAGCAACTAGGCATTACTGTTGTTGGATGGTCTTGATAGATGAAAAACCTTAATAAAACTTGAGTGGGAAAGATTTAATAAAGGGTATGGGTTGGAACTGGTGTAGCCTAGTTCAACCTTAAGTGGTAACATAAACTAAAATTTGATTTAGGTAGATTGAGGAAAAAATCAGCTTTCTACAAAATAAAACCATAAGCCTTCCTTTGACTTATCCTGCATGTAGATGTAGGTCTTTTATATCCTTTTTCGTGTGACTTGCCGTACAACTGAGATGTAGTGACCCGTTGTCGGGTTGTAACCTTCGGTGTTGCAGGATTGTATACAATGAGTAAGTGATGCGATGTAGGGTTACGATGTCTATTCTCAACTGTGCCGGTGGAGTTGATGGACGCCACGAAGCTTTTATGTTTTTCCGTTGTAATCTATTTGTAAGCTAGCCTTGAGCTATGCAGGTATGCTTTATTGTAATACTGGATCTTCGATGTAATATATATGACATGTGATTTATTCTTGATATTACATCATGTACAGTGTGTGCTAGCTATTGATCTAGGGAGTAGCACCGAATGCACAGAGACTTGGATTCTTAGTGAATCGGGTCGTTACATAACTACATCATAAGTTGATTGAGAAAGACTTGAACGTTAATATCAAACAAGGAATTATTAAAACTTACTACCATGCTACGTAACATATAAGCACAAGGGTCAAAGCATACAAAGCATATAATCAAATAATAATAGATCATGGAATTAACCACATAATCAATGCCCTATTCTAATTGGAATAAACATGATGACATGCATTTCTATATAGTGCATCCTACACTTTCAAAACATAAGATACAACTAGGTATGATCTAATACATGAACTGGTACACAATGCAATATATTCTAATTATATAATCACAACAACATGTCATGGTATTAATAAATCTTAAATTACTCAATAGAATAATGTAAGATATGAACAAACTACTATCATGTAAATCAATAAAGTGAAGGCTAACCATGTGTATGTATATAGAATACTAACTAGCAATTTAGAACACATTGGAAACACAATCAAAACATGCATCCTAATTTAAGCAAGCGCTAATACAACATGGTAATCTATGCATGCATATACATATATGTTCTAGGTGAACAAATAAATCAAAGCAACACTAATCTTTAAAGTAAGACAACTAGTCATGAATTATTAGATAACAAACATCTTTAGAAATAAAAGAAATAACACAAAGTAATGTGCTACTCTCACACCATACATAAGTAATTATCTCCATATATAACAAATAATCTAAATGTAAACAGTAGGCCTACACCAATATTATGACTATGTGATGAGATAACATATCAATTCATGACCAATAGTAATAAAAATAAGTAACACATATAATTTAAAATAAACAACACCTAGAACATGACATGACTTAAAATATATAAAACTAGATGATACCCCGCGCGTTGCTGCGATAACTGTTAAGAAAGAATTTTGATGTTTTAAAATATATGAAAAATTATATAATTTTATTTTAATTGTTTTCAAAGAAATATTGCTTAAAGTAAAAAATCTAAGAAAATTTGATGGAAAATTCAAAAGTGAGTTTGATTTATGTTTTGTTAATTTAGTTACTTCACAATATATAGAGAAATAAAATGTGATGTAACACATAATTTGATTTTCTGTAGAAAAAAGTTGCTTATAAATTATATATGAAGTTGAGTGAAAAAAAGTTATTATATATTTGTGATAGGTTGCATGCACATGCAAAGTTAATGAGAACATATTCATGAAGAGTTAGTGGAAGAGTTCTTACATGGTGGACCTACTTGATGATGTGGATACCTTGCATGTCAAGATAAATAGGTTAGTGAGGATGAACTATTTAAGTATTATAGATATGCATGCAATCTATTTTAGAATGATTCTTATAGAAGATCACTAAGATATACACATGCGACTAAAAAGTGGATTCAACAAAATAACACATAAACAATATTTAGTAACTCGAACCAAAATAATATTAATTATGCGCAATACTAGAAGAAATAACTGAAAAAATTACTACAAATAAATAAAAAAGGACTACACATGGCACCACAAATCATCAAGCCCAATTAATACTCACAACTATTTTAACAACTAACAATCGGTAAACACATGAGTATAACAAATCACGTATCGCATCAAAAGCTCTAAGCCAATAGTACGCACTCCCAAGCATGTCATGAACATATAAAAAATCATACTAACACAAAAAATCACCGATCAACTACTACACAAGATAATAATTCATAAAAACTAATACTAAAACATATCACACTAGTACATAATCTCCACAGTTATCTACATGAAACCAAACAATTATAACATAATTTATTGTTTTAATAAACAAGAATAAATAGATAAAATCTACACTAAATCTCTATTAACCGAACAAGTAATCTAATTTCATCGGTGGGTTTCTATGATCGTAGGGATCAACTTCTATATTGAGCACAAAGACATCCAACAAAAGAAAACTATGAAAACATGTTGATGACATCGGATGTCATTCGTTCATGCAACCGCGCGAACAACGATAGGGATACACCGAATAATGATGTCTAGGAGATTCAACGAGTGACGTTGAGAAGGCATGCAAGAAGAATTCGATATAGGCTCACCGAATTTGATGAATCGATGTGATGAACTCGATGAACAGTGTACACGTACATGTAAAATTGTTCGTGTGTGTTCAATGAATCAAGCTTCTTCTTCTGTGAATGGATCCAAGGCATGGAGGAGAAGCTTCTAGCGCAAAAGCATGGATGGAGATGGCCTATGACACGGAGCTCAAGCACCGGATAGGCAGGAAAAATGATGGAATTGTAAGAGGAGATCGGGGCTCACATATATATACTCAGGGATTTGGAAACGGTGGAGACTTAAGATAATTAGAGAAGGGATGGTGCCTGTACGTTTCTCTCCTCTATCTGTTAATGGTGAGGTTACGTAGGAGTAAGCATGGGTGAAGAAAGAAGATGAAGCGCTTGGGCTTCCGTATGTAGGTGATGCGTGAGGAAAAAATAAAATGTTCAGCCACTATGTATAAGAAATGGGCCAAGTCCCAAAAGAGATTGAACTAAATCAAAATAAAAGAGATCGATGAAATTGTCCCATTCGGGATAAATATCAAGAAAAGAGATAGGAAGATTATACATTGAAAATTCATCAAGAATTTAAGACAAGGAGAATATATTGAGATAGGAAGATTATACATTGAGAATTAATAGAAGCTCAAATAAAAATCAAATGAAGTTCTAAAATACAAATGGACATAATTTAATATGCCAAAGATGAGAAAAAATATTTTGTCAAAAGAGAACAATTAAACTCGTAATTTAATTTAAGTTGGCTTTAGTTCAAAATATATTCTCCAAAATTATGAAAACTCAATTTAAGCTTTTAATAAGAAAATAAAATAAAAGAATTTTCCTGGCTTTATTTTTTGGAAAACTTTTTCATAAACATTCTGAGCATCGGGATGTTACAAATCCACCCCCCTTAAAAGAAATCTCGTCCCCGAAATTTGGGCAGACTAAAGAGAATGGGTTTGGGTTAGCTTCATCTTCGACGCAGTTCTTCTTAGAATTCTAGAATCATGAAGGATTGTGAACTTGGTGATGAGTGGCTTTGGGTCTTGGTTGAAGAAACATCTCTTATAGAACTTCATTCTTGCTTGATCAAGGCATGTAAATGAACCTTCAGTCTTGCACTACTAGGGAATAGCCTTTTAGTGGCGTCCTTTTTTGCTTTTAGTGGCGCATTTCAAATGTGCCACTAAGGAAAAGCCACTAATAAGGCCTTAATAGTGAGAATAATGCTAACGTAGACCGAGCTACACGTAGCCTTTTAGTTTGAACAAGTCATAAAATGTATTTTATATTATTCAAAAAGCATTGAATTTTTTTATGAATATCTATACACATGTATATGACATATGTGCAAATTTTCATACCATTATACTTTCACATGTGGCGTATGAAAAAAAGACAAATATTTGATTTTAAATGGGCCTTTTTGTTGTTGGTTTTGGGCTAAAATTTAGTTTTTTTTGTGCAGACTTCATATTACAATATTTTCAAGCCAAATTTGACAAGTTCATACGAAATACATTTAAATTTTCAAAATAAAGGGCTACGTGTAGCTCGGCCTCCAGAAATTCGCACTCCTTAATAGTTGCGCATTTCAAATGCGCCACCCCACCCATAAGAGTCTTAGGGGTGGCGCATTCTGAAAATGCGCCACTATTCAAAAATTTAAAATTTTGAATTTTGAATCTGAATCTGCATAACAATTTTTTTTATTTGTTTTATTTTTTATTTTATTTTCTTATTCTCAGGTTAGTATGATTAATGCCCGGTCACTATGCTTAATCTCAGGTCAAACTAACCTCCATGTTCAAACTTCCCCAAGGGTCACCCATCCTAGCACTACTTCAGCTCCAGCACGCTTAACTTCTCGGTTCTATTCAACTCCCACTCCAGCTCACCTAGCAGGCACTTGTTGATATATCTATCATATAAATCCTATTAAACCATCTTGATGTCTAGAACCTTGTTGATGTTCATGGGTGTGCTAAAATTTTCAACATTTTTTGAAACTTTCTCGATGGGACCATTAGCATATTTTGAACTTTTTAAAAAAAAATCAAATTTTTTAATTTTTATTTTATTTGAACTTCTTTTTAAAACTTCCCGATCGGTCCTCTAGCCTATTTTGATTTTTTTTTTAAATTTAAAAAAAAATCAATTTTTTCTGTTACTAGTGGCGCATTTCATACAACGAAATGCGCCACTACTAAGTTCAAATTTTTTATCATTTTTTTTGTCTCCAGATCTTCAAATTCCCGTAACTTTTTTATTTTAGGTTTTTGAGGATTCTAAAAATGTTCAATGGGGTAGATGATTTGGATATAACTTTTCGAGTAGATGATTTTTCATATATATGCAAAAGTTATGCCCATTTTACAAAATTCTCGAGAGATTTTGCAAAAAAAGTCGAAATTCATATTTTTAAATTTTCCTAACAACTAGACCACATATCATATGGGAAACTTATTTTCTTTTATTTTTTGACATTTCTATCATTTTCTTTCAAAAAAAATTCAAATTGAAAAGGCGGTCCACGAGGGGGGGGGGCATATGCAAAATGCGCCACCCCTAAGAGCTTATGGGTGGCGCATTCTGAATGTGCCACTAATAATTTCTTAGGGGTGGCGCATTTCCAGAATGCGCCACCCATAAGGTCTTAGGGGTGGCGAATTTCTAAAAAGCGCCACCTATAAGGTTCTTAGGGGTGGGGCATTTCTCGAAATGCGCCACGTATAAGGGGATCCAGGGCTGGCCCACTCTTAGGGGTGGCACATTTTTTACCAGTGCGCCACCCCTTACAACATAGTGGCGCATTAATGCACCACTAATAAGGTTTCCATGTATAGCTATTTCTCTAGTAGTGTTGGTGATGGCAATCTTCTATATTATCTTAGGTGTTGGCCACTCTTCGGTCTTGTTGTTCTTCTATAGGTCAAGCTTTGAAGCGGCTGGACTCATTGGTCCTTCCTTCAGGTTAAACTTTATCGTAGGTGAAATGAAGGTCTTAAAATCATCATCCTCCTTGCAAATGAGGGTCTTCAAATCTTCGATCTCGCCATGAATCACCGTCTACTACCCCCCTTAAAAGTGGTTCCATAGGGTTCACTTTGGTAATAGTCCACCAAATAGGCTATTCCAACTCTATTGACATCCATTAGTCTCCAAGGGTTTGTAGATACGAGGGAAAAGTACAGGATGAGTATTAGAAACCTAAATATTGACGGGGATACCCTGGAAGATAAATAAATAAACTAAAATAAGATACCCATGGATCTATCAAAATAAAACTCAAAACCACAAAGTTTAGGTAAATAGGGTTTTAGTATGACTACATAGAAAATTCCAGAAAAATATACACACGATACTCACACATAAAATAAGTTTTTGTGTTTATAATCGATGAGTTCTAACACTACAAGGGTGTTAACCAACCTAATCCTATATGGAAGGTCACAATAAATCTTGGGGAAAATCTTCGACATTGACGATTGAAGCACGATTGGCTGTAGTTCCCTTCTTGAGGTCTCGAGGTGTCTTCTCTCGGCAAAATGTTGCTATTGCGATCTTCAGGATTAAAGTAATGTTGAAATTCTTGGCATCTCTTGTGAAGCTTATGACTTTTCAAAATAATAGGCGGTAAAGGATTTCACAACTATAAATAAAATGGTAGAGAAGTTGAGTTTAAACTTTAATCGAAAAAGATAAGATAAGAAGAGCAATAGTGCAGGATAAGTCTACGAGAATATTTCTTTCAAAATAGCTTTCTTATAAAAATAGTTCTTAAGGATTTCCATTTCTAACTAAGGTCACGTGACTAGGTCGACATCGGATCTGATACCACTTCTATGAGAACCCAGAAATAATTCCAGAACCTTCTATGTTTAATTGTCAATCCCAAGATCATTATTGACAACACAGTGTAATGGTATCATTGCAGAATACATAAAGAATTTACAAGTACCATAATCTGCCATAAGGCATACATATAAAATGTCTCATGACATTTGTTACAATTAGGTAACAACGGAAACTAATAATGAGTAGAGAGTCCATCTCAGCCACATGCAGTCGATGTAGTTCACGTGACCTCAGTTCTACGGATCATCATAGTAATCTTAATCATCACCTTCGTCTTCATGGAATTATGTTTCAACAAAAAATATTGCCATGACTACATCTCGTACTCAACATGCCTCCCGGGAAAGGACCTAGTAACTACATGAGGCTTCAAAGGAAGGTTGTATGGTTCTTTTACATAAAAGCTAATTTTGTTTGAAAAAGCATAATAGTTTGATAAAGCGGTTTTAGATGAAAGCAACATTTTCTTCATCAACTTTCATCAAGGTGAGGATCCTCGATCCACTCACATCCTTCATAGGTTCCAAGAATAGGGGAAAAGAGGGAATAAGCAAGACAGGTTCCCGTATGTCAAGAAAGATTCATTGTCGTCCATGACCATGGACACGGCTATTCGAATAGTTTTACACTCTGCAGAGGTTGTACCCTTTACCCACACGACACAATCTGATCTTGTTGCCACCGGCCGTCGCTGACGTAGTACACTATTTTGTATACTGGCAGGGATATTGTGACGAGGTCTTTCATTAGACCCACCCTTACTATGACATGTCCACTAGGTTTCACAAGGTAGTAACCGCAGTTCACAGCCCTTGCCCCTTTTGTGCCGGAGTTCTCCTCGCAAGGCAGCTGTCCCATCTGCGGTATGACGATGACGATAATAAGGGTTAACTAACTAATTAACCAAGCCAGTGCCCACATAGCATGTAATTGTACTGTTACCACAATCTTCAAATTCAAGACTTATTGGGCCTCATGCGGCAAGAACAACTGATTGCCCCCTTCACCTTGTGAAGGGCAGCCAATCGCTCCTTTAATCTTTGATCCAGCTGTTGCCCGCGCCAGTATTTAGATGGTAAGTTTCACCCAGAGTACAAGAGAGTAGAAGAAGTCAAAAATGGCCAACCGGCCTAGCTCAGCGAGCTCAGTAACAAGTTTCAAGTGTTAATGATCCGAAGATCATTCAGATAAGCACCGATAGAATAATTAGCATAGCTAAGCATTTCTACTCTACTAGATTACTATATAGTTCTACTCAGGTGTCAAGTAAATAGGTGACAAGCAGATCAAGGTAATCTGTCAATCGACACACTAGCTATGAAATAAAATAGCATGCAGAAGTGGTTATAAAATACAATGCAATTTTATAAAACATAGGATAAACATGATCAAAGAGGGAGGCATGCCTTCGTTGTTGAGTCCATCTTCGCTAACTTGAGTCTGTCCATGTCCAACATCGTCACTCCCTACTCGTCGTAACACAAATAAACACAAATAAATATCGAAGCAAAAGTAAATCCAAATAACATCCAAAATAGATTAAGGTTGGATGGATAGCAATATATTGATAACCACGGAGATTCCGAAATGGAATAACACGATAGGGATGGTAAGTTGAGAGGATTCAATGGATATGCAAGGATTAGATTGAAACGGCTAAGGAAGGCTTGACAATCAAGACTACTATTCTTATAGGAACTATGATACTAACAGCTAGTAAATGGATATGCATGAAAGATGATGGAATTGGAAGAGGACATCCGGGCTCGCATATATATACTTAGGGATTTGGAAATGGTTGAGAGTTAGGAGAATTAGAGGAGAAGGGATGGTGCATGTACGTTTCTCTCCTATGTCTGTTAATAGTGAGGTTACGTAGGAGTAAGTGTGGGTAAAGAAAGAAGATGAAGCGCTTGGGCTTCCGTATGTAAGTGATGCGTGAGGAAAAAATAAAATGTTCAGCCACCATGTATAAGCAATGGGCCAAGGCCCAAAAGAGATGGAACTAAATCAATATAAAAGAGAGAGAGATGAAATTGTCCCATTGGGGATAAATATCAAGAAAAGAGATACGAAGATTGTACATTGAAAATTCATCAAGAATTTAAGACAAGGAAAATAAATTTATTTATTTTCTTTTAGAAGAAATGGAGAATTAATAGAAGCTCAAATAAAAATCAAATGGAGTTCTAAAATACAAATGCACATAATTTAATATGCCAAATATAAGAAAAAATATTTTCTCAAAAGAGAACAATTAAACTCATAATTTAATTTAAGTTGGCTTTAGTTCAAATTAAATTCTACAAAATTATGAAAACTCAATTTAAGCTTTTAATAACCAAATAAAATAAATGAAATTTTCTGGATCTATTTTTTGGAAAACTTTTTCTTAAACATTCTAAGCATCGGGATGTTACAAGTCTACCCCCTTAAAATAAATCTCGTCCCCGAGATTTGGGCAGACTGAAGAGAATGGGTTTGGGTTAGCTTCATCTTCGGCATAGTTATTCTCAGAATTCTGGAATCATGATGGATTGTGAACTTGGTGATGAGTGGCTTTGGGTCTTGGTTGAAGAAACTTCTCTTATTGAAATTCATTCTTGCTTGATGAAGGCATTTAAATAAACCTTCGGTCTTGGTGATGGCAATCTTCTATATTCTCTTAGTGGTTGGCCACTCTTCGGTCTTATTGTTCTTCTATAGGTCCAGCTTTGCAGCGGCTGGACTCATTGATCCTTCCTTCAGGTTAAACTTTATCGTAGGTGAAATGAACGTCTTAAAATCATCGTTTTCCTTGCAAATGAGGGTCTTCAAATCTTCGATCTCGCCATGAATCACCGTCTACTACGCCCCTTAAAAGAGGTTCCATAGGGCACTTTGGTAATAGACCACCAAATAGGCTATCCCAACTCTGTTGAAATCCATTAGTCTCCAAGGGTTTGTAGATACGAGGGAAAAGAAAAATATGAGTATTAGAAACCTAAATATGGACGAGGATACCCTGGAAGATAAATAAATGAAATACAATAAGATACCCATGGATCTATCAAAATAAAACTCAAAACCACAAAGTTTTGGTAAAAAGGGTTTTAGTATGACTGCATAGAAAATGCCAGAAAAATATGCAGACGATACTCACACATAAAATAAGGTTTTGCGTTTATAAAATGTGAGTTCTAACACTACAAGGGTGTTAACCAACCTAATCCTATATGACAGGTCAGAATGAATCTTGGGAAAAATCTTCGACATTCATGATTGAAGCATGATTGGCAGTAGTTCCCTTCTTGAGGTCTCGAGGTGTCTTCTCTCGGCAAAATGTTGCTATTCCGATCTTCAGGATTAAAGTTATGTTGAAATTCTTGGCATGTCTTGTGAAGCTTATGAGTTTTCAAAACAATGGGCGGTAAAGGATTTCACAACTATAAATAAAATAGTAGAGAAGTTGAGTTTCAAATTTAATCCAAAAAGATAAGATAAGAAGAGCAATACTGCAGGATAAGGCTACGAGAATATTTCTTTCAAAATAGTTTTCTTATAAAAAATAGTTCTTAAGGCTTTCCATTTCTAACTAAGGTCACATGACTAGGTCGACATCTGATCTGATACCACTTTTACAAGAACCTAGAAATAATTTCCAGACCCTTCTGTGTTTAATTGTCAATCCCAGGAACATTGTCGACAACATAGTGAAATGGTATCATTGCATAATACATAGAGAATTTACATGTACCATAATCTGCCATAAGACATACATATAAAATGTCTCATGACCTTTGTTACAATTAGGAAATAACAAAAATTAATAATGCGTAGAGACTCCATCTCAGCCACAGGCAGTCGATGTAGTCCATGTGACCTCACTTCTACGGATCATCATAGTAGTCGTAATCATCACCTTCGGCTTCATGGAATTCTGTTTCAACAAAAATTATTACCATGAGTACATTTCGTACTCAACATGCCTCCTGGGAAAGGACCTAGTAACTACATTGATACGCACGAGAGGATAATTGCTTCTCGCCCTTCGTTGGTTACCCCAAGTGGAAGGTGAGATGCAGTGTAGCGGCAAGTTTCCCTTGGTGAAGATACCAAGGTTGAGAGTGTCGACCCGTAGGAATCCGGCAATGATAAGTAGGTGGTGAAGTGAACAATGGCGGCGTTGACAACTCAGGGTTGCTTACTTCACATGGACCTGCACACAGACTTTCCTGCAGAAAACCATTTTTGAAGTTGCCAAGTGCTGGAGCCCACCTTTAAGCTGCCCATGACCTTGCATGCACTCCTCGACGTTGGCTACACGCCAGGGAAACGCTGAAGACACAGTGGCTGCCCCCAGTGCACGCGTGCACAAGGTGAGCACGCGCTCTGGCGGCCATCGGCGTGCTCTGGCCATGGCCGAGCTGTCGCCGTCGAGCACTCTCCTCGCCCCTCGAGCCAGTGGCCGTGCCCTCGTGTCCGTAGTGTCCGTGGCACCCCCGCACGCCACCTGGCTTCTCCCAAAGCCGCACCGCCCGCCGCACATTCAAGGAGGAAGCTGGCCGGGGAGGCCCCTAGTCGGAGATCACACAGCAGCGCTGCCACCACCATAGCTGGAGAGGAGCCTAGCGACGTCGTCCGGCCACCATTCGCATGACTTAGGGTACGTGGCTGCTCGCCATGATCCCCTGCACCTCCTCCCCTAGCTCCCATCCAGCCTCACGGCCTCCTCGCCGGCGAGCCGCCGTCGCCGGAGCCGTAGCCCATGTTTCCCTCCCGATCCATTTCAACCTGACCACGGGACCCCACCCGTCAGCCACTCCACTCAGTTCCGAAGCGGTACGAGTGGAAGCGTATTCGGCAGAGTGCGCCTTCGACGTGGCCTCCTCTTGATATTCCTGGAAAATCAATTTAATTCATTTAAAAAGTGAATTTTGACCAAACTTTGACCATCAATTACTCCTAAACCACACGGCCAAATGAGTTGATTCTTTTTGCTACATTTTTCTCTTGAGCTCCTCTTCAAGTTGGCAAAGTTTGGGAGCTTGGCTCTCTGTCTAGGTCCACTGGATAGTAGAAGAGTGCTTTGGACTTATTTCTATTTGCCACTTGTTTTATTTTTTTCAGAGGGTGATCAAGTGCTTGCAGGAGACCAGGAGTTCAAGGACACTCCACTTGACCAAGGCAAGCAATAACAATCTGGTCATGAGGAGCTTGAGTTGCCTTTTGTTGATTTGAATCATTTAACTTGAGTTTTTCTTTCCTTTATATTGCTTTCTAATAAAAGTAAATAACCATAATAAGTTGATTGATATAAACATGCCATGCCTACTGATTTTATCATGCCACCCTAGTACATGTTATCACCTTGCTTATTTTGTCGCCATGTCTATGCCGGAATCATGCTAGTGATGATCATGCTTCTACTCCTATTCCATGCTAGTTGTTACATATGCATGATAGTAGTATCATATTTATGCCAAGTTGCCATGCCTTCATATTGCTATTCACTAGAACTTAATGGACCTAATAAACGTTGACCAAGTGCCACCGAACCGAGCTTATCCATGTAGCCACATTTGCTTGTATGGGCGGGCCTTGACTCGTGCTATCATAGTTCCTTCTACGGATATCACCCAATAGGGGAGGTTATGCACACACGTTACCCTGATCAGTTAGGTGGTGATAATCTCGACATCCATAGTGTTTACCCGGTAGTCCCCGTTGGGACAGTTTGCCACAATGTGGCCGAGTGGTTCTGGTGGTAACGTGGACACCTAACCACAGGGATACCCAAGACCGTGTGTCGGTGAGTCCATAAGGAGGTTACGCGGTAGTCGGGTTTCGTTGGAGATGTCCTAGTCCACTACTGCGGTGCGAGTTCCATGGATCCTGTGGGACAAGTACCGGGGTGCGGGATGGAGGAAGAACTCCATAATGTGGGTAACGTGCACAAACTTTGCAGAGTCAAAATCTATTCGAATAGCCGCGTCCTCGGTCATGGGACACAGTTCGTACTAGGTCACACAATGGTCAACACTAATCTGTTTAATAATGTGGATGTTAATGCTGTAACTTTGGTCATGTGATTGGTTGGGTAGTAACTGAGGACACCTAACCCGTTGAGGGGTCGAGCTACGACCCGTATGATGGTGGGTCAAGAGATGACCCGGTTACCTAGTCAGGACGGCTCGGAGGTAAGCGGTATGAATCATGTGGTGTTCATAAGATAAGTTGTATTATTGTTCTTACCATGTTTGCCATGTTGTTGTTTGCATTCTTGCCATGCTATTGTTTCTCCTGATGACTTGGCTGTTATGAGCTTGCAAGTTTATTCCATGTACTTACTTGGCGTGTCATGCCAGATGTAGGAGGTGTCGCACCTGAAGAGTTGGCTGAGCCGTACTACGCGAACTAGGCTGTGTCCCAGCAGTATCCCCGTGGAGTGGAGTCCCGTCACTTCGTTATTCCGCTACCGTAGAGTCCTTCGTCGATCGTATTGAGGCCCTGAGATGTGACATAAATAATGTTGATAGTGTTGCCGCACGAGATGTGCCGCCATGCCTCGTAGAAGTTTGTAATCCCGAACCTATGTACCTGTATAATTATTATATAGCGGTTGTATCTGTACCAAGATGTTGTGCATTGCCAAAATACTTGATCTCTGGGCTGGCAATGTGAGGTAAACCGGTTGCTCTGAGCCGGGGTGCCACAACGATTGGTATCAGAGCCGCGCTGACTGTAGGACATGTTAGTTAGGCTGCGCGCTAGAGAAACGTTAGCCTAGAGTCTTGCTTGATCTGTGCACCTTGAGTGATGCATTGGTTGATGCATGGCATGTAGATGCATTTATTTTTTTGCTAATGGCTAACCCTGTGAGTGTAGATGGCACCCGTTCCATACCACTTTGAGTACGAGGCGTCACCGACAGGCTTTCCGTCGCTGCTCCGCCGAGTTTGGCTCCGTCTGTACCCGCATGGAGAAGACTCGGTGTTCCAGGTGTACTGCGAGAAGTTGGCTGACTACGTGCACCAGTACCGCGCTGAGGTGTTCCTGTTCTCGAGCTCCACGTACGACAGCCTTTCGCGTTGCACCCCAGAGCAGGCTATTCTCTATGCTTCACTTGAGGCTCTTGTTGACCTGCGTCACCATGAATTCGGGATGCAGCTTCACCCAGGTCTTTCTCACTACCCCACTTTGTCCCCCTCCGGGCAGATCCTTTTCCCGCCAGACTCGGAGTGCGACTGGACGGCCATGCACCTCGCTCGCTACATGGTCGCTCAGTACCAGATGGTCATTAGTCTTGCTTAGGAGTTGGCTCGTTCCCGGGAGGCACTCGCTTCTATCAGCATTGTTCAGTCACCCCCTCCACCGCCTCCCACCTATATTCCGGTGCCAGCTCCACCTTTTCCACCTGCACCCACCCCACCGACCCCAGTTGCTCCGATAGTCGTTCGGCGCGAGACCCCGGAGGAGTGGGCTGCGTTGACTGCTACCCCTGCTGCTCCCATGCTTAGACGACATACTCCTCCTCCTCTTGAGGGAGAGCCCTCTCTTCAGCGTCGCCGCCTTGACACCCCACCCGCAGCACGATCCACGTTCCTAGTTCTGATGGTTCCGCTGACTGCCAGTGCCCGCTCCCTCACGACTAGGACGAGGTCGAGTAGTGTGATCGCTTCCATCGTTATGTTATGCATGTTGTCAACTGCCGTCTGAGCACTACTCGTTATGCTATCCATGCTAGTTGTTATGTATGAGGTCATGATGCTATGTATAATTATGAGGTTGCTTCGCCCTTTCATTCGGATTTTTTGATGATGTTCTCATATTCCTGTTTTGGTGTAGGTGACTCAGACGGACCCTTGCTTGCTTTTCTTAAAAGGCACCACGCCTGGTTCTGTGCTGATTCTTGGTCGGCCGTCCGGGGTGGATGCCTCCTTGTTTTTCCTTCATTTTCAACGACTGTCTTTTGTTCTGAGCTACTTTCCGGTCGTCTCAGGCAGTCGTTGAGTTTCTTTTCGCAGTGGAGACCCTATGTTATGAGTTGTTTTCTCGGCCGTCTTAGGGGACCTCTGCTTTCTTCTTAATCGCCCTGCTCCAAGTTCTGAGTTGTTTTCTCGGCCGTCTTAGGGGACCTCTGCTTTCTTCTTAATCACCCTGCTCCAAGTTCTAAGCTTTGTTGCGGCCGTCTTGAGCAAGTGGTGAGCTACCCTGGCAACGACCTAGATCTGAGTTGTCAAGACCGCTCTGGTGCCGCTGGTTTAATTGCCATTTTATCAAGGGATTCAGATGATCACCGACCACCACCTCTTGGAGTTTTCGAGTTTCCTCCGCCTTTCCGTCACTTTGCCTATTTACCTCTTTGTGGTTTCTCATGATATTGGTGCTCTATTTGGGAACGGATATAGGATGAGGCGAGGTGAGTGCATCCACTCTGGTGATGACGACACCCCCCGTCGTCGATAAGCCAAGCAAGTTGGATTGTCACCTGAGCGTCCACCACCTCCTCCACCACAGGAACGTAGCACAGATCACGTCATCAGAATGTTTGAGGAAAGAAGGAACCAGGAACTCATGGAATTACTGCGAGGTATGAAGAACATTGTGGGACAGAATCAGAATTAGGGATCACGATCCAAGCTGTCTGACTTTCAGCGCACCCGACCGCCGAGCTTTGATCAAGCAACAGACCCCATTGAGGAAGATGACTGGCTGAGAACAATGGAAAATAAACTGGAAATCGCTCACTGTGATGAGGTGGATAAGGTCCCTTTTGCCACCCATTACCTTGAGGGCTATGCCGCAATTTGGTGGGACAATACCAAGGTCCTATGGCCTGCGGGGGAAGATATCACTTGAGAGAAGTTCAAGGAGATGTTCCGCACTTACCATATTCCCACCGGAGTGCTGAAGACCAAGCAGAGGGAATTTCTCGCTCTTGTCCAAGGCAGCATGACTGTGACTGAATATTTGAACAAGTTCAACCACCTGGCAAGATACTCGGTTCATGATGTGGCCACGGAAGAGAGAAAGCTAGACCTCTTCCTTGGTGGTCTTAGCCCCACTCTCCGTTGTCATCTCAGCATGCTGGACTTCCCAGACTTCCAGACACTCGTCAACAAGGCGCTCATAGCAGAACGCAAATACAAGTCGGTCGCCGAACTCAAGGGAAGTTATGAAGACCGAAAGCGCAAGTATGAAGCCAAGAAGATCCCGTACGACCCACAGGCCCAGAAGCCCCGTACGGTACAACCCGTTCTCCAGCCGGCTCAAGCCAATTCCAAGCCCGCCTGGAACCACGGCGGCTCCGCGACCGACAAGCCGGCCACCCAAGAGAAGTCTAACCTCAACCCCCAATCAAGGGCAGACTACCTTCGTAGGGGCGCCTGCTTTAATTGTGGGAAACAAGGACACTTTGCCAGACAATGCCAGAGCAAGCCGGGGAACCCACCGCCTCAAGTCAATAACATCCGGGGGCAGAACAACTATCGCCAGGCTCGAGTCAACCACGTCTCGGCCGAAGAAGCCCTCGGATCCCCCGACGTGTTCATCGGTATGTTTCCTATTAATAACATACCCGCAACTATATTATTTGATTCCGGGGCAACCGATTCGTTTATATCGCGGAGTTTCGCCACCCAAAACAATTTTCCTATTGATCTTTTGGACACAATCATGGTGGTCAAAACCCCTGGAGGTGTGCTCAAAGCAGACAGTATATGCAAGAACCTGACCATTGAGATATATGGAGTGAAGTTCCCTACCTCTCTCATGGTGTTGGAATCCAAGGGACTGGATGCAATCCTTGGAGTGGATTGGCTTACCACTCATGAGGTTCGCCTTGCCTTCAAGACCCGGATAGTGGAACTGGTCAACCTAGACGGAAAGGCAACCCAATTCACCGCTGTTGGTATGCCACGCAAGAAGGAAGCAACGGCATGCCAGATCACCACCTCAGAAATGGAAAAAATCCCCGTTGTCAGAGAGTTTCCAGATGTGTTTCTCGAAGAATTGCCGGGTATGCCACCAGACAGGGAGCTGGAGTTCTCCATCGAGATTGTCCCCGGTATTTCCCCTATATACAAGAAGTATTACAGGATGCCTTCCACCGAACTGGTGGAACTGAAGAAACAGCTGGATGAATTATTGCCGAAGGGGTACATTCGCCCCAGCACCTCACCTTGGGGATCACCGGTATTATTTGTCTAGAAGAAAGATGGCACCTTGCGGATGTGTGTGGACTACCGCCCCCTGAATGAAGTCACCATCAAGAATAAGTATTCACTACCCCGCATTGATGACTTGTTCGACCAACTAAAAGGTGCCCGAGTATTCTCTAAGATAGATCTTCGCACGGGCTATTACCAATAGAAGATCAGAAAGGAAGACATTCCCAAGACGGCCTTCACCACCACATATGGCCTATATGAATTCACGGTCATGTCCTTCAGCTTAACGAATGCCCTAGCCTATTTCATGGGCATGATGAACAAGGTCTTCATGGACTTTCTGGACAAGTTTGTGGTGGTATTCATTGATGACATACTCATATACTCCAAAAGTGAAGAAGAGCATAAGCAGCATCTCCGTGCAGTGCTGGAACGACTACGAGCTCACCCTCCTTTATGCCAAGTTCAGCAAGTGCGAGTTTTGGTTAAAGGAGATGGGATTTCTGGGGCACACCCTGACAACTCAAGGAGTAGTCGTAGACCCCAGCAAGGTGACCGATGTGTTGAATTGGAAGCCACCAACCACCGTGACAGAAGTGCGAAGTTTCTTGGGATTGGCGGGTTATTATCGCCGATTCATTGAAGGGTTATCCAAGATAGCGAAGCCAATGACCGAGTTGCTGAAGAAGAACCAGAAATTTGTCTGGACCAAGGAGTGCGATGACAGCTTCGGGCAACTAAAGACCAAGCTAACCTCAGCCCCTGTTTTGACTCTGCCGGACATCCACAAGGGATTTCATATATACTGCGATGCCTCCAAGCATGGCCTTGGCTGCGTGCTAATGCAAGAACGAAAGGTTGTAGCGTACACCTCCAGGCAGCTACGCCAACATGAAGTTAATTACCCCACGCATGACTTGGAACTTGCTGCTGTGGTGCATGCATTGAAATTGTGGAGGCATTACCTCATCGGGCAACGGTGTGAGGTGTACACCCGATCATAAAAGTCTCAAGTACATCTTCACGCAGCTGGACCTCAACCTCAGGCAGAGAAGGTGGCTCGAGTTGGTCAAGGATTACGATCTCGGGATAAATTATCACCCCGGGAAGGCTAACGTGGTCGCCGACGCCCTTAGCCGCAAGCCAAGTTCAGTGAATGCACTATGGGAAAGGCTCCACCCACAGCTAAGGGAGGAATTCACTCAACTCAACCTAGTGTTGTGTGACTCGATGACCAGGAAGACATTGGAAATCACCCCAACCCTGGTAGAGGAAATTAAGGGGACACAAACTCAAGATCCGGAAATTCAAGAAATCAAGGAACGGATTCCGCGTGGCAAGGTCGAATCCTTTCACCTGGATACCCAAGGAGTGCTATGGTTCGAAAACCGGATATGTGTGCCGAACCATGCTAATTTGAGGCAGCAGATCCTGCGAGAAGCACATGAGTCCGCATATTCTATCCACCCCGGAAGCACCAATATGTACCGGGATTTGAAGACCACATTTTGGTGGCCTGGAATGCGCAATGATATTGCGTACTATGTGGCGTGCTGTGACATATGCAACAGAGTCAAGGCCGAGCACCAAAAGCCAGCTGGATTACTGCAACCCCTGCAAGTCCCGCAATGGAAGTGGGATGACATATGCATGGACTTTATTGTGGGGCTCCGAAGGACCGCCCGGAGTCACGACTCCATATGGGTAATTGTGGATATGCTCACCAAAGTGGCCCACTTTATTCCAGTCAGGACCACTTACCGAGTTGATCAGCTAGCAGAGTTATACATGTCCCGGATTGTCAGCCTCCATGGGATACCAAAGACCATCACCTCAGACAGAGGGTCAGTGTTCACGTCTGCATTCTGGCTAAGACTTGACGAAGCCTTGGGGACCGCACTGAAGCACAGCATCGCTTACAATCCTCAAACGGATGGCCAGACAGAGCGAGTAAATCAGATATTGGAGGGCATGTGTACTAGCCTACGGGTCCAAGTGGGAGGACTGTCTACCATACGCAGAATTCTCATACAACAACAGTTACCAGGCCAGCCTCAAGATGTCACCCTTTGAAGCATTATATGGGCGGAAATGCCGCACCCCCTTGAACTGGTCACAGACGGGGGACAGTCGCCTCTTTGGCACCGATTTAATGCTCGAAGCAGAAAAGCATGTCAAGGAAATTCAGGACCAGTTGAGAACAGCCAAATCTCGACAAAAGAGTTACTATGACGCCAAGCATCGAGAGGTGAACTTTGAGCATGGAGAATACGTCTATCTCTGAGTGACACCAATGAAAGGAGTAAGGAGATTCCAGAACCGAGGAAAGCTTTCCCAAAGGTATGTCGGGCCATTCCCAATAAGGGCTAAGCGGGGAAAAGTAGCATACCAACTGGAATTACCCCCGGAAATGTTAGATGTCCATGAAGTATTCCACGTATCGCAACTACGCAAGTGTGTTTCGCCACTGGTCAAACGAGTGGATGTGAAGGAGTTAGAGCTGGCCCAGGATCTGACATATGATGAGAAACCAGTCAGGATTTTGGATGAAATGGAAAGGACCACCCGCAATAAGGTGATACGGTTTTACAAGGTGCTCTGGGAGCGCCATACCGAGGAAGAAGCCACCTGGGAAAGGGAAGAGTTTCTGAAGGCTGCATATCCGTATCTGTGCCCTAAGCAACCAAATCTCGAGGACGAGATTTACCCTAAGGGGGGTAGGTTTGTGACACCCTGGTTTTTGGCCCCTTTTTATTTGCAACTTTATTTTCTGATTTTCTGGGATTTGAAATTTATTTGCCTGGATTTTCTCAACCCAGATGGCCTTGATTACTTGGGCCTAATTTTTCCCCTAGGCCATGTGACCCCTAAACCCTTCTCCCTCATGGCCATGATCAAGCTTTGATCATATTATCCCATGCCCTATTTTTATTCCGCATGAAAATCCTTTTTCACTAAAGGAAATTGGCCTTTTCCCTCTCTTTTTGAAGCTAGCCTCACTTCTGCTCCTCCTTTTGGCCTGAAACTTTTTGTGCTAAACAATGGAGTCATTCCCCATGATGCTATGCAAAAACATGGGCAAGTTCAGTACAACAATTCTCCTCTAAAAATTCTTTTACACTTCTGTCCAGAAAGGCACTTTGTGAAGCAAGTACCATTTTTACTGGTCCATTTGCTCTGAAATTTTTACCACATGAGCACCCTCCTAGATAACCCAGGCACACCAATTTTCAGCCCCAAAGACTTAGAAAAACTCCCTGGAGAAATTCTTGAACTTTCCTGCAGAAAACCATTTTTGTAGTTGCCAAGTGCTGGAGCCCACCTGTAAGCTGCCCATGACGTTGCCTGCACTCCTCGACGTTGGCTACACGCCAGGGACACGCTGAAGCCACAGTGGCAGCCCCCAGTGCGTGCGTGCACAGGGTCAGAACGCGCTCTGGCGGCCATCAGCGTGCTCTGGCCACGGCCGAGCTGTCGCCGTCGAGCGCTCGCCTCGCCCCTCGAGCAAGTGTCCGTGCCGTCGTGTCCGTAGTGGTCGTGGCACCCCCGCACGCCACCTGGCCTCTCCCAAAGCCGCGCCGCCCGCCGGAGCTCTCGAAGCCACCGCCGCTGTTCGTCTGAAGCATGTTGTAACACCCTCAGTTGCCTGTAACAGTAATCACTTTTACTGTGGACTAATTACTATTGCTAATGCCTATGCAAACCTTGCCATGATCCACTTCCCTTTTGATCATATTCAAAAATGCCTTTTGGTTGCTATGAAAAATATGTTGCAATTAAACTTTGCCCAAAAATCATGGGACCACTTTTATAAAATCACAAATAATCATTGGGTCATGCCCATATGGTTATAGTATTTTATTTTGCACCTGGAAAATTCAAACACCAAGCAAAACAGCCCCATTTGACAATTGAATATTATAAAGAAATGGTAAATGGTTTTATTTTAAGCCTAAACTTTTTGTGGCACTCTGGAAATATACACTCCTAATTATGGGCCAGGTCACACATTTTAAAAAAATGTTACAGCAATTAAAACAAATACAAAAGGAAAAGAACAGAATGGAAAATAAGAAGAAAAAGAAAAATGATTAAAACTCGTCTGGGGCGAGGCCCACCTCAGCCCAGCCCACCCCCACCCCTTGTCTTCTTCCCCAACCACCCCCCACCTGCTCCCATACGGTGCCGGGCTCGCCGTCGACGCTGGCGACCTGGCCCCGCACCCACCGGCCCCCTCCCTTCGCGGAGGCAATAAGGGCGACGCCCCCGACCTCCTGGACATCCTCCCCCTCCCTTTCCCCTCCTCCTCTTCTCGCACGCCTCGGGGAAAAACTCCTGAGCGCCGCCGTCGCCATTGTCGTGGCCAGTCGTGGACAACGAGCACGGTCCGCCCCGAGGTGGTGTCCAGCGGCTGCGCCTTCCTCGTCTTCGTCGACTACAACAACTAATCGAGCCCGGAGAGCACCGCAGGCTTCGCCCGCGTCTTCTTCCTCTACTCCGGCCGCTGCAACCTCAACGTCGATTCCGGCCGCCTCAGCCCCTCCCCGAGCCCGCTGCCAACCCAGACGCGCTCGTGGTGAGCACCTCTGTCGTCGCAAACTGTCCATAGGTGCTCGATAGACCCGTAGGCGTTTCCCCTCTTCCGCTTTGCTCCGGCCGTCGTGGTTCGTCGTCGTAGCCGTGTCGCGTGGCCACCACAGCCCACGCCGGTTGCACCAAAAGGTTCCCCATGGATCGTATGTTCGATCCCACCCCACAGCGCCTTCAGTTTCGTCGCGTATAGCCAAGTGCCATTGGAGCCCGAGACCCCCCTCCGCCATTTTTTAGCTCGAGCTCGTGCCTGTCCACCCCAAGCCACCGCACCGCCACCAAACTCCTCCCCGTAGTCGTCCGCGTCGATTGGTACCAGCCGCGCCTCCTCCCGTGCACCACAACGAGGGCAGCGTCGGCCTCACCGGCGTTCTGTCGCCGGTGAGCCTCCGGCGAGCCTCACGGTCTGTGCCAGTGGGCCCCGTGGACCAGATGACTGGGTTGACCACTCAACTGTGCTGACTGGGCAACCCCAGTCACTGACATGTGGGTCCCCCCCGGCTAATTACTTTGTTAGCTTAACAGAAAATTAAACAGAATAATAAACCCTCCACAACACTGACCTGTGGGCCCTTGGCCATTTAACTTAATTAAACAAGTTTAGTTAACACTGGAGTCCCTGACTGCTGGGCCCCAGCTGTAAGTCTTTTTAAAATAAATAGAATTATAAAAACTAGTGACTGACATGTGGGCCGAGTGCCTTTTCTGATTTATTAAAAAAAATTATGAATAAATAGAGGCTGACAGGTGGGTCCCACATGTCAGGCACTGTTTTGGATAATGTTCTGGATAATGTTGAATAAATAATAAAAGAAATTAAAAAAATCATTTAAATGATTTAAAACTTTGAAATTCAATAACTTTTAAACCGTAACTCGGATTCAAAAACTTTATACATGAAGATTGATCAGAAAAATATAACGAATACGAATACGCTATCCGTATGTCTGTCACACCCCTCTAACACAACGAACATCAAACCATCCCCCTCCGGACCGACTGTCTGATAAATTGTCCGGTACTGTTAGAGTGCCCGGATGAATTTATTCCGAACACGAATGTTTCTCAGAATAGATCAACTAGCACGGATACACCCCCCTTATGTTTTTCCGGTACCCACGACACCTCCGGCTTGATCCTTCCCCTCCGGTCACCCTGTCCGGTAATCATTCGGAGCCGGTAGTTCATCCTCAGATGTATTTCCGTTCCGAGCAATGTGCATTGCACTGCGTTAGAATACCGCTAACATTTCATCTGTCATGTCATGCATCTGTTTGTTTATGCTTGCTGTGTATTTACTATTTCTCCCCCCCCCCTTAATCTCCGGTAGACACCGCTGCTGCCGTCGACGACCCCACTACTACCGTCGAGCTTCCAGGCAAGCAGAGCCATTCTCTTCCCCAGAAATCGACTATCTTTCCGTACATTTCTTGCACTAGGCATTATTACTGCTGCTGCTACGTTGCTTACCTATTCAATTGCATAACCTGTCATTGTCACCCCTTGATGTGCCTTCCTTTATCCTATGCTTCCTATTATTATTATTATGCATTATTCAGCAGTGAGCCCTGCGCATTGTTAGCTAGGATTAGATAGAGGGCCGTGGTCACTCAGGGGAGTGACAGCGGGTACAAATATTATAACTGCACATGTACGGTACAAAGCAGACACCGCCAAAGGCCCCTATCTGTGTTATGCCTAGTCACCTCAAGTGTGAGCTATCAAGGAGTAATCCTTGTACTCCACTCGAGGCTGACTTTGTCTTACCGCCTTAGGGTCCTGAACAACGGTTGTCCTTCAGGTAAGAAGTCGGGCGACCCAACGGTGCCCGCGAGAGGTATTGCGACGGGACGACAGGGAGGGTACGACCAGTGTACCGGTGTGCTTGGCCCCTGATCGTTGGCCGCGAGAGTTACCAAACTACGAAAGTCGACCTCCTCCAAGAGCACACGCGAGACAAGGTAAGGAGACGGTTCACCTTGTTGGTAACCGCAGTGACTTGGTGGGACGACGGGGCAGGCACCGATGTACTGGTGGTCTTGGCTGTTGTCGTTGTCCGCGGGTCAGTTAAGTCGAGGCAACGATAAGGGTTGTCACGCAGGTTAATTAAAATGTTAAATAGTTCGGCGGATGTCTTGAGTTGGCTATATGCCATGTACGCACTACCTACCCGTGGGAGTTACGAGTTATGGGCTCCTCTGCTTCGTAGTGTCGTCCGAGGACTCTTCAGACGTCAGCAGTACCGCGGCCTGCGCCGGGAAGTGGTGTTGTCTTATTTGCTCGCGCGGTGGTGTCTTATTTGGATTTGCTTTAACTTTACCGGCCAGCCACACACCATGCAGGAGTACGTTCGGGTTGGGGTCCAAGGCCCGGCGTACTTAGGATTTAGACCGGCGGATGGCCTCTCTGTTGAGTTCGAAAGATGGGCTATGAAGTGTCGGATAGCCTCGGTGGAGCGTTCCCTAACAAGGTTCCCGCCACCCTGGTTATCCGTGCATGTAGCGTAACACAAGTGCACCCCTGCAGGGAAGATTAATCTATTCGAATAGCCGTGTCCACGGTAAGAGGACGCTTTATGCTGAAGCTGGGTCTTACCACTACAAACTATTATTATTAAACTGTATGGTCCCGGGTTTTCTTCCTCGCGGGGATGTCGAGGAGGTGAACTCGGAGGCATTGTTAATTATTACAACTTATTATTATACAATGCTGCAGCAACTTCTGCTGCATTTGTTACTTTATGCTTTATATAAACTGTTGGTTGATTCTTACCTCATGATGCAAGACGTCGTCGGAAGATGCTAGTCTTCGATAGGCCTAGCTTCTTACCCTTGCTCTGGATTTCTGTCTTTCAGTCCACTATATATAGCCTCTTCTTTCCGTTGATACAATGCATAATGCTTAGCAGCGGAAGTAAGACCCGCGGGTATACTAGATACTCACCTGCTTTATTTCCTTTACTGTCTTGCCTGATCGGCCGCTGCAGCCGACGTTGGAGCCCAGGAGCAGGAGTACCCCGGAGGCGCCTACTACGACGTCGAGTTCCCCGTTGACCAGGAGTAGTTCGGTGGATCCCAGGCAGGAGGCCTCGCCTTTTCGATCTGTATCTCTGATGTGATTTGTGCTAGCCTTCTTAAGGCAAAACTTGACTAACTATGTCTGTACTCAGATATTATGGCTTGTATGACTTATGTATTCGGGTCCACGTGACCCCCCCCTCTATTGTAATGTATTTGTTTATCCTTTTGTGTTTAGTGTTGTGCTGTGATATTCTCACCGTGGCACCCTAATCTCAGCCGTGTACCCTGCGTGTATGATTAGTGTACACGGATTGATTTTGGGGGTGTCACAAGTTGGTATCAGAGCCGACTGCCTATAGGAAGCCACCCCACCACTACTTGGTCGAAGTTGAGTCTAGACTTTGAAAAACTATTTTGCTGACTTAATATTTGGCTTACGGGCCCACATCGATGTCACTACGTGTGATATCTATGGTATTAGGATCCTTTTCTCCTTACCTATGCTCTGGGAATCTGCTCTCTTATCCTTGCTGGTAAGTTTTACAAAATCTGACATTAGGATCACGTTCTCTTGATTCCACCCGAAGTTTTTGGTGCTTCCCCCATTGATTGAGTCGTGTCGCAGGAGTCATACCCCAGGTCCCGGACCGCGGATCCCATTCTCATTCTGGGCAAGCCGCGCGTTCTCTGGCATTAACTCCTGTGGCCAACAGTTTTCTTGCGGCGTGATTGACATAGTGGAATCTATGTCGCGTCGTGTAATCCTTACCACGGTCTGCGCGCCGTCTAGTGAGTCCTTTTTCTTTAATTTCTACGACGTTACGCTGCCCGATTTTCGATTGACTCTGGGTGTAAATGTGTATGTCTTATATGACTACTCCTATACATATCTGCGCCCCCTTGTCGTTGTCGTTTTTACTTCAGGCTTGATTCCGGTATCTCCTTAAATTTTCATCGCTGAAATACCCCTGATAAATTCTAGCAGGATGGCTGGTCGTGGTGGTCGTGGTCATGGTCGTGCTGCCAACGACCCACCTCCGCCGCCGGATTACATGGCCGCGATGATGCAGCAGTTCGAGATGAACCGTCAGTTCATGCAGAATATCATGGCTCAGTTCCCCCAGCCGAATCAGAATGGGCACCAACATCAGCATGTCACCGTGACTCTACAGGACTTCACCCGCCTCAACCCCACTATGTTCCGCAACACTGTTCAGCCGTTGGATGCTGATAACTGGCTTCGCGACATCACGCACGAGCTGGAGTCTGCTAATGTCGATCTAGCCGACTATGTGAACTTTGCGTCTTATCATCTAAAAGGCGCCGCTGCTCAGTGGTGGAGCACCCACAAGCGTTACCTGCCAGTTGAAGAAGTCATCACTTGGGATGAATTTCAGTCTGCCTTCCGCGCCCGCTACATTCCTCAGGGGATCATGGATCGTAAGGCGGAAGAATTCCGTAACCTCACTCAGGGCGACATGACTGTAGAAGCCTATCAGCGCGAGTTCCTCAACCTCTCTCGCTATGCAGAAGGAGAGATCACCACTGATGCTCGCAGGCAGCAGAAGTTCCGTCGTGGCCTCAACCCAGACCTCAGGCTCGCTCTTGCCGTTCATGATTTCGCCAACTTCGCCACCATGGTGAACAAGGCTATCACCGTCGAGACTGCCCAGATGGAGCACAAGAACTCTCTGAAGCGTTATCGTGACGTTGGCTCATCTTCGGGCGCAACGCAGAAGCGTCGTATTTGGCTGCCTACCAGTGTGACCCATTCAGCTGTCCCTGCTCCGAGGCCGTCTTATGCTGCACCCCGTCTGCCTCCGCCACCGCAGTTGCCAAGAGCTCTACCTGCACCGCCCAATGCTACCCCACTTCTTCCTCAGGATGGATTATGCTTCACGTGCCGCCAACCTGGGCATTTTTCCAGAGAGTTCCCCCAGAAACAGAAGCAACTGGTAGTTCACCCAACTATAATACTGGGTCTGCTGCTTATGCTCGTGGACATGCTAACAACGTCAATCTTGAAGACGCTCAGCAACAACCCGCTACCGTGATGGGTACCCTTCTCGTTAATTCTGTACCTGCTACTGTTTTATTTGATACAGGAGCATCGCATTCATTCATGTCGGAAGCATTTGCATTGTCGCATAACTTCGCATTGGAAAAGATGAACCCACCAATGGTTGTTCGCACCCCGATAGGCCAATGCCGAACCACCAAGATCGTGCCCGAAACCATCGTTGAAATTGAAGGAATTTAATTCCATGCTTCCCCCATAATCCTGATGTCTTCCACCATAGACCTCATTCTGGGAATGGATTGGTTGAAATTTCACGATGCCGCACTCTATTGTGGCACCAAGTCTGTTCAACTTTTTCACCCCTCTGGCGAGATTGTTAATCACACCACCCGAGTTACCCGTAATGCTGAAACACATATATTTATGATGAATGCTTTGAATGTCGCCCCCCTCGAAGGCATCGAGAACGTTCCAGTCGTTCGCGACTTTCCCGACGTCTTCCCAGAAGAACTGCCGGGAATACCCCCGATCAGAGAAGTTGAATTTGTCATCGACTTGAAGCCCGGCACCACCCATATTGCCAAGCGTCCTTACAAGATGCCGCCACGTGAACTCCTTGAACTTAAGGGGGAAATCGACCAGGCACTTCAGAAAGGATTCATTCGCCCCAGTTCCTCAGCTTGGGGAGCACCTTCGCTCTTTGTCAAGAAGAGCGATGGGACAAACCGATTGGTCCAAGATTATCGGCCCATTAACCAAGCCACCATCCAGAACAAATACCCACTTCCCCGGATCAACGATCTGTATGATCAACTTGCCGGATCCAAGGTGTGTTCTAAACTCGACTTGAGGTTGGGTTATCACCAAATCCGAGTCCGTGATGAGGACATTCCGAAAACTGCCTTCATTACTCGCTATGGTTCATACGAGTACACTGTCATGTCCTTTGGCTTAACCAATGCTCCAGCCACCTTCTCCAGATTGATGAATTATATTTTCATGGAGTACCTCGACCAGTTCGTCGTGGTTTATCTGGATGATATATTGATATATTCCAAGAATGAAGAAGAACATGCTGAACATCTTCGTCTTATACTGGAGAAGCTTCGAGAACACAAACTCTATGCTAAGTATTCTAAGTGTGAGTTCTGGCTTCCCGAAGTAACCTACCTTGGGAATGGGATTTCCAAGGATGGCATTTCCATCACCCCAGAACGTATCCAGGCTATTCTTGATTGGACTCCTCCCAAGACCGTCAAGCAAGTCCGCAGTTTCCTCGGGTTCTCTAGCTATTGCCGCCGTTTCGTCGAGAATTTCTCCAAGATTGCCAGGCCTCTCACTAATCTGCTTCACAAAGGTGTCAAGTTTGAGTGGACAGATAAATGTCAAGAAAGTTTCCAAGCGCTCAAGGACAAGCTAACTTCTCCCCCGGTGTTCGCTCCCCCGGATACTCAGAAGGACTTCGTGATATATTGCGACGCGTCTCGTCAAGGATTAGGCTGTGTCCTAATGCAAGAGCGCAAAGTGATTGCTTATGGCTCTCGTCAGTTGCGTCCTCACGAAGACAAATATCCAACACATGATCTCGAATTGGCAGCAGTAATTTATGCATTGAAGCTGTGGCGACATTACCTCGTCGGTAATCGTTGCGAGGTCTACACCGATCACCAAAGTCTGAAGTATCTGTTTACTCGGCCAGATCTGAATCTTCGTCAACAACGATGGCTCGAGACAATAGCCGACTTCAACATGGATATTTCGTATACCCCGGGCAAGGATAATGTGATGGCCGATGCCTTGAGCCGCAAAGCTTACTGTTCTGAACTTGAGGTTCAGGTGCAGCAACCACTTCTGTATGAAGAGTTTCGCAAGTTGAATCTCGAGATTGTTCCTCAAGGTTACGTCAATAACCTGGTTCTCGAGTCAAAGCTCGATGCCCTCATCAAGAGTAGACAATCTCTGGCCCCTGACATTGTGAAGATCAAGCAGGACATCGCAGAAGGAAAGCCCTCCTCTTTTACCATTGGTGCTAATGATGGTGATACTGTGTACTTCAAGGGCCGCTTAGTAGTTCCTGTGAGCCCGACCATCATTAACTGTGGTCCGGATATCATGGAAGAAGCCCATAATTCTCCCTTGTCAATCCACCCTGGCAGTACCAAGATGTATAAAGACCTTCTTCAGCGGTACTGGTGGCCTTACATGAAGCAAGACATCGCCCGCTATGTTTCTCAATGTGACGTTTGCAGTCGCGTAAAAGCCGGACATCAGAAACCTGCTGGTTGGTTGCGACCACTCCCTCCTCCTGGTTGGAAGTGGGACAAGGTCGAGATGGATTTCGTCACCGGTTTTCCTAAGTCACAGAAAGGTAACGATGACATCTTTGTCGTCATCGACCGATTCTCCAAGATTGCACACTTCCTGCCGGTCAAGGAGACGATCACTGCTAGTCAGTTAGCACACTTGTATATCTCCCGAATTGTGTCACTCCACGGTATTCCCGATGGAGATCAGTTCAGACCGTGGCAGCCTTTTCACCTCAAGATACTGGAATAGTTTCATGGAAGCCCTCGGGACTCGTCTGTCCCTCAGCACCGCTTATCACCCCCAGTCGCAAGGCCAAGTTGAACGAGTTAATCAAGTGCTGGAAGACATGCTTCGCGCTTGTGTCCTTTCTTTCGGCATGAAATGGGAGGATTCCCTCCCGTACGCGGAATTCTCGTACAACAATAGCTACCAGGCTAGCTTTAAGATGGCCCCCTTCGAAGTTTTATACGGACGTAAATGTCGAACCCCCCTGAATTGGTCAGGAACTGGGGAACGACCCTACTTCGGACCGGATCTTGTCCAAGAAGCTGAAGAACAAGTTCGCATTGTGCAAGGAAATCTCAAGGCCGCACAGTCTCGTCAAAAGAGCAATTATGACCGCAAACACTGGGAAATGTTGTGTCAACCTGGTGAATACGCTTACCTCCGTGTCACTCCCATGAGGGCACTCATCGCTTCGGTATCAAGGGCAAGTTGGCTCCTCGCTACATTGGCCCGTTCCGTATCCTTTCCAGGAGTGGACCCGTGGCATACCGGTTGGAATTGCCGCCGAACCTCTCCCAAGTCCACGATGTATTCCACGTGTCGCAACTCCGTCGCTGCTTCGAGGACCCTATCCGTGAAGTGGAGCATGATATGATCGAGCGGCAACAAGACTTGACTTATTGAGAACATCCGGGCCGCATTCTCGATCAGTCTGAGCGTCGAACCCGCAACAAGACCGTCAGGTTCCTCAAGGTTCAGTGGTCGAATCATTCTGAAGATGAAGCCACTTGGGAACGCGAAGATCGCCTTCGCGATGAATACCCCGATCTTTTCCTCGCTACCACTTAAATTCTCGGGACGAGAATTCTTGTAGTGGGGGAGATTTGTAACACCCTCAGTTGCATGTAACAGTAATCACTTTTACTGTGGACTAATCACTGTTGCTAATCCCTATGCAAACCTTGCCATGATCCACTTCCCTTTTGATCATATTCAAAAATGCCTTTTGGTTGCTATGAAAAATATGTTGCAATTAAACTTTGCCCAAAAATCATGGGACAACTTTTATAAAATCACAAATAATCATTGGGTCATGCCCATATGGTTATAGTATTTTATTTTGCCACTGGAAAATTTAAACAATTCAAACACCAAGCAAAACAGCCCCATTTGACAATTGAATATTATAAAGAAATGGTAAATGGTTTTATTTTAAGCCTAAACTTTTTGTGGCACTCTGGAAATATACACTCCTAATTATGGGCCAGGTCACACATTAAAAAAAATGTTAAAGCAATTAAAACCAATACAAAAGGAAAAGAACATAATGGAAAATAAGAAGAAAAATAAAAATGATTAACACTCGCCTGGGGCGAGTCCCACCTCAGCACAGCCCACCCCCACCCCTTGTCTGCTTCCCCAACCACCCCCCCCACCTGCTCCCGTACGGCGCCGGGCTCGCCGTTGACGCTGGCGAGCTGGCCCCGCACCCACCTGCCCCCTCCCTTCGCGGAGGCGATAAGGGCGACGCCCCCGACCCCCTGGACATCCTCCCCCTCCCTTTCCCCTCCTCCTCTTCTCGCACGCCTCGGGGAAAAACTTTCGAGCGCCGCCGTCGCCATTGTCGTGGCTAGTCGTGGCCAACGAGCACGGTCCGCCCCGAGGTGGTGTCCAGCGGCTGCGCCTTCCTCGTCTTCGTCGACTACAACAACTAATCGAGCCCGGAGAGCACCGCAGGCGTCGCCCGCGTCTTCTTCCTCTACTCCGGCCGCTGCAACCTCAACGTCGATTCCGGCCGCCTCAGCCCCTCCCCGAGCCCGCTGCCAACCCAGACGCGCTCGTGGTGAGCACCTCTGTCGTCGCCAACTGTCCATAGGTGCTCGATAGACCCGTAGGCGTTTCCCCTCTTCCGCTTTGCTCCGGCCGCCGTGGTTCGTCGTCGTAGCCGTGTCGCGTGGCCACCACAGCCCACGCCGGTTGCACCAAAAGGTTCCCCATGGATCGTATGTTCGATCCCACCCCACAGCGCCTTCAGTTTCGTCGCGTATAGCCAAGTGCCATTGGAGCCCGAGACCCCCCTCCGCCATTTTTTAGCTCGAGCTCGTGCCTGTCCACCCCAAGCCACCGCACCGCCACCAAACTCCTCCCCGTAGTCGTCCGCGTCGATTGGTACCAGCCGCGCCTCCTCCCGTGCACCACAACGAGGGCAGCGTCGGCCTCACCGGCGTTCTGTCGCCGGTGAGCCTCCGGCGAGCCTCACGGTCTGTGCCAGTGGGCCCCGTGGACCAGATGACTGGGTTGACCACTCAACTGTGCTGACTGGGCAACCCCAGTCACTGACATGTGGGTCCCCCCCGGCTAATTACTTTGTTAGCTTAACAGAAAATTAAACAGAATAATAAACCCTCCCAGACACTGACCTGTTGGCCCCTGGCCATTTAACTTAATTAAACAAGTTTAGTTAACACTGGAGTCACTGACTGCTGGGCCCCAGCTGTAAGTCTTTTTAAAATAAATAGAATTATAAAAACTAGTCACTGAAATGTGGGCCCAGTGCCTTTTCTGATTTATTAATTTTTTTTATGAATAAACAGAGGCTGACAGGTGGGTCCCACATGTCAGGCACTGTTATGGATAATTTTCTAGATAATGTTGAATAAATAATAAAAGAAATTCAGAAAATCATTTAAATGATTTAAAACTTTTAAATTCAATAACTTTTAAACCGTAACTCGGATTCAAAAACTTTATACATGAAAATTGATCAGAAAAATATAACGAATACGAATACGTTATCCGTATGTTTGTCACAACCCTCTAACACAACGAACATCGAACCATCCCCCTCCGGACCGACTGTCCGATAAATTGTCCGGTACTGTTAGAGTGCCCGAATGAATTTATTCCGAAGACGAATGTTTCTCAGAATAGATCAACTAGCACGGATACACCCCCTTATGTTTTTCCGGTACCCACGACACCTCCAGCTTGATCCTTCCCCTCCGGTCACCCTGTCCGGTAATCATTCGGAGCCGGTAGTTCATCCTTAGATGAATTTCCGTTCCGAGCAATGTGCATTGCACTGCGTTAGAATACCGTTAACATTTCATCTGTCATGTCATGCATCTGTTTGTATATGCTTGCTGTGTATTTACTGTTTCTTCCCCCCCTTAATCTCCGGTAGACCCCGCTGCTGCCGTCGAATACACCGCTACTGAGTACGACTACTTCGTCGATGACCCCACTACTACCGTCGAGCTTCTAGGCAAGCAGAGCCATTCTCTTCCCCAGATATCGCCTATCTTTCCGTACATTTCTTGCACTAGGCATTGTTACTGTTGCTGCTACGTTGCTTACCTATTCAATTGCATAACCTGTCATTGTCACCCCTTGATGTGCCTTCCTTTATCCTATGCTGCCTATTATTATTATTCATTATTCAGCAGTGAGCCCTGCGCATTGTTAGCTAGGATTAGATAGAGGGCCTTGGTCACTCAGGGGAGTGAACGCGGGTACCAATATTATAACTGCACAGGTACGGTACAAAGCAGACACCACCAAAGGCCCCTATCTGGGTTATGCCTAGTCACCTCAAGTGTGAGCTATCACGGAGTAATCCTTGTACTCCACTCGAGGCTGACTTTGTCTTACCGCCTTAGGGTCCTGAACAACGGTTGTCCTTCAGGTAAGAAGTCGGGCGACCCAACGGTGCCCGCGAGAGGTATTGCGACGGGACGACAGGGAGGGTACGACCAGTGTACCGGTGTGCTTGGCCCCTAATCGTTGGCCGCGAGAGTTACCAAACTACGAAAGTCGAGCTCCTCCAGGAGCACACGCGAGACAAGGTAAGGAGACGGTTCACCTTGTTGGTAACCGCAGTGACTTGGTGGGACGACGGGGCAGGCACCGATGTACTGGTGGTCCTGGCTGCTGTCTTTGTCCGCGGGTCAGTTAAGTCGAGGCAACGATAACGGTTGTCACGCAGGTTAATTAAAATGTTAAATGGTTCGGCGGATGTCTTGAGTTGGGTATATGTCATGTACGCACTACCTACCCGTGGGAATTACGAGTTATGGGCTCCTCTGCTTCGTAGTGTTGTCCGAGGACTCTTCAGACGTCAGCAGTACCGCGGCCTGCGCCGGGAAGTGGTGTTGTCTTATTTGCTCGCGCGGTGGTGTCTTATTTGGATTTTCTTTAACTTCACCGGCCAGCCACGCACCGTGCAGGAGTACGTTCGGGTTGGGGTCCAAGGCCCGGCGTACTTAGGATTTAGACCGGCGGATGGCCTCTCTGTTGAGTTCGAAAGATGGGCTATGAAGTGTCGGATAGCCTCGGTGGAGGGTTCCCTAACAAGGTTCCCGCCACCCTGGAGATCCGTGCGTGTAGCGTAACACAAGTGCACCCCTGCAGGGAAGATTAATCTATTCGAATAGCCGTGTCCACGGTAATAGGACGCTTTATGCTGAAGCTGGATCTTACCACTACAAACTATTATTATTAAACTGTATGGTTCCGGGTTTTCTTCCTCGCGGGGATGTCGAGGAGGTGAACTTGGAGGAATTGTTAATTATGACAACTTATTATTATACAATGCTGCAGCAACTTCTGCTGCATTTGTTACTTTATGCTTTATATAAAATGTTGGTTGATTCTTACCTCATGCTGCAAGATGTCGTCGAAAGATGCTAGTCTTCGATAGGCCTAGCTTCTTACCCTTGCTCTGGATTTCTGTCTTTCAGTCCACTATGTATAGCCTCTTCTTTCCGTTGATACAATGCATAATGCTTAGTAGCGGATGTAAGACTCGCGGGTATACTAGATACTCACCTGCTTTATTTCCTTTACTGTCTTGCCTGATCGGCCGCTGCAGCCAAACATTGGAGCCCAGGAGCAGGAGTACCCTGGAGGCGCCTACTACGACGTCGAGTTCCCCGTTGACCAGGAGTAGTTCGGTGGATCCCAGGCAAGAGGCCTCGCCTTTTCGATCTGTATCTCTGATGTGATTTGTGCTAGCCTTCTTATGGCAAAACTTGACTAACTACGTCTGTACTCAGATATTATGGCTTGTATGACTTATCTATTCGGGTCCGCGTGACCCCCCCCCCCCTCTATTGTAATAGATTTGTTTATCCTTTTGTGTTTAGTGTTGTGTTGTGATATTCTCACCGTGGCACCCTAATCTCAGCCGTGTACCCTGCGTGTATGATTACTATACACGGATTGATTTTGGGGGCGTCACACATGTGCGTGGAGGCCACAGTTGTACGCCTGCTTCCGCGTTGCCCGCGTCGTCTCCCCCGCGTCCTGTACTCCTATTAAGCACGCGCGGCACCAGTGCCCCCTCAAAGCCGCGCCGCACGTCGATGCAGAGCCACCGCCGCGGCCGCGCCTGAACCGTCTCGTCGCCCCACTGCTACAGAGCCCCTGGGCACACACGCACGCGTGCTACACCACCATTGGAACCCCCTAGAGCTCACCCGAGCCTCCCCTGGTCACCCGCACGCTCAAGGAGGAAGCCGGCCGTGGAGTCCCCTGGTCGGAGATCTCACCGTAGCGCTGCCGCCACCGTAGCTGGAGAGGATCCTAGCAACGTCGTCCGGCCACCATTCGCAGGACTTTTGGTACGTGGCTATTCGCCGTGATCCCCTGCACCTCCTCCCCTAGCTCCCATCCACCCTCACGGCCTCCTCTCCGGCGAGCCCCCGTCGCCGGAGCCGTAGCCCTTGTTTCCCTCCCGATCCATTTCAACCTGACCACGGGACCCCACCCGTCAGCCACTCCACTCAGTTCCGAAGCGGTACGAGTGGAGGCGTATTCGGCAGAGTACGCCTTCGACGTGGCCTCCTCTGGATATTCCTGGAAAATCAATTTAATTCATTTAAAAAGTGAATTTTGACCAAACTTTGACCATCAATTACTCCTAAACCACAAGGCCAAATGAGTTGATTCTTTTTGCTACATTTTTCTCTTGATCTCCTCTTCAAGTTGGCAAAGTTTGGGAGCTTGGCTCTCTGTCTAGGTCCACTGGACAGTAGAAGAGTGCTTTGGACTTATTTCTATTTGCCACTTGTTTTATTTTTTTAGAGGGTGATCAAGTGCTTGCAGGAGACCAGGAGTTCAAGGACACTCCACTTGACCAAGGCAAGCCATAACAATCTAGTCATGAGGAGCTTGAAATGCCTTTTGTTGATTTGAATCATTTAACTTGGGTTTTTCTTGCCCTTATATTGCTTGCTAATAAAAGTAAATAACCATAATAAGTTGATTGATATAAACATGGCATGCCTACTGATTTTATCATGCCACCCTAGTACATGTTATCACCTTGCTTATTTTGCCGCCATGTCTATGCCGGAATCATGCTAGTGATGATCATGCTTCTACTCCTATGCCATGCTAGTTGTTGCATATGCATGATAGTAGTATCATATTTATGCCATGTTGCCATGCCTTCATATTGCTATTCACTAGAACTTAATGGACCTAATAAACGTTGACCAAGTGCCACCGAATCGAGATTATCATTGCAGCCACATTTGCTTGTATGGGCGGGCCGTGACTCGTTCTATCGTAGTGCGTTCTACGGATATCACCCAATAGGGGAGATTATGCACACACGCTACCCTGATCAGGTAGGGTTTGATAATCTTGACATCCATAGTGTTAACCCGGGAGTCCCCGTTGGGACAGTTTGCCACAAGGTAGCCGAGTGGTTCTGGTGGTAACGTGGACACCTAACCACAGGGATACCCAATACCGTGTGTCGGTGAGTTCTTAGGGAGGTTACGCAGTAATCGGGTTTCGTTGGAGATGTCCTAGTCCAATCCTGCGGTGCGAGTTCCAAGGATCCTGTGGGACAAGTACCGTGGTGCGGGATGGAGGAAGAACTCCATAATGTGGGTAACGTGCACAAACTTTGCAGAGTCAAAATCTATTCGAATAGCCGCGTCCTCGGTCATGGGACACAGTTCGTACTAGGTCACACAATGGTCAACACTAATCTGTTTAATAATGTGGATGTTAATTCTGTAACTTTGGTCATGTGATTGGTTGGGTAGTAACTGAGGAAACCTAACCCGTTGAGGGGTCGAGCTACGAACCGTATGATGGTGGGTCAAGAGATGACCCCGTTACCGAGTTAGGACGGCTCGGATGTAAGTGGTATGAATCATGTGGTGTTCATAAGATAAGTGGTATTATTGTTCTTGCCATGTTGTTGTTTGCATTCTTGCCATGCTATTGTTTCTCCTGATGACTTGGCTGTTATGAGCTTGCAAGTACATTCCATGTACTGACCTGGCGTGTCATGCCAGATGCAGGAGGTGTCGCACCTGAAGAGTTGGCTGAGCTGTACCACGCGAACTAGGCCATGTCCCAGCAGTTGTCATTCAGGTAAGAAGTCGGGCGACCCAACGGTGCCCGCGAGTGGTATTGCGACGGGACGACAGGGAGGGTACGACCAGTGTACCGGTGTGCTTGGCCCCTGATCGTTGGCCGCGAGAGTTACCAAACCACGAAAGTCGAGCTCCCCCAGGAGCACACGCGAGATAAGTTAAGGAGACGGTTACCCTTGTTGGTAACCGCAGAGACTTGGTGGGACGACAGGGCAGGCACCGATTTACTGGTGGTCATGGCCGCTGTCGTTGTCCGCGGGTCAGTTAAGTCGAGGCAACGATAACGGTTGTCACGCAAGTTAATAAAATGACTAATGATTCAGTGAATGTCTTGAGTTGGCTATATGCCATGTACGCACTACCTACCCGTGGGAATTACGAGTTATGGGCTCCTCTGCTTCGTAGTGTCGTCCGAGGATTCTTCAGACGTCAGAAGTACTTCGGGCTGATTGCCGGGAAGTGGTGTTGTCTTATTTCCTCGCGCGGTGGTGTCTTATTTGAATTTGCTTTATCTTCACCGGCCAGCCACGCACCGTGCAGGAGTACGTTCGGGTTGGGGTCCAAGGCCCGGCGTACTTAGGATTTAGACGGGCGGATGGCCTCTCTGTTGAGTTTGAAAGATGGGCTATGGAGTGTCGGATAGCCCCGGTGGAGCGTTCCCTAACAAGGTGCCCGCCACCCTGGAGATCCGTGCGTGTAGTGTAACACAAGTGCACCCCTGCAGGGAAGATTAATCTATTCGAATAGCCGTGTCCACGGTAATAGGACGCTTTATGCTGAAGCTGGATCTTATCACTACAAACTATTTTTATTAAACTGTATGGTTCCGGGTTTGCTTCCTCGCAGGGGAGTCGAGGAGGGAACTCGGAGGAATTGTTAATTATTACAACTTATTATTAGACAATGCTGCAGCAACTTCTGCAGCATTGCTACTCTATGCTTTATATAAACTATTGGTTGATTCTTACCTCATGCTGCAAGACTCGTCGGAAGATGCTAGTCTTCGATAGGCCTAGGTTCTTACCCTTATTTTGATTTCTATCTTGCAGTCCACTATATACAGCCTCTTCTTTCCGATGATACAATTGCATAATGCTTAGTAGCGGACATAAGACTCGCGGGTATGCTAGATACTCACCTTTGCTTTATTTTCCCCTTTTTCGCTTTGCCTGATCGGCCGCTGCAGCCGACGTTTGAGCCCAGGAGCAGGAGTACCCCGGAGGTGACTACTACGACGTCGAGTTCCCCGTTGACCAGGAGTATTTCGGTGGATCCCAGGCAGGAGGCCTCGCCTTTTTCGTTCTGTATCTCTGATGTCATTTGTGCTAGCCTTCTTAAGGCAAAACTTGACTAACTATGTCTGTACGCTGATATTATTGCTTGTATGACCTATGTATTCGGATCCTCGTGATCCCTGGTATTTTAACATATTTGTTTATCCTTTTGTGTTTAATGTTGTGCTGTGACATTCTCACCGTGGAACCCTAATCTCAGCCATGTACCCTGCGTGTATGATTACTGTACACGGATTGATTTTGGTGGCGTCACAGGAAACCTCATCTGTAATCCAAGACGGGTTCCCCGAGACCTAGCTTAGTATATAAGGGCTGGGAGGTGAGACGTCGAGATCAACCAATACACAATCTGTAACCCTAGCCTTGTGCACACTAGCCTTGGCTTTCCCTGTAATCGCATCTCCAAGCAATAATATCGAGAAGGAACTTCTCTTCTTGTTAGCCGACGAGCTATCGTCCAACCTGTGCCTCTCATGATTAACCCAGGGTCCCTGACCATGGGATTTGCCGGGGTTGATCCCTGTCAATTGGCGCCGTCTGTGGGAACTACACAGGTTGGAATTACGATCTCGGCGGTTCCGTCTTCAGCAAGCCACAACTCCAGAGCAAGAACCAGATCCAATCCACCCGAAGATTTCAAGATCACGGCAAACATCTCTGCCGCCCCATCGAGATCGCTCGGCCTGCAGCTCTGCCAAGACCAATACTATGGCGGCAACCGAGTCCACCGCCAGGTAAGGAGAAACCGACGATCTAGAAGACAGGCGCGAGGATTCTACGAAGAGACCCCACTCGACGAGTCGCACTATACAACTACGCGCTCGCCGACCACTGTACGACCCGCCGCCGTGCGGAAAGCTGTCGCCCGCCAGGACAGCGACTCTGAGACTCAAGCCGGCGAATACTACGACCCAGATCGAAGACCAGACGAATTCGCCAACCTTATAAAGAACCAGAATCTGAGTGAGGGGATCGAAATCGACTCGCGAGTCCACGAGCACCCGTCGGATCATGCGCGGATCTTCTGAATCTCAAGGAGGAGGCGGCACACCGGATCCAGCAAACTCACGGTCAGGGAGCAGCTAGAAGGACCCTGCACGATCCACTGCTTCGAAGACGACTGGGGATACATCAGATCGGGTCACACTCTGGGAGACTGCTGCCTGTTCAACGAACCCTCCGACAGCCTCAAGGAGGAAAAACAACGAGAAGCCAAGCGCACCCGACGAACCGAGCACTCGCCGACTCCAAGTCCCGAAATACGCTACAACCCGCCTCAAGGATAGGTGTACACGATCCAAGAAGGTAGGGTATTTCAAGCTCAATAGGACGCCTACATAATGCAAGCCAGAGCAGCCGAGAACCTAAACACAGTTGAAGTCCACCAGCGACACGACGCAGAAACTAGTACCACGTTCTCCCGGAGCGATCACCCACCTGCAGTCCCAAGGCCGGGACACGCGCCCCGGGTACTCGATGCTCAAATTGGAGGGTACGACATGGACAGAATCTTCATGGACGGAGGCAGCAACATGAACATAATCTTTGTCAGTGTGACACCCTGGATTTTGGAACTTTCTTTTTCCAAAAACTTTTCTGATTTATTTCTGGATTTTCTATTGGATTTTCTTTTGATCACCTCGTTGGACTTGAAACTTGAGCATATTTTCTTTCCATGCTCAAGTGGACCTTGAATCCAAGACGTTCCCATGTCATTCCATGGACCCATTTCATCCAAGTCACCGTTTTATTCTAGCCTTATATTTATTTTTCCAATAAAACGGATATTCCCATTATTTGAGGTTTGTGAAGCAACCCCTATTTATGTTGCTCCATAAATCCCCAAATAATTCCCACATGTCATTGACATCAGATCTTGCCAAATTCTCCAAAAAAATTTCATAGACCAAATGGAATTTTCCTCTAGAAAAATTCATTTGTCTGTGGGGGTAGAATGGAGCTTTGTGAAGGGAGTGCCACTTATCTTGATCCATTGCTGGTGAAACTGTTTGTGCAATCTCATATGATCATCTGATTGATCTCCACCAAATTCCACCACTATTTACTTATCCAAACTCCCACAATAAATTCCCAAATTTGGATGCAGCAAGGGGGCATTATGAAGCAAGTGCATGATAGGGGATCCCATTTTCCTTGAAACTTTTTGAGCATGACCCTACCACCAAATGACTCCACCAAACCAGATTTGAGCCAAATACAATCACCCAGCTGTGTGCACCATCATGTTTAAGTTTTTGGTCAGTGGGCCACATTGTGAAGCAAGTGCTATCTATGTGTGTCCAATGACTATGAAATTTATACACATGTGCACCATGACAAATAACCTAGCTACACCAATTTTCAGCCAATTAAAATAATCCTATGTGATGCTAGCCTCACCAACACCATTCTGACCTATTTGGTGCTTTACAAAGGAAGTACCAAAAATATGGCTCCAAATGATGTGAAACTTGGCATGAATACTCATCCTAATGTATGATTGAGCTCTGCAAAATATCATGCTTAGGGGACCTATGCACAAGCCATGCCACATTACAAACACCTTCTGCCTCATGATGCCATTTACAAAGAAAGTACCATGTACATTGATTTGTTTGATCCCAAACTCCACAGAAGCCTAGTCCCTTGTACCCTAAACCCTGAAGACAACTTGGTCCTATCCAAATCCACCCCATGTGAGCTTTGCTTCTGCTCAAAGTTTATTGCATCCAATTCAGGACGAGATAGGGATCACCACAGTGCCCCAAATGAGTTGTCACTTATACCACAGTGATCAGCGTACGAAGGAATACACACTAGACATCCTTGGCCATGAAGAAATTCACTGTGTGCAACGGTACCTTTTGTGGCCATGCTCTTGGCAGCACCTGGCGAGCTCTGGCCGCGCCAGCTCACCGCACGCCTCGGCCGCTCGCCACTATCGCGACCCGAGCTCGGAATCGGCCTTCCCCTATATAGGGGAGAGCCCGCGAGCCCTTCCAAGCACACCCAGCAGCTCCCCACCTCTCCTAGCTCCCAAACACCCCTCCAATTCGTCCCCGGAGCCCCCGCATTGCCACCATTTTCACCGTGGCCGCCGCCAGCCTCGCCCTAAATTTCGGGAAGCACGGGCCCCTCCTCTTCCCCTAGCCGCCACCAGAACACCCCCTAGCCCGAAGCCTCGCCTCCCTCAACCCCCCTCCAATTCGTCCCCGCTGCCCCGCCGCAGGCTCCCGTGGCCGCCTCGCCCAGCCGTGGGGGCACAGAGCCGCAGGCCGCCCCGCCCGGACCCGCCGCCGTAGGAAGAGGTGCCCCGGCACCCCGCGGCCTCTTCCCGCACTAGCCGCGGAGACTGCGACGGCCAGGCGACCTCCCTTGCGTCTCTGTCGCGAGGAAGGAGAGAACAGAGGAGAGAGATCTGACGGGCGGGGCCCTCCTGCAAGCCACACGGGCCACTGACCGCTTGGCCCGGTTCGTTTGAGTGGTGGCGCATTTTCGAAAGTGCGCTTTCGCTTAAGAGAAGCGTCATTCGGCCTCCTTCAGAAAAAAATGCTCTTTCATTAGCCGAAGGCGTATTTTGTCCCGCAGCAGCCCAAAATACGTTTTCACTAAGCAGAAAGCGTATTTTGCACATAAAACAAGCCACGGATACCGTTTCCTTCGTATCTCCGCAACCGTAAGTCCAAACGGGTTGATTCTTTTTGCGTTGGTTTCGTATCGAGCTCCTCTTCGTGTTGGCATAGGTTTCATGACATGTTGTGATGTTGTTATTTTCTGGTCGAGTCAAACTTGTGTTTGAATTTTTGCCCATTGCTTTCTTTTGAAATATTTTTTCAGGTCTTTGTTGGTGTCGAAGACCAGGAGTGTTCCACACTCCTCGGGTGAAAGGCAAGCCACAATAACCTTTGCACCTTCGCAAAGCTTTGACGTGATTTAAAAATTGTTTTACCATGATATGCTTATATCGGTGACCGTGATCCTGTTGCTATGCTATGATTGATGTTATCATTGCCATGCTATCCTTGATATGCTATTTATATGCTATGTTTTGCCATGTTATATCCATGCTATGCTTTTATCATTTCATTGCCATGATATACTCTGCATCATCGTAACCACCACATACCAACACCATGTTAAGTTGCTCATGTTACACCTGTTCATGCTATGCCTAAGTTATGCTCAACTGCATTCATAATGTTGCCATGGTAATAACTTAATCTTTGTAACACGGATAAGTTCACCAACTAAAAATGTGTTTGATCATATCTGAAACTGTCATGTTAATATGCTATGCATTGTTATGATCTGGTACTCATGTTGCACCTGATGCTTGTGTTCGCTGTTGGAGATATGCTTCGTAACAAGTTGATCAGGTGCCTCTGAACCGGGCTTATCCGTGCAGCCACATTTGCCTGTATGGGTGGACCTTGATTCGGTCTGCCGGTGGTTTCTCTTATTTGTATCACCATCTAGGGGAGGTTATGCACACACTCTACGCTGGCCCGGTAGGTGGTGATAACCTTGACAGCCAATGTTGTTATGAGCTTAGTCCCCGTTGGGAAAGTATTTGCCACAAGGTGGCCGAATGGTTCTGGTGGTAACGTGGACACCTAACCACAGGGCTACCCAAGACGGAATGTCGGTGATACGGTAAGAGGGACACTCGGTATATCGGTCTCGTTGGAGAGTCCTAGTTCACTCCTGCGGTGCGAGTTCCAAGGATCCTATGGGACAAGTACCGGGGTGCTGGATGGAGGAAGAACTACATAGTGTGGGTAACGTGCACAAACTCTGCAGAGTCACAATCTATTCGAATAGCCGAGTCCTCGGTCATGGGACACAGTTCGTACTAGGTCACACCTTATGATCAACTTGAGTTCGGTGGTAAGTTTGTGGTAAGTGGATGGTTATACGATGACTTGATTGGTTTGATGGTAACTAGGACACCTAACCCGTTGAATGGTCATGCGATGACCCGTTTGGTCATGCGACGACGCGTGGAAGTGTTTGGTCATGAAGTGACCCGGTGCTTGAGTCTGTAAGGACTCCGAGGTAGGCCACGTGATCATGCGACGATCATGTGGGGACCATTGTGTGTGCATTAGTCTTAATGCTGATAATATGCTTGATAAATATTTGCTTGCACGATATTGTTGCTCACCTGCTTAATTCACTAATATACTTTAACCTGTTGCCATGTTATTTTTTTGCCTTGTTGCATGGTCGATGTGAGCTTGCAAGTACATTCAATGTACTGACCTTGCGTGTTATGCCAGATTTGCAGGCCATGCTTTGGATGCGTAGGACGACGTTCCCGGTGTTTGCGAGCTAGGAGGTGTCCCAGCTAGTGTCCATGTGGATTTGAGTTAATCATCGCCGTTATTGTTCCGCTGCCGTAGATATTCCGCCGCTAGAAAGTTTAGCTGCTGCTTGGTGTAGAGCTGAGGCTAGCCTGAGGAGCAAGTTGTGTCTCCGCTAGCGTTGTAATAGACCTCGTGTAATCCTATCTTCGGTAATAGAAAGCTATTCAGTTCTATACCAATCAGTGCCGTGTTCCAGAAGATGTGATCTCTGGGCTGGTTCATGGGGCGTTCCGGTCCTCTTAGACGGGGTGCCACAACGGTTGGTATCAGAGCAGGACTGGCTGTAGGACCCGCTAGCCCGCGCGAACGTTAGAAAGACGTTAGACTGACGTTGGAGCTAGAGTATAGCTTGCTTGTGTGATTCTATTGTCTGCTGCATTTGTTTGCTGCATATAGACGGTATGTTTTCGCTAACGATCTGATCTGACGAGTGTAGATGGCGGAATACCCGGTGGGCTACACAGGATCCTCCCGCGACCCCCGATAAACCCGCCGTCAGATCAGAACGCCTAAGCTTCGTGTAGTTCGTAACGCTTGAGTAGTAGTATTGCATGTTTCCTGTTGCATGTTGATGTGTGTAGAAATAAGTTGAGATCTTGCGTGTGATCTTAGTGCTTGTTCAGTGTTGTTGTTCTTGCTTAATTCTCATTGTAGGTTCATTGTTCATCGGCAGTTACTAACTCTGTTTTGGAAGGTGTTAGATGACTTGGACGGACACTTGCTTGTTGTTCCCCGGTATTGGCACCACGTCTGGTTCTGAGCTGATGCATCATCGACCGTCCGGAGTGGATGCCTATTTTACATTTCTCTTTTTAACAGCCGACCTGTGTTCTGAGCTGCTTTTCGGCCGTCTCGGGCAGTTGTTGAGTTTCTTTTGGCAGTGGAGACCCTATGCTCTGAGCTATTTTCTCGACCGTCTTAGGGGACCTCTGCATTCTTCTTATCAACATTGCCTCATGCTCTGAGCTGATTTCGGTCGGCCGTCTTGACCGATGCTTGAGCTATTCCAGTACAAGTCCCAGACCAGAGTTGTAAAAACCGTTCTAGTGGCTACTGGGTTATTCACTGTTTTTCTTTCCAAGGAGTCCGAATGATCATCGACCACCGCTAAAGCTGATGAAGTAGCGAGCCGCTTCTCGTTTGTTTTTTCCCCGTGGTTTTCTTTGTTGGTTCTTTTGGTGTCACTTTATCTTCTCCAATGGAAAGTTGCTCATAACCCCCGCATACCTCGAAGAATCAGTGCAAGACCGCCGAGCATTATGAAGCCACCAAGTCAAGGACCCAAACCAGCTCGCATCAGGAGTATTCAATCCCCCATATGAGTTCTGCCTGAATGAACCAAGTCAGCATTTTTCGGTGGATGTTACAGTCATGAAGATTCTATCAGTGGAAGACCGCAAAGAAATAAGGAAATCAACCAGACAGGAATGACGCATACCCGGTTGCATCTCACGCTTTTGCTAAAGTATGAAGCATATGGAAACCATCAGGCCTTCAACCAGAACAGCCTGAAGACTCAGGCAGTTAAAGGCCGCAATGATGCGGGAAATCAGCAAGTCAAACAGGACTTTTACCCAGTTGAGTGGGAAGCTTATTGTCGGCACTCGGGGTTAGCATATGCAAGCCTCGCTACAACAGAATCATATGGAGAGCCGAGAACCGTACCCACTTGTCTAAGCAGACAAGGCCAAGCACAGAACGTTCTCGGAAAGCATCGAACGTGAGGGGCATCCCATCCAGGCCGGATGATCAACTGAAATGGGTCCTCATCGTCCGTACACAAGTCTAAATGATATGGGTGGTGAACTCCCATACTCATAGACAAGTCGCCTCAACCATACTATCGATTGTATTATAACCCTTACATAGACTTACTCCAGCCCGATCACATAGTCGGGGTCTAGGGCGGGCTCGATCATAAAACAAAGTGTGCACGTGACAGAGTCACGAGAAATCGCATCGCGATGCCCAAAGCTACGCACATCTAAGGGCCACTTGGTGTATAAAAGACCGCCAGGCAGATCACAACTAAGGTCTCGAAAACCCATACTAAAAAATGCATGTTATAATCATACACCCAGCACACATGTCTAGTATGAACATCAGGTATCATTGGAATTCTCTACAAACTATACAACTTTAATGATAACTCTTACAGAGTGCACACAGAGACCACAAGTCTGTGACCCAACATTACATCAAACATGCGGAAGCAAAGTAGGTCTGATTATAGACAAGTTTAACAAATGTCTTAGAGAAGCCTTATCTATAAACAAGCCCTTCCATGAGGGACCAGTCGTCTGACTGGGACTACACTAGCTTGATCAGTCGTCGAGCTCCAGGAAGAATCCACCTTCGGGGTCAGGGGGTTCATGTAAAACATAGAATAAGAAAACTTGCAGAAGTGCCAGCTTTGACTTGGCTAGTCCTGAACTACGAGTACCAGACTTGAGGTAAGAAGCGTACACGAGTCCACTACAGTCTCCAACCAATTACACCACTATGGTGCCTTCCTAGACTTCCCCACGAGAAAGCACGCCAGAGCACTCACGCTTATCTTGGCAAGTTTTATAAGTATCCAGTTCAAGTTGTGTAATAATCGAGCACAACTTTCCAAGTAGTCCCTTACCGCGGACGCGGCTATTCGAATAGTTTATTAACCCTGCAGGGGTGTATTGCTACACACATGAAATGATCACTTACCGCCGAGATGTCGTCACCCTTCAAGCGGGTGTCGGCGAGGATAATTTCCACAACTTTTATCTCACATCGAACTGAAATTCAATGGAGACGCCTATCTGGGCTGGAATCCACATCGTGAACCCGGCCGGTTTACCGATGTGCTCCCAGAAGATGTGTGCAGGGTCCCAAGCCGGTCTGAATAGCCGTTCTTCCACTTCGCAGAACGTACCACAGACCTACCAGAACTCCGAACTATTGCGACTCATTGAACTGAGAAGGGGTGAGTTAGTAGGTTGAGCGGGGGTCCATGTTCCCAACATGTGGTAGTACTCTTCGTCTTGGATCACCACACAAGAACTCGGGCTTAGGGCGGTGCTCAACGAGACAACCCACTGTGTACTCCTACACAGCCTCTCATCGTTCACCTTGTATTAGGGTAGATTCACCAACACAGTTTCACCTTCTTCAACATGATTGCTACCATCCCGACTCACAGAAGAGTAACCTCATTGTAACTCTAAGCATGCAATAAGCAGTAACAGTTGCAGGGGCCACATGATATCAAACAACTCCTAAATCTTCTAGGATTGTGGTTTTCTTACTACTGTGACAAAATGATAGGTCATGCAAAGGATATGGGTTCATCTATGCGGTAGAATCGATAACAAGGTGATCATCCTATTTCATGCATCAGCGAGACTGAGAAGGAAATGGGTTTTTTATCGACATGATCAATGGAGGTTTGCTTGCCTTGCTGACGAGGTTCAGTCATGGGGTCTTCAACGAAAGGGGTGACCTCGGGTTCCGGCTCCACTTCTATCCGAGCAAAAAATACAAACAAAGTGATCAAAATAATGTACAATGCAGAAGCACATGATCAAATGTTATAACATGGTGTAAGGGGTGTTGATGTGTTGTCAATTCCATTTAAATGGAGTGTATTGCATTTGAGTTGCAAATTCAAACTCCATATGATTTTTCGATGAATTTCAAATGCATTTGAATCCATGAATGTTCATTTGAATTGGTTGATCATGAAGTGATGTTGTAAAGGTGAGGTAAAGTCTCTGATGTGTGGATGAAATCAGTTAAAGGAAGTGTGTTGCAAAGTCATTTGCAAATTCACTCCAAGTTTGAATTCAAAAGAATTCCATATGCATGTTTGCTACTGTTCACCCATTTTAAAATGGTCAAACATAGAAACAAGTTGCATATTCACATTCCTTGCATTTTTCTGATAACTTTAGACATATTATATGTCCAATTTGGAGTTAAAATGAATTAGTTATGAATTTCCAAATTTAATTCATTTTCTGGATTTTCTGGATTATTCTTTTAATTTTCAAAAATGACTTATTGCATCACTGTTGTGTCATGCTGACGTGGGGGGGCCTGACTGGTGGGGCCAGCCTGTCAGTGTCTGGGTTAATTAACCCGGCTGGTTTAAATTAACCAGTGGCTAATTAAACCACTAGGGCCCAGTGTCAGTGGGTTAGGGGGGTCATTAGCGGGGTGGGTTTAGTGCTAATGACGCCGGCCATGTCAGCTCACCGGCGGCTCAACACCGGCGACCAACCGACGCGGCGGCGTTGCGCAAGACGGCGACACAATCCACCATTTGGCAAGCCAAGGCCACCAAAATGGAGCCCATGCACGCGCAGTTCATCCCGCATGCACGGGGAGGCTCGGGAGTCGCCGGAAACTCGTCGACGATGTGCTCGGGCGATGGCCGTGGCACAGGCTCGGGGTGGAACTCGCTGCGGTGCACCAAATGAAGCAGCCGTGGTTGCAAACGAAGCATTGGAGCACGGCGAAGATGTCGGACAAGGAGGCGGGCTCGATTGCGCAACAGGGGGTCGTCGCCATGGATCCCGGCGACGAGAAGCTCCATCCTTCATGGAAAAACACGGTATAGGCCAAGAGGGTGGCCGTGGAGTGGGTGGGGCGAAGCAGGAGCTCACCGCGGATGCAGTGGAAGCGGGGGCGTGGTCGGGGAGTCTCTGTGGCCGGAGTAATCGACGACGACAGCTTGTGGTTCCGGCGAGCTCTCGGTGAAGCGTGCGTCGTCCTCGGGCTCGATTAGGACGCCATCTTCTCCAGATCGGGGCAAACGGCGACGCGGCGCACGATGGACATGATCTCCTCGCCTATCTCCAGCGTTGGTTGCGAGTTCTTGCGTCGACGAACGGCGGCTGCTCTCGGCGGATTTGGGGGAAACGCACAGAGAGCGCGAGAGAGTGCGGCGAGAGGGGGAGAGTGACAAGGACGTCTAGGGGATTCTCCTGGACACGCGGAAGACGGCGGGGAAGCCGGCAGCTCGTCGGGGTGGCGTCGGTGGCCACGGCATGGCCGCCACCGAGGTGCTTGCCGCCGCGCTAGAAGACGACAAGAGCCTGGCGGACCTGGGTTGTGGTACAGGTAAGATGGGCCTAGGGCCCAAGGTGAGTGGGCCTCTTTCCCTTTTGTCTTTTCCTTCTGTTTTTCTCGCTGTTAATTTGTTTGCCCTGCTAAGTATAATATCTAGGCATTTTTCAAAATGCCCCAAATTTTTATATGGCCTCAAAATATATATGTAGGCACTTATAAAGTTTGGACATTTTTAAAATTAAAATAATTTCAACTTTAATTCAAATAGGGGTTTAAATTTAATTCCAAGCTCCTGTTTGAATATTTGAAAAATCTATGAGCATGGGTTTGAATTCAAATCACTTTATATGTGATCACACTCATTTATGAAACTTTTCAAAAATGCAAAAGGAATTTTTGGAGCAACTTTTTAGCTGGCCATTTGAATTAATTCATCTTGGGGGGGGGTTTCTTCTCCCATTTCAATTTCTTTTGAAAATTTTAACATGAATGCAATGTGAGACTTGATCCTAGCACATACCTAACTTGGGGTTGTGACAACTCGCCCCCACTCAAAAGAATCTCGTCCCGAGATTCAGAAGTCATCGGGAGGAAGGAGGGGTACTCGGCACTGAGACAGCCTTCTCTTTCCCACGTGGCTTCTTTCTCAGAGTGGTGTGACCATTGCACTTTCAGAAACCTAATCTTCTGACGACGAGTGACACGCTCTGCTAAATCAAGAATACGAACGGGGTATTCTCGATAAGAACGGTCATCTTGGAGATCAAGCGTTTCATGGTCGACTTCGCGGATGGGGTCCTTGAAGCAACGCCTGAGTTGTGACACATGGAATACATCATGTACTCGGGAAAGGTGCGGGGGTAGTTCAAGTTGGTAGGCAACTTCTCCACGTTTAGAAAGAATGCGGAAAGGTACAATGTAACGTGGGGCCAACTTGCCTTTGATACCGAATCGTTGGGTTCCCTTCAGAGGAGTAACCCGAAGGTAAGCCTTGTCGTCCAGATTGTAGCTTTCTTGCCTATGATGACGATCATAGTAGCTTTTCTGACGGGACTGGGCTGCTTTCAATTGATCACGAACAATGCGAACTTGCTCTTCTGCTTCCATGATCATATCCGGTCCAAAGAATTGTCTTTCACCGGTTTCTGAACAGTTAAGGGGAGTTTTACATCGTCGTCCATATAGGATTTCAAGAGGAGCCATGTTCAGACTAGATTGGAAACTATTGTTATAAGTAAATTCGGCGAATGGAAGAGACTTCTCCCAATTCTTTCCGAATGAGATAACACAATCTCTGAGCATGGCTTCGAGAATTTGGTTAACCCTTTCGACTTGACCTCTAGACTGAGGATGGAAAGCTGTACTAAAGGAGAGATGAGTTCCCATAGCATTCTGAAAGCTTCCCCAAAATCTAGAGGTGAAAAGGCTACCACGATCAGAATTGATTTTCAAAGGAACACCATGAAGAGACACAATTCTAGAGTCATACAAGTCCGCTAACTGGCTAGCAGTTATAGACTCGCGAACTGGAAGGAAGTGAGCAACTTTGGAAAGTCTATCCACCACAACGAAGATGGCATCATTTCCTTTCTGGGTTTTTGGAAAGCCAGTGATGAAATCCATACTGACTTTGTCCCATTTCCACTCAGGGATAGGCAATGGTTGAAGAGTGCCAGCAGGTCTTTGGTGTTCGGCCTTAATGCGACGACAAACATCACATTCGGCAACATACTGAGCAATTTTTCGTTTCATCCTAGTCCACCAAAATCTCTGGCGTAGGTCTCGGTACATCTTTGTGCTACCAGGATGAATCGAAAGGGGTGTGTCATGAGCCTCTTTGAGGATTTGCCTCCTAAGATTGTGTTTTCGTGGTACAACAAATCGGGTGCAAAAGAAAACAACACCTTGATCATTCATGGAGAAACATTTAGCAACTCCGCTAGCAATGTTCTTCTTGATCTCTCAAATACCACTATCACGTTTCTGGGCGGCTATGATTTTATCCTCAAGGGTTGGTTTCGCCACCAAGGTAGAAAGATACCATGAGGAACAATCTCAAGATTGAGCTTTCGAAATTCCTCATGAAGAAGTGGTTGATACTATTGTAACATGAGGTTGCTACAATACTACTTACGACTTAGTGCATCAACCATGACATTGGCTTTGCCTGGGGTGTAATAAATTCCTAAGTCATAATCTTTTATCAACTCAATCCAGCGTCTTTGCCTGAGATTAAGATCTGGCTGGGTGAATATGTATTTGAGGCTTTGGTGGTCGGAATAGATCTCACAACGATTACCCAGGAGGTAATGTCGCCAAGTTGTTAGGGCATGAACGACGACAGCGAGTTCAAGATCATGGGTAGGATAGTTCTCTTCATGTGGATGCAACTGGCGTGAAGCATAAGCTACCACATGTCTATCTTGCATAAGTATGCATCCTAACCCATGCCGTGAGGCATCACAAAAGATCTCGAAATCCTTTTTGGTGTCTGGAGGCGCAAGTACGGGTGCAGAAGTCAATCTTCTTTTTAGCTCTTGAAGCTTTCCTCGCACTTGGGGGTCCATAGGAATTTCTTATCTTTCTTGAGGAGTTCAGTTAGAGGTTTCGCAACTTTAGAAAAGTTCTCGACGAAGCGACGGCAATAGCTGGCTAGGCCAAGAAAACTCCTAACTTGCTTAACCGATTCAGGTGGAGTCCAGTCAAGGACGGCCTAAACTCTCTCGGGATTCACAACAATGCCTTTTGCAGAATCACGTGGCCTAAATAGGTCACTTCTGGTAGCCAAAATTCACACTTGGAGAATTTAGCATACAGGCGATGCTCTCTAAGTTTCATCAATACCATCCTTAGATGTTCGTCATGTTCTTCTTCGTTCTTCGAGTAGACGAGAATTTCATCAAGATAAAATACAACAAATTTATCTAGGTACTCCATGAAGATCGAATTCATCATGCGCGAGAAAGTGGCGGGGGAATTGGTTAAACCAAAGGACATGACGGTGTACTCGTAAAGACCATAACGAGTAGTGCAAGCCGTTTCTGGAATGTCCTCGTTTCGGATTTTGATTTGATGATAACCTAATCTCAAATCCATCTGGAGAAGACAGAGGATCCAGCAAGTTGATCATAAAGATCATTGATCCTGGTCAGTGGGTACTTGTTTTGATCGTCGCTAGATTTAGCGGGCGATAATCTACGCACGTCCTTTCTGTTCCATCTTTCTTCATTACGAACAGAACGGGGCAACCCCATGGCGATGAGTTAGGGAGGATGAAGCCTTTTGCCAACAAGGATTCAAGTTGGGTTTTAAGCTCAGCTAACTCACGTGGGGCCATTTTGTATGGGTGTCTGGAAATTGGTGCGGTTCCTGGCATAAGATCCACTATGAACTCTACACATCTGTCAGGTGGCATTCCCGGCAGCTCTTCAGGAAAGACATCCGGGAATTCACGAACCAGCAGAACATCTTCAAGGTCGGGAAGAGGAAGCACATTTAAAGAATGCATCTGGGTTCTTGTTCTTGGTGAGGAGTAATCTATTGTCTGGCCTGAAGGATGTGTAAGTCTAACTGACTTGGCTTTACAATCAATAAAAGCATGTTGTCTTGATAACCAATCCATACCAAGGATGACATCAATGTCTGAAGATTTGAGGGCTATGAGTGAAGCAAGGAATACTAAACCCTCAATTGCAATTTGATTGCCATGGCTTACTCTATTAGTCTGCCACTTGGAACCAGGAGTTTGAATAATCATTGGGGTGAACATTTCATCCAAGGATATCTCATGCCGAAGTGCATAACTCTCCGACATGAATGAGTGAGATGCTCCTAGATCGAAAAGGACAGAAGTGGGAACAAAATTGACTGGGAGCGTACCAAGAATGACGTCAGAAGTACTATCAGCTTCCTCAGCTGAGATTTGGTTCACATGTCCAAGATTTGTGGAAGTGGAAGGCTTGGTGGTGGAAACCTTCGGGGGTGGTTTGGCACGAACATTGGGGTTCCCTTTGGTATGGTGTGGAGCATTCTGACTTCTGGTGCACTCACGAGAGTAGTGACCAGGCTGGCCACATCTGAAGCAGGCTCCAAAGATAGTGCGGGGCGCTGGGTTGTTTGGTGGAGCTGGTGGACGAGGTGGCATAAGGGATGCCCTCGGTGGGTTGTTTTGGGGGAAAAAACTGTTAGGAATCCAGATCATGCGCTTCTGAGGGCATGAACTAGAAGAAGGGGCAAGCTCAAGAGCATGCTTGCGAGACTTCTCGAAAACTTCATTGCCATGCTCAGCTCTGAAGGATCTGTTGACTAAATCCTCAAAGGTGGAAAACTCAAGGAGGTTGAGATCATGACGAAGGATGGGGCTAAGTCCCTTGCGGAACCTTGCCTGCTTTATGGCATCGGTGGTGATCTCATCTTCGGCATAACGAGCAAGACGGTTGAACTCCCTCACATACTCATGAATGGACATCTCTCCTTGATTCAGATTGCAGAACACTTCCTTCTTGCGCTCCATCAACTCATCCAGAATGTGGTACCCTCGAAAGGCAACACAGAACTCCTGCCAAGTCACTACGTGACCATCTGGCTGAATTGCAACATAGTTCTCCCACCACTGAAGAGCAGCACTTTCCAAGAAGTATACCGCGAAAATAACTCGGTCATCGGGAGCAACATGTGCTGTATCAAGCTTACGCTCGGTGGAACGGAGCCAATCATCAGCTTCGAGGGGCTCAGAATAACATCGGAATGCCGGTGGCTTGAGGAAGATGAAGTCCTGAATGCTGACCACCACATTACGATGGTGGGAGGTATTCTACTCGATGAGCTGCAGAAGGCGTGTTTGATCACGTCTATTCCGCTCAGATTCCATCATGATTTCCGCCGCAGAAGGCGGTGGTGGAGGTTCATCATCATTTCGATTCCGATCACGGTCTCGATTCCGAAGAACGGCACTACGAGTTCCACCTGACATCTTGTGTGATAAAAATCAATAATCAGAAAAAGTTGTACGATGGAGGCAAGGATAAAAGGATACGATTTAGGAGGAAAAGATAATAATGCGAAGGCAATGAGTCAAAGAAACACGGAAAAAATCCGGCAGCATAACGGCTACACTGGGATGGAAAATGAAACAACCTCAAAGAAATTGGACAGAACTTCTTCAAGGAACTCAAAACACGGAGACTCTGGACAACCACAACCATCCTACGGCTATAAGGAGGCAATCAACGAGATGTTCTAGACAGACATAAATGAGCCTAGTCCTATCATCCCGTAGAAAAGATAAGGGTGACTCAGAACTCAGAGCGATAAGGGTAAGGAGAAAAAACAAGCCTTACGTTGTTCCCTTATATACCCATAGTAACTATATAACTATAGCAAGCTAGACTCAACTTCGGCCAAGGCTGATAATCCTATAGTCAGTCCTGCTCTGATACCAAGTCTGTCAGGACCCGGCGTTAGCGTATGCAAGCCTCGCTACAACACAATCATATGGAGAGCCGAGAACCGTACCCACTTGTCTAAGTAGACAAGGCCAAGCACAAAATGTTCTCGGAAAGCATCGAATGTGAGGGGCATCCCATCCAGGCCGGATGATCAACTGAAATGGGTCCTCATCGTCCGTACACAAGTCTAAATGATATGGGTGCTGAACTCCAATACTCATAGACAAGTCGCCTCAACCATACTATCGATTGTATTATAACCCTTACATAAACTTACTCCAGCCCGATCACTTAGTCGCGGTCTAGGGCGGGCTCGATCATACAACAAAGTGTGCACGTGACAGTGTCACGAGCAATCGCATCGCGATGCCCCAAGCTGTGCACATCTAAGGGACACTTGGTGTATAAAAGACCGCCAGGCAGATCACAACTAAGGTCTCGAAAACCCATACTAAGACATGCATGTTATAATCATACACGCAGCACACATGTCTAGTATGAACAGAAGGTATCATTGCAATTCTCTACAAAGTATACAACTTTATTGATAACTCTTACAGAGTGCACACAGAGATCACAAGTCTGTGACCCAACATTAAATCAAACATTCGGAAGACAAGTAGGTCTGAGTACAGACAAGTTTAACAAATGGCTTAGAGAAGCCTTATCTATAAACAAGCCCTTCCACGAGGGACCAGTCGTCTGACTGGGACTACACTAGCTTAATCAGTCGTCGAGCTCCAGGAAGAATCCACCTTCGGGGTCAGGGGGGTTCATCTAAAAGATAGAATAAGCAAACGTGAGTACAAAGTCGTACTCAGCAAGACTTGCGTAATAACTATACTACTCATGCACATGTATCAAGGCAAAGGGAGGTGGGGTTCAATTTCAGAAGTGCCAGCTTTGACTTGGCTAGTCCTGAACTACGAGTACCAGACTTGAGGTAAGAAACGTACACGAGTCCACTACAGTCTTCAACAAATTACACCACTATGGTGCCTTCCTCAACTACCCCACGAGAAAGCACGTCATAGCACCCACGCTTATCTTGGCAAGTTTTATAAGTATCTAGTTCAAGTTGTCTAATAATCGAGCACAGCTTTCCAAGTAGTCCCTTACCGCGGACGCGGCTATTCGAATAGTCTATTAACCCTGCAGGGGTGTGCTGCTACACACATGAAACGATCAGTTACCGCCGGGATCTCTTCACCCTTCATGCGGGTGTCGGCGAGGATAATTTCCACAACTTTTACCTCACAGCCAACTCAAATTCAATGGAGACGCCTATCTGGGCTGGAATCCACATCGTGAACCCGGCCGGTTTAGCGATGTGGTCCCAGAAGATGTGTGCAGAAGATGTATTAGGGTATATTCACCAACACAGTTTCACCTTCTTCAACATGATTGCTACCATCCGGACTCACAGAAGAGTAACCTCGTTGTAACTCTAAGCATGCAATAATAAGTAACAGTTGCAGGGGCCACATGATATCAAACAACTCCTACATCTGCTAGGATTGTGGTTTGCTTACTACTGTGACAAAATGATAGGTCATGCAAAGGATATGGGTTCAACTATGCGGTAGAATCGATAACAAGGTGATCATCCTATTTCATGCATAAGCGAGACTGAGAGGGAAATGGGTTTTTTATCGACATGATCAATGGGGGTTTGCTTGCCTTGTTGACGAGGTTCAGTCACGGGGTATTCAACGAAGGGGGTGACCTCGGGTTCCGGCTCCACTTCTATCCGAGCAAACAATACAAACAAAGTGATCAACATAATGTACAATGCACAAGCACATGATCAAATTTTATAACATGGTGTAAGGGGTGCTGATGTGTTGTCAATTCCATTTAAATGGAGTGTATTGAATTTGAGTTGCAAATTCAAACTCCATATGATTTATCGATGAATTTCAAATGCATTTGAATCCATGAATGTTCATTTGAATTGGTTGATCATGAAGTGATGTTGTAAAGGTGAGGTAAAGTCTCTGATGTGTGGATGAAATGAGTTAAAGGAATTGTGTTGCAAAGTCATTTGCAAATTCACTCCAAGTTTGAATTCAAAAGAATTCCATATGCATGTTTTCTTCTGTTCACCCATTTTAAAATGGTCAAACATAGAAAAAAGTTGCATATTCACATTCCTTACACTTTTCTGATAATTTTCGACATATTATATGTCCAATTTGGAGTTAAAATGAATTAGTTATGAATTTCCAAAGTTTAATTCATTTTCTGGATTTTCTGGATTATTCTTTTAATTTGGAAAAATGACTTATTGCATCACTGTTGTGTCATGCTGACGTGGGGGGCCTGACTGGTGGGGCCAGCATGTCAGTGTCTGGGTTAATTAACCCGGCTGGTTTAAATTAACCAGTGGCTAATTAAGCCACTGGGGCCCAGTGTCAGTGGGTTAGGGGGGTCATTAGCGGGGTGGGTTTAGTGCTAATGACGCCGGCCATGTCAGCTCGCCGGCGGCTCAACGCCGGCGACCAACCGACGCGGTGGCGTTGCGCAAGACGGCGGCACAGGCCACCATTTGGCAAGCCAAGTCCACCAAAATGGAGCCCATGCACGCGCAGTACATGCCGCATGCACGGGGAGGCTCGAGAGTCGTCGGAAACTCGTCGACGACGTGGTCGGGTGGCGGCCGTGGCACGGGATCGGGGTGGAAGTCGCTGCGGCGCAGCAAATGAAGCATCCGTGGTTGCAAACGAAGCATCGGAGCACGGCGAAGACGTCGTACAAGGAGGCGGGCTCGATTGCGCAAAAGGGGGTCGTCGCCATGGATCCCGGCGGAGAGAAGCTCCGGCCTTCATGGCAAAACACGGTTTAGGCCAAGAGGGTGGCCGTGCACTGGGTGGGGTGAAGCAGGAGCTCACGGCGGATGGAGTGGAAGCGGGGGCGTGGTCGGGGAGTCTCTGTGGCCGGAGTAATCGATGAAGGCGGCTTGTGGGTCCGGCGAGCTCTCGATGAAGCGTGCGTCGTCCTCGGGCTCGATTAGGACGCCATCTAGTCCAGATCGGGGAAAACGGCGACGCGGCGCACGATGGACATGATCTCCTCTCCTATCTCTAGCGTTGGATGTGAGATCTTGCGTCGACGAACGACGGCTGCTCACGGAGGATTTGGGGGAAACGCACAGAGAGCGCAAGAGAGTGCAGCGAGAGGGGGAGAGTGACGAGCACGTCCAGGGGGTTCTCCTGGACACGCGGAAGACGGCGGGGAAGCAGGCAGCTCGTCTGGGTGGCGTCGGTGGCCACGGCAAGGCCGCCACCGAGGTGCTTGCCGCCGCGCTGGAAGACGACAAGAGCCTGGCGGACCTGGGCTGCGGTACACGTAAGTTGGGCCTGGGGCCCAAGGTGAGTGGGCTTCTTTCCCTTTTCTCTTTTCTTTCTGTTTTTCTCTCTGTTAATTTGTTTGCCCTGCTAAGTAAAATAGCTAGGCATTTTTCAAAATGCCCCAATTTTTTATATGGCCTCAAAATATATATATCTAGCCACTTATAAAGTTTGGACATTTTTAAAATTCAAATAATTTGAACTTTAATTCAAATAGGGGTTTAAATTTAATTCCAAGCACCTGTTTGAATATTTGAAAAATCTATGAGCATGGGTTTGAATCTAAATCACTTTATATGTGATCACACTCATTTATGAGACTTTTCAAAAATGCAAAAGGAATTTTTGGAGCAACTTTTTAGCTGGCCATTTGAATTAATTCATCTGGGGGGGTTTTCTTCTCCCATTTCAATTTCTTTTGAAATTTTTAACATGAATGCAATGTGAGACTTGATCCTAGCACATACCTAAATTGGGGTTGTGACACTTATGGCTCACGATTAGATGCTACCCAAGCCATCACTTGAATCTAGTTCGCATCAACCATGACAGCCGCAGAGATTCATGCAAAGATAAGCAAAGACGGTGACCCACGAGCATATGCACCCAAGGCAGGACAAACACCAGCTACAGGCTGATGCAATACAAATTATTTCAGTATATTCCGGAAGGTGGCCAAGACATATCATGAAGCCCAGATGATCGAAAGAATGTTTCCCCCTCACCAGCCAACAGTCAGAAGCCCATCAGGCACCGTGGTCAGATCTGTCTCCACGTCATTGAGGGAAAGCTTCGGACAGAAGGAACCTTAGCCTTCCGTGACAAGGTACCCGACACAGCCGACTTATACAGTGTATCAGCCTTCCCCAGTACGCTACCGGGATATCTTCTTAGCCAAGACAGTCAGACTTCCTCCACAAGCCACCGACAAAATCTTACAGCGCAAGACACTCGAACGTGCTCGGTACACCACAGGGATGGACTACAGCACAAGCCGCTCGGTCATCTACAGGGATCTACCACAGAAACTTCCAGCAGAAGATACCGGTATGTCCACAATGCAAGAGGCAAACTTTCGTGACAAGACAACCCATCTTCGTCTGTAAGTTATTAAGAAAGCTTCCAAGGCAAGGCACCCAGCCTTCTTCAGCAAGCTATCGAGGCAGCTTCCCGTGTAAGACACCCTGCCTTCCTCGCTACGCCACCGGAGCAAGCTTCCGGGGTACGGTACACAACCTTCTCCAGCAAGCTACCCCAAGCTTCAGAGACAAGCTGCACAGTCTTCCTCGACATGCCATCGGGTCTGTAACAGTATTGTCAGAAATCCAGCCATGCAGGACAGTGAAGACTTCAGCATCGTCAGGACCCGCATATGGTTACGGGCATCCTTATCAAGTATGAAAGCTACCCCGGTGCGGATACCACCATGCTCGTAATCAAGGAAGAATTATGCATATGAACATCGGTGAAGAACCGCAATTCTCGGGAAACAAGTCAGCAGAAGAGGCATATACACATCTCAGCCTGGAAGAAAGACTGACAAAGTTATCCTGAAGAAAGGAAGCAAAGAGCATTGAATCCTGCTCCCGTCATGAAGGTCGGCTCCTCACGACCGACAAGTCCCTGAAGCAGAATAATCTGGACACCCTGTTCCTCGCAACCAAGGTTATCAGGATGAAACAAGAGACAAAAGGGTGATGGTAACCTGTCTATCTCAAAGATTGCGGCAGAACAATAAGAAGTTATGCAACAAGAAAGGAGCCCTGACTAAGGAAAAGCTAGTACAAGAAAGGTGATTGCCGCAGATGCAAGACCCAGGACAAACATACACGGTAGGTGTCCAGCCCTGCTACAAACTGAGCAAGCATGGCACCTCGCAAGTTGTCAGAGGTATCCCACTCTCGAGCCCGGCAGGTTAGGCGGAATGAATCGGATGGACCTCAAGTCAAATTTGCCGCGGTCAGTTGAAGTCATGTGGACCACCGTGGATATCTACCACAAAGAAAGCTCATTCACTATGGGCTAAGGACCGTGTACCGATCCAGTTAGCCTGAGCGGTTACTCAAGTCAAAATTGTCCGTCTTGCCGATATACCCCAGTCTGCTTCATTAAAGGTCACCCGCTCAGCTCGGCATTTTAAATATAAGAACCGGATTAAAACATCTCAGGACCCATCGCCACCCGGAATGAGAAGTCAAGTCAGGTAAGCCTCAGCATGAGTGAATATCCAGAATTTGCGCCCCGTTTCGAATCCTTGAGCACGGTGGACAGAACAAAAGAAATACGAGGCAACCGCACGTGCCGTCAGTCAAGGTCCCGATAGTAAACATTCTGAGATACCAACTACCGATGTAGGCCAAGCTCCTGACAAGGAGGCCAATGCAAAGGATTCAAGGCCATACCACGAATAACGCCCGAGGTACCCCAGACACAGTATGGGTATCGTCAGCATTCAGCCTATGACAAGACATTCCGTTATCATTAAAGTCAGAAGATATGAGGATGGAAATCAGCAGGAAACGATGTGAGGTATCAAGGAAGAACATTCTGTCAGAGCTATGGACCGAGTGAAGTAAACCCCCTCAGCAGATATATTGGATGCTACCTTGGGAACAGTATGCGGTAAAAAGGAAATCCGAGAAGTAGCAAGTTTCCGAAGGACGGTAAGTTTGCGATGGTTCCCTGAGCAACCAAATCTCGAGGATGAGATTTTTTCTAAGCGGGGTAGGTTTGCGACACCCTGGATTTTAGAAATTTCCTTTTCCAAAAACTTTTCTGATTTATTTCTGGATTTACTATTGGATTTGCTTTTGATCACCTCGTTGGACTTGAAACTTGAGCATATTTTCTTTCCATGCTCAAGTGGACCTTGAATCCAAGACTTTCCCATGTCATTCCATGGACCCATTTCATCCAAGTCACCGTTTTATTCTAGCCTTATATTCCTTTTTCCAATAAAAGGGATATTCCTATTATTTGAGGTTTGTGAAGCAACCCCTATTTATGTTGCTCCATAAATCCCCAAATAATTCCCACATGTCATTGACATCATATCTTGCCAAATTCTAGAAAAACATTTCATAGCCCAAATGGATTTTTCCTCTAGAAATATTCATTTGTTTGTGGGGGTAGAATGGAGCTTTGTGAAGGGAGTGCCACTTATCTTGATCCATTGCTGGTGAAACTTTTTTTGCAATCTCATATGATCATCTGATTGATCTCCACCAAATTCCACCACTATTTACTTATCCAAACTCCCACAATAAATTCCCAAAGTTTGGATGCAGCAAGGGGGCATTATGAAGCAAGTGCATGATAGGGGATCCCATTTTCCTTGAAACTTTTTGAGCATGATCCTACCACCAAATGACTCCACCAAACCAGATTTGAGCCAAATACAATCACCCAGCTGTGTGCACCATCATGTTTAAGTTTTTGGTCAGTGGGCCACATTCTGAAGCAAGTGTTATCTATGTGTGTCCAATGACTATGAAATTTTATACACATGTGCACAAGTCCAAATAACCAAGCTACACCAATGTTCAGCCAATTCCAATAATCCTATGTGATGCTAGCCTCACCAACACCATTATGACCTATTTGGTGCTTTACAAAAGAAGTACCAAAAATATGGCTCCAAATGATGTGAAACTTGGCATAAATACTCATCCTAATGTATGATTGAGCTCTGCAAAATATCATGCTTAGGGGAGCTATGTACAAGACATGCCACATTACAAACACCTTCTGCCTCATGATGCCATTTACAAAGCATGTACCATGTACATTGATTTGTTTGATCCCAAACTCCACAAAAGCCTAGTCCATTGTACCCTAAACCTTGAAGACAACTTGGTCCTATCCAAATCCACCCCATGCATGTGAGATTTCCTTTTGCTCAAAGTTTGCTGCATCCAACTTCAGGACGAGATAGGGATCACCACAGTTCCCCAAATGAATGGTCAATCATACCACAGTGATCAGCGTGCGAAGGACTACACACTAGACATCCTTGGCCACGAAGAAATTCACTGTGTGCACCAGTACCTTTTGTGGCCATGCTCTTGGCAGCACCTGGCGTGCTCTGGACGTGCACCGCGCGTGTCTGTCACGTCCACCTCGCGCCACAGTACTTCCTCGTCCTCTTCCTCGTGTCCTGCCGCGCCGCACGGCTTTCCTCCGCACGCGTGCTTCACGCCAGCCCTCCCAAACCCTCCAGACCCCGCCAGCTCACCGCACGCCTCGGCCGCTCGCCATTGTCGCGACCCGAGCTCGGAATCGGCCTTCCCCTATATAAAGGAGTGCCCCCGAGCCCTTCCAAGCACACCCAGCCGCTCCCCACCTCTCTTAGCTCCCAAAACCCCCTCCAATTCGTCCCCGGAGCCCCCGCATTGCCACCATTTTCACCGTGGCCGCCGTCGGCCTCGTCCTCAATTTTGGGCAGCACGGGCCCCTCCTCTTCCCCTAGCCGCCACCAGAACACCCCCCTAGCCCGAAGCCTCGCCGCCCTCAACCCCCCTCCAATTCGTCCCAGCTGCCCCGCCGCAGTATCCCGTGGCCGCCTCGCCCAGCCGTGGGGGCACGAAGCCGCAAGCCGCCCCGCCCGGACCCGCCGCCGTCAGCAGAGGTGCCCCGGCACCCCGCGGCCTCCCAGCCCGCCGGCGGCCTCTTCACGCACCAACCGCGGCGAAGGAGACAGCCAGTCGGCCTCCCCTGCTTCTCTGTCGCGAGGAAGGAGAGAATAGAGGAGAGAGATCTGACGGGCGGGCCCTCCTGCAAACCACACGGGCCACTGACCGCTGGGCCCGGTTCGTTTGAGTGGTGGCGCATTTTCGAAAGTGTGCTTTCTCTTAAGAGAAGCGTACTTCGGCCTCCTTCAGCCAAAAGTGCGTTTTCATTAGCCGAAGGTGTATTTTGTCCCGCAGCAGCCCAAAATACGCTTTCACTCAGCAGAAAGCGTATTTTCCACCTAAAACCAGCCCCCGACACCGTTTCCTTCGTATCTCCGCAACCGTAAGTCCAAACGGGTTGATTATTTTTGCGTTGGTTTCGTATCGAGCTCCTCTTCGTGTTGGAATAGGTTTCATGCCATGTTGTGATGTTGTTATTTGCTGGTCGAGTCAAAGTTGTGTTTGGCTTTTTTCCCGTTGCTTTGTTTTGAAATATTTTTGCAGGGCTTTGTTGATGTCGAAGACCAGGAGTGTTCCACACTCCTCGGGTGAAAGGCAAGCCACAATACCCTTTGCACCTTCGCAAAGCTTTGACGTGCTTTAAAAATTGTTTTACGATGATATGCTTATATCAGTGACCGTGATCCTGTTGCTATGCTACGATTGATGTCATCATTGCCATGCTATCCTGGATATGCTATTGCTATGCTATGCTATGTTTTGCCATGTTATATCCATGCTATGCTTTTATCATTTCATTTCCATGATATACTCTGCATCATCGTAACCACCACATACCAACACCATGTTAAGTTGCTCATGTTACACCTGTTCATGCTATGCCTAAGTTATGCTCAACTGCATTCATAATGTTGCCATGGTAATAACTTAATCTTTGTAACACGGATAAGTTCGCCAACTAAAAATGTGTTTGATCATATCTGAAATTTTCATGTTAATATGCTATCTATTGTTATGATCTGATACTCATGTTGCACCTGATGCTTGTGTTCGCTGTTGGAGATATGCTTCGTAACAAGTTGATCAGGTGCCACTGAACTGGGCTTATCCGTGCAGCCACATTTTCCTGTATTGGCGGGCCTTGATTCGGTCTGCCGGTGGGTTCTCTTTTTTGTATCACCATCTAGGGGAGGTTATGCACACACGCTACCCTGGCCCGGTAGGTGGTGATAACCTTGACAGCCAGTGTTGTTATGAGCTCAGTCCCCATTGGGACAGTATTTGCCACAAGGTGGCCGAGTGGTTCTGGTGGTAACGTGGACACCTAACCACAGGGCTACCCAAGACGGAATGTCGGTGATACGGTAAGATGGACACTCGGTATATCGGTCTCGTTGGAGAGTCCTAGTTCACTCCTGCGGTGCGAGTTCCAAGGATCCTGTGGGACAAGTACCGGGGTGCTGGATGGAGGAAGAACTCCATAGTGTGGGTAACATGCACAAACTCTGTAGAGTCACAATCTATTCGAATAGTCGAGTCCTCGGTCATGGGACACAGTTCGTACTAGGTCACACCTTATGATCAACTTGAGTTCGGTGGTAAGTTTGTGGTAAGTGGATGATTATACGATGACTGGATTGGTTGGGTGGTAGCTAGGACACCTAACCCGTTGAATGGTCGTGCGATGACCCGTTTGGTCATGCAACGACCCGTGGAAGTGTTTGGTCACGAAGTGACCCGGTGCTAGTGTCTGTAAGGACTCCGAGGTAAGCCACGTGATCATGCGACGATCATGTGGGGTCCATTGTGTGTGCATTAGTCTTAATGCTGATAATATGCTTGATAAATATTTGCTTGCATGATATTGTTGCTCACCTGCTTAATTCACTAATATACTTTAACCTGTTGCCATGTTATTTTTTTGCCTTGTTGCATGGTCGTTGTGAGCTTGCAAGTACATTCAATGTACTGACCTGGCGTGTTATGCCAGATTTGCAGGCCATGCTTTGGATGCGTAGGACGACGTTCCTGGTGTTTGCGAGCTAGGAGGTGTCCCAGCCAGTGTCCCTGTGGATTGGAGTTCATCATCGCCGTTATTGTTCCGCTGCCATCGATATTCCGCTGCTAGAAAGTTATGCTCCTGCTTGTTGTAGAGCTGAGGCTAGCCTGAGGAGCATGTTGTGTCTCCGCTAATGTTGTAATAGACCTCGTGTACTCCTATCTTCGGTAATAGAAAGTTGTTCAGTTCTATACCAATCAGTGCCGTGTTCCGGAAGACGTGATCTCTGGGCTGGTGCACGGGGCGTTGCGGTCCTCTGAGCCGGGGTGCCATAGTCAGCAGCCTATACAAGATGCTGATCCCAAGATCAGTATGGAAAAAATCAAGCACCGTGTTACACGGAGTGGTCACAGGAGAAGCAGCCACTTCCCTTGTAATAATTGAGCTCGAAGTTGTCTTTGGCAGCATACGCAATTTTGCAAGACACACCCTCTTGTTCGAAGTACTCGATTGGAAGTCGCAGTACCACGCCATACTGGGACGTCCAGCATTCGCGCAATTCATGGCGGTTCCGCACTACGCCTACCTCATACTCAAGATGCCAGGATCCGCGGGCGTCATTACAGTCAACGGGAGCTTCACCAAATCAGACCAATGTGATCGCGATTTTCACAAAATTTCCGACACCTTTGGAGCTGAGCAAGAACTCACAGAAATAGCCATGGCGACAGACAAAAGTATCTTTCCGCTAGCAAGTTGAAGCGAGTTAAAAGAGTATGGGTGGGACTTCAGCATCGACAGCGCCACGGTCACCCACCAAGTGCACCCGACGGACCCAGAAAAAATAGTCCACGTGTACGCCCACCTCCCGGAAGAGCAAGTGACTGCCCTCATCGCTTTCCTCCGTGAAGAATGGGAAATCTTTTCCTGGTGCCCAGCCGACATGCTAGGAATACCACGCGAGTTCGCGGAACACGCGCTGCACAACAAGCCAAACACCAAGCCATTGAAGCAGGCACTACGAAGATTCTCAGAACCCAAGCGCCGAGCAATCGGGGAGGAGGTCAACCGATTACTCGACGCTCAATTCATCCGAGAGACGAAGAAAGCCACTTGCATCGCCAACCCTGTGCTGGTCCCCAAGAAAGACACAGACGTGCTGCGGATGTGCGTCGACTACGGGCCAGTCAACAAATACTGCCCAAAGGATCACTTTCCCCTACCAAGAATCGATCAGATAATCGACTCGACAGCAGGATGCGATCTACTATCCTTCCTCGATGCCTACTCAGGATACAACCAGATCAGGATGAAGGAAGAATACGAAGAGCATACATCATTCATCACCCCTTACGGCGTATTTTGCTACAGGACAATGCCCTTCGGACTTAAGAACGCCGGTGCCACGTACCAGCGGATGATGCAAGCCTTCTTGAAAGAGAAAATCGTAAGAAACGTGCAAGTCTACGTGGACGACATCGTCATCAAAAATTAGAGTGCAAACACGCTACCCGACGACCTGCGCGAGACATTCGCAGCACTCAACAAGTACAAAATCAAGCTCAACCCGAAGAATAGCGCATTTGGCGTCCCAGCTGGGAAGTTGCTCGGGTACATGGTCTCCGCTCGAGGAATCGAAGCGAACCCTGAGAAAGTTCAAGCAATCGCCAGGAAGCAGGAGCCAACCGACATCAAAGGCGTGCAACAACTCACCGGAAGACTCGCAGCCTTGAGTCGTTTCATCAGCAGATTGGGAGAGCGCAAACTACCATTCTACCAGCTGCTCAGAAAAGGAGAGAAATTCGAGTGGACCGAAGAAGCCCGCAAAGCATTTGCGGACCTGAAGAAGACACTCTCGACCCCACCGATCTTGGCGGTACCCAATGAACGAGAAAAGCTGTACCTCTATGTCTCAGCACGCAACAGCGTGGTAAGCACAACACTCCTCGTCGAGCGCACAGAAGAAGGCAAGGTCCAGAGCATACAAAGGCCGATCTACTACCTCAGCATGCTCTTGAAAAATCCCAGTAGCGGTACCCGCGCTACCAAAAGCTACTAATGGCCATCATCATGACCTCAAGAAAGGTGTCGCACTACTTCGACGGACATCCTATCACAATCGTGAACAGCGCACCACTCGCGGACATCCTCAACAAACACGGAGCGACTGGGCGAGTTGCCGAGTGGAACATTGAGCTCAGCCCGTGGGACCTACAGTTCAAGCACACAACAACAATCAAGGCCCAAGTACTCCCAGATTTTCTGGTCGAGTGGACGGAGGTCCAGACACCAGGCCCCCAGACCTGTCGAACTCATGGACAATGTTTTTCGACAGGTCCAAAAGACAGCAAGGAGCCGGAGCAGGACTCGTTCTGGTCTCCCCCAAAGGAACGAAGCTCAGATACGTCCTCCAGATCAACTTCAGCCACGCCTCCAACAACGAAGCCGAATACGAGGCACTACTCCATGGCATGCGCATGGCCAAAACATGCGGTGCCACTCGCCTCGTAATCTATGGAGACTCCAACCTCGTCGTCCAGCAGACGATGAAAGACTGCGATGTAGTAGCCAACAACATGGCGGCCTATCAGAAGCTTCAACGGTTGCGAGCTCAATTATATCTCCAGAGAAAACAACACAGAAGCCAACGAACTCGCAAACATCGGCTCGACTCGAGGACCAGTACCACCCGGGCGTCTTCCTCGAAAGTATCAGCCAGAGATCCATGAAAGTAAAAATAGCAGCACCCGAGGAAGCTGTAGATGACAACACCACTGAGACAGCACAGGTGGCATCAGCGAGTCCATCCGAAGGCAACAGCAGCCAAGCGGTCGAATCTATTTATCCAACAGCACTCGAAGGACCAGCGTGGACGAAACCGTTCCTCCGATTCCTAATCGAAGGCACGCTACCGCAAGACGGCACAGAAGGTCGGCGCATCAGTCGTCGATCCAAGGTATTCACAGTGATCAACAGAAAGTTATACAAGAGCAGTATCACCCAGATACTGCAAAAGTGCATCGACGAAGAAGACGGCAAAGCCCTACTGCTCGAAATCCACGAGTGTACCTGCGGGAACCACGCGAGTAGTCGAGTGCTCGTGTCCAAAGCATTATGAGCATGGTTTTATTGGCCCACTGCCATGAAAAACGTGGAAGACATCGTGCGGCGTTGCATCGCCTGTCAAAAATTCGCCAGCAGACCGCACACTCCAGCCTCAGAACTCAAGACCATACCACTATCATGGCCGTTCGCCACCTGGGGACTCGACATGGTGGGCCCGCTCAAGAAATCATCAAAGGGAGGTAGAACACCCCTGCTAGTAGTAGTCGAAAAGTTTACCAAGTGGATCGAAGCAGTGCACATCACCAGCACCACAGCCCTCATGGCAGTGAATTTTATCAAATCAATCATCTTCAGGTTCGGGGTACCACACAACATCATCACGGACAACGGTACGAACTTCACAGCGGCAGAATTCCAGAACTTCTACGAAGAACTAGGCGTCAAAATCAACTACGCATCGGTCGCGCACCCGCAGTCCAACGCCCAGGTGGAAAAATCAAATTCCCTAGTATGCGGAGGAATCAAAAAACGGCTCCTTGCACCACTCGAACAGGCCGCGGGCAACTGGGTAGAAGAACTCCCTGCAGTACTATGGAGCCTGCGCACTACTCCAAATACTGCAACCCAGTACACGCCTTTATTCATGGTGTACGGGGCGGAGGCAGTGCTACCACATGACCTCAAATTCAGGGCACCCCGGATCTCGGGGTACAAAGAAGAGGAAGAAGAAGAAGCACTGCAAGATAACAAGGACGCTGCAGACGAAGCAAGAGACACATCCCTAGCAAGGTTAGAGGAGTACCAGGACAAGCTGCGCACTTACCAAAGCAGCCGCCTGCGCACCAAAACCTTCAACAAAGGCGACCTTGTCCTACGGCTCATACAAGAAAAAGTCCACAAGCTTGCTCCCCAATTGGAAGGAACGTTCATAGTTTCAGAAGTCATAGGAGGAGTCGCCTATAGACTGAAGAACCCGAAGACTGACGAGGACGTGGGAAATACATGGAACATAGAGAACCTACGCCTGTTCTACCCATAGTCTCCACCAGTCATGCTCGACTGGCAACTCATGTAACCATTCGACGCAATAAAATGATGTTGCCCAAATACTACCACCTCAAAGCACTCGGCGGCTCGAGTACAAACTCCCCCCGAGAGACGCTATCGTCGCTCACGCGATCTTTACCCAAAGCACTTGGGGGCTCGAGTACAAACACCCCCCGAGAGACGCTATCGTCGCTCACGCGATCTTTACCCAAAGCACTCGGGGGCTCGAGTAGAAACTCCCCCAGGGAGACGCTATCGTCGCTCACGTGATCTTTACCCAAAGCACTCGGGGGCTCGAGAACAAACTCCCCACGAGAGACGCCATCGTCGCTCACGCGATCCTCACTTAAAGCACTCGGGGGCTCGAGTACCAACTCCCCAATAGAGACGCTATCATCCCTCACGTGATCTATACCTAAAATTCCCGGGGGCTCGAGCACACCTCCCCCAGAGAAACACTATCATCTCCCGCGCAGCCCGTAACTTAAAAATAAGTGTCCAAGCAAAAACCCCCGATAGGCACCACTTGCGGAAAACAGTTTGGAATCAAAGAGAAGACACGGCTACAACCAGGTGGAACACCAAGTACTTTGGAGAAATATGGATGGAGTCCAGGACATAGACAATCCTTTAGTCTTCACCTGATCGCCAACGATCACCTAAAGACCCGGGGGCTACTCCCATCGGTAGCGTTGTCGCGCACCCGATAAAAGATGGCAGTTAACAGAAGAACGACAAAGGAAACAAATCTTAGCCTACGTTCGACTCTACAACTAGAACGTATCCTCGGACAGCGCACCCGATAGAATCCACAGTACAAGGGCTTGATGGACTCGAAGACAACTCTCGTTGAAAGAATTCACAAACAACTCATACCACAAGGACTCGGAGACAGGTCACATTGCAAAGGACTCGAACACAGTCCAAGACTCGAGTACGTTGGATAGAAGGCAGCTCTCATTACTCGAAGACAACCCTCATTACATGGAGACTAACCTAGTTACAAAGACACAAGTAGCCGAGAAGACTACAACACCAATCACGCAAGGAATTATGACTTTTACATGTGTGCCCGTGCTGGGGTGATTGGCGCTAATACGACGAGCATCATCATAGACAAAGGAGGAGTCGAAACAGCTAGCTCATGATGTCAATGACATAAGAAAAGGTGAAGCTCTACTTATTTGCGGAGCACCGAAGCCGATGCTCCACCAGCTTCTTCTCCATCTCCACCAACTTCTTCTCCAGCTGCACAGCTTCTCCTCCAGCTCCACCCGAGCTGCCGGCGAAAATGACGCCGCTGCCTCCAGTTCTACAAGGTCGCCTGGCGTGCCCGCTTGATTGGTGGCTTGACATCGAGGTCCTTTCCTGAGCTAGAGGGCACAACATCACCACCCGATGAGTCTCCAGAAGATGAAGCCGTTGAAGACATGGGCGTAGGACTCCACGACCTGCCGGAATTGTCGCTGCTTGTCTCCTGCCAGTAAGGATCCATGCGATTGTCGCTCGGGTCAAATGCGCGGATGGTGAAAGTATTTTCGCCATCAAAATGGCAACAAAGAGTATCACCATCATGCAAGTTCAAACGCCGAGAAAACGACTTCTAGCCAAAACCAAGAAAAATAAAGCGGGAACTGTCGGTCTCCAACTCAACATAAGAAAGAGGCCAAGAGCACCCCTGAAGACGAAGAAGCAGGCCATCCAGGCTACACTCGGAAACAATGGCAGCAAATGCAGAAGAAAGAAGAATGCGAGCAGTGTTCCGGCCACGGACGCGTAGGAGAAAGTCGTAGTGCCAAAAACCCTCCTCTGAGGAAGAGGAGGAAGGAATCAACGCTGCACCACGAAGGCCACCGCGAGAAAAGCGCGGAGTACGACCACCACGGCCACGGCGAACCCGGCCGCGTCTAGTGATACCTGCACCTCGCTTTGGCCCCATGAGAAGGGAAAGAGAAAGAGGAAGATGAAGAAGAGGAGCAAGATGGGCAGAGGACGAACATTGCTGCCAGATGAAAAAGAGGGGTCTATTTATAGTACAAACCCAAGGGCACGCAGAAGCCCAGACGATGGAATCAATTAATTCAAAGACCGAGCATGCCGGGTGATTCGATTTTCGAGACAAAGAGGCCTTCACACGGGCGGCACTGTCCGCTGGACGCGTCAAATCTCGCGCATTTTCAATGCGCGCATCGGCAACTCAACAGGCGGCTGCAGCACGCCACAAAAGCAATCATTATGACCGGTCATGAAGACATGACGGTTCGCCGACAGAGCATCTTTGACGGTCATTCAACAAGGAGATCGTTATCCTTATCAAGAAGAGATAAATCAAAGTGGCAACATAAAAGAAAGTGCAGCCTGCGAGGATCGTTTTTCACTGATTCAAATACATTTTTCAAATATATTTAACTCTCATCGGGAGTGTATCCACCCATGAGAGTCTCAGGTGCTCCCTCACCTTGAAGAAAAAGACATGCTCGAGTGATTACTCGGACTCATGAGAGTTTCGGGTGCGCCCTCACCACGACACAAGATAAGCAGACCTGCACTCACCAGATCGCACTCGCAGAACTCTGAGTACCCGAACACTCGAAGACCTCCCGAGCCAGTACTCCTCTACATTACTCCTCGCCCGAGCGCTCGACCAAGCTCCGCAAGTGACCGCCAAAACAGCTCATTGATTGGTTATTCCAAGTGGGTGCATTACTAAATAGGCTCCGTGCCTCGATAAAAATACATATTCATGGAACACGATACACTGTGCCCAGATTCCACGCAAGCTTAGTCTGTAGGTAAGACCCCGCTGCGCAGATCGTTCGGGCTGGGACTTGCCGCAGAGCGATTTCACTGCCAATCTTTTCCATGCGCTTGCGTGATAGAAAAAGCCGGGCAGACGCGCCTAGGCTACGAACTTTACTGGCGGCAATTGATCACTGTAAGACCTGCAGCGGCATGACTTTTGCTCGACACCAGTGTTCCAAGCTCATGTCGAGGGACGTGAGTTTGATTGGGCTACTGCGGTATTTGCCGCTAGCGCAATTCACCAAGGCTCGACCTATCGACTCCTTGGGCCCTTTCAGCTTAGCATTCCCTCGAAACAGGTTTTTTCATGGCCCTAGACTGCCAGCGACCCGCGGTTGAACCGTGCATACATCGAAACGACGTAAGAATGGACTTGAGTCCCTGCGCGACTATTCGAGTCTCCCAGGCACTTGGGGGCTACTGACGAGGGGGTGACCCCATGACTCCTATGGATGGGCCTACCCGGTTTACCCGAAGACAGAAGGCCCACAAAGATGCCGCCTGGGCCCAGCCTTGGCCCACTAGTGGCGCCGACGTAGGAGTCCACGACTCGTAAGGAAGGTGTGAACCTGCCGTGCGGTACAAGATTAGGGTTAGGAAACCTCATTTGGAATCCAAGACGGGTTCCCCGAGACCTAGCCTAGTATATAAGGGCTGGGAGGGGAGACGTCGAGACCAACCAATACACAATATGTAACCCTAGCCTTGTGCGCACTAGGCTTGGCTTTCCCTGTAATTGCATCTCCAAGCAATAATATCGAGCAGGAACGTCTCCTCCTGTTAGCCGACGAGCTATCTTCCAACGTGTGCCTCTCATGATTAACCCAGGGTCCTCGACCATGGGATCTGCCGGGGTTGATCCCCATCAGTGAGTGTACTCTAATATCCGATCCCTCCAAAGATTAGCGATCCATCTAATAGCTAGAGTTCTCAACTAGTTTTTGTAGTTTTCAAAAATAAACACGGACCACCCAAAATACGACATCTATCACTAATAGGCTAGAGCTCTTGACACCAATAGTTCAAACATTACTCAAAACAATACCTCACAACTATTGCAAGTTGCTACTACAATTGAATAGCAACCTCAATTACCTACTTCAAGTCAAGGCACACAACTCAGTGCAACAAGCCAACTCTCTAAACAAGATAAAAATGAAAACTCAAGAGAGTTCCAACAACAAACTAAACAAAAGCTCTTCAAAAGATAAGCATGAAAACTAACAGCTAAGCATGAAATCAGCTACAAAAATATGAAGAACACACAACAAAAGAAAGATAAGCATGAAAATCCTATGATGTGTTCTAGTTTAAGGTGGAGCGTATTTCTCTCCCACACAAAGAAAGCTGGGTTCTAATTTGTTAAAGAAAACAAAGCTAAAGAAAACTAAAAAAAGTAAAGAGCAAGACGCTCCAAGCATAGCACATAACGCATGAAGTGAAAAAAAATATAGTGGAATGAAGGACGGACTGATAATTGTTGATGGAGAAGGGGATGCACGGGGGCATCCCCAAGCTTAGATGCTTGAGTCTCCTTGGATATTTCCTGGGGGTACATGGGGGAATCCCCAAGCTTGAGTGTTTGACACTCTCGGATCTTCTTTCATCATCTTCCTTCGCACACTTAAAAACTCCCTTCATACATAACTCATCATAAGCTTACTAGAGAGGTTAGTACCCGTAATAAAATAATTTTCCTCTACTGGAAATAAAGATTTTCTTGAAGGACTACTGTTTATCAAGACTGCCAAAAAGTTTTTGCTAAGAAAAATCTAGCGCAAGACTTGCAAAACTTGGAAAAGCCAAAACAGGGCAGAATCTGTGAAAAACAGACCAACAGATAGTAAATAAATTTTTTGGGGTACTTCCGCAACTCAAATAAAAAAAACTCAGAACAGATGCTCGAAATGTAATTGTATAGAGCACGCTTTCAAAAAAATTCAGATCAAAAAGATGATCTGGTGATTTATCGTGAATTTTCCCGTCCAAGGACAGAATCTGTTTTCTGGACAGCATGTAACAACTTTTGAACTTTCTTGCAATCGGATGCTTAACTTGGCACAAAGCTTGAAAATAAATATACAATGATGTTGCTACAGTACAAATAATCATCAAGACAACTAAAACAGAAGGAACAACATCTTGGGTTGCCTCCCAACAAGCGCTTTCTTTTACGCCTTTGAGCTAGGCAAAAAGCAAAAAGAAGAATCAAGTTGTATCAATTGAAACATCATCAAGATCATCAAAAAGCTCTTCAATTGTACAACTAGTTTTAAGAGGTATTTCAAATAAAGGTCTAATGAAGATACTTCTAGGGATAAAAGCAAAATATGGAAGATCAATTGGAGTTTGATTGTTAATTCTATTAAAGAAAGGTATTTCTTCCAAAGTCTTCACAGTTTCAACTCCCTTGGCAATAAGTGTATTCTTTTTGGGTCGAGGAACCTTAGGGACGTAATTGACATAGGTTCCTTCTTTTCCGGAGTTTCTAGCTTTTTGGTATTGATTGAGGAGAAAGTAGTTCCTAAGTGTCAATGATTTCCTCAATCTTATCTATCGTAGAAGGATCCAAGTCATGGGATTTAATGGTCTCCAAAGTATTGATAATTTTATGCATGGATCTATCAAGTCTATTCAAATTCCCTTGAATCCTATGATCTAACTCATTTATCTTACTGATGCTTGGTATTTCTAGCTCTAACTTTTCAAGTTTTTTCATAATGTGAGCTAGAGTAATGTCCTCTTGAATGCTAGCATTAGGGAGATTTCCAACAAGATTTTCAATAACATTAAGAGATTCCCCAATTGGGGCTTCTAGGAAATTCCCATTGATAGCAGTATATATAATGAACCTATTCCAAGGAGTAATTCCAATATAAAAGTTTCTAAGTCGGATAGTAGTGGATTTCTTCTTGGTGGCTCTTTTTTGAGAGTCATTAATTCTATGCCAAGCATCTTTCAGACTTTCGCCACCTCTTTGTTTAAAGGTGAGAACTAGTGCCTTACCAAAGGCAAAAGTACCAGACATCATGACAACTACTGGCAAGGTAAATAATTTTTTTGTGATTTTTTATAAAGGACACTAAGACAAAAACTGAAAGGTAAACTAACAAGACTAAAAAGAAAAGATAAAATATAGCGTGCAACTCCCCTATATTGAACAGCGGAGTCCCCGGCAATGGCACCGGAAATTGCTTTGATGAAAGGATGAGTGCCCCCTCGTTGGCTACCCCAAGTGGAAGGTTGAGATGTAGCGTAGTGGAAATTTCCCTCGGAAAAGATACCAAGGTTTGTCTCCCGTAGGACTCCAACGGCGACAAGTAGGTGGTGAAGTGAACAATGGCGCCGTTCAAACTGACGGTTGCTTACTTCACATGGACCTGCACACAGATACAAATAACTTTGCTCCCAACGAGTACAGAGAGGTTGTCAATCACTCCGGCCTTACCATTTACAAAGGATTAAACGGAAGAGATAAAAGATAATGATAACTGCAACTAGAAAGTAAAACTTCAAGTAAACTGAGGGTGTAAACAATGGTGGAAATATGGACCGGGGTCCCATGAAGTTCACTAGTGACGTCTCTCTCCCTAAAGACGATAAACAACTATGCAAGGTAAACAAATTTCATCTGGGAAATTGACAGGATTAAAAATGCACCGCAATGCTAACTATGCTACAAAAGAAAGGAAGATGCTCAAAAGCATGGGCAGTACGCCAAGATAAGTAGACCGAAATCCGTCTGCATCTACTACTAATCATCCACCTTGAGATATCTATCCAGAACATCTCGCTGGTATTAAGTTGCGACCCCACCCAAAGTTTAAACCCAAAGCAATAGACAACTGCATTAAAAGAACCTTGTGTAAAGTAAACAATCCTTGAAACCGTGGTTACAAGCACCGTTGTTTCCCCCCTTGTGGTAGCAACACATCCCCTAGACTCATGTTTCTATCACTCAAGAGAGTCATCAGGGGGCATGAACCCACACTCGTGCCTAACGCTCCCTCTTGGAGTTACTACCTACTACTTGGCCAAAGCAATAAACAGCAACGGAGAACATGCAAGAATTACTCAAGAACACAAATATAAAAGGAGAAGAACCAAATATATTACTCATCACAATCTAAACATAGTCTCATAACCCATCAGATCCCAGCAAACTCAACATAGAAACAACAGAAAGAATTACATATGTGCCTTGATCATGTAGGGAAGCTCACAAGGTCTAATCCATGAAGAACAAAGAGGGGGAGAGGACATCACATAGCTAATGATCATGGAACCATGGTCCAAGTTGGACTACTCACGGCTCATCCGGGAAATGTCCATGGTGGTGGAGAAGCTCCCAGAGGTCAATCCTCCCTCCGGCAGGGTGCTGGGAAGAGGTCTTCTGGTTCTCCCGATCTTGGAAGCGCGGCAGCGGCGAAACAAAGGCGAGATCGCGAAAAAGGGTTATATCCTCGGGGGTTTCGGGACGAGAGAAATATATAGGCAAAGGGGGGAGCCAGGGGGCCACCAGGATTCCAGGCGGCCTCCCGGTGCGGCCCCACCCTAGGCCGCGCCCCCTCTCTGCCTGGGCACCAGGTGGGGCCCCTCTGCCCCCCCCCCTTCGAGCATTTTTATATATTTTTCCAGGAATTTTTCTGCCATTTTACGTAATGGGAAAACCTGAAATAAAAAGACAGCAGAAAATAGAAATTAGCACTGGGGTGCACTGAGTTAATAGGTTAGTCCAAATATGATCAAAAGTGTATGAAAGTGTATCAAAATCATAGACATATCACCCAAAACATGCATGGAGCAAGCAGAAATTATAGATACGGTTGGGACGTATCAGTACACCATATCAAGATTCTTCGAGTCTTCAAAACCTGGAGGTTGAGAAACATATAATTCTTCCTCGATATTACCATTGAGGAATGAAGTTTTCACATCCATTTGATATAGCTTGATACTATGATGGTTAGCAAATGCAAGAATTATGCGAATGGACTCAAGTCTAGCAACAGGAGCAAAGGTTTTGCCAAAGTCAATACCCTCAACCTGAGTGTAGCCTTGAGCCACAAGTCGAGCTTTGTTCCTGATGACTTGCCCCTCTTCATCGAGTTTGTTGTGGTAGATCCACTTTGTCGTGATGACATTGTGAATTTGAGGATCAGGTCTCTTGACTATTTCCCAGACATCATTCAGTTTGAACTGAAGAAGTTTATCTTGCATGGCCTGAATCCATTCCTCTTTGTGGAATACCTCAACAACTTTGGTGGGCTCTGAAATGGATACAAACGAAAAATGCCCACAAAATTTAGCTATTCGATTTTCTCTGGCACGATTGAGTGGACCTGGTATGTTGACATCGGCGAGGATTTGGTCAATCTGAAAATCATTCGCCATGCGAGGAAGACGAGGTCGATGATATTGAGATGCATCATCATCACTTTCATCAGCCTCATTAGCATCAACTTCAGGTGCATGAGGAGTGTACCCGGTTGACAATGTGACAACCAGTGTTGACTGCTTCAGCCCACCATTTGAGTGGAGTGTTGTACACAGCAAGTATCGTTCGAGCCATCTCGATGAGGGTTCTGTACTTTCTGTCAATAACACCATTTTGATGAGGAGTGTAAGGTGCAGAGAACTCATGAGTGATGCCCATCTCATCGAGAAATTCCTCTAATCTGATGTTCTTGAACTCGGTGCCGTTGTCGTTTAGAATGTGCATGATCTTGAGGTTGTAGTTATTCATGACACGCTGGGCGAAGCGCTTGAAGATAGATAGAGTCTCTGACTTATAGAGAAGAAAATGCACACAAGTGTATCGTGAGAAGTCATCAACAATAGCAAGACCATACATATTTACTCCAAACCTTAAGTACTTCGGAGGACCAAATAAGTCCATGTAAAGCAGTTCCATAGGTCTTGTAATCGTCATGATGGTCTTGGCAGGATGCTTGGCCTTGGTGATCTTTCCAGCTTCACAGGAACCACAGAGCCGGTCCTTGGTGAATCTGATTTCCTCAATCCCGAGGACATATTTCTTCAGCACCAGTTTTTCCAGATTCCTCATTCCAGCGTGCCCGAGTCTTCGATGCCATAGCCAGCATTCTGTGGCTCGAGCCATGAGGCAAGTAGCGACCTGAGGACCTTCAGAAAAATCTACAATATATAGGTCACCTTTCCTAACTCCTCGAAAGATGATGGAGTCATCGCTAACCATTGGAAAAACACATCCATATTTTCCGAAGAGAACAATGAGGTCAAGATCACATAGCATGGACACAGACATCAGGTTGTATCCGGGGGATTCAACCACCATGACTTTGTCAATGTGTTGGTCTCGAGAGGTGGCAACTCTGCCAAAACCCAATACCTTACTTTTACCTTTATCAATGAAGGTGATGGTTTTCTTTGATGAGGGACTCAGTGAAGATTCCATCAGAAGGCTTCAATCACCAGTCATATGATTCGTGCATCCAGTGTCTATTACCCATTCAGTTTTGCCAGATGATTTTTCCTGCTGAAGAATTAGTATCTCATACAACAGGTTATGAGCCAGTATTATTTTGAAAATTTAGATTCCTCAGAATTAATTCCTCAGGATGGATTCCTTAGGATGGATTCCTCGGGATTGATTCCTCAGAATCAGATAATTTTAACTTTCTTCAACCGGCTCAATCGATATCAATCTGAGCATAAAATCTCCAGAAGGTTATGATTGCCTTAGGACGCGTCCTTGCAAAGATGACTAGTTCTTCTTCACCACCCACATTCGAATGGGTGGCCTTGAAGCATATGAGGAACGACGCGGGAGATAGTGTCTAAAGGGGTGATGGTTAGTAGTATCAAGATACACTAATGAATATGCATTCTTATGCGGAGCTTCCCTGTGAACAAAATGATTAGATGAGACATAGTTATAATCATTGCCTTTTGAGGTATCGTCATCAGATGATACTCTCAATTCGTTTGCATCTTCATTCACATGAAGGTTAGTGATGAGTTCCTTTTGAATCCAAATCTAATTTACTGGAGCACCGTTCCTGCAGTTAGTCCCGATGTATCTGGAGAATACTTCACCATTTACATATTTAAACAGTTTATAGTTTGAATCAAAGAACTCAATCATCACATCTGAGGAAGCGTTGTCATATCCAGATAAAGTATAGGGATCGGGAGGAGGCATTTTTTCCAGAACCCAAGTGGTCTTTGGGTATTGTTTCGGTTTCCAGTAACAGCCATCAGCATTGAGGTTTCGGGTGAAAACGACGCCTTCTTTCCTCAGATTCCTATTGATGATCTGTTTCTTGAGGACGTCATAGAGAATCTCATGCCCTTTCAAACTCTTGACCATTCCCGTTTCCAAGAGACGCTTCAACCTAGCATTTTCTCAGCAATGTCTATGGTATACTTAGATGAGGGGTTAGATACCACAGAGGCACTTTATATAACAGATTCTGAAGATATTGAAGAGTTAGGTAATGAAGTGATATCATCATGTTCAATGCACTTTAAGCAAGGAGGAACAAACCCTTCTTGAGGCATGCTGATATGTTGGGAGAGAAGTGAGTCATTTTCGTTCCTCAGATCATCATGAGACATCCTCATCGGCTCAAGTTCTTGCTTTCTCATGAGGAACTCGTGAGCCAGCTTCTTATGATCGGTGAGGAGTGCCCCATGAAGACTGATCAAATCATCAAACTTTGACTAAAGAATTTTAGATTCATCGGTCAACTTATGAGATTTCTTCATTTCCTCAACCAACAGATCATCACTTTTATATAGTGAGTTCTGAATTTTCTCAAGTGCACGTTGTTGCTTTGATGCAAGTTTAGCATAGTTTTCATTAGGTTCTTCATCAGTAGCATCATCACAGGAAGAGTGAGAAGATACCTTGGAGCTTTTAGCAATGAAGCAGAAGGCGGGGGTGGTATCTTCAGCCTCATCATCGACGTGGTGAGTGACTGATTCCTCAATGCTGAAGATTGACTTGGCTGACCAAAGTTGTGGCAAGAGACAGACCACCGACGCCTTCAGATTCTTTTGATTCTTCTTCCTCAGCTTCAGGATTATAGTTAGATTCTTCAGAATCCAAGTCCTTGACGAGATATGCGCGGGCCTTCAGGGAGCTGTTGTTCTTGTATCCAGCAGACTTTGAGGATCGTGAGGATTTCTTCTTCGACCTTTCATCAGAACTGTCATCTTTCCTCCTTTTCTTCTTCTTCAGCTTTGCTTCCTTTCCCAGAGAGGACATTTAGTAATGTAATGGCCAGGTTTCTTGCATTTGTGACATACTCTTTTTCTTGAGTGGACTGAGTCATCATCTCTGCTTCTTCTTGAAGACGACCTTGAAGAATTCCAGAAACAATTCTTCTTCGTGAACTTTTGGAAATTTCTGGTGAGGACAGCCAATTCCCGACTGAGAGTTTTAGGATCATCAGAGTCAGCTTCAGATTATTCATCAGAGGACACCTTTCGTTCCTTAGATTTTAGTGCGCAGACTTTTGGAGTGGATCCATACAGGTCTTGTTTCTCAGACAAGTTCACTTCATGAGCATTGAGGCGCTCGAGCATTGAGGCATAGACTTTTGGTCGAGGGTCTTGAAGTCAGGCCGCTCTTGAATCATCAGCGATAGTATCTCAAATGAGTCATCCAGATATCTTAATAGTTTCTTCATGACTTCGTGATTAGTGATATTAGTGGCACCCAGTGCTTGAAGCTCATTTGATATCTCAGTGAGCCTGTCAAATGTTCATTGTCCATCCTTTTGAACCTGTTGAAGAGACTGCAAAGAGTATCAACTCGAGAGTCTCGTTGTGTGGAAACTCCCTCATTGACTTTTGACAGTCTCATCCACATCTTCTTTGTAGTATCCAGACCGCTGATATGACTGGACTGAGCTTTTTTGAGGTGGCCACCAATGATGCTTCGAGCTTTCGCATCGAGTTGCCAGTTTCTCTTTACAACATCAGGAGGAGTCATCAAGGTAGCCTCAAGAATTCCTTGATCAACAATATCCCAGAGATCTTTGTCAATAGCTTCAAGATGCATCCCCATCTTATTCTTCCAATACGGGTAGTCCGTATCGTCGAAGCTAGGGCAGTTCGAAGCAACGTTCATTGTACCTGAGGTCGACATAACTAAAACTCCATGTGGTTAAACCGAATCACACAGAACAATGGAGTACCTTGCTCTGATACCAATTGAAAGCACAATATATCGACCAGAGGGGGGGCAAATGGGAGATTTTTATATTTTCCTGAGGAATTTCAATTTCCTCATGCCTGAGGCAATTCGAAATTGAGGAAACTCACAAACTGAGGAAACACAGAGAAATTACAAAATTTAAACATAAATGCAATACATCATATTGCAACAGAAACGAGGACTAACAGATGAACAGATATCCATCAGATACACAACGCAAGGAAACAGATCAAAGGGAGATCAGAGGGAGAGTCATCAAGAAAAGGGTTTGAAGAAATAGCACCAGGGCATTGATGACACCGATTTGATGGACCAGTTCAAGTTGTTGTGACAACTCTACATCTGGTTGGAGAGGCTGAGATTTAACTCCGAAGACATAGTATTCACCTTATTATCCTTGAACTAAAGTCCTCAGACTCCGTCCAATCACTCAGGTGAGTCTTCAAGCTGGACTCCCGAAACCTTCACAGAATTCGTTCACTCAGGGAAGTCACAATTGCATCTTGACTTCGTCAGAACGATGACTCGTACACCGGTTGGAAGATCAGAGTCTTCAAGAGTAAAAGCTTCGGATCACTCGAACTGAATTCCTCAGAAATGCTCAACTACTCAGGCTGGTGGATTTCCTCACTTAGGTTCTTTAGGTTCTTCAGAGGAGGGTTGCTCTCAAATGACAAGTGTCAGTTTCTCTCACGGAGCAGCCAACCTGCCAATGGGGCTAAGGGCGGCTATTTATAGCCGTGGAGCAACCCCAGGTTAAAGGACATAAATTCCCATGCACGAAATGAGCATCGTGCCCACCCTTCAAAACTCTGGTTGGACAGGTTCCAGCAACTCTCCACGCGACACGTGGCACAGTCGGAATGGTCTCTCTCTTTCCTCAGGAAAACTGCACTTGCAGTTTCCTAACTCCTCAAGCGAAGACAGATTCCTCAGTGTCCTGAAGAACTACGTCTCAGACACCCTAGGAACTGAACTTCTACTGCAGAAGATTTCTCTGGGTTTTCTTCGGGTTTCTATTTGAGCACTTCCTCAGAAATACGGAACTCATTTTTCTCAACCTCTCCAACAGTACGATGTTTTCCTATGACTCAATAAATATAAAAGTCTTAACGAAGACTACGCCTCAATTTGAGTTGCCTTAGGATGGCGCACGACTTCCTCAGGATTGACTGGATGCCTCAGGATCCATATTCGTCAGGATTTCACGCCTCAACATTCTTCAGGAAAAGCTCTATTTTCTCCAATGTTCCTCAACATTTTTGGGGGTTGAAAACGGTGGTTAAAAACTTCTTCAGAGACTGTACTCCTCTGTACAATTTCAAACACATCAGCCCCTTAACTGTTTTGTCATCAATACTCCAAAATCTCAATGGGGGCAATAGATGCACTTACAGAAGGAGACTAAGTGTGAAGTTTTACTAGATTGAGTTCTCAATTATTATCTAGTATTTTTATGTTCTAAACCCATCTCCCGCTTCTTGCACACAAACACCGATTGGAGACATTCGGTTCACGGACAGCGAGAGCTCTTGCACCATTATGTTCTTACTTTGTTAGTTTCAATACTAGATATATACTCTTGCGTGTTATTGACTTCACTTGAATTGCATATCTTTGTTGATGTACTTTAAAGTTCAAATATTTTTTTGTATCCTGTCACAACAGAAATTATCTTTGTTATCATTTACCCGCTGGAGGACTAGTAGGACTAAAGCTTGGGGTTGTTGATACGTCCCAAACATATCTATAATTTCTGCTTGTTCCATGCTTATATTGGTGACTTTATTATATATTTTGTTATAATTCCATACCTTTTTCAACATAATTGGACTAACCTACTAACTCAGTTCCCCAGTGCCAGTTTCTCTCTGCTTTTGTACGTGCATTGTAGGAAAATACAATTATAAAAGTGCTCAGAAAATTCCACAAAAATGATATAAAAAATCAGCGTGACAGAAGACTCGAGAAGCCCGAAGGACAGCCGGAGGGGGCCTACCCCCCAACCAGGCGACCTGCCCACGCGGTCCGGGGGGATGCCGCGCCAGGGACCCGCCTGGTCAGGTGAGGCCTCCCCTCAAGTCCCACCTTTGGCCCTATTTTTACCCCTGTGGAGGAAATCCTGATTCGGCACCTCCTTTTTCTAGAAGCAATATCGATCTCCGCCGTCATCGCCAACAAACTTCGGGGGACCAGAATTCCTGTGCCGGCACCCTGCGGATTCATCTTCATCGATATTGCTTCCTCCTCATGATGATGCGGCAGTAGTTCCTCCTCGGGGTTGAGGTCTTCTGCATTAGCTATGTGGTTAATTCGCTCTCCCATGATGTGATCTTGATTGTGGTCATAGTCTATGTTAATCTAGGGTGATCTCATGATGTTTCCCCTTCTTCCATGTATTGGATTTGATGTACTCACTTGTCTATATCTAGTATAATCTCCAAGACCAAGGTGACATCGGCCTATTGGACATAGATTAGAAGAATATTTTCATGATTGATTTCTTCTATTGTGAATTAATTGAAGATTGAGAGTCTCTTGGTGCTTGTCTTTGACTATCCTTGAGATATATTGTGGTGATTTTGGTACTCTCTTTGGATGGACGTGGTGACATTGGGAAATCCATAGATGAGAACTATGAACTCTGAGGTGTGCTTTTGTAGCCTTACATAATTCACGCCCTCTCTTGATCACAAAGGATTGACCTCTGAGTACATCTCAAATTCATGTTTTAGTGGAAATATCATGTGATTAGGCAATATATTAATGTTGTTGGGAGTTGCCACTAGTGAATGTATGAAGCCTAGGTCTTGTTTCTCACCATTGTTACACCGTTTGTGCTCACTTTTGTCACTTCCTACCTTGCTATAATTTTTTTAGATATTTATATTACCTTGCTTTTCTACCCCTATCACCCATATTTTACCATCTCTTCGCCGAAGTAGTGCACCTATACAATTTACCAATGTATTAGGTGTGTTGGGGACACAAGAGACTTCTTGTTACTTAATTGCAGGGATGCTTGAGAGAGACCATCTTAAACCTCTATTTCTCTGAGTTCGATAATCGTTAGGTCATCCACTTGAGGGAAATTGCTGTTGTCCTACAAACCTCTACGCTTGGAGGCCCAACATAGTCTACGAGAAGAGAAGCGTACGTAGACATCAGTGGTTAATATTAATTCTTGGGTATTTTGATTAAACTATTGATCACCAGAATATGACTTCGATTGCATATCGTTGCAAATCGATGAAAGAAATACTATGGCCTTTCTGACTAGCTGATGATGGGTCTATGATTATCTTCATAATTCATCTTGGAGTTAAGTAAATTGTTACTACACTTTAGCCTTGTTACAATACATCATTTTAAATCATGTTTGCTGCAAGAGAGTTGTTCAAAGTTATGAATAACGTAAAGGCCATACTTCCATTGTGAATAGGTTGTATGTTATGAATCTTGATAATAATACTAAACATCCATAATACTGACGCTAAACTTCACAAGACTGACAGAAATACCACAAAGTGTGTTGCACTGCGGTTCATCAAAAGTGACATAACATGCATGAAGAATTTCCATAAGTGATGGACTTTCGAGTCATATGATTATAAATCAGTTGATGCTTGGGAACTTTGTCTCAAAGTAATGTGATCAAAACACCGTTGATGGGCCATGCATGAATGAGCAACTAAATTATTGCAAATCATACATGATGATGTCTGTAGTCCAATAAGTGTGGTTGTGTGCAGTAGATTTTCTATTTCACTCTTGAGTTGAATTAGATATGTGGATATATGCTCAATGGAGACACACGTCTGAAATCTTTGAAACGTTCAAGGAATTTTAGAGTGAAACATAAATTCATTGTAACAAGAAAATAATGCTTCTGCAAATCATATTTTGGAAAGTAATATGTGAGTTACAAGTTTATCGAACGTCTGATGAGTTTTGAAGAAGTGTCAAAACTTGCGCCCCCCCCCGTATCACCACTGTGAGTAAAGTGTTCAAGATACGTAATCAAGCCATGTATGACATGGGAAGATCAAATATAACGTTTGTTAATTTGCCATTATACTTATTAAAGTTATGGTTTAGTGACTACGACTTTTACACTGAAAAGAGCACCATCAAATCTGTTGAAATGACACCATATTAGATATGGTATGGAATGTTACAACCATATTGTCTTTTCTTAAAATTTGGGTATATGAGACATATGTTTGACATACTTCAAATCCCAAATCAGATAAGTGCTATTTTGTTAAGGTTATTCCAAAAGGTTTGGTATTCCTCTATCACCACACCAATGAAAAAGTGTTTCATGATATGTAAACGAGATATTCTTGTTTGACAATGGTAAACCTGTGATATATAAAGAAGCGTTGATGGACCTGACTCCAGGATTTGGCTAAATCCCAAATAATCTGAGATAGTATCCATTGAGTAAGTCATGTTTTGAACTTGATAGACCCTCTGAAAGTCTAAGAGTCTGAAGAATATGTAAATGTGTCTATAACTGATTCAGGTGAAATTATTTTATCCATAAAAGAATAAATCGTTGGAAAGATGTTTTCTAGCAAGTTCAAAGGTTGAATACGACAAAGTAGTCTCAGACGGTTATATGCTTTAATCAGTTCAGGTCATACTAGCAATTACTACATATCTCATTTGTAGGATATGGTAGAATGAATGTCAAAACAAGTTCCGACAAGGAATGTAAAGAATGACGTATATGTGATATGGCTGGAATGTTTTTTCTATTCAAATGATGCTAGAATAGATGTAAGCCTCAAATATCTAGTAATGGAATGAAGCTAGCATAATGGAGTTGGAATTTTCGTTGTGATGAAATTTCCAAAAGAGTTTGTTTTCATCAGGAATAACGAAGATGCTTGAATGTTCAAGAAATTAAGTGGGAGATAAATAATATTTCTATTACCTTATGTAGATGACATATTGTTTAGAAATGATATAAATTTCTTGACACGAATAAGGACTTCATTGAAAATAATTTTCAGTTGAGGTACTTGGGCTAATATAGCATTATTATTGAGCACAATAATATATGAAGATAGTAAGTACCTGATCATGCTAAATCTAACATTGCATATTGACATGATACTAAAGTAGTTTGTTATGAAAACACCAAGAAGGATGTTCTTGCCAAGGTCATGGTGAAAAGTTGTTTGTAGAAATTGGTGTTCATGAACACAGATAAGAAAAACACATGAATTGAATTTCACTCACCTATGTGTTTGGATCAATCATGTACACCATAATATGTAAAATGACCAGATAGTTACAGTGCTCCATAAGGTTGTGAGCTAGATACCAAAGTGATCAAGATTTTGATCATTGGACAAACAATGAAAAGTTAAACTTATGAAAGATAAGATATGTTTCTCGGAAAATGGAGATAAAGAAGATCTCATTGTAATGAATTACACCAGCTGAATTTTGATGTAAAAAGTTACACCAATTCAGTCTTCATACTTACTCCAACCGTTTTTCAATTTTAATTGGGATTATGTGTTTCACACATAAGGGTGGCACAATATGGAGGAACTGTGTTAAGTTAGATACTGTGGAGAATTCTATAACAGAGGCTAAGTATATTGGTGCTTAAATAAGTAATAAGGGAGGGTATTTTGAATTATAAGTTCATTTATGAAGTTGGTATGGTTTCCTAGATGTTTAAGTTCATTGCACACTGATGAATGATTTCATGACTTATTCTAAGGAACCAAGGTCTACCAAATGATTCAAACATATACAAAGCTAAACTGATAAAATTAGTGAATTTTATGATAGCGTGAAAAACGTGAAGATATGCAAGATACAAACGGCCCTGAAACATCAGATCCATAGATGAAGTCTATACCACAAATGAAGTAGGCATTACACCGGTATGCCATAGGTGTAAAGTGCTCAAGCCCTGTCAATATTATTGACTCTAGTGCAAGTGGGAGACTGTTGGAAATATGCCCTAGAGGCAATAATAAAATGTTATTATATATATTTCCACGTTCGTAATTAATGTTTATATTTCTTTTCTATAATTGCAATGACCCTGACATAGAGATTCAGAAGAAAACTCATTTGCATGTGTGTAAACGTAAACACCAAGATTTCATGGTTTAGCCTCTAAGAACAGCTCATGTGCTAACTGATGATTACGTTTTCTTAATCATGGACATTGTTCTTGTAACAAGGATGTCAGTAGCTATGAGAAAATGTTGTTAGTAGAACAATGATGTTCAATCAACCCTAGTATTGAATGATATACTTAGAGATCAAATCGTAATTTTGTTATAAGTCATATCATGTAATGTTATCATATACGTAATTCCTTAGACCATGAGAGTGTCGAGTTCCTTCACACATGAAGATGTACTTTGGTTCTTAGATGAATATTCCCGTTACTAGGAAGTAGTAAAATAAGTTCTAGGTACATCAGATAGTGTGTCTAGTAACTGCGGTAGTTCAAGACTGGGATTTACTCCTTCACGATGAAGAGATATTTACTTCGGGCCCACTCGTTATGATGATATCCATTATATTCTGGCCATATGCATTGTGATTTAGTCATGGGTATACTGAAATACGATAACGAGAAAAGGGACAAACGAGCAAAGAGGATAACGAGTGGCTTTTGTTCAAGAAGTTGTTACACATGGGTGCCAAACTTCTCTCCTCTGACTTTGTCATATATCGCAAAGCAAAGGGAATGGTACATGACTAAACATAAAGGTTCACTCGAAGCTTCTTCGTGTATGTGTGAGAGTCAATATGGGTGTCCATGGCTCCACTGTTGATTATTGGCTATTGACGCAAGGCTATTGTCGTTTGTCCGGCAGACGTTCCGAGTCATGTCCACATAATACCGAACCTATTGGGTCACACACTTAACGAGTAGTAGTCTGTTAGAATACTTGAATGGTAGAAGGTTTAGTGGAAGCAAAGCAGAATAGTTCATACAATCACCGGAAGTAGTTCCGAATATTTATGGAATTGTTCATAAGGGAACCAGAAGTAGTTCTGGATATTTAAGGATATGTCCGGATCACTCTTGAGTAGTCCTATGTGGTTCCGGAACATATCAGAATGGTATTGGGAAGTCCTGGATTAACCAGAATGGTTTCCGGATAATTGTCGGGCGTCCCGACAAACTTTCACGGTCATTGAATATATTAGAACGTAACCCGGATCGTCCAAGAACCTATCCATATAGTTCCGGAACGTCTAAAAAAGGCCCCGGAAGGTCTTAGAAGTATTCCATATGGTTCTGGAATGTCCCAAAACCATCCCTGAAGGTCCCAGAATGGTCCTGGAAGGTCCTAGAGGGTTCTAGAAACTTCCAGAACCTTCTAGAAACTTCTGGAACCTTCTAGAAGCCTCTAGAACCCTTTAGGACCTTCAAGGACCATTCCGGCACCTTGGTCCATGACCTAAAACCCTGTATGCAATCTTCATAGATGATCTTGGGTGATTGCTACGTATTACGATTTTTTTCTACTACGCTTCCCAACACATGCTTGCTTGTGGAAAAGGCATAGTCAACGGTGTGTACCATTTAGATCCGTAGTTCCTTTTGGAATTCCTTCACCTATTTTGACATTCATTTAATTAACCCATTTTAATGATGAGGTATATGTTTGGCGGTAGAGTGAGACTTCGTTTGTTTGTGTTTCAGCAATGACATCCGTTGGGTCACGCGGACTTTCCCTTAGTCATGCACACTGAAATTCACTCGGTCATAAGTCGAACTTCTTAAGCCAAAATATAACTCTTTCCACTTCTAAACCAGCCATATCAATGTAGATTTTATTATTAGTGCATTGTATGCAACTTTGATGTCTAACCATGTTTCTTAAAACTTAGGCATATTATTATATGATGTCTCAATTTTCTAGGTTAGTGTCAGAACTTGAAGCAGAATAACATTTATGGTCAAGTTCACTATCCTTTACCTTGAAGGATAAACTTAAGTCTTTGTTCAATGATTTACTCATAAATCATATCACAACATGTTCTTCTTACTAATAACTTGGGTCACATTACGTCGAGTACATAACTCTGGTTTTATATGAAAGAACCTATGAGGCATAGAGGATGTAGCACATCCATTTCTTTCATTTAACCATTGTTCTTTTACTAAGATTAACTCGATACGTCTCTTGTATATACAAGCAAGAACTACCTTCTTGACTTGTCCCATTTTGAACTCCTTTAGATTCTTATCCAGGAAAGTATTCAGACTCAATGTTATCAAACACATTAATCTATCTCAATATATTTTAAATGCCTAACTTCATTCATGAAATATTTTAAATGATCATTAATACCAACTACACCATTCACAATATGTTATCCATATATGAGAATGTTGTCACGCTCCCACTCAAATATGTCAGCCACATATAAGACTAGGATAACACTCACATAGCTCCCACTCAAATATGTCATCCACATATTAATTTTAGGATAATACCCCCATAGCTCCCACTCAAAATATGTCGTCCACATATTAAGTTTAGGAAACTATTCAGCTCCCACTCAGTTTCATGCTAATGCATAATTTCTCGATATTTTGGTCAAGTCCAAAATCATTTTTATCATCCTATAAAATCGAGAATTCCGGCTACGAGACACTAGTATCCATATGTTTTCCAAAACCTTCTAGTTGTTACAATTACAACACTTCTTCAAATGCAGGATTTGAGGAAGTCATGGTATTGATAACAATTTGGATCAATCATAGTGAATATCCCATTGAATCAAGGATCACTACACATTGTAGTCAACCTTTTGAATGTTTCAGAAACATCCTTTATGACAAATCGATCTTGATGTCTTCTTTGATATTCACATTTATTCCTTATAACCTTGCAGTTATTGAGAATATCAAGTAACCTCTTTACTCAATAAGATTCACATAATCTTAAATGTAACTCAATGTAGGATGTCATGACTCATAGTCATTTCTCGTACTTAGGTCCACCATCGCTTCTTCGTAGTTCATAGGTATGTCTTGTTCCATCAACATGACAAGTGAATCATGAATATTATTTTTCTCAAGGGGAAAATATGTATTCTTGAATCCTACCTTGTTCAGTAAAAGCTTAAACCGAACATCATTATCATTATCATAATTTTCTCCTCTAATTGTAGAGCTTTGGTTCCGGAACATTTTCCATAGCGCTACTCTATCATCTGGAGGAAAGGTTAATTACCTTGGTTGAACTTTCACTTTCTTCCATTAACACATTTATCAAGAACCCTTCTTGACGAACACAAAACTTAGCAACACGAGTTTTGCTCCTTTGGTTCTAGTTGTGGAAGATGCATCCATAGTTGACTAAGGATACACTACAAAGATAATTTATCACATAAATCAAACTTCCTAGAAACCATGATACACCATGACTCATATGGTGTTGGTTTCCACGAATTTAGATGGTTCCCTATATACCGAAGTGAGTGTTTGCATATTAAATTAATAACTCTAAACAATAATAATATGGCTCGGTAAGAGATAACTTATATCATCCACTATCCAATAGAGTATGATTATAATGTTCAGGAACATCAACAATATTGAAGTGTCCTAAGCATTGTAATTTGTGGAACAAATTTCACACAAATCCGTATGCCCAAGGCTAACTCAAAACATTTGTCACTTTGATCAAATCATAGAAATTTGTCTTTCTTGTTAATTTAATACCCGTCTTCATTCTGAAATCCCTTTGATCACATCAAACTATTTCAGACTCATGTTTCATTAGTGAATCCACATATTCATCTAAGTCTATATATGAAGTTCATGAAATAATGAAATTCACTACAAGCTGAAATATGATACATCACCATATATGATATACAACAATCAGCGCAAACTCTGTTTTACCAGAATGCGAAGTTTCAGTCATCTCACCTAAAGAGGAATGGTTTGCATGTGTCAAGAGATCAAGTATCTCAAGAATTTATCATACCATTCGTGACTTTGTCGGTAGTACCATTATTAAGTTTGGATAATTCTTGGCATTACATATTTTATTAATTATCAAATTACTATCATCAATATAAGAATAACTTATTCATAATCGTAATGTGACCATAAAAGATATCATTCATAAAACAAGAAAAACTGACTTGTTTCTCACTAATATGAATAATTTTCTTCGCGAGATGCAAGACACACTAATAAAGTCCACACTCATACGATGACGAAACTTATTCATTTAACCAATACAATGATATATAGATGTAGAGGGAGAGTATTATCGACCATCAACTATCTTGATTACCATCAGCACATATTGTCACCTCATACCTTTCAAACCACTCTTTAAGAAGAAAGTTGAAGTATTGAATACTTAATCAACCAAAATTAGTGTTTTGTGGGGAAAGACATTTATTATCCGTCGATGACTATTCCTGCATTGGTTCTACCTTTAAAAGTTCTCAACTTTAACCATCACCTCATGAACGGTGAAGGATTCTCCTTCATCACATAGTCTATACGTGGTCTTTTTAGCAGGGAGGAAGTGTACGCAACTCCCCAGTTATCGCAAATTAACCAAGTTGTTCACAAGGTGTTCATGTATTTTATGCATTTTCCAAGTGACTTTCTAAGCAAGTTGTTCCTTCCACCATGGTTGAAAGAAACCCCGTACAGATACTCATTCACCATTACTCTGATTTGCAACTAAGTGCTTTTAAGTTCATAGAATGAAATGTGGTGTATTGGAAAGTCATATATAAGTGATGATTAGTACAATACTCATCATCTTCTTCTTCAATTATGGAGTTATCAGGTGTATCACCTATTAGTTCTCGTATTAAGTTTTAGCAAGTCAGTACTAATGAGTATGTCTCTAATGGTGTTGGTACCAATCAATGAAGTAAGACCCATCTACTTTAAGTTCTTCATTACGCTAAAAGAGCCATAGTTATAAATATTTGGGTATGACATTATCTACAATGATATTTGCAAAGACATGAAGCCTAAGTTCATAATTATGAGTTCATCATCTTACAAATGAGCTCACACCAACCCATAATGGAAACAACACATTCCCTAGGCTCATGTTTATGTCACTCAAGCTAGACACCGGGAAGCATGAACCCATCAACTAGCATAACGCTCCCTCTTGGAGTTGCAATCTACTACTTGGCCAAAGTAACAGACGACAATGGAGAACATGCAAGACTACTCAAGAACAAAATTAAAAAGGTAAACCACATATATTACTCATCACAATCTGAACATAATCTCATGATCCGTCGGATCCCAGCAAACACAACATAGCAAACAGGAATTCATACGTAGGTGCCTTGATCATGATAGGAATCTCATAAGGGCTAAACATTGAAGCACAAGATTGCAGAGAAGACATCAACTCGATACTGATCATGGACCCATGGTCCAAGGGGTACTACTCACGGTGCATACCGGAGGTGATCCTTGTGGTGGAGAAGGCTCGAGAGGTCAATCCTCCCTCCGGCAGGGTGTCGGAACAAGTCCTTCAGGAAATCCCGAGATCAGAATCGTGGTGGCGGTGAAACGGTAGGTATTTTCACGGAACTGAGAACTCTCTGAGGGTTTTCGGGACGAAGGATAAATATAGGCAAAAGGGGGCGTCAGGGGTGTCCCTTCTGGCCCAGGTGACCAGAGGGCACGACCCCCCTGAGGCGCGCCACGAGGTCTCCTAGACGGGGGTGGCCCCTGATACGTCCAAAATGCATCACTATTTTGTATCCTAATTTATCTCTATTCATTGATATATTTCATAATATTATGATGTTCTTATGAATTTTTGGCGTGTTTTACACAGTTTACAACTTTCTATAACCGAAACAGAAGATGCATGAATCAGAGGGGACATGTGTAGATAGAGTGGGCATATCAGCACATCTCCAAATGTCCAGAAACTTTCGGGGAAGAACTTTCTGGAGAATTCACGAAGGCACGCAAAAGGGCACCCTAAGGGGGACCACCAGGCCTCTAGATGGCCTAGTGGCGTGGCCACCCCTTAGGCCGCGCCAGGTGGCGGCTTGGGAGGGGGGTCCCACCACGAGGCTCTCCTTTGGCCTTTATACCTCCCATGACCTAAAAACCCCAGAACAGAATTTAGATAGGGAGTTCCGCTGCTGCTCCGTGGAGGAAACCTACAGAGAAGAAAAGACCTTTCTGGCGGGTAGATTCGGCGGGGGAGAACTCCTCCCAGAGGTGGGGGTGGGGGTCGTCCTCATCGTCATCACCATTGTCACGGGAATCATCGATATCATCATCACCATCAGCCTCATCACCGTCACCATCTCCATATTCATCCCATCTCACTTTACCATTGCAATCTGATTTGTACCTTGCACTATTTGTCCCCTCTACTCTACCGGTGTTGATTAGTCTTTTGTGGTGAATTCTATTAAGTTTTTTTGGAGAATTATTATTATGACCAGATTGTTTATCATATATTCATCACCTCTGATCATGATCTCTTTTATGTCTTGTGAGTAGTTCCTTTAGTTCTTGAGGGCATGGGAGAAGTCTTGTTGTTAGTAGTCATATGATGTTGAAGTAATATGTGTTGATTGATATTTAAGTTGTGGTGTTATTCTTGTAGTGGTGCTATGTGAACGTCGACTATATAACACTTCTCCTTTTTAAGGACCTAGGGGAATACATTGTGTATAACGGATGGTTATGGTGGGTTGCCGGAGTGACAGAAACCTAAACCCCAGTTCGCATACTTTTGCACGAGGGAGTGTTGGATCCTAAAGTTTATTGCTATGGTTAGGCTTTGCCTTAATTTCTCTCTTGTATTTGCGGATGCATGCAAGGTGTTTAATCATAAGAGTGCACGTGTCTTAGTCCAGGCGGTGTGCAAGCATAGGTCCACCCACACAACACTTATCAACACAAAATATAGTACTAGACGGATTATGGCGAAAGCACTTGACTACCTCTCCCGTGTGTCCTCGGGAACACTTTAGACTTTATAAGTTTAATCCTTCGGCTTATCCTTTGTTCAAAGGGATTGGGCCACTTGCTGCACCTTAGCACCATTTTCTTTTCTTGCTTCTATTACCTTATACCAGAAAACCCATAAAAAGTTACCTTTTAGTACTTACAGTTATTCCTTTCTCAAGATCACTTGTCAGTACCTTGTGCTCCTCGTTGGGTTCGACACTCTTACTTATCAAAAAGGACACTCTTACTTGTGGGTCATCAAGACCATTTTCTGGCACCGTTGATGGGGAGTGTAGTGTTATTGGTAAGTGAAATTGGTAAGGAAACCTTTACAGTGTACGTGTTGTTTTTATTTTGTTGCTACTACTTTTCATCCTTATGGATAATTCTGCTCTTGGTTCTTTTCTTGTGGGGAACCGTCCCGCCACGGTTGTGGTGGAGAAGGATCCTCCGCCTACTGAAATTGTGCCTTTTAAAATACCAACTAGTATTGTTGATTATGTCTTGGCTAATCATTATGGAGGAGTCAGACATCCAGGCGATCACTTGCTCTATCTTTCATAGTTATGTTCCTTATTTAAGCTTGCAGGTGTATCAATGGATTTTGTTATGAGGAAACTATTCTCTCTATCATTGAAAGATAAGGCTTTGGATTGGTATAAGCTTCTCGATAACTCTCATTTACTAGATTGGCAAGAGATTATCCTCTTCATGAAATACATCGAGATAGGAACTACATTCATAACTTTTGGTCTCCTGACGGAGAAAGCATTCCTAGCTTCTAATTGATTCTTCTAAGAAGGAGGATCAGCACCATAAGCCCTTTAAGGAATTACCTGTTGATATTAACATTGCTGACCCTATCTTACCTGCAGTTTTATATGAGAAGCCCCTTTTTGACGCAAGGATGAGGGAGCATTCTTTTGTCACAGGTATATTGAATGAAAGTGAAAGAACGAATGATGAGCATGAGTGTGACGCCCCCAAAATCAAGCTGTGTACAGTAATCATACACGCATGGTACACGATCAAGATCAGGGACTCACGGTAAGATATCACAACACAACTCTACAAATAAAATAATACAAGGTGTTTAATACAAGCTAGGGGCCACGAGGGCTCGAATACAACAGCTCGAGAGCACAAAGTTAGCGGAAGCAATAGTATCTGAGTACAGACACAAGGTACACATGATCTGCCTTAAGAAGGCTAGCACAAATATCAACAACGATCGAAAAGGCGAGGCCTCCTGCCTGGGAACCTCCAAACTACTCCTAGTCTTGGTCAAAGGGGGGATTGACGTAGTAGTAGGCGCCTCTGGGGTACTCCTACTCCTGGGCTCCAACGTCGAATGCAGTGGCCGATCAGGCAAAATAAAAAGGGGGAAATAAAGCAAAGGAGAGTATCTAGCATACCCGCGAGTCTTATGTCTGCCACTAAGAATTTATGCATTTGTATCAAATGGAAAGGGAGGTTGTATATAGTGGACTGCAATATAGAAATAAGAATAAGGATAAGAAGCTAGGACTATCGAAGACTAGCATCTTATGACGAGTCTTGCAGCACAAGATGAGAACAGCCAACAGTTCATATAAAGCATAAAGTAACAATGCAGCAGAAGTTGCTGCAACATTGTATAATAGTAAGTTGTAATGATTAATAATAATAATGCCTCCGTGTTCCGCTCCTCGACTTCACCGCGAGGAAGAAGACCTGGAACCATACAGTTTAATAGAAGTAGTAGTTTGTAGCGGTAAGATCCGGCTTCAGCATTAAGCGTGCTGTTACCGTGGACATGGCTATTCGAATAGATTAAACTCCCTGCAGGGGTGCACTACTGTTCACCTTGCACGCTTGGATCTCCAGGGTGGCGTACACCTTGTTAGAGGAATGCCCCACTGAGGCTATCCGACACATCGCAGCCCATCCTAGGCCTAGCAGAGAGGCCATCCGACGGAATATATCCTATGCGCTCAGGGGTCTAGGTCCCTACCCTTCCACGGTCCGGCACGGTACGAGACTGGCCGGTGAAGCAAAACCAAATCCAAATAAACCTGCTGCAGCAAAGAAGACAACACCGCTCCCCGGCTATCAGCCCGTGGTACTGCTGACGTGTGAAGAGCTTTCGGACGAAACTACGACGCGGAGGGCCCACGCCGTAATCCCACGTGTAGGTAGTGTGTACAGACCAACGGGTCTCTCAAGTCATCCACCGAACCATTTAGCATTTTAATATTATCTCGCAGACAACCGTTATCACTGTCTTACTAACAACACAACGGACAACGAACAGCGACAAGGACCACCAGTAACGCCTGGGCCTGCCCTGTCGTCCCGTCAAATCACATAGTTACCAACAAGGTGAACCTTCTCCTTACCTTGTCTCGTGTGTGCTCTTGGTAGAGCTCGACTTTTCGTGGTTTGGTAACTCTCGCGAGATACGAACAGGGGTCAAGCACGGCAATAACGTCGGTCGTACCCTCCGTGTCTTTCCCGACGCAATATCGCTCGCGGGCACCGTTGGGTCGCCCGACTCTTACCTTTAAGGACACCAGTTGATTCGAGTGCCTACCATTAAGTGAAACCAGGAGGTATCACCCTCGATGGTACACTTAAAGAGGTTCGACAGAGACATCAGCGGAATGAACTAAAGCGGTAAAACTCACAACATCCCGGTGATGCTACGCTACTGAGACGACGAGATTGAAATACAAGTCCATACACTCGTAAGTCAAACTCTAAGTGACTCGGCAGAGTCTCGCCATTGTAGGTTCCCTAGGGCGTCTGCATTGATCCGTACCTATTATAGTTATATATTTTTTGTATTCCGCATTCACTAACCAGAGTGATATAGGTCCGCTGTCACTGAGGAAAAATGCATAATTATAATAGGCATCATAGGATAAAGGAAGGTTCAACAAGGGGCGACAAAAATAGGCTATGCAAATGAATAGGATTGTAATCGTAGCAGCAGCAGAAACCATGCCTAGTGCAATAAATGTACGGAAAATATAGGCGATATCTGGGGAAGAGAATGGCTCTTCTTGTCTGGAAGCTCGACGGTAGGGGTAGGGTCGTCGACGAAGTAGTTGTTCACAGGGGCATCGGCATCGGTCATCGGGACTACCGGACAATAAATGAGGGGGGAGGAACAATAAATACATGTAGCAATACAAATTCAATACATGGCAATACGTTATACTAGGGGTGAACTAACGTGGTGCAACGTGTTTTGCTGTCAGAACCCTAATTTAGGTTTGTGCTTTTCCAAGCTAGCATTTTTGCATCATGAAAATTTTTGCAAAAGAAAAAGAAATGGGGAAGCAAAAAGCCTCAAAATAATTTTAATAAAAGGCCAGACAAAAATATTTTTCCAAAAATGATTTGAACTTTTTGAAAAGTCTCATAAATGGACATGATCACATTTCAAGTGAAGTGGGTCCCACTCCATGCCCATGGAATTTTCAAAAAGTCCAAAAGCCCTTTGGAAATTAGAAAATTATTGTATCTGCAATTGAAATTATTTAAATATAATTTTAATAGTTCTGAAACTTTATGTGTGGAGTTATATGTGCCTCCTAAGCCCACATAAAAGTTTTTGGAATTTTTAAAAATGGTATGATTTAGAAATCAAATAAAAACAGAAAATCAAAAAAAGAATAAAAAGAAAACAAAAGACATAAGCTTACCTGGCGCCTAGTTCTAGGCCCACTTACCTTCTTTCCCAGCCCAGCCGCCACTTCACTTGTCTTCTACCTCAGGCAGCTAGGCAGCTGCGTGCCCGGCATGCCGACGCCGTCGCCACGCCACCTCCCTGCCTACGTCCTCTTCCTTATCCCCTCGCCACTCTCTGCCTGGAGATGGCCCGAAGCTTCTCCCTCCTCTCTCTGGTCCTCTCTCTCTCTCCCTCGACAAAAATAGCGCACACCCGAGCCCTAGCCGGAGCATGTTTTGGGTGACTTTCCCTAACCCCTTTGCGCACACGAAGCCGTCGGCCATTAGGCCTAACCCCTTTGCTAATTAACCCCCCTACAGAGGCTGACAGTGGGCCCTGATACGTCCCAAACGTATCTATAATTTATGCTTGCTCCATGCATGTTTTGGGTGACTTTGCCATGATTTGCTTGAACTTTCATACACTTTTGAGCATATATGGACTAATCTATTAACCCAGTGCACCTAGCTGCCATTTGTTGTTTTCTGTTGTTTTTGTATTTCAAGTTTTCCGTCCATTAAAAGTGCCCAATAAATCCCGAAAAAATTATATAAAAAATCAGCGCTCCGGAAGCTTCCGTAATAACCAAGACATGGCAGGAGGGCCACCACCAGGGGCCCAGGAGGGTGCCCGGCGCGGGTCCACCCTAGGCCGCGCCACCTGCCCTCCTGGCTGCCCTGTGGCCCCCCTTTGGCCCTATTTTTACCCCCGGGAGGAAACCCTGATTCTAGACCCCTTTTCTCCAGAAGCAATTCCGATCTCCGCCTCCATCGCCACCATGTTTCGGGGGGAAAAAATTCCTGTGCCGGCACCCTGCCGGGACAGGGAAGTGCCCCCGGAGTCACCTCCATCGACTTTGCTTCCTCCCTCCATGAAGCAGGAGTAGTTCTCCCTCGGGGCTGAGGTTTATACCAGTAGCTATGTGTTCTTCTCTCTCTCCCATGATGTGATCTTCGTTGTGATCATAGGCTATGTTAATCTAGGGTGATCCCATGATATTTCCCCTTCCTCTATGTATTGGATTGATGTACTCAATTGATCTTATCTAGTATAATCTCCGAGACCAAGGTGACAACGGTCTATTGGACATGGGTTAGAAGAATATTATCATGAGTGATTTCCTCTTTTGTGTGTTGATTGAACATTGAGAGTCGCTTGGTGCTTGTCTTTGACTATCCTTGAGATATGTTGGGGTGATTGTGGTACTCTCTTTGGATGGCCGCGGTGACATTGGGAAATCCATAGATTGAGAACTACGAACTCTGAGGTGTGCTTTTGTAGCCCTACATAATTCTCGTCCTCTCTTGACCACAAAGGAATGACCTCCGAGTATGTTTTATGGGAAATATCATGTGATTAGACTATGTTAATGTTGTTTAGAGTTGCCACTAGTGAAAGTATGGATCCTAGGCCTTGTTTCCACCATTGTTACACCGTTTGTGCTCACTTTTGTCACATGTTTGCTTGCTGCACTTTTTATTACAGATTTATATTACCTTGCTTTTACACACCTATCACTCGTATTTTACCATCTCTTCGCCGAACTAGTGCACCTATACAACTCCTAGTTGTATTAGGTGTGTTGGGGACACAAGAGACTTCTTGTATCTTAATTGCAGGGTTGCTTGAGAGATACCATCTTCAACCTCTACTTCCCTGAGTTCGATAAACCTTAAGTCATCCACTTGAGGGAAATTGCTGCTGTCCTACAAACCTCTGAGCTTGGAGGCTCAACATAGTCTACAAGAATAGAAGCGTGCGTAGACATCACGCCCCTAGCCCTAATGAAACAGATTTAATTTAAACATAAGCTAAATAACCCCCTAGCCACTGACCAGTGGGCCCCTGCTGTCAGGTTCCCCCACGTCATGCTGACGTCACAATGACACAGTAAACCCTTTTTTTAATTTAATTTAAATAAAAAATTGCAGAAAATAAGCAAAACTTTGAATATTAATATCTTTTAAACCATAACTCCAAATGAAAAGATTTATCAATGAAAAATGATTAGCAGAAAATTCTCTACCCAAATAACCAACTTTCAACCATGTTTGAGTTGTTTATAAAGTGGGACCAGTAGCTTTTGCTATTTGTCTTAAATGGAATTCATTCTGATTAAATGCTATGATCATTCTAACTTGAACCATTGCAAGGCAATACACTTCACATGGACATACGAAGCACAACACACCCATGTACATCATCATATCATGCCATCTTGGGTGTGCATTACAATTTATCAATTGTGTGCTTTACTTCCAGTGCTTCGGTGATTACATCTTCTCGATAGAGTTGATCTCGGAGACGAGTTCAAACTCATGTCAGAAGTATAGTACCTCGTGTTCGTCAGCAAGGAAAGCACCCCCTTTTTGATCATGTGGATAAAATCCCAGTTCCCTCTCATTCTCGCTTATGCATGTTTAGGATATCACCATGATACGTTCTACCGCTAGTTGAACCTATTCCTTTGCATGACTGACGGAGATGTACCCCGGCAAATCCCATGGTAAGGGACCCTTGGTTAGTCATGAGAGGCACAGGTTGGACGATAGCACGTCGGCTAACAGGAGGATACGTTCCTGCTCGATGTTATTGATTAGAGATGGCGATTACAGGGGAGCCAAGGCTAGTGCGCACAAGGCTAGGGTTTATAGATTGCGTATTGCTTGATCTCGACGTCTCCCCTCCTATCCTTTATATACTAGGCTAGGTCTCGGGGAGTCCGTATGGGATTACAGATGAGGTTTCCTAACTCTAATCCTGTACCGCACGGCAAGTTTGCACCTTCCTTATGAGTCGCGGACTTTTATGTCGGTGCCACTAGTGGGCCAAGGCTGGGCCTAGGCGGCATCTTTGTGGGCCTTCTGTCTTCGGGTACACCAGGTAGGCTCATTCGTAGGAGTCGTGGGGTCACCCCCTCGTCAGTAGCCCCCGAGTTCCTAGGGGAATCGAAGAGTCGCGCAGGGACTCGAGTCCATTCTTGCGTCGTTTTGATGTGTGCACGGTTCTACCGCGGGTCGCTGGCAGTCTAGGTCCATGACAAAACCTGTTTCGAGGGATGCTAAGCTGAAAGGGCCCAAGGAGTCGACTGGTCGAGCCTTGGTGAATTGCACTAGTGGGAAAAACCGCAGTAACACAATCAAACCCATGTCCCTCGACATGAGCTTGGAACACTGGTGTTGTGGAAAAGTCAAGCCGCTGCATGTCTTACAGTGATAAGTTGCCGCCAGTAAAGTTCGTAGCCTAGGCGCGTCCGCCCGGCTTTTTCTATCATGCAAGCGCATGGAAAAGGTTGGGAGTGAAATCGCACTGCGGCAAGTCCTAGCCCGGCCGATCTACGCAGCGGGGTCTTACCTACACGCTAAGCTTGCCTAGCATCTGGGCACAGTGTATCGTGTTCCAGGAATATATATTTTTATTGAGGCTCGGAGCCTAGTTAGTGATGCACCCACTTGGAATAAACAATCAAGTGAGCTGTTTTAGCGGTCCCTCGCGGAGCTTTGCTGAGTGCTCGGGCGAGGAGTAATGTAGAGGAGTATTTTCTCGGGAGGTCCTCGATTGCTTGGGTTCATAGAGTTCTGTGAGTAATCACTCGAAGGTCGCTTTTTCTCTCGGGGTCAGGGAGCACCCGATACTCTGGGACTGCTCGATCTGGCGAGTGCAGGTCTGCTTATCTTCTGTCGTGGTGAGGGAGCACCCGAAACTCTCATGGGTGCGAGTAATTACTCGAGCACGTCTGTGCTTTAGGTGAGGGAGCACCCGAAACTCTCATGGGTGCGAGTAATCACTCGAGCACGTTTTTACTTCTAGGTGAGGGAGCACCCGAAACTCTCATGGGTGGATACGCTCCCGATGGGAGTTAGATATATTTGAAAAATGTATTTAACCATGAAAAAGCGGTGCTTGCAGGTTTTATTTCCTGTGCGCTGCCCCTTTGATTGACCTCTTGTTGGTGAAGATAACTATCTCCTTGCTGGAGGGCCATGAAAGATGCTCTGTCTGCTAACTGACGTTTCTTCATGACCGGTCATAATGATTGCTTTTGGTGGCATGCTGCAGCCGACTGTTGAGTTATCGATGAGCGCATTGAAAACGCGCGAGATTTGACGCGTCCAACGGACAGTGCCACCCGTGTGAAGGCATCTTTGTCTCGGAATTCGAATCGCTGGGCTTGCTTGGTCTTTGAATTAATTGCTGCCGTCTTCTGGGCTTCTGCGTGCCCTTATGGTTGTGCTATAAATAGACTCCTTTTCTTCATCTGGCAGTATTGTTCGTCCTCTGCCTCTCTAGCTCTTCTTCTTCACCTTTTCATGGGGCCAAAACGAGGTGCAGGTATGACTAGCCGCGGCCGGGTTCGCCGTGGTCGCGGTGGTCGTACTCCGCGCTCTTCTCGTGGTGGTCATCATGGTGCACCGTCGACGCCTTCCTCCTCTTCCTCGGAAGAGGGTTTTTGGCGCCTTGATTTACTCCTGCGCGTCCGTGGCCAGAACGCTGCTCGCATTCTTCTTCCTTCTGCTTTTTCTACCCTTGTTTCTGAGAACAGTCGTGATGGCTTGCTGCTTCGTTTTCACGGTTGCGCTCGATCTCCTTCTTATGTTAAGTTGGAGATCAATAGTTCCCGCTTGATTTTTCTTGGCTTTGGCTGGAAGTCCTTTGCTTGACGGTTGAACTTGCGTGATGGTGACACTCTTTGTTGCCATTTTGATGGCGAAGACACTCTTTTCATCCACGCCTTTGACCCGAGCGGCAACCGCATGGATCCATACTGGCCGGAGACAACCAGCATTGGTTCTGGCAGGTCGAGGAGTCCTTCGTCTGCGTCTTCCACTGCTTCCTCCTCCGGTGACTCTTTGGGTGCTGATGCTGAGCCGTCTTTAACTGCTTCTCCCTCCGGTACTGAAGAGGATCTCGATGTGAAGAGACCGGTCAAGCGGGCGCGCCAGACGGCCTTTTAGAACTGAAGGCAACGGTGTCATCTTCATCGGCAACTCGGATGGAGCTGAATAAGAAGCTGGTGGAGCAGGAGAAGAAGCTGGTGGAGCAGGATAAGAAGCTGGTGGAGTATCGTCTTCAACTACTCCCCAAATAGGTCGAGCTTCACCTTTTGTTATGTCATTTACATCATGAGCCTGCTGCTTCGACTCCTCCTTTGTCTGTGATGATGCTCGTTGTCTTAGTGCCAATCATCCTAGCATGGGCACACATATAGAAGTCATAATTCCTTGGGTGATTGATGTTGTAGGCTTGCGTCTTTTGTAACTAGGTTAGTTCTCCATGTAATGAGGATTTCCTTCGAGTAATCAGAGCTGCCTTCTATCCAATGTACTTGGAATCTTTTTGTACTGAGATTGAACTTCGTGTCCTTGTAATGCGAACTGTCCTTGAGCCTTTGCAATTGAATTTGTCTTCGAGTCCTTTGTGGTCGAGAGTTGTCTTCGAGTCCTTCAAAACTTTGCACTATGGGTTCTATTAGGTGCGCGACAACGCTCCCGATGGGAGTAGCCCCCGAGGCTACGTTTGAGTCTGAGAGTCGAACGTAGGCTGAGATTTGTTTCATTTGTTGTTCTTCCATTATTTTATGTCTTTTATCGGGTGCGCGGCATCGCTCCCGATGAGAGTAGCCCCCCGAGTCTTTAGGTGATCGTTGGCGATCAGGTGAAGACTAAAGAATTGTCTGAGTCTTGCGCTCCGTCCATATTTCTTCAGAGTGCTTTTTTGTTCCATATGATTCTGGCCATGTCCTGTGAACCTCTTTTCAGAAGGTGGGGCTTTGCCGGGTGTTTTTTTCTTGGGCCCTTTAAGTTTTTGGACTGCGTGAGTGTTTCTCGGGGGAAGCTGGTGCTCGACCCCCCGAGTGCTTTGATAAAAGATCGCGGTTGCGACGATAGCGTCTCTCGGGGGGAGTTTTGTGCTCGAGCCTTTGAGTGCTTTGGTAAAAGATCGCGATTGGGACGATGTCGTCTCTTGGGGGGAGGTTTGTACTCGAGCCCCTGAGTGCTTTGGTAAAAGATCGCGATTTTGACGATAGTGTCTCGCGGGGGGAGTTTTGTACTCGAGCCCCCGAGTGCTTTGGTAAAACATCGCGATTGCGACGATAGCGTCTCTCTGGGGGAGTTTTGTACTCGATCCCCCGAGTGCTTTGGTAAAAGATCGCGATTGCGACGATAGCGTCTCTCGGGGGGAGTTTTGTACTCGAGCCCCCGAGTGCTTTGGTATGGTAGTATTTGGGCAACATCATTTTATTGCGTCGAAGGTTTACATGAGCTGCCAGGTGAGCATGACTGGTGTAGACTATGGGTAGAACAGGCATAGGTTCGCTACGTTCCATGGATTTCCCACGTCCTCGTCAGTCTTCGTGTTCTTCAGTCTATAGGCGCCTCCTCCTATGACTTCTGTGATTATGAACGGTCCTTCCCATTGGGGGGCAAGCTTGTGAAATTTTTCTTGTATGAGCCGTAGGACAAGGTCGGCCTTATTGAAGGTTCTGGTGCGCAGGAGACTGCTTTGGTAAGTGCGTAGTTTGTCCTGGTACCCCTCTGACTTTGCTAGGGCTTTGTCCCTTTCTTCGTCTGCTGTGTCCTTGTCATCTTGCAGTGCTTCTTCTGCTTCTTCTTCTTCGTACCCTGAGATCCGTGGTGTCCCAAATTTGAGGTCAAGTGGTAGCACTGCCTCCGACCCAAACACCATGAAGAAAGGTGTGCACTGGGTTGCGGTATTTGGGGTGGTGCGTAGGGTCCATAGTACTGCAGGGAGTTCTTCTACCCAGTTGCCTGCGGCCTGCTCGAGTGGTGCGAGGAGCCACTTTTTGAGCCCTCCGCATACTAGGCCATTTTCCTTTTCCACCTGGCCGTTAGACTGCGGGTGCGCGACTGATGCGTAGTTGATTTTGATGCCCATGTCTTCACAGAAGTTCTGAAATTCTGCCGCTGTGAACTTCGTGTCGTTGTCCGTGATGATGTAGTGTGGCACCCCGAACCTGAAGATGATTGATTTGGTAAAATTCACTGTCGTGAGGGCTGTGGAGCTGTTGATGGGCACTGCCTCGATCCACTTGGTGAACTTGTCGACTGCTACCAGCAGGTGTGTTCTTCCTCCTTTTGATGACTTCTTGAGTGGGCCTACCATGTCGAGTCCCCAGGTGTCGAACGGCCATGATAGTGGTATTGTCTTGAGTTCTGAGGTTGGAGCGTGTGGCCTGCTGGCAAATTTTTGACAGGCAATGCAACGCCGCACAACGTCCTCTGTGTTTTTCATCGCGGTGGGCCAGTAAAGCCCTGCTCGGAACAATTTGGACACGAGTACTCGACTGCTCGCGTGGTGCCCGCAGGTGCCCTCATGGATTTCGAGCAGTAGGACTTTGCCGTCTTCTTCGTCGATGCACTTCTGGAGTATCTGGGTAATGCTGCGCTTGTATAACTGTATGTTGATCACTGTGAATGCCTTGTATCAACGACTGATGCGCCGAGTTTCTGAAACGTCTTGCGGTAGCGTGCCTTCGATTAGGAATCGGAGGAACGGTTTTGTCCACGCTGGTCCTTCGAGTGCTTTTGCATCCGCAGGTTCGGTCGCTTGATTGCTGCTGCCTTCAGATGTGCTTGCTGATGCCACCTGTGCTGGCTCTGTGATGTCGTCATCTACAGCTGCCTCTGGTGCTGTTGTATTTCCCTTGATGGATCTCCAGCTGATGCTCTCGAGGAAGACGCCTGGTGGTACTGGTCCCCGAGTCGAGCCAATGTTTGCGAGTTCGTCGGCTTCTGTGTTGTTTGTTCTCGGGATATAGTTGAGCTCGCAATCATCGAAGCTTCCTTCGAGCGTGTTGTAGAGCTTCTGGTAGGCCGCCATGTTGTCGGCTACTGCATTATAGTCTTTCATCGCCTGCTGGACGACGAGGTTGGAGTCTTCGTAGATTACGAGGCGAGTGGCGCCGCATGTTTTGGCCATACGCATGCCGTAGAGCAGTGCCTCGTATTCGGCTTCGTTGTTGGAGGCGTGGCTGAAGTTTATCTAGAGGACGTATTTGAGCTTGGTTCCTTTGGGGGAGACCAGAACGACTCCTGCTCCGGCTCCTTGCTGTCTTTTTGACCCGTCGAAGAATATTGTCCATGAGTTCAATAGGTCTAGGGGGCCTGGTGTCTGAACCTCTGTCCACTCGACCAGAAAGGCTAGGAGTACTTGGGCTTTGATTGCTGTTGGGTGCTTGAATTGCAGGTCCCGCAGGCTGAGCTCAATGTTCCACTCGTCGACTCGTCCAGTCGCTCCGGGGTTGTTGAGGATGTCCGCGAGTGGCGCCCTTGCTCACGATTGTGATGGGCTGTTTGTCGAAGTAGTGTGACACCTTTCTTGAGGTCGTGATGATGGCCAGTAGTGGCTTCTCGTAGTGCGGGTACCACTGCTGGGGTTTTGTCAAGAGCATGCTGAGGTAGTAGATCGACTTTTGTATACTCTGGACCTTTCCTTCTTCCATGCGCTCGACAACGAGTGTTGTACTTACCACGCCGTTGCGTGCTACCACGTAGAGGTATATCTTTTCTTTTTCTTTGTGTACCGCGAAGATCGGTGGCGTCGAGAGTGTCTTCTTCAGGTCCGCGAATGCTTTGCGGGCTTCTTCGGTCCACTCGAATTTCTTTCCTTTCCTCAACAACTGGTAGAATGGCAATGTGCGCTCTCCTAATCTGCTGATGAAATGACTCAGGGCTGCGAGTCTTCCGGTGAGCTGCTGCACGCGTGTGATGTCGGTTGGTTCCTGCATCCTGGCGATTGCTTGAACTTTCTCGGGGTTCGCTTCGATTCCTCGAGCGGAGACCATGTACCCGAGCAGCTTTCCGGCTGGGACGCCGTATGCGCACTTCTTCGGGTTGAGCTTGATTCTGTACTTGTTGAGTGCTGCGAAGGTCTCGTGCAGGTCGTCGAGCAGCGTGTTTGCACTATAGGTTTTGATGACGATGTCGTCCACGTAGACCTGCACGTTTCTTCCTATTTGATATTTTCAGCAAGCTTGCATCATCCGCTGGTATGTGGCACCGGTGTTCTTGAGTCCGAAGGGCATTGTTCTGTAGCAAAATACGTCGTAAGGGTTGATGAATGATGTATGCTCTTCGTCTTCTTCTTTCATCCTGATCTGGTTATATCCTGAGTAGGCGTCGAGGAACGATAGTAGATCGCATCCTGCTGTCGAGTCGATTATCTGATCGATTCTTGGCAGGGGGAAGTGGTCCTTTGGGCAGTGTTTGTTGACTGGCTCGTAGTCAACGCACATTCGCAGTACGTCTGTGTCTTTCTTGGGGACCAGCACGGGGTTGGCGACCCAAGTGGCTTTCTTTGTTTCTCGGATGAATTGGGCGTCGAGTAATCGGTTGACCTCCTCACCGATTGCTCTTCGCTTGGGTTCTGAGAATCACCGTAGTGCCTGCTTCACTGGCTTGGTGTTTGACTTGATGTGCAGCGCGTGTTCCGCGAACTCGCGCGGTACTGCTGGCATGTCAGCAGGGCACCAGGCGAAGATTTACCATTCTTCGTGGAGGAAAGCGATGAGGGTAGTCGCTTGCACTTCCGGGAGGTGGGCGTACACGCGGACTGTTTTTTCTGGGTCCATCGGGTGCACCTGGTGGGTGATCGTGTCGCTGTCGATCCTGAAGTCCCGTCCGTACTCTTTTGTCTCGCTTCTGCTTGCTAGCGGAAAGATGCTTTTCTCTGTCGCCGTGGCTATTTCTGTGAGTTCTTGATTGGCTCCGAAGGTGTCAGAGACTTTGTGGAAATCGCGATCGCACTTGTCGGATTTGGTGAAGCTCCCGTTGATCGTGATGATGCCCAAGGATCCTGGCATCTTGAGTTTGAGGTAGGCGTAGTGTGTAATCGCCATGAACTGCGCGAATGCTGGACGTCCCAATATGGCGTGGTATTGCGAGTGCCAATCGAGTACTTCGAACTCGAGGGTGTTCCTTGCGAAATTGCGTCTGCTGCCAAAGACAACTTCAAGGTCGATTAATCCAAGGGAAGTGGCCGCCTCTGCTAGTACTACTCCGTATAGCACGGTGCTTGATTTCTTCCATACCGATCGTGGGATCAGCATCTTGCGTAGGGTGCTGACGAAGATTATGTTCATGTTGCTGCCTCCGTCCATGAAGATTTTGTCCATGACGTAGCCTCCAATTTGAGCGTCGAGTACCAGGGGCGCGTGTCCCGTCCTTGGGACTATGGGAGGGTGATCGCTCTGGGAGAACGTGATGCTGGTTTCTGCGTTGTGTAGCTGGTAGACTTCGACTGCGTTTAGGTTCTCGGCTGCTCTGTCTTGCAGGGTGTAGGCGTCCTATTGGGCTTGCGATACCCTGCCCTCTGGGATCGTGTACACCTGTCCTTGAGTCGGCGACTGCTCGGTTCGTCGGGTGCGCTTGGCTTCTCACTGTTTTTCTTCCTTGAGGCTGTCGGCGAGTTCGTTGAACAGGCGACAGTCTCCCAGGGTATGGCTCGATCTGATGTTTCCCCAGTTGTCTTCGAAGCAGTGGATCGTGCAGGGTCCTTCTAGCTGTTCCCTGACCGTGAGCTTGCTGGACCCGGCGTGTCGCTTCTTCCTTGAGATTCGAAAGAACAGCGCGTGATCCGCTGGGTGCTCGTGAACTCGCAGGTCGATTTCGATCCCCTCGCTTAGGTTCTGGTTCCTTATGAGATTAGCGAATTCGTCTGGTCGTCGGTTTGGATCGTAGTATTCGCCGGTCTGGGTCTCAGAGTCGCTGTCCTGGCTGGCGATAGCTGTCCGCACAGCGGTTGGTCGTTGAGTGGTCGGCGATCGTGTGACTGTATAGCTCGACTCGTCGAGTGGAGTCGCTTCGTAGAGTCCTTGCGCCTGTCTTCTGGGTCGTCGACTTCTTCCTCGTTGGCGATGGTCTTGGCGATCGCTGATCTCGAGCTCGGAGTCGGTGCCTTGTTGTGCGGCGGGTGCCTGGGTGGCGGTGGGTCGTCGAGTGGCCAGCGAGTCCTCTTCTTCATGATGTAGTTCGTCGATCAGGATCTCTGTGTGGAGCCCTCGCGCCTTTCTTTTGGGTAGTCGAGTTCTCCTTCTCTTGCGGTGTGATCGGTTGCCGCCGTATTATTGGTCTTGACATGGCTGCAGGCTGAGCGATCTCGCCGGGGTGGAAGAGATATTCGCCGTGATCTTGAATTCCTCGGGTGGATTACATCTGGTTCTTGCTCTTGAGTTGCGGCTTGCTGACGACAAAACCGCCGAGATCGTAATTCCAACGTGTGTAGTTCCCACAGACGGCGCCAATTGACGGGGATGTACCCCGGCAAATCCCATGGTCAGGGACCCTGGGTTAGTCATGAGAGGCACAGATTGGACGATAGCTCATCGGCTAACAGGAGTATACGTTCCTGCTCAATGTTATTGATTGGAGATGGTGATTAATGGGGAGCAAGGGCTAGTGCGCACAAGGCTAGGGTTTAAAGATTGCGTATTGCTTGCTCTCGACGTCTTCCCTCCTAGCCTTTATATACTAGGCTAGGTCTCGGGGAGTTCGTCTAGGATTACAGATGAGGTTTCCTAACTCGAATCCTGTACCGCACGTCAAGTTTTCACCTTCCTTATGAGTCGCGGACTCCTACGTCGGTGCCACTAGTGGGCCAAGGCTGGGCCCAGCCGGCATCTTTGTGGGCCTTCTGTCTTCGGGTACACCGGGTAGTCTCATCCGTAGGAGTCATGTGGTCACCCCCTCGTCAATGACCTATCATTTTGTCACAGGTAAGAAAACCACAATCCTAGCAGATCTAGGAATTGTTTGATATCATGTGGCCCCTGCAACTTTTATAGCTTATTTCATGCTTAGGGGTTACAATGAGGCTACTTTGTTGTGAGTCGGGATGGTAGTGATCATGTGAATGATGGTGGAAACGTGTTGGTGAATTTGACCTAAACAAGGTGAACGATGAGAGGCTGTGTAGGAGTACACAGTGGGTTGTCTCGTTGAACACCGCCTTCAGCCCGTGTTCTTGTGTTGTTATCCAAGACTAAGAGTACGACCACACATTGGGCTCACTGACCCCTCTCGGCCTAGTACCTCACCCCGGACCAAGTCTAGGAGTCGCAAGTAGTTTGAACTTTAAACGATCTCAAGCAGGTACATCAAGGTAAGTGGTGGACGTAGGTTGTGGTCGATTTGTATCAAGTGATCATGATCGAGTTGAGCTTGATGGCTTGTCTCGCAACGTTTGAGTCCGCATCGGAAAAATCGGCTGGATTCCGATAGTGGTCCCAACTCAAATAGGTGACTCCCTAGGACTAGAGATGGTGCTGTGAGTGAAGTGTCGTGGCAACATCCTCGCCGGTACTCGCTTGAAGGGTCCACTCCCAAGCGGTAACTGATGCGTGCGTGTGTGTAATAGTACACCCCTGCAGGGTTAATGAACTATTCGAATAGCCGTGTCCGCGGTTATGGACTACTTGGAGACCTTTAATTTACCATAGACAACTGGAACGGTTACTCTTAAAACTTGCCAAGATAAGCGTGAGTGCTATGGTTTGCTTTCTCGTGGGAAGTCGAGGAAGGATCCATAGTGGTGTATTGGTTGGAGACTTGGTACTTGGACTCGTGTACGCTCCTTACCTCTTTCTGGTATTCGTAGTACAGGACTAGCCAAGTCAAAGCTGGCACTTCTGCATTGAAACCCCACCTCCCTTTTCCTTGATACTTTAGCATGAGTAGTATAGTTACTATGTAAGTATTGTTGAGTACGTCTTTGTACTCACGTTTTCTTATTCTATATTTTAGAGACGAGACCACTGACCCTGATGGTGGCCTCTACCTCGAGCTCGACGTGGACTAAGTCGTATAGTTCCAGACAGCAGCTTGTGCCATTTGGAGGGTTGTTGTATTTTCTTTCAGGTTTCTTAAGCCATTTTTTAAACTTTTATTTACTAAGACATAATTTGCTTCCGTTGATGTTTGATGTAATGTTGGATCACAACCATCTGATCTCTGCTTGTAATACAACTACTATGTCTGCTCTGTTTAGCAGGAGTTATAAAGACTATGAGTTTGTAGAGTTCATGTTGTGATTACCTGTAGTTTACACTGGACATGAATGTTGCGTGTATGATTATAACATGCATGTCTTAGTGTGGGGTTCGATAGCTTAGTTGTGTTCTAGGCGGCGGTCTTTCAAACACCAAGTGGCCCTTAGATGTCCGCAGCTTGGGGCATCGCGATGCGATTGCTCGTGACTCTGCCACGTGGCACACTTTGTTGTATGATTGAGCCCGCCCGAGACCCCGACTAAGTGATCGGGCTGGAGTCTGTTTATGTAACTGTTATAATTCAATCGAGAATATGGTTGAGTTGACTTGTCTATGAGTATGGGATTTCACCACCCATAATAATTTAGACTTGTGAGCGGACGATGAGGACCCATCTCAGTTGATCATCCCGCCTGGATGGGATGCCCCTCACGTTTGATGCTTTCCGAGAGTGTTCTGTGCTTGGCCTTGTCTTCTTAGACAAGTGGGTACGGCTCTCGGTTCTCCATATGATTGTGTTGTAACATGAATTACATACGCAAACCCTGGGTCCCGATAGACTTGGTATCAGAGCAAGACTGTCTGTAGGATTATTAAACCTTGGCCGATGTCGAGTCTAGCATTCTATAGTTATATAGTTACTTTGGTATTGAAGGGAATATGCCCGAGAGGCAATAATAAAGTGGTTATTATCTTATTCCATGTTTATGATAAATGTTTATTTTCATGCTATAATTGTGTTAACCGGAAACGTTAATACATGTGTGTTTAATAAACAAAGAAAAGGTTCCTAGTAATGCCTCTCTTTATACTAGCTTGTTGATTAACAGATGATCAAGGTTTCCTGATCATGAACATTGGATGTTGTTAATAACAAGGTCATGTCATTGGAGAATGATGTGATGAACATACACCCACAGTAGTTATAGCAATACGATCATGTCATCAAGTTTCTATTGCTGTATCAAACTTTCACGAAGTAACCCTAATCCTTAGACCATGAGATCACGTCAATCACTGACACCGGAAGAGTACTTTGATTCCATCAAACGTCACACCGTAACAGGGTGATTATAAAGGTGTCGTTGGGTACTTGGAAAGTGTTAGTTGAGGCTCGTGGATCAAGAGTGGGATTTGTCCATCCAGATGACGGAGAGATATACTCTGGGCCCTCTCGGTGATATCACATTGACATCGCTTGCAAGCACGGGACTGGCTCACGAGGATGTTATATCACGGAACGAGTAAAGAGTACTTGTCGGTAACGAGATCGAACTAGGTATGGATGATACCAAATGATCGGATCTCGGACAAGTAAAATATCGCGAGACAAAAGGAATTGGTTACGGAGTAATGGTTCACACGATCACTAGTTCATCGTTGAGTAAGTGGGAGTCATTATGGATCTCCAGATCCCGCTGATGATTATTGATCTGAGAGGAGTCTCGGTCATGTCCATTTTATTCACGAACCATAGGGTGACACACTTAAGGATTCGTTGACGCGTTTGAGTGGATACGGAACGCCGGAGAATATACAGGACAGCACATGGACTGTTTTGATAAAACTGCTGGAATAGTTTCGGTATATCAAAATAGTGCAAGGGGATAATTGTTAATGTGTTCATTGAATGAAGTGTTCATCAATGAAGTACTCATTGAATGAAGTGTTCATTAATTTGAGTGACATTAAACAAGATAATTAAAAGTGTTTTAATGTGATAAAACTCTTGGAATTTTGAGTGGAGAATTATGGAAGTTATGGGAATAATGTGTGACCCTTTGTTTTTGTGAGTGGAGAGTCCACCCACATGATGAGGGGAGAGGTGGGGGCACCTCTTGGGGCGTGCTACCCCTTGGGGGCTGCCTCCCCCTCCTATATATAGATGGGTGGAGACCCCTCTACACACTGATTCCTCCATCTCTCATATGCCCTTTGGTTGGCATCTTCCTCCCCTTGCTAGCTGATCCAGTTTCACGAGTACGGTGCTTAGGCGAAGCCCTGCTCAAGATCTTCTCTACCACCACCACCACTATGTTGTAGTGCTGCTGGAGTTCCCGAGGATCCACTACTTCCGCTGCCCAACTGGAGCAAGGGGCGGAGGTCGTCACTGATCTGTACGTGTGACCGACTACGGAGACGCTGCCCGTTCGTGGCGTCAAGTCTTCATCACGACCTTGAGGTTGGCGAGTGTTCGACTATATCACCCACGAGAATAGTTCTCGTTAAAGCTTTTGGTCTTCGAGGGTGAGTCCTTCTCAAACCGTTACAAGTGATCTTCTAGATGTGATCTTGGCTGTTACAACCGTAGGAAATTTTTTGTTTTCTATGCAACGAACCCATCAGTGGTATCAGAGCCTCGTCTATGCGTAGATGCTTTGTACGGTTAGAACACATAGAGATGTGGGCGTTGATCCTCTAGTTGTTACCCTCTTTTGTGCACTTGTTCATATTGCGGCAATGTTGGATAGAAGCGGCCCTAAGCGCAGATTGCGTGTCACGCTTGACATACGGCTTGTACCGTATAAAGTGGCTTTGGGGGTGTCAGTTTCTCTAACATTAGTGATATGACATTTGCAACGGAGGGCTCTGGAAAGGGATGAAAAGAAACAACTAGCGAATCAACGTTGTGGTTCTTGTCCGTAGGTAAGATCGGTTCTTTCCTAGGAAGCCCAAAACCACGTAAAATTTGCAAAGATAATTTAGAAGCGTCTAACTTGTTTTTGCAGGGCATGTGATGTGATATGGTCATTGTTACAAAATTGTTGTATGAAATGAGATTTATTGTAAACAACCGGCAGGAGCCATATGGTTGTGTTTTTCCTTTTTAAGGCCTGCGTGCTGTAGATATATCCATGAGATATATTGTAATGGAGAAGGACGACCATGGTGGTGGCGCCATGGACCTTGGTGCCGCGCCGGTGGCATGATGGAGATCATACCAAGACGCACAAAGATGGAGATCTATTGCGAGAAGGACCATATCATATCACATTATCCATGCATGTGATGTTTATCCTTTTATGCATCTTATTTTGCTTAGTTACGATCATGATCGCTGCGGTAGCATTATAAGATGATCCCTCTCACTTAATATCAAGATAATTATATGTTCTTCCTTAGTATGCACCGTTAAGAAAGTTCGTCGTTTCGAGACACCACGTGATGATCGGGTGTGATAGACTCTACGTTCGCATACAACGGGTGTTTTCAAGCCTAGCATGTACAGACATGGCCTTGAAACACATGCAAATACTAAGGTTCTACTTGGCGAGCCTAGCATGTACAGACATGGCCTCGGAACATGGACCGAAAGGTTAAGCACGAGTCATATGGATGATATGATGAACCATATTGAGATGCTCGCCATTGCAGCTACACTGCCTCACGTGATGATCGGTCGTGGTGTAGTGAATTTGGTTCGTGTAATCACCAAAGACGACTCGAGGGATGTTGTTTTTGAGTGGGAGTTAGATGAACTCATTTTATCATGAACTAAATCAAAGTGAATTTGCATAGTTCGTTGTAGTCATTGGCATTTGTTTACTACCTTTGCGCTTAGCTATAATTGAGATAATAGAACTATAGAATTCTGGATATTTAACTTTACGGACTGGTACCGTATTGTTTGAGTGTCAATCTAAAGTTTAAAGTCTTATTGCAAACTTTAGCAAACCTTGCTTACTCCATGAAGTTTAATAATGTGTATTAAATCGAGAGTAACAATTCCAGTGTTAGTGTCTAAGTATCACACTTGCCTCCATGATCCTTGATATTCAAATGTTGTTTGTTATTATCAAGGTTATCTAGGAGCTGAAAGGATTGTTTCAGAAACTATCATGTGTGGAAGATATAGCGATATCTGAAACAATGTTTAGTTGCAATGTGATAGAGTAAAATTTAGTGAGAAACATGTTCTCATATTGTATGAGAATTTGTGAAGGTTGGAGACACTATGTGTCCTAATCTCTCAAAAAGGTTTTGGGAACTAATATTGTACTCACAGTTTGTCCCTATGAGCTATGGTAGTTTTGTCATGAAAGTTGTCATGATAGGATGAATGGAAGATGTAGGTAAAATGTTTACTACACTATAAGATTACTAAAGAATGGAATTTGGAAGAACACCAAACATTTGATGACGGTGATCTACATCAAAGTGAGAATCAAAGGGTGTTAGTATTTGACTAACACACTTTGGATTATGTGTCATATGAATGGTGCCACAAGTGATGTTGATAAATTCTTCTAAAAAGGAAAGGAATTGCTGAAAGAGGATCTGAAAAATATTTTGGCGAAAAGAAAAAGGAAAAGACTGGAAATGTCCAGCTCGGGTATATAGATGATATACATGTTATGGGTATATTCATTGCTTGTTAAACAGTGTGATTCTTGAGTATTGGATACTGATTGGTTGGTATGAAGTGTCATACGGAACAACGCAATACAAGAGTTGCAATGGCCTGAGTAACTAGCAAATGAATATGGGATGATTCTCATCAAGAACAAAATAAAGTGTTATTGTGTTTATCGTTGGAATTAAACCTAGCCTTCAAGATTTATTTGAATAATTGTTATTCTGTTCTGGTGTTATACGAACAATAGTTGTTCAAATTATCACCATATTCATAGAAGATGGATGAACTCTATAAATCTTGTTGGAGAAATCACATCCATAATAACTGATGCTAAACATGTCGCAAGACAAATGATTAGAAGATCACTTATGAGTGACACCACCGTTTGAATCATATTGGAAAGAAACACATGACGAAACTCCATGGTGATGGAATTTTGGAGTCTTTTGATTTTGAATCAATTGACGGTTGTGAGAAATTTCTAGAGATGATTGAAACACCGTTTAAATCATATTGGAAAGATAACATGAAGAAACTCCATGTTGGTGGAATTTTGGAGTCTTTTGATTTTGAATCAACTGACGCTTGTAAGAATTTCCTAGAAATGATTGAAACTCCGTTCATAGGCCAAAGAAGGACGGACGACTAACTTATTGGACATTATACATGTTGATGTGTATAATTCATTATGTGTAGCCGTGTGTGGTGGGTCTTATAACTTCATATACTTTAACCGAGGATTTGAGTGAATATATGTGTATATTTACTTGATAAGGAAGAAGTATGAAATGTTTGAAAATGTTCAAATAAATTTCAAGATGAAGTGAAAATCATTGTAACGAGAAAATAAGAGTTTATGATTGGATCATAAAAGAAGATTTTGAGTTAAAAGTTTAGCAAATGCCTGAGAGTTTAGGAATCGTTCCAAAACTTGCATTTCCCGAAACACCATAGGAGTATGGACTGTTCGAGAGATGTAATCAAACCTTGTTTGACATGGTAAGGATCAAAGGTGTTATTTATAAAATTGCCATTATATTTTAAGGATTAAGCTTTAGAGACTACCGCTTTTTACTGAAAAGAGCGCCATCGAGATCCGTTGAAATGACACCATATGAGTTGTGGAATGGGATAAAACCCAATTTGTCTTTTCTTAAATTTTGGTATGCAAGGCATATGTAAAATGTTTACAACCAAAGTCGGATAAAATGCGTCTTTGTAAGTTATCCCAAAGTAACCGTTGGGTATTCCTCCATAACACTAAAGACAAAAGTGTTTTGTGGCTAAGTGCATCAAGTTTCTTGAGAAGGAATTTTTTGCGAAAAGTTAAGTGGGAGGACAGTAGAACTTCGATTAGGTTGTTGAACCTAAGCTTTATGTGCTAAGTGGCGCAGCGCCGGAAAGTGTCCCGGAAGCGGCCGCAATGCTCTTGGCTCCCGTGTCCCAAAGGTTATGGTCACGGCGATCTAAGTTCCTATTGAACTGCGTAGTTCGGGTAATCGATCAAATAGTAAGATTTGAGATTGAATCATTGTTATTTGATAATAATGGACCGACTACATGCAAAGAAGCAATGATGGGCCCTGACTCCGGCAAAATGGCTAGAAGCTATAAAATCCGTGATAGTTCCATACACGAGAAACCAAGTTTCTGAACTTGGAAGACCCTCTAGATACCGTGTTTGGATCTATAAAGAAACAGACGTGGATGTTCTCACATCTATGAAATATTCGACATATCGTTAAAATGGTTTACGAATATGTTCAAAGAGTTGGCTATGACAAGATTTGATCTTTCATAACGATATTTAGTCTGGACGGATTATTGTAGCAACCACTACATATGCTAGTTTTGGTATATGGTAGTTGAACAAACAGAACAACGTTCTTCTAATAGAATGGTTACCTAAGACGTGTACAGGACACGGTCCAAAGGGTTCTGTTAATTCAAAGGATGCTAAAATAGCATGCAAATTTCAATGGTTGAAATAAGAATTCACGGAGTTGGAATCTTCATCATGATGAAATTGTTAAAACGTTTAGTTTCATCAGAGATGGTGAAGATGCTTGCTTTTGCAAGAAATTAAGTGGGAGCGCTGAGACATATTTCTAATACATTATGTAGAAGACATATTGTTGATTGGAAATGATGTATCTTTTATTGACACGGGTGAAGTTTCATTGAAAATTTGATTTTAATGGAAGATTTGGGCAAAACCAGTATATTGGGCTAATATGGTCTATATAGATAGATTGAGGTGCTAATATGGTTGGGCCGAAGTACATATATGAAATATTGAATAAGTTCAATATGGAAACGACGAGAAAGGTTCTTGCCGCATGGAAAAGGTTGAAGCGAGATTCAAGTGTTTTGACACTTGGTGAGTAAAATCACATGAATGATTTGATCAATCATGTACACCATGATATGTACAATTCCAGAATGTCCTATGCTCTAAATGTTATGAGCATATACCAGAATGATTCATAAGATGATCATTGGACAATAGTAAAGATATCCTTACGTGCTTTGGAAGGACTAAGAATATATATTATGTATGTTGGACAATAGTTCATTGTAAAGTGTTACATTGATACTAGTTTTGTCGCAAGATACAATCTAAATTTATCTCAATTTTGGCGGTATGTTAAGGTGGCAAAATGTAATGGAAGAAAGTTCCATGATAGATTTGGAATAGTTCCAAATGGATTTGGATGAGTTCCAAAGTTAAGACATTATAACGAATACTACAACGAAAGGCTAAGTATATGACTGCTCTAGCAGCAGCAAAGGAGGGCATTTGTGTCAAGAAGTTTGTTTGACAAACTAGGTGTAGTTCAAAACGGGCTAATACTATGAAGATCTATTGTATGACAATAGATTCAACATGTTTTGAGCTCAAGGGACTAAGGTCTCACCGGAGGACCAAATTTATGCAATGCCATCTCATTGGTGAATGAGTGATGCGTAGAGACGCAAAGAAATGCAAATACACACGGACCTGAAGTGTCAGATCTGGATATTAGGTTTACCACTAGCAATGCATATGGATAACACCTGAATGCCATAGGTGTTGGATGCGCAAGTACCAAACTAGATTATTGACTCTAGTGCAAGTGGGAGACTGAAGGGAATATGCCCGAGAGGCAATAATAAAGTGGTTATTATCTTATTCCATGTTTATGATAAATGTTTATTTTCATGCTATAATTGTGTTAACCGGAAACGTTAATACATGTGTGTTTAATAAACAAAGAAAAGGTTCCTAGTAATGCCTCTCTTTATACTAGCTTGTTGATTAACGGATGATCAAGGTTTCCTGATCATGAACATTGGATGTTGTTAATAACAAGGTCATGTCATTGGAGAATGATGTGATGAACATACACCCACAGTAGTTATAGCAATACGATCATGTCATCAAGTTTCTATTGCTGTATCAAACTTTCACGAAGTAACCCTAATCCTTAGACCATGAGATCACGTCAATCACTGACACCGGAAGAGTACTTTGATTCCATCAAACGTCACACCGTAACAGGGTGATTATAAAGGTGTCGTTGGGTACTTGGAAAGTGTTAGTTGAGGCTCGTGGATCAAGAGTGGGATTTGTCCATCCAGATGACGGAGAGATATACTCTGGGCCCTCTCGGTGATATCACATTGACATCGCTTGCAAGCACGTGACTGGCTCACGAGGATGTTATATCACGGAACGAGTAAAGAGTACTTGTCGGTAACGAGATCGAACTAGGTATGGATGATACCAAATGATCGGATCTCGGACAAGTAAAATATCGCGAGACAAAAGGAATTGGTTACGGAGTAATGGTTCACACGATCACTAGTTCATCGTTGAGTAAGTGGGAGTCATTATGGATCTCCAGATCCCGCTGATGATTATTGATCTGAGAGGAGTCTCGGTCATGTCCATTTTATTCACGAACCGTAGGGTGACACACTTAAGGATTCGTTGACGCGTTTGAGTGGATACGGAACGCCGGAGAATATACAGGACAGCACATGGACTGTTTTGATAAAACTGCTGGAATAGTTTCGGTATATCAAAATAGTGCAAGGGGATAATTGTTAATGTGTTCATTGAATGAAGTGTTCATCAATGAAGTACTCATTGAATGAAGTGTTCATTAATTTGAGTGACATTAAACAAGATAATTAAAAGTGTTTTAATGTGATAAAACTCTTGTAATTTTGAGTGGAGAATTATGGAAGTTATGGGAATAATGTGTGACCCTTTGTTTTTGTGAGTGGAGAGTCCACCCACATGATGAGGGGAGAGGTGGGGGCACCTCTTGGGGCGTGCTACCCCTTGGGGGCTGCCTCCCCCTCCTATATATAGATGGGTGGAGACCCCTCTACACACTGATTCCTCCATCTCTCATATGCCCTTTGGTTGGCATCTTCCTCCCCTTGCTAGCTGATCCAGTTTCACGAGTACGGTGCTTAGGCGAAGCCCTGCTCAAGATCTTCTCTACCACCACCACCACTATGTTGTAGTGCTGCTGGAGTTCCCGAGGATCCACTACTTCCGCTGCCCAACTGGAGCAAGGGGCGGAGGTCGTCACTGATCTGTACGTGTGACCGACTACGGAGACGCTGCCCGTTCGTGGCGTCAAGTCTTCATCACGACCTTGAGGTTGGCGAGTGTTCGACTACATCACCCACGAGAATAGTTCTCGTTAAAGCTTTTGGTCTTCGAGGGTGAGTCCTTCTCAAACCGTTACAAGTGATCTTCTAGATGTGATCTTGGCTGTTACAACCGTAGGAAATTTTTTGTTTTCTATGCAACGAACCCATCAGGTATAAGCTAACAACGTAAGACTTATTTTTTCTCCTTAGCCTCATCGATCTGAGTTCTGAGTCACCCTCATCTTGTTCTACGGGAAGATAGGACTAGGCTCATCTATGTCTTTACTAGGACATCTCATTGATTGCTTCTTTGTAGCTGTAGGAGTGTTGTGGTCTTCCAGAGTCATCATTCCATAGTGCTTCTTTGGAAGTGATGTTTGTTATCTTATTGGTTGTCTCATTTTCCATCCTGGTACAACCGTTATGTTGTCCGACTGTGACTTCGATGCCGTTGCATTATAGTCTTGTTTTCCGAGCTTAGAGGTGTACTATAAATACTATTCTGATTGATGATTCTTATCACACAGAATGTCAAGTGAAAATCGTTGTTGTGATTTCATTCTTCGAAATAGAGATGATGAAGATCCTCCACCACCGCCTTCTGCAGAGGAAATCATGATGGAGGCTGAGAAGAATCATCGTGATCAGACACGCCTTCTCGAGCGTATTGAGCAGAACACTTCTCGTCGGCATCATAGTGTTGTTGCCATCCAGGACTTCATTCTCCTCAACCCGCCAGTATTTCGATGTTCTTCTGAGCCACTTGATGCGGATGATTGGCTTCGTTCCCTCGAGCATAAGCTTGAGACAACCCATGTTGCTCCCGGTCATCGTGTGCTATTCGCGGCATACTTTTTGGAAGGTGCTGCTCTTCAGTGGTGGGAGAATTTCCTAGCAGTGCAGCCTATAGGTCACATGGTGACTTGGCAAGAGTTCTGTGATGACTTCCGAGGGTACCATATTCCGGATCAGCTGATGGAGTGCAAGAGAGAACAATTTTGCAATCTTACCCAAGGAAAGATGTGTGTTCATGAGTATAGAACTGAGTTCATTCGTCTAGCACGCTATGCCCAAGAGGAAGTATCCACCGATGCCACGAAGCAGGCAAGGTTCCGCAAGGGACTTAGCCCCGTCCTTCGTCATGACCTGAATCTTCACGAGTTCGTTAACTTCCAGGATTTAGTCAACAAATCCCACAAGGCCGAGTATGGAAATGAGTTGTATGAAGAGTCTCGTAAGCGTGATTGTGAGTTTGCACCATCTTATAGCTCAGGTTCTCGAAAACGCTGTGTATGGATTCCCTTCATAGACGTCAGTCATGCTGTAAGTGCTTCTAGACCATCAACCACCATATATCGTCCACCTCAACCCAATATTCCTACTTGGAATTTTGCTGGACAGTCAAGTGCTCATGTTCCTTTCATTCCACGTGGTGTTTGTTTCCAATGTGGACAATCTGGCCACAATGTTCGAAAGTGTCCCCAAAATCATGTAGCCACCACACCTAATCCCAAGCAAGCCTTTCGTCGTGGTAAGCCACAACCCAAATCTTCCAGTGTTAAGCCTCATGCAACTAAACATGGTTATGTGAATCATGTATCCATTGAGGATTCCCATAAGGCAACCGATGTTGTACTCGGTACCCTTCCTGTCAATTCCATCCCAACTTCTGTTCTTTTTCATCCAGGAGCTTCTCATTCTTTTATGTCTGAGAGTTTCGCAACTTTGCACGGTATTCCTTTTGAATCCTTGTGTACTCCTTTAGTACTCCGCACCCCAGGATCTGAATGGTGCACCACCATGGTGAGTCATGAAAATGAAGTTGCAATTGAGGGTTTAGTATTCCTTGCTTCGCTTATATCCCTCAAGTCATCAGACATTGATGTCATCCTAGGAATGGATTGGTTATCAAGACAGAATGTTGTCCTTGATTGTAAAGCCAAGTTAGTTAAACTCACCCATCCTTCAGGCCAGACAATTGACTACACCTCACCAAGCTCTAGAACCCAGTTGCATTCTTTGAATGTGCTTCCCCTTCCTGACATTGAAGATATTCCGGTGGTTCGTGACTTCCCGGATGTCTTTCCAGAAGAGCTGCCAGGAATACAACCTGACAGATCTGTAGAGTTTGTGGTAGATCTTATCCCAGGAACCGCCCCAATATCCAGACGCCCATATAGAATGTCCCCACGTGAGTTAGATGATCTCAAAATCCAACTTGAAGCTTCATTGGAAAAATGATTTATCCGCCCTAGCTCATCTCCATGGGGTTGCCCCGTTCTATTAGTAACGAAGAAAGATGGAACTTAAAGGATGTGCGTAGATTATTGTCCGCTTAATCTAGAGACGATAAAGAAAAAGTACCCACTTCCCAGGATCAATGATCTTGATGATCAACTTGTTGGATCCTCTGTCTTCTCCAAGATGGATTTGAGATTAGGCTATCATCAAATCAAAATCAGAAACGAGGACATACCCAAAACGGCTTTCACTACTCGTTATGGTCTTTACGAGTACACCGTCATGTCCTTCGGTTTAACCAATGCCCCCTCCACATTCTCGCGCTTGATGAATTCGATCTTCATGGAGTACCTAGATAAATTTTTTGTAGTTTATCTTGATGACATTCTCATCTACTCAAAGAATGAAGAAGAGCATGCAGAACAACTTAGGCTAGTATTGATGAAACTTCGAGAGCATCGCCTATATGCCAAATTCTCAAAGTTTTAATTTTGGCTACCAGAAGTGACCTACTTAGGCCACGTGATTTCTACCAAAGGCATTGCTGTCAATCCCGAGAGAGTTCAGGCCGTCCTTGAGTGGACTCCACCTGAACCGGTTAAGCAAACTAGGAGTTTTCTTGGCCTAGCAAGCTATTGTCGCTGCTTCGTTGAGAATTTTCCAAAGTTGCAAAGCCTCTAACTGAACTCCTCAAGAAAGATAAGAAATTCGAATGGACCCCCAAGTGTGAGGAAAGCTTTCAAGAGCTGAAAAGAAGATTGACTTCTGCACCCGTACTTGCGCCTCCAGACACCAAAAAGAATTCCGAGATCTATTGTGACGCCTCACGGCAAGGGTTAGGATGCATACTTATGCAAGATCGACATGTGGTAGCATACGCTTCACGCCAGTTGCGTCCACATGAAGAGAACTATCCTACCCATGATCTTGAACTCGCTGCCATAGTTCATGCCCTGAAGACTTGGCGACATTACCTCCCTTGGTAATGACTGTCAGATCTATTCCGATCACCAAAGCCTGAAATACATATTCGCCCAGCCAGATCTTAATCTCAGGAAAAGTCGCTGGATTGAGTTTATAAAAGATTATGACTTAGGAATTTCTTATACCCCAGGAAAAGCCAATGTCATGGCTGATGCACTAAGTCGTAAGTCGTATTGTAACAACCTCATGTTACAACAGTATCAACCACTTCTCTATGAGGAACTTCGAAAGCTTAATCTTGAGATTGTTCCTTATGGATTCCTTTCTACCTTGGTAGTGAAACCAACTCTTGAGGATCAAATCAAAGATGCACAGAAACGTGCTCGAGGTATCCGATACATCAAAGAAAACATTGCTAGTGGTAAGGCTAAATGCTTTACCCTAGACAAAGAAGGTATTGTATACTTCGAGAACAGGATAGTAGTACCGAAGAATAAGAACCTTAGACAGCTGATCCTTAAAGAAGCCCATGAATCTCCCCTCTCGATTCGTCCCGGTAGTACTAAAATGTATCAAGATCTATGCCAGAGATTTTGGTGGACTAGGATGAAGAGAGAAATTGCTCAGTTCATTGCTGAATGTGATGTTTGTCGTCGCGTTAAGGAAGAACATCAAAGACCTGCTGGTACTCTTAGACCTTTGCCTATCCCTGAGTGGAAATGGGATAAAGTCAGTATGGATTTCATCACTGGCTTTCCAAAAACCCAGAAAGGAAATGATACCATCCTCGTTGTCATTGATCGTCTTTCAAAATTTGCTCATTTCCTTCCTGTTCGCAAGTCTATAACTGCTAGCCAGTTAGCGGACTTGTATGTCTCCCGAATCGTGTCACTTCACGGTGTTCCTTTGGAAATCAATTCAGACCGTGGTAGTCTTTTCACTTCACAATTTTGGGAAAGTTTCCAGAATGCTATGGGAACCCACCTCTCCTTTAGCACCGCTTATCACCCGTAGTCTAGTGGTCAAGAAGAAAGGGTAAATCAAATTCTCGAAGACATGCTCAGAGCTTGTGTTATCTCTTTCTGAAAGAAATGGGAGAATTCTCTTCCTTTTGCCGAATTTGCGTATAACAATAGCTTCCAATCTAGTTTGGGCATGGCTCCTTTTGAATTTCTGTATGGACGGTAATGTCAAACACCCTTAAACTGGTCAGAAACCGGTGAAAGATAATTCTTTGGACCGGATATAATTCAGGATGCATAAGAGCAGGTTCACATTGTTCGTGAGGTATTGAAAACCGCCCAGTCTCGTCAGAAAAGCTATTATGATCGTCATCATAGGGAAGAAAGCTATAATCTGGATGAGAAGGCTTACCTTCGGGTCACTCCTGTAAAGGGTACCCATCTCTTCGGTATCAAAGGCAAGTTGGCTCCACATTACATTGGTCCCTTTCGCATTCTCTCCAAATGTGGAGAAGTTTCCTACCAATTGGAACTACCCCTCACCTCTCCCAGGTTCATGATGTCTTCCACGTCTCTCAAATCAAGCATTGCTTCAAGGACCCCATCCGCGAAGTAGACCACGAAACACTTGATATCCAAGATAACCTTTCATATCGAGAGTACCCTGTTCGTATTCTTGATGAAGCCGAGCGTAGCACCAGACATCAGAAGATCAGATTCCTGAAAGTGCAGTGGTCACATCATTCAGAGAAAGAAGCCAACTAGGAGCGAGAGCTCTACGAGCTGAGTACCCCACCCTCTTCGCGACGACTTCTGAATCTCGGAACGAGATTCTTTTGAGTGGGGGCGAGTTGTCAGAACCATAGTTTAGGTTTGTGCTTTTCCAAGCTAGCATTTTTTCATCATGAAAATTTTTGCAAAAGAAAAAGAAATGGGGAAGCAAAGAGCCTCAAAATAATTTAAATAAAAGGTCAGACAAAAATCTTTTTCCAAAAATGATTTGAACATTTTGAAAAGTCTCATAAATGGACATGATCACATTTCAAGTGAAGTGGGTCCCACTCCATGCCCATGGAATTTTCAAAAAGTACAAAACTCCTTTGGAAATTTAATAATTACTTTATGTGCAATTGAAATTATTTAAATATAATTACAATAGTTCTGAAACTTTATGTGTGGAGTTATATGTGCCTCCTAAGCCCACATAAAATTTTTTGGAATTTTTAAAAATGGTTTGATTTAGAAATCAAATCAAAACAGAAAAGAAGAAAAGAATAAAAAGAAAAGACAAAAGCTTACCTGGCGCCTAGGGCGAGGCCCACTTACCTTCTGGCCCAGCCCAGCCGCCACTGCCCTTGTCTTCTGCCTCAGGAAGCCAGGCAGCTCAGTGCCTCCCCTTCCTTATCCCCTCTCCACTCGCTTCCTGGAGACGGCCCGAAGTTTCTCCCTCCTCTCTCTGGTCCTCTCTCTCTCTCCCTCGACGAAAATAGCGCACACCCGAGCCCTAGCCGGAGCGGCCGCCGTGCTTCGACGTGCCCTACACGCCTCGCCACCGTGTCGAGAAGGTCCGACGTCGATGTCTTCATCGAGTTGCCCCTACAATTCGAGCCAAGACCCACCAGAGACGTCGCCCCCTTCTCCAGTTCGCCATCGGCCGCCATGAATCCCGGCGACGAATTCGCAACCACCGGCTCCTCCCCGGCCTCCCCGTGCTCGCCATCGCGCTCTTGGTGAGACCCTCTTCCTTTCCCCCCTCCCCTTGCTTCTCCCCACGCCCTGCCTCGTCGTCTTCTTCGAGCAGTAGCTCAGGACGCCGCCGGGCTCGTCGCAGCCATGGCCTCGGGCGTCCTTGAGGTCCTCCTGGTGCTCCCCTAGACGCGGGAGAGCATGAGGCACACGCAAGTGCCCTCTGTTCCCCTCCCTGTGGACTGCACCCCAAGTCCGGCGAGCGCCGCCGTGGCCCGATCCACCGGCATCAAGCCGCCGGCCATTAGGCCTAACCCCTGTGCTAATTAAGCCCCCCCCTACAGAGGCTGACAGTGGCCCCCTAGCCCTAATTAACCAGAGTTTAATTTAAACTTAAGCTAAATAACCCCCTAGCCACTGACCAGTGGGCCCCTGCTGTCAGGGTTGCCCCAGATAAGGCTGACATCACAGTGACATAGTAAAACCTTTTTTTAATTTAATTTAAATAAAAAATTGCAGAAAATAAGCAAAACTTTGAATATTAATATCTTTTAAACCATAACTCCAAATGAAAAGATTTATATATGAAGAATGATCAGCAGAAAATTCTCTATCCAAATAACCAACTTTCATCCATATTTGAGTTGTTTATAAAGTGGGACCAGTAGCTTTTGATATTTGGCTTAAATGGAATTAATTCAAATTAAATGCTATGATCATTCTAACTTGAACCATTGCAGTCCAATACACTTCACATGGACATAAGAAGCACAACACACCCATTTACATCATCATATCATGCCATCTTGGTTGTGCATTACAATTTATCAATTGTGTGCTTTACTTCCAGTGCTTCGGTGATTGCATCTTCTCGGTAGAGTTGATCTCGGAGACGAGTTCAACCTCACGTCAGAAGTACAGTACCTCGTGTTCGTCAGCAAGGCAAGCACCCACTCTTTGATCATGTCAATAAAATCCCAGTTCCCTCTCATTCTCGCTGATGCATTGTCACAACCCCAAGTTAGGTATGTGCTAGGGTAAGTTTAGGCCTTTGCATCATGATAAAAATTTAGGTATGTGCTAGAGAACACCCCCCCAGATGAAATAATTCCAAAGGCCAGATAAAAAGTTGCTCCAAAAATTCCTTTTGAAATTTTGAAAAGTCCTATAAATGAGTGTGATCACATATCAAGTGATGTGGGACCCACCCCATGCTCATAGATTTTTCAAATATTCATACAGGAGCATGGAATTAAATTTAAACCCCCATTTGAATTAAAGTTCAAATGATTTGATTTTTAAAAAGTGCCAAACTTTATAAGTGGAAACTCTATTATAGTATGAATCCATATAAAAATTTTCAGCAATTTTAAAAATGCCTAGCTATTTATTTTAGCATGGCCAAAAAATTACAGAAAAAGAAAAACAGAAACAATTACAGCAGAAAAGAGAAAACAGAAGTGAGCCCACTTACCTAGGCCTCGGGTCCAACTAACCAAGGCCAGCCCAAGCCCACGGCCACCCTTGTCGTCTACCCCGGCGACGGCAAGCTCCTCGGTGGCGAGCATGCCGACACCGGCGGCAGCTGTGTGCTTGCCTGGAGGCCTCCCTGCCCTTCTACGCACGCCACGGAGCACGCCGAGAAGCCCCGCGTCCTTTTCCCCCATCACCGCTTCCTCTAGCCTTCTCCTCGTCGAGATCCCATCACGACCGAGCGCACGACGTCGCCGCCGACGAGCAAACGCGCGGCCACAGAGCCCTACACGGCGAGCCACTACGTCCAGGCGAGCCCACGACGACGTCTTCGTCGATTCCCTCCATCAATTGGAGCTCGACGGACCCGGAGACGACGCCAGCTCCAACCTCGTCTCGCCGGCCGCCGCGGAGTCTTTGCCGGAATTCGTCACCATGAACTCCCCTACGACCTCGCCGTCCCCTCCAGTAGCTCCAGGGTGAGCCCCTGGCTCGAACCCCTCTCTCCGCGCCCCTCCCCGTGGTCTCTGTCCTCTTTCCACGATGGCCAGGCTACGGCCGCCGCCTGACCACGTCGCCGGCGAGGATCCGGCGACCCCTAGGTCTCCCCGTGGGTGCAGGGTGATGCGGACGTGCACGGGCGTCCTGTTGGTGGTCGCGGCGTACCAATTCGTGGCCGGGATCTTCATGCCGTGTGCGCCACCGTGCACTGGAGTCGCCGGCGTTGAGCCGCCGGTGAGCCCGTTTAGTTTAGGAGTTAACCCACCCCTAATTACCCCCCTAATCCCACTGACCTGTGGGCCCAAGGCCACTAACTAACCCCTGGTTAGTTTAATTAACCGGATTATTTAACCCCCCCACTGACAGCCCGGACCCACGCGTCAGCAGCTCCCTGACGTCACCCTGACGTCAGGCTGACGCAGTAAATCAGTTAAATGGTTTATTTAATTACAGAAAAATCCAGAAAATAGCCAAATCTTTAGAAAATCATAACTAATTCATTTTAACTCCAAATTGGGAAAATAATATGTCTAAAATTAACAGAAAAATACAAGGATTATGAATATGCAATTTGTTTTCATGTTTGACCATTTTAAAATGGCTGAACAGAAGCAAACATGCATATGGATCCTTTTCAAATTCAAATTTGGAGTGAATTTGCAAATGACTTTGCAACACACTTCTTTTGAATGGATTCATCCACACATCAGAAGCTTTATCTCAAATATACCACATCACTTCATGATCAAACTTTTCAAGTGAACTTTCATGCATTTAAATGCATTTGAAAATCATCGATAAATCAACTGGAGTTTGAATTTGCATTTCAAATGCAATATACTCCTTTTAAATGGAATGCTCAACACATCAGTACCTTGAACATCACCATTACAATCTTATTCATGTGATTGTGCATTGTACATTATGTTGATCCTATGATTGTCATGTTGCTGATAGAAGTGGAGCCGGAATCCGAGATCACCCCCTTCGTTGAAGACCCCGTGACTGAACCTCGTCAGCAAGGCAAGCAAACCCCCATTGATCATGTCGATAAAATCCCACTTCCCTCTCATGTCTCGCTTATGCATTGTTTAGGATGATCACCATGATAACGTTTCTATCGCATAGTTGAACCCATATCCTTTGCATGACCTATCATCTTTTCACAGTAGTAAGCAAACCACAATCCTAGCAGATGTAGGAGTTGGTTGATATCATGTGGCCCCTGCAACTGTTACTGCTTATTGCATGCTTAGTGATACAACGAGGTTGCTTTTGATGTGAGTCGGGATGATGATAAACATGGTGTTGATGAAAGTGAAATGTGTTGGTGAATCTATCCTAATACAAGGTGAACGATGAGAGGCTGTGTAGGAGTACACAGTGGGTTGTCTCGTTGAACACCGCCTTAAGTCCGAGTTCTTGTGTGGTGATCCAAGAAGAAGAGTACAACCACACATTGGGCTCACTAACCCTTCTCATCCTAGTACCTCACCCCGTTCGAACCCCAAGAGTCGCAGTAGTTCGGAGTTCTGGTAGGGCTGTGGCACGGTCTGCGAAGTGGATGAACGGCTTTTCAAGACCGGCTTGGGACCCTGCACACATCGTTTGAGGCTGTACTGGAACCTCGGCCGGACTTCCATATGGATCCCCCTCAGATAGGCGACTCTCTGTACTAGAACGGAGCTGTGGGCGAAGTGTTGTGGGAATTATCCTCGCCGGCACCTCTTGAACGGTGTCGAGTACAAAGGAGGTAACTCATAGTTTCATGTGTGTAGCAGTACACCCCTGCAGGGTTAATAAACTATTCGAATAGCCGCGTCCACGGATAAGGACTGCTTGGAAAGCTGTGCTCGATTATTAGACAACTTGAACGGGATACTCCTAAAACACACCAAGATAAGCGTGAGTGCTATGGTGTCGGGACCCGGGGTTAGCGTATGCAAGTCCAGTTAAGACATAGTCATATGGAGAGCCGAGAACCGTACCCACTTGTCTAAGCAGACAAGGCCAAGCACAGAACGTTCTCGGAAAGCATCGTACGTGAGGGGCATCCCATCCAGGCCGGATGATCAACTGAGATGGGTCCTCATCGTCCGCACACAAGTCTAATGATATGGGTGGTGAACTCCCATATTCAAAGACAAGTCGCCTCAACCATACTATCGACTATCTCATAACTCTTACATAGACTTACTCCAGCCCGATCACTTAGTCAGGGTCTAGGGCGGGCTCGATCATACCACAAAGTGTGCACGAGACGGAGTCTCTAGCAATCGCATCGCAATGCCCCAAGCTGCGCACATCTAAGGGCCACTTGGTGTATGAAAGACCGCCAGCCAGATCACAACTAAGGTCTCGAAAACCCATACAAAAACATGCATGTTATAAACATACACGCAACACACATGCCTTGTATGAACAGTAGGTATCATTGCAATTCTCTACAAAGTATACAATTTTATTGATAACTCTTATAGAGTGCACACAGAGATCACAAACATGTGATCCAACATTACAACACAAACGGAAGCAAATTATGTCTGAGTACAAACAAGTTTAACAAATGGCTTAAGAAGCCTTATTTAAACACAAGCCCTCCACGAGGGAACCAGTCGTCCGACTGGGACTAGACTAGTTGGTCTTCAGTCGTCCAGCTCAATGAAGAAGCCACCTTCGGGGTCAGTGGTCTCATCTAAAACATAGATTAAGCAAACGTGAGTACAAAGTCGTATTCAGCAAGACTTACATAGGAGCTATACTACTCATGCACATGTACCAAGGTAAAGGGAGGTGGGGTTTCACTTGCAGAAATGCCAGCTTTGACTTGGCTAGTCCTGAACTACGAGTACCAGACTTTGAGGTAATAGGCGTACACGAGTCCACTACTTTCTCCAACCAATTACACCACTATGGTGCCTTCCTCGACTTCCCCTCGAGAAAGCACGCCATAGCACTCACACTTATCTTGGTGTGTTTTAGAAGTATCCAGTTTAAGTTGTCTAATAATCAAGCTAAGCTTTCCAAGCAGTCCATAACCGCGGACGCGGCTATTTGAATAGTTTTGTTAACCCTTCAGGGGTGTACCGCTACACACACATGATCATCATTTACCGCCTTTGATCTCGACACCATTCAAGGGGTGCCAGCGAGGATGCTCACCACAACTGTTACCTCATAGCCTATCTGGTCCAAGAAAGCCGCCTACTTGGGTTGGCTACCACTATCGTGAACCCGGCCGGTTTACCGAAGTGGACCCAAGTGATGTGTGCGTGGTGCATAAGCCGGTCTCGGATGAGCCGTTCTCTCACTTAGCATCCAGGCCACAGACCTACTAGAACTCCGAACTATTGCGACATATGGACATCGAAAGGGATGAGTTAATAGGTTGAGAGGGGTCAGTGAGCCCAATGTGTGGTTGTACTCTTCATCTTGGATCACCACACAAGAACTCGGACTTAGGGCGGTGTTCAACGAGACAACCCACCGTGTACTCCTACACAGCCTCTCATCGTTCACCTTGTATTAGGGTCGATTCACCAACACTTTTCTACCATCATCGTCATGATCACTACCATCCCGACTCACATCACAGTATCATCATGATATCATACTAAGCATGCAATAAGCGATAATCATTTGCAGGGGCCACATGATATCAAACAACTCCTACATTTGCTAGGATTGTGGTTTTGCCTACTACTGTGACAAATGATAGGTCATGCAAAGGAATGGGTTCATCTATGCAGTAGAAACGTAGCATGGTAATCAGCCTAAACAATGCATAAGCGAGACATGAGAGGGAAGTGGGATTTTATCGACATGATCAATGGGGGTTGCTTGCCTTGCTGACGAGGTTCGGGTTCTGGGTCTTCAGCGAAGGGGGCAGCCTCCTGCTCCGGTTCCACCTCTACTCGACAAACAACAATCAAAGTAGCAAAGTAAATACAATGCCCAATCACATGATGGAAGGTTTAAACTTGATGTATATGCTTTGATGTGTGAAGCAATTCCATTTAAATGGAGTATATTGCAAATTGAATTGCAAATTCAAACTCCAATTTGAATTCAAACTTGACCAAGTTACATGTGACATTGTTTGATCATTTTGAACCTTTTGGAAATGTGTATGATATGCCTCTGAAGTGTTGTTGAAATATAGCATAATTCCATGGTCTAAGTTGCAAAAGTATTTGAATTGAATTTGAATAAATTCCAAATAATTCAAATGACATATGCTACTGGTCCCATTTTAAAACCAACTCAAACATAGTTGAAAGTTGCATTTTTGGATAGCTTATTTTCTCCTGATCATTTTTCATATATTATTTGTCCAATTTGGAGTTAATATGAATTTTCTATGAATTTCCAAAGTTTGGGTTATTTTCTGGAATTTTTCTGAATTTCTTTAATTCATTTAATTTCTGGAAATTCATTTATTCGATTTATGGCGCTAGGCTGACGTCAGGGGGGGGGGATGACATGTGGGTCCAGGGTGTCAGTGGCTGGGTTAATTAACCCGGTTGGGTTAACTTAACCAGTGACTTAATTAAGCCACTGGGCCCACTAGTCAGTGACCTAGGGTCACTTAACCCAGGTGGGGTTAAGTCCCTAAGCACGGCCACGTCGGCGGGGCTGCCGGCGGCTAAACGTCGGCGACCAGACCCGCGGCGACGCTCTACGTTCTCCCTCTCCTGGCCACCATTCGCTAAGCCGAGACCACCGGGACGTAGCCCATGCGCTCGCACGTCACCTGGTGCACGCGGTTGTCCTTGGGGGTGACCAAATCGACGACGGCGAGCTCACCGGCGGCAACAGAAACGCGGCGAGGACGCAATCATCACTGTGGTGCACCAACTTGAGCGTGGCTTGGTGCGTTCGACGCGTAGAAACAAGGTGAAGATGATGAACAACTCGGTGCAGGCAGAGGAGCACGAGAGCTAGCTCGAGCTCATCCATGGCGGAGGCCGTGCTCGGCTCCCAAGGCGGATCCGGCTCGAGGGAGCAATAAAGGGGGAGAAGTTAGGGGTTTTGATCCCGAGCTCACCCTGAGTCTAACTGAAGCGACGGCTTGCTCGGGGAGGCTCTGGTGCTGCCGGAATTCAAGGTCGATCTGCGGCGGGCGGAGACGAAGACGACGAAGCTAGCGAGCTCGTGGAGGCGTCTGGCTCCGATTCCTTCTGCACGGTGGGGTTGTAGACGATGGCGGAGCGGTTGGACTTGGCGTAGCGGCCTCTCGTAGACGGTGACCGCGTGAAGACGGCGGCGTGCTCCACGGATGCTCACGGGCGGCGATGACATCGGGCGCAGGAGGAGGGGGAAGACGATAAGGAGGGGGGGGAATGGATCGGGACGTCTCCCAGACGTCTCAAGGCGAGGAGATAAGCCCTGGGCAGGCAGGCAGCTGCCTGGCGCGCCCACGGTGCTCGCCGGCGACCTGGGTGCCTGCCAGGCCGGGGTTGAAGACGCATGTGCCCCCCGGTGGGCTGGGCTGGGCTGGGTTGCTGCTGGGCCAGGTACGGTAAGTTGGGCCTCTTCTCTCTCTTCTCTCTTCTTTTCTTTTTTTCTTTTCTGACATTTGTTCTGTTTAGCTAAATAAAATGGATAATTTTTTTAATAAATGCTCATAATTTTTATGTGGCCTCATAAAACAATATACTAGCCACTCATAAATTTTGAACATTTTTAAAATTCAAAAGATTTGAATTAAATCAAATAGGGGTATTTGATTAATTCCAAGGCACTGTTTGAATATTTGAAAAATCTATGAGCATGGGGTGGGTCCCACATCACTTGAAATGTGATCACACTCATTTATAAGACTTTTCAAAAATCTAACATGAATTTTTGGAGAAGATTTTTATCTGGCCTTTTGAATTAATTCATCTGGGGGGGTTCCTTCTCCCATTTGCTTTTGATTTTTGATTTCAAATATTTCTTTTGAAAATTGAACATGATGCAAGTGACTTGCTAACCCTAGCACATTACCTAACAGAGGGTTCTGACGTATGGTGTGCTTCTCGTGGGGAAGTCGAGGAAGTAACCATAGTGGTGTAATTGGTTGAAGAGATTTAGTGGACTCGTGTACGCTTCTTACCTCAAGTCTGGTACTCGTAGTTCAGGACTAGCCAAGTCAAAGCTGGCACTTCTGCAAGTGAAATCCCACCTCCCTTTTCCTTGATACATGTGCATGAGTAGTATAGCTCCTACGTAAGTCTTGCTGAGTACGACTTTGTAGTCACGTTTGCTTATTCTATGTTTTAGATGAACCCACCGACCCCGATGGTGGCTTCTACCCGAAGCTCGAAGAATGAAGACTCAGACCAAGACCAAGCTAGTGTAGTCCCACTCAGACGACTGGTTCCCTCGTGGAGGGCTTGTTTTTAGATAAGGCTTCTCTAAGCCATTTGTTAAACTTGTCTGTACTCAGACCTACTTTGCTTCCTCTTGTCTGTTGTAATGTTGGATCACATTCTTGTGATCTCTGTGTGCACTCTGTAAGAGTTATCAATAAAGTATATACTTTGTAGAGAATTGCAATGATACCTGCTGTTCATACAAGGCATGTGTGCTGCGTCTATGTTTATAACATGCATGTCTTTGTATGGGTTTTCGAGACCTTAGTTGTGATCTGGCTGGCGGTCTTTTATACACCAAGTGGCCCTTAGATGTGCGTAGCTTCGGGCATCGCGATGCGATTGTTCGATACTCTGTCTCGCGCACACTTTGATGTATGATCGAGCCCGCCCTAGACCCCGACTAAGTGATCGGTCTGGAGTAAGTCTATGTAAGATTTATGAGATAGTCGATAGTATGGTTGAGGCGACTTGTCTATGAATATGGGAGTTCATCACCCATATCATTTAGACTTGTGTGCGGACGATGAGGACCCATCTCAGTTGATCATCCGGCCTGGATGGGATGCCCCTCACGTACGATGCTTTCCGAGAACGTTCCGTGCTTGGCCTTGTCTGCTTAGACAAGTGGGTACGGTTCTCGGCTATCCATATGACTATGTCGTAGCGGGACTTGCATACGCTAACCCCGGGTCCCGACATGCATGTTTAGGATGTCACCATGATACGTTCTACCGCTAGTTGAACCTATTCCTTTGCATGACCTATCATTTTGTCACAGTAGTAAGAAAACCACAATCCTAGCAGATCTAGGAGTTGTTTGATATCATGTGGCCCCTGCAATTGTTACAGCTTATTGCATGCTTAGAGGTTACAATGAGGCTACTTTTTGTGAGTCGGGATGGTAGTGATCATGTGAATGATGGTGGTAACGTGTTGGTGAATTTGACCTAAACAAGGTGAACGATGAGAGGCTGTGTAGGAGTACACAGTGGGTTGTCTCATTGAACACCGCCTTAAGCCAGAGTTCTTGTGTTGTTATCCAAGACTAAGAGGCCGACCACACATTGGGCTCACTGACCGCACTCGGCCTAGTACCTCACCCCAGACCAAGTCCAGGAGTCGCAAGTAGTTCTAACTTGAAACGATCTCAAGAAGGTACATCAAGGTAAGTGGTGGACATAGGTTGTGGTCGAGTTGAATCAAGTGATCATGATCGAGTTGAGCTTCATGGCTTGTCTCGTAACGTTTGAGTCCGCATCGGAAAAATCGTCCGGATTTCTATTGTGGTCCCAACTCAAATAGGCGACTCCCTAGGACTAGAGATGGTGCTGTGAGTGAAGTGTCGTGGCAACATCCTCGCTGGTACTCGCTTGAAGGGTCCACTCCTAGGAAGTAACTGATGCGTGCGTGTGTGTAGTAGTACACCCCTGCAGGATTAATGAACTATTCGAATAGCCGTGTCCGCGGTTATGGACTACTTTGAGAACTTTACTTGATTATAGACAACTTGAACGGTTACACTTAAAACTTGCCAAGGTAAGCGTGAGTTCTATGGTTTGCTTTCTCGTGGGAAGTCGAGGAAGGATCCATATTGGTGTATTGGTTGGAGACTTGGTACTTGGACTCGTGTACGCTCCTTACCTCTTTCTGGTATTCGTAGTACAGGACTAGCCATGTCAAATATGGCACTTCTGCATTGAAACCCCACCTCCCTTTGCGTTGATACTTGAGCATGAGTAGTATAGTTACTATGCAAGTCTTGTTGAGTACGTCTTTGTACTCACGTTTGCTTATTCTATGTTTTAGAGACGAGACCACTGACCCTGATGGTGGCCTCTACTTCGAGCTCGACGTGGACTAAGTCGTATAGTTCCAGACAGCAGCCTGTGCCCTTTGGAGGGTCGTTGTATTTACTTTCAGGCTTCTTAAGCCATTTGTTAAACTTGTCTTTACTAAGACATAATTTTCTTCCGTTGATGTTTGATGTAATGTTGGATCACAACCATGTGATCTTTGCTTGTAATACAACTACTATGTCTGCTCTGTTTAGCAGGATTTATAAAGACTATGAGTTTGTAGAGTTCATGTTGTGATTACCTGCTATTTACACTGGACATGTATGCTACGTCTATGAATATAACATGCATGTCTTAGTGTGGGGTTCGATATCTTAGTTGTGTTCTTGCCGGCGGTCTTTCATACACCAAGTGCCCCTTAGATATGCGCAGCTTGGGGCATCGCGATGCGATTGCTCGTGACTCTATCACGTGGCACACTTTGTTGTATGATTGAACCCGCCCGAGACCCCGACTAAGTGATCGGGCTGGAGTCTATTTATGTAAGTGTTATAATTCGATCGATAATATGGTTGAGGTGACTTGTCCATGAGTATGGGATTTCACCACCCATAATCATTTAGACTTGTGAGCGGACGATGAGGACCCATCTCAGTTGATCATCCGGCCTGGATGGGATGCCCCTCACGTTTGATGCTTTATGAGAGTGTTCTGTTCTTGTCCTTGTCTACTTAGACAAGTGGGTACGACTTTCGGCTCTCTATATGATTGTGTTGTAACAGGAATTACATACGCAAACCCCGGGTCCCGACATTTGCTCGGAGCGGGAATTCATCCGGGGATGAAATATCGGCTCCGGGTGATTATCGACAGATGGCCCGAAAGGGGGAAGGTTCCATGTCTGAAGTGCCGTGAATATCTGACAGACATGTGGATAGTCTATCAGTGCTCACAAATCCATTCTGAATAAGTTTCGCATATGGATCATTTTCATCCGGAAAGTTTTACCAGCCCCAGGTGATTACCGGACAGTGCAATCGGAGGGGAATTTCCCGTGTGCGGTATGTTAGAAGGGTGTGGTGGCGGTATGGCTAGTGTATCCGGGTTTGTTGTATTTTTCTCATCAATTTTGATGCATAAAATATTTTCATCGGAGTTACGGTTTAAAAGATATTGAATTTCCAAATTTAAATCATTTTATAACATTTTCTGAATTTCTTTTTATATTTATCTAAACCTTATCCAAAACATGAGAGTTGACTGGTCAAACTGACCAGCGGGTCCCACTGGTCAGCCTCACATTTTTAATATTATATTTAGTTTAATTAAACAGTAGGTGGACCCACGTGTCATAGGAAGGGGCCTTTGACTGGTCAATTGACCAGTGGGTCCCACCTGTCAGAGACACATGTTTAATAATCATTAATATTTGATTTAAATGAAGTGGGGCCCTGTTGTCATAGAGTGTAACTACTTCGAGTGATTTATTTTATTAAAAAGAAAGTTTAACAGGAGCTGGGCCCCACATGTCATACACTTAGGAGGGTATTTCTTTTTAATTGTTGTGTTTAGTGGCTAATCACCGAGGGGGGCACTGGTCTATGGCAAGCTCTCTGGCATAAGCCAATACGTGCACACACCGGCGACGAGGGCCCGACGGAGGCCGCTCCGCCGAGGGGAGCAGCGGCGGGGTGGGGTGGTCAGCGTGAGAGCGCGGTGAGCGGAGACGGCTAGAACGCGGCCGGCGGCGGCTGTAGGGCAGCGCAGGGGGCAGGGTTGGCCCCGGGCGTGGCAAAGGGCCGGCCGGCCATGACCAGCGCGTGGCAAGGGCGCGTCGTGGCCATGTAGTGCGCGGGCGGGGCGTGGCCGTGCGCGGCCAGGGTTGCTAGGGGCGAACCCGAGCGCGGCCAGGACCAGGCGAGCGCTCGCCCATGGCGTCTGCCGGCGCGGGGCATGATGTTACGAGGGGAAAACGAAGGGGAAAAATAGGGGGATTGATGCGGCATCTCACAACGAGCTCGTAGAGGTGGAAATGGGCTTGGGGGCAGGGGGGGTTCGGAGCCGCTCCAATTTCGGCGAGGATGACGACGGCTATGGAGAGAGGCGCCATCCGATTCACACGTTGTAGAGGCCTCCGTCTGTTACGAGTAGTGCAGGGAGACTAGGAGGAGGCCTAGGAAGCTACTAGACATGGTGGCGAGGGCTGGGAGGTACGGTGGCCGCGCGAGCTCACGAGCCCGCGGTTATGGCGGCTCGGGCGGCGACGAGTGCGACGAACAGGAGGGAGGGCTTCTGCGGTCGCCTTTAACCATGGAGGGGGGCACTGTAGAGACGCGACAAGCTGGCTCGACGGGGACAGCGCGACGGCTCAGTCCGAATGGCCGCCACTATAGCGCGAGGAAGAAGACAAGGTGGGGCGTTGACGGGTTGGGCCGGCAGGGGGTTGCTATGGGAGGAAAATAACCATTTTCCTTTTATTTCATTTCTGCCAGTTGTGCTCTGTGTTGTTTTATTTATTTTAGCTAGCCAATTATTTTTGCAAAGTGTGAATCTTGTTCCTACATTAGAGTGGCACCTTATAGGGATGCCACAGAAAGTTTGGGCAAACATAAAAATCATTTAGCATTTGTTTTGAATATACAACTGATTAAAGGTGACTTTTGGCTACTGTTTTGGTTTGTTTGGATTATTTAACATCTTAATAAATCCCCTCATCCATATGGACATGAACCACTTATTATTTGGCACTTTACAAAATTGGTTGCGCAATTTTTGGTTGAACATAAATTGTCACTTTGTTTTGGAAATTTTAATTGGGTTGAATCTGACAAGCCATGGTCAAGGGTGATCATCACATGCCTAATCAAGATGTCTTGGCCTTAATCAAAGTGATTACTTTAGTGTGACACCCGGGGTGTTACAATGAGGACCTGATCAAGGTCAACCCTCATGTTGCATTGGATAAGGATCTTGTTACTAGTGATGTTGAAGATTCCAATATAAAATTTTGTGTTGTTTCCACTAACCTCGTTACAGCCAAGAATAAAGGCCCAATTTCTGGTACTCCAGTCTTATCTGTTAAAATAGGAGATCATAATTATTATGGGCAATGTTATTTGGGATGCAATTCTAGTGCAATTCCTTTTTCACTTTATCAAGGAATCATGAATGATATTTTACCATGAGAAATGGAAGACGTTGATGTTACCATTCATCTTGCAAATACAGAAACTATCTCTCCTATTGGAATTGTGAGAGATGTTGAAGTCTTTGTGGAAAGGTAAAATATCCAACTGACTTTCTAGTACTTGGTTTAGTGCAAGATAGTTTTTTCCATATTATATTCGAAGATTGTGGAGCTATTATAGATTGCAGGAAAGGAAAAGTATTCGTTGAATTCAATGCTATTATAGCTATTATAACTTTTCTAAATTTTCCAAGAAAACTCCCGGTACTGATTTTCCTAGTAATGATAAATTGTTGAAGAAATTGCTTCTATTTCTATTCCTCCTAACAATCCTTTGCAACAATACATGGAGGACCATGATAATGACATTCATATGCAGAAAAGGAACGAGCTAGATGACATATTTCTTAAGACAACCTGCTATCCTGAAGCACAACCTTCTGGTTGAACCTTTAGGAATTTTATCACAACCAAAAGAAGACCCGGTGTTTGATCTAAAACCTCTTCCCGATACGCTCAAGTATGCTTATTTAGATGAAAAGAAAGTATATCATGTTCTTATCAGTGCTAACCTTTCATGATATGAAGAAGAGAAATTATTGGAAACCCTTTGTAAACAACGAGGCGCTATTGTCTATACCCTTGATGATCTTAAGGGGATTAGTCCATCTATTTGTCAACATACTATCAATCTTGAGCCTGATGCTAAACCAGTTGTTGGTCATCAACGACGGTTGAACTTGAATATGAAAGATGTGGTGAGGACCTAAGTTCTCAATATTTTAGCCGCAGGTATCATTTATCCCGTAGATGATAGTAGGTGAGTAAGTCCCGTACATTGTGTTCCTAATAAAGGTGGTATGACTACGGTTCCTAATGACAAGAATGAAGTAATACCTCAATGAATTATTATTGGATATAGAATGTGTATTGATTACAGGAAGTTGAATAAGGCAACCAGGAAGGACCACTACCCACTTCCTTTCATCGAAAAAATGCTTGAAAGGTTATTAACAAACAATCACTTTTGTTATTTTGATGGATATTCTGGATTCTCTCAAATTCATGTTAACACTGTTGATCAAGAGAAGACCACTTTTACTTGTCCTTACGATACTTATGATAATAGAAGTATGCCTTTCGGTTTATGCAATGCTCATGCTACTTTTCAAAGGTGTATGTATTCTACCTTTCATGGTTTCTGTGAGGAAATGGTGGAGGTTTTCATGGACGATTTCTCCGTCTATGGAACCTCCTTTGACCATTGTCTCCACAATCTTAATTAAGTTTTATAAAGAAGTGAGGAGACAAACTTGGTTCTCAATTGGGAGAAGTGCCACTTCATGGTCAACGAGGGAATTGTTCTTGGCCACAAGATTTCGGAGAGAGGAATCGAAGTGGATAAGGCAAAGATTGAAGCAATTGAGAGGATGAACTATCCAAAGGACATCAAAGGTATTCATAGTTTCCTCGGTCATGCGGGTTTGCATAGAAGATTTATTTAGGACTTTTCTAAGACTTCGAGACCCCTAAGTAATCTTCTCTAGAAGGATATTCCTTTTGTTTTTGATGAAGATTGTAAGGAAGACTTTGAAGTGCTTAAGAAAGCCTTAATAGCCACTCCTATAATCGAACCACCTGATTAGATTTTTCCTTTTGAAATCATGTGTGATACTAGTGATTTTGCTGTTGCAGCTATTTTAGGACAAGTGGTTGATAAGAAATTGAATGTCATACATTATGCTAGCTAGACCCTTGATACCGCTCAAAAGAATTATGCTACTATTGAGAAAGAGTATTTAGTAGTAGTGTTTTCTTGTGATAAGTTTATACCTTATATTGTTGATTCAAAAGTTATCATTCATACTGACCATGCTGTTATTAAGTATCTTATGGAGAAGAAGGATGCCAAACCAAGGCTTATCACATGGGTTCTTCTTCTTCAAGAATTTGACTTGCAGATTGTTCATAGGAAGGGAGCAGACAATCATGTGGCGGAAAACCTCTCCAGGATGGAGAACATACCACATGATCCTATTCCGGTCAATGATAGCTTTCCTGATGAACAGTTAGCTGTTTTGAGGGTACAATCTACCTCCGATCCATGGTTTGCAGATTATGCTAACTTTATTGTTGCAAAGTTTTTTGCCTCTAGGTTTAACATTTCAGCAAAGGAAGAAATTCTTCCTCAACTTGAGGAATTACTTTTGGTATACGAGAGCATACGAGAGAATGAGCAGAAGGATAACCTGAGACAATGTCATAACAATCCATATGAAGGACATCATGCTTGTGAGAGGACCGCACACAAGGTTCTCCAGTCAGGTTTTTATTGGCCTACTCTATTTAAAATGCTAGAAATTTTGTTTGATCTTATGATAAGTGTCAAAGAGTTGGTAACATTAGTAGGAGAAATGAGATGCCTATGAATTATTCTCTAGTCATTGAACCTTTCGATTGTTGGGGTTTTGATTTTTTGGGTCCTTTTCCTGCTTCACATAAGTACACTCACATTTTAGTAGGTGTTGATTATGTAACCAAGTGGGTAGAAGAAATCCCCACTAAAAGTGTTGATCATAAGACATCTTTGAAAATGATTAAATATGTAATCTTTCCTAGGTTTGGTGTAGCAAGGTACCTCATGACTAACGGAGGATCACATTTTACACATGATGCTTTTAGAAAAGCTTTAGCCAAGTATGATTTCAACCATAGGATTGCATCACCTTACCACCCTAAATAATGTGGGCAAGTTGAGCTCAACAATAGAGAGATCAAGTTGATCTTGCAAAAGGCAGTGAATAGTTCTAGAAAGGACTGGTCCAAAAAGTTAGGAGATGCTTTGTGGGCGTACATAACTGCTTACAAAAACCAGATGGGCATGTCTCCTTATAAGATGGTCTATGTAAAGGCTTGCCATTTACCCCTAGACTTAGAACACAAGGCTTTCTGGGTGTTTAGAGAGCTTAATGCTGACCCCAAACTGGCGGGTGAAAAGCGTCTCATGAGCTTGATTTCTCTAGATGAGTGGAGAAGTGAAGCTTACGAGAGTGAAAAAATGTTCAAAGAAAAGGTAACAAAGTGGCATGACAAGAGAATTTTAAAACGTGGATTTAATGTTGGTCATAAAGTTTTATTGTATAATCTCATTTCCGGTTTTCTCCGGGTAAGTTAAATTCCTAATGGGAAGGACCGTACCACATTGAAGAAGTATACCACTCTGGTGTAATCAAGATTAACAATTTCGAAGGAACCAAACCATAAGTTTTAAATGTGCAAAGACTCAATCATTACATGGCAGGAGACCCTATCAATATTGAGGTGGACGTGATACAGGTCTCTACTCATGAAGAACAAATTGCAACACTGTGTCAGACACCAGTAGCACCAGGAAACAAATAGGTATGTAATACTACAAGAAAACTTCGTAAAAATCCATAAAAGATCCCCATTATCAGTTTTTTTCAAAAATAAGAAAATTCCAAGCCGAAGTGGAGCCAGAGAGGAACTCCCGGTGGCCCAGGCGGCCTGGTGGCGCGGGCCACCTCCTGGCCGCGCCAGGTGGCCGCCTGGACCACTAGGAGTCTGTATTCGACCCCCCCTTTGGCTCGTTACTTTCCTTTAGGTGTATCAATTATTGCTATATATTTTCCCGGATCGTCCTGGCTCTGTATCTTGCCATTTCATGCGTTTTCTTTTTGATCAGTTTCTTCGAGGATAAGAGGCTGTTGTCTGAGATGTCTTCTTGTGACTCGAGCGGAGAGGACTACATGGGTCGTCGTCTTCGTCGTGTACAACAAGATGTCAACCAGGGGAAGGTCGTTGGATAGGCTACAGAGGAATAAATTGCCACAAGACAAGCGGAGATGGACAGCTCCGTGAGAGAGGAAGTCAAGATGGTCACCATCCAACAAGCAGGAGATCTGTCAACAAGAGGAGAAAAGTACAACAAACCTTTATTGGTGGGGTTCATTAACCCTCAACATGATCTTTCTCTTAACCTTTCAGGAACAACCTCTCCATGTGAAGCTCCACGTGTGTCATGTACTATATCCGAAGCTCAACGAATCACTACCCAATTCTGTGAAGACTTTCGTTTACTGAAAGTACAGGTGACCATATGGGAGGCTGAAAACCAAACCCTACGGCCCATAATAATGGACCAGAAGAATACTAAGAAGAATCAAGGTTGAAATCTTCATGGGTAATGGCATCTCCCTAGCTTGTTCCAAGCTTGGGGGAGTCCCCGATATCTTTATCTTTATCTTTTACCTTTCTTGGTCAAAGTTTAGTGGCATATCTTGTCTAGGGAAGTTATCTTATGAAATAGGTGTTTGCATTGAGGTCTATGACTCCTATATGGAGAGTCTTTTATCCGTGATGTGCAGCTTTCTATGATGGAATATTAATTGGAAGTATATTGGTTTCTTCGCTGCACTTGGTATTCTCTTCACGCAATCGACCTTATATGTTGATTCTTATGGGAGTATTGATCTTATATATCAGGTGTGGCTTGGAAAACTTTATTTAATCTTGGAAACATAGCATTGGTCATAACAGCATGAGTTTTTCTTGTAGCGACTTAGCCAAAACCTTTATGTTCTTATGCTTGAAGTGTTATGCTGACAAGGAAGACAACTTGATGTTTCATGCCAACTCTTAATGTTAGACTTTATATTGTTTTACATCCTAGTCAACATCATTTGTCTGCTTTCAAATACTTTTCTAGCCAAACCTTGTACTAAGTGGGAATGCTGCTTGTGCACCCATACCTTGAAACCTCAACCTTCCAAAGAGTCCACCATACCTTTCCTATATGTGGTATTTCAACGCCACTCCTAAATTATATTACTCATGTTCTATCATTAGAACTTCAAAAGAATATTACTCCTTGTTTTGTTCCTCTGTTTTAGAACATGAGGAAGTAGTAGATAATTCATGATCTACTAATACCGGACAAGATTTATCTTGGGTTTGATACGTCCCAAACGTATCTATAATTTCTTCTTGTCCATGCTCTTTTATGTGACATTGCAATGTATTTTGCTACACTTTTATGTATTTTTACACATATTTGGACTAACCTACTAACTTAGTGCACCCAGTGCCAGTTTCTCTCTACTGATGTCTGTAAGTTGCAGGTTTTTACCCATATTTAGAAAGGCCAAAAAGTTCCAGAAAAATCATATAAAAATCAGCGTACAGGAAGCTTCCAGATCCTCAAAGGAGGATCAGGGGGCCCACCTGCCACCCAGGAGGCCAGGTGGCGCGGCCCCCTCCCTGGTCGCGCCACCAAGGGCTTGAGAACTGTGGACCACCTCTGGCGCCCCCCTTCGGTCTGTTTTTACCCCTCGCTCCGAAAACCCTCCGAGAGAACCCCGAATCGTGAATTTCCTCTCTGTTCCGCCGCCTCCGCGCTTCCAAGATCAGGAGCACTAGAATACCTCTTCCTGGCACCCTGTCGGAGGGAGGATTTACCTCCGAGAGCTTCTCCACCACCATGGACGCTTCCCGGATGTGCCGTGAGTAGTCCCCCTTGGACCATGCGTCCATGACTAGTAGCTATGTGATGTCTTCTCTCCAATCTTGTGCATCAATTCTTAGTTCTTGTGAGCTACCCTACATGATCAAGGAATCTATGTAATTTTCCTATTGTTACTATGATGTGTTTTCTCGGATCAGATGGATTATAAGATTACGTTCAGATCGTGATGAGTTATATATTTGGTTTACCTATTATATTTTGTTCTTGAGTAATTCTTGCATGTTCTCCGTTACTTTTTATTGCTATGGCCAAGTAGTAGATAGTAACTCCAAGAAGGAGCGTTTATGCATGATTGTGGGTTCATGCCCCCGATGTCTAGCTTGAGTGAAAGAAACATGAGGCTAGGGGATGTGATGTTGCCACCAGGGAGAAAACAATGGTGCTTGTAACCGCGGTTGCAAGGATTGTTTACCTTACGCAAAGTTTGTTAATGCAGTTGTCTGTTGCTTTGAATTTACACTTTGCGTGGGGCTCGCAACTTAATACTAGCGAGATGTTCTGGATAGATATCTCAAGGTGGATAATTAGCGAGGAGATGCAGATGGATTTTGGTGTACTTTTCTGTTGGGGTTCGGGGCAGAAAACACAAAATTTTCATAACATACGGTACCCAATCCCAAGACCTATGCTATGGCGATGTAAGTAATAGATGGAATAGGTCACATACCATTATGTAGTCCGTTAAGCGGGAAACGTTCCCGCGTGGATGTGGTTGGTGTAGTCGTACCGGCAATCCCCGATGCCACGCAGCTGCACGATGACTCCGATAGCCATCCGGTCCTTGAGACCGATGACGGGATTACGTCCCCGTCGGAACGTTGTCGGTGAAGACGCCGCGATACGGCCACGAAGATGAAGTAGCATCACAAGTGTAGTGCCTCGCGGGATTATACACATACAGTATACCCGACGTCCCTCCGGGCTCTGAACTAGTAGAGCAGCGGAAAGAAGATGGATTCGGATCCCTATTCTAGCAACACGACAGCGTGCGTATGGTGGAGAAATCCCCAACCTAGTGAAGCCTCCAAACAAGGGGAGTCCGCTCATAGGAGGGAGAGAGGAGGAAGAGAGAGAAGAGAACTTGTCTCAAAAATCATGAATAAAAGGGCACCTCTACCCCTCTTTATATAGGCTTAGGGGGGGTGGGAACCTTCCTCCCTCCCCGAGGTGGGACTAATCCACCAAGGGGTGGGGTGCGTCGGCCAGGGGGGGAGTGGGCCCCTCCCTTGGCGCAAGGCCCAAGGGGGGAGAATCCTCCTTCCCCTAATGGGCCCTACGAGGCCCACCTTTTTAATTCATTTTAATTATATTTTAATATTTTATTCAGATAATTAAATAATAAAGCATTAATTAAAAATTATTAAATATATTTTGAACCTTTAAAAATACCCAGAACAAGTTCCGGCCTTCACCGAAACAATTCCGGTGTTCTCTCCTCTTTCTCCGGTGATCCCGAATCAATCCTTACTGCGTAGAATACTCTAAAGTGTAACACCCTACGGTTCGGGAAACAGCAGACATGATCGAGACAATCTCATTGATCAATGACTAATCAATTGGACCTAGTTAAAATCCTTGATAACCCCTGCACTTCCATCGAATGAACTTCAATCACTGTTGGATCCGTTAACCGTGTGCTTGTTCCCTTTGTTCTATGGTACTTTGCTTGTCCGAGGTTTGATCATCGGTATCCAATATACCTAGTTCGTCCTCGTTCTCAACAAACAAGTTTACTCGTTCCCGTGATATTACAACTCCGTGACCTAGTCACATGTTTGCGCAAACCTTATGATGGAACATCACCGAGTGGGCCCAGAGTACCTATCCGTCACTCGGATGGACAAATCCCTCTTTGATCTATTTGCATACTCATCAACCATCTATTTCGGAATACCCAAAGTGCACCATTATGGCCAGCATATTTCAGTCAGGCGGTGGGATACAAATCAAACTCTCCTCATAGATGAGAATTACGTATGATCATTACGGTCAAAGGATCTGGTGACTACGTTATAGTTATCGCAATGTCGAACTTTGTGACTTGATCACATCGCACCACTTCTGGTTGGTATATGTCCATCATATCATTATCCCAATGACACGACTCCATTGCTAACAGACTTATTTGTCTCATGATCAGGAAACCTTGATCATCAATCGCCCAATGGACTAGTATACTAGAGTTAACTAGGGACCTGGTTGTTTGTATACCACACCTGTATTAAGGTTTCCGCTTAATACAGTTATAGCATGGTATAAAATGTATTATGAACTAATGGAATATGCTCAATAAAACATATTTTATTTGCCTCTAGGGCACATTCCCAACAGTCTCCCACTTGCACTGGAGTGCAAATAATGTAGTTGCATTTTTCTCTATGGATCATAACTCCATGTCATGTATATGGTTATTGATCATGCTTGCCTGTGGAAAAGGTTGTATCAATGTTCTGAACCATTTAGATCCGTATGTCTATTGCAAATCATTAATGTCACCTATTTTGACATTCCTTCATTATCCATTATAATGATGAGGTATATATATTTGGCGGTAGAGTGAGACTGCATTCGTTGTGTTTCACGCGGACCTTCACTTAGTCATGCAAACTAAAAAGTCACTTAGTCAGAAGTCGAACTTATTAAGCCATAATATAACTCTTTCCACTTCTAAAGTAGCCACATCAATGTAGACTTATTCCTTAGTGCATCGTATGCAACTTTGATGTCTAACCCTGTTTCTTTCAACTTAGGCATTCATTAGTATGATATCTCAATTTTCTAGGTTAGTGTCGGAACTTGAACCAGCATAACATTTATGGTCAAGTCCACTATCCTTTACAAATTTGAGATGTATCCTCACTTCTCTCCAGAACTGAAGGATAAACTTAACTCTTTGTTCAATGATTTACTCATAAATCATATCACAACACGTTCTTACTACTAAGAACTTGGGTCACATTACGTCGAGTCTTTGGTTTTATATGAAAGAACCTATGACAAAGGCATAGAGGATCCAACACATCCATTTCTTTCATTTAATTGACCATTGTTCTTGTACTGAGATTAACTCAATACTTCTCTTGGATATACAATTAAGAACTACTTCTTGACTTGTCCCATTCTGAACTCCTTCGGAATCTTATCCAGGAAAGTATTTTGACTCAATACTTATCAAACACATTAATCTATCCTAGTAGATTTTTAATGTTTAATACTTATTCATCTCCATCTATGCAAGATTCAAATAATCATTAATACCAACTACACCATTGACAATATGTTATCCATATATGAGAATGTTGTGATGTTCCCACTCAAATATGTCATGCACATATTAAGATCAGGATAACACTCATATAGCTCCCACTCAAATATGTCAGTCACATATAAGATATGGATAACATCCACATGGCTCCCACTTAGATATGTCAAACACACATTAAGTTCAGGATACTAACCACATGGCTTCTACTCAAATATATCAGTTACATATAAGGATAGGATAATACTCCCATAGCTCCCACTCAAAATATGTCGTCTACATATTAAGTTTCAGGAAACTATTCTGCTCCCACTCAGTTTCATGCAAATGCATGTTTCCTCGATATTCTGGCTAAGTCCAAAATCATTTGAACAATCATCAAATCGAGAATTCCTGTCACGAGACACCAGCATCCATATGTTTTCAAAAACCTTCTTGTTGTACCGATTACAACAGTTCTTCAAATGTAGGATTTGAGGAAGTCACGGTATTGATAACAATTTTTGGATCAATTGTAGTGAATATCCCATTGACTCAAGCATTGCTACATGTTGTAGTCAACCTTTTGAATTGTTCAGAGACATTCTTTGTGACAAATCAATCTTGATGTCTTCTTTGATGTTCACATTTATTCCCTATAACCATGAAGTTATTGGGAATATCAAGTAACCTCCTTACTTGATAAGATTCAAGCAATCTTAAATGAAACTCAATATAAGATTTCATGACTCATAGTCATATCTCGTACTTAGGTCCACCATCGCTTCTTCGTAGTTCGTAGGTATGTCTTGTTCCATTAACTTGACAAGTGAATCATGAATATTATTTTGCACAAGGGGAAAATATGTATTCTTGAATCCTACATTGTTCAGTAAAAGCTTCCATAGAAACATCATGATCTTTATCATTAGTTTCTCCTCTAATTGTAGAGTTTTTCTTCTGGAACATATTCCGTTGTGCTACTCTGACATTTGGAGGCAAGGTCAATTACCTTGGTTGAACTTTCACTTTTCTTCCATTACCATATTTATCAAGAAAAATTCTTGACAAACACCAAACTCAGCAATACAAGTTTTTCTCCTTTGGTTCTAGTTATGGAAGATGCATCCATAGTTGACCAAGGATACACTACAAAGATGATTTATCGTATAAATCAGGCTTCCTAGAAACCACAACACACCATAATATATATAGTGTTGGTTTCCATGAACTCAGATGGTTCCCTATACTGAAGTGAGTGTTTGCATATTAAATTAATAACTCTAAACAACAATAACGTAACTCGGTAAGAGATAACTTAGACCATACACTATTCAATAGAGTATGATTACGATGTTCAGGCACATAAACAATATTGAAGTGTCCAAGCATTGTAATTTGTGAAACAACTTTCACAAGTCTTTATGCCCAAGACTAACTCAAAACATTGTCACTCTGATCAAATCGTAGAGACTTGTCTTTCTTGTTAATTTAATATCCATCTTTACTCTGAAATCCCTTTTGATCATATCAAATTATTTCAAACCCATGTTTCATTAGTGAATACATATATTCATCTAAGTACACATATGCAGTTCACGAAATAATGAAATTCACACATGTTGATATATGATACATGATAATGTATGATATTCAACAATCAGTACACACTCTGTTTTACCAGAACGCGAGGATTTAGTCATCTCACCTAAAGAGGCATGGTTTTTATGTGTCAAGAGGTCAAGTATCCCAAGACTTTATCAAACCATTCATGACTTAAACTGTAGTGTCATTATTAAGTTTGGATAATTTCTTGGCATTACAATATTTCTAATTAATAATCTGTCGGGACCCGGGGTTAGCGTATGTAATAACAGTCACGATACAATCACATGGAGAGCCGAGAACCGTACCCACTTGTCTAAGCAGACAAGGCCAAGCATAGAACGCTCTCGGAAAGCATCAAACGTGAGGGGCATCCCATCCAGGCCGGATGATCAACTGAGATGGGTCCTCAACGTCCGCTCACAAGTCTAATGCTTATGGGTGGTGAATCCCATATTCATAGACAAGTCGCCTCAACCATGTTATCGATTGGATCCTAACTCTTACATAGACTTACTCCAGCCCGATCACTTAGTCGGGGTCTAGGGCGGGCTCGATCATACAACAAAGTGTGCACGTGACAGATTCACGAGCAATCGCATCGCGATGCCCCAAGCTGCGCACATCTAAGGGACATTTGGTGTATAAAAGACCGCCAGCCAGATCACAACTAAGGTCTCGAAAACCCATACTAAGACATGCATGTTATAAACATACACGCAGCACACATGCCTAGTATGAACAGCAGGTATCATCACATAACTCTACAAAGTACTTCTTTATTTACTTATACATAGAGTATACAAAGATCACATGTCTGTGATCAACATTACATCATACAACGGAAGCAAATTAGGTCTGAGTACAGACAAGTTTAACAAATGGCTTAGAGAAGCCTTGTAAACAAACATGCCCTTCCACGAGGGACCAGACTGCTGTCTGGGACTATGCTAACTTAGTCAACGTCGAGCTTCAGGTCGGTGACTCCATCGGGGTCCGGGTTCTCATCTAAAACATAGAATAAGAAAACGTGAGTACAACGTCGTACTCAGCAAGACTTACATAAGAAATACACTACTCATGCTCAAGTATCAAGGTAAAGGAGGTGGTGTTTCATCATGCAGAAGTGCCAGCTTTGACTTGGCTAATCCTGAACTACGAGTACCAGACTTGAGATAAGAAGCATACACGAGTCCACTATCCAAGTCTCCAACCAAATACACCACTATGGTTACTTCCTCGACTTCCCCACGAGGAAGCACACCATAGAACTCACACTTATCTTGGTGTATTTTAGAAGTATCGAGTTCAAGTTGTCTAATAATCAGGTACAGGTTCCAAGTAGTCCTTAACCGCGGACGCGGCTATTCGAATAGTTTTGTTAACCTTGCAAGGGTGTAAACTACACACACATGACCATCGGTTACCGCCAGGTCTCGCCACCGTTCAAGAGGTGACAGCGAGGATGTTCACCACGACACTTCGCTCACAACTGGTCTATTCCAGGAGTCGACTATCTGAGTTTGCCTCCGCTCGAGAGCCCGGCCGGATCAACGAAACGGACTCAAACAATGTAAGTGACCGAGACGCCACCTCTGGCAGATGGTTTTCCTGCCTCACAGGTGCACCCACATATCTATATGATGCAACCAGTTCCTTCGTTCTTTTTCTATGCACATGTCAAATGGAAAGCCCGAACTAATGTGACTCCTGGACGTCGACACGGATCAAGGTACTAGGCCGAGAGGGGTCAGTGAGCCCAATGTGTGGTTGTACTCTTTGTCTTGGATTACCATACAAGAACTCGATGCTTAAGGCGGTGTTCAACGAGACAACCCACTGTGTACTCCTACACAGCCTCTCATCGTTCACCTTGTATTAGGGTGGATTCACCAACACAGTTTCACTTTCATCGACACCATGTTCACCATCATCCCGACTCACAACAAAAGCAACCTCACTTTAACACTAAGCATGCAATAAGATGTAACAGTTGAAGGGGCCACATGATCTCAACCAACTCCTATGTCAGCTAGGATTGTGGTTTGCTTACTACTGTGACAAGATGATAGGTCATGCAAAGGATATGGGTTCAACTATGCAGTAGAATCGATACAAGGTGATCTCCTAAACATGCATAAGCGAGACTGAGAGGGAATTGGGATTTTATGGACATGATCAATGGGGTTTGCTTGCCTTGCTGACGAGGTTCACACACACGGTGTCTTCAACGAAGGGGGTGGCCTCCGGTTCCGGTTGCACGTCTATCGAGCAAACAAAGCAATCAAGGAATAAATATAATTGCAATGCTCAAGCACATGATAAGTTGTGTAAACATGATGTACATGGTACTGATGTGTTGACAATTCCATTTAATTGAAGTGTATTGCAAAAGAATTGCAAATTCAAACTTCAAATTTGAATTCAAATTAAGCCATATACACATTTGCTACTGCTGCCCCATTTTAAAATGGTCAAACATAAAAACAAATTGCATATTCTTAATCCTTGCATTTTTCTGATCATTTTTCATATATTATATGTTTAATTTGGAGTTGATTTGAATTTTCTATGATTTTTCAAAGTTTAAATGATTTTCTGCAATTTCTGTAATTTCTTTAAATCATTTAATTTCTGGAAAATTCTTTATTGCGTCATGCTGATGTGGGGGTGATGTCACAGGGGGGGGGCTGACATGTGGGTCCACTCTGTCAGTGGGAGAGGGGTTAATCCCCTCTCTATTTAATTAACAGAGAGGCTTAAGGGGCCAGGGGGCCCACCTGTCATCGTCACTGGGGGGGATTAAGGGCTGATTAGCCCTTAAGCTAATCCACCCGGCCGGCAGCTAGCCGCCGGTGCCACTGGGCACGGTGGAGCCCTGCCGGAGTCACCATTCCGGCCACGGCTGGGCACGGGGAAACTACCAGAGGGTAGCCTGTGCTCGTACGCTTTGAGCTATGACACCAGGGAGGTCAAGGGGCAGCCGGAACCTCGCCGGCGACGAGGGGCAGCGGCGGCCGTGGACTGGACCATGGAGAAACACGACTCGGGCACGGATTCGAGCGGGACTTTGAGGGGAAATGAGCAGAAGCTCACCCTGGGTGCAGAGAAGGGCTAGAGGAAGCCGGAGGATGCGAGGCGACGGCGAATTCCGGCAATGGCGCACGGCGGCCGTGGGGAAGAACTCGAAGCTGGCGGCTCTTCCAAGGGCTTCTGGCCTCGACTCGTTGCGCAGGTTGATGAAGTCGTCTGCTGCGGACCTTCTGGACAGCACAGTTCGCCGGGAAATGCTCGATGGCCACGCGCTGCACGGCAGCGTGCTCTGGCTGGGCTTCGGGCGGCGCTGGATTCACGGGGGGGAGGAAGCCAGAGGAGGGGGAAAGGGTGCGGGGTTTCGTGGGAAGCTCCGTGGAGCGCTTAGAGGCCATGGGGAGGTCTAGAAGCCGCTGGGCATCGCGGTGGCGTCGCCGGCTCCCTCCCAGCTCGCCACCGAGCTGGTTGAGGAAGACGACCAGGGTTCGTGGGCTTGGGCCGGGGGAGGAGTGAGTTGGACCTACGGCCTGGCCGGGTGGGCTTGCTTTCCTTTTTTTATTTTCTGTTATTTCTTTTCTGTTTTCTTTTTCTTTCATTTGTTTTGCCCCAAATAAAAATAGCAGAGCATTTTTAAAAATCATGAAAACTTTTATGTGGGCTTATAACATATATAGCTAGCCACTCATAAGTTTTGGTGACTTTTGAAAATCAAAAAATTTGAATTTAAATTCAAATTGGAGTTTAATTTAATTTCCAAGCCCTATTTGGAATATTTGAAAAATCTTGGTGCATGCAGTGGGACCCACTTCACTTTATATGTGATCATGCATATTTATAAGACTTTTCAAAAATACCAGAGAGATTTTTGGATGAAACTTTTGTCTGGCCATTTAAAATAATTTCTCAGGGCTTTTCTTTTCCCCATTTTTGAGTTTTCTTTTGAAATTTTTGCATGATGCAAAGGCACAAGCAACCCTAGCACTTACCCTAGTTGGGGTTCTGACATAATCAAACTACTATCATCAATATAAGAATAACTCATTCATGACCGTAATGTGACCATAAAAGATATCATTCATAAAAGGAGAACAACTGACTTGTTTCTCTCTAATATGAATAATTTTCTTTGCAATATGCAAGACACACTAATATAGTTCACATTAAAATGATCATAAATTTATTCATATATTAATCAAATGATAGATGTAGAGGGAGAGTGGTGTCGACCATCAACTATCTTGATTACCGTCAACACACATTGTCACCTCATATATTAATCAAATGATAGATGTAGAGAGAGAGATTATCCTATTTATGCTACCGTCGTTATATCTAGCGTATTAACAAAACATGATGTAAAACAATAAAACATACATGCTATGATTCCCCCGACATGCAAAATAAAGTTGAAAACGCCTTTCTACTTTATCTTTTGCAAGTTTTACGTGGCTGCTAGGGGTTTCGAGAAGAGAACCGTTTCTATCCTACGAAAACAAGCCACAACACCAATCCCGCAATTGTCTCTATTACACCCCTTTCGGGGCCATCCGTTGCAAACGTCTTCGCAAAGCTAATGTTAGAGAGACAGACACCCCCAGCCACTTATATGGTACAAACCATATGTCAAGCGTGGAACCAGTCTCGCGTAAACGCGTAAGGTCGGTCGGGGCTGCTTCATCAGGACATTGTTGCAATGCTAAACGAGTACACGTGAGATGCTAACAATTGGAGAATTGATGCCCACATACTAGATATGTTCTATCCGTACAATACATTTACGCATAGAATTGCTGTGATACCACTGTTGCGGTTCATAATATGTGGAGTTCAATTTTAATCAATTCCAAAACTCCCACTTAGTACAACATCTCTCAATTTACTAAGTGATTACATAATCCTCGAACACCATACCTCCACCGATCGTCACGGCCATCAGTATGTTGTTTAAGGTAGGCCATCATGCCAATCACATCATCTATGTGACTCGTGCTCGATCTTTCGATCTACTGTGTTCCAGGCCCGCATCTACATACGTCAAGCCTGCCGATCCAACCTTAATGTTATCTGTTCAGCAAGGCCATATCTGCATATGCTAGGCTTGCCGAACCCAACCTCATTCGAACGCCATTTAATATATGTGACATCCGGTATGTACGGAATGTCCGCCATATGGAAGATCCTTCCAGGAGGTGCCCATTAAGGGAGAACACAATGTTGGTACTAGGAGAGATTATCCTATTTATGCTACCGTCGTTATATCTAGCGTATTAACAAAACATGATGTAAAACAATAAAACATACATGCTATGATTCCCCCGACATGCAAAATAAAGTTGAAAACGCCTTTCTACTTTATCTTTTGCAAGTTTTACGTGGCTGCTAGGGGTTTCGAGAAGAGAACCGTTTCTATCCTACGAAAACAAGCCACAACACCAATCCCGCAATTGTCTCTATTACACCCCTTTCGGGGCCATCCGTTGCAAACGTCTTCGCAAAGCTAATGTTAGAGAGACAGACACCCCCAGCCACTTATATGGTACAAACCATATGTCAAGCGTGGAACCAGTCTCGCGTAAACGCGTAAGGTCGGTCGGGGCTGCTTCATCAGGACATTGTTGCAATGCTAAACGAGTACACGTGAGATGCTAACAATTGGAGAATTGATGCCCACATACTAGATATGTTCTATCCGTACAATACATTTACGCATAGAATTGCTGTGATACCACTGTTGCGGTTCATAATATGTGGAGTTCAATTTTAATCAATTCCAAAACTCCCACTTAGTACAACATCTCTCAATTTACTAAGTGATTACATAATCCTCGAACACCATACCTCCACCGATCGTCACGGCCATCAGTATGTTGTTTAAGGTAGGCCATCATGCCAATCACATCATCTATGTGACTCGTGCTCGATCTTTCGATCTACTGTGTTCCAGGCCCGCATCTACATACGTCAAGCCTGCCGATCCAACCTTAATGTTATCTGTTCAGCAAGGCCATATCTGCATATGCTAGGCTTGCCGAACCCAACCTCATTCGAACGCCATTTAATATATGTGACATCCGGTATGTACGGAATGTCCGCCATATGGAAGATCCTTCCAGGAGGTGCCCATTAAGGGAGAACACAATGTTGGTACTAGGAGAGATTATCCTATTTATGCTACCGTCGTTATATCTAGCGTATTAAAAAAACATGATGTAAAACAATAAAACATACATGCTATGATTCCCCCGACATGCAAAATAAAGTTGAAAACGCCTTTCTACTTTATCTTTTGCAAGTTTTACGTGGCTGCTAGGGGTTTCGAGAAGAGAACCGTTTCTATCCTACGAAAACAAGCCACAACACCAATCCCGCAATTGTCTCTATTACACCCCTTTCGGGGCCATCCGTTGCAAACGTCTTCGCAAAGCTAATGTTAGAGAGACAGACACCCCCAGCCACTTATATGGTACAAGCCATATGTCAAGCGTGGAACCAGTCTCGCGTAAACGCGTAAGGTCGGTCGGGGCTGCTTCATCAGGACATTGCTGCAATGCTAAACGAGTACACGTGAGATGCTAACAATTGGAGAATTGATGCCCACATACTAGATATGTTCTATCCGTACAATACATTTACGCATAGAATTGCTGTGATACCACTGTTGCGGTTCGGGGCAGAAAACACAATTTTTTCATAACCTACGATACCCAATCCCAAGATCTATGCTATGGAGATGTAAGTAACACATGGAATAGGTCACATACTAGTATGTAGCCCGTTAAGCGGGAAACGTTCCCGGGTGAACGTGGTTGGTGTAGTCATACCGGCAATCCTCGATGCCGCGCAGCTCCACGATGAATCCGATAGCCACCCAGTCCTTGAGACCGATGATGGGATTACGTCCCCGTCGGAACGTTGTCGGTGAAGACGCCGCGATACGGCCACGACGATGAAGTAGCACCACAATTGTAGTGCCTCGCGGAATTATACACATACAGTATACCCGACCTCCGTCCGGGCTCCGAACCAGTAGAGCAGTGGAAAGAAGATGGATTCGGATCCCGATTCCAGCAGCACGACGGCGTGCGTATGGTGGAGAAATCCCAAACCTAGTGCAGCCTCCAAACAAGGGGAGTCCGCTCATAAGAGGGAGAGAGGAGGAAGAGAGAGAAGAGAGCTTGTCTCAAAAATCATGAATAAAAGGGCACCTCTACCCCTCTTTATATAGGCTTAGGGGGGGTGGGAACCTTCATCCCTCCCTGAGGTGGGACTAATCCACCAAGGGGTGTGGTGCGCCGGCCCGGGGGGGAGTGGGCCCCTCCCTTGGTGCAAGGCCCAAGGGGGGAGACTCCTCCTTCCACTGAAGGGCCCTATGAGGCCCATGTACCTTTTTAATTCATTTTAATTATATTTAACTGTATTTTAATATTTTATTCAGATAATGAAATAATAAAAAATTAACTAAACATTATTAAATATATTTTGAACCTTTCAAAATACCAAGAACAACTTCCGTCCTTCACCGGAACAATTCCGGTGTTGTCTCCTATTTCTCCGGTGATCCCAAATCAATCCTTACAGCGTCGAATACCCTTAAGTGTAACACCCTACGGTCCGGGAAATAGAAGACATGATCGAGACAATCTCATTGATCAATGACTAATCAATTGGACCTAGTTAAAATCCTTGATAACCCCTGCACTTCCATCGAATGAACTTCAATCACTGTTGGATCCGTTAACCGTGTGCTTTTTCCCTTTGTTCTATGGTACTTTGCTTGTCCGAGGTTTGCTCATCGGTATCCAATATACCTAGTTCGTCCTCGTTCTCAACAAACAAGTTTACTCGTTCCCGTGATATTACAACTCCGTGACCTAGTCACATGTTTGCGCAAACCTTATGATGGAACATCACCGAGTGGGCCCAGAGTACCTATCCGTCACTCGGATGGACAAATCCCTCTTTGATCTATTTGCATACTCATCAAACATCTATTTCGGAATACCCAAGGTGCACCGTTATGGCCAACATATTTCAGTCAGGCGGTGGGATACAAATCAAAGTCTCCTCATAGATGACAATTACGTATGATCATTACGGTCAAAGGATTTGGTCACTACGTTATAGTTATTGCAATGTCGAACTTTGTGACTTGATCACATCGCAACACTTCTGGTGGGTGCATGTCCATCATATCATTATCCCAATGATACGACTCCATTGCTAACAGACTTATTTGTCTCATGATCAGGAAACCTTGATCATCAATCGCCGAATGGACTAATATACTAGAGTTAACTAGGGACCTGGTTGTTTGTATACCACACCTTTATTAAGGTTTCCCCTTAATACAATTATAGCATAGTATAAAATGTATTATGAACTAATGGAATATGCTCAATAAAACATATTTTATTTGCCTCTAGGGCACATTCCCAACATTTTCTTGGCGTACTGTCCATACTTTTGAGCCTCTAGCTTTCAAGTAGCATAATTAGCATTGTCGTGCGTTTATAATTCTGTGAATTGCCCAACTATAATTTGTTTACCCAGCTTAGCTATTTTATCGTCTTTTGGGAGAGAGACATCACTAGTGAACATCATGGCACCCCGATCCATATTTCCACCACTGTTTACACCTCTACTTTATTTACTTCTTTTCCTTTCATTGCAATTATCACTACTATCTACCCTTGTGCTTAATCCTTTGTAAACAACAAGGCCGGAGAGATGGAAAACCTCTCTATACTCATTGGGAGCAAAGTTATCTATTGTGTGTGCGGGTCTAGGTTAAGGGAGCAATATCATTGAAACGGTGCGTTCCTCGCTTCACCACCTACTTGTCGACCTTGGAGTCCTCCTGGATTCGATAAACCTTATAGCTACCGCGTAAGAGAAAATCCTGCGAGCTACATCTCAACCTTCCACTTGGAGTAGCCAATGAAAGCACTACTTCAGTGCCATCAAGCATAATTTTTGGCGCCGGTGCCGAGGACTCCAATCTTCAAGATAGGGGAGTTGCACACAATCTTTTATCTTTGCTTTTTAGTCTTGTTAGTTTACCTTTTAGTTTTTATCTTAGTGTCTTTTATCAAAAACCACAAAAAAAATAGTTATCTTGCTTTTAGTTGTCCTTTCTATTTATTCAAGCATGTTAGGACTTTGTGCTTTGAGGGAATCAAAGGTTCTAGATTTCCATCAAAGGGATGGAGAAAATATGAAGAAGGTGTGGGACCGAATTTCTGATGCACATAAGAGAATTATGCCTTGGATACCTATAAAAATTGTGCTTAGAAATTTTTACCATGGTCTTTTTAGATGGTGCAAACAGTCTCTTGATTTTATAGCTGAAGGAGACTTCTTAGAGTGTGATGAAGCGAGAGCTCTTGACATTATACATGGTTTATCTAGCTACTTTTTTATGATCATAGTTTTGATACTGTTTTATATAGAATTGTCACTATAGAAAAAATAATGGATGCTCTAGACTTAAGGGAAGGGGAGAAACCCAAACCTGATAGGAAGGACATTTTAGAGATAGATGATGATTGGGAGCCCTTTGTTCGAATTGGAATCTCTAACCAAGACTTCCTTGCTTATTGTGATATTGGCTCCATGGTTTCTACTATGCCAAAAATTGTTTACGATTCTCTAAACCTTAAAAATATGATAAATCTTTAATTTTATCATAAACATGCTAATGGATATGTTTCTAAGATCCAGGGAAAAGTAAAATATGTCCAAGTCAGGCTCTTCAAAAGTAGTGCAATGGTTGACTTTTTCATCATGGAGCCAAACCAAGGAAATATAGTGCTTGGAAGGGACTTCCTCCGGGCCATGAAAGGCTTCATTGATATAGGTAAAGGAAAAATACGCCTACGTAAGAAAGCTAAAGGTACGAACCCCTTCCCTAACCGAAATAAGAATGAACTTCTTGAGGAACCATTTGAAGGTTTTTATAATTCCGATAACTATGATGACTTTTGATACCCCTTTTTGCATCAAGCCTAGATAAAATTCATAAAAGAAAGCACTTGTTGGGAGGCAAACCAAGATGTTTTTACTTTCAGTTTTAGTGGTCTTGATGCTTGTTACTACTGTAGCAAAATCATTGTATCTTTATTTTCAAGCTTTGTGCCAAGTTTTAGCCTCTGATCGCAAGAAAGTTCAAAAGTTGTGACATGCTCTGCAGAAACAGATTCTGTCCACTTGACGGAAAAATTAGCAAAAAAAATTTTGAAAGCATTCTATATACATTTAGCTTTCATGCGTGTGTTCTTAGTTTTTTTATTTGAGTTGTAGAAGTACCCCGAAAAAATTATTTACTACCTGCTGGTATGTTTTTCACAGATTCTGCCACGTTTTGCATTTTTGTCGTTTTGCAAATCTTAAGCTTGTATTTTCTCTGGAACAACTTTTTGGAAATCATGAGAAATAGTAGCTCTGCAAGAATATCTTTATTTCCAGTAGAGAAAAATTATATTATCATGGGTACTAACCACTCTAATCAGCTTATGATGAGTTTCGTATGAAGGGAGTTTTCAAGTATGCGAAGGAAGATGATGAAAGAAGATTCGGGAGTGTCAAGCACTCAAGCTTGGGGTTGCCCCCATGCACTCCCAAGAAATATCCAAGGAGACTCAAGCTTATAAGCTTGGGGATGGCCCCGAGCATCCCCATATCCATCAACAATCATCAGTTCGTCCTTCTCCATGCTATATTTTTATCACTTCATATGTTATGTGCTAAACTTGGAGCGTCTTGCTCTTTACTTTTTAGTTTATTTATTTTTAATTGATCTTAGCCTTTATTGTTTGGGAGAGAAACACGCTCCACTCCAACCTATAATACAACATAGGCTTGCATGCCTATCTTTCTTTTTGTGTGTGTTCTTTATCTTTTCATAGGTGCTGTCATGCTTAGCTCTTAGTTTTTCATGATTATATTTTTAAGAGATTTTATTTAGGTTGATTTAGGAACTCTCTTGAGTTTTCATGCTTATCTTGTGTAGAGAGTTGGCTTGTTGCACTGAATTGTATGTCTTGCATGAGTAAATAATCAAGGTTGCTATTAAAAGTGTAGTAGTAACATGCAATAGTTTTGAGGTATTGATTTGAGTAATGTTTGGGATTTTGGTTCCAAGAGCTCGAGCCTATGAGTGATAGGTGTCGTATTTTGGGAAATCCGTGCTTATTTTCGAAAACTACAAACATTAGTTGGGAACTCTAGCTACTAGATGGATTGCTAACCTCTAGAGGGGTTGGAATATATAGAGTACCCTCACTTACCATGGGTCGAGGATGCGCAAGGATAACCAAACCCCCATACACTCCTCCTCGGGGTACTCGTATCTTTTTGAACCTCCTGATTAGATAGAGAGTTAATGATAATAAGTGCATGAGTTCTTCAGACTAATGCGATTATTCCATTGTTGGCACTTCCACCTTCCATTTTTTGCTAGTCTCTTCGGTACCGTGCATTTCCCTATCTCATCTCGATACTTGGCGCATACTTCGTCGGTGCATCCAAACCTGTCGGGACCCGGGGTTTGCGTATGTAATTCCTGTTACAACACAATCATATGGAGATCCGAGAGTCGTACCCACTTGTCTAAGCAGACAAGGCCAATCACGCAACACTCTCAGAAAGCATCGAACGTGAGGGGCATCCCATCCAGGCCGGATGATCAACTGAGATGGGTCCTCATTGTCCTCTCACAAGTCTAAATGATTATGGGTGGTGAAATCCCAAACTCATAGACAAGTCGCCTCAACCACATTATCGAGTGAATTATAACATTTACATAAACAGACTCCAGACCGATCACCTAGTCGGGATCTCGGGCGGCTCAATCATACAACAAAGTGTGCCATGTGACAGAGTCACGAGCAATCGCATCGCGATGCCCCAAGATGCGCACATCTAAGGGCCACTTGGTGTATAAAAGTCCGCCGGCAAGAACTCAACTAAGCTATCGAACCCCACACTATGACCTTCACGTAATAATCATACACGTAGCATACATGTCTAGTGTAAACAGCAGGTAACACAACATGAACTCTACAAACTCATAGCTTTATTGCATCTGCTAGACAGAGCAGATATAGTAGTGTTACAAGCAGAGATCACATGATTATGACCCAACATTACATCAAACAACGACGGAAGCAAATTATGTCTTAGTAAAGACAAGGTTAACAAATGGCTTAAGAAGCCTTCAAGAAAACACAACGACCCTCCAGAGGGACCAGGCTGCTGTCTGGGACTACATTACTATGTCGGCGTCGAGCTTGAGGGGGAGGCCACCATCAGGTTCAGTGGTCTCGTATCTAAAACATAGATTAAGAAAACATGAGTACAAAGTCGTACTCAACAAGACTTACATAAAAACTATACTACTCATGCTCAGGTATCAAGGTAAAGGAAAGTGGGGTTGTAATGCAGAAAGCTTTGACTTGGCTACCCTGTACTACGACTACATAGAGTTGAGATGACAGACGCACACGAGTCCATCTAATCTTGATCACCACGTCAATACACCACCATGGATTCTTCCTCGAATTCCCCACGAGGAAGCACCCAAAGCACTCACAATTATCTTGACAATTTGTAGAGTATCCATTTGAGTTGTCTAATAGTCAAGTAAAGATCTCCATGTAGTCCATAACCGCGGACAAGGCTATTCGAATAGTTCATTAACCCTGCAGGGGTGTACTTCTTCACATACGTAGCTACCACTTACCACCTATAACTCGTCGCCTTCAAGCGGTGTCGTCGAGGATAGTACCACGACACTTACCTCACGGCTCCAACTCTATTCCAGGGGATCGCCTATCTGAGTATGTACCCCAATCGGGAATCCGGCCAGGGTTTCCGTTCACGACCCAGACGATGTATGGACGGTCCGACAAGCCGACCTCGACGGATGGTGCTGCGCTTGCCTAAAACCGCGCTACGTTATGAAATCAAATAGAAGAACAATTAACCCATGCGAATCCTGGACCATAGTCGGGGTGAGTTAATAGGTCGAGAGGGGTCAATGAGCCCAACATGTGGTAGTAATCTATGTCTTGGATCACAACACAAGAACTCGGGGCCTAGGGCAGTGTAAATAAGACAACCCACGGTGTACTCCTACACATCCTCTTATTGTTCACCTTTGTTAGGATGACTTCACCAACACATTACCATTACATTGCATTGTTATCTACCATCCCGATACATCACACAGATGGATCATCTTCATTGAAATCACTCTAGCATAGCATAGCATAACATGGATGAAGGGCCACATGATGAACACAAACAATCCTGGATCTGCTAGGTCGAGGTTTGCTTAATACTGTGGTAGCAATGATAGGTCATGCAAAGTATGGGTTCAACTAGCAGTAGAACGTGTCGGGACCCGGGGTTAGAGTATGCAAGTACAGCTAAGACATAGTCATATGGAGAGCCGAGAACCGCACCCACTTGTCTAAGAAGACAAGGCCAAGCACTGAACATTCTCGGAAAGCATCGTACGTGAGGGGCATCCCATCCAGGCCGGATGATCAACTGAGATGGGTCCTCATCGTCCGCATACAAGTCTAAAGATATGGGTGGTGAACTCCCATATTCAAAGACAAGTCGCCTCAACCATATTATCGACTATCTCAAAACTCTCACATAGACTTACTCCAGCCCGATCACTTAGTCGGGGTCTAGGGCGGGCTCGATCATACCACAAAGTGTGCACGAGACGGAGTCTCGAGCAATCGCATCGCGATGCCCCAAGCTGCGCACATCTAAGGGCCACTTGGTGTATGAAAGACCGCCAGCCAGAACACAACTAAGGTGTCGAAAACCCATACAAAGACATGCATGTTATAAACATACACGTAGCAAACATGTCTTGTATGAACAACAGGTACCATTGCAATTCTCTACAAAGTGTACATTTTATTTATAACTCTTATAGAGTACACACAGAGATCACATACATGTGATCCAACATTACAACACAGAACGGAAGCAAATTATGTCTGAGTACAGACAAGTTTAACGAATGGCTTAAGAAGCCTTATTTAAACACAAAGCCCTCCACGAGGGAACCAGTCTGCTGACTGGGACTAGACTAGCTTAACTTCAGTCATCCAGCTCGATGAAGAAGCCACATTCGGGGTCAGTGACGTCATCTAAAACATAGATTAAGCAAACGTGAGTACAAAGGCGTACTCAGCAAGTCTTACATAGGAGCTATACTACTCATGCACATGTATCAAGGAAAAGGGAGGTGGGGTTCACTTGCAGAAATGCCAGCTTTGACTTGGCTAATCCTGAACTACGAGTACCAGACTTGAGGTAAGAAGCGTACACGAGTCCACTACTTTCACCAAACAAATACACCACTATGGTGCCTTCCTCGACTTCCCCACGAGAAAGCACGCCATAGCACTCACACTTTGCTTGGTGTGTTTTAGAAGTATCCGGTTCAAGTTATCTAATAATCAAGCTAAGCTTTCCAAGTAGTCCATAACCGCGGACGCGGCTATTCGAATAGTTTTGTTAACCTTGCAAGGGTGTACCGCTACACACACATGATCATCATTTACCGCCTTTGATCTCGACACCATTCAAGGGGTGCCAGCGAGGATGCTCACCACAACTGTTACCTCATAGCCTATCTAGTCCAAGAAAGCCGCCTACTTGGGTTGGCTACCACTATCGTGAACCCGGCCGGTTTACCGAAGTGGACCCAAGCGATGTGTGCGTCGTGCATAAGCCGGTCTCGGATGAGCCGTTCTCTCACTTAGCATCCAGGCCACAAGCCTACCAGAACTCCGAACTACTGCGACATCTAGACATCGAAAGGGATGAGTTAATAAGTCGAGAGGGGTCAGTGAGCCCAATGTGTGGTTGTACTCTTCATCTTGGATCACCACACAAGAACTCGGACTTAGGGCGGTGTTCAACGAGACAACCCACCGTGTACTCCTACACAGCCTCTCATCGTTCACCTTGTATTAGGGTCGATTCACCAACACTTTTCTACCATCATCAACATGATCACTACCATCCCGACTCACATCACAGTAACAACATGGTATCATACTAAGCATGCAATAAGCGATAACATTTGCAGGGGCCACATGATATCAAACAACTCCTACAGTTGCTAGGATTGTGGTTTGCTTACTACTGTGACAAAAGATAGGTCATGCAAAGGAATGGGTTCATCTATGCGGTAGAAACGAAGCATGGTGATCATCCTATACAATGCATAAGCGAGACATGAGAGGGAAGTGGGATTTTATCGACATGATCAATGGGGTTTTGCTTGCCTTGTTGACGAGGTTCGGGTTCTGGATCTTCAGCGAAGGGGGTGACCTCTTGCTCCGGTTCCACCTCTACTCGACAAACAAAGCACGAAGTAGCAATCAATATGAATGCAATGCTCAAGCACATGATTGAATGTTAAAGCTTGAAGTATAAGTTTTGATGTGTGAGGCAATTCCATTTAAGTGGAATATATTGCATTTTTAAAATGGAATTTCAAATTCCACATTTGAATTCAACATTAACCAAGTCATATGTGATATAGTTTGATCATTTTGAATTACCTTCAAATGTGTATGATATGCCTCTGATGTGTAAGTGAAATGTAGCATGTTTCCATGGTTCAAGTTGCAAAAAATATTTGAATTGAATTTGATTTAATTCCATTTAAAACAAATAACAAATGCTACTGATCACATTTTAAATTCAACTCAAGTAGAGTTGAAAGTTGCATATTTGGAAAGATAATTTTCTGCTGGTCATTTTTCATATATTATTTGTCCAATTTGGAGTTAATATGAATTTGCTATGAATTTCCAAAGTTTGGGGTATTTTCTGGAATTTCTGGAATTCTTTTAATCCTTTTAATCCTTTTTCTTTTCTGGAAAAGCATTACTGCGTCATTATGATGTCATGCTAGCGTCAGGGCGTTGACCAGAGTCAAACTGACCTGTGGGGTCACCCTGTCAGCCTCTCATGGATAAATCCCTGTTAATTATGTTAACAGAGAGATTAGAGGGGGGGGCCTGGGCCCACTTGTAAGTGACTCAGGGGTTGGTTAGTTAGTGCTAATCGTCTGGCCACGTCATCTCGCCGGCGGCTCAACGCCGGCGACCATCCAGCATGGCGGAGCTCCTCGGGACGGCGGTGCGGGGCACGATTCGCAGCGCCGGAGGCACTGGAGTGTAGCCCGTGCACTCGCGCTTCACGTGGAAGCCACGGGATGGCCAGGGGGTGACGGAGATGACGGCGGGGACCTCCCCGGCGGCAACTGGAGCACGGCTTGGAACGGGATTGGGCTAGGGGGCTCGTCAGGGTGTTGGGTTGGTCGGAATCGGACCAGAAGAGCTCGGCGAAGACGACGGACAGGATCTCAAGCTCGTTTGCTTCACGGGCGTCTGCTGGCGAGCACACCGGCGGCGAGGTGCCACGGCTCCCATGGCGGCGTAGGATACAGAGCGATAGGGGGCTGGCTAGGCGAGGGGAAACGCTCACCGAGATGCGGGGAGTGCAACGGCGCAGTCAATGGAGGCGGGGAAGGCTTGACGACGGCGAATCGAAGACGGCGAGGTTGCGGGTCCGGCGAGGTCGTGATGAAGCTTGCGTCGTCCACGAGGGCTCCTCGGTCCAATTGATCGGCCACGGTGATGAAGACGGCGATGGCGGACGTCCTGGACAGGCTGGGGCGGCGAGTGGAGGCCAGTGGCCGCGGTGGCGCACGGCGGCGAGCTACGGGGCGCTCGGGTCTTCGCTGGTTTCGCACGGGAGAGAGGAGGAAGAGGGTTCCAGGGGGGGGAAAGAAGTGGATGAGAACGAGGGGTTCTCTACGACGCTAGAAGGCGGCCGGGGAGCAGCCAGGCAGCTGCCTGGCAGCCATGCCGTGGCCGGCGGCGAGCTGCCTGCCTGCCTAGCCTGTGGAGAAGACGACCCTGCCCCTTTGGGCTGGGCCACCTCTGCTGGGCCAGGTGGGCCAGGTAAGTGGCTTTCAGCCTTTTTCTTTTTCTATTTAATCTTTCCTTTCTGTTTTTCTGTAATTTGTTCTGTTTAGCTAAAATAAATAGCTAAACATTTTATTAAATGCTGAAAACTTTTACATGGCCTCATAATAATATAGACTAGCCACTCATAAACTTTCAACATTTTTAAAATTCAAAAGATTTGAATTTTAAATCAAATAGGGTTATTTCTTTATTTCCAAGGTACTGTTTGAATATTTGAAAAATCTATGAGCATGGGGTGGGTCCCACATCACTTGATATGTGATCACACTCATTTATAAGACTTTTCAAAACTCTAACATGAATTTTTGGAAAAGATTTTTATCTGGCCTTTTGAATTAAATCATCTGGGGGGGGGGGTGTTCCTTCTCCCATTTGGATTTTGAAATTGATTTTCAAGGTTTCTTTTTGAAACTTCTGCATGATGCAAAGGTACTAGCTAACCCTAGCACATACCTAACACAGGGATCTGACAGAACGGTAACATGTGAATCGCCTAATCATGCATAAGAGAACAAGAGGGAAATGGGTTTATATAGACATGATCAATGGGGTTTGCTTGCCTTTTTGGCGATCAAGAGGTGCCACTCTTCAAAGTAGTCGGAAACTACGTCCGGCGATGAATCTATTGAGAAGAGGCAAACACCGAGACAAAAGAGTATAAACATCACATTGCAATGCACAATCAAGAGGCATAATATAGCATGACATGGTACTGATGTGGGGTATGTTCATGTTTCAACAAGTTAATTGAAGTATATTTGGAAAAGAGTTCCAAATTCAGACTCCAAATGATTATTAAAAAATTCCCAAATTGCATTTGCTACTGTTTGATCTTTGTAAACTATTTTTTCATGCTTGAAAGTTGCATATTTGGATTCCTTGCATTTTTCTGATAATTTTTCATATATTATTTGTTTGATTTGGAGTTGTAGTTTAAATGTTATTCAAATTCAAAGATTTAAACAATTTCTGGAATTTCTATTAATAAAAGAAATTGAATTATTGATTTACTGCATCATGCTTGTGTCATGCTGACGCAGGGGGGCTGACATGTGGGCCACCACTGTCAGTGGCATAGTGCTGATTTCTGTTTAGTTTAAATTTAATTAGGCCATTAGGGGGGACCAGGGCCCAGTTGTCATAGGGATTAGGGGGGGGTCAGTGGGGTGATTAGGCCCTAATGGCCAAACCGGCCGGCGACTAACCGGCGGAAGGCACGGGACGCGGCAGAGGCACACCGGAGTGGCGATTCCGGCCACGGGAAGGCACAGGGGAGGCACTAAAGTGCTCCTCGTGGACTCGCTCACCCACTGGTGCAAGCCAGCGACCTCGAGGCGGCCTGGATCCATGCCAGCGACGAGGGGGCGCGGCTGTCGGAGTGCTGCCTCGCGGGGAATGGCGAATGGGGCGCAGGGTGGAGAACGGGGAGGGGGAAAAGAACCGGGGCCTCACCGTGAGCACGACGGGGTGGTCGGGGTGGGCCAAAGAGCGGCGGTGGCGACAAATTCCGGCGATTAACTTGGCAGCCGTATCGGAGGAGATTGATGCGGCCATCGTGCACGGGGTCTCCTCGGTCCACTTGATTGCGCAGGGTGATGAAGACGGCGGTGGCGGAGCTCCTGGACAGCTTGGCTCGACGAGGGGGGCGCGTTGGCCACATGTGCGCCAGACGGCAGCCGGCGGCGAGCTTCGGTGACGCGTGAAAATGGCGAGAAAAGGAGGCGAACAACCTGGGAGAGGAGGGGGAAAGGATGGGGATGCTCTAGGCGTCTCCACGGCGCGAATATGGACGAGGGAGCCGCCAGGCAGCTGCCTGGCGGCCATGCCAGGCTCCCCGGCGAGTTTCCTGCCTTCCTCGCCAGTGAAGGAAGACAACCCTGCCCTTTTGGGCTGGGCTGCCTCTTCTAGGCCAAGTGGGCCAGGTGGGTGGGCTCTGCCCTTTCTTTCTTTTTATTTTATTTTATTTTCTTTCTATTTTTATTTTTTTTGCTCTTGAAAAAATACCAAAGCATTTTTATAAAATCCGCAAATATTTTATTTGGACTTATGTGACATATAGCTTGTCACTCCCAAGATTTGAAGATTTTTGAAATTCAAAACATTTGAATTTGAATTCAAATAACATTAAATTTAATTTCCAAGCCTCTATTTGAATTTTTGAAAATTCCTTGGGCATGTGGTTGGAACCACAACACTTTAAATGTGATCATGACCAATTATAGGGATTTTCAAAATCATCAAAGGATTTTTGGAAAAAGATTTTTCTCTGGCCTTTTATTTAAATTCAATTTGAGGCTTTTCCAGATCCCCACTTATTAAATAGGAAATTTAAACATGATGACTTAAACCTATAAATAAAAAGCATATACCAAACTAGGGTTGTGAAAACACCTTGGCATGATACGCTCTTTCATCATAAACCTCCTTATATATTCCTCAAAACAGCCACCATACCTACCTATCAAGGCATTTCCATAGCCTTTCCGAGATACATTGTCATGCAACACCCATCATCTCATGACTTCATCTTCATGTCATACATGCTTTTGCTTGATCGATCCGCATGGTAGTTGGGCCTTGCCCTTATTACTGCTACATGACGCGCTAGTATCATTGCATATCTTGCTACACTGGCAGAGGCATACATTTGCATACATCATGATAGTTTTGACACTTCTTTATGTTGAGTACTTCTTGTAAAGTGTGAAGATCTTCGATACTCTTGTATAATATGGAGTCTTTCCATTGAGTGAGGAAAAGATCCCAAAGAGGAAAAATTAAAAGAACCCAAAGAAGGAAAATGAGAGATAAATAGAAAGAGTAGAAGAGGCCAAAAAATAGAAAAGTAGAAAAAAAAGAAATAAAAAGAGAGAAGGTGGCAACACTAATATTCCTTTTGAAGGATCAACACTCATACTCCATTGTTATATTTTTACTCCATAAAGATTATCATTCATGCATAACTATGTGGGGACCCTTACACTATAGAACTTGGCTTGCATATTCCAAGGATGAGCCTTCTCAAAAGAGCTCTAGGTCTTCATGAGCAAGAAACTTTGATGCACCCCCACTAGTTCCATTGGAGAGCTTAACTGAGCTCATATGTGCATCCGTTGAATGGTAATCCCTACACCTCACATCATATATATCATTTGGCTTTCTCTCTCCTACGATTTTCCTCATTGATGTCAGCCTTTCACACCTTTTTTTCTTCCTTCCCCATCATTTCTCTCTTTGCCATCCTAAGTGCCAACGTATCTTGCGCGCGCTCATCCATTGCATGAGTGCTCAAAATCGAAAGGGAGAGGATCAGTTTGACTTGTACCTGACTAGTAGTCTGGGGATGAGTCAAAATAAGATGCCGAAGGAGACCAAGTGTGAAACTTTAGTAGATTGAGTTCTCGATTAAACTATATATTCGCTAAACCCATCTCCACTTCTTACACGCAAGCACCATTTGGAGACATTCGAGTCACGGACAGCGAGAGCTCTTGCACCTTTATGTTCATACTTTGCTGGTTTCAATACTAAATATAAACTCCTGCTTGTTATTGTCTTGACTTGAATTTCACATTACTTGCTTTACTTTGAAGTTCTTATATGTGTGTTAGCATGTCACCACAAAAATTATCTGTGTTATCATTTACCTACTCGAGGACGAGCAGGAGTTAAGCTTGGGGATGATGATACGTCCCAAATGTATCTATCATTTCTACTTGTTACCTGATCTTATATGTGACATTGCTATGTGTTTTGCTACACTTTTATATCGTTTTACACATATTTGGACTGACCTACTAACTCAGTGCACTCAGTGCCAGTTTCTGTCTACTGATGTCTGTAAGTTGCAGGTTTTACCCATATTTACAGAGGCCCAAAAATTCCAGAAAAATCATATAAAAAATCAGCGTACAGAAATCTTCCAGAGCCCCGAAGGAGGACCAGGGGGTCCCACCTACCACCCAGGCGGCCAGGTGGCGCGGCCCCCTCCCTGGCCGCGCCACCAGGGCGCCTGGGAGCTATGGCCCACCTCTGGTGCCCCCATTCGGCCTATTTTTACAGCTTCTCCGAAAACCGTCGGAGAGACCTCCCCCCCCCCCCCCCGCCCCGCATCGCGAATTTCCTCTTTGTTCCTCCGCCGCCGTGCTTCCAAGATCCGGAGCACCAGAAGACCTATTCCCAGCAACCTGCCGGAGGGAGGATTGACCTCCGGGAGCTTCTCCACCACCATGGATGCTTCCCGGATGTGCCGTGAGTAGTCCCCCTTGGACCATGGGTCCATGACTAGTAGCTATGTGATGTTTCTCTCCAATCTTGTGCTTCAATTCTTAGTCCTTGTGAGCTGCCCTACATGATCAAGGGATCTATGTAATTTTCCCGCTGTTGCTATGCTGGGATCCGATGGATTGCGAGATTATGTTCAGATCGTAATGAGTTATATATTTTGTTTACCTTTTATATTTTGTTCTTGAGTAATTCTTGCATGTTCTCCGTTACTTTTTATTTCTTTGGCCAAGTAGTAGATAGTAACTCCAAGAGGGAGCGTTTATGCATGATTGTGGGTTCATGCCCCCGAATGTCTAGCTTGAGTGACAGAAACATGAGACTAGGGGATGTGATGTTGCCACGAGGGAGAAAACAGCGGTGCTTGTAACCGCGGTTGCAAGGATTGTTTACCTTACGCAAAGTTTGTTAATCCAGTTGTCTGTTGCTTTGAGTTTACACTTTGGGTGGGGCTCGCAACTTACTACCAGCGAGATGTTCTGGAAAGATATTTCAAGGTGGATGATTAGTGAGTAGATGCAGATGTATTTCGGTCTACTTGTCATCGCGTACTGTCCATACTTTTGAGCCTCTAGCTTTCGAGTAGAATAATTAGTACTGCGGTGCATTTATAATTCTGTCAATTGCCCAACTGTAATTTGTTTACCCAGCTTAGCTATTATATCGTATTTTGGGAGGGATACATTAGTAGTGAACATCATGGGATCCCGGTCCGTATTTCCACCACTGTTTGCACCTCCACTTTCTTAACTGATTTTCCTTTCGTTGCAATTATCACTACTATCAACCCTTGAATTTAATCCTTTGTAAACACAAGGTCGGAGAGATTGACAACCTCTGTGTACTCGTTCGGAGAAAAAAAAAATTTGTGTGCATGTCCAGGTTACGGGAGCAATATCATTCAAACAGTGTGTTTCTCGCTTCACCACCTACTTGTCGACCTTGGAGTCCTCTTCGATTCGATAAACCTTACAACCATCGCATAAGGGAAATTGTTGCTAGCTACATCTCAGCCTTCCACTTGGGGTAGCCAACGAGAGAACTACTTCAGTGTCATCAGGTTTGCATGTCTAATCTGTGAACCCCTAACACGAGGAGGGACTTTCATGAGTGCGCCCAGCTCACAAAAGATAATAGCAACAAACAAAACCTCCTTCACGCTTTGTTCATGAGAAATCAAAAAACTTTGGTAGTGATAAAAAAAGGGGACTAATGGGATGTGATTGTCCCTCCTTGGGAGCCGTTCCTTGAAACTTGTCCAGCTAGCATTCGTTGACGAATTATGCTCCCTAAAGCATATTTTGTAATCTTATTGCTTTCAAAATCACTAAAATCTGTAGCACAAGAGTTTTCCCTACTTCCCTCTGCAAAGGGTCTAGACTTTACTTTTATGTTGAGTCAGTAAACCTAGTTCCTTCTATCCTTTAAGAGAGCAGACACCTTATGTTTACAAAGATGCATTCAATTATATTTTCAAATTGAGAATTTCCATATCACATCTTTGTTGACATTATCAATTAAGATAAACAAGTTGTTTGTTGATATTTTCTACATCAAACATCTTCCTTTGTGTTAGCATTTTCACTTCTTGACTAATAACATGTTCTTTCAAAAGCTTCAATTGATCTCATTATAAACATAAGTGGAAGAGCAAAGTCTAAAAGTTATTAGTTGTCCTCTGACCAAGGACATGTTTGACATGATTTGATAAGTTTCCTTAGCCCTACTTTTGATTATAATTGATATTACTATTTATAAGTGCCTTATGAGTTCAGATTGTTGTTGAGGATGCTTGAGTTTAGTAGAGAAACGCTGATGCTTCTTGTTCGTATTTTGATTTATCGACACTTCACTCTCTAAACTTGTGGACAGGTTTACCGAGATCAGTATTCGCTTGCGGAAAAGCGAGGTCTAAGTTTGGGGGAGTTGATACGTCCAAAATGCATCACTATTTTGTATCCTAATTTATCTCTATTCATTGATATATTTCATAATATGACGATGTTCTTATGACGCTTTGGCTTGTTTTACACAGTTTACAACCTTCCGATGCCGAAACAGTAGAAGGAGGAATCAACGGGTAAAAGTGCACATGGAGTAGCCATATCAGCACATCTCCAAATTGCCTGCAACTTTCGGGGAAGAACTTTCTGTCGAAATCATGAAGGCACGCAAAAGGGAACCAGGAGGGGGACCAGCTTAACACCCTCGGTGTCATGCTATAGTGATCACCTCTTGTTAATGACAATCACTATGCTTAATCATGTTTTGATCATCATTGATTCCAATCACATTCAAATCCCCCTTGGATGAAATTGAAAACAAAAGTGATTACTCAACTTCATAGAAAATTTCAATGCCATTCAAAATAAAATTTCTTCACATTGTTAATAGAATGTTCACCATGTTGTGGCTGGTGCCAAGTGAATAATAAAACAAGAAAACCAATAATTTTGGAAGGTTAAATTTCACTAGAAATTCAACTAATAAGTGGAACATAAAGTTAAACCAAAAGTTGTGAAAACAGTTTTATTAAATGCCTAATAATCTATAGTTCATAATAGAATATTAATGGGATTTTATTCCATTGGTTAAATGATATAAAAAATAAAAACAGTAGCTAAAATAGCTCCATTTAATCTTTTCTTAATTAGATAAAATCCAAACTATTTTATTAATGCCTAAAACCCTTTGTAGGAGTGTGGTGTATTGCAACATAAATATTAGAGGTCGTTGCACCTCTTCATAAAATCAATTACTAACTAATTAAATTGCAAACAGAAAAGATGAAAGAAAAGAAAACAAAAGTAATCCTATACTACGCCTAGGGCATAGGACTACCATGGCCCAATACCCAGCCCAAACCCCCCACACATCCCCTTCCTCTGTTCACCGGGGGGGATCGTGGCACGCATCCAGGGTGTCCTGGCCGGGGCCGTCGCCGGCGAAGATAAGGCCCCCGCACCCTGAGCCCCTCCCACGAACCATAAATCGAGCCCCGCACCATCCTCCCCCTTCCCCACACTCTGTTGCTCCTCTCCCGCCATGGCCGTCGCCATGACCTCGCCGCCCGCGCGGCCAACGGCCTCCTCCCGCTGGGTGAAGTTGTCTAACCGGCTTCCTGCTGTCGACTCCTTCACCTCGAGCATTCTATCGACGCCAGGATGTCGTGCGCGCCGTGAATCGGGTCGTGCCCCTCACCACAGCTGTCTTCGTCCTCTCCAGAATTGAAGCCGCTCCGAGCCCATTGCCACCGCTCCGAACTCATCATGAGTGCCCCCCTCGAATCCCTCCTTCCTCCTCTTCGATTGGTCGCCGTAGCCCCTTCCCCCACCATGCCCATGGTCGGGCCGCCGTCCGCTTTCGCCGCATTTGCTCGCCGCGTTCTCTCCGTGTCGTGGACGGCCTTGGCTGTGTCCATGTGCGCGCCCGCACACGCTTGGCCGCGGCCTGGTGCCCTCTGTGCGTCCCCGTGGCTGCATCCGGGCACGACTGGCCAAGCCCCGCCCTCCTCTGCCTCGCGCATCGGCTGCGCCGTGGCCATGCCCCCTACCCGCACACGCGCCTCCCAGACCGTTCCCTCGCCGCTCATGCTGCCAACTGCACCTCCCTCGGCTCGCCGAAACGGCCGCGCCGCCGGCGAGCGCTGTGTTGGCACGGTTATAATAACCGTGGCCTAACCCCCTCCCCGGGCACTGACCCTGGGCCCCACCCACTACTACTGACGCACTGCTTAACTTAAAAGAGATATAACATTGTGTTCATGATGGGCCCAACCCTTAAATAATCCTCTGCATAATTAAACTGATTAAAAAAACAGGTCTCAATGAAAGGTGGGGCACCCCTGTGTTAGTTAGTCCAATTAAACCAGAGAATAACCCCCATGTGAGACTTACTGGTGGCCCCAGCTACTTATTAGTTAATTAAACAAATAAATTAAAATGATTAAGAACATGTGTCTATGACTGCTGGGCCCCACTGATTGAGTTAAGTTTAAATGAAAATAGAAATAGAATTAGAGTATGACATGTGGGGCCCTCTGTATTGTTTCTTTAAATAAATAGAATTATTGCTACTGTGGGTATGACATGTAGGTCCCACCAGTCAGTTAGTGTTTTGGATAAACATATGGATAATATTGAGTTTAATTAATAAAAGAAAATCCAGAAATTATTAAAAAAATATATAAGGAATACAGATGAAATTCAATATATTTTAAACCGTAACACCGATGAAAATAATTTATACAAGAAAGTTACTCAAAATAATATAATGAATACGGATAGGCTACCCGTATACCCATCACACCCATCGAACATACCGAACTTGGAACATTTCCCTCCGGTTCATCTGTCTGCCAAACGACCGGAGCCGGTAAAACTTTCCGGATGAAAATGTTCTGAATATGAAAGTTGTTCAGAAGGGATCAATGAGCACAGATACACTATCCATGTGTATGTTAGATGTTTCTATCACTGCAGACATAGAACCTTCCCCTCTGGATCATCTGTCCGGTAATCAACCGGTACAGATGAGTCATCCCCGGATAAATTCTCGCTCCGCCTAAAAATACTTAACACTACGTAAGAACACGGCCAACACTGCGTTTGCCATGTGTTGAATTTGTATTGCTATTATTGTAATGTATTTATTGTTTCTCCCCCCTCATTCTCCGATAGACCCCGTTGCTTCCGCCGACGACACGGTTGCCGAGTACGACTACTATCGAGCTTCTAGGAAAGCAGAGCCATTTTCCTTCCCCAGATATCGCCTATCTTTTGCAAATATTTCTTGCACTAGGCATTGCAGCTGCTGCTACGTTTTTTACCTATTCAATTGTATAGCCTTTCATTGTCGCCCCTTGTTGTACCTTTCCTTTATCCTATGCTGCCTATTAAATATATATATTATTCAGCAGTGAGCCCTGCGAATTTTTAGTCAACTAGGATTAGATAGCGGACCGTGATCACTTTGGGGAGAGAATGTGGATATAATTTATTATAACTGCAATAGGTACGGTACAGAGCAGACGCCCACTGGAACCCACAACGGCGAGACTCTCCGAGTCGCTTCAAGTTTGTCTTACGAGTGGATGGACTCGTATTTCACTCTCGTCGCCGGCTCGGTAGCGTAGCACCACCGGGATGATACGAGGATTTCCTCTTTAGTTCATTCCGCTGATGTCTCGGTCGAACCTCCCCAAGTGTACCATCGAGGGTGATTCCTCCTGGTCTCACTTGATGGTAGGCACTCGAATCAACTGGTGTCCTTGAAGGTAAGTAGTCGGGTGACCCAACGATGCCCGCGAGAGGTATTGTATCGGGACGGCAGGACAGGCGGATACCATCGTGGGCCTTGTCCTTGCTTGTTGATCGTCAGATACCAAACCACGAAAGTGGAGCTCCTCTAGGAGCACAGACGAGATAAGGTAAGGAGACGGTTCACCTTGTTGGTAACCGCATAGCTTTGACGGGACGACAGGGCAGGCACCGATGTACTGGTGGTCCTGGATGTTGTTCCGTGTCCCTTGTGTTAACTACTCGGGCGACGATAACGGTTGTCCGCGAGATAATAATAAAAAGAATAAAGGTTCAGGTGGATGACTGTCACATTCCAACTTTTACTCTCTAGTAAATTTAGATAACCAAAAATTAGGGCCAACAAAAACCTTGCATGAAATGTTAGCTATGTTATTGCTTGATGATGAACTTGTGGTGATGATGATTTTGTGGTGCATGCAACTCATCTTGAGATGATCTTATAATGGCAACTTGATAAATCCTAAAACCCTTATTGCTAAAACCTAATAAATTTTCTGTATAATAATAATACTAATAATTTTAACCACTACAAAACCCTTGGGCATTAAACTTTTGTGGGTTAGAAATAACTAAAGCATTTATCAATCACCCCCACTAATCCCTCCCCTAATCTCTCTCTCTCTAACCTCCCTCACCCCAACGAACAGAGAGAGACCCTCCCTCTCTCATTCTTCTCTCTCTCTCTCACGTTCCCTCCCCACCCGTGAACCTCTCTCTCTCGTTCTTCTATTCTCTCTCTCCCGAGCCCCCCTGTCAGCCACCCATGCCCCGATTGCCCAACCGGAGATGAACCCAAGGATCGCCCCCGTGGCCTGACACCCCGAGTATACCCCCCCAACCCTTGGTTGCGATGTGACCTGAGGCCTCCACGGTGGAATCGACCAGCCCCTGCTCCCCTCACGAGCACACCCGCCGCCCTCGTTGCCCAGTGCGTGGAGAGGCCACGGATCGCTCCCATGGCGTCCAGACCGTTGGAGCTTTCCCTCCCGTTGCAGCCCTGCTCCGCTCGGCTATAAAAAGGAAACCCCCGGCGTCCAACTCCACTCACCTCGCCTCACCAACACCCCACACGCCAGAACAGAGAAGAAGAGAGGAGGAGACGTAGAGAGGAAGGAGGAAAGAAGAAGAAGCAGGGAGGAAGGAAGGAGGGGAGAGGCCGGCGCGCCTCTCCGCTACCCCGCTGGAGCCACGCCGGCAAGGAGCTGCCGACCAGGAGGAGGAGGCGACGCCCTACCCCGAGCCCGCGCTGCCCCGACGCCGTCTACCCCGAGCCTCCCAAGCCGGAGCTTCTGCCATTCCGGACCTCGCACGCCGCCTCCGAGCCGAAAAATGGAACCCCGCCACCAAGCCACGCCCCCGCCACACCTCGCCGTCGCCAACCGCTGCCCGGAAAGCCTCCCCCGGTGAGCTCCTGTTCCCTGCTGTCCACCATGGCGCCCCGTTTTCCCGCGTTGCATGCCTTGTTTATGCGTAAAAAATTGAACCCCCTCGACCTTCCCTACCTTCGCCGCCCCCTGCCTCCGGCCTCCGGCCACCGGAGGGCCGCCGGCGAGGCTAGCATTCGTCTCTGGCCGCCATGACCTGGGGAGACCGAGCCTCCTAGGCTCGCTGGGGAAGACGATCCCCCAGCCGTCAGATCTGACTTGATCCGACGGCCAGGGGGCACCCGTACACCTTCGTTAAAAAAAACACACACACACACACAGCGCCCCCCTACCAGGCCCAGCCCGCAGAAAAAAAAACAAAAAAATGCCCAGGGGCGTGACGAAGAAATAGTCCGGCCCAACTTCTTTTTCTTTTAAGTTTTGTTAAACCAGCAACACATAAATAATTGTTTAAAAATATTTACAACCCAGAAAAAATATGAAACAAATTTTTCTGTGCTCCTATATTTATGCCCTATTTTCCTGCTTAGATACATTTGTTATTTGCAGAAGTATTATCTTGGTCAATTCTTTTATTATTATTGTGTTTGCTTTACTTGTTGCTTAGTTAATATAAAAAAAATTCCTGTTAAGGGTTTAGTAAAAATAAAAGTTATATTACCTGGTTTAATATCTAATTAAGGTATAGTTTAATAATAATAATAATAATAATGATAATAAAAGTATAAAAAAAATATTTTATCTATAGTTGTACACATTAATGTCACATATACATTTAGTTAAAATTGTTAATAATTAAATAAGTTAGATATAAAATTCCTATGATAATGTTATAAACAGTAGCTACTTATTATGTTATTAGATATTGTTATGCATTTACTTATCAAGTCTTGTATATAAGAAAAATTGAATAAACAGGACAAATACACAGGCCAACCCACTGTAGCAAACATACACCCTGAGCACAATATTAACTGGGCCTTGGCTGAGAAATTTATCTTTATTTTTTTCTGTACAGAACTAAAACAGTATTAGAAAAATAATTACTTAGTAGAAAAATGTGAAATAAAATTTGTTGTGATCCAGTAATTAGGCATTATTCTTCTGTATAAGTAGAATTCTTGATTGCTTAAATAAAATTAATGACCATGTTATTATTATTACTCGTATTTAATGAATAAAGTAATTCTTGTTTATCCCTTGTTAATCAATTATTTATGTTAAAAATTTATTATACTTGTCTTGGACAGTAGCTAATTATGATTACTATTGAGATGAATTTAAACATGATCTAAAGCAATACAAAAGTGACTGGTGTAAAATCATATATGGTGTGTTGCATAATTTTAGCTTAGCCCTTTGAGCTTGTTAAATCACCATTAAAAATTTTGCTCACATGTGTAATACTAACATGATTGATTGGTATGACTCATGTGATAATTTGATTGAGTGGTAAATGGTTGTTTTGTTGGATTGAATGTTTGTTTTGAATGATGTGATGGTAATTGAGTTCTATTTTCCGCAACGTGTAGACGAACCGGTTGACGTTGCAGGTGAAGACTCCTTCCAAGCCGAAGAAGCCGTACCAGGAGACACCGTCGAGGAAGGCAAGCCATCTTTAAAAACTCAAACCCTTGTCCTACATTTTTTACTTTCTTTGTACCATATTATATATCATGCTACTGTTATATCATTTTGGGGATGGGATTGTATTAGTTTAGTAGGTGAAACACCACATACCTTGTAAGCCTACCTATTTGGGAGAGATAAATTAGACACCAATGATCCTGATCCCTAGCCTTGCTAAAGAACTAATGACAACATAATAACTTGATTAATCTTGCTCCACCCTAATGAATTGGCATACATCTAAGAAGATGTGATGGCCAAGATTGTGGTTGTTGGAAACATCGTTGAACATATTCAAAGTCTGGAGGGACTCTCTCTAAGTGCCGCCGAAACCTAGTCTTACAGTACAACCACAATACTCTGGAATGGGACAGGGCTAGTTGGAAGCTTGTTTATCTTAGTACGGGGGTCTTATAACTACACATGGATGTTTGATTCCACGAATATGATAGACCTCGAAGTCGAGTGGTGAAATTCGCTAGGTTTGGCGTTAGAGGGAACCTTGGTGCTCTTCGACTATGGTACAGGCTTGAGTCCAAGAGGAGCATGACCTGGCACGCGGACAGTCCATGTAGTACGCAAGGGGTAGATTCACCTGTACTAGGATAGACAAGGGGAAGACTACGGTCGATTATCCGAAAACCGCATACTGACGTGTGACGAACCGTGGGGACTCACGGCGGATGTATCGATTGTTGTGGGTAAAGTGTACAACCTCTGCAGAGTGTAAATCTATTCGAGTAGCCGGAGTCCACGGCCATGGACAGCTAGTGAGGCCACACTTTGTGGGGAATAGATGAGAAATTCTATTACTGAGATTATGGTTCACGATGATGAGGTTGATATTATGAAAAGGGTTGGACATGATTAAATCAAATACATTTGTGGGATTAAAAATTGTCAAGATTAAAATATTGCCAACTTACTTAATAATGAGTAGTTAGGATTTCCCTTGGTAAACTCCACCATATAGCCATCCCATTATTTTCTTGTACAAAATCTTGTTCATTTCTTTAGGTGGTTTGCGAGTACTTTGTATGTACTCACGGCTTTGTCCCTGGTTATTCAATCGGCCAGGCTTGGAGGAGAAGGTATTTGACGATGACGCAATTGACGAGTACTAGGATGTGGTACGCTCTGAGCTTTGCCTGTGGATTGTGATGCTGCTATCTATCTTGCTTTTGCTTATTCCGCTGCCATTTGAGCCCGATGAGGCCGTGTAAGACTATGTTTTTGTATGACTTTGTATTCGGTACTGTATGAACTTGTGACTGTGATATCCATTGTCGAGTTGTGCGTCATGCGACACTGATCATGGGAGCATGACGGTATGCACAGCTGGCCGCTTCGGACAAATAGTCCGGGGTGCCCACAATGACTTGAGAGGCCGCAAAGGCCTGTACGCACTACCTTCACGTGCGATTATGGTGTGGGCCCTCCGCGTTGTGGTCTCGTTCGAAATCTCTGAAATACGTCTAGTTCAGCATTGTGGCACGGTTAGATCCGCTTCCATGATAGAGTTGCGTTGTATCCACCTTCCTCACACCGACCCGGAGAGCGATGGGAAACGACCCAAGACCCCCTGGCACTTAGGACTTTAGACAGGCCGGGACCTCTCTAATGAGCCGTAGGATGTGCCTTGGCGTGTCGGATAGCCTCGGTGGGGCATTCCCTAACAAGGTTTACGCCACCCTGGAGATCCGAGCGTGCAGGATGAACAGTAGTGCACCCCTGCAGAGAATATATCTATTCGAATAGTCGTGCCCACGATAACATGATGCTTTATGCTGCAGCAACTTCTGCTGCATTTTTACTTTATGCATTATATGAACTGTTGGCTATTCTCTTCTTGTGCTTCAAGACTCGTCTGAAGATGCTAGTCTTTGGTAGGCCTAGCTTCTCATCTTTATTCTGACATTCTACCTTTTAGTCCACTATATATAGCCTCCCCTTTCATTTGATACAAATGCATAAATGCTTAGTAGCGGACGTAAGAATCACGGGTATGCTAGATACTCAAGCTTGCTTTATTTCCCCCTTTTTGTTTTTCCTAGTCGGCCGGTGCAGTCGACGTTGGAGCCCAGGAGCAGGAGTACCCCGGTGGTGCCTACTACTACGTCGAGACCCCCTTTGACGAGGACCCGGAGTATTTTGGAGTATACCAAGCAGGAGGCCACGCCTTTTCGATCTCTACCTCTGATGTTATTTGTGCTAGCCTTCTTATGGAAAAACTTGACTAACTATTTTTGTACTCAGATATTATTATTGAATAACTGATGTATTCGCATCCTCGTGATCCCTGGTTTGTAACTAAAAGATTTATATTATTTGTGTCTAGTGTTGTGCTGTGATATTCTCATCGTAGAATCCTAATTTCGGTCGTGTACCCTCCGTGTATGATTACTGTACACGGCTTGATTTTGGGGGCGCCACAAGTTGGTATCAGAGCTGACTGCATGTAGGAAACCCCTTCCAACTCCTTGTTCGATGTCAAGTCTAGTCTTTGCAAAACTACTTTACTAACAGTGTCGTGTGGCTTATCGGCCCCCGTCGCAAAAATAGGTGGTATTAGGATCTTTCTCTCCGCACCTTTACTCTGGGACTCTGATCTCTCTTCTCTTTCGGGTTAAAATTTTTACTAACTCTGACTTTAGGTTCTCGCACCGCTGTCCTTCCGGAGAACCCTTCAACCAAGATGGTCTCTTTCTTCACCTGAAGATTCCGAAGATTACTCTTCGATATAATCCAAATAACCTACGTGCTCATCGCCTTTGCAATCCCCTGCCACCCATAAGTCAGTATGGATAATTACATCCACCTCCCGATCTGTAAATCATAATTCCCTAATACTTAAGCATCGAATTATTCTCATGCTTCTATTACCCGGTGCCTTTGAATTCTTTCTCCTTCTGGTTGAGTGCCGACACTCACATCATATTCTTTACGAACCACCCGACCTTTGGTGGATTATAATCCGACTAATCTTACATGGCTTCTTCCATGTGTCAATTGGATTCATCGTGTGAAATACCATCGCTGCCCTCGATGATTTGTGTTATCATCGACAACCTCCCTTGACTCCCTGCCAATACAACTTGGTCCAGTATATCGTGCTCCGCTTTCCCTTGGGAAAGATATACACCTGATACTTTTTTATCATCACAATTTCCTTTCCATTGGCCTATTTAACCTTTCTAGTAACATAACTTACCTAGCAGTGATAATTCCACTACTTATATAAACACCTCGGTCTACAACCTCATCAGTAACCCCTTTTTTCCACTGTTGATGACATTGTTGTAAACACCGGGATGAGAACTTTGCCAATTGGTCCGCCTCATATTAACGAGCAGGAACATGGTTCTCTTTGTCTAGTGCTCCTGGTACCGATATTGTTGCCGACAAAACTGACAAGCTGTTCTCTGACAATCCTTGCATTGTGATCGCGTAATATGCCACCACTCTAAAACACAGTTCAACAGGATCGAAACCTAAATCTTTCGTACATCCCCGTTCCCAAGGGTAATTCCTCGTGCTTGACCTCGTATCAAATTCACGAGTCACCTACATTGTGATATTCAGTCTGATATCAAACTCAGTGCTTATGCCTGATACTCTGGGCCGCTTTTTATCATCCGTCATCGGCATCAAATGCATGCCTATCCGCTTAAAAACGTCTCACGTGTTCTTTTGTTCTCTCGATGTGTTGCCCTAAGTTTAAACTCTAGAGATACATTGTACCCCCATTCCCTCGGACAGCCTCGGTTGATCAACCTTGTATCAATCCGACCCCCCTTAATTTTCCCCTCCTACCATATCCGTAAGTACGATGATGTCCCTGAATCGAGGAGGACAACTCATCGAGATGCACTGATGCAGCGAAATGAAGACTTCAACGGCAAGGATTAACTTCTTCGAGAAGGGAAACAATAACAAGAAGAATTACTAGAATACGAAACAAAAACTCTACCCCATACACTACCTTTAATTCTCGGGACGAGAATTCTTTGTAGTGGGGGAGATTTGTAACACCCTCGGTGTCATGCTACAGGGATCACCTCTTGTTAATGACAATCACTATGCTTAAGCATGTTTTGATCATCATTTATTCCAATCACATTCAAATCCCCCTTGGATGAAATTGAAAACAAAAGTGATTACTCCACTTCATAGAAAATGACAATGCCATTCAAAATAAAATTTCTTCATATTGCTAACAAGAATGTTCACCATGTTGTGGCTGTGTCAGAACCCTAATTTAGGTTTGTGCTTTTCTAAGATAGCATTTTTGCATCATGAAAAATTTTGCAACAGAAAAAGAAATGGGGGAAAGAAAAGCCCTAAATGAATTAAATAAAAAGGCAAGAAATAAATCTTTTTCCAAAATTCTTTTGGATGTGTTGAAAAATCCTAAAAATAAGTGTGATCATTTTAAAAGTGATTTGGGATTAATCCCATGCTCATAGATTTTTCAAAAATCCAAATAGTGGCTTGGAAATTAAATCAATTGCCTATTTGAATTGAAATTCAAATAATTTGAATTTCAAAAATTCCCAAAAACTTGGGGTTGACTTCTATAGAGTCACCTAGGTTTTATAAAAATAATTGGGAGTTTTTATAAAATGCCCTAATATTTATTTTTAGGGCAAAACAAAAAGAACAGAAAGAATAAAAAAAGAAATTAAAAAACAGAGGAGGACTTACCTGCCGCCTAGGCGCCGGCCCACCTGGCCCAGCCCAGCCCCTCCCCTGTCGTCTTCCTCCTTGCCAGAAGGAGAGAAAGAGGAGCCGTGCGCCCACGGCATGGACGCCACGGCGACGCCCCCAGCCTTCTAGGCCTCCCCTCGCCTCTCTCTCGCACGCCATGCAGCAGCCACCCCCCCCCCCCCCCCCCGCACTCCTCTGCCCTCTCTCTGGTCTCCCCTTTCTTCTCCGGCGACAAATCCCGCGCAACCGCGAAGCATAGCCAAAGCGCGGCGACGCCCCGACATGGCGACCGAGCCCCCCGAAGAGCGCCACCTTGTCCAGAGCCTTCCCTCCGACGTCCTCGTCGTTCCCCCACGCTAATCGAGCCCGAGAGCCACCGGAGACGACGCCTCCTTCAACATCTCGCCGCCGGCCGCCGAGGAGCTCGAGCTCCAATTCGCCGCCACCAAGCCCCCTCCAGCTCCGCCGTCTACGCCGTTGGCTCTAGGGTGAGCGTCTCGTTCGAACGCCCCTAACCCCGCCTCTTCCCGTACCCCGCAACTCAATTCCGGCGAGGTTCATGCCTCGGCCGCCGCCGTTCTTGGCGCTGTCGTCTCTACAGAGCCCCCCCTTGGCCCTCTCCTACTCCAACGCGCGCGCGAGCTCACGAGCTACACGCCAGTGCCCCCAAACCCCCTCCCCGCGCCCTAAATCCAAAGTCTGGCAAGACTCCGGCGACCCCCGCCATTAGAACCTAACCCTAACCCCTAATGACCCAGCTAACCACCCCCTGAGCCACTTACATGTGGGCCCAGGCCACTAACTAACCCCCTGCTTAGTTTAAACTAACCGGGTTAATTAAACCCCCCACTGAAAGCAGGGTCCCACTCGTCAGCTGCCCCCTGACGTCACAGTGACGTCAGGCTGACGCAGTAAAGGATTTAAATCAATTAAATTTATTCTAGAAAAGGCAGAAAATAGCTGAAACTTTGAAAAATCATAGAAAATTTATTTTAACTCCAAATTTAACATATAATATATGAAAAATGATCAGGAGAAAATAATCTATCCAAAGATACAACTTTCAGCTATGTTGGAGTTGATCTTAAAATAGGACCAGTAGCTTTTCCTATTTGGTTTAATTGAAATTATTACAAATTGAATTCAATTGGTATTCCCAACTTCAAACATTGAAATGCGAAGATGATCACCTATACTTCAGAAGCAATTCACACACATAATCACATGGATTACAATGAACAAACTTTAGCAAATGCAACTTGGAACAATTTGAATACATTTGGAGTTTGAATTTGAATTCACTTTTCAAATCAACTTCAATTAACATGTGGCAATTTAAACATAGGTCACATCATCACCTTGCCATGCTATGTTTTGCATATTGATTGTGCATTGTACTATATGTATTGTGCATTACTTTCAGTGCTTCGGTGATTGCTTCTTCTCGGTAGAGTTCATCTCGGAGACGAGTTCAACCCCACGTCAGAAGTACAGTACCTCATGATCGTCAGCAAGGCAAGCACCCCCTCTTTGATCATGTCGATAAAATCCCAGTTCCCTCTCATTCTCGCAAATGCATGTTTAGGATGTCACCATGATACGTTCTACCTCTAGTTGAACCCATTCCTTTGCATGACCTATCATTTTGTCACAGTGGTAAGCAAACCACAATCCTAGCAGATATAGGAGTGGACTGTTATCTTGTGGCCCCTGCAGCTGTTATAGATTATTGCATTGCTTAGAGTTGTTACCTAGGGCTACTTTGTTGTGAGTCGGGATGGTAGTGATCATGTGAATGATGGTGGTAACGTGTTGGTGAATTGAACTAAACAAGGTGAACGACGAGAGGCTATGTAGGAGTACATAGTGGGTTGTCTCGTTGAAGACTACCTTAAGCCCGAGTTCTTGTGTTGTTATCCAAGACTAAGAGTACGACCACACATTGGGCTCACTGACCCCTCTCGGCCTAGTACCTCACCCCGGACCTATCCAGGAGTCGCAAGTAGTTCGCCTTTTAACGATCTCAAGAAGGTGGAACCAAGGTAAGTGGTTGGCGTAGGTTGTGGGCACGTTGAATCAAGTGATCATGATCGAGTTGAGCTTGATGGCAGTCACACAATGTTTGGTTCCGCATCGGAACAATCGGCCGGATTCTGATTGTGGTCCCAACTCAAATAGGCGACTCCCTAGGACTAGAGATGGTGCCGTGAGTGAAGTGTCGTGGCAGCATCCTCGCCGGTACTCACTTGAAGGGTCCATCCCCAGGCGGTAACTGATGAGGCGTGTGTGTAGCAGTACACCCCTACAGGGTTAATGAACTATTCGAATAGCCGTGTCCGCGGTTATGGACTACTTGGAGACCTTTACTTGATCATAGACAACTTGAATGGTTATTCTTAAAACTTGCCAAGATAAGTGTGAGTGCTATGGCGTGCTTCCTGGTGGGGAAGTCGAGGAAGTATCCATAGTGGTGTATTGGTTGGAGACTTGATACTTGGACTCGTGTACGCTCCTTACCTCTTTCTTGTATTCGTAGTACAGGACTAGCCAAGTCAAAGCTGGCACTTCTGCAAGTGAAACCCCACCTCCCTTTGCCTTGATACTTGTGCATGAGTAGTATAGTTCCTATGTAAGTCTGGCTGAGTACGACTTTGTACTCACGTTTTCTTATTCTATGTTTTAGAGACGGGACCACTGACCCTGATTGTGGCCTCTACCTCGAGCTCGACGTGGACCAAGTCGTATAGTTCTAGAAAGCAGCCTGTGCCCTTTGGAGGGTCGTTGTATTTTTCTTTCAGGCTTCTTAAGCCATTTGTTAACCTTGTCTTTACTAAGACATAATTTTCTTCCGTTGATGCTTGATGTAATGTTGGATCACATCCATGTGATCTCTTCTTGGAATACAACTACTATGTCTTCTCTATTTAGCAGAAGTTATAAAGACTATGAGTTTGTAGAGTTCATGTTGTGATTACCATCTGTTTATACTAGACATATGTGCTGCGTGTATGATTATAACATGCATGTCTTAGTATGGGTTTTCGTGACCTTAGTTGTGATCTGGCTGGCGGTCTTATATACACCAAGTGGCCCTTAGATGTGCGCAGCTTGGGGCATCGCGATGCGATTGCTCGTGACTCTGTCACGTGCACACTTTGTTGTATGATCGAGCCCGCCCTAGACCCCGACTAAGTGATCGGGCTGGATTAAGTCTATGTAAGGGTTATGATTCAATCGATAACATGGTTGAGGCGACTTGTCTATGAGTATGGGATTCACCACCCATAAGAATTTAGACTTGTGAGCGGACGATGAGGACCCATCTCAGTTGATCATCCGTCCTGGTTGGGATGCCCCTCACGTTCGATGCTTACCGAGAGTGATCTGTGCTTGGCCTTGTCTGCTTAGACAAGTGGGTACGGCTCTCGGCTCTCCATGTGATTGCATTGTGACCGGAATTACATACGCTAACCCCGGGTCCCGACAAGCTGCTTCTAAGTCAATAATAAAACTAATAAACCAATAATTTTGGAAGGTTAAAGTTCCCTAGAAATTCAATTTATAAGCGGAACATAAAGTTAAACCAAAAATTGTGAAACCAATTTTATTAAATGCCTAATAATCTATAAGTCATGATAGAATATTAATGGGATTTTATTACATTGGTTAAATGATATAAACAAATAAAAACAATAGCTAAAATAACCCCATTTATTCTTTTCTTAATTAGATAAAATACAAACTATTTTTATTAATACCTAAAACCCTTTGTAGGAGTGTGGTGTATTGCAACTTAAATATTAGAGGTGCTTGCACCTCTTACTAAAATCAATTACTAACTAATTAAATTGCAAGAAGAAAAGATGAATGAAAAGAAAACAAAAAAATAATATACTATGCCTAGGGCACATGCCTACAATGGCCCAATACGCAGCCCAAACCCCCCACTCATACGTCCCAAATATATCTATAATTTCTGCTTGCTCCATGCATGTTTTGTGTGATATTGCTGTGATCCAGATACACTTTCATACACTTTTGATCATATTTGGACTACCTTATTAATTCAGTGCACCCCAGTGCCAGTTCCTGTTTTCTGTTGTTTTTCTATTTCAGGTTTCCCCCATATTAAAAGTGCTCCAAACATTCGGGAAAAATCAGCTAAAAAATCAGCGTTCCGGAGGCTTCCGGATTCACCGAAAAAGGGCCAGAGGGGCCCCACCTGGTGCCCAGGCGTCCAGGTGGCGCGACCTAGGGTGGGGCTGCATCGCGAGGCTGCCTGTATTCCTGGTGGGGCCCCCGGTGCCCCCTTTGGCTCCTATTTATTCTCCTGTCGCGAAAACCCCGATTCCAGACACCTATTCTCTAGAAGCAATCCCGATCTCTGCCGCCATCGCCAACAAGCTTCGGGGGACCAGAATTCCTGTGCCGGGACCCTGCCGGGACGGGGAAGTGCCCCCGGATTCATCTCCATCGACGTCGCTTCCTCCCTCCATTATGCGGGAGTAGTCCCTCCTCAGGGCTGAGGTTTCTACCAGTAGCTACGTGGTCAATTCTCTCTTCCATGATGTGAGATTCGTTGTGATCATAGGCTATGTTAATCTAGGGTGATCCAATGATGTTTGCCATTCTTCTATGTATTGGATTTGATGTACTTACTTGTCTTTATCTAGTATAATCCCCGAGACCAAGGTGAAAGTGGTCTATTGGACATGGATTAGAAGAATATTTTCATCAGTGATTTCCTCTTTGGTGTGTTGATTGAAGATTCAGAGTATCTTGGTTCTTGTCTTTGACTATCCTTGAGATATGTTGTGGTGATTGTGGTACTCTCTTTGGATGGCCGCGGTGACATTGGGAAATCCATAGATTGAGAAGTACGAACTTTGAGGTCTTCTTTTCTAGCCCTACATAATTCTTGTCCTCACTTAACCACAAAGGAATGATCTCCGAGTACGTCTCCATTGCATGTAATATGGGAAATATCATGTGATTAGACTATGTTAATGTTGTTGGGAGTTTCCACTAGTGAAAGTATGAAGCCTAGGCCTTGGTTCCACCATTGCAGTAACGTTTGTGCTCACGTTTGTCACATGTTTGCGTGATGCACTTTTTATTACAGATTTATATTACCTTGCTTTGTCATACCTATAACCCATATTTTACCATCTTTTCGCTGAACTAGTGCACCTATAGAACTCCTAGTTGTATTAGGTGTGCTTGGGACACAAGAGACTTCTTGTATCTTAATTGCAGGGTTGCATGAGAGAGACCATCTTCAACCTCTACTTCCTTGAGTTCCATAAACCTTTGGTCATCCACTTGAGGGAAATTGCTGATGTCCTACAAACCTCTGCGCTTGGAGACCCAACCTAGTCTACAAGAAAAGAAGCGTGCATAGACATTAAGCTATTTCTGGCGCCGTTGCCGGGGAGGTAAGGTTTGAAGGTATATCTTTAGATCATGCAATTAATTCTTTTTGTTTCTTGTTTTTATTTTCACTAGTTAGGCTTATGGAAAACAAACAAAAATGAGAGAGCTTTATGAGCTCTACCTTGAATTGGGTCATGAAGTGTTTGAAGAGAAAATAAAAAAACCTATGGAAATTTATTTGCATACTCTTCATGATTGCAATGTTATTAGTATGTCTTATTTGAATATCTTTGATGCTAATGATATGCAAAGTTATAAGCTTGGGGATGCTACGTTTTATGAAGATGATCTTTTTAGCCCCCAATGTTTCGATGAGGAAATTTATTTTGATGATACTTTGCCTCCTATCTATGATGATTATTGTGATGACACTTATGCTATAAAGAATAAAATTTTTCAAGTGGATCATGATAAGAATGATTCGTGTCATAGATACTTTGTTGAGTTTGCTTCCATTACTACTAATGAGAAGGATTTTTCTTATGTGGGGAGTAACAAATTTTCTATGCTTGTGGATCATGATAAGAATTTTTTATGTGATACTTATATTGTTGAGTTTATTCATGATCAAACTGAAAATTATTATGAGAGGGGAACATATGCTCGTAGATATTTCAATAATATCAAGTTCCCTCTCTATATGTTGAAGGTTCTGAAGTCACACTTGTTTTGCCTTCCTATGCTTATTGCTTTGTGCTTCAAAGAATTATTCTATTGCAATATTCCTATGCATAGGAAGCATGTTAGACATAAATGTGTTTGGTATTTTCTTGTTGATGCTTTCTTTTGTTCTTCAACTCTTATTCCTACGAGAGCATCATTAAAATCTTAAGCCTGTCTTTATGGCTATAAAGAAAGAGCTCTAGGGAGACAACCCTTCTTATCTTTACTTTGAGTTTTTACTTTCAGTTTTTAGTGGTCTTGCTGATTGTTACTACTGTAGCAACATCATTGTATCTTTATTTTTCTAATTTGTGCCAAGTTATAGCCTCATATGATAAGGGATGCAAAAGTTGTGACATGCTGTCTAGAAAACAGATTATGTCTGCTTGACGGAAAAATCCGAAACAAATCACCAATTCATTTTTTTGAGCTGAATTTTTTACACAGCATGCTATATACAATTGTTAAACTTTCGTATGTTCTAAGTTTTTTATTTGAGTTGCAAAATTACCCTGAATAAATTCTTTACTACCTGATGTTCTGTTTTTCACGGATTCCGCCACGTTTTGCCTTTCCTTACTTTTGAAAACCTTAAGCTTGCTTTTACTATGAATTTTTTTTTGAAATCTTGAGAAATAATTGCTATTCAAGAATATATTTATATCTAGTGGCAAAAATTATCTTATTAAGGTTACTAACCTCTCTAATCAGCTTATGATGAGTTATGTATGAAGGGAGTGTTCAAGTGTGCGATGGAAGATGATGAAAGAAGACCCGGGAGTGTGAAACGCTTAATCTTGGGGATGCCCCATGTATCCCCAATAAATATTCAAGGAGACTCAAGCGTCTAAGCTTGGGGATGCCCCCGTGCATCCCCTTCTCCATCAACAATCATCAGTTCTTCCTTCGTCTCACTATATTTTTATCACTTCATGCATTATTTGCTCTGCTTGGAGCGTCTGTCTATTAGGTTTACTTTTTTTTAATTTATCTTTGCTTGATGTTCATAACAAGTTAGACCCGATATTACTTTGTGTGGGCGAGAAACACGCGCCACTTCAAATCTAGAACATCATAGGATTTTTCATGCCTATCTTTTTACTGTTGTGTGTTCTTTATCTTTTTGTAGCTACTGCCATGTTTAGTTTTAGTATTAGTTTTTGTTTAGCAAGAGCCTTGGATTTTGTTTAGTTTTTTGCTGGAACTCTCTTTAGTTTTCATGTTTATCTTGTTAATAGAGTTGTTTGTTGCACTGAGTTGTGTCTTGTCTTGAAAGGAGGTAATTGAGGTTGCTATTTAATTATAGTAGTAACTTGCAATAGTTTTGAGGTATTGATGTGAGTAATGTTTGAACTTTTGGTGTCAAGAGCTCTAGCCTATTAGTGATAGGTGTCGTATTTTGGGCAATCCGTGTTTATTTTCAAAACCTAAATAACTAGTTGAGAACTCTAGGTACTAGATGGATCGCTAATCTTTTGAGGGATCAGATATTAGAGTACACTCACGTACCATGAGTCGAGGATGCGCAAGGATAACCAAACCCCCATACACTCCTCCTCGGGGTACTTGTATTTTTGTTAACATCCTCATTAGATAGAGAGTTACTGATAATAAGTGCATGAGTTCTTTGACCTAATGTAAGTATTGAAAGTTGACACTTCCACCTCCTCATATTTGCTAGCCTCTTTGGTACCGCGCATTGCCCTCTTCTCACTCCTAGAGTTGGCATCCACCTCGCCGGTGCATCCAAACCCTTGGCATGATACGCTCTGTCATCATAAACCTCCTTATATCTTTCCTCAAAATAGCCACCATACCTACCAATCAAGGCATTTCCATAGCCTTCCGAGATATATTGCCATGCAACATCCACCTCTTCATGACTTGATATTCATGTCATACATGTTCCTGCTACACTGGCAGAGGCATACATTTGCATACATCATGATAGCTACATCTTCTTTATGTTTGATTACCTTGTAAAGTGTGAAAGATCTTCTATACTTCTTGTAATATATAGAGTGTTTCCCCTAAAGTGAGGAAAAGATCCCAAAGTGGACAAATTAAAAGATCCCAAAGAGGACAAATTAAAAGATAAGATTCACATATGCCAAGAAGATTCCAAACACCATTTGGAGACATTCATGTTCCTGCTACACTGGCTAGTGGTCTGGAGACGAGTCAAGATAAGATTCCAAAGAAGACCAAGCGTGAAACTTTAGTAGATTGAGTTCTCAACACAAAAATACTTTTTCTCGTATATCCCTATCCCCTTTCTTGCACGCAAACACCATTTGGAGACATTCGAGTCACGGACAGCGAGATCTCTTGCACCTAATGTTCTTATGTTGCTTATTTCAATGCTAATATAGACTCTTGCATGTTATGACTTCAATTGAATCAAATACCTTGATTGCTTTACTTTCAAAGTTCTTATATGGTTGCTAGCATGTCACAACAGAAATTGTGCTTTTTATCATTTACCTACTCGAGGACGAGCAGGAATTAAGCTTGGGGATGTTGATACGTCCCAAACGTATCTATAATTTCTGCTTGCTACATGCATGTTTTTTGTGATATTGCTATGATCTAGATACACTTTCATACACTTTTGATCATATTTGGACTAATTTATTAAGTCAGTACATCCAGTGCCAGTTCCTGTTTTCTGCTGTTTTTCTATTTCAGGTTTCCCCCATATTAAAAGTGCTCCAAAAATTCAGAGAAAATGAGATAAAAAAGCAGTGTTCCGAAGGCTTCCGGATTCACCGAAGAAGGGCCAGAGGGGCCCCACCTGGTACCCAGGCGGCCAGGTGGCGCGGCCTAGGGTGGGACCGCGCTACACAAATTATTAATTAGCTCACATGCACTCCATGAATTCTCACAACCCAATCCACGTCTATAAAGCATAGCAATAAAGTAACAACACGTCCTAGGTTGATCTACAAATACAAGTCAAGACATGTGGCTATCCTAACTGGTTTTGCAGCAACAGTAAAGTAAACTACCTATCATGCAATAGGGTAATATTCTTAACATAATGCATATAGAAAATATAGGTATGAGTATGGTCAAAACATCACTTGCCTTTTTCCTGGTCCTGACGATCACAATCCTCACAAAATGAGGCCGCGCACTCCGGACAATCTATACGAGAAAACATAGCACCAATCAACATATATTCAATACAATTATGCACAAATAGTAGTAAACATTCAAAAAACAGTAGAAAAAATTGCCTAACAGTAGCTAAACTTAAAGTACTTGTCAAAATAAAACCAACGCAAAAATAAACGGCGCACCGTTAAAAAGATACGGCTACCGGAAGTTCAAATTTGATTCCGCTTGGGATTCAAATTTGAAAACTTCAAACTTTTGTAAGACTTAGTCTACTGGCTAGAAAATTTCACCACGGTCGCAACGCATCTGGAATCACTCGATGCCGAGTTACGGTTAAAAAGTACTCGCAAAAACGGTACCGGGTGAAATAGGGGTCTAATCTGCAAATAGGGACCTATCCGTAAATAAATAATGCGAAAAAGGCGATTGGGTCCCTGGCCGACGGTTGACCAGATCTGGACTCTTTTTTTATTTTATTTTCAAAAACCGATCTAACTCTTTTTTTTCAGCTCTCTCTCTCCTCCCGTCGGGCCCGAAGGCCATGGCGATGGGGCTGCGGCGACGCAGCGGCTCCGGCTGCTCCGGCCGGTGGCGCGGAGGGCGGCAGGCGGCGCGGACGCGCAGGGGCGCGGCGGCGGGCGCGCTAGGCGGCGCGGCGGCCGGGGATGCGCGGGGCGGCGGCGGCCCGTGGCCGGGCGAGCTCGCCGGCTCGCCGGCGGCGGCCAAGCGGTGGCGACGGCGCGGGCCTAGGGTGGCGGCGCGGTGGCCTAGGCGACGGGGACGGCGGGCCATACGGCGGGCGCGGCGCGAGGTGCTCACCGGTGACGAAAAAAACGAGCTCCGACGAAAATCCGGCGAACTCCGGCGATGACGTCGGCGGCGGCAGGTCCCGCGGATTAGTTTAGGGCTAAACCTAAAACGCTAAAAGAAAATAATGTAACCATAAACGGAGCTATTTATAAACAGCCTCTAATCCATTTTTTTTAAATCCGGGATAAACACAAATTCGGCCAGGCGGAAAAAAAAACAACACAGGCCCATTAGGCCCAAAATAATTTTAGAAAAATCACGGAATATTATTTAAAATTTCCGTCTTCGCCAATGTTTTTAAAATTATGAAACTGAATTTTTGGCTTTACCAAAATATTAAAAAATAAATAAAAACTTTGCAAATTACTTTTAAATATTTTTAAATACTTCTCTGGCATTTTAAAAATACCGAAAAGCTCCGAAAATGAATTTAAAACTTTTCTGGAGCATAAGTAAATTCCCAAAATATTTTTAGAAATTATTTATAACTCCAAGGTAAACTTAAAAAGTCTTCCAAAAATATTTTAAGCTATTTTCCAACAAATTAAAAATGGGGATAAGTCCTTTTATATCCTCTCCAGCGAACTGCCATGTGTTGGAAAATGTTTAAAAATATTTTAAAACTCCAGAAAAATGTGGAAACAGCATGAGATGCATATGATGATCTATTAACATCCGAATTTAGAAAATTGGGATGTTACAAACCTACCCCCTTAAGATGAATCTCGTCCTCGAGATTCGGGCTGGCTAGCAAAGAGATGCGGGTGGTCTTGCTTCAGATCTTCTTCACGCTCCTAAGTTGCCTCCTCTTCAGTATGATGATCCCACTAAACCTTGCATAGCCTGATCGTCTTGGTGCGGGTAACTCTTTCTGCAGTCTCCAGAATCTTCACAGGTTTCTCCTCATAAGTCAAGTCACTCTCCAACTTAATTGCCTCAAGTGGCACTGTATCTCTCAAAGGAATACCTGCCATCTCTGCATGACACTTCTTCAGCTGGGATACGTGAAACACATCATGAACTCCTGACAAAGATTCTGTCAACTCCAACTGTTAAGCTACCTCTCCTCTGTGCTCCAAGATCTTGTAAGGCCCCACAAAACGTGGTGCTAACTTGCCCTTGATTCCAAACCTCTTGATTCCGCGAATTGGTGAAACTCTGAGATATGCACGGTCCCCAACTTCATAGGTTACATCCTTGCGCTTCGCATCTGCATAACTCTTCTTCCTGGACTGTGCTATCGTCAGTCTATCACGGATCAACTTGACTTTCTCCTCAACATCTCTGATCAGGTCAAGTCCAAACAACTAACGTTCTCCTACCTCATCCCACATCAATGGAGTCCTGCACTTCCTGCCATACAGCAACTCGAATGGTGCCATCTGAAGACTAGCCTGGTAACTGTTGTTGTATGAGAACTCATCATACGGTAAGTTGTCATCCCAACTCGAACCATAATCCAACGCACAAGCCCTCAACATATCCTCCAAGATCTGATTGACTCTCTCGGTCTGCCCGTCTGTCTGAGGATGGAACGTTGTACTGAACTCCAGCCTAGTGCCCAATGTCTCATGCAACTGACACCAAAACTTCGAAGTAAACTGAGTACCTCTATCAGACACAACCTTGCTTGGAACTCCATGCAACCACACGATCCTGGACATATAATTCTTGGCTAGCTTGGCACTATTATAAGTTGTCTTCACTAGAATGAAGTGAGCAACCTTGGTCAAACGATCAACATTACCCAAATAGTATCATATCCTGACCGGGTCCTGGGTAAACCAGTAATAAATTCCATACCTATCTGATCCCACTTCCAATCTGGTATAGGCAAAGGCGGCAACAGTCCTGCTGGCTTCTGATGCTCAGCCTTGACTCTCTGGCAAACATCACACAAAGCAATATACTGGGCTATCTCTCGCTTCAAGCTAGGCCACCAAAATATCTCCCTCAAGTCCAAATACATCTTGGTATTCCCGGGATGAATAGAATAAGGTGAATCATGTGCCTCCTGAAGAATCAACTTCCTGATCTCTGCATCCTGCGGTACACAAATGCGCTTCTCAAACCAAATGGCTCCATGCTCATCCTCCCGGAAACCCTCTACTTTCCCTTTGGTCATATTCGCCTTTATCTCATCAATTTCTGCATCACCCTTCTGACCTTCTCTGATTCTTTCCAACAGATTTGGCTTCACTTCCAATGTTGCCACATTTCCCTTAGGAACTATCTCCAACCTGATATTCTTGAACTGCTCACATAGCTCACGTGGAATATCCTCAACATTAGAAACATTGACATGACTCTTACGGCTCAATGCATCAGCAACCACATTCTCTTTACCTGGATGATACTGTACATTCAAATCATAATCCTTAATAAGCTCTAGCCATCTACTCTGCCTGAGATTTGTCACAACCCCAAGTTAGGTATGTGCTAGGATCAAGTGCTCCTTTGCATCATATGAAAAATTTAAAAAAGAAAATGAAAATTGGGGAAAAGAAAAGCCCTGAGAAATTAAATCAAATGGCCAGATAAAAATCTTTTTCCAAAAATCATTTGAACATTTGGAAAAATCCTATAAATGGTGATGATCATTTTAAAAATGGTTTGTGTAAGAGCAAGTTTTGCCCCCGAAGGTTTTGGACATTGTTAGACAAAGCAGAAGTGGAACTAATATTGTTTTCGAGAATAAACAGATACTTAGGTTCCGAAAGAATGGAGTTTGCAAGTAGAAGGTCGAAGGACAACTCACTGCAGTGAAGCTGCAGTCATCTACCGAAATCTTTGAAGCAAGACGACCCCTAAAAATGTAGTCGAAGAAAAAGTATCTCTCGAGCAAAAGCGCAACGAGGAGAAAGCTGAAGCTGGTCGAAGACTTAGTCTTTTTGCTAGTTTCTCTTTATTTCTTGAGTCGTAGGAAAAACCGTACTATCAAGAGGGGTTTGCTAGTTGAGATCTTTGTCGAAGTGAATTTGCTCTGCTCAATCAAAACCCACAAAAGCCTACCGAGAGAAATCTCACCGAGTCGAGCCAATAGCTCGAAGGCAAAGTCATTGCACTTCGTGCCTTCGAAAGAGAACTCGTTCGGTGAGTCAGCTTACTTGTTCCTCAAGTAAAGTTGCGCAGTGATTGGAATCCGACCGTTGTGGACACGCGTCAAGCGGTTGCATCGGGTCACTTCAGTCATTTTACCCATCGGGATCGCCAACTATAAATACCCCGCACCTACCCACCATTTCGGGTTGGCTGCTCCACTGAAGATTCTAAGACAGAAGTCTGAGAGCATCCCAAAGAGATCCATCGAGAGAAAACCTACACCCAAGTCTGAACTGAGTTGAGCAATTCACTATGACTTAGGTTGAGATTAGCCGATCCTTTTATCTTGGAGAACTGCAAGTCTCCTAGACGGTTAGGCGTCGCCTGTCAAGCAGTCGAAGAGTAATTGTCACTGCTGAAGGAAGATTGTAAAGGTCTCGGAGATGTCCTGAATCATCTACCATGAGTGAAAACTGGACAAGCTCAAGGAGTTTGTTGCAGTGGAGAATAGGACGGAGAGAGTTTTGCTCCAGGTGTTCAATCACCAGTCCCTCCAACCAGACGTAGCACTTTGCAGAGTGTGAACTGGTTTACCAAACATCGCTGTGTCAGGCTCGTTTTCCTTCTAGCATTTACTTCAAGTAGTTACTCGTAGCCTGTTTGTCTTCGATGTTTTCCTTCGCTCCAAATCCTTTCGAGCCTTGCATTACTTTCGATACTGTATTTCCTTCGAGATGTCTTTAGTCCTACGTTGTTTACATGATTTCCTTCTAAGTTCCTTAGAATTTTTAGAAGTGATCATTCACCCCCTCCCCCTCTGATCATTCTTGAGCTTTCAATTGGTATCAGAGCTAGGCACTCCCTACGCTCTGCGTATTTCGGTCTAACAACCTAGAGTGTTGTCAAGAATGTCGTTTGCAGCTGTTCGCTCGGGGGAACCAATCCCTATTTTCAATGGGAAGGACTATCCCTATTGGAAGGAAAAAATGAAGAGGAATATCATGGCTATCAACTCTGCCGCTTGGGAAGTTGTCAAGAATTATGTAACTGTCAAGGACGCTGATGCCATTACTCCTGAAGAGACAAAGAAGTTAGAGCTAGATGCTGAAGTCTGGGTATTCATCACAAATCATCTGATTCCTGAAAAATATCATGAGGTCAAGAAGATTCCTTCGGCCAAAGGTGTTTGGGATTATCTCGAGAAGATTGGTGAAGGTGTCTCTACTCAGAAAGATGCTCGAATTGACACCCTTCGAAGCAAGTTCTATCGTTTCAAGAGGCACGAGGGAGAAAAAGTTTGTTCCATATACAGCAGACTCACTGCGCTGTCAAATGAACTGATTTCCTTCGGTGCAGATGACATTACCAATCGGATTATTGTCAGAACTTTGCTCCGTTCTCTTGATGATTCCTTCGACCACATTGTGCTGATGATTAAGGAAAGAACTGATTTCAAGGATATGGTTGCCGCTGATATTCTTGAAAGGCTTAATACTTTCGAGATGGAAGAAGATGAGAAACGTGACGTCAATGGGAGTCGAAGAAAAACTCATGCACTGAAAGCCAGAGCTTCACATCACTCCTCTCCTGAAGCTAGTTCTGAATCGGGTGGTGCCTCTGATGACCCCGAGAACATTGGAAAAGATCTGGCACTAATAATGAGAAGATTCAATCGCTTTCAGAGACGGAACTCCTCTTCACCGAAGAAAAACTTTTCTTCAAGACATTCAAGTAATTCATCTCAACATCGATCATCATCCAAAAACTCATCTGCGAAAGATAACTGTTGTTACAAGTGCAAGAAGCCAGGTCACTTCATCGCTGATTGTCCCTCTCTGGGAAATTGAACATAAATCAAAGCACTCTCACAGCAGCTCTTCGAGCAAGTCTTACAAATCGAGCAAAAATCACGATTCGAAGAGATATGATTCAAGGTCCAGAAAAGACAAGAAAGATGGTTCTGATGATGACAAGAAAAAGAAGTATCACAAGCATCGAGAGGGTTCTTCATCAAAATCTCATTCCTCTCGTCGAAAGAATTCGCACCGAGCCAAAGCCTATCTGGGTAAAGAGATGAACTCTGAAGAAGAAGCATCCGGTTCTGAACTCTGAAGATGAACTCTGAAGAAGAAGCAGGATCAAAGTCAAGATCAGGTTCTGGTTCTGGTTCTGAATCTGATGGTGTTGCTGGGATAGCATTCACCTCGAACAAGAATTCAAGTTCATTCTTCTCCAACCAGAGGAGTGAAGATGAATCTCCAGCTTACTGCTTCATGGCCAAGGCTAAGGTATCCTCATCTAAGAAATCCTACGATACTTCTGATGGATCTGCTTATGAAAGTGACTCTAGGATAAGCTATGCTAAACTTGCTAAAATTGGTTCTATCCAACAAGATGAACTAGATTCTCTAAGTGAAAATATTCAAAAATCTGAGACTCTGTTGATCAATGAGATTGAGAAGGGTCAAACCTTGACTAACGAGCATGCAGCTCTGAAGGAAAAGTATGATGAACTTTCCTCTCGTCATGAACTTCTCTCAGTGGACTACGAGAAGCTAACCTACGAATTCCTTCAAAGGAAAATAGCTCTCGAGAAACTGAGAGAGGCTAATGAAGAGTTGGAAAGTGTAAATCTCACTCTCATGGCTCAACAGGGCTCAAAAGATAAAAATGAATCTGTTTCACCTTGCTTGACTTGTTTGGAACGAAGTAAAATTGATTCTATTTATGAGAGATCGAAAGGAAAGCAACCTATTGTTATTGATGATGCTAATCCCTCGGACGAGGAAACCATTACCGAGGAACTCCTCAGGTTGAGAAATTTTGTTTGAAACAGGCATGTTCAAAAGTGTGCAGGGACACCATTATCTGTGTGATATCCTTCGAAAGGCTCTTCTTCACAGGAATCCTCGAAACGAAGGAGTTGGCTTCGAAAGGAAAATCAATCTTGATGGAACCTACTGGAAACCCGAACAGTATCCTAAAACTGTCTGGATTCTCGCGAAAGAAAAGCCCATTGATATTGCTAACCTTTCAGGTTTCAGTTGCAAAATTGACAAAGCCATTGTTGATGAATCACTTGATTCTGACTACAAGCTTGTCAAAGATCAGGAAGGAAAGGTGTCGGCTGAGTTTGTTGGTACTCCTCCAAAGAATGGCTTTTATAAGCGACAGATTTGGGTTCGCAAATCTCTCGTAGAAAAACTGCCCCCTAACCATTCTATGCAGGGAAAATCCTCGGTACCACCGAATCACTACTATTCTCTCGAGGATAGAAATGAACCCTTGGTGCCTGCTTCAAATGTTCCCCAGAAGGATTACGATCGTATAGATAGAAATGTTTATCGCCATCGTGACAATCGAACCAAAATTGCAATTACCCATCGTTACTCTAACCCCTCATCGAGGAATTATATTTATGGTGTGCTTGATGGTCCTGATCGACAATGCAATCCAGTTCGATATAATATTGCTGATCCATCTAGCTCTACCATGCCTTCTAAGTCACCTGCTCGTTTGTGGGTGGTTAAGAAGAACTAATTCTTCTGCAGGGCTATGTCTCCGGTGGATCCGAATGGGTCATGGATAGTGGATGTACAAATCATATGACCGGAGACAAAGATTTGTTCACCGAAGAAAAACTATCTGAATCTTCACAGAAATATATTACCTTCGGTGACAACAACAAAGGGAAAGTACTTGGTTTGGGTAAAGTTGCTATATCGAAAGACAAGCACATTGATAAGGTTTTGCTTGTACAATCTCTAGGATATAATCTTATGTCTATATCGAAACTTTGTGATATCGATATGCTTGTTCTGTTTTCTGCGTCTCGTTGTGTTGTCTTTTCACAGGATGATTATTCCTTCGTGTTCGAAGGATATCGCAAGGGTGATCTTTACGTCGTTGATTTTTCTTCGGGACCTGCTGTGTCCACATGTTTAATGGCCAAAGCCACTTCTGGTTGGTTATGGCACCGAAGACTTGGTCATGCAGGGATGAAAAATCTTCAAACTCTTATCTCGAAGAAGAACATCGTTGGAATTGATAATGTAAAATTCGATAAAGATCGTCTATGCAGTGCCTGTGAAGCAGGAAGGGTTGCCAAGAAACATCACTCTGCAAAAACCGTCATGACTACTACTCGTCCTCTTGAATTACTTCATATGGATTTATTCGGTCCTCAAAATTATGCTAGTCTTGGAGGTAACAAGTATGGTCTGGTTATTGTTGATGATTTCTCTCGATATACCTGGGTTTTCTTTCTAGATGACAAGAGCAAGGTTGTTGAAATTTTCAAAACTTTCGCAAAGAGAGCTCAAACTGAATATGAATTATCTCTCAAGCATATCAGAAGTGATAATGGTAAAGAATTCAAAAATACTCATATCGAAGATTTTCTTGATGAATATGGCTTTACTCATGAATTCTCGGCTGCTTATACACCGCAACAAAATGGTGTGGTCGAGAGAAAGAATCGAACACTTGTTGAAATGGCCAGAACAATGCTTGCTGAATACAAGACTCCTATCAGGTTCTGGGCCGAAGCTGTCAACACTGCATGTCATATCATCAAAAAGGTTTATCTGCATAAGTTTCTGAAGAAAACTTCACATGAACTCATCTCTGGTAAAAAGCCAAATGTGTCTTATCTCAGGGTTTTTGGTGCTCCATGTTATATCAGAGACATGAATCACAGCTCCAAGTTCGCCCCAAAGGCACACGAAGGTTTTCTTCTAGGTTATGGTTCAAATTCTCACACTTACAGAGTTTACAACTCACATCTTGGCAAAGTTGTAGAAACTGTAAATGTTCGATTTGATGAAACTAACGGCTCTCAAAAGGAGCAATTACCTCTTAACCTGGATGAACCTCCTTTGGATGAAGTTATCAGGTACATGGCTATTGGAGATATTCGACCTGTCGATGGAAATGCTCAACAAGCAAACAGGGATGATGATGGTCCAATGTTCCCACACATAGCCCGGGGCGCTGGAGATCAACATCCTGAAGAAATTGATGCACAGGTCGAAGGAGAACGCATAAACGAAGAATATGTTGATCCCGAAGGACAAGCTGAACCCGAAGGAAATGATCCCGAAGGACAAGCTGATCCTGAAGATCAACCTGATCCACAAGATGAAGAATCTTTTCCTCGTGTTCGAAGAAGAGTGAATGTCGACTCAATTCTCGAAGAGATTCGTTTACCAGGTCGTCCCACCACTCGTTCTCGTACTCGATTAGCTAACTTCTGTGGAAATTTTTCGTTTCTATCCATGCTAGAACCATCAAAATTTGATGAAGCCATGAGAGACTCAGACTGGATGACTGCCACGCTCGTAGAACTTAACCAGTTCGAGAGAAATAAAGTCTGGTCTCTTGTCGATAGACCTGATCCCACGAAGGATAATATCATTGGTACGAAGTGGATTTTTCGCAACAAGCAAGATGAAGATGGCATAGTGGTAAGGAATAAAGCTCGACTGGTTGCACAAGGCTACACCCAAATCGAAGGTATTGATTTTGGTGAGACTTATGCACCAGTTGCTCGTCTTGAATCCATTCGCGTCATGCTTGCTTTTGCCAATTACTATGGTATATTGCCATATCAAATGGATGTCAAAAGTGCATTTCTTAACGGTGAAATCGAAGAAGAAGTGTATGTTATGCAGCCACCAGGTTTTGAAGACCCGAAGAATCCTGATAAGGTGTACAGATTGCACAAGGCCCTATATGGGTTAAAGCAAGCACCTCGTGCTTGGTATGAAACGCTGAAGGATTTTCTTCTTAAGAAGGGCTTCAAACCAGGAACAACTGATCCGACCCTTTTCACTCGTGCATACAAAAATGATCTTTTTGTGTGTCAAATTTATGTCGATGACATTATTTTTGGCTGTACTAACCCTGATATTAGCGAAGAATTTTCTCGTATGATGTCGAAGAAATATGAAATGTCTATGATGGGTGAATTGAAGTTCTTTCTCGGGCTTCAAATCCGTCAACAGAAGAATGGTACTTTCATTTCACAAGAGAAGTATCTCAGAGATTGCCTGAAGAAGTTTGATCTTGTCAGTTGCAAAACTATCAAGACTCCAATGCCTACGAATGTTCATCTAGATGCAGATGAGAAGGGCAAACCTTTCGATCAAAAGAAATATCGCTCGATGATCGGTTCACTTCTTTACCTTTCTGCATCTAGACATGACATTATGCTATCAGTATGTATGTGTGCTCGTTTTCAGGCAAATCCGAAGGAATCTCATCATATTGCTGTCAAGCGAATCCTTCGATATCTGGCACACACACCAACCTTGGGTCTTTGGTATCCCAAGGGTGCCCAGTTTGATCTCGTTGGTTATTCAGATTCTGACTAGGCTGGTGATCGAGTCGACAGGAAATCTACCTCAGGCACATGTCATTTTCTCGGTAGATCTCTTGTCTGTTGGGCCTCGAAGAAACAGAATTGTGTATCTATTTCTACGGCTGAAGCCGAGTATATTGCTGCCGGTTCATGCTGTACTCAGATTCTGTGGCTCAAGCAAACGCTGAAAGATTATGGTATTCTTGTGAAGAAAATTCCATTGCTTTGTGATAATGAGAGTGCAATCAAAATTGCTCATAATCCAGTGCAACACTCTCGAACGAAGCATTTTGATATTCGTCATCATTTTCTTCGAGATCATGTTCAGCGAGAAGATATTGTTATCAGTCATGTTCGCACCGAAGATCAATTGGCTGATATTTTCACAAAGCCCTTGGATGAAAAGAGGTTCTGTACACTGAGGTGTGAGTTGAACATCTTGGACTCACGCAATGTGCAGTAAGATCATAACCATCGGTATTATGTATTATAAATTTTCATTGATATTTACTTTTGTTAATTTTCTGTCGTATTTCTTTTTCGTTTATTTTGTTCGTTTGGTGTTGTCCTATACACTTATCACTCCGAGTTTTTATCGCTGTTTTTAACCTCGGATTGACTAAGCATCGGACCCCGTTTTCCCTCTATTCTATCCCTACCTATTCTGTGCTTTTCTCTCGTGAACATGTACATATTGTACTCAATTAAGATTCCCCTCGAATGTCATTGATTCCGAAGGAAAATCTATCGAAGTTTTATCTTCTTTTATACTCGATGTTCGATGAGTTTGGTCTCGGACGTGGAGCAACTTTCTTTCGGTTCGTTGGGATTTCCCGCGATTACCGCCACAAAATCCGTCCGTTGAATGCGGAGAGACGCGAAATCTGCGTCGTTGGATCAGATCTGACAGCTCGGTCAGAACCTCCCTTATAAATACTGATCCACTCCACCGGCTTAGACATCGCTATTCCTTCGACTTCGTCTCTTTGCCTCCAAAAGCTCTCTCTCTCGCGCGCCGCCGTGCTGTCTCGTCGCCGTCGACTCCCTCGCCGCTTAACTGCCGGAAGGAAGCCGCCGGAGGCGTTCCCGTCGACGAAGATCATCATCCGCGTCGCCGTAGTCGCCTCACATCACCAAGTTAGGGTATGTGTGGCTCTGGAGTCGATTCAATCTCGTTCTGGTCATCGTTTCCAGCTTTTGTGTTGATTTTTTTTCTGATTTCTTTTAGGTCTGTTTGATCCGTTTGGATCTTTGAAACTTGGGAAATCTGTTTCTAGCTTTTCTGTCGATTCCCCATCTGTCCTTGGTAAGAAATCCCTCGGATTCCCTCACTTAGGCAATTCCTACAGTATCGTTTCGATAGATTTAATCTTGTGCAATTTTTTCATACAAGTTCTTCGTTAGATTTCCACCCGATGAAAATCTAGCCTAGCACTTTCATGAAAACTTGCGATAAGACAAATCTCTCGAAAAGATTGCTGCATTCAAAATGTTTTTCCTCGAAATTGTTGGTACTTGTTCACAACTTTCCTATATTCCCTCGTATCCTTCTTTTTCGCAGGAAAATGGCTGGTAAGAAGGAAATATTAGAGTTCCCAAGCGTGTGGGAGGCCGAACAAGAATAACCAATAATTCTGAAGGTTTGTCTGAGGAAGTGATCATTGAAAAGAATTTGAGAACGCCGTCTGGCTCTGAGGATGATCGTACAAGAGAAAATCGTCTGCAAGAGATACGAAGGCTTCAAGCTCTTCGTTGGTATGAGTACAAGTCCCTTTTGCCTCGCTGGGAGAGGCTGTTTGCCATGAAGAATCCTTGGGTTGATGTCAAAGCTCTAAGGCCAAAGTGGACGAAATTTAATCGACCACCTCCTCCAGCTGATGCTCACCCTTCTGCCCTCAAAACTCCTGATGATTTTAAAGAGCTCGTTGAAGCACGTGAACTTCGAGCACAAAAGAGGAAAGAAGCTAAAGCTCGAAAGGAAGCAGCTGCTGCTAAAGCTGCCGAAGAAGTTGGCCCTAGCGCCAAACCGAAGGGTGGCAAGAAGTCAGCCAAGAGACAGAAAAAGGTTGTAATAGTTTCACCTCCTGATGCAATCTCCGAAGGAGAAGCTAATTAAGATGATCAAGGCCCTGGTACAGAGGCTGATGTCGAGGACTTACCTCTGAAGAAAAAGCCGAGCAGTAGAGGCATAAGGATCCAGGAGCCAGCTCCACAGGCTCCTCAAGGAAATATTGACTTGACCAACTTGGTCACAGATCCACCTATTTCATCTGCTCCACCTGTTCCTGCTCGCCAACCAAAACCTTCGGCTCCATCGAAGGGAAAGCAAGCTCAAGTTGGTGAAGATGATGAAACGCTTATTCAGCGAAAGGAAAGACTGGCCAAGCAAAAGGAACAAGAAGAAAAAGACTTGATTAATTCTAAGCTCCTAAACTTTCACAGTCAGCCCGAGCATAAAAAGGCTCTGGTTGCTCAACAACTGGGCATTCTTCACTTGGTCAGTGAAAAATATCGACGACAGATTTCTGCAGGCACTATCCCTAGTGATCCGAAAGAAAAGGTCACCGAGAAAGTTGTGACTCCCACAGTCACGAAAGAAAAGGTAATAGCCCCTAGTGCTTCGAAGAAGAATGCTGAGGCCCCTAGTGCCTCGAAGGATAAAGAAGTGGTCTCAAAACCCATTGCTGCTGCCAAGGCCACCAAGGAAGCCGAAAAGAAAGCCAAAGAGGCAAGACAGAAGGCTCAAGCTGCTCCAGTTCCTCGAGCTGCACCAGCTCTTGCCCCTGTTGCACCTGCTGTTTCTGGCCCTCGTGCCGATGAAGAGAGTTCCAATGAAGGAGAATCAAATACCAATGCTCCTTGGGATGCTGCACATATATCTCACATTCTTTGGAAAATGGCTACTACACCGAGCAAAGTCACTTCCGAGGATGATGTTCCTGCTGAAATTCAAGAGCATGTTGCGCGATACATGATACGCTGGGAAGGCTACATCACCCAGGATCGAAAGGATAAGGAGCAAGTCAGGTTTTACACCAGGCAACTCCAAGAGGAAACCGAGGACATTGAGTCCCGAAATTTTTTCAAGTCCAAGATTGCATCTGCTGAAGCTTCGAGGAGGACTCAGAAGGAAAATTTAACTGCTGTGTTTGACAAGGTAAAACAAGTTGTGTCTGCTGTTTGCAAAGAGCATAATGATGCTCTGTTCCAAAGACAATCCCGAAAGAGAAAATCTGCTGCCCCAACCTCTGAGCGTGGGACGCCAGAGATCGAGAAGAACGCCAAGAAGGCCAAGTCCACCGAGGTCGTTGCTACCACAGAACGACAAGAAACTGAACCAAACCCCACCAAGCAACCCACTCCTCCCCGTAAGAAAACTCCACCACCTCGCCAAACAAGTTCACCGCCTCGACAAACAACTCCACCCCCTCGTCAAGCTACACCTCCACCCCGCCAACAACCACCTCCACCTCCATCTCCACCCCGTCAACCCTCACCACCAAAAGCCTCGCCACCACCTCCAAACCCACCATCTCCACCTCATGTCATTCCATCGACCACCCCCGCCACTGAAATCCAAGCTCATGCAGAGACCGAGAAAGTTGCTCGTGTCGAGCAAGAAACTCAAGTCCAGAAAGATTACTCTTCTGCCCGGACTATGCCTGAAGGAGAAGATGTTGATGTTGACATCACGACAGTTTCCTCTCGACGAGATCCTGTCGTAAGCAATAGTTCTGGAGATGACAGTTCAAGTAATAATTCTTCATCCTCCTCATCCAGTTCTTCGAACGAAGAAATGGTTGATGCGTTTGCTCAATTTGATGAAGACTTGGAGGCTATGGAAATTGAAGAGGCCGCACAAAATGCTCAAACCGACGAAGGAAATGCCGTCGTAACTCAGGCCGAGGAGAATGCTCCTGCAGTCATTCCGGCTCACGATATCGTAAACATTCCATCATCTATCTCTCGACCTGCTGAACCAGAGTTCCAGATGCCAGATAATGCTGCTGAGGTTTTTCCCATTGATGAGCTACTTCACTCTGCTCATCCGAGAGAAATGCTGCCTTTGTTCCGCTCAGATGTTCCTCGAGGGGGTCCCATCTTCAAAAGGCGCGAACACAAGCCATTTTTCTTCGGTACCAATCCCTACGAGAAGCCCAGAAGTGCATATTCTCTTCGGTTTTGGACCCAAGAGCAAGCTATCTACTATACTCGTGTGTTGTACAACAAGGCAAGAGTTTTCCAGCATCAATATCTTGATATGCCTTCGGTGTACTCCACTACTTGTTTCGAGAACATTGCCGAGACAATTGATAGCCTGCATGCTCACAAGATGTTTGCTCTCGATTGTGGTTACAATCCCGAGCTTATCAAACAGTTTTATGCAACACTTTATGTCTCTGGAGATCCTGAGAACTCGAAGACATGGAAATTTGACTATATGATTCAAGGCCAAGTTTTTCACATGACTGTCGACCAATTTCTGGCTATCATCAATTTACCTCGGTTCGAAGGATTACCTCACAAACTTCATGACTTACCTGCTGCAACTCCTGCTGAATTCTCTACGCTGATGGATCCAGAGGTCGTAGGAGATCACTACCCCACTGAGCCGAAGCCAAGACACTTGGTATTTGAAGCAAAGGCATGGTTTTATATTCTCTCGAAGACCTTGATGCCAATGCTTGATGTGCAGGATAATTTTCCAATTCCAAATGATGTGCAACTTGCTCTATTGAAGTTAGTCCACGGTCATCCCTTTGATTTTGAAGACTACTTCCTCAGAACTTTGGTATCTTGTGCTGATGACCACAACTCCCACAAGCCATATGCACCATGGCTGATGGCAATCTGCAATTACTCTCGGGACGTGCCATTCCCCGTATCTATTTACCCGAAGATTTTCACTCCACCTGTTCGTGAGGTATTGCAGGTTGTTGCTCGATCCAACAATCCTTTTGCTGAGCACACTGGCATCCGCGCCCACTTAACTGAGCGCAATATTCGCTCGAAGTTTATCAAGCCAGTGCATCATATGGAAGTTTCTCTTCGGTCCCAGCAAATGCTTCAACATCACATTGATCAAGATTTTATTCAGAAGCAAGCTCTGATGGATGAGATCAATCACTTGTGTAACATTACCATGAACAACAATCAGATGCTGCGTGAATGCCTTCGCCGTGATTGGAAAGGTCTTCGGAAGTTCAATTCCCTCGGTCAACTTCAACGTTGCGGGTTCGAAGAATATCCTCCCCATATGAACAGGAATTGGACCAATGATGATCGAGTAGATCGACCGGATCCCAATATCCCTCGCCTACCGAAGAACAGAGATGTGCTAAGTGTCGATGATTATTATCATATCACTTTGGACAATTTTTCCTCTGACTCCGAGCAAGAAGAAGAAGCCCCTCCTCAACGTCAACCCAGAGTTCACTCGCCACTTCCTCGAAGCCCCAGGACCCCGCCGGAATCGCAGCTGGAATCTTCAGGAGATCAACATTCATTCCGCACGAAGATCACTCCTCCAGGCGCTCGTCCAATTCGTCGTGCTCCAACGCTCGCCGAATCTTCTCGTCGTCGCTGGAGCCAGCCTCGCGAGTAGGGATTTCTTTCGACCCTATTCTCTCGACTTTTTGTACGTTGTGACAAAAAGGGGGAGATGTAGTGGCATCGAAGAAATTAGCTTGCCTACGGGGTTAAGGGTTTTGCATTCCATTCGATAAACTCTTGTTTTTGAGGTTTCTGAGTAGTTTCAACAAACTTTCGATTCACATTCGATCTGGTTGTAACTAACTCTAAGTAGGACTGTGAACTGCTACTCTTTTCGTAAGATATCTATCTGCTGCTTGCAATACTTAACCTTTTGCAGGAAGTTATCTTTCATATAAGTTCACAGGTCATTCGAGAAGATTGCATATTACTAATTGGATTCTATCTGGAATGAAATTTCTCTCGCTAAGATTTTTGATGTTTTTCCCTCGACACTACTTGTCAAATATGCACTTCACAGGAAATCTTTATCTTCCGTGCATTCATCAAGGGGGAGTACTTCATCGATCTCAGCACTGGTTTATCATCGAAAACTCAAACTTTTTCAAATTATTTATCGATGCCTGTTTTGTCAACAATCGTCCAAAAAGGGGGAGATTGTAAGAGCAAGTTTTGCCCCCGAAGGTTTTGGACATTGTTAGACAAAGCAGAAGTGGAACAAATATTGTTTTCGAGAATAAACAGATACTTAGGTTCCGAAAGAATGGAGTTTGCAAGTAGAAGGTCGAAGGACAACTCACTGCAGTGAAGCTGCAGTCATCTACCGAAATATTTGAAGGAAGACGACCCCTAAAAATGTAGTCGAAGAAAAAGTATCTCTCGAGCAAAAGCGCAACGAGGAGAAAGCTGAAGCTGGTCGAAGACTTAGTCTTTTTGCTAGTTTCTCTTTATTTCTTGAGTCGTAGGAAAAACCGTACTATCAAGAGGGGTTTGCTAGTTGAGATCTTTGTCGAAGTGAATTTGCTCTGCTCAATCAAAACCCACAAAAGCCTACCGAGAGAAATCTCACCGAGTCGAGCGAATAGCTCGAAGGCAAAGTCATTGCACTTCGTTCCTTCGAAAGAGATCTCGTTCGGTGAGTCAGCTTACTTGTTCCTCAAGTAAAGTTGCGCAGTGATTGGAATCCGACCGTTGTGGACACGCGTCAAGCGGTTGCATCGGGTCACTTCAATCATTTTACCCATCGGGATCGCCAACTATAAATACCCCGCACCTACCCACCATTTCGGGTTGGCTGCTCCACTGAAGATTCTAAGACAGAAGTCTGAGAGCATCCCAAAGAGATCCATCGAGAGAAAACCTACACCCAAGTCTGAACTGAGTTGAGAAATTCACTATGACTTAGGTTGAGATTAGCCGATCCTTTTATCTTGGAGAACTGCAAGTCTCCTAGACGGTTAGGCGTCGCCTGTCAAGCAGTCGAAGAGTAATTGTCACTGCTGAAGGAAGTTTGTAAAGGTCTCGGAGATGTCCTGAATCATCTACCACGAGTGAAAACTGGACAAGCTCGAGGAGTTTGTTGCAGTGGAGAATAGGACGGAGAGAGTTTTGCTCCAGGTGTTCAATCACCAGTCCCTCCAACCAGACGTAGCACTTTGCAGAGTGTGAACTGGTTTACCAAACATCGCTGTGTCAGGCTCATTTTCCTTCTAGCATTTACTTCAAGTAGTTACTCGTAGCCTGTTTGTCTTCGATGTTTTCCTTCGCTCCAAATCCTTTCGAGCCTTGCATTACTTTCGATACTGTATTTCCTTCGAGATGTCTTTAGTCCTACGTTGTTTACATGATTTCCTTCTAAGTTCCTTAGAATTTTTAGAAGTGATCATTCACCCCCTCCCCCTCTGATCATTCTTGAGCTTTCAGTTTGGGATCAATCCCATGCTCATGGATTTTTCAAAAATTCAAACAGAGGCTTGGAAATTAAATTTAAATGCTATTTGAATTGGATTCAAATAATTTGAATTCCAAAAATCTTCAAATCTTGGGAGTGACTAGTTTTATGTCACATAGGTCCAAGATAAAAATTTGGAGATTTTTAAAAATGCTTTGGTATTTTTTTCCAGAGCAAAACAAATAAAACAGAAAGCAGAAAAAGAGAAAGGCTGAAAGCCACTTACCTGGCCCACCTGGCCCAGCAGAGGCGGCCCAGCCCAAAGGGGCAGGGTTGTCTTCTCCACCAAGACAGGCAGGCAGGCAGCTCGCCGCCGGCCGCGGCATGGCTGCTAGGCAGCTTCCTGGCTGCTCCCCGGCCGCCTTCTAGCGTCGTGGAGACCCCCGTGTTCATCCCCTTCCTTTTCCCCCCTCTGGAACCCTCTCCCCCCTCTCTTCCGTGCGTTCCCGCGAAGACCGAGCGCACTGCCGAGCTCACCGTCGTGCGCCACCGCGGCCACTGTCCTTCCCCCGTCGCCTCGAGCTGTCCAGGACGCGCGTATACGTCGTCTTCGTCTTCGAGCCCGAGCAATTGAAGCAAACGGGCTCTGAGGGAGACGCCAGCATCGAGTTCCTCCGCCACGGTCTACGGGCTCCGGCGAGCGATTGCGTCGCCATTGCTGCTCCTCCGGCCCCGTCGAGCTCGTCAACACGTTTAGGGTGAGATTGCTATCGTTTTCCCCCTCCCCGTTGCTCTCCTCGTGCCCTGGACGACGAGCTCGTCGATCCAGTGGCTCCGGCCGCCGCCTCCATTGATGCTGTCGTTGCCGTGGAGCTTCCCCGTGACCCCCTCGTGCTCTACGGGATGCGGGTGTGCTCAGGGCACCTCCCAGTGGCCTCCCCGTGCCAAGAAGAGGCCGGGAGCGAGCTTCGGCGAGCCCTCCGCCGTGTCCAGTGCCGCCGGCGGCTAACCGCCGGTAGGCTGGGTTAATTAGGGGGCTATCCCCTGTTTAGTTAGGCCTTGGGCCACTGACAGGTGGGGCCAGCCCCCTCTAAACCAAATTAAGTTTTAATTTAAACTGGGTTTAACCCCACTGTGGATGACAGGTGGGGCCCCTAGTCAGTTTGACTGGTCAGCCCCCCCTGCTGACGCAATAAATCAAAAAGAATTAAAATAACCAGAGAAAATTCCAGAAAATGCAATAAACTTTGGAAATTCATAATTAATTCATCCTAACTCCAAATATAGCAAATAATATATGAAAAATGATCAGGAGAAAATTATCTTTCCAAATATGCAACTTTCAACTATGTTTGAGTTGATTTTAAATTGGGACCAGTAGCATATGTCATTTGGTTTATTTGAATTTAATTCAAATTCAAATCAAATGATCTTGCAACTTGGACCATGGATTTATGTTATAATTCAACCACACATCAGAGGCATATCTTATACATTTGAACATGATTCAAAATGATCAAACAATGTCACATGAAACTTGGTTAATTTGAATTCAAATGTGGAGTTTGAATTTGCAATTCAATTTGCAATATACTCCTTTTAAATGGAATGCTCAACACATCAGTACCTTGAACATCACCATTGCAATATTATTCATGTGATTGTGCATTGTACATTATATTGATCATATGATTGTCATGTTGCTGATAGAAGTGGATCCGGCGCTCGAGATCACCCCCTTCGTTGAAGACTCCGTTATCGAAACCTCGTCAGCAAGGCAAGCAAACCCCCATTGATCATGGTGATAAAATCCCACTTCCCTCTCATGTCTCGCTTATGCATTGTTTAGGATGATCACCGTGATAACGTTTCTACCGCATAGTTGAACCCATATCCTTTGCATGACCTATCATCTTGTCACAGTAGTAAGCAAACCACAATCCTAGCAGATGTAGGAGTTGGTTGATATCATGTGGCCCCTGCAACTGTTACTGCTTATTTCATGCTTAGTGGTACAATGAGGTTTCTTATGATGTGAGTCGGGATGATGATAAACATGGTGTTGATGAAAGTGAAACGTGTTGGTGAATCTACCCTAATACAAGGTGAACGATGAGAGGCTGTGTACGAGTACACAGTGGGTTGTCTCGTTGAACACCGCCCTAAGCCCGAGTTCTTGTGTAGTGATCCAAGAAGAAGAGTACAACCACACATTGGGCTCACTGACCCCTCTCATCCTAGTACCTCACCCCGTTCGAACCCCAAGAGTCGCAGTAGTTCGGAGTTCTGGTAGGGCTGTGGCATGGTCTGCGAAGTGGATGAACGGCTTTTCAAGACCGCCTTGGGACCCTGCACACATCGTTTGAGGCTGTACTGGAACCTCGGACGGACTTCCATACGGATCCCCCTCAGATAGGCGACTCTCTGGACTAGAACGGAGCTGTGGGCGAAGTGTTGTGGTGGCATCCTCGCTGTCATCTCTTGAACGGTGACACGCAAAAGGCGTTAACTGATGGCACGTGTGTGTAGCGGTACATCCTGCAGGGTTAACAAAACTAGTCGAATAGCTGCGTCCGCGGTTAAGGACTGCTTGGAGAGCTGTGCTCGATTATTAGACAACTTGAACTGGATACTTCTAAAACTCGCAAGATAAGCGTGAGTGCTATGGTGTGCTTCTCGTGGGGAAGTCGAGGAAGTAACCATAGTGGTGTAATTGGTTGAAGAGATGTAGTGGACTCGTGTACGCTTCTTACCTCAAAGTGTGGTATTCGTAGTTCAGGATTAGCCAAGTCAAAGCTGGCACTTCTGCAAGTGAAACCCCACCTCCCTTTACCTTGATACATATGCATGAGTAGTATAGTTCCTATGTAAGTCTTGCTGAGTACGATTTTGTACTCACGTTTTCTTAATCTATGTATTAGATGAACCACCGACCCCGATGGTGACCTTTACCCGAAGCCTGAAGATTGAAGACTCAGACCAAGACCAAGCTAGTGTAGTCCCAGTCAGACGACTGGTTCCCTCGTGGAGGGCTTGTTTTTAGATAAGGCTTCTCTAAGCCATTTGTTAAATTTGTCTATACTCAGACCTACTTTGCTTCCGCTTGTTTGTTGTAATGTTGGATCACATGCCTGTGATCTCTGTGTGCACTCTGTAAGAGTTATTAATAAAGATGTATACTTTGTAGAGAATTGCAATGATACCTCCTGTTCATACAAGGCATGTGTGCTGCGTGTATGTTTATAACATGCATGTCTTTGTATGGGTTTTCGAGACCTTAGTTGTGATCTGGCTGGCGGTCTTTTATACACCAAGTGGCCCTTAGATGTGCGCAGCTTGGGGCATCGCGATGCGATTGTTCGAGACTCTGTCTCGTGCACACTTTGATGTATGATCGAGCCCGCCCTAGACCCCGACTAAGTGATCGGGTTGGACTAAGTCTATGTAAGGGTTATAATACAATAGATAGTATGGTTGAGGCGACTTGTCTATGAGTATGGGAGTTCATCACCCATATCATTTAGACTTGTGTGCGGACCATGAGGACCCCTTTCAGTTGATCATCCGGCCTGGATGGGATGCCCCTCACGTTCGATGCTTTCCGAGAACGTTCTGTGCTTGGCCTTGTCTTCTTAGACAAGTGGGTACGGTTCTCGGCTCTCCATATGATTGTGTTGTAGCGATGCTTGCATACGCTAACCCCGGGTCCCGACAAGATTGAACTCCTTCTGAGTAAAGATATACTTCAAACTCTTATGATCAGTAAAAAAATCACAATGATTACCAATAAGATATTGCCTCCTTGTTTTCAATGCATGAACAACTGCAGCTAACTCCAAATCATGTGTAGGATAGTTCTGATCATGGTTCTTAAGCTGACGTGAAGCATAAGCAACAACTCTACCCCCTTGCATCAAAAAACAACCAAGTCCTCGACGAGATTCATCACAATATACTTGGAAATCCTTATGTATATCAGGAAAACATAAAACAGGTGCAGTTACTAACCGTTTCTTCAACTCCTGAAAGCTGGTTTCACATGCCTCACTCCAATCAAACTTATTCTCTTTCTTCAATAGCTCAGTCATTGGTTTTGCAAGCTTGGAGATATTCTCAATGAACCTCCTATAATATCCTGCAAGACCTAAGAAACTGCGAATGTCTCCAACTGTCGGGTGTGTCTCCCATTCTGTAACTGTTGAAACCTTGGATGGGTCCACAGCTACTCCTTCTCCTGACACAACATGTCCGAGGAATCCTACAATTTGTGCTCCCTGAGCTTCTCCAATACCAAACGCAAATGTGCCTCATGTTCTTGCTCATTCTTGGAATACACCAATATATCATCAATGAACACCACCACGAATTTATCCAAGAACTCCATAAACACCTTGTTCATCATATTCATGAAGTATGCAGGAGCATTATTCAATCCAAATGACATAACGGTATACTCATACAACTCATACCTTGTGGTAAAAGCAGTCTTCGGAATATCCTTCTCCCGAATCATCACTTGATGATAACCAGAACGAAGATCAATCTTAGAGAATACACAAGCTCCCTCCAACTGGTCAAATAGATCATTAATCATAGGTAAAGGATACTTTTTCTTGATAGTAACATCATTCAGAGAACGGTAATCAATTCACATCCTCTGGGTTCCATCCTTCTTCTTAACAAACAACACTGGAGATCCCCAAGGTGACGAGCTTGGGCGAATGAAACCCTTTGCCTGCAACTCTCTAATCTGTTCCTTCAACTCTGCAAGTTCATTAGCGGGCATCCTATATGGTCTCTTAGCAATAGGCCCAGTGCCTGGTATTAAATCAATAAGGAACTCAATCTCCCTATCCGGTGGCATACCTGGCAACTCCTCCGGAAACACATCCAGATAATCCCTCACAACACGCACATCATCCAGGCTACCCCCTTAAGAGAATTCACCTGAGCATGCTGATGCTTATACTTGGACACATATCTGATCTTCTTCCCATTCGGTGTACGGAGAGTGATAGACCGACTGGCACAATCAATAACACCTTGGTACTTGGCTAACCAATCCATGCCCAATATAATATCCAAACCTTGTGACTTCAATACAATCAAATCTTTAGGAAAAAACATGCTTCCCTATGGCTAGGCTCAACTGATAGCATCCCAAACTAGCTGACATCTCCGCTCCCGGTGAACTTATGAGCATAGATGACTTAAGAACTATGGTAGGTAACTCATCCTTATTCACAAATACCCTCGATATGAAAGAATGTGATGCACCAGAATAAAAAAGAACAAGTGCGGGTACTGAATTGATAAAGAACTTACCAATCACAACATCAGGCTCATCATAAATCTCCTCCACGTTTACATGGTTCACATGCCCCTTGTTGAAAGGATTGGTCTTGACGACTCCATTCCCATTGGACTCTGGGCAGTCTGTGGAAAAGTGCCCCATGTTCTTGCACCTGAAACACTGGATGTGACTCAAGTTCTTTGGTGCCTGTCCATTCTGACGGTTGTTTCCATTGCCTCCATTGGATCCATTGCTTCTCCCATTCCCATTGTTCCTTCCATTGCCATTACCATTGCCATTGCAATTGACATTATTGTTCCTGTTGTGGTGGTTGTGTCCATTATGGTTGTGACCATTCCCACCATGATGGTTATGTCCTCCATTGTGAACATGGACATTTCCACCATTGTGGTTATGTCCATGGTTATGTCCTCCATTGCCACCATAAGAATTGCGTGGCTTCTGATGCGGTCCAGAGTTATACTTGCCACCATTTCTGTTGTTGTACTTCCTCTTGAGGTTCTCAATGGCTTTCTACTTGCCTTCCAACACAATAGCTTTGTCTATGAGCGCCTGGTAGTTAGCAAAAGTAGCCACTATCAACTGGACTCCCAACTCATCATTCAGCTCCTCCAAAAACTTCTCTTGCCTTGCTGCATCATTCCTGACGTCATCAGGAGCATACCTTGCAAGCTTGTTGAACACCTCAACATACTCGGCCACTGAACGCCCTCCCTGACGCAAACTGCGGAACTCCTTCTTCTTCAAGCTCATGGCGCCTGCTGAAACATGTGCGGCGCGAAAGGCACACTGAAACTGCGCCCAAGTGATGGTGTCGATGGGGTAAGTCAGCAAGTAGTTGTCCCACCAAGCAGCGGCAGGACCCTCCAGCAAATGTGAGGGAAACCTCACTCTCTCGGCCTCAGTGCAGCCAACTGTCTCCATGTTCCCGCCCACTGAACGAAGCCAGTCAGCCGCCACTATGGGCTCAGGAGTACTAGAGAACCTCTGAGGATTCAACCTCAGAAACCTCGCAAGCGTGTCCACAAGTGGTGGTGGTGGCGCATTGTTGTTGTTGCCCATATTCTGAGTGAGCAACTAGATCAGCTGAGCTTTTCCTTGAAGTAACTGCTGCATATAAGCTGGCACTTTATTGTTGTTGTTCTCATTCCCCGTGGGATCACGTCTCGGCGGCATCTGTTGGGCAAGAATAGGTAAGTTGTAGACAGAAAGTAGCTAGGGAAATATACTCCTACCCATATGCTTATGATGATCATGGCAAGCATTATATATAAAATACATATATCACCAATCAACATCACCAAACAATATCACCATAGCATCAAACATATAACAATCATCATCCAATGCACTCATACGGAAAACCATCACATATCACACCATATAGTTTAAAATATATTTTATAACTGATATAAGATCCTCAAAACAACCACGGGTAATATAAGATCCTCAACATAACCACGAATAACATAAGAGTATATCAAGCAACCTAGTATTGCCACACCGAATAAGTCGACATGGTCAAATACGCTGACACGATAACGATAGTAAAATAATTGCTGGTGAAGTAGTTCTGAATGCTGTCTTTGCTAAACAGCATGCGGTATTCGCGCCCGCTAATGCGGTTGCGCCATTTGGGACTCGGCTCGTCTTCTTCTGCCGAGGGCTCTACTTCTGGCTCCTCTTCTGGTTCTTCAATCCCATTGGCCTTCATCTTCTCCTTCAGCCTTGTTATCTCTGCTTGCATCTCCAACCTTTCCTTCTTCAGCTTGTTGTTGTCCCTTTTGAGCCTGGTGTTCTTCTGCTGCAACTCAGTGATGGTGTAGAGGTCTGACTGAGTGTTCTTCTCCAGGCAATGGATGTGCTTCTCCAGGCTCTGGATGATGTAGCTAGTTGTACCTGGCCAAATGGCCCCAGGCACATACCTGAACCTCTTTGGCAATATGTTTCCTGATGGGAGGACCTTGGCCATCTCCGCGTACACCGTACCCTTTAGCTGGGCGGCATACGTCTCCACAATGTGTCCAAGAGCTATGTAAGCGGCTATGCGCACACACCACTCCTTCTGCTGGGCATGCAACTCGAATGACTCCATGATCACCCTTTCCTCATTCTTCATGCTTCCAAGGATGAAAGTCTCCACTTGCCAGTAGTCATCAGCTCCCCTTGTCTCCACGATGTCCGGTTGAAAGACTGGCGTGTAGATGTTCAGGTAGTGGCAAATCCCCCTGAGCTCAAGTCCAAACGCCATAGCGCGGTATGACAAAGTGGTCATCTATAATCAAGAGAGGTAAGGCAAGATTAGAATAGGTATGAATACGAGATAGAGAAGGTAAGTAAGTACAAGACAGAGTGATAGAAAGTAATATTTTGATTCCTATGGCTTTTCTAATCCATTTTCTAGGGTCACGTCCTACAGTCAACACACTGCTCTGATACCATCTGTAACGACCCAATTCACACAGAATTGAAGTCTCTGTGCTCAAGTGCCAGTCCCTGGATCGAACTCGCTGGCACACACAGTATCGTAGATGTATATCAAAGTACAAGTGCATCATTATTACAACGTATGATCCAGAGTAAAATAAATAACAAGTTGCATAGCTCAAGGCTAGCTTATTCAATATAAATATAGTGGAAGAAAAAGCAAGTAACGTGGAGTCCCATCAACAGCCACAAGCGAACATGCTGAGTGTAGACTGGCAACCCCTAAACGCACCTTACTGGTCGTCTGAAAAACCTGCAACACCGAAGGTTACAGCCCGACAACGGTTCAGTACATCTGATTTGTACGGCAAGTGACACGGAAAAATTATATATAGAGGACCTACTTCTACAAGCAAGGTGACTCAAAGGAAAGGCTTAAGGTTTTGTTTTGCAGAAACCCAATTTTCTCCTGAACTAAACTAGTCAAAGTTTTAAGTTGAATTCTACCTGAAACACACAGCAACCCATGCTAATCTTTCCCACCAAAATTATTATTAACTGTTCATCTGTCAAGATCATTCAATAACAGTACTAACTAGTTGCTCAAAGTTCGTCCGTAACCGTGGACACGGCTAATCATGATCAGTTTATATGCTCTGCAGAGGTTGTACACGATCCCCACTGGACTCAACCCGAAGATTGAGACAAAGACTTTCTGAAGAGGTTGCCTCCACCCTTTGGTAGCCGGTACACCTAACACACATCTACATCAGCTAGCTACCAGGGCCAGGTTCCCCACAACGTACTCGTGCTAAGCCAGAGCCCATATAGCCAGTGGCTGTACACAGAAGCTACTAGTAATATTGCATGTCTCATCTTTTTGAGCCTGGATGGCGCCCACTGCGTTCAGAGGGTAGACACCATGTCGCACCCGGTTCACCACCATAACAACCCCGGCACTGTCCTTAGACAAGGCACAGCCACCGGGATGCAACCCGCCCGTCCAGAATTGATTTCTATTTATTATAAAGTTGCTACACAAATTATTAAATAGCTCACATGCACTCCATGAATTCTCACAACCCAATCCACATCTATAAAGCATAGCAATAAAGTAACAACACGTGCTAGGTTGATCTACCAATACAAGTCAAGACATGTGGCTATGCCAACTGGTTTTGCAGCAACAGTAAAGTAAACTACCTATCATGCAATAGGGTGATATTCTTAACATAATGCATATAGAAAATATAGGTATGTGTATGGTGAAAGCATCACTTGCCTTCTTCCTGGTTCTGACGATGACAATCCTCACAAAATGAGGCGGCGCACTCCGGACAATCTATACGAGCAAACATAGCACCAATCAACATATATTCAATACAATTATGCACAAACAGTAATAAACATTCACAGAACAGTAGCAAAACTTTCGTAACAGTAGCTAAACTTAAAGTACTTGTCAAAATAAAACCAACGCAAAAAGAAACGGCGCAAACGGCGCACTGTTAAAAAGATACGGCTACCGGAAGTTCAAAATTGATTCCGCTTGGGGTTCAAAATTGAAAACTTCAAACTTCTGTAAGACTTAGTCTACTGGCTAGAAAATTTCACCACGGTCGCAACGCAACTGGAATCACTCGATTCCGAGTTACGGTTAAAAAGTACTCGCGAAAACGGTACCGGGTGAAATCGGGGTCTAATCTGCAAATAGGGGCCTACCCGTAAATAAAATAATGCAAAAAACGCGATCGGGTCCCAGACCGACGGTTGACCAGATCTGGACTCTTTTTTTTTTCAAAAACCGATCTAACTCTTTTTTTTTCAGCTCTCTCTCTCTCCTCCCGTCGGGCCCGAAGGCCATGGCCATGGGGCTTCGGCGACGCAGCAACTCTGGCTGCTCCGGCCGGTGGCGCGGAGGGAGGCCGGCGGCGCGGACGCGCAGGGGCACGGCGGCGGGCGCGCTGGGCGGCGGGGCGGCGGGCAGCCCATGGCCTGGCGAGCTCGCCGGCTCGCCGGCGGCGGCCAAGCGGTGGCGGCGCGGGCCTGGGGTGGCGGCGCGGAGGCCTAGGCGGCGGGGACGGCGGGCTATACGGCGGGCGCGGCGCGAGGTGCTCACCGGTGACGAAAAAAATGAGCTCCGATGAAAATCCGGCGAACTTCCGGCGAACTCCGGCGAGATTTCGGCGATGACGTCGGCGTTGGCGGGTCCCGCGGATTAGTTTAGGGCTAAACCTAAAACGCTAAAAGAAAATAATCTAACCCTAAACGGAGCTATTTATAAACAGCCTCTAATCCATTTTTTTTTAATCCGGGATAAACACAAATTCGGCCGGGCGAAAAAAAACCAGCATAGGCCCATTAGGCCCAAAATAATTTTAGAAAAATCACGGAATATTATTTTTAATTTCCATCTTCGCATATGTTTTTAAAATAATGAAACTGAATTTTTGGCTTTACAAAAAAATGAAATAAAAATAAAAACTTTCCAACTTATTTTTAAATATTTTTAAATACTTTTCTGGCATTTTAAAACTTTTCTGGAGCATAAATAAATTCCCCAAACTAAACTTAAAAAGTCTTCCAAAAATATTTTAAGCTATTTTCCAACAAATTAAAAATGGGGATAAGTCCTTTTATATCCTCTCCAGCGAACTGCCATGTGTTGAAAAATGTTTAAAAATATTTTAAAACTCCAGAAAAATGCGGAAACAGCATGAGATGCATATGATGATTTATTAACATCCGAATTTAGAAAATTGGGATGTTACAGGTTTGCTTCGATTCCTCGAGAGAAGACCATATATCCCAAAACCTTGCCGCTGGTATGCCGAAGACACATTTCTTTGGGTTGAGCTTGATGTGGTAGAGGTTGAGTGTTGCGAAAGTCTCGCGTAGATCCTCGAGGAGCATATTTGCCTGGTATGTTTTCACAACTATGTAGTCGACGTAAAGTTGAACGTTTGTCCGATTTTATCCTTCAAGCATGCTTGCATCATCCGTTGCTATGTGGCGCTCGCATTCTTTAGTACAAAAGGCATAGTCATTTAGATGAAAACACCGAAGGGGTGATGAACGACGTGTGTTCTTCGTCTTCTTCTTTCATCAAAATCTGGTTATAGCCCGAGTATGCGTCAAGGAAGGAGAGGTGGTCACATCCTGTCGTAGAGTCGATGATCTGGACGATTCGGGGAAGGGAAGTGGTCTTTTGGGAAGTGCTTGCTGGCTGGCCCGTAGTCGACGCACATGCGGAGTACAGGAGTGTTTTTTTGGGTACACGCACTGATTTTGCGACTTATACGTCCCAAACGTATCTATAATTCTTCCTTTCTCCATGCTTATTTAGGTGACATTGCTATGTGTTTTGATACACTTTCATACATTTTTACACAAATTAGGACTATCCTACTAACTCAGTGCACCCAATGCCATTTTTTGTCTGCTGATGATTGTGCATTGCAGGTATTTACCAATATTTACAAGAAAAATATATAAAAAATTAGCGTTCCAGAAGACTCCGAAGGCCCGAAGGAGAGCCGAAGGGGGGCCACCCCCCTCCCAGGCGGCCTCCTGGCGCGGCCAGGGGTGGGGCCGCACCCTATGGCCGCCTAGGAGGAGGGCAGCTCCCCTGGTGCCCCTTTAGGCCAATATTTACCTCTCGGTACAGAAACCCTGAAAGGATCACGAAATTCTCCTCTGTTCTGCCACCTCCGTGATCCCAAGATTGGGATCGGCAGAAGACCTCGTCCTGGCACTCTGCCAGAGAGAGGATTGATCTCCGGGAGCTTCTCCTCCACCATGAGCGCTTCCCGGATGTGCAGTGAGGAGTCCCCCTTGGACCATTGACAGAATTATAAACACACCGCAATGCTAATTATTCTACATGAAACCTAGAGGCTCAATCGTATGAGCGGTTTATTCATCAGCATCCACTCAATAATCATCCACCTTGAGATGTCTATCCAGAACATCTCGCTGGTAATAAGTTGCGAGCCCCACCCAAAGTGTAAACTCAATGCAACAGATAACTGCATTAACAAACTATGTGTAGGGTAAACAATCCTTCCAACAGCAGTTACAAGCATCATTGTTTTCTCCCTGGTGGCAACAGGATATCCCCTAGTCTCATGTTTCTGTCACTCAAGCTAGACATCGTGGGGCTTGAATCTACAATCAAGCATAACACACCCTCTTGGAGTTACTATCTACTACTTGGCCAAAGCAATAAAAAGCAACAAAGAACATGCAAGAATAACTCACGAACAAAGTATAAAAGGAGAACCAAATATATAACTCATCACAAAATGAACATAATCTCATAATCCATTGGATCCCAGCAAACACAACATAGCAACGCCAGGAAAATTACATACGTGCCTTGATCATGTAGGGCAGCTCACAAGGGCTAAGAAATGAAGCACAATATTGGAGAGAAGACATAACATAGCTAATAGTCATGGACCCATGGTCCAAGGGGGACAACTCACGACACATCCAGGAAGCGCTCATGGTGGTGGAGAAGCTCCCGGAGGTCAATCCTCCCTCCGATAAGGTGCCGGGAAGAGGTCTTCTGGTTCTCCCGATCTCGGGATCGCAACAGTGGCAGAACAGAGGTGAAATTTGGGATGCGGGGTCTCTTTTCAGGGTTTCTGCATCGAGGGGGTAATATAGGCCGAAGGGGGGCACCAGGGGAGGGCCCCACCTCCGGGTGGTCAAACGAGATAAGTTACTCACTTGACCTTGAGCTGCACACGACACAAGTAACTTTGCTCCCAACAAGTTTAGAGAGGTTGTCAATCTCTCCGGCCTTGTTGTTTACGAAGGATGAAACACAAGGTGGAAATAGTGATGTTGATTGCAACTGAAAGGAAATAAAGCAATAAAGAGTTGAGGTGTAAAACATGGTGGAAATATTGGCCGGGGTCCCATGATGTTCACTAGTGATGTCTCTCTCCCAAAAGACGATAAAACAACTAAATTGGGTGAACAAATTACAGCTGGGCAATTGACAGAATTCTAAACATACTGCAATGCTAATTATTCCACAATAAAGTTAGAGGCTCAAAAGTATGGGTTGTACGCCAAACAAGTAGACCGTTTATCCATGAGCATATACTTACTAATAATCCATCTTGAGCCCCACCCAAAGTGTAAGCCAAAAGAAACAGACAACTGCATTAACAAACTTCGCGTAAGGTAAACAATCCTTGCAACCGCGGTTACAAGCACGGTTGTTTTGTCCCTGGTGGCAACAACACGTCGCCTAGTCTCATGTTTCAGTCACTCAAGCTAGACATCGGGGGGCATGAACCCACAATCAAGCATAACTCTCCCTCTTGGAGTTACTATCTACTACATGGCCAAAGCAATAAAATGCAACGGAGAACGTGCAAGAATTACTCAAGAACAAATATATAAAAGGAGAACCAAATATATAACTCATTACAATGTGAACATGATCTAATAATCCATTAGATCCCAGTAAACACAACATAGCAACAACATAAAGATTACACAGATGCCTTGATCATGTAGGGAAGCTCACAAGGTCTAAGAATTGAAGCACAAGATTGGAGAGAAGACATCACATAGCTACGGGTCATGGACCCATGGTCCAAGGGGAACTAATCACGGCACATTCGGGAAGCACTCATGTTGGTGGACAAGCTCCTGGAGATCGATGATGCGAGAGATTTGACGGGTGCAACACCTTCCCTCGTTGGTTACCCCAACTGGAAGGTGTGATGTAGGATAGCGGCAAAATTCCCTCGGTGAAGATACCAAGGGTTGTCTCCAGTAGGACTCCCGAGATGATAAGTAGGTGTCAACCGCGCAATTGACGTGGACCTGCACACAACACATATAACTTTGCTCCCAACGAGTACAGAGATGTTCTCAATCACTCCGGCCTTGTGGTTTACAAAGGATCAACACAACAGATAATAATGATAATGATAGCAGCTGGAAAGTAAAAGAAAGAAAGTAAATAAGCGTGTAAACAATGATGAGAATATGGACCGGGGTCCCGTTAAGTTCACTAGTGATGTCTCTCTCCCAAATGACGATAAAACTGCTATGCGAGGTAAACAAATTATAGGTGCGCAATTGATAGGATTAAAAACGCACCGCAATGCTAACTATGCTACAAAGAAAGGAAGAGGCTCAAAAGCATGGGCAGTACGCCAAAATAAGTAGACCGAAATCCAATTTCATCTACTAATAATCATCGACTTTGAGATATCTATCCAGAACATCTTGCGAGCCCCACCCAATGTGTAAACCCAAAGAAACCAACAACAGCATTAAAAAGCACTTTGCGTAAATTAAACAATCCTTGCAACCGCGGTTACAAGCACCGTTGTTTTCCCCCTTGTGGCAACAGAACATCCCCTGGACTCATGTTTCTATCACTCAAGCGTGTCATCGGGGGACATGAACCCACAATCGAGCATAATGTTCCCTCTTGGAGTTACTACCTATTACTTGGGCAAAGCAATAAACAGCAACGGAGACCATGCAAGAATTACTTAGGAACAAAATATAAAATATAAGAACAAAATATATTACTGAATCACAATCTGAACATAATCTCATAATCCATCAGATCCCAGCAAACTCAGCATAGCAACAGCAGAAAGATTACATATGTGCGTCGATCATGTATGGCAGCTCAGGAGGACTAAACCATGAAGAACAAAGAGGGGAGGAGAACATCACATAGCTACTGATCATGGACCCATGGTCCAAGGAAAACTACTCACGGCACATCCGGGAAGCGTCTATGGTGGAGGGGAAGCTCCCAGAGGTCGATCCTCCCTCTGGCAGGGTGCCGGGAAGAGGTCTACTAGCGCTCTCGATCTTGGAAGCGCGGCGGCGGCGAAACAGAGGCGAGATCGCGAAAAAGGGTTATGTTTTCGTCGGTTTCATGTCATGGGAAATAAATAGGAGAAGGGGGGCAGCCAGGGGGGCCACCAGGTGTCCAAACGGCCACCCAACGCGACCCCACCCTAGGCCGCGCCACCTGTCCACCTGGGCACCAGGTGGGCCCCTCCGGCCCTCCTTCGGTGCTCTGGAAGTTTCCGTTGCGCTGATTTTTTAGCTAATTTTTCCCAAATTTTTTGAGCACTTTTAATATGGGGGAAACCTGGAATAAAAAAAACAGCAGAAAACGGGATATGGCACCGTGGTGCATTGAGTTAATAAGTTAGTCCAAATATGATCAAAATTGTATGAAAGTGTATCTAGATCATAACAATATCACACAAAACATGCATGGAGCAAGCAGATATTATAGATACGTTTGGGACGTATCAACATCCCCAAGCTTAATTCCTGCTCGTCCTCGAGTAGGTAAATGATAACAAGCATAATATCTGTGGTGACATGCTAGCATACATATAAGAACTTTGAAAAGTAAAGTAACCAAGGTATGTGATTCAATTCAAGTCATAACAAGCAAGAGTCTATATTAGCATTGAAAAAAGTAACAAAAGAACATTAGGTGCAAGAGCTATCGCTGTCCGTGACTCGAATGTCTCCAAATGGTGTTTGCGTGCAAGAAGGGGGATAGGGAATACAAGAAAAAAGAGTACTTTTGTTGAGAACTCAATCTACTAAAGTTTCACACTTGGTATTCTTTGGAATCTTATCTTGACTCGTCCCTAGACCACTAGCCAGGTACAAGTCAATTTGATCCACTCCTTTTCGATATTTTGAGTACTCATGCAATGGATGAGCGTAAGCACGAAAGTTGACACTTAGGATGGGAAAGAGAGAAATATGGTGGAGGAGGAAGACAAAAATGGTGAGAAAGTCTCACATCAATGAGGAAAATCATAGGCGAGAAGGCCAAATGATAGATACGATGTGAGGAGTAGGGATTTCCTTGCAACGGATGCACATATGAGCTAAGAAAAGATCTCCAATGGAACTAGTGGGGGTGCATCCAACTTGCTCGCTGATGAAGACCTATAGCTCTTTTGAGGAGGCTCATCCTTGGAATATGCAAGCCAAGTTTTATAGTGTGAAGGTCCCCACATAGCTATATGCATGTATGATAATCTCTATGGAGTACAAGGATAAGAGGGACTACTAGTGTGGATCTTTTCAAAAGGATATTAATGTTGCCCCTTTCTCTCTTTTTATTTTATTTTTCTCAATTTTCTATTTTTTGTATTTTTGGTGGCCTCAATGGCTTTTTCTATTTCACTCTTATTTGTTCTCTTTGGGATCTTTTATTTTGTCCACTTTGGGATCTTTTCCACACTTAAGGACAACACTCTAATTTACAATAGTGTATAGAAGATCATTCACACTTTACAAGGTACTCAAAACATAAATAAGATGTAGCTATCATGATGTATGCAATGTATGCCTCTGTCAGTGTAGCACGAACATGTATGACATGAAGATCAAGTCATGAAGAGGTGGAGGTTGCATGGCAATATATCTCGGAAAGGCTATGGAAATGCCTTGATAGGTAGGTATGGTGGCTGTTTTGAGGAAAGATATAAGGAGGTTTATGATGACAGAGCCTATCATGCCAAGGATTTGGATGTACCGGCGAAGGTGGACGCCAACTTTCGGAGTGAGAAGAGGGCAATGCACGACACGGAAGAGGCTAGAAAATATGAGGAGGTGGAAGTGTCAACTTTAAATACTTACATTAGTCCGAAGAACTCATGCACTTATTATCGGTAACTCTCAATATAATGAGGAGGTTCACAAAGAGACGAGTACCCCGAGGAGGAGTGCATATGGGGGTTAGGTTATCCTTGCGCATCCTCGACTCATGGTATGTGAGTGTACTCTAATATCCGATCCCTCCAAAGATTAGCGGTCCATATAGTAGCTAGATTTCTCAACTAGTTTTGTAGGTTTTGAAAATAAGAACGGGTTGCCCAAAATACGACACCTATCACTTATAGTCTAGAGCTCTTGACACCAAAAGTTAAACATTACTCACATCAATACCTCAAAACTATTGCAAGTTACTACTAAAATTAAATAGCAACCTCAATTACCTACTTTCAAGACAAGACACAACTTAGTGCAACAACCAACTCTCTTAACAAGATAGACATGAAAACTAAAGAGAGTTCCAGCAACAAACTAAACAAAATCCAGGTCTCCTGCTAAAGACAAACTAATACTAAAACTAAACCTGGAAGTAGCTACGAAAAGATAAAGAACACACAATAGTAAAAACATAATCATGAAAAATCCTATGATGTGTTCTAGATTGGAGTGGACCGTGTTTCTCTCCCACCCAAAGTAAGCTGGGGTCTAACTTGTTATGAACAACAAGCAACTGTAAAGAAAAATAAAAAGTAAACCTAAGACCAAGACGTTCCAAGCAGAGCACATAACGCACGAAGTGATAAAAATATAGTGAGACGAAGGACGAACGGATGATTGTCGATGGAGAAGGGGATGCACGAGTGCATCCCCAAGATTAGATGCTTGAGTCTCCTTGAATATTTATTGGGGATGCTTGGGGGCATCCCCAAGCTTGAGCGCTTGACACTCCCAGATCTTCTTTCATCATCTTCCCTCGCATACTTGAGAACTCCCTTCATACACAACTCATCATAAGCTGATTAGAGAGGTTAGTACCCTTAATAAAATAATTTTCCCCACTGTATATAAAGATATTCTTGAAGATATACTGTTTCTCAATATTGCCAAAAAAAATTGCAAACAAAAAGAAAGCTTAAGGTTTGAAAAAGTAAGGAAAGAAAAAATGTGGCAGAATCTGTGAAAAACAGAACAGCAGTTAGTAGAGAATTTTTTCCGGGCACTTCTCCATCTCAAATTGAAAAACTAAGAACATACGAAAGTTTAACAATTTATAGATCATGCTGTGTAAAAAATTCAGCTCAAAAAGATGAACTTGTGATTTGTTTTGATTTTTTTCCGTCAAGTAGACAGAATCTGTTTCTGGACAACATGTCACAACTTTTTCTTCCCTTGTCATAAGAGGCTATAACTTGGCACAAAGCTTGAAAATAAAGATAAAATGATGTTGCTATAGTAGTAACAATCATCAAGACAACTAAAAACAGAAGTAAAAATGTCACAACCCTAGTTTTGGTATGTGCTTTTATTACTAGAAATAATTGCATCATGTTTAAATTCTTGGTTTAAGAATTGGGGATTTGGAAAAGCCTCAAAAAGAATTTAAATAAAAGGCCAGATAAAAAGTTTTTCTAAAATTCCTCCAAATAATTTTGAAAAGTCCTATATTGAGTATGATCATTTTAAAAATGATTTGGAGTCAAACCCATGCTCCTGGATTTTTCAAATATTCAAACAGAGGCTTGGAAATTAAATTTAAATGCTATTTTAATTGAAATTCAAATGTTTTGAATTCCAAAAATCATCAAAACTTGGGAGTGACTAGTGCTATGTCACATATGTCCAAGATAAATTTTGAGGATTTTTTAAAATGCTTTGATATTTTTTTTCAGAGCAAAACAAATCAAACAGAAAGAATAAAAAGAAAATAAACAAAAGGGCAGAGCCCACCTACCTGGCCCACCTGGCCCAGCAGAAGAGGCCCGGCCCAAAGGGGCAGGGTCGTCTTCTTCGCGGGAACAGGCAGGCGGGCACCTGCGTGGCGAGCATGACGCCGTCGGCAGCCCGCCCACGGCGCCCCCTCGTCCCTATCTCCACGCCGAGGAGCCCGTCGAGGCTCCCCTTCCTTTCCCCCCCTCTAGAACCCTGTTTCCCCTCTCTCCCGCGCGATCCTGCGAGGAACCGAGCGCCACCGTCAACGCCTTCGAGCATCCACGCGGCCACTGTGCCCTGCTCACCGTGAGGGCATGTCCAGAAGCTCCACCGAGGTCTTCTACGCCACCTTGAACCCCCAATTGGAGCCGAGAAGCCACTCCGGCGACGCTAGCTTCACCGAAGCGCTCCGGCCGCCGTGGGTTTCCTCCGGCGAATTCGTCGCCGCAGCTGCTCCTCCGCCTCCTCCGGCCTCTCCAACGCACTCACGGTGAGGCCCTGGTTCTTTTCCCCCTAGCCGTGCTCTGCTCCGCGCCCCGGTGCCCCTTCCCCCCCCCCCCCAAGTCGAGCGGCGCCGCCGCGGAGGTCCTCGCCGTCGTGGCCTCCGGCCTCCTCTCGCCAGCCCGTGTGCCCCACTGGGTGCGCGCGTGTGAGGGCTCCATTTTGGTGCCCTTGGAGCACCTCCCCGTGGCCGGAGCCGTCTTCCCGTGAGGACGCCGCCGCGTCCAGATGTCGCCGGCGGCTAAACGCCGGCCTGGCTAACCCCCTCCCCCCCTAATCACTCCCTCTCACTTACGGGTGGGACCCAAACCCCCCTAATCCCCTGTCATCTCTAATTAAAACGGGTTTTAGCCCAGAGAGGATGACAGGTGGGCCCCGCATGTCAGTTGACTGGTCAGCTCCCAGTGAAGTCATGCTGATGTCATGCTTGCGCAATAAATCCCTTTTCTTTTAATAGATTTTCCAGAAATGCTTAAATCTTTGAAATTCAATAACTTTTAATCCATAACTCCAAATCAAATAATTTATATATGAAAAATCATCAGAAAAATGCAAGGATTCCAAATATCATACTTTCATGGATGTTAAACACATCTATGATGATGAACCAGTAGCATTTAGCTATATGGCTTATTTGGAATAATTCAAAATAAATGTTTAAATCTTTTCAAATTAAATCTTTGCAATGCCAACCTTATCACATGAACATCAGAGGCAATTCATACACATGACCACATGATTTACCATATCCAAACATTAGAAAATGCAACTTTGGCTAAATTGAACCACATTTGGAGTTTGAATTTGGATTTCTTATTCAAATCAACTTCAATTAAATTGTTACAAATTAAACATAGATCACATCAGTACCATGCCATGTTTCATTCTTGAATCTGCATTGCAATGTGATGTTTATACTTTGTTGTCTCGGTGTTTGCTTCTTCTCGATAGATCCATCGCCGGACGTAGTCCCTGTTTTCTCCGAAGAGTGGCACCCCCGAGTCTCGACAATAAGGCAAGCAAACCCCCTTTGATCATATCTATGAAAACCCAATTTCCCTCTTGTTCTCTTATGCATGATTAGGTGATTAGCATGTTAGCGTTCTTCCATTAGTTGAACCCATCCTTTGCATGACCTATCATTGCTACCACAGTATTAAGAAAACCTCAACCTAGCATATACAAGATTGTTTGTGATCATCATGTGGCCCCTCATCCATGTTATGCTATGCCATGCTAGAGTTGTTTGCAATGAAGTTGATCCATCTGGGTAATGTATCGGGATGGTAGTGAACACATGCAACAAGGTGGTAACGTGTTGATGAAGTCACCCTAAAATAAGTGAACAATGAGAGGCTGTGTAGGAGTACATAGTGGGTTGTCTCATTTACACTGCCCTAGGCCCCGAGTTCTTTTGTTGTGATCCAAGACACAGATTACTACAACATGTTGGGCTCATTGACCCCTCTCGACCTATTAACTCACCCCGACTAAGGTCCAGGATTCGCATGGGTTAACTTTATTCTATTTGCTTTCCTAACGTAGCACGATTTTAGGCAAGCGCAGTACCATCCGTCGAGGTGGGCTTGTCGGAGCGTCCATACATCGTCTGGGTCCTGAACGGAAACCCCGGTCGGATTCCCGATTGGGGTACAACTCAGATAGGCGATTCCTTGGACTAGAGTTGGAGCCATGAGGTAAGTGTCGTGGTACTATCCTCGCCGACACCGCTTGAAGGTGACGAGTTCTAGGCGATAAGTGGTAGCTACGTATGTGACGAAGTACACCCCTGCAGGGTTAATGAACTATTCGAATAGCCGTGTCCACGGTTATGGACTACTTGGAGATCTTTACTTGATTATTAAACAACTCAAATGGATACTCTAAAAATCGCAAGATAAGTGTGAGTGCTTTGGGTTGCTTCCTCGTGGGAAAGTCGAGGAAGGATCCATGGTTGTGTATTGATGTGGTGATCAAAATTAGATGGACTCGTGTGCGCCTCTCATGTCAACTCTATGTAGTCGTAGTACAGGATAGCCAAGTCAAAGCTTTCTGCATTACAACCCCACCCGCCTTTACCTTGATACCTGAGCATGAGTAGTTTAGTTCTGACGTAAGTCTTGCTGAGTACGATTTTGTACTCACGTTTTATTATTCTATGTTTTAGAGTCGATACCACTGACCCTGATGGTGGCCTCCCCCTTCAAGCTCGACATCGACGAAGTTATGTAGTCCCAGACAGCAGTCTGGTCCCTCTGGAGGGTCGTTGTGTTTTCTTAAAGGCTTCTTAAGCCATTTGTTAACTTTTTCTTTACTAAGACATAATTTGCTTCCGTTGTTGTATGATGTAATGTTGGATCACAGTGATGTGATCTCTGCTTGTAACACTACTATATCTGCTCTGTTTAGCAGATGCAATAAAGCTATGAGTTTATAGAGTTCATGTTATGTTACCTGCTGTTATACACTTGGCATGCATGCTGCGTGTATGTTTATATCGTGCATGTCATGTGTGGGGTTTGATACCTTATTTGTGTTCTCGCCGGCGGTCTTTTATACACCAAGTGGCCCTTAGATGTGCGCATCTTGGGGCATCGCGATGCGATTGCTCGTGACTCTGTCACGTGGCACACTTTGTTGTATGATTGAGCCCGCCCGAGACCCGACTAAGAGATCGGGCTGGAGTCTGTTTATGTAAGTGTTATGATTCAATCGATAATATGGTTGAGGCGACTTGTCTATGAGTATGGGATTTCAACACCCATAATCATTTAGACTTGTGAGCGGACGATGAGGACCCATCTCATTTGATCATCCGGGCCTGGATGGGATGCCCCTCGCGTTCGAGCTTTCCGAGAGTGTCTTGTACTTGGCCTTGTCTGCTTAGACAAGTGGGTATGGCTCTCGGCTCTCCATATGATTGAATTGTGACTGGAATTACATATGCAAACCCCGGGTCCCGACAGACTTGGTATAAGAGCAGGACTGCCTGTAGGATTAGTAAACCTTGGCCGAAGTCGAGTCTAGCATTCTATAGTTATATAGTTACTATGGGTATATAAGGGAACAACGTAAGGCTTCTTTTTCTCCTTACCCTTATCGATCTGAGTTCTGAGTCACCCTCATCTTGTTCTACGGGAGGATAGGACTAGGCTCTTCTATGTCTATACTAGAACATCTCGTTGTTTAACTCTCCTTAGCTGTAGGATTTTTTTGGTTGTCTAGAGTCACCATTCCATCAAGCCTTTTGAGAAGGTTCTGATCATTCTTGCAGATTGATTCATTTTTTTTCCACCCCGGTACAGCCGTTATGCTGTCCGATTTGTCCCGTGTTTCCAGTGATTTCAATGATTTTGCATTACAATCTTGTCCGCTCTTAAATTGTATTATCTTTTCTTTGATTCCATCATAAATCCTACTCTGATTGTTGATTTTTATCACACAGAATGTTAGGTGGAACTAGATGTGTTGAATCTGGTCACAGTAATCAAAGTGGTGATGATGATCCTCCTTCACCGCCTTCTGCAGCGGAAATCATGATGGAGGCTGAGCGAAATCGATGTGATCAAACACGCCTTTTGGAGCTCATTGAGAAGAATACTTCTCTCCAGCGTAATGCGGTAATATCCATCCAGGATTTTATCCTTTTGAACCCGCCGGTATTTCGATGTTCATCTGAGCCCCTTGATGCCGAAGATTGGCTCCGTTCCATCGAGCGTAAGCTTGAGACGGCGCATGTTTCTCCAGATGATCGTGTGATGTTTGCGGCGTACTTTCTGGAAGGTGCTGCTGGTGAATGGTGGGAAAGTTTTGTTGCAATGCAGCCTGATGGTCACGTAGTGACTTGGCAGGAGTTCCGTGATGCCTTCCAAGGGTACCACATTCTGGATGAGTTGATGGAAAGAAAGAGGGAAGAGTTCTGCACCCTATCTCAGGGAAATAGAACTGTTCATCAGTACAGGACTGAGTTCAATCGTCTTTCTCGTTATGCCCCTGAGAAGATATCAACCGATGCCAAGAAGCAAGCAAGGTTCTGCAAGGGACTTAGCCCTGTCCTTCGTCATGATCTCAATCTCATTGAATTCATCAACTTCGAGGATTTGGTCAATAGATCATTCAGAGCTGAGCATGGAAATGAGGTCTTTGAAGAGCCTCGCAAGCGTGATCGTGATCTTGCTTCCTCTTCTAGTTTAGGTTCTCAAAAACGTCGATTTTGGATCCCAACTAGTGCCATTCCTTCGCACTTGATTCCAAGACCATCTCCACAAAGCAAGAAAACCCAGAAAGATAGTAGAGAGCTTTCCATACAAACTTCACAACCTAACACCCGTTTGTGTTACAAGTGTGGTAATCCTGGCCACATTTCCCGATAGTGTTCATTGCAAGAGAAGGTTCCTCCTCGTCCAAAACATAAAGCCAAAGCTAAGCCACCAAAGACTTCCAAAGCCAAGTCCGCTATTGTTGAATACGGACGTGTGAACTACGCCACCATCAAAGAAGCCCAAGAGGATACGAAGGTTGTAATCGGTACACTTCCTGTCAACTCCAAACCTGCTTCTATTCTATTTGATTCTGCAGCTTCTCATTCCTTTCTGTCTGAAAATTTCGCACTTCTGCATGACATTTCATTCGAGGAGTTGCCTAACCCTTTCATGATTAAAACTCCAGGATCCACATGGCATACCAGTAGGGTAAGCCATGACAATGAGATTGCTGTTGAGGATATTGTATTCCTTGCTTCTCTCATAGCCCTCAAATCTTCAGATATCGATATCATCTTAGGTATGGATTGGTTATCCAAACACCGTGCCAAGATTGATTGTGCCACTAAATCAGTCCAACTCACTCATCCTTCCGGCAAGATAGTCCATTTCACATCTCAAGGTTCAGAAAACCAGCTGTATTCATTGAATGAACATCCCCTTCCTAACCTTGAAGATATTCCGATAGTTTGTGACTTTCCGGATGTCTTTCCTGAAGAGCTGCCGGGAATGCCACCCGACAGGTCTGTGGAATTCATAGTGGATCTTATAGCAGGCACAACCCCAATTTCCAGACACCCATATAGAATGGCCCCACATGAGTTAGCTGAGCTAAAAACCCAACTTGATGCTTCGTTGGCAAAAGGCTTCATCCGCCCTAGCTCATCGCCATGGGGTTGCCCCGTTCTGTTCGTAATGAAGAAAGATGGAACAGAAAGGATGTGCGTAGACTATCGCCCGCTAAATCTAGCGACGATAAAGAACAAGTACCCACTGCCCAGGATCAATGATCTTTATGATCAACTTGCTGGATCCTCTATCTTTCCCAAGATGGATTTGCGATTAGGTTATCATCAAATCAAAATCAGAAACGAGGACATTCCCAAGACGGCTTTCACTACTCGTTATGGTCTTTATGAGTACACCGTCATGTCCTTCGGTTTAACCAATGCCCCAGCCACTTTTTCGCGCTTGATGAATTCGATCTTCATGGAGTACTTAGATAAATTTGTTGTGGTTTATCTTGATGATATTCTCATCTACTCGAAGAACGAAGAAGAGCACGCAGAACATCTTAGGCTGGTATTGATGAAACTTAGAGAGCATCGCCTTTATGCCAAGTTCTCCAAGTGTGAATTTTGGCTACCAGAAGTGACATATTTAGGCCACGTGATTTCTGCAAAAGGTGTTGCAGTCAATTCCGAGAGAGTTCAGGCCGTCCTTGACTGGACCCCACCTGAATCGGTTAAGCAAGTTAGGAGTTTTCTTGGCCTAGCAAGCTATTGTCGCCGCTTCGTTGAGAACTTTTCTAAAGTTGCAAAGCCTCTTACTGAACTCCTCAAAAAGATAAGAAATTCCTATGGACTTCCAAGTGCGAGGAAAGCTTTCAAGAGCTAAAGAGAAGATTGACTTCTACACCCGTACTTGCACCTCCAGACACGAAAAGGGATTTCGAGATCTATTGTGATGCTTCACGGCAAGGGTTAGGATGCATACTTATGCAAGATCGACATGTGGTAGCTTATGCTTCACGCCAGTTGCGGCCACATGAAGAGAACTATCCTACCCATGATCTTGAACTCGCTGCCGTAGTTCATGCCCTGAAGACTTGGCGACATTACCTCCTTGGTAATCGTTGTGAAATCTATACCGATCACCAAAGCCTCAAATACATATTCACCCAGCCAGATCTTAATCTCAGGCAAAGACGTTGGATAGAGTTGATAAAAGATTACGACTTGAGTATCTCTTACACCCCAGGAAAAGCCAATGTCATGGCTGATGCACTAAGTCGTAAGTTGTATTGTAACAACCTCATGTTACAACAGTATCAACCACTTCTCTATGAGGAATTTTGAAAGATGAATCTCGAGATTGTTCCTCATGGATACCTTTCCACCTTGATTGTGAGACCAACCCTTGAGGATCAAATCAAAGCTGTTCAACAACTTGCTTGAGGTATCCGACATATCAAACTGAACATTGCTAGCAAGTCGTAATCTAGACAATGAAGGTACTGTGTACTTCGAGAATAGGATGGTAGTTCCGAAGAATAGAAATCTAAGGCAGCAAATCCTTAAGGAAGCCCATGACACCCCTCTCTCGATTCATCCTGGTAGTACTAAGATGTATCAAGATCTACGCCAGAGATTTTGGTGGACTAGGATGAAGCGAGAAATCGCTCAATTTGTTGCTGAGTGCGATGTTTGTCGTCGTGTGAAAGCAGAGCATCAAAGACCTGCTGGTACTCTTTAACCTTTAGCCATTCCTGAGTGGAAATGGGATAAAGTCAGTATGGATTTCATCACTGGCTTTCCAAAGTCTCAGAAGGGAAACAATGCCATCTTCGTGGTCATTGACCGTCTTTCCAAAGTTGCTCATTTCCTTCCTGTTCGCGAGAGTATAACTGCTAGCCAGTTAGCGGATTTATATGTCTCCTGGATCGTTTCTCTCCATGGTGTTCCTTTGGAAATCAATTCAGACCGTGGAAGTCTTTTCACCTCTCGATTTTGGGAAAGTTTTCAAAATGCTATGGGAACCCATCTCTCCTTTAGCACCGCCTTTCATCCCCAGTCAAGTGGTCAAGTAGAAAGAGTCAATCAAATTCTTGAAGACATGCTCAGAGCCTGTGTTATCTCATTCGGAAAGAGTTGGGAGAAATCTCTTCCATTCGCCGAGTTTGCTTATAACAACAGTTTCCAATCTAGCTTGGGCATGGCACCCTTCGAATTTCTCTATGGACGAAAATGTCGAACGCCATTGAACTGGTCAGAAACCGGTGAAAGACAATTCTTTGGACCGGACATGATCCAGGAAGCAGAAGAGAAGGTTCGGATTGTTCGTGAGCAATTGAAAACAGCCCAGTCTCGTCAGAAAAGCTATTATGATCGTCATCATAGACCAGAGAGCTACGAACTGAACGAGAAGGCTTTCCTCCGGGTTACTCCTCTGAAGGGAACCCATCGCTTCGGTATCAAAGGCAAATTGGCCCCACGTTACATAGGCCCCTTTCGCATTCTAGCTAAACGTGGAGAAGTTGCCTACCAACTTGAACTACCGCCGCATCTTTCTCAGGTTCACGATGTCTTCCACGTATCTCAACTCAGGCGTTGCTTCAAGGACCCCATCCGCGAAGTAGACCACGAAACGCTTGATCTCCAAGAAAACCTGTCGTATCGAGAGTATCCCGTCTGTATCCTCGATGAAGCTGAATGTACCACCCGACGTCAGAAGATCAGGTTCCTCAAAGTGAAGTGGTCCAACCATTCTGAGAAAGAAGCCACCTGGGAACGAGAAGACCGTCTCCGAATCGAGTACCCCACCCTCTTCCTGACTACTTCTGAATCTCGGGACGAGATTCTTTTGAGTGGGGGCGAGTTGTCACAACCCTAGTTTTGGTATGTGCTTTTATTACTAGAAATAATTGCATCATGTTTAAATTCTTGGTTTAAGAATTGGGGATTTGGAAAAGCCTCAAAAAGAATTTAAATAAAAGGCCAGATAAAAAGTTTTTCCAAAATTCCTCCAAACAATTTTGAAAAGTCCTATAAATGAGTATGATCATTTTAAAAATGATTTGGAGTCAAACCCATGCTCCTGGATTTTTCAAATATTCAAACAGAGGCTTGGAAATTAAATTTAAATGCTATTTGAATTGAAATTCAAATGTTTTGAATTCCAAAAATCTTCAAAACTTGGGAGTGACTAGTGCTATGTCACATATGTCCAAGATAAAATTTTGAGGATTTTTAAAAATGCTTTGATATTTTTTTTCAGAGCAAAACAAATCAAACAGAAAGAATAAAAAGAAAATAAACAAAAGGGCAGAGCCCACCTACCTGGCCCACCTGGCCCAGCAGAAGAGGCCCGGCCCAAAGGGGCAGGGTCGTCTTCTTCGCGGGGACAGGCAGGCGGGCACCTACGTGGCGAGCATGCCGCCGTCGGCAGCCCGCCCACGGCGCCCCCCTCGTCCCTATCTCCACGCCGAGGAGCCCCTCGAGGCTCCCCTTCCTTTCCCCCCCTCTAGAACCCTCTTTCCCCTCTCTCCCGCGCGATCCTGCGAGGAACCGAGGGCCACCGTCAACGCCTTCGAGCATCCACGCGGCCACTGTGCCCTGCTCACCGTGAGGGCATGTCCAGAAGCTCCACCGAGGTCTTCTACGCCACCTTGAACCCCCAATTGGAGCCGAGAAGCCACTCCGGCGACGCTAGCTTCACCGAACCGCTCCGGCCGCCGTGGGTTTCCTCCGGCGAATTCGTCGCCGCAGCTGCTCCTCCGCCTCCTCCGGCCTCTCCAACGCACTCACGGTGAGGCCCTGGTTCTTTTCCCCCTAGCCGTGCTCTGCTCCGCGCCCCGGTGCCCCTTCCCCCCCCCCCCCCCCAGTCGAGCGGCGCCGCCGCGGAGGTCCTCGCCGTCGTGGCCTCCGGCCTCCTCTCGCCAGCCCGTGTGCCCCACTGGGTGCGCGCGTGTGAGGGCTCCATTTTGGTGCCCTTGGAGCACCTCCCCGTGGCCGGAGCCGTCTTCCCGTGAGGACGCCGCCGCGTCCAAATGTCGCCGGCGGCTAAACGCCGGCCTGGCTAACCCCCTCCCCCCCTAATCACTCTCTCTCACTGACGGGTGGGACCCAAACCCCCCTAATCCCCTGTCATCTCTAATTAAAACGGGTTTTAGCCCAGAGAGGATGACAGGTGGGCCCCGCATGTCAGTTGACTGGTCAGCTCCCAGTGAAGTCATGCTGATGTCATGCTTGCGCAATAAATCCCTTTTCTTTTAATAGATTTTCCATAAAATGCTTAAATATTTGAAATTCAATAACTTTTAATCCATAACTCCAAATCAAATAATTTATATATGAAAAATCATCAGAAAAATGCAAGGATTCCAAATATCATACTTTCATGGATGTTAAACACATCTATGATGATGAACCAGTAGCATTTAGCTATATGGCTTATTTGGAATAATTCAAAATAAATGTTAAATCTTTTCAAATTAAATCTTTGCAATGCCAACCTTATCACATGAACATCAGAGGCAATTCATACACATGACCACATGATTTACCATATCCAAACATTAGAAAATGCAACTTTGGCTAAATTGAACCACATTTGAAGTTTGAATTTGGATTTCTTATTCAAATCAACTTCAATTAAATTGTTACAAATTAAACATAGATCACATCAGTACCATGCCATGTTTCATTCTTGAATGTGCATTGCAATGTGATGTTTATACTTTGTTGTCTCAGTGTTTGCTTCTTCTCGATAGATCCATCGCCGGACGTAGTCCCTGTTTTCTCCGAAGAGTGGCACCCCCGAGTCTCGACAATAAGGCAAGCAAACCCCCTTTGATCATATCTATAAAACCCAATTTCCCTCTTGTTCTCTTATGCATGATTAGGTGATTCGCATGTTACCGTTCTTCCGTTAGTTGAACCCATCCTTTGCATGACCTATCATTGCTACCACAGTATTAAGCAAAACTCAACCTAGCAGATACAAGATTGTTTGTGATCATCATGTGGCCCCTCATCCATGTTATGCTATGCCATGCTAGAGTTGTTTGCAATGAAGTTGATCCATCTGGGTAATGTATCGGGATGGTAGTGAACACATGCAACAAGGTGGTAACGTGTTGATGAAGTCAACCTAAAATAAGTGAACAATGAGAGGCTGTGTAGGAGTACACAGTGGGTTGTCTCATTTACACTGCCCTAGGCCCCGAGTTCTTGTGTTGTGATCCAAGACACAGATTACTACCACATGTTGGGCTCATTGACCCCTCTCGACCTATTAACTCACCCCGACTAAGGTCCAGGATTCGCATGGGTTAACGTTATTCTATTTGCTTTCCTAACGTAGCACGATTTTAGGCAAGCGCGGTACCATCCGTCGAGGTGGGCTTGTCGGACCGTCCATACATCGTCTGGGTGCTGAACAGAAACCCCGGCCGGATTCCCGATTGGGGTACAACTCAGATAGGCGATTCCCTGGACTAGAGTTGGAGCCGTGAGGTAAGTGTCGTGGTACTATCCTCGCCGACACCGCTTGAAGGTGACGAGTTCTAGGCGATAAGTGGTAGCTACGAATGTGAAGAAGTACACCCCTGCAGGGTTAATGAACTATTCGAATAGCCGTGTCCGCGGTTATGGACTAGTTGGAGATCTTTACTTGATTATTAGACAACTCAAATGGATACTCTAAAAATCGCAAGATAAGTGTGAGTGCTTTGGGTTGCTTCCTCGTGGGAAAGTCGAGGAAGGATCCGTGGTTGTGTATTGATGTGGTGATCAAGATTAGATGGACTCGTGTGCGCCTCTCATCTCAACTCTATGTAGTCGTAGTACAGGATAGCCAAGTCAAAGCTTTCTGCATTACAACCCCACCTGCCTTTACCTTGATACCTGAGCATGACTATTTTAGTTCTGACGTAAGTCTTGCTGAGTACGATTTTGTACTCATTTTTGCTTATTCTATGTTTTAGAGTCGAGACCACTGACCCTGATGGTGGCCTCCCCCTTCAAGCTCGACATCGACGAAGTTATGTAGTCCCAGAAAGCAGCCTGGTCCCTCTGGAGGGTCGTTGTGTTTTCTTAAAGGCTTCTTAAGCCATTTGTTAACTTTGTCTTTACTAAGACATAATTTGCTTCCGTTGTTGTATGATGTAAAGTTGGATCACAGTGATGTGATCTCTGCTTGTAACACTACTATATCTGCTCTGTTTAGAAGATGCAATAAAGCTATGAGTTTATAGAGTTCATGTTATATTACCTGCTATTATTCACTTGGCATGCATGCTGCGTGTATGTTTATATCGTGAATGTCATGTGTGGGGTTCGATACCTTAGTTGTGTTCTCGCCGGCGGTCTTTTATACACCAAGTGGCCCTTAGATGTGCGCATCTTGGGGCATCGCGATGCGATTGCTTGTGACTCTGTCACGTGGCACACTTTGTTGTATGATTGAGCCCGCCCGAGACCCCGACTAAGAGATCGGGCTGGAGTCTGTTTATGTAAGTGTTATGATTCAATCGATAATATGGTTGAGGCGACTTGTCTATGAGTATGGGATTTCAACACCCATAATCATTTAGACTTGTGAGCGGACGATGAGGACCCATCTCAGTTGATCATCCGGGCCTGGATGGGATCCCCCTCGTGTTCGAGCTTTCCGAGAGTGTCTTGTACTTGGCCTTGTCTGCTTAGACAAGTGGGTATGGCTCTCGGCTCTCCATATGATTGAATTGTGAATGGAATTACATATGCAAACCCCGGGTCCCGACAAAAAACATCTTGGGTTGCCTCCCAACAAGCGCTTTCTAATACGCATTTAAGCTAGGCATAAGGCAAAAGAAGAATCAAAGGTCTCCGAGATCATCGGAGTCATAAAAACCTTTAAATTGATTTTCAATAAGCTCATTCTTCTTCTTCCTAGGAAAGAGGTACTTACCTTCCTCCTGACCACGTAAGCGTATGTTCCCATTACCAATAAAAAATGAAGCATGTCATAGCTCGGAGGAAGTCCCTCCCAAATACTAAGTTGCTTTGGTTTGGCTCCATGATGAAGAAATCCATCGGTGCAACCCTGTGGAGGAATGTAACTTGGACTTGTTTTACCTTTCCTTTAACCTCTGAAATATCTCCATTAGCATGTTCATGATAAGATGAAAATTTATCCATATCCAGTTTCACAGAATCATAAACTAATTTTGGCATAGTAGAAACCATGGATCCAATATCACAAAAAGAAAGGAAGTCTTGGTTAGAGATGCTAATCCTAACAAAGGGCTCCCAATTATCATCTATCTCCAACATTTCTTTCTTGTTCGACATAAGTTCTTCTACCTTCCTCAATTCTAGAGCATCCATCCTCTTTTCAATAGTGGCAAGTCTATCTATAACAGTATCAATACTACGGTCATAAACAAAATAACAAGATAGACTATGAAAAATATCAAGAGCTCTAGCTTCCTCACACTCTAGAAAGTCTCCTTCATCTATAATACCAAGAGAGTGTCTACACCACTTAAAAAGACCATGGTAAAAATTTCTAAGCACAATTTTTATAGGTATCCAAGGCATAATTTTTTATGTGCTTCGGAAATTCGGCCCCATGCCTTCTTCATATTTTCTCCATCCCTTTGACAAAAATCGAGAACTTCCGATTCCCGCAAAGCACCAAGTCCTAACATGTTCATCTAAACAAGGAGGACTACTAAAAGGAAGATGAATATATTTATTTGTGATTTTTGATATGAGACACAGAGATAAAAACTGATAGGTAAACTAAACAGACTACAAACAAAGGTAAAAGGTAGTGGGCAACTCCCCTATATTAGCACTCGGAGTCCCCAGCAACGACGCCAGAAATTTGCTTGAAGACGAGAGAGTTGATGGGTGCAACACCTCTCCTTGTTGGTTACCCCAAGTGGAAGGCGTGATGTAGGATAACGGAAAATTTCCCTCGGTGAAGATACCAAGGTTTGTCTCCAGTAGGACTCCGGAGATGATAAGTAGGTGTCAACAGCGCAATTAACGTGGACCTGCACACAACACAAATAACTTTGCTCCCAACGAGTACAGAGAGGTTGTCAATCCCTCCGGCCTTGTTGTTTACAAAGGATCAATGCAACAGATAATAATGATAATGATAGAAGTTGGAAAGTAAAAGAAAGAAATAAATAAGCGTGTAAATAGTGATGAGAATATGGACCGGGGTCCCGTGATGTTCACTAGTGATGTCTCTCTCCCAAAAGACGATAAAACTGCTATGCGAGGTAAAAAAATTACAGCTGGGCAATTGATAGGATTAAAAATGCACCGCAATGCTAACTATGCTACAAACAAAGGAAGAGGCTCAAAAGCATGGGCAGTACGCAAAATTAAGTAGACCGAAATGCAATTGCATCTACTACTAATCATCCACCTTGAGATATCTATCCAGAACATCTCGCTGGTATTAAGTTGCGAGCCCCACCCAAAGTGTAAACCCAAAGAAACAGACAACTGCATTAAAAAGCACTTTGCGTAAAGTAGCAATCCTTGCAACCGCAGTTACAAGCGTTGTTGTTTTCCCCCTTGTGGCAACAACACATCCCCTAGACTCATGTTTCAGTCACTCCTGCGTGTCATCGGGGGGCATGAACCCACAATCGAGCATAACGTTCCCTCTTGGAGCTACTACCTATTACTTGCCAAAGCAATAAACAGAAACAGAGAACATTCAAGAATTACTTAGGAACAAAAATATAAAATATAAGAACCAAATATATTACTCAATCACAATCTGAACATAATGTCATAATCCATCAGATCCCAGCAAACTCAGCATAGAAACAATAGAAAGATTACATATGTGCCTCGATCATGTAGGGAAGCTCACGAGGACTAAACCATGAAGAACAAAGAGGGGAGGAGAACATCACATAGCTAGTGATCACGGACCCATGGTCCAAGGAAAACTACTCACGGCACATCCGAGAAGCGTCCATGATGGAGGGGAAGCTCCCGGGGGTCGATCCTCCCTCCGCGAGGGTGCCGGGAAGAGGTCTGCTGGCGCTCCGGATCTTGGAACCGCGGCAGCGGCGGAACAGAGTCCACATCGCGAAAAAGGGTTCTGTCTTCAGGGGTTTCGCGTCACGGGAAATAAATAGGCGAAGGGAGCAGCCAGGTGGGCCACCAGGTGTCCAGGCGGCCACCCGGCGCGGCCCCACCCTAGGCCATGCCACCTGGCCGCCTGGGCACCAGGTGGGGCCCCTCTGTCCCTCCTTCGGGACTCTAGAAGGTTCCATTGCGCTGATATTTTATCCGATTTTTCCCGAATTTTTGGGGCACTTTCAATATGGGGGAACCCTGGAATAAAAAAACAGAAGAAAACAGGAACTGGCACTTGTTGTACTGAGTTAATAAGTTAGTCCAAATCTGATAAAAATTGTATGAAAGTGTATCTAGATCATAGCAATATCACACAAAACATGCATGGAGCAAGCAAAACTTATAGATACGTTTGGGACGTATCAATCAATCCTCCATCCGACAGGGTGTCGGGACGAGGTCTTCTGGCGATCCCGATCTCGGGATTGCGGCGGTGTGGAACAATAGTGAAAATCGCGTAACGGAGGGCCTCCCAAGGGTTTTTAGAGTGACAGGTAAATATAGGCCGAAGAGGGGCACCAGGAGGGTATTATACGTCCCAAACGTATCTATAATTTCTTCTTGATCCATGCTTGTATTGGTGACTGTACTTCATGTTTTGCTACACTTTCATAATTTTTTCAACATATCTAGACTAACCTAATAACTCATTTCCCTAGTGATAGTTTATGTCTACTATTGTCCGAGCATTGCAGGAAAATAACAATTACTAAAGTGCTCGGAAAAATCGGGAAAAATCATATAAAAAATCACCATAATAGAAAACTCTAGAAGCCCGAAGGACACCCGGAGGGGTGCCCCCTCACCAGGCAGGTGCCTGGCGCGGCCAGGGGTGGGGCCGCGCCACATGGCCGCCTGGTCCAGTGGGGGCCCCCTGGTGCCCTCCTTCGGCCTATATTTACCTCCTGTCCTTGACGAGGATTGGCCTTGGCAAATCCCATGGTAAGGTACCTTGGGTTTAGATCGTAGAGAGAGGTGCGGGTTGGTGATGCTCGTCGGATAATAGGAGACATGGATTTACCAGTTTCGGTGAAACCCCTACTCGTGCTCTTTTTTATTATGATGGAGGCGATTACAGTGGCGGTCAAGGTGAGATCACTCGGGACCGGAGGTGTTGCTATGAGATTGGATGCCCTAGGCGTCCCCTCTCCCAGCCTTTATATACTAGGATGGGTCCCAAGGAGTCCATCGAGGTTTACAGAGACAGTTGCATAATCTAGCTTTAGTCTTGGATGTCAGGTCTTGGCTTCCATAGCGCAAAGGACTCCTACGTTGGTTCTTCGAGTGGGCCAGTCGTGGGCCGGTCGCGGTTTCTAGCGGGCCTTCTGTCTTGACACGCACCAGTTACCCTTATCCGTAGGAGTTGTGAGGGCTCCCCCTCATCGGTAGCCCCCGAGTGCCTGGGGGACTCGAAGAATCACGCATGGACTCAAACCTGTAATCAGCCGTAGTAGTGTGTGTCGCGTTGTTGCAAGCAGTCGCATGTTTGTTCATGAGAGATAGCCTTTTGAGTGATGATAAGCTGAAAGGGACCAAGGTACTCGACTGGTCGAGCCTTGGTGAATTTCGCTAGCTGCAAATACCTCAATACCTCAATATCCCAATCAAGCTCGCGTCCCTCGACAAGAACTTGGATACAACTGGTCTCAAGCAAGGTCCAGGCCGCTTCAGGGCTTACAGGATCGATGCCGCTAGTTTCAGCAAATATGACCCTAACGTGTTCGTTAGTGGATAAATTTCATCATGCATCGTGGATGGAATAGTCGGGAGTGAAGGCGCGCCGTAGCAAGTCCAGCCCGGTCGTCTGTGCAGCAGGGTCTTACCTACGCGCGAGCTTGCGCGACATCTGGGGCACAGTGTATGGCAGACCAGACATTGTAGGGGTGTGTTCCAATATAGAATGCACCCACTCGCAAAACAATCGAGTGGAATAATAGTTGTCACTCGCGGAGCTTTCGTGTGCTCAAGCGAGGAAATAGTATAGGATGCACCTACTCGGAAAGTCATCAAGTACGCTAATAGTGTGAGCACCCGTGATTCGCCTGCTTCGATTGTTGAATCTTGCGTATCAGTGCGAGTAGTTACTCAAGCACCTTATCTCCTAGGCGAGTGAGCACTCGAGCCCTGTAGATATATTTGTTCTTGTTGGAGGGGAGTAGCCACTCGCACCCTCGGAGTTTAGCCCGTGTTGTCTTGTGCTCTGTTTTAGCAGAAAGAGGGCGCTCCCGATGGGACTAAATTTTTTATATAATAAAAAATTGAGAGAAGGGCAACTTTGTCAAAAGAACCTGGTCACTTGGTCCGCAAATAAAGTGTGATCCGCGATCAAGGGGTCCTTCGCGCTTGTGTGCTCTCAGGACGCCCTGCTAGGATGGGACGCCACAGGAAGGCTTTGATGGCTGTAGGCAGCTACGCGCTGTGGTCAGATATGATGTATTGTATTGTATCATGCCGCGTTAATTTCACGATGCATGATGATGGCTCCTTGTTTGGCGTGTAAAATGGTCAGCGTGGTTACTACGACGGTTGAGATTTCCATGCCGCATGGCCATCGTGGGATCGTGCCACATCTGGTTGGTTCCGAAATCGACGGTGGGTGGATAGCCTGTCGCCACTTGTTATATACAAGAGGCCCAGGGTAATTTTACGTTTACCCTTATCTCGCCTTCTGCTACTTCTTCTTCTTCCTCTGCTTCTTGCAGCCTTGTTCCTTTGCTCCGTGCGGTTTCCTGCACAGACCATGTCCAAGCTCGCGGAGGGCACAAGGGCGGCCAAGGGCACGTCACACGAGCCATTGCCAGCAAGGATGACCGGAAGATGGGAGCGGTCATATTTTGAATGCGCTGATCTGGATGCGTTGGTGGCGGATGGACTCGTTGCTGAATGCGCTGCTTGGATCCCTGGTGAAGAGGAGGTGACTGCGCCCCGTGGTGATAAGTGGTTATGCTTTTAGAGCTTTTCCCCACATGGATTTTCTCTTCCCGTTCACCCGTTCGTTCGTGAGCTACTCTTTGCCTACCATCTTCAGTTGCATGATTTGACGCCCAACGGGATACTGCACATAGCGTGCTTCATCATGCTATGTGAGTGCTTCTTGGGAATCTATCCCCACTGGGGGCATTGGAAACGCCTCTTCAATGTGAAGAGGACTAATTCTAAATATGTCGTTAGTGGCGCCGGCATTTCCATTAAGGATAAAAATTCCTATTTTGATCTAGAGAACCTGGATTCCATCAATACGTGGTGGAAGGGTTGTTTCTACCTAAAGGACCAAACTGTTGCCGGCCAGTAGTTCGGTCTTGCGCCATTTGATTTTGTTGTGCAAGTGACTAAGCAATCATCTTGGGGACATGTTTTGTATGCTGATGAAGTGGCGGCAATGGGGCAATTCTCATTGTTGTCTTTATGAGAAGGCACATCCAGCCCTTGCAGCATCGAGCGCATCCTATGTGGCAGTACTGTGGACTCAAGGACCCAACTAGGTGCTCTCCCATAGATATTTCGGGTAGTGATCTCCTGTTTCAAATCTAGAAAATTACCTAGTGTACGAGTACTGGTCTCGAGAGCCCTATAATTCCTTATGCAGCCGACGTGCCATTGTCTGAGATATTTTCTCGTGCCTTAGTCATTTTTTGAAGTTGTTGAAAATCTGTTGCTTGCTGACTTTACTTTGTCCTGCAGGGGCATATTCATTTTCTTAGCAACCCGCCGCAGCCTGAGGATGCTGAGATACGGGAGGAGCCTGATGTGATGCTGGTGGACCATGTGCCTGCGACGGGCGATGGTGCTGGTCAGCCTTCACATGATGATGCTGGCGAGCCTTCGGGTGCTGGTGTTGGGGGTCTGCCTCCATTTAATGATAATGATGACCCGGTGTCGCTGCGTTTTAGGTGGGGCCGCTCCTCGGCTCCTGCTGGGTAGCCGGCCGGGAGTGGTTGTGTAGCGCCTTCACCGATGGCGCTAGTTGTAGAACCTTGCCCATCTCCGGTTGCTCAGAAAAACAGAAATTTGGGATGTTTCTTCGTCTGGGTGTTGCACCCATTGGGTTTGTACTTTGTCCCTTTTTTATTGTCTTTGTTTCTTTTTTTAGTTCTTCTGCTGAGAACTGGTGTGCTACAACACTCTGCCTATCGAGATTGCTTCTTTGACTAGTGCTTCTTCTGCTGATCTTCACTCGACTGATTCTGGCGCTGCAGCCGAGCAGTCGGGTCCTGCGGCTACTCCTGGAGTCTTGGGTGCGGGTATGATACCTGCGATCGCTCCGTATTATGGTTCTGGAGCAGCTACAGAGGGCAATTCTTATCCAAAATTTGAAGTCTGATATTGCTGAAGGGTATGTCTTGGAAAAGAAAGACATCCCTCTTGAGGACAAAGTTTCATTCTTTGATCGGATGGCTGAACAGATATTGATCCTTGCTTTCTGAATTTCATTGGGGGCGTGGCAGCGCTCCCAATGGTAGTATCCCCCGATTCTGCGGGCAACCACTTGTGGTTAGTCACATTCTTTGACTATTTTCCTTTATGTAACCTTGTCCTTTCCTTTTCTACTGCTGTAGCCGTTGTTCTAGATGTGCGAGCGCGTCCTGAATGATGTCGATCGGTCTAGGGGTGCCCATGATGCTGTCCAGGGGAAGCTTAATGTTATGAGGCCTGAGTTACTTCATTGATTTCTGTACCCATGTTGTTTGTTGTTGCTGCTTTGCGTGGTTTATGATGCCTTTGATGCAGGTCGAAAGAATGAAGCTGAGAAGTGAGCTGATGTGGAGGAGAAAGAGCTCACCTTGCTTCGGGGCACTTTGGAGTCAAAAGATAAGGAGCTCTAGGTGCACCTTGGTGAGGTTGAGCGGCTACGACGAGTGGAAGAGAAGCTCCGAAAAGATGAAGTGACTGAGGGTGGTCGCCTGCGCGCCCTAGTGGGTGCTCTGACAGGTAAGTCATTTACATCTGTATCTTTGCTTGGATTGTGACTTTTGACTTGATTTATGATCGCCGGTTTGTTGGTGTGTAGACTCCGTAGGTGTTGAGGTTGCGACAGCTACCACTGAGGAGTCGAACACTCTTCGTGTTGCTGTTGATGCCTTGTCGAGCGCTACAGACTCCGTCAAGGCCATGAATGATCGATCCGCTGCTGTCCTCAAGTGTCTGCACAAGAACGTGTTTCCAGAGGAGAAGGATCGGCCCGAAGGTCTTGGTCTGTTGGCCGCTGCGTTTGGCGGAGGTGGTGGACTCCTGGAGAGCTTCGTCATTGAGACGTGGTGAGTGGTCTTGCAACATCCTTTGTTGTTCTCTTAGGGCGCGGTGTGCCAATTGAGGATGGCATGGTGGATAGCATGCGATCCATCGAACTTTCCCACCGACTGCAATTGGTTATAGAAGCCGACATCCGCAAGTCTGAGGGTTCTAAGTAAATGGGGAAGTCTTGCTTCGTTGGTTCTTGTTTCTTGGAGTGACTGTTTGAATTTGTATTAAATCTCCTCCGGAGAAAAAATGTTGGATGATGCTGGTGATGTTGCTCTGCCTTGTGGCCTTTCTTTACTTCGGTTTTTGACTCTTTTATTATTTTCTTCTTGCGGTAGGCCGTCCCGGGCGTCTCTCGGGATTGGAATTCGTTGAAGGAGGATGCTCGTGAGGGTGCGTACGAGCCCCTCTGCGTGGATCTTATAGACGCGGACCGCGAGATTAGCCGTCTCAAAGGTGATGTTGCTATCCACCACTCGAAACGTGAACGTGCTAAGGCCACACTAGAAAATTTGGTGGCTCAGATAGCAAAACTGCCCGATCTGCTGAAGGGTGAGTGTCAATGTTCGATTGCTCATGTGCTTCTTCTTTTTCTCTTGCTGAACTTTTTCCTTTGTTTGCTTTGCTTTGAATGTTTTCTGGCCGTTCCTGCGAGGAATAGGGGGATGTACAGGCAGAGTTGTCGCGACTGGACGAGCCGACCGTGCAGGCTGAAAATCCACTTCAGATGGATAGGGCTCGCACGCGGGCGTTTGTTGTTCTTCGGTTGTGGGTCAACAGGGTTCTAAAATCCCTTGAGTACTGTTGTAGGGTGCTTGGTGGTATTTTCTTCGAGTTTTATCTCTTGGATCCTGTTCCAATGACTCTTGAGAAGATTTGTTGAGTGTTTTCTCATCCCTTAGAACTTCGCCGAATTTTGAATCATCAAATTCATGCGGGGGCACATTGTGCCTTTGACTTTGTGCATTGCCATTGGCCGAGGGTAGATCCTATGCTGGCGGATCATGATCCTCCTGGTGGTCGAGATGAACCGATGGGGGAGCACTATGAGGCAATGGATGCGCCCTCGCACTTGATTGTGAAGAAAGTTTGCGAGGAGAATGACCGCATACTTGGGGCACTTTGTAAAGTTAAGGAAGAGTCAGGTGCCTAGGAACTTCTTGTAGCTTGTAGGTGCTGCTTCTTTTTGCTGGTGATTTGTAAATAGGGTACTTGCCCTTAGGTCATGCAATGTATGTGAGAATGCCTCGAGGGTGGTTTTTTCTTCTCATATTGGTGGGTGCTGTGGTTGGGTTGCGCTAACGCGTAACACCCCGGGGGGTGGCTGCTTCGAGCGAGCCCTCTGAGTGCCGATTTCGAGTCGTGTAATTGAAGTAACGCCTCGGGGGGTGGCTGCTTCGAGCGAGCCCCCGAGTGCCAGTTTTGAGTCGCATAAGCGAATGAGGCCTCGGAGGGTGGCTGCTGCGAGTGAGCCTCCGAGTGTCAATTTTGAGTCGCGTACGCGAATAATGCCTCGGAGGGTGGGTACTGCAAGTGAGCCCCCAAGTGGCATTGTTGAGTCGCCTAAGAGAATAACGCCTCAGAGGGTGGCCGCAGCGAGCGAGCCCTCGAGTGCCAATTTTGAGTCGCATAAGAGAATAACGCCTAGGAGGGTGGCCGCTGCGAGCGACCCCCCGAGTGCCAATTTTGAGTCGCGTAAGCGAATAACGCCTCAGAGGGTGGCTGCTGCGAGCGAGCCCCTGAGTGCTGGTTTAGAGTCGCATTAGCGAATAACGCCTCGGAGGGTGGTTGCTACGAGCGAGCCCTGAGTGCCAATTTTGAGTCGGGTAAGCGAATAACGCCTCGGGGGTGGCTGCTGCGAGCGAGCCCCCGAGTGCCAATTTTGAGTCGCGTAAGCGTGTGATGGCAGAGAAGTTGATAGGTTTAGTTGGGTTTCCTTCCCTGTCAACCGCGCCAATAAACGATTCTTGATAACCCACAAGTCTAGGGTATCAATTGTAGCTTTTCGATAAATAAGGATGTCGATCCCAACAAGGAGAAGAAGGTATTGACAAATTACTCTTCATAAGGAAAAGGCTGCACACACTGAAAGATAAATATTTAGGGGTTTTTGGTGTAAGCAATAGAAAGGTAAAAGACAAGAAAATTAAACAGGGTAACTGAGGAGTAGCAAGTGGCCCAATCCTTTCACAAGGATAAGCCTAGGAACTGAACTTATAAAAGCTAAAGTGTTCTCGAGGGCACACGGGAGAGATAGTCAAGTTACTTTCACCATATTCCGCCAAGTATATGTATTGTATCGATAAGAGTCGGTGGGTGGATCAATGCTAGTACACCTTCTAGACTAAGATAAATGCACTCTTATGATTACACACCTTGCAAGTATCCGCAAATAGAAGGTAGTAATTAAGGCATAAGCCTAACCACAACATTACGATCGAGGATCCATAACTCCCTTATGAAAAAGTGTGCGAACTGGGGTTCAGGTTTCTGTCACTCCGACAACCCACCATAAGAATCATTTGTGCACAATGTATTCCTCTAGGCCCATGAAAGGTGAAGTGATAAGTGTTCGACTCACATAACACCACTAGCGAAATAAAAACACAACTTAAGTATCAAACAACACATAATACTTCAACTTCATATGACTACTAACAACTAGACTTCTCCCATGTCCTCAAGAACTAAAGTAACCACTCAAAGACATAAAAGAGATCATGATCAGAGGTGATAGATGGGTGGAAAACAATCTGGACACAATAATATTCCTCTAACAAAACTCAATAGCATTCACGACAAAGTAGTAATCAACACCAACAGAGTAGAGAGGATAGATAGTACGGATTACACCAACAGATTAGAGAGGATAGATAATAACCTCGAGTCCTTTCTTGCGTCGTTTTGATGTATGCACGGTCCAACCGCGGGTCGCTAGCAGTCTAGGGCCATGACAAAACCTGTTTCGAGGGAATGCTAAGCTGAAAGGCCCCAAGGAGTCGACTGGAAGAGCCATGGTGAATTGTGCTAGTGGCAAATACCGCAGTAGCCCAATCAAACCCACGTCCCTCGACATGAGCTTGGAACACTGGTGTCGAGCAAAGTCATGCCGCTGCAGGTCTTACAGTGATCAATTGCCGCCAGTAAAGTTCGTAGCCTAGTCGCGTCCGCCCGGCTTTTTCTGTCATGCAAACGCATGGAAAAGATTGGGAGTGAAATCGCTCTGCGGCAAGTCCCAGCCCTGCCGATCTGCGCAGCGGGGTCTTACCTACACGCTAAGCTTGCGTGGCATCTGGGCACAGTGTATCGTGTTTATCGAGGCACGGAGCCTAGTTAGTAATGCACCCACTTGGAATAAACAATCAAGTGAGATGTTTTAGCGGTCACTCGCGGAGCTTTGTCGAGCGCTCGGGTACTCGGAGTTCTGCGAGTAATCACTCGAGTTTCTCCTTCGCTCTCGGGGTGAGGGAGCACCCGATACTCTGGGACCGTACGATCTGGCGAGTGCAGGTCTGCTTATCTTGTGTCGTGGTGAGGGAGCACCCGAAACTCTCATGGGTGCGAGTAATCACTCGAGCACGTCTTTTTCTTCTAGGTGAGGGAGCACCTGAGACTCTCATGGGTGGATACGCTCCCGATGGGAGTTAAATATATTTGAAAAATGTATTTGAATCAGTGAAAAGCGATCCTCGCAAGCTGCACTTTCTTTTGTGTTGCCACTTTGAATTATCTCTTCTTGATAAGGATAACGATCTCCTTGTTGAATGACCGTCAAAGATGCTCTGTATGCGAACCGTCATGTCTTCATGACCGGTCATAATGATGGCTTTTGTGGCGTGGTGCAGCCGCCTATTGAGTTACCGATGCGCGCATTGAAAACGCGCGAGATTTGAAGCATCCAGCGCCCGGTGCCTTCCGTGTGAAAGCATCTTTGTCTCGGAATTCAAATTGCCTGGCACGCTCGGTCTTTAAATTAATTGTTGCCGTCGTCTGGGCTTCTGTCTGCCCTAGGGTTTGCACTATTAATAGACCCCTCTTTTTCATCTAGCAGCAATGTTCGTCCTCTTCCCATCTTGCTCCTCTTCTTCATCTTCCTCTTTCTCTTTCCCTTCTCATGGGGCCAAAGCGAGGTGGAGGTATGACTAGCCGCGGCCGGGTTCGCCGTGGCCGCGGTAGTCGTACTCCGCGCTCTTCTCGCAGTGGCCGTCGTGGTGCAGCGTTGTTTCCTTCCTCCTCTTCCTCAGAGGAGGGTTTTTGGCGCTACGACTTTCTCCTACGCGTCCGTGGCCGGGACGCTGCTCGTATTCTTCTTCCTTCTGCATTTGCTGCCATTGTTTCTGAGCGTAGCCTGGATGGCCTGCTTCTTCGTCTTCAGGGGTTCTCTCGGCCTCTTTCTTATGTTGAGTTGGAGACCGACAGTTCCCGCTTGATTTTTCTTGGTTTTGGCTGGAAGTCGTTTTCTCGGCATTTGAACTTGCGTGATGGTGATACTCTTTGTTGTCGTTTTGATGGCGAAAATACTCTCACCATCCGCGCTTTTGACCCAAGCGGCAATCGCATGGATCCGTACTGGCAGGAGACAAGCAGCGACAATTCCAGCGGGTTGGGGAGTCCTACGCCCATGTCTTCAACAACTTTGTAGAACTGGAGGCAGCGGCGTCATCTTCGCCCACAGCTTGGGTGGAGCTGGAGAAGAAGTTGTGCAGCTGGAGAAGAAGTTGGTAGAGCTGGAGAAGAAGCTAGTGGAGCATCGGCTTCGGTGCTCCACAAATAAGTCGAGTTTCACCTTTTGTTATGTCATTGACATCATGAGCTAGCTGCTTCGACTCCTTCTTTGTCTGTGATGATTCTCGTCGTATTAGCGCCAATCACCCCAGCACGGGCACACATGTAAAAGTCGTAATTCCTTGGATGATTGGTGTTGTAGTCTTGTCGGCTGCTTGTGTCTTTGTAACTAGGTTAGTTCTCCATGTAATGAGGATTGTCTTCGAGTAATGAGAGCTGCCTTCTATCCAATGTACTCGAGTCTTGGACTGTGTTCAAGTCCTTTGCAATGTGACCTGTCTTCGAGTCCTTGTGGTATGAGATGTTTTTGAATTATTTCAACGAGAGATGTCTTCGAGTCCATCAAGCCCTTGTATTGTGGATTCTATCGGGTGCGCGACAGTGCTCCCGATGGGAGTAGCCCCCGAGGCTACGTTCGAGTTGTAGAGTCGAACGTAGGCTGAGATTTGTTTCCTTTGTCGTTCTTCTGTTAACTGTCGTCTTTTATCGGGTGCGCGATAGCGCTTCCGATGGGAATAGCCCCCGAGTCTTTAGGTGATCGTTGGCGATCAGTTGAAGACTAAAGGATTGTCTGTGTCCTGTGCTCCATCCATATTTCTCCAAAGTACTTGGTGTTCCACCTGGTTGAAGATGTGTCTTCCCTTTGATTCCGAACGGTTTTCAGCAAGTGGCGCCTATCGGGGGTTTTTGCTTGGACCCTTATTTTTAAGTTACGGGCTGCGCGGGAGATGATTGTAACGCCCCGGACACACCCACCGGCTCCCGGCATATGCCTGGCGGGATCTAGACTGTCCCCACAGACCAACACTAGTCTTTCGTGCGCACTTTGTCCTCACTCATGCGCACCCGGGAACAACTTCCCGGTCGGTCACCCATCCTCAAATCGCTCCAAGCCAAGCACGCTTAACTTTGGAGTTCTTTGGATCTGGGCTCCCGGAAAAGAAGGTGCACCTTGTTGATATGAGTAGTCTTTCATTCCTACTAAGCCAGGATGTCACAATGATAGTGTTTCTCCGGGGGAGGTGTGCTTGAGCCCCCGGGCGTTTTAGGTAATGATCGCGTGAGCGATGATGGCGTCTCTCGGGGGGAATTGGTACTCGAGCCCCCGAGTGCTTTGGGTAAATATCGGGTGAGCGACGATAGCGTCTCTCGGGGGGAGTTTGTACTCGAGCCCCCGAGTGCTTTCGGTAAAGATCGCGTGAGAGACGACAGCGTCTCTCGGGGGGGGGTTTGTACTCGAGCCCCCGAGTGCTTTGGGTAAAGATCGCGTGAGCGACGATAGCGTCTCCTGGGGGGAGTTTGTACTCGAGCCCCCGTGTGCTTTGGGGTGGTAGTATTTGGGCAACATCATTTTATTGCGTCGAACGGTTACATGAGTTTCCAGTCGAGCATGACTGGTGGAGACTATGGGTAGAACCGGCGTAGGTTCGCTACGTTCCATGGATTTCCCACGTCCTCGTCAGTCTTCCGGTTCTTCATTCTATAGGCGCCTCCTCCTATGACTTCTGAAACTATGAACGGTCCTTCCCATTGGGGGGAAAGCTTGTGGACTTTCTCTTGTATCAGCCGTAGGACAAGGTCGCCTTTGTTGAAGGTTCTGGTGCGTAGGCGGCTGCTTTGGTAAGTGCGCAGCTTGTCCTGGTACCCCTCTGACCTTGCTAGGGTTGTGTCTCTTGCTTCGTCTGTTGTGTCCTTGTCATCTTGCAGTGCTTCTTCTGCTTCCTCTTCTTCGTACCCCGAGATCCGGGTGACCCGAATTTGAGGTCATGTGGTAGTACTGCCTCCGCCCCGTACACCATGAAGAAAGGTGTGTAATGGGTTGCGGTATTTGGGGTAGTGCGCAGGCTGCATAGTACTGCAGGGAGTTATTCTACTCAGTTGCCTGCGGCCTGCTCGAGTGGTGCAAGGAGCCGTTTTTTGATTCCTCCGCATACTAGGCCATTTGCTTTTTACATCTGGCAGTTGGACTGCGGGTGCGCGACTGATGCGTAGTTGATTTTGATGCCCAGTTCTTCGCAGAAGTTCTAGAATTCTGCCGCTGTGAAGTTCGTACCGTTGTCCGTGATGATGTTGTGTGGTACCCCGAACCTGAAGATGATTGATTTGATAAAATTAACTGCCGTGAGGGCTGTGGAGCTGGTGATGGGCACTGCTTCGATCCACTTGGTGAACTTGTCGACTGATACTAGCAGGTGTGTTCTTCCTCCCTTTGGTGATTTCTTGAGCGGGCCCACCATGTCGAGTCCCCAGGTGGCGAACGACCATGATAGTGGTACGGTGTTGAGTTCTGAGGCTGGAGCGTGTGGTCTGCTGGTGAATTTTTGACAAGCGATGCAACGCCGCACGATGTCTTCTGCGTTTTTCAGGGCAGTGGGCCAATAAAACCCTGCTCGGAATGCTTTGGACACGAGCACTCGACTGTTTGCGTGGTGCCCGCAGGTACCCTCGTGGATTTCGAGCAGTAGGGCTTTGACGTCTTCTTCGTAGATGCACTTTTGGAGTATCTGGGTGATACTGCGCTTGTATAAATTTCTGTTGATCACTGTGAATGCCTTGGATCGACGACTGATGCGCCGAGCTTCTGTGACCTCTTGCGGTAGCGTGCCTTCGATTACGAATCGGAGGAACGGTTTCGTCCACGCTGGTCCTTCGAGTGCTGTGGGATCTGTAGATTCGACCTCTTGGCTGTTGTTGCCTTCAGATGGACTCGCTGATGCCACCTGTGCTGGCTCAGTGGTGTCGTCATCTACAGCTTCCTCGGGTGCTGCTGTTTTTACTTTGATGGATCTGTGGCTGTTGCTTTCGAGGAAGACACCGGGTGGTACTGGTCCTCGAGTCGAGCCGATGTTTGCGATTTCGTCGGCTTCTGTGTTGTTTTCTCTGGAGATATAATTGAGCTCTCAACCTTCGAAACTTCCTTCGACCGTGTTGTAGAGCTTCTGATAGGCCGCCATGTTGTCGGCTACTGCATCGCAGTCTTTCATCGCTTGCTGGACGACGAGGTTGGAATCTCCGTAGATTACGAGGCGAGTGGCACCGCATGTTTTGGCCAAGCGCATGCGATGATGTAGTGCCTCGTATTCAGCTTCGTTGTTGGAGGCGTGGATAAAGTTGATTTGGAGGACGTATCTGAGCTTCGTTCCTTTGGGGGAGACCAGAACGACTCCTTGCTGTCTTTTGGACCCGTCGAAGAACATTGTCCATGAGTTCGACAGGTCCGGGGGGGCTCGTGTCTGGACCTCCGTCCACTCGACCAGAAAATCTAGGAGTACTTGGGCCTTTATTGCTGTTGGGTGCTTGAACTGCAGGTCCCGCGGGCTGAGCTCAATGTTCCACTCGGCGACTCGCCCAGTCGCTCCGGGGTTGTTGAGGATGTCCACGAGTGGTTCGCTGCTCACGATTGTGATAGGATGTTCGTCGAAGTAGTGTGACACCTTTCTTGAGGTCATGATGATGGCCAGTAGTAGCTTCTGGTAGTGCGGGTAACGTTGCTGGGATTATTTTGTCAAGAGCATGCTGAGGTAGTAGATCGGCCTTTGTATGCTCTGGACCTTGCCTTATTCTGTGCGCTCGACGACGAGTGTTGTGCTTACCACACTGTTGCGTGCTTCCACATAGAGGTACAACTTTTCTCGTTCTTTGGGTACCGCCAAGATCGGTGCGGTCGAGAGTGTCTTCTTCAGGTCCGCGAATGCTTTGCGGGCTTCTTCGTTCCACTCAAATTTCTCCCCTTTTCTGAGCAGCTGGTAGAATGGCAGTGTGCGCTCTCCCAATCTGTTGATGAAACAACTCAAGCCTGCGAGTCTTCCGGTGAGCTGCTGCACGCCTTGGATGTATGTTGGCTCCTGCATCCTGGCCATTGCATGAACTTTCTCAGGGTTCGCTTCGATTCCTCGAGCGGAGACCATGTACCCAAGCAACTTCCCGGCTGGGACGCCAAATGCGCACTTCTTCGGGTTGAGATTGATTCTGTACTTGTTGAGTCCTGCGAAGGTCTCGCGCAGGTCGTCAAGTAGCGTGTTTGCATTGTAAGTTTCGATGATGATGTGGTCCACGTAGACTTGCACGTTTCTTCCGATTTTCTCTTTCAAGCAGGCTTGCATCATCCGCTGGTATGTGGCACCGGCGTTCTTGAGTCCGAAGGGCATTGTCCTGTAGCAAAATACACCATAAGGGGTGATGAATGATGTATGCTCTTCGTCTTCTTCCTTCAGGCTGATCTGACTGTATCCTGAGTAGGCGTCGAGGAACGACAGTAGATTGCATCCTACTGTCGAGTCAATTATCTGATTGATTCTTGGCAGGGGAAAGTGATCCTTTGGGCAATTTTTGTTGACTGGACCATAGTCGACGCATATCCGCAGCACGTCTATGTCTTTCTTGGGGACCAGCACAGGGTTGGCGATCCAAGTGGCTTTCTTCGTCTCTCGGATGAATTGAGCATCGAGTAATCGGTTGACCTCCTCCCTGATTGCTCTGCGCTTGTGTTATGAGAATCTTCGTAGTGCTTGCTTCACTGGCTTGGTGTTTGGCTTGATGTGCAGCGCGTGTTCCGCGAACTCGCGCGGTATTCCTGGCATGTCGGCTGGGCACCAGGCAAAGATTTCCCATTCTTCACGGAGGAAAGCGATGAGGGCAGTCGCTTGCTCTTATGGGAGGTGGGCGTAGACGCGGACAGTTTTTTCTGGGTCCATCGGGTGCACTTGGTGGGTGACCGTATCGCTGTCGATGCTGAAGTCCCGCCCATACTTTTTTGACTCGCTTCGACTTGCTAGCGGAAAGATACTTTTGTCTGTCGCCATGGCTATTTCTGTGAGTTCTTGCTCGGCTCCAAAGGTGTCGGAAACTTTGTGGAAATTGTGATCACAATGATCTGATTTGGTGAAGCTCCCGTTGACTGTAATGACGCCCGCGGATCCTGGCATCTTGAGTTTGAGGTAGGCGTAGTGCAGAACCGCCATGAATTGCGCGAATGCTGGACGTCCCAGTATGGTGTGGTACTGCGAGTGCCAATCGAGTACTTCGAACTCGAGGGTGTGTCTTGCGAAACTGCGTCTGCTGCCAAAGACAACTTCGAGCTCGATTATTCCAAGGGAAGTAGCCGCTTCTCCTGGACTACTCCGTGTAACACGGTGCTTGATTTTTTCCATACTGATCGTGGGATCACCATCTTGTGTAGGTTGCTGACGAAGATTATGTTCATGTTGCTGCCTCCGTCCACGAAGATTCTGTCCATGTCGTACCCTCCAATTTTGAGAATCGAGTACCAGGGGCGCGTGCCCCGGCCTTGGGACTGCAGGTGGGTGATCGCTCTGGGAGAACGTGATACTAGTTTCTTCTTCATGTAGCTGGTAGACTTCGACTGTGTTTAGGTTATCGGCTGCTCTAGCTTGCAGGGTGTAGGCGTCCTGTTGATCTTGCGATACCCTGCCTTCTTGGATCGTGTGCACCTGTCCTTGAGGCGGGATGTAGCGTCTTTCGGTACTTGGAGTCGGCGACTGCTCGGTTCGTCGGGTGCGCTTGGCTTCTCGTTGTTTTTCTTCCTTGAGGCTGTCGGCGAGTTCGTTGAACAGGCTGCAGTCTCCCAGAGTGTGACCCGATCTGATGTATCCCCAGTCGTCTTCGAAGCAGTGGATCGTGCAGGGTCCTTCTAGCTGCTCCCCGACCGTGAGTTTGCTGGATCCGCCGTGCCATTTCCTCCTTGAGATTCGGAAGATCTGCGCGTGATCCGCTGGGTGCTCGTGGACTCGCTGGTCGATTTCGATCCCCTCTCTCAGATTCTGGTTCTTTATAATGTTGGCGAATTCGTCTGGTCTTCGATCTGGGTCGTAGTATTCGTCGGTCTGAGTCTCAGAGTCGTTGTCCTGGTGGGCGACAGCTGTCCGCACGGTGGCGGGTCGTCGAGTGGTCGGCGAGCGCGTAGATGTATAGTGCGACTCGTCGAGTTGGGTATCTTCGTTGAATCCTCGCGCCTATCTTCTAGGTCGTCGATTTCTTCTTCGTTGGCGATGATCTTGACGATCGCTGATCTCGAGCTCGGAGTCGGTGTCTTGTTGTGCGGAGGGTGCCTGGGTGGCGTTGGGTCGTCCAGTGGTCAGCAGGTCCTCTGCTTCGTGCTGTAGTTCGTCGATCGGGATCTCTGCGTAGAACCCTCGCTCCTTTCTTTTGGGTCGTCGATTTCTACTTCGCTGGCGGTGGACTCGGTTGCCGCCATAGTATTGGTCTTGGCACAGCTGCAGGCCGAGCGATCTCGATGGGGCGGCAGAGATGTTTGCCGTGATCTTGAATTCTTCGGGTGGATTGGATCTGGTTCTTGCTCTTGAGTTGTGGCTTGCTGAAGACGGAACCGCCGAGATCGTAATTCCAACTTGTGTAGTTCCCACAGACGGTGCAAATTGAAGGGGATCAACCCCGGAAAATCCCATGGTCAGGGACCCTGGGTTAGTCATGAGAGGCACAGGTTGGACGATAGCTCGTCGGCTAATAGGAGGAGACGTTCCTGCTCGATATTATTGCTTGGAGATGCGATTACAGGGAAGACCAAGGCTAGTGCGCACAAGGCTAGGGTTACAGATTGTGTATTGGCCGATCTCGACGTCTCCCCTCCCAACCCTTATATACTAGGCTAGGTCTCGGGGAAACCGTCTTGGATTACAGATGAGGTTTCCTAACCCTAATATTGTACCGCACGACATGTTTGCACCTTCCTTATGAGTCGCGGACTCTTACGTCGGTGCCACTAGTGGGCCAAAGCTGGGACCGGGCGGCATCTTTGTGGGCCTTCTGTCTTCGGGTACACCGGGTAGGCCCATCCATAGGAGTCGTGGGGTCACCCCCTCGTCAGCGTCGGTCCTCACTTTGAGCGCTCGCGCGGTGTTGCGGTCTGCGTCGTATTTTTTGTCGTTCTGAGCGCAGTGTAGGAATGCTTTGGTGGTGATGAGGGCCTCTGCTGGGGTGAGCTGTTCTGCTTCCTCATCCTTGTCTTCGAGTCGGAATGTGTCGTCCAGTTTATGGTCAACTTTGTTCTTGTCCGCTCGGCGTAGGTTGTTGAATCTAGACCTGTGCTGGTGGGGTGAGACGCGGTCGAAGGAGTCGTCCGAGGGTTCTGGTGGTGCCTTGCGGTCGGCCCTCGATTCGTCCGTGACTCTTCTCTGCTTCTCCAGTTCGAGCCTCAGCCGTCTGGTTTTCTTTGTGACATCGCTTGCTAACTTGTTGTATGCTCTGAGTTCTTCACGCGTTGCGTCCTCTGGCAGGAGCTTTCCGTGTTTTATTGAATTTTTACTCTGGCGATTGCTCTTTGGATAGGATGATTTTTTCTGTAGGTTGCGCTCGTCTCGCAACTTCAGAGGCGTGGCGCCTACTGCTCTCGGGTTGATCGCCCTTCTGAGTGTTTTTTCTTGTCTCCTGAAGACTTTTCTTGGTATGGTTCCTGGTTCCTCGAGGGTGACCGTTAGATTCCCAATGTCGTCGGGTATGCTGCCCCGTTGTTTGCACCGTCTCAGCGGTGGCAGACAAGGTCGTTTGTTTTGCCCCAGTCGTTAGAAGTTGGTGCGTGGGTGTCCGCCATGAACACTTGGAACAGCGTCTTGCTTGCGGGCCTTGTGTCCCTTATGTTGTGTCTTTTCCATGCGAGTGCGACACTCGCGTAGTTGTGGGCGGTGTAGTCGATCGGGCTGAGGTGGGATGCGCGGATGACTCGAGGAGTCATTGCGCGGGCTGGTGCCTCTTTTTCAATTGTTGCCATCATATTGGTTGCTGGTGCTCGAGCACGATCTGTAAGGCGAAGAGTGCCCCAACGGTTGCCGTAGATCTGATACCCTCTGAAGGTTAGGTCTACGCATGCGCGTAGATTGGCGACAGCTGACCGCAGGATAGGAAGGTGCGTGGTGAATCCAAGAGACTCGAACATATCATATTTCTCTCGAGTCATGGAGGTCTCGAGTACTACGGTAGTCGATGAGTCATCGATTTCTGATGATGGAACCGTCGAGATCGTGATTCCAACCTGCATCTTCCCCATGGTCAGCGCCAGCAGAGGCCCTCCATGAGCGCTCCCTGGATATGTCGTGAGTAGTACCTCTTGGATCATGGGTCCATGATCATTAGTTGTGTGATGTTTTCTCTCCAATCTTGTGCCTCAATTATTAGCCCTTGTGAGCTGCCCTACATGATCAAGGTACCTATGTGTTAGTTTATGTGTTGCTATGCTGTGTTTGCTGGGATCTGATGGATTATGAGATTATGTTCAGATTGTGATGACTAATATATTTGGTTATCTTTTATGTTTTAGTTCTTGAGGATTCTTGCATGTTCTCCGTTGCTTTTTATTTCTTTGGCCAAGTAGTAGATAATGACTCCAAGAGGGAGCGTTATGCTTGATTGTGGGTTCATGCCCCCCGATTTCTAGCTTGAGTGACAAAACATGAGACTAGGGGATGTGATGTTGCCACCAGGGATAAAACAACGATGCTTGTAACTGCGGTTGTAAGGATTGTTTACCTTACACATAGTTTGTTAATGCAGTAGTCTGTTACTTTGATCCTACGGTTTGGCTGGGGTTCGCAACTTATTATCACCGAGCTGTTCGGGATGGATATCTCAAGGTGGATGATTAGTGAGTAGATGCCGATGAATAAACGGTTTTCTCATCTCAGCGTACTTCCCATACGATTGAGCCTCTAGCTTTCTTGTAGCATAATTAGCATTGTGGTGCATTTATAATTCTGTCAATTGCCCAACTGTAATTTGTTCCCCCGGCATAGTTGTTTATTGTCTTTTAGGAAAGGGACATCACTAGTGAAAGTCATGGGACCCCGGTCCTTATTTCCACCATAGTTTACAACGTTCGTCTTTACTGCTTTTATTTCCTTTCCGTTGCAATCACTACTGTTATTTCCACCCTTGTGTTTTGATACTTTGTAAACAACAAGATTGGAGGGATTGACAACCTCTCTGACTCATTGGGAGAAAAGTTATTTTCGTTTCTGTGCAGTTCCACGACAACTCCTTAGCCAGAGCTAAATTTCTGACACCATTTTCACCTCTTGATGCACTTGGAGTCCTACTGGATTGATAACCTTGGTATCTTCACTGAGGGAAATTTACTACTATCTGCATCATAACCTTCAACTTGGGGTAACCAACGAGGAGGTATTATCTGCACCCATCAAGCTAAATTTCTGGCGTCGTTGATAGGGACTCCAGTCTACAAGATAGGGAGTTGCACACTATCTTTTACCTTTTCTTTTTAGTCTTGTTAGATTACTCTCTAGTTTTTCCTCTTGTGTCTTATATGAAAAATACCAAAAAAATTTGTTACTTTGCTCTTGCTTGGTGTTGTTACTCTGGGTTCCTCTAAAAACACTAAGTTTTGTGACTTCAATACTCACAACAACAATGACTTTATCAGCACTCCTATTGCTCCACCTGCCACTTCATGACCTTCGTATGAAATTAAATCTGCTTTGTTAAATCTTGTTATGAAAGAACAATTCTCCGATGCTGGAGATGCTGCTGCTTTGCAATTAAATAATTTTGTTCAGCTTTCTGATATGCAAAAGTACGAAGAAGTAGATGGTGAAATTGTTAAACTTAAGCTTTATCCCTTCTCTTTGAGAGGAAGATCTAAGGAGTGGTTGCAATCCTTTGTCGGGACCCGGGGTTAGCGTATGCAAGTCCAGTTAAGGCATAGTCATATGGAGAGCCGAGAACCGTACCCACTTGTCTAAGCAGACAAGGCCAAGCACAGAACGTTCTCGGAAAGCATCGTACGTGAGGGGCATCCCATCCAGGCCGGATGATCAACTGAGATGGGTCCTCATCGTCCGCACACAAGTCAAATGATATGGGTGGTGAACTCCCATATTCAAAGACAAGTCGCCTCAACCATACTATCGACTATCTCAAAACTCTTACATAGACTTACTCCAGCCCGATCACTTAGTCGGGGTCTAGGGCGGGCTCGATCATACCACAAAGTGTGCACGAGACAGAGTCTCGAACAATCGCATTGCGATGCCCCAAGCTGCGCACATCTAAGGGCCACTTGGTGTATGAAAGACCGCCAGCCAGAACACAACTAAGGTCTCGAAAACCCATACAAAGACATGCATGTTATAAACATACACGCAGCACACATGCCTTGTATGAACAACAGGTACCATTGCAATTCTCTACAAAGTGTACAATTTTATTGATAACTCTTATAGAGTGCAAACAGAGATCACAAACATGTGATCCAACATTACAACACACACGGAAGCAAATTATGTCTGAGTATAGACAAGTTTAAAAAATGGCTTAAGAAGCCTTATTTAAACACAAGCCCTCCACGAGGGAACCAGTCGTCTGACTGGGACTAGACTAGTTGGTCTTCAGTCGTCCAGCTCGATGAAGAAGCCACCTTCGGGGTCAGTGGCATCATCTAAAACATAGATTAAGCAAACGTGAGTACAAAGTCGTACTCAGCAAGACTTACATAGGAGCTATACTACTCATGCACATGTATCAAGGTAAAGGGAGGTGGGATTCACTTGCAGAAGTGCCAGCTTTGACTTGGCTAATCCTGAACTACGATTACCAGACTTTGAGGTAAGAAGCGTACACGAGTCCACTACTTTCTCCAACCAATACACCACTATGGTGCCTTCCTCAACTTCCCCACGAGGAAGCACGCCATAGCACTCACACTTATCTTGGTGTGTTTTAGAAGTATCCGGTTCAAGTTATCTAATAATCAAGCGAAGCTTTCCAAGCAGTCCATAACCGCGGACGCGGCTATTCGAATAGTTTTGTTAACCTTGCAAGGGTGTACCGCTACACACACATGACCATCATTTACCGCCTTTGATCTCAACACCATTCAAGGGGTTCCAGCAAGGATGCTCACCACAACTGTTACCTCATAGCCGATCTAGTCCGAGAAAGCCGCCTACTTGGGTTGGTTACCACAATCGTGAACCCGGCCGGTTTACCGAAGTGGACCCAAGTGATGTGTGCGTGGTGCATAAGCCGGTCTCGGATGAGCCGTTCTCTCACTTAGCATCCAGGCCACAGACCTACCAGAACTCCGAACTATTGCGACATCTGGACATCGAAAGGGATGAGTTAGTAAGTTGAGAGGGGTCAGTGAGCTCAATGTGTGGTTGTACTCTTCATCTTGGATCACCACACAACAACTCGTACTAGGGCGGTGTTCAACGAGACAACCCACCGTGTACTCCTACACAACCTCACATCGTTCACCTTGTAATAGGGTCGATTCACCAACACTTTTCTACCATCATCAACATGATCATTCCCATCCCGACTCACATCACAGTAACAACATGGTATCATACTAAGCATGCAATAAGCAGTAACATTGCAGGGGTTACATGATATCAACCAACTCCTACATTTGCTAGGATTGTGGTTTGCTTACTACTGTGACAAAATGATAGGTCATGCAAAGGAATGGGTTCATCTATGCGGTAGAATCATAACATGGTGATCATCCTAAACAATGCATAAGCGAGACATGAGATGGAAGTGGGATTTTATCGACATGATCAATGGGGGTTTGCTTGCCTTGCTGATGAGATTCGGGTTCGGGGTCTTCAACGAAGGTTGCAACCTCTTGCTCCGGTTCCACCTCTACCCGACAAACAAAGCACGAAGTAGCAATCAATAAGAATGCAATGCTCAAGCACATGAATGAATGTTGAAACTTGAAGTATAAGTTTTGATGTGTGAGGCAATTCCATTTAAGTGGAGTATATTGCATTTGAAATGCAAATTCAAACTCCACATTTGAATTCAACATTAACCATGTTGTATGTGATATAGTTTGATCATTTTGAAACAACTTCAAATGTGTATGATATGCCTCTGATGTGTGGTTGAATTATAACACAAATCCATGGTCCAAGTTGCAAGATCATTTGATTTGAATTTGAATTAAATTCAAATAAACCAAATGACATATGCTACTGGTACCAATTTAAATTCAACTAAAACATAGTTGAAAGTTGCATATTTGGAAAGATAATTTTCTCCTGATCATTTTTCATATATTATTTGTTCAATTTGGAATTAATATGAATTTTCTATGAATTTCCAAAGTTTGGGGTATTTTCTGGAATTTCTGGAATTCTTTTAATTCAAATAATCTCTGGGAATTCATTTAAATTGATTTATTGCGCAAGTGCTGACGTCAGGGGGGGGCTGACAAGGGGGTCCCACCTGTCAGTGGTTGGGTTCACTTAACCGGTGGGTTAAGTTAATCCAGTGGCTTAATTAAGCCACTGGGCCCACTGGTCAGTGACCCAGGGGGTCATTAGCCAGGTGATTAACGGGGGGGGGGGGGGGGGGGGTCTGGCTAACTCGCCGGCGGCTAAACGCCGGCGACTGGAGTCACGGCGGCGCTGCTCGTTCTTCCTCTCCTGGCCTCCAAACGCTGCGCCGAGACCACCGTTCGAAAGCCCGTGAAGAGTCGCGTCGAAAGCACCACTTGTACGTCGCCGGGGAGGTCGCGTTCGTCGACTGCTTCGACTTTGGCGGCGATAGAACCACGGCGAGGTCGCAGTCGTCGTTGTGGTGCACCGTTGGAGTCGGTTCGGGGCTTGTTCGAACGCTAGCACGTGCAGGAGTCTAATGCAAGCACTGGGGGTTCACGACGAGCACTGGAGCGAGGAGGACGACGACCATGGCGGCGAGGTGCTCGGGTTCCCATGGCAGATCCGGCTAGAGGAAACAATCGAGGGGGGAGAAAGAGGGGTTTTGCTTGCGAGCTCACCCTGAATCTATCTGGAGTGGTGGCTTGCTCGGGGAGGCGCTGGAGTTGCCGGAATTCGAAGTCGATCCACGGCGGCCGGCGATGAAGACGACGAAGCTAGCAATCTCGTGGAGGCGTCCGGCTCCGATTCCTTCTGCAGATCGATGAAGACGACGACAACGACGACGAAGAGCTTGGACACGGTCTTGGGGCTTCTAGGCGTCAATGGCTACGCGGGGGATCAACGGTGCTCCGGCGTCCTTCTCGGGCGGCGACGAAACGGGCGAGAGAGGAGGGAAGGGAGCTCGTGGAGGGGGGGAATGGATCAGGGAGGCTGCGGGGAGGCTCCAGGTGCGAGAAGAGGCCACGGGGAGGCCTGGAAGCTCTCGGCGGCGACGTGGCATCCCCGGCTAGCTCGGTGGCATTCCACCGAGTAGCTTGGAGGTGCGGGACGGGGAAGAAGACGCCGCTGCCCCTGTGGGCCGGCTTCGCCTGGGCGTCTGGTAAGCTCTTCTGCTTCCTTTTTTATTTTTCTTTTCTGTTTTCTCTTCTGACATTTGTTCTGTTTAGCTAAATAAAATAGCTAAACATTTTATTAAATGCTGAAAACTTTTATGTGGCCTCATAATAAAATAGACTAGCCACTTATAAAGTTTCAACATTTTTAAAATTCAAATAATTTGAATCTTAAATCAAATAGGGGTATTTCTTTAATTCCAAGGCACTGTTTGAATATTTGAAAAATATATGAGCATGCGGTGGGTCCCACATCACTTGATATGTGATCACACTCATTTATAAGACTTTTCAAAAATCTAACATGAATTTTTGGAGAAGATTTTTATCTGGCCTTTTGAATTAATTCATCTGGGGGGTGTTCCTTCTCCCATTTGCTTTTGATTTTTTGATTTCAAAGATTTCTTTTGAAATTTTGACATGATGCAAGGTTACTTTGATCCTAGCACATTACCTAACAGAGGGTTCTGACATCCTTGCCTAGGAATAGCATATATTCTTGGCATAAGTGCAAGGATTCTTTTATTGGGAAATACTACCCACCTGCTAAGATTATCCAGTTGAGAAGTAACATTATCTATTTTAGGCAACCAGATTATGAACATGTTGCCAAGCTTGGGAACGTATGAAATATCTTGTTAACAATTGCCCTACACATGGTTTGACTACTTGGATGGTTTTCCAGACTTTCTATGCACGATTAAACTTTATCTTGCAGAATCAATTGGACTTGGCCGCGGGAGGAACCTTTATGTCAACAACACTTTGTGCTGCCACGAAGCTATTGGACAAGATGATGAAAAACTATTATCAATGGCACACCGAATGATCTCCAACAGGTAGGAAGGTAAACTCTGTTGAGGAGATCTCCTCTTTAAATGATAAGGTTGACTTGATCATGTCTTTACTTACTAAGAAAGATCCTAATGATCCTCATGATGTTCCTTTAGGCAAGCTCCTATTGATCCTCATGATGTTCCTTTAAATTCTTTCGTTGCTCAAGAACAAGTAGATGTTAATTTTATTTCTAGGAACAACTTCAACAATAATGCTTATAGGAGTACATTTGGTAGAAACTTTCCTAGACCATTCCCATCCAACAACTATGGGAACAACAACACTTATCCTAGCACCAAAAACTCCACTTCTGAATTAGAGAGCATGCATAAGGACTTTATCACTTCTTAAAAATCCTTCAAGAAGAGTGTAGAAGAGAAATTAGACAAATTAGATATTCTCTCTTTGAAGGTAGACAACATAGATCATGATGTAGAGATGCTCAAGATGAGAAATTCTCCCCTTGAGGATAGGAAAACCACACATACGAATGCTATCCAAGTGAAAATCAGTGAAAACATTAGAATGCTAGCCAAACATAAGGATAGGTGGGCTAGATAAAAAGAAGAGGAAGATAGAGTTAAGAGCCTTCCTACACACACCATAGTTGCTACTATACATGTTTTTGAGGATCTTAAAACCTTTAGCACCCATCACATCCCTGGTCCACCTCATGGACCCATCAAGTGTGATGTTAATACCTCAACTTTAGGAAAAAAAGGTCCCATGAACTTAGAGACTACAAAGAAAATGAGCTTAGATGACATCACTACTACTTTCATTAATGGTAGTGAACTTGATTTTGATAATTGTAGTCTTTCTAAAGTGATCACTTTTTTGCAAATAATGGCCAAAGACCCCCCACACTAGTTCACTTAACATTTCCTTCACCGAGCATATCACCAAATGCTCTCATCAAAGCTTGGGAGGAGAACTTAAGTTAGAGGTTTCTATTCCTAGAAAACTAGAGGGAGGTTGGGATCCTATGGTCAAAATCAAATTGAATATTTTTTCTTGCTTTGCTTTATGTGATGTTGGAACTAGTGCCTCCATTTTACCCAAAAGAATGTATGATATGATTGAATTGAAACCTTTTGATCCTTGTTCTTTTGGTGTTCGTCTTGTTGATTCTTCTGTGAAGAAACCTTTAGGAAGGATTGATGATGTTTTTATAGTTGTCAATGGTAATTATGTTCCCGTCGATTTTCTTGTCATGGACATTGAGTGTGATCCCTCATCTCCAATTATTTTGGGACGTCCTTTTCTCCCCATCGTTCGTTCTATCATTGATATCAAAGAAGGGATTATAAGATTCAAATTCCCCCTAAAAGAGGGCATGGAATATTTCCCTAGAAAGAAGATGAAGTTACCATTCGAGTCTGTTACACGGGCAAGCTATTCCTTTGATATTGATAGAACTTGATCTTTTTTCTTTATTCCTAGATCAAAGGCATAAAAGAAAGCGCTTATTGGGAGGCAACCCAAAATGTTTTTACTTTCAGTTTTTAGTGGTATTGATGCTTGTTAATGTTGTAGCAACATCATTGTATCTTTATTTCCAAGTTTTGTGGCAAGTTTAGCTTCCGATTACAAGAAAAATCAAAAGTTGTGACATGTTGTCCAGAAAACAGAATATGTTTGCTCCATTGCAAAAAATTCTGAAAAATCACCAGGTCATCTTTTTGATCTGAATTTTTTTGAATGTATGATCTATACAATTGACTTTCTACGGATTGTTCTGAGTTTTTTTATTTTAGTTATGGAACTGCCCCTAAAAAATTATTTACTACCTTCTGGTCCATTTTTCCCAGATTATGGCATGTTTTGCGTTTTCACCGTTTTGTCAATCTTAAGCTTTCTTTTTATTTACAAAACTCTATGGAAATCATGAGAAACAGTAGTTATTCATGAAAATATTTATTTACACTAGAGGAAAATTATTTTATTATGGGCACTAACCCCTCTAATCATCTTATGACGAGTTTCGTATGAAGGGAGTTTTCAAGTGTGCAAAGGAAGATGATGAAAGAAGATCCGGGAGTGTCAAAAGCTCAAGCTTGGGGATGCCCCCATGCACCCCAAGAAGTTTAGAGAGTTGGCATGTTGCACTGAGTTTTGTGTCTTGACTTGAGTACGTAACTGATGTTGCTATTTGAGTATAGTATTAACTTGCAATAGTTTTTAGGTATTGATTTGAGTAACGTTTGGACTTCTGTGTGTCAAGATCTCAATCCTATTAGTCATAGGTGTCGTATTTTTGGAAATCCGTGCTTATTTTCAAAAACTACAAAAAATTAGTTGAGAACTCTAGCTACTAGATGTATCACTAACCTCTGTAGGGTTCTGATATATAGAGTACCCTCAGGTACCAGGATAACCTCGACGACGCACAAGGATAACCAAACCCCCATACACTCCTCCTCGTGGTACTTGTCTCTGTGTGAATCTCCTGGTTAGATAGAGACTTACCGATAATTGGTGCATGAGATCCTTTGACTAATGTGAGTATTCGATTGTTGGCACTTCCACCATCCATATTTTGCTAGCCTCTTCAGTACCGTGCAATTCCCTTTCTCATCTTGAGAGTTTGTGCAAACTTCACCGGTGCATCCAAACTCTTGGGATGAAATGCTCTGTCATCATAAACCTCATTATATCCTTCCTCAAAACAGCCACCATACCTGCCTATCAAGGCATTTCCATAGACTTTTCGAGATACATTGCCATGCAACATCCATCATCTTGATATTCATGTCATACATGTTTTTCTTGATCGAGGAGCCGCATGCTAGTTGGGCCTTGCCCTTATAATTGCTACATGACGCGCTAGTATCATTGCATATCCTGCTACACTTGCAGAGGCATACATCAGGATAGTTTTCAGTTCTCTTTATGTTGAGTACTTCTTGTAGAGTGTGTGATATTCTATATCCTTGTAAAATATAGAGTGTTTCCCTTAAAGTGAAGAAAAGTTCCCAAAGAGGACACAAAAAAAAAGATCCCAAAGGGGACAAATTGTCCCATCCCAACTTTTACCCTTCTTGTTAGTCTAGTTAACCAAAAATTAGAGCCAACAAAAACCTTGCATGAAATCTTAGGTTGTGTTTCAATGCTTGAACTTGTGTGCTTAGGGTTAGTCATGTTGTTGCCTGGTGATGCACTTGGTATTGATCATTTGGTGTTGCATGTGCCTAATGTCTGCCATGCATGCAACTCCTCTTGAGATTATCTTAAAAATGGTAACTTGTCAAATTCTAAAAACCCTTGGTGCTAACACCTAGTCAATTTTCTATATAGTATTAATACTAAAAGTTTTAGCCACTACAAAAATCCCTAGGCATCAACCTTTTTGTTGTTTCTAATAACTAAAATATTTATCAATAAAATTTCCTAGCTACATAAAATCATAAGGAAGTGCATGCATGATCTTTATATCTAACTTAATAATAATAACAACAATAACAATAATACTAATGTTGAGAGAGTTATATATCTTTTTTTTAATTGGGTGTTTGGTGCTTTAAAGAAAAAAAAGAAAAGAGGAAAAAAAAAGAGAAACTATCCTAACTACCCCACTAATCCCTCCCCTAATTCCTCTCTTTCTCTCTAACCTCCCCTCTCTCTCTCACGTTCTCTCTCTCCCTCTCCCCACGCAGGGAGAGCCTCTCTCCCTCTCGTAATCTCTCTCTCTCGTCTCTCTTCACCCCCCCGAGCCCAACTGACACCCTCGCTCCCCTTTGCCCAACCGAAGACGACCCCGAGGATCGCCCCCGTGGCATGCCAACGCAATTCCTACCCCCCAACCCTCATCAGCGATGTGACCGGCGAGCTCCCACGTCGGAACCGACCCACCTCCTCTCTCTCACGAGCTCGCCCACCTCCTGTCTTCACCAATGGCGCCAGGAGCCACGGATCGCCAGCTTGGCCGCTTCCTCCCGTTGGAGCTCTCCCTCGCTCGCCTATAAAAGGAGGTCACCCCAGCTCTCCTCTCCCCACTCTCCACACATCACCGCACCACCCAGCCACACCACCCCGCTCGTCCGTTTGACAGCCCGAGCAGAAGGAAGAGGAGAAGAAGAGGTTGGAGGAGAAGAGGAGGAGGGAAGCCAGAGGAGGAGGAGGAGGAGGGACCAGAGGAGCCGCCCCAAGCACCATACTGCCCCAACGTCTACCCCGAGCCGACGCCGCTTCTGACGACCGCAGCCGCCTCCGAGCCCCAAAAACGGGACCCCTGCCCCAAGCCGCACCCCCTCCGCCCCTCACCGTCGCCTGCAGCCGCCGGAACGCCTCCCCCACAGTGAGCTCCTTTCCCTGCTATCACCATGGTCGTTTTTTTTCCGCGATGCATGCCATGTTTTAGGGCAAAAATGGAACCCCATCGATCCCCCCTACCTCCGCCGCCCCCTGCCGTCGGCCTCCGGCGACCGGAGGGCCACCGGCGCGGCCGTGCTGGCCTCTGGCCGCCATGGGAGGGCTCCCCGTGCCTGGCCTGTGCGGGAGGAGGAAGACGGCCCCTGGCCGTCGGATCCCACTTAGATCCAACGGCCTGGGGAGGCCAATACCACTTCGATTTTAGAAAAACAAAAACCCGCTGCTGCGCTACACTGGGCACGGCCCGTTTAAAAAAAAATGAAGGGAGCGCCGTGGGCGCCTGTTAGCCGGGCCGGCCTGCTGTTTTTTTCTTTTTCTTTTATTCTGTAACACTGTTTTACTTATAGAAAAATAAATACAACTCCAAATTCAGTGAAACAAATTTTGTTGTGTGCATAAAATTAATATCTATAATTCTGAATGTTTAGAATAATTTTTGTGCAGTGCCAAAATAATTGCTTTAGTTTTTATTAGTTTATTGTGCTTTTTAGCAGCTAAGAATAGTTTTAGTTAAATCCTTGTTGACTCTAAAAATGTGTTGTTGACTTGTTTATATTCCTATGATTATACTTTATTTTTCTGTATGATTAGAATTGTTGATTGTTTAAATAAAATTAATGACCATATTACTATTATTGCTAGCATTCCACGTTAGGATAATTTTAGTTTATTCTTTGTTAATCAATCAAATAGGCTAAAAATTGATTACACTTGTATTTTGGACAGTAGCTAATTATGGTTGTATTGAAATAAATTTAAGCATGATCTAAAGTTATACAAAAGTAACTTGTGTAAAATCCCTTGTGGTGTATGGCATAAATTTTGCTTAGCCCTATGAACTTGTTACGTCACCACTAAATTTTTTGCTCACATGTGTTAATCCTAATATGTTTGATTGGTATGACTCATTTGTTGATTGATTGGGTGCCAAGTGATTGGTATGTTAGTTGAGTGTTGCTTGGAATTAAAGTGATAGTAATGGGTGTTATTTTTCCGCAACGTGTAGACGAGACGCCTGACGTTGCAGGTGAAGACTCCTTCGAAGCCGAAGAAGCCGTACCGGGAGACATCGCCGAGGAAGGCAAGCCATCTTCAAAAAACTTAACCTTGTCCTACATTTTTACTTCCTTTGTACCATATTATATATCATGATCTTGTTATATCATTTTGGGTTGGGATTTGTACTAGTTTATTAGGTGAACCCCACATACCTTGTAAGCCTACCTATTTGGGAGGAAAAAAAAACTAGACACCGATAATCTTGGTACTATTACAAGCCTTGCTAATGAACTAGTGACAACATAATAATTTGGTTAATCTTGCTCCCCCCTAATGTATTGGCATACATCTAATAAGATGTGATGGCCAAGGTTGTGGTTGTTGGAAACATCGTTGAACATATTCAAAGTCTAGAGGGACTCTCTATAAGTGCCGCCAAAACCTAGTATTACAGTACAACCACAATACTCTGGTATGGGACAGGGCTAGTTGGAAGCTTGCTTATCTTAGTACGGGGATCTCATAACTACATGAGTGAGGTACACGATGGTACCCAGAAGCCGGAATCCTGCCGATGCGTCGGGGGTGTAATACGCTGTACTATATCAGTGTCGGTACGGAACTTTGTCGCACCTGTACTACGGTGAAGGCTTGCGTCCACGAGGAGCATGACCTTGCACGCGGACAGTTCAGGATGTGGGCATCGGGTAGATCACCTGTACTAGGGTAGGCAAGGGGAAGACTCCGGTCGATTATCCGAAAACCGCATACTGAGGTATGACGAACCGTGGGAACTCACGGCGGATGTATCGAATATTGTGGGTAAAGTGTACAACCTCTGCAGAGTGAGAACTATTCGAGTAGCCGGAGTCCGCGGTCATGGACAGCTAGTGAGGCCACACTTTGTGGGGAATAGATGAGAAATTCTAGTACTGAGATTATGGTTCACGATGATGATGTTGGTATTATGAAAAGGGTTGGACTTGATTTAATCAAATATAATTTGTGGGATTAAAATTTGTCAAGAGTAAAATATTGCCAACTTAACTAACATTGAGTAGTTAGGTCCCCCATGTTAAACCCCACCATATAGCCATCCCATTATTTTCTTGTACAAAAATCTTTGTTCCTTTCTTTAGGTGGTTTGCGAGTACTTTGTATGTACTCACGGCTTTGTCCCTGATTATTCAATCGGCCAGGCTTGGAGGAGCAGGTATTTGACGATGACGCGACTGACGAGTACTAGGATGTGCTACGCTCTGAGCTTTGCCTGTGGATTGTGATGCTGCTACCCATCTTGCTTTCGCTTATTCCGCTGCCATTTGAGCCCGATGAGGCCGTGTAAGACTATGTTTATGTATGACTTTGTATTCGGTACTGTATGAACTTGTGACTGTGATATCCATTGTCGAGTTGTGCGTCATGCGGCACTGATCATGGGAGCATGACGGTATGCACAGCTGGCCGCTTCGGACTTATAGTCCGGGGTGCCCACAGACTTGGTATCAGAGCCCCTGTTCCGACCGTAGCAGCCTAGTTAGAATGGACGATAGATAGGATGGGGGAAAATCAAAAACTATTTTCTAAAATAAAGAGATGGTAATCTGCATAGTATAAAATGCTTACCTCTCTTACCCCTGTTATAGTAAACCAGTTATAACTATTTTGTTATGTTTAAAATATTGCACACTTGTCATCTAACTTAAACTTATAAAAATTGTAGATGGCTGGAGTTCCGGTGCACCACCTGCAGCTGACTCAGGCTGGGGATACGCTCTTTGCTCAGGATCTGATCGAGCTTCTTCAGCTTGTTCGCCGCCCCGTTGCAGAGTTCTGGGCCTACGAGATCTCCGGGAGGAAGGATGTGGAGGCTCGCCTAGTTGTGCGATGTGCGCTCCGAGGATCGGAGGTTACTCCGCGGTCGGACACCATCGCCTTTGTGCTGTACGCCCGTACTTGGGAGGAGGGTCTGCGTCGAGCTTGTCAGGAGGCGATTGCTCGCCTTGTGAGGTTCCACCAGTACGAGCTGAGATCCACGCGGTTTTGTCACTACGGGATGCGCGATGGCGAGGGAGATCCCACTCCCGGCATTCCTCACCCGATTATGGGGGATCACCTGATCGCTATGGAGAAGCACTTGGCTTTGACTGAGGCTCAGCTGGATGAAGCCCGGTTTAAGCACGACTACAATCTCCAGACAGGGGGTCACGCCCACATCAACCCCATCGACCTACAGTCCCGGGACTGGATTATAGAGGAGCTGCAGGGCCAGGTCGTCCGTCTGGAGGGGAGTAATGAGATGCTGAGGAAGAGGACCAGGAGCCTGAAGCGCAAGTGCGCGGATTTGGAGGACGAGATTGCCGCTCTGGATGATGGCGAGGACATCCGGAAGGAGGATGATGCCTACCTTAGTGTTGACGAGGACCACGACGAGGAGGAGGACGTCTCGAACTCCGAGGATCGTGCTTTCATCAACGATGAGGAGGAGAGTGACGCGTAGGAGGTGTCCCATTGAGTAGTTGCCACTTTTGGGTTTAGTCGTGGCTCGGTTTGATGATTGTGTGGTTGGTTATCTGTAAGACTTGATTATGTATGAGACTTATGCTATCGTTATGCTACCATGTGCTGATTTTCTAGTTGCAAGTTTATTGTCTATCTTATATATTTTTCTTGTGTATGATAACTAAATTGTTAAGGACTTACCCCCCCCCTTGTAGACTAAATTCCCTCTTATCTTACGCCATAACCTCAGGATGTCGAGACACACCCGCAGCAACCCGAGTGGATCCGGTGATGTGCCACCGCCACCACCCGACCCGAACATGGCGCAACTTCTGCGACTACTGATGGAGGAGCGCCAGGCAGCTCGTGACGAGCGCCAGGCGAACATGGCTCCACTCCAGCAGCTAGTCCAGGCCACCACCAATGTCAATCAAGGAGGCGGAGGAGCTGGTGGAAATGAGGAGCCCAGGTCTCGGCTCCGAGATTTTTAGAACACCAACCCGCCCGTGTTCTCGCAGACGAAGGAGCCTCTGGATGCTGAGGATTGGCTCCGCACCATGGAGAACAACCTTACTGTCGCCGCTGTTGGCAACAACGAGAAGGTCCTGTATGCCACTCACTACCTCGCCGGCACCGCTAGGAGCTGGTGGGAAGGAGTGCGTGCCCGTCTTCCTGAAGGGCAAGTACTCTCCTGGGCGGAGTTCTCCGCCAAGTTCAAGAAGGCGCACATCCCCACCGCACTGATCAGGAGGATGAAGGATGAGTTCCGCCACCTCAAGCAAGGGGGTATGACTGTGGTCGGTTATCTTGACCGATTCACTCAGCTGTCGAGGTATGCCCCGGAGGAGGTGGACACCGAGGAGAAGCGGAAGGACCGTTTCCTGGATGGACTTCACGATGAGCTGCAGGTTGTTCTGGTGGCCATGCAGTTCCCTGATCTTGAGTCTCTCGCCAATGCTGCTATTATGATGGAGGGAAAAATCAAGATGGCCGCTGAAAACCGCAAGCGTCGCATGATGCAGCAGGGTGGATCCAGCAACCCCCGACTGCGTCCGACACAGCCGCCAAGACCAGCACCACAGCCTCAAAGGAGCCCTTACCCAGCGCCACGCCCCAATGCTCCTACCCGCCCTGTTGGAGTTCCGCGTCCAGCAGGCGGAGTTCCCCGCAACCCTGGAGTGATCTGCTTTGGATGTGGTCAAAAGGGTCACTACTCGACAGAGTGTCCCAACAAGAAGAATGCTGCTCCACGCCCCAATGCACCAGCGCCAGCTAGAGGGAACCCCGGCCGCAGCAATGCCCCACGCGGTGCGTCTAACGCCGCGAAGGGACGTCTGAATCATGTGCAAGCCGAGGAAGCCCAGGAGGCCGCAGACGTCATCTTGGGTACGTTCTCAGTTAATTCAGTACGTGCCCAAGTATTGTTTGATTCTGGTGCATCCCACTCGTTTGTTACGACGTCATTTGTGAATAGAAGTGGGATGAGGTCCGAGCCTATGAGGAGGTCCATGAGCGTGCAAATTCCAGGGTCTAGAGTCAAGGCATTTCGCACATGTTATGGTGTGCCCGTAGAGATCCAAGGAGTCATGTTTCCGGCAGAATTGATTGTGCTGGGAACAGAAGGGATAGAGGTGATACTTGGCATGAACTGGATGTCCAGGTACCGAGGTCGGATAGATTGCGCAGAGAGGACACTCACCCTCACCAGTGCTGAAGGACTTAGGATAGAGTACTCAGACCTGACCGACAAGACCCGAGCCTGCTGTCATCAGAGTGTCTCGGTGCCATCCCTTGAAGAAGTGAATGTGGTATGTGAATTCCCGGATGTCTTTCCGGAGGAGTTACCCGGTATGCCGCCTGATCGGGATATCGAGTTTATCATCGAGTTAGTGCCTGGCACAGCCCCGATTGCACAGAGACCCTACCGGATGAATGCCGAAGAGCTGGTTGAATTGAAGAAGCAGCTGAATGACATGCTCCAGAAGGGACTAATTCGACCCAGTGCTTCACCCTGGGGTTCGCCAGTTCTCTTTGTGGACAAGAGAGACAGCACCATACGCATGTGTGTGGACTACCGTAAGCTGAACGAAGTAACCATCAAGAACAAGTATCCGCTCCCCAAGATCGAGGATCTGTTCGACCAGTTGAACGGAGCCCGAGTCTTCTCCAAGATCGATCTGAGGACCGAATATCATCAGTTGAAGGTCCGAGAGTCGGACATCCCCAAGACCGCCTTCAAGACCCGCTATGGTTTGTTCGAGTACACTGTGATGTCTTTCGGACTTACCAATGCCCCGGCCTATTTCATGAACCTCATGAACAAGATCTTCATGAAGTACCTTGACAAGTTTGTAGTGGTGTTCATTGACGATATCCTGATATATTCCAAGACGGAGGAAGAGCATGCCGAGCATCTACGCTTAGTCCTCGAGACATTGCGAGAGCACCAGCTGTACGCCAAGTTCAGCAAGTGCGAGTTCTGGCTCAAGGAAGTTGGATTTTTGGGACATGTATTGTCAGAAGGAGGAATATCCGTCGACCCCGCCAAGATTCAGTCTGTCATGGACTGGACAGCTCCGACAACTCAGACCGAAGTGAGAGGATTCCTCGGACTAGCGGGATACTACCGCAAGTTCGTGGAAGGCTTCTCCAGTATTGCCCGTCCCATGACCCAGTTGTTGAAGAAGGACCAGAAGTTTGTGTGGACAGAAAAGTGTGAAGCCAGTTTCCAGGAGTTGAAGAGGAGATTGGTATCTGCCCCAGTGTTGACTATGCCTGACCTGACCAAGAGCTTTGATGTGTACTGTGATGCATCAAAGATTGGTTTGGGTTGTGTGCTTATGCAAGTGGGCAAGGTGATTGAGTACCTGTCACGACAGTTGAAGCCGCACGAGTTGAACTACCCCACCCACGACTTGGAGCTAGCCGCAGTTGTGCTTGCTCTCAAGAGATGGAGATATTACCTGATGGGTCACCGTTGCGACATCTACACAGACCATAAGAGCCTGAAGTACATTTTCTCGCAGAAGGAGTTGAACATGAGGCAGAGGAGATGGATCGAGCTGATCAAAGATTATGATCTTGAAATCTACTACCATCCTGGCAAGGCCAATGTGGTAGCAGATGCCCTCAGCCGCAAGCCGTGCACATTTAACGCAATAATCAGAGAGACGCAGCCAGCTCTGCACGAGGAGTTCGAGAAGCTGGGTTTGGAACTTGTTACACCCGGTTTTCTGGCTCACCTCGAGCTGACTCCGACTCTATTTGACCAGATCAAGGAGGCACAGAAGGGACACGACAGTATCGAGGGAATCAAGAAGAAGATGCCCCTCGGCAAGGCCCCTAAGTTCATGACGGATGATGAAGGAGTTCTTTGGTTTGATGGCCGATTGTGTGTGCCTGATGTAAAGGAGTTGAAGCTCACTATCCTGAGGGAAGCTCACGATACACCTTACTCCATCCACCCTGGAGGGACTAAGATGTATCAAGACCTGAAGGACTTGTTTTGGTGGCACGGTATGAAGCGTGAGATTGCCTTGTATGTTGCCAAGTGCGACATCTGCCAAAGGGTGAAGGCAGAACATCAGAGACCTGCAGGATTGCTGCAACCACTCCGAGTTCCTGAATGGAAGTGGGAACAGATAGGCATGGAGTTCATCACAGGACTACCGAGGTCGAGCAAGGGTCATGACTCTATCTGGGTCATTGTCGACCGACTCACCAAGGTAGCGCACTCTATTCCAGTCCGAACCACCTATCGAGGAGGCCAGCTGGCAGAATTATACATGTCAAGGATAGTCTGTCTGCATGGAGTTCCGAAGGAGATTGTGTCTGACCGAGGCACCCAGTTTACCTCGAGATTCTGGAAGCGAGTCCAGGAGGCACTCGGCACTAAGCTCACTTTCAGCACAGCCTATCACCCGCAGACTGGAGGCCAGACCGAGCGAGTGAACCAGATATTAGAGGATATGCTCCGCGCATGTGCTCTAGCATATGGTTCCAAGTGGGAGGATTGCTTGCCGTATGCAGAATTCTCCTACAACAACAGCTATCAGTCGAGTCTGCAGATGGCCCCCTTTGAAGCATTGTATGGACGGAAGTGCCGCACGCCCCTAAACTGGTCTCAGACCGGGGAAGGGAAGATCTTTGGACCCGATGTTTTGAAGGAAGCTGAGGAACAGGTCCAGTTGATTCGTGAGCGCCTCAAGACCGCTCAGTCCCGTCAGAAGAGCTATGCCGACCCCAAGCGTCGAGAGGTGACTTTTGCAGTTGGAGACTTTGTGTATCTCCGAGTCACCCCATTGAAGGGAATGCAGCGATTCCATGTGAAGGGGAAGTTAGCACCACGATACATCGGACCATTTGAGGTGATAGCCAGACGAGGTCAAGTTGCCTATCAGTTGAGACTGCCAGCAGAACTATCCGATGTGCACGACGTCTTCCACGTCTCGCAGCTCCGGAAGTGTCTGGAGGTGCCGGACAAGCCTGATGTTTTCAAAAACATCGATCACCGCACGGTGGATATCAACCAGGATCTCACATACCGCGAGACACCCCTTCGTATCCTGGAAGAAGCCTCCCGAGTCACCTGAAAACGCGCGATCAAGTTCCACAAGGTCCAGTGGACCAACCACACTGAGGAGGAAGCCACCTGGGAACGGGAGGACTACCTCAAGCGCGAGTTCCCGCATCTCTTCACTAGCCTTTGAATCTCGGGGACGAGATTCTTTTTAAGGGGGGAAGGTCTGTCACATCCCAACTTTTACCCTTCTTGTTAATCTAGTTAACCAAAAATTAGAGCCAACAAAAACCTTGCATGAAATCTTAGGTTGTGTTTCAATGCTTGAACTTGTGTGCTTAGGGTTAGTCATGTTGTTGCCTGGTGATGCACTTGGTATTGATCATTTGGTGTTGCATGTGCCTAATGTCTGCCATGCATGCAACTCCTCTTGAGATTATCTTAAAAATGGTAACTTGTCAAATTCTAAAAACCCTTGGTGCTAACACCTAGTCAATTTTCTATATAGTATTAATACTAAAAGTTTTAGCCACTACAAAAATCCCTAGGCATCAACCTTTTGGTTGTTTCTAATAACTAAAATATTTAACAATAAAATTTCCTAGCTACATAAAATCATAAGGAAGTGCATGCATGATCTTTATATCTAACCTAATAATAATAACAACAATAACAATAATACTAATGTTGAGAGAGTTATATATCTTTTTTTTTATTGGGTGTTTGGTGCTTTAAATAAAAAACAAAGAAAAGAGGAAAAAAAAAGAGAAACTATCCTAACTACCCCACTAATCCCTCCCCTAATTCCTCTATTTCTCTCTAACCTCCCCTCTCTCTCTCACGTTCTCTCTCTCCCTCTCCCCACGTAGGGAGAGCCTCTCTCCCTCTCGTAATCTCTCTCTCTCGTCTCTCTTCACCCCCCGAGCCCAACTGACACCCTCGCTCCCCTTTGCCCAACCGAAGACGACCCCGAGGATCGCCCCCGTGGCATGCCAACGCAATTCCTACCCCCCAACCCTCATCAGCGATGTGACCGGCGAGCTCCCACGTCGGAACCGACCCACCTCCTCTCTCTCACGAGCTCGCCCACCTCCTGTCTTCACCAATGGCGCCAGGAGCGACGGATCGCCAGCTTGGCCGCTCCCTCCCGTTGGAGCTCTCCCTCGCTCGCCTATAAAAGGAGGTCACCCCGGATCTCCTCTCCCCACTCGCCACACATCACCGCACCACCCAGCCACACCACCCCGCTCGTCCGTTTGACAGCCCGAGCAGAAGGAAGAGGAGAAGAAGAGGTTGGAGGAGAAGAGGAGGAGGGAAGCCAGAGGAGGAGGAGGAGGGGAGGCCGGCGCGCCGCCTCTCTGCCTCACGCCGGAGCCGCCAGCAAGGGACCAGAGGAGCCGCCCCAAGCAACCCACTGCCCCAACGTCTACCCCGAGCCGACGCCGCTTCCGACGAACGCAGCCGCCTCCGAGCCCCAAAAACGGGACCCCTGCCCCAAGCCGCACCCCCGCCGCCCCTCACCGTCGCCTGCAGCCGCCGGAACGCCTCCCCCACAGTGAGCTCCGTTCCCTGCTGTCACCATGGCCATTTTTTTTCCGCGATGCATGCCATGTTTTAGGGCAAAAATGGAACCCCATCGACCCCCCGTACCTCCGCCGCCCCCTGCAGTCGGCCTGCGGCCACCGGAGGGCCACCGGCGCGGCCGTGCTGGCCTCTGGCCGCCATGGGAGGGCTCCCCGTGCCTGGCCTGTGCGGGAGGAGGAAGACGGCCCCCTGGCCGTCGGATCCCACTTAGATCCAACGGCCTGGGGAGGCCAATACCCCTTCGATTTTAGAAAAAAAAAACCCGCTGCTGCGCTACACTGGGCTCGGCCCGTTTAAAAAAAAATGAAGGGAGCGCCGTGGGCGCCTGTTAGCCGGGCCGGCCTGCTGTTTTTTTTTTCTTTTTCTTTTATTCTGTAACACTGTTTTACTTATAGAAAAATAAATACAACTCCAAATTCAGTGAAACAAATTTTGTTGTGTGCATAAAATTAATATCTATAATTCTGAATGTTTAGAATAATTTTTGTGCAGTGCCAAAATAATTGCTTTAGTTTTTATTAGTTTATTGTGCTTTTTAGCAGCTAAGAATAGTTTTAGTTAAATCCTTGTTGACTCTAAAAATGTGTTGTTGACTTGTTTATATTCCAATGATTATACTTTATTTTTCTGTATGATTAGAATTGTTGATTGTTTAAATAAAATTAATGACCATATTACTATTATTGCTAGCATTCCACGTTAGGATAATTTTAGTTTATTCTTTGTTAATCAATCAAATAGGCTAAAAATTGATTACACTTGTATTTTGGACAGTAGCTAATTATGGTTGTATTGAAATAAATTTAAGCATGATCTAAAGTTATACAAAAGTAACTTGTGTAAAATCCCTTGTGGTGTATGGCATAAATTTTGCTTAGCCCTATGAACTTGTTACGTCACCACTAAATTTTTTGCTCACATGTGTTAATCCTAATATGTTTGATTGGTATGACTCATTTGTTGATTGATTGGGTGCCAAGTGATTGGTATGTTAGTTGAGTGTTGCTTGGAATTAAAGTGATAGTAATGGGTGTTATTTTTCCGCAACGTGTAGACGAGACGCCTGACGTTGCAGGTGAAGACTCCTTCCAAGCAGAAGAAGCCGTACCGGGAGACATCGCCGAGGAAGGCAAGCCATCTTCAAAAAACTTAACCTTGTCCTACATTTTTACTTCCTTTGTACCATATTATATATCATGATCTTGTTATATCATTTTGGGTTGGGATTTGTACTAGTTTATTAGGTGAACCCCACAGACCTTGTAAGCCTACCTATTTGGGAGGAAAAAAAAACTAGACACCGATAATCTTGGTACTATTACAAGCCTTGTTAATGAACTAGTGACAACATAATAATTTGGTTAATCTTGCTCCCCCCTAATGTATTGGCATACATCTAAGAAGATGTGATGGCCAAGGTTGTGGTTGTTGGAAACATCGTTGAACATATTCAAAGTCTAGAGGGACTCTCTATAAGTGCCGCCAAAACCTAGTATTACAGTACAACCACAATACTCTGGTATGGGACAGGGCTAGTTGGAAGCTTGCTTATCTTAGTACGGGGATCTCATAACTACATGAGTGAGGTACAAGATGGTACCCAGAAGCCGGAATCCTGCCGATGCGTCGGGGGTGTAATACGCTGGACTATATCAGTGTCGGTACGGAACTTTGCCGCACCTCTACTACGGTGAAGGCTTGCGTCCACGAGGAGCATGACCTTGCACGCGGACAGTTCAGGATGTGGGCATCGGGTAGATCACCTGTACTAGGGTAGGCAAGGGGAAGACTCCGGTCGATTATCCGAAAACCGCATACTGAGGTATGACGAACCGTGGGAACTCACGGCGGATGTATCGAATATTGTGGGTAAAGTGTACAACCTCTGCAGAGTGAGAACTATTCGAGTAGCCGGAGTGTGCGGTCATGGACAGCTAGTGAGGCCACACTTTGTGGGGAATAGATGAGAAATTCTAGTACTGAGATTATGGTTCACGATGATGATGTTGGTATTATGAAAAGGGTTGGACTTGATTTAATCAAATATAATTTGTGGGATTAAAATTTGTCAAGAGTAAAATATTGCCAACTTAACTAACATTGAGTAGTTAGGTCCCCCATGTTCAACCCCACCATATAGCCATCCCATTATTTTCTTGTACAAAAATCTTTGTTCCTTTCTTTAGGTGGTTTGCGAGTACTTTGTATGTACTCACGGCTTTGTCCCTGGTTATTCAATCGGCCAGGCTTGGAGGAGCAGGTATTTGAGGATGACGCGACTGACGAGTACTAGGATGTGTTACGCTCTGAGCTTTGCCTGTGGATTGTGATGCTGCTACCCATCTTGCTTTCGCTTATTCCGCTGCCATTTGAGCCCGATGAGGCCGTGTAAGACTATGTTTATGTATGGCTTTGTATTCGGTACTGTATGAACTTGTGACTGTGATATCCATTGTCGAGTTGTGCGTCATGCGACACTGATCATGGGAGCATGACGGTATGCACAGCTGGCCGCTTCGGACTTATAGTCCGGGGTGCCCACACAAATTAAAAGATCCCAAAGAGGAAAACTGAGAGATAAATAGAAAGAGCCAATGAGGCCACACAAAAAAATAAAAAAAGGAAAAAAGAAATAAAAAGAGACAAGGGGGCAACAATATTAATCCTTTTGAAAGATCCACACTCGTTGACGAAGGGGTGTCCCCACAACCCCACAACACCAATAAAAAGAGAGAAATGGATTCCGTATCAGCAAGCATTATTGCGACCTTTCATATCGAGGTTGCACAAGACGCAATGGTTCGGTGCCAAATGCAGATGTTCTGACACTGGAAAGATGCTATCCCTCAGATTATTTTCTTTCCCTCTTTCAATTTTTTCTTATCCCAAAATTTTACTCCCATTGGGAGCACCCTGCCACCGCTAAAGCAGAGCACAAGGCAGCACGGACTAAACTTCTAGGGTGCGAGTGGCTACTCCCCTCCAACAAGAACAAATACATCTAAAGGGATTGAGTGTCCACTCGCCTAGGCGACTAGGTGTTCGAGTGACTACTAACACTAGCATACAAGATTCGAAAGACAAGAAGAAGGCTACCCACCCAAGCACTTAGATGCTCTGTGGGTGCTTACGCTATTAGTCCACTCAACGACTTTCCCAGTGGGTGGATCTCATATTTATTCCTCGCCTGAGCACTCGAACACTCCACGAGTGACCACTATTAGTCCAATCGATTGTTTTCCGAGTGGGTGCATTCAATTTTGGCACTACGCCCTACAAACATTGCCTGGTCTGCGATACACTGCACCCCAGATGTCACGCAAGCTCACGCGTAGGTAAGACCCTGCTGCACAAACGGTCGGGCCGGGACTTGCCACAACCTGACTTCACTCCCGACGGTTCCATGCGCGATGCATGATGAAAATAAAACCACTAACGGACGTGTTAGAGTGGTATCCAGCACTCAACTGGCTGCATTGATCCTGTAAGCCCTGTGGCGGCCTAGACCTTACTTGACACCAGTCATACACTAGTGTGCGCGACACCTATCCAAACAACTCATATGCGATACAGAAGTATATCCCACACGGTTAACTTGTAAAACTCGTGTGAAATGATTGACTCATCCCAAATGTGTTGCCTTAAAAAACCGCGTGTAAGGAAATCTCATTGCAGACGAAGGCGCAATAGCAAATTTCTGGGTTGCAAGAACGATCCGTGAAAATGAATCGTTTGAAATAAGTATAGTGTTCCAAATGGTTTTGATAATAAATATGTTTCCAATGTACAGAAGATCCTACACGTTGGTTTTCTTACAATTGTCTGTGATGTATGTTTTCCTACAATTACTATATAGAAGATAACGCACACAAAATACTCGGAGGAGTCGTCACTGATGTATGTTGTATACACTACTAGGATAATGGCCTGTAGCAGCTCGTGGTAAAGGCCAATTAGCAGCGCGGGGTGCCCGTGCTGTAGATAACGCGCTACTGCTAACTTCCATCTACAGCGCGGGGCGCCCGCGGTGTAGCTAACAATACAGTTAGCGGCGCGTGTGGAGCAACCCGCGCTGAAGAACTTCACTTCCACTAGCAGCGCCTCTAGCCAGCCCGCGCTACAGGTAGATTTTTAGCATTTTTATTTATTCTCCAATATTATTTGTTTATATAGTTTTTTATAAATTTCGAGCATACACACGTAACATTTATATACAAAGTATAATTACACACATATAAACCGCATCATATCATAGACATGCAATAGGCTCATCGATCATCATATACATTTATATATACTCTCATAAGTTTAATATCGAACAAATAGGTCAACTTTTCCTAGTTTAACTTCGCTAATATCCAACAACATAATGTTTAACAACAACTACGAACCAACCTACTGATCACCACCACAAGGTGAAATGAAAAAAAAACAATAGACACCCCACATTCCATTATGTAATATGGAGAACAACTTGTCTCCATGTTTGATGTTGATGACCCACAACCGTAAGGGATCTATTGCAGCGTTTTCGATAAGTAAGAGTGTCGAACCCAACGAGGAGCGAAAGGTATTGATAGGTGATTTTGGACAAGGAATAACAGCAAGCACTGAAAGATACTTTTTACGGGTTTTCGGTATAAGCAACAATAAGCTGAAAGCAAGTAAGTAAATAGTGCTGAGGAGCAGCAAGTGGCCCAATCCTTCTGAGCAAAGGATAAGCCTGGCAACTGAACTTATAAAGACTAAAGCGTGCTTGAGGACACATGGAGAGGTAATCACGTGCTTTCGCCATACTACGTATTGATAACAAGTGTTATGCTGATAAGTGTTGAGTGGGTGGATCTATGCTGGCACACCTTCTAGACTAAGATAAGTGCACTCTTATGATTAAACAACTTGCAAATATCCGCAAATACAAGATAGAAATTAGGGAAAACCTAACCACAAAAATAAGATCAAGGATCCATTGTTCCCTTCTGCAAAAGTGTGCAAACTGGGGTTCAGGTTTCTGTCACTCCGGCCACCCACCGTAAGCATTCTTTATACACAATGTATTCCCCTAGGTCCTTAATAAGGCGAAGTGTTGAGTGTTCGACTCACACCACACCACTAGGAAAATAACAACACAACTTAAATATCAAACAACACAAATTACTTCAACAAAATATGACTACTAACAACTAGACTTCTCCCATGTCCTCAAGAACTAAAGTAACTACTCACAAGACATAAAAGAGATCATGATTAGAGGTGATAAATAGATGGTAAACAATCTGGTCATAACAATATTCTCCAACAAAACTCAATAGCATTCACCACAAAGTAGTAATCAACACCGGTAGAGTTGAGAGGATAGAGAGTATGAGTTACAACGCAAGTTGCAATTGTGTGTCACAACCCTAGTTTTGGATGTGCTTTTATTACTAGAAATATTTGCATCATGTTTAAATTCTATGGTTTAAGAATTGGGGATTTGGAAAAGCCTCAAAAAGAATTTAAATAAAAAGGCCAGATAAAAAGTTTTTCCAAAATTCCTCCAAACAATTTTGAAAAGTCCTATAAATGAGTGTGATCATTTTAAAAATGATTTGGAGTCAAACCCATGCTCATGGATTTTTAAAATATTCAAACAGAGGCTTGGAAATTAAATTTAAATGCTATTTGAATTGGATTCAAATAATTTGAATTCCAAAAATCTTCAAATCTTGGGAGTGACTAGTAGAATGTCACATATGTCCAAGATAATTATTTGGGGGTTTTTAGAAATGCCTTGGTATTTTTTTCAGAGAAAAACAAATATTACAGAAAACAAAAATAGAGAAAGAAAAAGAGGCCCAACTTACCTGGAGCCACCAGGCCTGCCCCAGCCCAGCCCAGTGGCTCTTGTCGTCTTCTTCCTGGCGCCAGGAGGACGTCGCCGTGGAGGGCATGCCGAGCCCGGGCACCATCTCTTGCTTCCTGGCCACGGAGCTACTTGCTCTGGCCCCTTCTAGTGCCGTGGACGCCCCCAAGCCTTCCCCCTCCTCTCCTGTCTCTCTCCCACTCTCTCCCCGCTCGGTTTCTCCATTGCCCGAGGGCTCGCCGGAGTGAAGCGAGTGTACTGTCGTGGCCAACGGCGTCCTTCTGCCAAGTTGAGGTGTCCGCCGTGACCGCCGTCGACGTCTTCGTCGAGTACCTCCTTCAATCGAGCCGAGGAGTCCCCGAGGACGTCGTCCCCTTCCTTGACTCGCCGCCGGCCGCCGTGGTTTCTTCCGACGAATTCGCGGCCACCGCAGCTCCTCCGGCTCCCTCGTCCTCTCCAATGCAACCCCGATGAGCCAGCGGCTCGTTTCCCCCATCCCGCACCCGTCCTCGTGTTCCCGGTGCCTTTTTCACCAACCAGCCGAGCGGCGCCGCCGCGGGCTTGCTCGCCGCCATGGCCTCCGGCCTCCCCGTGGCTGCTGGTCCGCACCAGCGCATGCGCGAGAGCGTGGGCTACGGTTTGGTAGTCCCCACGGCCTCCTCCATGCACCCCGACGCGCCGCCGCCGCGTACAGTGGCCACCGGCGGCTCAACGCCGGCAAGGCCGATGTGGCAGGGTGGTTAGGGGCTAATCTCCTAGTCATTTGACCCCATGGGTCAATGACAAGTGGGCCCTGGCCCCCTTAATCCTCTGTTAGCGCTTAATTAAACGGGGATTAACCCCAGTCCCACCGACAGGGATGGCCCACTCGTCAGCCCCCCCTGCGTCATTATGACGTCAGCCTGGCGCATTAAATCGATTTCTTATTTAATAGAATTTCTAGAAAATGATTAAATCTTTGAAATTCAATAACTTTTAAACCATAACTCCAAATCAGAAGTGTAATATATGAAAAATCATCAGAAAAATGAAAGGATTCCAAATATCATATTTTCATAGATGAAAAACACATCTATGATGATGGACCAGTAGCATTTAGCTATTTGGGTTATTTGGAATAATTCAAAATAAATGTTTAAATCATTTCAAATTAAATCTTTGCAATGCCAACCTTATCACATGAACATCAAAGGCATATCATAAACATGAACACTTGGTTTACCATATCCAAACATTAGCAAATGCAACTTGGGATAATTTGAACAACATTTGGAGTTTGAATTTGAATTTCTTATCCAAATCAACTTCAATTAACTTGTTGCAAATTGATCCTAGATCACATCAGTACCATGCCATGATTCATTTCTTGAATGTGCATTGCAATGTGATGTTTATACTTTGTTGTCTCGGTGTTTGCTTCTTCTCGATAGATCCATCGCCGGACGTAGTCCCTGTTTTCTCCGAAGAGTGGCACCCCCGAGTCCCGACAATAAGGCAAGCAACCCCCTTTGATCATATCTATAAAAACCCAGTTTCCCTCTTGTTCTCTTATGCATGATTAGGTGATTCACATGTTACCGTTCTACCGCTAGTTGAACCCATCCTTTACATGACCTATCATTGCTTCCACAGTATTAAGCAAACCTCAACCTAGCAGATACAAGATTGTTTGTGTTCATCATGTGGCCCTTCATCCATGTTATGCCATGCCATGCTAGAGTTGTTTGCAATGAAGTTGATCCATCTGGTGATGTATCGGGATGGTAGTGAAGACACGCAACAAGGTGGTAACGTGTTGATGAAGTCACCCTAATATAAGTGAACAATGAGGACCCATCTCAGTTGATCTTCCGGCCTGGATGGGATGCCCCTCACGTTCGAGCTTTCCGAGAGTGTCTTGTACTTGGCCTTGTGTGCTTAGACTAGTGGGTATGGCTCTCGGCTCTCCATATGATTGAACTGTGACTGGAATTACATATCCAAACCCCGGGTCCCGACAGACTTGGTATCAGAGCAGGACTGCCTGTAGGATTAGTAAACCTTGGCCGAAGTCGAGTCTAGCATTCTATAGTTATATAGTTACTTTGGGTATAAGGGAACAACGTAAGGTTTCTTTTTCTCCTTACCCTCATCGATCTGAGTTCTGAGTCACCCTCATCTTTTCTACGGGAAGATAGGACTAGGCTCATCTATGTCTATACTAGAACATCTAGTTGTTTGCTTCTCATTAGCTGTAGGAATGTTTTGGTTGTCTAGAGTCACCTTTCCATCAAGCCTTTTGAGAAGGTTCCGATCATTCTTGCAGATTGATTCATTTTTCCACCCTGGTACAGCCGTTATGCTGTCCGATTTGTCCCGTGTTTCCAGTGATTCCAATGCTTTTGCATTACAATCTTGTCCGCTCTTAAATTATGTCACTTGTGCTTTGATTCCATCATAAATCCTACTCTGATTTTTGATTTTTATCACACAGAATGTCAGGTGGTAATGATGATCCTCCTTCACCACCTTATGCAGCGGAAATCATGATGGAGGCTGAGAAAAATCGACGTGATCAAACACTCCTTTTGGAGCTCATTGAGAAAAATACTTCTCTCCAGCGAGATGCGGTAATATCCATCCAGGATTTTATCCTTTTGAACCCGCCGGTATTTCGATGTTCATCTGAGCCCCTTGTTGTCGATGATTAGCTCCGTTCCATCGAGCGTAAGCTTGAGACGGCGCATGTTTCTCCAGATGATCGTGTGATGTTCGTGGCATACTTTCTGGAAGGTGCTACTGGTGAATGGTGGGAAAGTTTTGTTGCAATGCAGCCTGATGGTCACGTAGTGACTTGGCAGGAGTTCCATGATGCCTTCCAAGGGTACCACATTCTGGATGAGCTGATGCAAAGAAAGAGGGAAGAGTTCTGCGACCTATCTCAGGGAAATATGGCTGTTCATCAGTACAAGACTGAGTTCAATCGTCTTTCTCGTTATGCCCCTGAGATGATATCAACCGATGCCAAGAAGTAGGCAAGGTTCCGCAAGGGACTTAGCCCTGTCCTTTGTCATGATCTCACTCTCCTTGAATTCGTCAACTTCGAGGATTTGGTCAATAGATCATTCAGAGCTGAGCATGGAAATGAGGTCTTTGAAGAGTCTCGCAAGCGTGATCGTGATCTTGCTTCCTCTTCTAGTTTGGGTTCTCAGAAACGTCGAATTTGGATCCCAACTAGTGCCCTTCCTTCGCACTTGATTCCAAGACCATCTCCACAAAGAAAGAAAACCCAGAAAGGTAGTAGAGAGCTTGCCATACAAACTCCACAACCTAACACCCGTTTGTGCTACAAGTGTGGTAATCCTGGCCACATTGCACGACAGTGTTCATTGCAAGAGAATGTTCCTCCTCTTCCAAAACATAAAGCCAAAGCTAAGCCACCAAAGCCTTCCAAAGACAAGTCCGCTATTGTTGAATACGGACGTGTGAACCATGCCACCATCAAATATGCCCAAGAGGATACGAAGGTTGTACTCGGTACACTTCCTGTCAACTCCAAACTAGCTTCTATTCTATTTGATTCTAGAGCTTCTCATTCCTTTTTGTCTGAAAAGTTCGCACTCCTGCATGACATTTCATTTGAGGAGTTGCCTAACCCTTTCATGATTAAAACTCCAGGATCCACGTGGCGTACCAGTAGGGTATGTCATGACAATGAAATTGCTGTTGAGGATGTTGTATTCCTTGCTTCTCTCATAGCCCTCAAATCTTCAGATATCGATATCATCTTAGGTATGGATTGGTTGTCCAAACACCGTGCCAAGATTGATTGTGCCACCAAATCAGTCCAACTCACTCATCCTTCCGGCAAGATAGTCCATTTTGCATCTCAAGGTTCAGAAATCCCAGCTATATTCGCTGAATGAACATCCCCTTCCTAACCTTGAAGATATTCCGATAGTTTGTGACTTTCCGGATGTCTTTCCAGAAGAGCTTCCGGGAATGCCACCCGACAGGTGTGTGGATTTCATTGTAGATCTTATACCAGGAACAGCCCCAATTTCCAGACGCCCATATAGAATGGCCCCACATTAGTTAGCTGAGCTAAAAACCCAACTTGAAGCTTCGTTGGCAAAAGGGGTTGCCCTGTTCTGTTCGTAACGATGAAAGATGGAACAGAAAGGATGTGCGTTGACTATCGCCCGCTAAATCTAGCGACGATAAAGAACAAGTACCCACTTCCCAGGATCAATCATCTTTATGATCAACTTGCTGGATCCTCCGTCTTCTCCAAGATGGATTTGAGATTAGGTTATCATCAAATCAAAATCAGAAACGAGGACATTCCCAAAACGGCTTTCACTACTCGTTATGGTCTTTACGAGTACACCGTCATGTCCTTCGGTTTAACCAATGCCCCAGCCACTTTTTCGCGCTTGATGAATTCGATCTTCATGGAGTACTTAGATAAATTTGTTGTGGTTTATCTTGATGACATTCTCATCTACTCGAAGAACGAAGAAGAGCACGCCGAACATCTTAGGCTGGTATTGATGAAACTTAGAGAGCATCGCCTTTATGCCAAGTTCTCCAAGTGTGAATTTTGGCTACCAAAAGTGACCTACCTAGGCCACGTGATTTCTGCAAAAGGCATTGCTGTGAATCCCGAGAGAGTTCAGGCCGTCCTTGACTGGACTCCACCTGAATCGGTTAAGAAAGTTAGGAGTTTTCTTGGCTTAGAAAGCAATTGTCGCTGCTTCGTTGAGAACTTCTCCAAATTTGCATAGCCTCTAACTGAACTCCTCAAGAAAGATAAGAAATTCCAATGGAATCCCAAGTGCGAGGAAAGCTTTCAAGAGCTAAAAAGAAGATTGACTTCTGCACCCGTACTTGCACCTCCAGACACCAAAAGGGATTTCGAGATCTATTGTGCTGCTTCACGGCAAGGGTTAGGATGCATACTTATGCAAGATCGACATGTGGTAGCTTATGCTTCACGCCAGTTGCGTCCATATGTAGAGAACTATCCTACCCATGATCTTGAACTCGCTGCCGTAGTTCATTCCCTGAAGACTTGGCGACAGTACCTCCTTGGTAATCGTTGTGAAATCTATACCGATCACCAAAGCCTCAAATACATATTCACCCAGCCAGATCTTAACCTCAGGCAAATAAGCTGGATAGAGTTGATAAATGATTACGACTTGAGTATCTCTTACACCCCAGGCAAAGCCAATGTCATGGCTGATGCACTAAGTCGTAAGTCGTATTGTAACAACCTCATGTTACAACAGTATCAACCACTTCTCTATGAGGAATTTTGAAAGCTTAATCTCGAGATTGTTCCTCATGGATTCCTTTCCACTTTGATTGTCAAACCAACCCTTGAGGATCAAATCAAAGCTGTTCAGCAACGTGCTCGAGGTATCCGGTATATCAAACAGAACATTGCTAGCGGAAAGGAAAAATGTTTTACCCTAGACCATGAAGGTACTGTGTACTTCGGGAATAGGATGGTAGTTCCGAAAAATAGGAATCTAAGGAAGCAGATCCTTAAGGAAGCCCATGACACCCCTCTCTCGATTCATCCTGGTAGTACTAATATGTATCAAGATCTATGCCAGAGATTTTGGTGGACTAGGATGGCGCGAGAAATCGCTCAATTTGTTGCTGAGTGCGATGTTTGTCGTCGTGTGAAAGCAAAGCATCAAAGACCTGCTGGTACTCTTCAACCTTTAGCCATTCCTGAGTGGAAATGGGATAAAGTCAGTATGGATTTCATCACTGGATTTCCAAAGTCTCAGAAGGGAAACAATGCCATCTTCCTGGTCATTTACCGTCTTTCCAAAGTTGCTCATTTCCTTCCTGTTCGCGAGAGTATAACTGCTAGCCAGTTAGCAGATTTATATGTCTCCCGGATCGTTTCTCTCCATGGCGTTCCTTTGGAAATCAATTCAGACCGTGGAAGTCTTTTCACCTCTCGATTTTGGGAAAGTTTTCAAAATGCTATGGGAACCCATCTCTCCATTAGCACCGCCTTTCATCCCCAGTCAAGTGGTCAAGTAGAAAGAGTCAATCAAATTCTCGAAGACATGCTCAGAGCCTGTGTTATCTCATTCAGAAAGAGTTGGGAGAAATATCTTCCATTCGCCGAGTTTGCTTATAACAACAGCTTCCAATCTAGCTTGGGCATGGCACCCTTTGAATTTCTCTATGGACGAAAATGTCGAACACCATTGAACGGGTCAGTAACCGGTGAAAGACAATTCTTTGGACCGGATATGATCCAGGAAGCAGAAGAGAAGGTTCGCATTGTTCGTGAGCAATTGAAAACAGCCCAGTCTCGTCAGAAAAGCTATTATGATCGTCATCATAGGCCAGAAAGCTACGAGCTGGACGAGAAGGCTTACCTCCGGGTTACTCCTTTGAAGGGAACCCATCGCTTAGGTATCAAAGGCAAATTGGCCCCACGTTACATCGGTCCCTTTCGCATTCTAGCTAAACGTGGAGAAGTTGCCTACCAACTTGAACTACCGCCGCATCTTTCTCAGGTTCACGATGTCTTCCACGTATCTCAACTCAGGCGTTGCTTCAAGGACCCCATCCGCGAAGTAGACCACGAAACGCTTGATCTCCAAGAAAACCTGTCGTATCGAGAGTATCCCGTCTGTATCCTTGATGAAGCTGAGCATACCACCCGACGTCAGAAGATCAAGTTCCTCAAAGTGCAGTGGTCCAACCATTCTGAGAAGGAAGCCACCTGGGAACGAGAAGACCGTCTTCGAGTTGAATACCCCACCCTCTTCCCTACTACTTCTGAATCTCGGGAAGAGATTCTTTTGAGTGAGTGCGAGTTGTCACAACCCTAGTTTTGGTATGTGCTTTTATTACTAGAAATATTTGCATCATTTTTAAATTCTATGGTTTAAGAATTTGGGATTAGGAAAGCCTCAAAAAGAATTTAAATAAAAAGGCCAGATAAAAAGTTTTTCCAAAATTCCTCCAAACAATTTTGTAAAGTCCTATAAATGAGTGTGATCATTTTAAAAATGATTTGGAGTCAAACCCGTGCTCATGGATTTTTCAAATATTCAAACAGAGGCTTGGAAATTAAATTGAAATGCCATTTGAATTGGATTCAAATAATTTGAATTCCAAAAATCTTCAAATCTTGGGAGTGACTAGTAGAATGTCACATATGTCCAAGATAATTATTTGGGGGTTTTTAAAAATGCTTTGGTATTTTTTTTCAGAAAAAAACAAATATTACAGAAAACAAAAATAGAGAAAGAAAAACAGGCCCAACTTACCTGGAGCCACCAGGCCTGGCCCAGCCCAGCCCAGTGGCTCTTGTCGTCTTCTTCCTGGCGCCAGGAGGACGTCGCCGTGGAGGGCATGCCGAGCCCGGGCGCCACCTCCTGCTTCCAGGCCACGGAGCTGCTTGCTCTATCCCCTTCTAGCGCCGTGGACGCCCCCAAGTCTTCCCCCTCCTCTCCTGTCTCTCTCCCGCTCTCTCCCCGTTCGGTTTCTCCATTGCCCGAGGGCTCACCGGAGTGCAGCGCGTGAACTGTGGTGGCCAACGGCGTCCTTCTGCCAAGCTGAGGTGTCCACCGTGACCGTCGTCGACGTCTTCGTCGAGTACCGCCTTCAATCGAGCCGAGGAGTCCCCGAGGACGTCGTCCCCTTCCTTGACTCGCCGCCGGCCGCCGTGGTTTCTTCCGACGAATTCGCGGCCACCGCAGCTCCTCCGGCTCCCTCGTCCTCTCCAATGCAACCCTAGTGAGCCCGCGGCCCGTTTCACCCATCCCGCACACGTCCTCGTGCCCCCGGTGCCTTTTTCCCCAACCAGCCGAGCGGCGCCGCCGCGGGCTTGCTCGCCGCCATGGCCTCCGGCCTCCCCGTGGCTGCTGGTCCACACCAGTGCATGCGCGAGAGGATGGGCTGCGGTTTGGTAGTCCCCACGGCCTCCCCCGTGCACCCCGAAGCGCCATCGCCGCGTAAAGTGGTCACCGGCGGCTCCACGCTGGCAAGGCCGATGTGGCAAGGTGGTTAGGGGCTAATCCCCTAGTCATTTGACCCCATGGGTCAATGACAAGTGGGCCCTGGCCCCCTTAATCTTCTATTAGCGCTTAATTAAACGGGGATTAACCCCAGTCCCACTGACAGGGATGGCCCACTCGTCAGCCCCCCCCCCCTGCGTCATGATGACGTCAGCCTGGCGCATTAAATCGATTTCTTATTTAACAGAATTTCCAGAAAATGATTAAATCTTTGAAATTCAATAACTTTTAAACCATAACTCCAAATCAGAAGTGTAATATATGAAAAATCATCAGAAAAATGAAAGGATTCCAAATATCATATTTTCATAGATGAAAAACACATCTATGATGATGGACCAGTAGCATTTAGCTATTTGGGTTATTTGGAATAATTCAAAATAAATGTTTAAATCATTTCAAATTAAATCTTTGCAATGCTAACCTTATCACATGAACATCAGAGGCATATCATACACATGACCACTTGGTTTACCATATCCAAACATTAGCAAATGCAACTTGGGATAATTTGAACAACATTTGGAGTTTGAATTTGAATTTCTTATTCAAATCAACTTCAATTAACTTGTTGAAAATTGAACCTAAATCACATCAGTACCATGCCATGATTCATTTCTTGAATGTGCATTGAAATGTGATGTTTATACTTTGTTGTCTCGGTGTTTGCTTCTTCTCGATAGATCCATCGCCGGACGTAGTCCCTGTTTTCTCCGGAGAGTGGAACCCCCGAGTCCCGACAATAAGGCAAGAAAACCCCCTTTGATCGTATCTATAAAAACCCAGTTTCCCTCTTGTTCTCTTATGCATGATTAGGTGATTCACATGTTACCGTTGTACCGCTAGTTGAACCCATCCTTTGCATGACCTATCATTGCTTCCACAGTATTAAGCAAACCTGAACCTAGCAGATACAAGTTTGTTTGTGTTCATCATGTGGCCCTTCATCCATGTTATGCTATGCCATGCTAGAGTTGTTTGCAATGAAGTTGATCCATCTGGTAATGTATCGGGATGGTAGTGAACACACGCAACAAGGTGGTAACGTGTTGATAAAGTCACCCTAATATATGTGAACAATGAGAGGCTGTGTAGGAGTACACAGTGGGTTGTCTCATTTACACTGCCCTAGGCCCCGAGTTCTTGTGTTGTGATCCAAGACACAGATTAGTACCACATGTTGGGCTCATTGACCCCTCTCGACCTATTAACTCACCCCGACTAGGTTCCAGGATTCGCATGGGTTAATTTTTATTCTATTTGCTTTCATAACGTAGCACGGTTTTAGGCAAGCGCAGCACCATCCGTCGAGGTGGGCTTGTCGGACCGTCCATACATCGTCTGGATCCTGAACGGAAACCCCGGACGGATTCCCGATTGGGGTACAACTCAGATAGGCGATCCCCTGGACTAGAGTTGGAGCCGTGAGGTAAGTGTCGTGGTACTATCCTCGCCGACACCGCTTGAAGGTGACGAGTTCTAGGCGATAAGTGGTAGCTACGTACGTGAAGAAGTACACCCCTGCAGGGTTAATGAACTATTCGAATAGCCGTCTCCGCGGTTATGGACTACTTGGAGATCTTTGCTTGATTATTAGACAACTCAAATGGATACTCTAAAAATCGCAAGATAAGTGTGAGTGCTTTGGGTTGCTTCCTCGTGGGGATCCATGGTTGTGTATTGATGTGGTGATCAAGATTAGATGGACTCTTGTGTGCCTCTCATCTCAACTCTATGTAGTCGTAGTACAGGATAGCCAAGTCAAAGCTTTCTGCATTACAACCCCACTTGCCTTTACCTTGATACTTGAGCATGAGTAGTATAGTTCTGACGTAAGTCTTGCTGAGTACGACTTTGTACTCACGTTTGCTTATTTTATGTTTTAGAGATGAGACCACTGACCCTGATGGTGGCCTCCCCCTCAAGCTCGACGTCGACGAAGTAATGTAGTCCCAGACAGCAGCCTGGTCCCTTTGGAGGGTCGTTGTGTTTTCTTAAAGGCTTCTTAACCCATTTGTTAACCTTGTCTTTACTAAGACATAATTTGCTTCCGTTGTTCTATGATGTAATGTTGGATCACAGTGATGTGATCTCTGCTTGTACCACTACTATATCTGCTCTGTTTAGCAGATGCAATAAAGCTATGAGTTTGTAGAGTTCATGTTGTGTTACCTGCTGTTTACACTAGACATGTATGCTGCGTGTATGATTATAACGTGCATGTCTTAGTGTGGGATTCAATAGGTTAGTTGAGTTCTTGCCGGTGGTCTTTTATACACCAAGTGGCCCTTAGATGTGCGCAGCTTGGGGCATCGCGATGCGATTGATCGTGACTCTGTCACGTGGCACACTTTGTTGTATGATGGAGCCCGCCCGAGATCCCGACTAGGTGATCGGGCTGGAGTCTGTTTATGTAAGTGTTATGATTCAATCGATAATGTGGTTGAGGCGACTTGTCTATGAGTATGGGATTTCACCACCCATAATCATTTAGACTTGTGAGCGGGCGATGAGGACCCATCTCAGTTGATATTCCGTCCTGGATGGGATGCCTCTCACGTTCGAGCTTTCCGAGAGTGTCTTGTACTTGGCCTTGTCTGCTTAGACAAGTGGGTATGGCTCTCGGCTCTCCATATGATTGAATTGTGACTGGAATTACATATGCAAACCCCGGGTCCCGACATTGTGAGATAAGATTGGATAAAGATGAAGATGGTGTTGATGTTGGGGATGATGTTGATGATGATCTCGATGATGCCCGTGACGATGGTGATGACAATGGCGATGATCTCCCCTTCTGGGAGGTGATCTCCTCAGTGGAATCTGCCCGCCGGAGAGCCCTTTTCTTCTCTGTAGGTTTCCTCCACGGAGAGGCGGAAGAACTCCGTCAAAACTCTCTCTCTTAGGGTTTTCGCGTAATGGGGAGTATATAGGCCAGAGGGGGGAGCCGGGAGTGGCCCCAGGGCTCCAGGCGTCCTCCCGGCGCGGCCAGGGGTGGGGCTGTGCCAGGTGGCCGCCAGGGACCCTTGTGGCCCCCCTCTGGCCCCTCTTCGGTGTGTCTTCGTTATTCTTTTGGAAAATACCCCCCGTCGATTTTCAGGTAATTTGGAGGTATTCTTCTTCAGCAACTCAGCGTCCCCTTTTTACCGCTGAATCCTGCATCTGCTGCTTCGACCCAGGAAAGTTGCAAACTGTGTAAAACAAGCCAAAACAACATAAGAACATCATCGTAATGTGAAATATATCAATGAATAAGGATGAATTACAATATAAAATAGTGATGCATTTTGGATGTATCAACTCCCCCAAGCTTAGACCTCGCTGATCTCCAAGCGAAAACTGAGCTTGGTAAACCTGTCCACAAGTTTAGAGAGTGAAGTGTCGATAAAATAGAATACGGACAAGAAGCACCATGATTTCTTTAACAAACTCACACGTCCTCAACATCAATCTTCAACTCATAAGGCCCTTATGAAAGAGTAATAGCAATTATAATCAAGAGTAGGGCGAAGGAAACTCATAAAATCAAGGCAAACATGTCCTTTAGTCATGGAAAAACTAAAAGCTTTTACTTTTGCTCTTTCTTTTTATATTTTGATGAGATCAATTGAAGCTTTTGAAAGAACATGCTGTTATGCATGAAGTGAAAATGTTAACACAAAGGAAGATGTTTGCTTCACCCAGGCTTTGGCAAACAACTTATTTATCAAAAGATAATGTCAACAATTATGTGGCATGGCAAAACTTAATGCAACATTATATGGATGAATCCAAATATCAAGTGTCTTTTCTCTTTGGGAAAGGAAGAAGTAGTAAACTGACTCAACATAAAAGTAAAGGAAAGGCATTGTTAAAGGCAAGAAGGGAAAACTCAAGTACTATCCTTAAATCAAACAGAATGAAAACAAGTCTTGGGAGGTGCATGATTTGTCAACGAATGCTAATAGATAACTCAATTACTTCTCAGATTGGACAAAGTTTTGAGAGGTGACTGATTTGTCAACGAATGCTAATAGATAACTCAATTACTTCTCAGATTGGAACGGCTCCCACACGGGGACAATCACAGCCCCGCAATCTCCTTTGTTTATCACTGCCAAAGTTTTCTAATTTCTCATTAACAAAGCGTGAAGGAGGGTTTGTTTGTAGTATTATCTTTTGTGAGCTGGGCACACTCATGCCAGTTCCTCCTCGTATTAGGGGTTTGGAGATTAGACATGCAATCCCGGGGTAAAACTTGTCGAACTTAAGAAGATCATGAATTAACTACTACTTCCTCATGAGCTAAAACAGGGGCACAAAATAGAAGATTTTGAACATTTAAGAATAACACAAAAGTTCTATACTTTTGGAGTGGTAGTGAAATACCACAAATAGTAAAGTATGGTGGACTCGTATGGAAAATACTGGTTTTAGGGCATGGATGTACAAGAAGAATTCCGCTTAGTACAGAGGTTTGGCTAGCAAAGTGTCAGAACCCCAACTAAGGCAAATGCTAGGGCTTGTTGCTCCTTTGAATCATGTGAAAAATCCAAAAAGAAAATCAAAATGGGGAAAAGGAAAGCCCTGAGAATTTAAATAAATGGCCAGATAAAAATCTTTTTCCAAAAGTCATTTGAACATTTGGAAAATTCCTATAAATGATGGTGATCATTTCAAAAGTGGTTTGGGTTCATTCCCATACTCGAGGAATTTTCTAAAATTCAAACAGTGCCTTGGAAAATTAAAAAAACCCCTATTTGATTTGAAATTCAAATAAATTGAATTTCAAAATTGCCCAAAAGATATAAGTGGTTTGCTACTGACCACCTAGGATTTATAAAAATATTTGTGCGTTTTATTAATTTGTCTAGCTATTTAAATCTAGGCACAACAAAAATTATAGAAAAAGAATAGAACAAGAAAAAGGAAAAGGGGAACAACCCCTAGCTTTGGCCCAACTAAACCCCCCCCCCAGCCCATCTGGCCTCGGCCCAGCCCACGACCCCGTGTCGTCTTCCTCCCCCTGCCCCAAAGTAGCTCGCTGGAGAGCTGGGAGCACGCCGACGCCACGTCGCCGCTGCACGCGCCTTCTAGGCCTCCCCAGCTCCCCTGTGCACGCCACGCAACGCCCCCGAGAGCCCGCAATCCTTTCCCCCTCCTCAGGATCCCTCTCGACCTCTCTCTCACGAATCTCGCCGCACCTGAGCGCTCGACCTCGCCGCCGTCTTCGGTTTGCACGACCACTGGCCACCGTTCGCTCCGTCGCATTGTCCATCCGCCCCATAGGCTTTGTCCTTGTCTCCGGGAGCCGTCAATTGGAGAGTGGGAGCAACAGCAGTGACGACCTCTTCGATTCCTTCCGCCACGGCACTCGGACTCCGGCGAGCGATTATACACCAAGTGGCCCTTAGAGGTGCGCAGCTTGGGGCATCGCGATGCGATTGCTCGAGACTCTGTCTCATGCACTCTTGGATGTATGATCGAGCCCGCCCTAGACCCCGACTAAGTGATCGGGCTGGAGTCAGTCTATGTAAGAGTTATGAGATAGTCGATAGTATGGTTGAGGCGACTTGCCTGTGAATATGGGAGTTCATCACCCATATCATTTAGACTTGTGTGCGGACGATGAGGACCCATCTCAGTTGATCATCCGGCCTGGATGGGATGCCCCTCACGTACGATGCTTTCCGAGAATGTTCTGTGCTTGGCCTTGTCTGCTTAGACAAGTGGATACGGTTCTCGGCTCTTCATATGACTATGTCGTAGCGGGACTTGCATACGCTAACCCCGGGTCCCGGCAGACTTGGTATCAGAGCAGGACTGACTGTAGGATTATCAGCCTTGGCCGAAGTCGAGTCTAGCACTCTATAGTTATATAGTTACTCTGGGTACATAAGGGAACAACATAAGGCTTCTTTTTTCTCCTTACCCTCATCGATCTGCGTTCTGAGTCACCCTTACCTTTTCTACAGGAAGATAGGTAGAGGCTCATCTATGTCTTACTAGAACATCTCGTTGATTGCCTCCTTATAGGCGTAGGATTGTTGTGGATGTCCAGAGTCTTCGTGTTTTGAGTTCCTTGGAGAAGTTATGTCTAATTTCTTCGAGGTTGTTTCATTTTCCATCCCGGTGCAGCCGTTATGCTGCCGGGTTTGTTCCGTGTTTCTTTGAATCATTGCCTTCGCATTATAATCTTTTCCACCTAAATCATGTCCTTTTATCCTTGCCTCCATCGTACAACCTGTTCTGATTGTTGATTTTTATCACACAGGATGTCAGGTGGAACTCGTAGTGTTGTTCTTCGGAATCGAGACTGTGATCGGAATCGAAATGATGATGAACCTGCACCACCGCCTTCTACGGCGGAAATCATGATGGAAGCTGAGCGGAATAGACGTGATCAAACACGCCTTCTGGAGCTCATCGAGCAGAATACCGCCCACCATCGTAATGTGGTGGTCAGCATTCAGGACTTCATCTTCCTCAAGCCACCGGTATTCCGATGTTCTTCTGAGCCCCTTGAAGCTGATGATTGGCTCCGTTCCATCGAGCGTAAGCTTGATACAGCACATGTTGCTCCCGATGACCGAGTTATTTTCGCGGTATACTTCTTGGAAGGTGCTGCTCTTCAGTGGTGGGAGAACTGTGTTGCAATGCAGCCAGATGGTCACGTAGTTACTTGGCAAGAGTTCTGTGTTGCCTTTCGAGGGTACCACATTCTGGATGAGTTCATGGAGCGCAAAAAGGAAGAGTTATGCAATCTGAATCAAGGAGAGTGTCCATTCATGAGTATGCGAGGGAATTCAACTGTGTTGCTCGTTATGCCCAAGATGAGATCACCACCGATGCCAGAAAGCAGGCAAGGTTCCGTAAGGGACTTAGCCCCATCCTTCGTCATGATCTCAACCTCCTTGAGTTTGCCACCTTTGAGGATTTAGTCAACAGATCCTTCAGAGCTGAGCATGGCAATGAAGTTTTCGAGAAGTCTCGCAAGCATGCTCTTGAGCTTGCCCCTTCTTCCAGTTCACGCCCCCAGAAACGCATGATCTGGATTCCTAACAGTTTGTTTCCCCAAAAAAACCCACCGAGGCCATCCCTTGTGCCGCCTCGTCCACCAGCTCCACCAACCAACCCAGCTCCCCGCACTATCTTTGGAGCCTGCTTTAGATGTGGCCAGCCTGGTCACTACTCTCGTGAGTGCCCCGTCAATCAGAATGCTCCACCCCATGCCAAAAGGAACCCCACTGTTCGTGCGAAACCACCCCCGAAGGTTCCCACTGCCAAGCCTTTCACTTCCACAAATCTTGGACGTGTGAACCAAATCTCAGCTGAGAAAACTGATAGTACTTCTGACGTCATTCTTGGTACGCTCCAAGTCAATTTTGTTCCCACTTCTGTCCTTTTCGATCCAGGAGCATCTCACTCCTTCATGTCGGAGAGTTATGCACTTCGGCATGAGATATCCTTTGATGAAATGTTCACCCCTATGATCATTCAAACTCCTGGTTCAAAATGGCAAACTAATAGAGTAAGCCATGGCAATCAAATTGCAATTGAGGGTTTAGTATTCCTTGCTTCACTCATAGCCCTCAAGTCTTCAGACATTGATGTCATCCTAGGCATGGATTGGTTATCAAGACAACATGCTTTTCTTATTTGTAAAGCCAAGTCAGTTAGAGTTACACATCCTTCAGGCCAGACAATAGATTACTCCTCACCAAGAACAAGAACCCAGGTGCATTCTTTCAATGTGCTTCCCCTTCCCGACCTTGAAGATGTTCCGGTGGTTCGTGACTTCCCATATGTCTTTCCTGAAGAGCTGCCAGGAATGCCACCGACAGATGTTTAGAGTTCATAGTGGATCTTGCCCCAGGAACCGCACCAATTTCCAGACGCAAATACAAAATGGCCCCACGTGAGTTGGCTGAGCTTAAAACCCAACTTCAAGCTTTGTTGGAAAAAGGCTTCATCCGCCCTAGCTCATCGCCATGGGGTTGCCCCGTTTTGTTCGTAACGAAGAAAGATGGAACAGAAAGGATGTGCGTAGACTATCGCCCGCTAAATTTAGCGACGATAAAGAACAAGTACCCACTGCCCAGGATCAATGATCTTTATGATCAACTTGCAGGATCCTCTGTCTTCTCCAAGATGGATTTGAGATTAGGTTATCATCAAATCAAAATCCGAAACGAGGACATTCCCAAAACGTCTTTTACTACTCGTTATGGTCTTTACGAGTACACCGTCAAGTCCTTCGGTTTAACCAATTCCCCCGCCACTTTCTCGCGCATGATGAATTCGATCTTCATGGAGTACCTAGATAAATTTGTTGTAGTTTATCTTGATGACATTCTCATCTACTCGAAGAACGAAGAAGAACACGCCGAACACCTAAGGCTGGTATTGATGAAACTTAGAGAGCATCGCCTGTATGCTAAATTCTCCAAGTGTGAATTTTGGCTACCAGAAGTGACCTACTTAGGCCACGTGATTTCTGCAAAAGGCATTGCTGTGAATCCCGAGAGAGTTCAGGCCGTCCTTGACTGGGCTCCACCTGAATCGGTTAAGCAAGTTAGGAGTTTTCTTGGCCTAGCCAACTATTGCCGTTGCTTCGTCGAGAACTTTTCTAAAGTTGCAAAGCCTCTAATTGAACTCCTCAAGAAAGATAATAAATTTCTATGGACTCCAAAGTGCGAGGAAAGCTTTCAAGAGCTAACAAGAAGATTGACCTCTGCACCCGTACTTGCACCTCCAGACACCAAAAAGGATTTCGAGATCTTTTGTGACGACTCACGGCAAGGGTTAGGATGCATACTTATGCAAGATAGACATGTGGTAGATTATGCTTCATGCCAGTTGCGTCCACATGAAGAGAACTATCCTACCCACGATCTTGAACTCGCTGCCGTAGTTCATGCCCTAACAACTTGGCGACATTACCTCCTTGATAATCGTTGTGAGATTTATTCCGACCACCAAAGCCTCAAATACATTTTCACCCAGCCAGATCTTAATCTCAGGAAAAGATGCTGGATTGAGTTGATAAAAGATTATGACTTAGGAATTTCTTACACCCCAGGCAAAGCCAATGTCATGGCTAATGCACTAAGTCGTAAGTCGTATTGTAACAACCTCATGTTACAACAGTATCAACCACTTCTTCATGAGGAATTTCGAAAACTCAATCTGGAGATTGTTCCTCATGGCTATCTTTCTACCTTGGTGGAGAAACCAACCCTTGAGGATAAAATCATAGCCGCCTAGAAACGTGATAGTGGTATTCGAGAGATCAAGAAGAACATTGCTAGCGGAGTTGCTAAATGTTTCTCCATAAATGATCAGGGTGTTGTTTTCTTTGGCACTCGATTGGTTGTACCACGAAAACACAATCTTAGGAGGCTAATCCTCAGAGAAGCTCATGACACTCCCCTCTCAATTCATCCTGGTAGCACAAAGATGTACTGAGACCTACGCCAGAGATTTTGGTGGACTAGGATGAAGAGAGAAATTGCTAAGTCAATTGCCGAATGTGATGTTTGTCGTCGCATTAAGGCTGAACACCAAAGACCTGTTGGCACTCTTCAACCATTGCCTATTCCTGAGTGGAAGTGGGATAAAGTCGGTATGGATTTCATCACCGGCTTTCCAAAAACACAGAAAGGAAACGATGCCATCTTCGTTGTCATAGATAGGCTTTCCAAAGTTGCTCACTTCCTTCCAGTTCGCGAGTCTATAACTGCTAGCCAGTTGGCGGACTTGTACGTCTCTAGAATTGTATCCCTTCACGGTATTCCTTTGGAAATCAATTCTGATCGTGGTAGCCTTTTCACCTCTAGATTTTGGGGAAGCTTCCAACATGCTTTGGGAACTCATCTCTCCTTTAATACAGCTTTCCATCCTCAGTCTAGCGGTCAAGTCGAAAGGGTTAACCAAATTCTTGAAGACATGCTCAGAGATTGTGTTATCTCATTCGGAAAGAATTGGGAGAAGTCTCTTCCATTCGCTGAATTCTCTTATAACAATAGTTTTCAATCTAGTCTGAACATGGCTCCTATTGAACTCCTTTATGGACGACGATGTCGAACACCCCTTAACTGGTCAGAAACCGGTGAAAGACAATTCTTTGGACCGGATATGATCAAGGAAGCAGAAGAGCAAGTTCGCATTGTTCGTGATCGTTTGAAAGCCGCTCAGTCTCGTCAGAAAAGCTACTATTATCGTCATCATAGGCAAGAAAGCTACAATCTGGATGAGAAGGCTTACCTTCGGGTTACTCCTCTGAAGGGAACCCAAAGATTCGGTATCAAAGGCAAGTTGTCCCCACGTTACATTGGACCTTTCCGCATTCTTGCTAAACGTGGAGAAGTTGCCTACCAACTTGAACTACCCCCGCACCTTTCCCGAGTGCATGATGTATTCTATGTGTCCCAACTCAAGTGTTGCTTCAAGGACCCCATCCGCGAAGTCGACCATGAAACGCTTGATCTCCAAGATGACCTTTCTTATCGAGAATACCCCGTTCGTATTCTTGATTCTGAAGAGCGTGTCACTCGTTGTCCGAAGATTAATTTTCTGAAAGTGCAATGGTCACACCACTCTGAAAGAGAAGCCACGTGGGAAAGAGAAGATCGTCTCCGTGCCGAGTACCCCACCTTCCTCCCGCAGACTTCTGAATCTCGGGACGATATTCTTTTGAGTGGGGGCGAGTTGTCACAACCCCAAGTTAGGTATGTGCTAGGATAAGCTTAGGCCTTTGTATCATGTAAAAATTTCAAAAAGAAATTGAAATGGGAGAAGGAACCCCGCCCCCCCAGATGATTTAATTCAAAATGACAGAAATAAATCTTCTCCAAAAATTCCTTTTGTATTTTTGAAAAGTCCCATAAATGAGTAGGATCACATATAAATTGATGTGGTAGCAATCCCATGCTCATGGATTTTTCAAATATTCAAACAGGAGCATGGATTTAAACTTAAAACCCTATTTGAATTAAAGTTCAAATAATTTGAATTTTAAAAGTGCTGAAATTTTATAAGTGGCTAGCTCTATATTTTATCAGGCCACATAAAAATTTGGAGCATTTAATAAAATGCATAGGTATTTTTATCTAGGCAGAACAAATAGAACAGAATTAAATAAAAAGAAAAGAGCAGAGAACCACTTACCTCACGCCCTGGGCGAAGGCCACCTTCCCCAGCCAGCCCAGCCCACCAGGGGGCTCCCCTGTCGTCTTCCCCGGGCACGAGCACACAGCTGCGTGCCCGGCATGCCGCAACCGTCACGGTGGCAGCTCCCCAGCCACGCCCCTGCCTCCTTCTCGACGCCACGCACGCCAGGAGACGCCCCGTGCTTTCTTTACCCCATCCCTGGCCTCCATTCCTCCTCACCGGCGAAGAACTGCAAGGTCCCGAAACCCTAGCCGGCCATGGAGCTGCTCCGGCGTGGCCACTGAGCGAACCAGCGCGCGCCTTCGTGTCCAGTCGACGCGCAGCCGAGGTCTCCTTCGAATCCCCCTCCCAATTTGAGCAAGGGCACGACTCCGGCGACGTGGGCTTCGTCTTCTTCACCGCCGGCCGCCACGACTCCGACGTCAAATCCCGCGTCCTCCAGCTCCGCTCCGGCTCCGACGAGCTCGTCAACGAGTTTGGGGTGAGGTTCCGATTCGTTTGCCCCCTCTCGTGACTCAACTCGTGCTATCCCTCGCGAATTCGCCGTTGCCCGAGCCCAGCCGCCGCCATGGCCGATGCCCCCGAGCTCTGGAGCACACCAGTGACCCCCCAATGGGTCCACTTGACGCGCGGGACCACGAGCGACGTGCTGGTGCACTCCAATCCCTCCCCCGTGCCCTGCAGAGGAATTCCGGCGAGGCGCCGCCGTCTGGAAGCCGCCGGCGTTGAGCCCCACCATTAGAGCCCCCTATTGACTCTCCTAATCACCCCTGGGCCACTGACCAGTGGGCCCAGGCTGCCTAATTAAGCAAGTTTATTTTTAAACTTGAGCTAATTAACCCCCAGCTACTGACAGCCCTGGCCCACCAGTCAGCCCCCCCTGACGTCACAGTGACATCAGGCTGACGCAATAATTGGTTAAATCAATTTATTTAATTCAGAAAAATCCAGAAAATGCAATAAATTTGAAATTCAATAACTAATTCTGTTTAACTCCAAATTGGACAAATAATATGTCTAAAATTATCAGAAAAATACAAGGATTATGAATATGCAACTTGTTTCTATGTTTGACCATTTTAATATGGGTGAACAGTAGAAAACATGCATATGGATCCTTTTTGAATTCAAATTTGGAGTGAATTTGCAAATGACTTTGCAACACACTTCTTTTAGATGGATTCATCCACACATCAGAGGCTTTACCTCAGCTATACCACATCACTTCATGCTCAACCTTTTCAAATGAACTTTCATGCATTCAAATGCATTTGAAATTCATCGATAAATCAAATGGAGTTTGAATTTGCAACTCAAATGCTATATACTCCTTTTAAATGAAATGCTCAACACATCAGTACCATGAACATCACCATTACAATCTTATTCATGTGATTGTGCATTGTACATTATGTTGATCCTATGATTGTCATGTTGCTGATAGAAGTGGAACAGAAACCCGAGTTCACCCCCTTCGTTGAAGACCCCGTGACTGAACCTCGTTAGCAAGGCAAGCAAACCCCCATTGATCATATCTATAAAATCCCAATTCCCTCTCAGTCTCGCTTATGCATGTTTAGGAGATCACCTGGTATCGATTCTACCGCATAGTTGAACCCATATCCGATGCATGACCTATCATCTTGTCACAGTAGTAAGCAAACCACAATCCTAGCTGACATAGGAGTTTACTGATATCATGTGGCCCCTGCAACTGTTACTGCTTATTGCATGCTTAGAGTTTACAATGAGGATGTTTTTGATGTGAGTCGGGATGATGGTGAACATGGTGTTGATGAAAGTGAAACTGTGTTGGTGAATCTACCCTAATACAAGGTGAACGATGAGAGGCTGTGTAGGATTACACAGTGGGTTGTCTCGTTGAACACCGCCCTAAGCCCGAGTTCTTGTGTGGTGATCCAAGACGAAGAGTACTACCACATGTTGGGCACATGGACCCCCGCTCAACCTAGTAACTCACCCCTTCTCAGTTCAATGAGTCGCATTAGTTCGGAGTTCTGGTAGGTCTGTGGCACAGTCTGTGAAGTGTAAGAACGGCTATTCAGACCGGCTTGGGACCCTGCACACATCTTCTGGGACCACATCGGTAAACCGGTCGGGTTCACGATGTGCATTCCAGCCTAGATAGGCGTCTCCATTGGATTCGAGTTGGCTGTGAGGTAAAAGTTGTGGGAATTATCCTCGCCGGCACCTCTTGAACGGTCTCGAGTACAAAGGCGGTAACTGATAGTTTCATGTGTCTAGCAGTGCACCCCTGCAGGGTTAATAAATTATTCGAATAGCCGCGTCCGCGGTAAGGGACTACTTGGAGAGCTGTGCTCGATTATTAGACAACTTGAACTGGATACTTCTAAAACACACCAAGATAAGTGTGAGTGCTATGGTGTGCTCCTCGTGGGGAAGTCGAGGAAGTAACCATAGTGGTGTATTGGTTGGAGATGTAGTGGACTCGTGTACGCTTCTTACCTCAAGTCTGGTACTCGTAGTCCAGGACTAGCCAAGTCAAAGCTGGCACTTCTGCAAGTGAAACCCCACCTCCCTTTTCCTTGATACATGTGCATGAGTAGTATAGTTCCTACGTAAGTCTTGCTGAGTACGACTTTGTACTCACGTTTGGTTATTCTATGTTTTAGATGAACCCATCTACCCGATGGTGGCTTCTCCCTGAAGCTCGAAGAATGAAGACTCAGACCAAGACCAAGCTAGTGTAGTCCCAGTCATACGACTATTCCCTCGTGGAGGGCTTCTTTTTAGATAAGGCTTCGCTAAGCCATTTGTTAAACTTGTCTGTACTCAGACCTACTTTGCCTCCGCATGTTTGATGTAATGTTGGATCACAGACTTGTGATCTCTGTGTGCACTCTGTAAGAGTTATTAATAAAGATGTATACATTGTAGAGAATTGCAATGATACCTGCTATTCATACTAGACATGTGTGTTGCGTGTATGTTTATAACATGCATGTCTTAGTACGGGTTTTCGAGACCTTAGTTGTGATCTGGTTGGCGTTCTTTTATACACAAAGTGGCCCTTAGATGTGCGCAGCTTGGGGCATCGCGATGCGATTGCTCGAGACTCTGTCTCGTGCACTCTTTGATGTATGATCGAGCCCGCCCTAGACCCCGACTAAGTGATCGGGCTGGAGTAAGTCTATGTAAGAGTTATGAGATAGTTGATAGTATGGTTGAGGCGACTTGTCTGTGAATATGGGAGTTCATCACCCATATCATTTAGACTTGTGTGCGGACGATGAGGACCCATCTCATTTGATCATCCGGCCTGGATGGGATGCCCCTCACGTACGATGCTTTCCGAGAAAGTTCTGTGCTTGGACTTGTCTGCTTAGACTAGTGGGTACGGTTCTCGGCTCTCCATATGATTATGTCGTAGCGGGACTTGCATACGCTAACCCCGGGTCCCGACACTGCCGTAGTTCATGCCCTGACAACTTGGCGACATTACCTCCTTGGTAATCGTTGTGAGATCTATTCCGACCACCAAAGCCTCAAATATATATTCACCTAGCCAGATCTTAATCTCAGGCAAAGATGCTGGATTGAGTTGATAAAAGATTATGACGTAGGAATTTCTTACACCCCAGCAAGGCCAATGTCATGGCTGATGCACTAAGTCGTAAGTCGTATTGTAACAACCTCATGTTACAACAATATCAACCACTTCTTCATGAGGAATTTCGAAAGCTCAATCTTGAGATTGTTCCTCGTGGATCTCTTTTCAACTTGGTGGCGAAACCAACAATTGAGGATCAAATCATAGTTTCCCAAAGGCGTGCACGAGGTGTTCGCCGGATCAAGGAGAACATTGCTAGCGGAGTTGCTAAATGTTTCTCCACAGATAGTAAAGGAACGATATTCTTTGGAAATCGTTTGGTAGTACCTAAGAATAGGGATCTAAGGCAACTCATCCTCAAAGAAGCACATGACACACCCCTCTCGATTCATCCCGGTAGCACAAAAATGTACCGAGATCTACGCCAGAGATTTTTGTGGACTAGGATGAAGAGAGACATTGCTCGATTTTTTGCCGAATGTGATGTTTGTCGTTGCATTAAGGCAGAACACCAAAGACCTGCTGGTACACTTCAACCTTTGCCTATTCCCGAGTGGAAATGGGACAAAGTCGGTATGGACTTCATCACCGGCTTTCCAAAAACCCAGAAAGGAAATGATGCCATCTTCGTTGTCATTAATAGGCTTTCCAAAGTTGCTCACTTCCTTCCAGTTCGCGAGTCTCTAACTTCTAGCCAGTTAGCTGACTTGTACGTCTCTAGAATTGTGTCTCTTCACGGTAGTCCTTTCGAAATCAATTCTGATCGTGGTAGCCTTTTCACCTCTAGATTTTGGGGAAGTTTCCAGAATGCTATGGGAACTCGTCTCTCCTTTAGCACAGCTTTCCATCCTCAGTCTAGCGGTCAAGTTGAAAGGGTTAATAAAATCTTGGAACACATGCTCAGAGCTTGTGTTATCTCATTCGGAAAGAATTGGGAGAAATCTCTTCCATTCGCAGAATTTGCTTATAACAATAGCTTCCAATCTAGTCTGAACATGGATCCTTTTGAACTCCTCTATGGACGACGATGTCGAACACCCCTTAACTGGTCAGAAAGCGGTGAAAGAAAATTCTTTGTACCGAATATGATCAAGGAAGCAGAAGAGCAAGTTCGCATTGTTCGTGATCGATTGAAAGCCGCCCAGTCTCGTCAGAAAAGCTAATATGATCGTCATCATAGGCAAGAAAGCTACAATCTGGATCAGAAGGCTTACCTTCGGGTTACTCCTCTGAAGGGAACCCAACGCTTCGGTATCAAAGGCAAGTTGGCCCCACGTTACATCGGACCTTTCCAGATTCTTGCTAAACATGGAGAAGTTGCCTACCAACTTGAACTACCCCCGCACCTTTCCCGAGTACATGATGTGTTCCATGTGTCACAACTCAGGCGTTTCTTCAAGGACCCCATCCGCGAAGTCGACCACGAAACGCTTGATATCCAAGATGACCTTTCTTATCGAGAGTACCCTGTTCGTATTCTTGATTCTAGCAAAGTGTCAGAACCCCAACTAGGGTAAGTGCTAGGACTTGTTGCTCCTTTGCATCATGTGAAAAATCCAAAAAGAAATTCAAAATGGGGAAAAGGAAAGCCCTGAGAATTTAAATAAATGGCCAGATAAAAATCTTTTTCCAAAAATCATTTCAACATTTGGAAAATTCCTATAAATGATGGTGATCATTTTAAAAGTGGTTTGGGTTCATTCCCATACTCGAGGAATTTTCTAAAATTCAAACAGTGCCATGGAAAATTAAAAGAACCCCTATTTGATTTGAAATTCAAATAAATTGAATTAAAAAAATGCCCAAAAGATATAAGTGGTTTGCTACTGACCACCTAGGATTTATAAAAATATTTGGGCATTTTATTAATTTGTCTAGCTATTTAAATCTAGGCACAAAATTTTTTACAGAAAAAGAATAGAACAAGAAAAAGGAAAAGGGGAACAGCCCCTGGCTTTGGCCCAACTAAACCCCCCAGCCCATCTGGCCTCGGCCCAGCCCACGACCCCATGTCGTCTTCCTCCCCCTACCCCAAAGCAGCTCGTTGGGGAGCTGGGAGCACTCCGACGCCACGTCGCCGCTGCACGCGCCTTCTAGGCCTCCCCAGCTCCCCTGTGCACGCCACGCAACGCCCCCGAGAGCCCGCAATCCTTTCCCCCTCCTCAGGATCCCTCTCGGCCTCTCTCTCTCACGAATCTCGCCTCACCCGAGCGCCCGACCTCGCCGCCGTCTTCGGTTGGAGCGGCCACTGGCCACCGTTCGCTCCGCCGCCTTGTCCATCCGCCCCGCAGGCTTCGTCCTCGTCTCCGGGGCCGTCAATTGGAGCGTGGGAGCAACAGCAGTGACGACCTCTTCGATTCCTTCCGCCACGGCACTCGGACTCCGGTGAGAGATTGTCGGCGACACGCTACGTCTCCGGCCTCCCCGTCCACCCAGACGTGCTCAGGGTGAGCTCCTCTTTCTCCCCAGCCCTCACGTGCTTCTGCCCGTGGCTCCGTTCACTGATTCCGTCGAGGCCAGTGGCTAGCACGCCGCGACCGTCGACATAGCCGTGGCCAGAGGCCATGCCTTTGGCTCCCTCCTGCTCCACTCGATGCAGAAGCCCGCGAGGAGCACCCCCGTAATAACCAGACCCCTCCCCATGCCCTAAAACCCTACTCCGGCGAAGCTCCGGCGACTCCCCGACGACCCCGCCATTAGTGCCTCCTAATCACCTCACTAAGCTAAGCCCTAACCCGATGACAGGTGGGCCCCAGCCCCCCTAATAACCCCCTCTGTTTAATTAAATAGAGGGAATTAACCCACTGAGGCTGACACCCCGGCCCCATTGGTCAGCCCCCTGCTGATGTCATGCTTGCATCAGCATGATGCAATAAATCAATTTCTAGAATTTTAATAAATGAATTAAAGAATTACAGAAAACCAGAAAAATAGCCAAACTTCAATAAATCATAGAAAGTTCATATTAACTCCAAATTGGACAAATAATATATGACAAATGATCAAGAGAAAATAATCTATCCAAATATAAAACTTTCAACTATGTTTGAGTTGAATTTAAAATGGGACCAGTAGCCTTTTCTATTTGGTTTAATTGGAATTTAATCAAATTAAATTCAAATGCTTTTGCAATTTGAACCTTAGCAACATAACCCAATTCACTTGAACATCAGAGGCATATCATACACATGTCAAGATGAATTACATTGATCAAACAATAGCATTTGTAACTTGGCTAAATCGAATTCAAATTGAAATTTGAATTTGCATTTCAAATGCAATATACTCCTTTTAAATGGAATAACTCAGACATCAGTGACACATACATCAAGTTTCAACCTTCAACTCATGTGCTTGAGCATTGTACTTTATTTGTGTCCCCCCCTTTGTTGATGATAGCTCCGGTGAAAGACGTTCCAAGACGGTGATCACCCCGAAGAAGAAGACCACCGTTAAGACCTGTGTATCGTCAGCAAGGCAAGCAAACCCCCATTGATCATGTCGATAAAATCCCAATTCCCTCTCAGTCTCGCTTATGCATTGTTTAGGATGATTACCATGATAACGTTTCTACCGCATAGTTGAACCCATATCCTTTGCATGACCTATCATCTTGTCACAGTAGTAAGCAAACCACAATCCTAGCAGATGTAGGAGTTGGTTGTTATCATGTGGACCCTGCAACTGTTACTGCTTATTGCATGCTTAGAGTGATACAATCATGTTACTGTTATGTGATTCGGGATGGTAGTGATCATGTTGATGATGGTAGAAATGTGTTGGTGAATCTACCCTAATACAAGGTGAACGATGAGAGGCTGTGTAGGAGTACACAGTGGGTTGTCTCATTGAACACCGCCTTAAGTCCGAGTTCTTGTATGGTGATCCAAGAAGAAGAGTACAACCACACATTGGGCTCACTGACCCCTCTCATCCTAGTACCTCACCCCGTTCGAACCCCAGAAGTCGCAGTAGTTCGGAGTTCTGGTAGGGCTATGGCACGGTCTGCGAAGTGGATGAACGGCTTTTAAAGACCGGCTTGGGACCCTGTACACATCGTTTGAGGCTGTACTGGAACCTCGCCCGGACTTCCATACGGATCCGCCTCAGATAGGCGACTCTCTTGACTAGAAGTGTGGTGGTGGAATCCTCGTTGTCACCTCTTGAACGGTGACACGCAAAAGGCGGTAACTGATGACACGTGTGTGTAGCGGTACACCCCTGCAAGGTTAACAAAACTATTCGAATAGCCGCGTCCGTGGTTAAGGACTGCTTGGAAAGGTTAGCTTCATTATTAGACAACTTGAACTGGATAATTATAAAACTTACCAAGATAAGCGTGAGTGCTATGGCGTGCTTTCTCGTGGGGAAGTCGAGGAAGGCAACATAGTGGTGTAATTGGTTGGAGATGTAGTGGACTCGTGTACGCTTCTTACCTCAAGTCTGCTGCTCGTAGTTCAGGACTAGCCAAGTCAAAGCTGGCACTTCTGCAATTGAACCCCACCTCCCTTTACCTTGATACATGTGCATGAGTAGTATAGTTCCTACGTAAGTCTTGTTGAGTACGACTTTGTACTCACATTTGCTTATTCTATGTTTTAGATGAACCCACTGACCCCGAAGGTGGAATCTTCCTCGAGCTCGACGACTGAAGACCAAGCTAGTGTTGTCCCAGTCAGCAGACTGGTTCCCTCGTGGAAGGGCTTGTTTATAGATAAGGCTTCTCTAAGCCATTTGTTAAACTTGTCTGTACTCAGACCTACTTTGCTTCCGCATGTTTGATGTAGTGTTGGATCACAGACTTGTGATCTCTGTGTGCACTCTGTAAGAGTTATCAATAAAGTTGTATACTTTGTAGAGAATTGCAATGATACCTGTTGTTCATACTGGACATGTGTGCTGCGTTTATGATTATAACATGCATGTCTTAGTATGGGTTTTCGAGACCTTAGTTGTGATCTGGCTGGCGGTCTTTTATACACCAAGTGGCCCTTAGATATGCGCAGCTTGGGGCATCGCGATGCGATTGTTCGTGACTTCGTCACGTGCACACTTTGATGTATGATCGAGCCCGCCCTAGACCCTGACTAAGTGATCGGGCTGGAGTAAGTCTATGTAAGGGTTATAATACACTACTAGGGAATACCCTTATGGTGGCGCCCTTTTTTGTGTTTAGTGGCGCATTAGGGATGCGCCACTAACTACAAGCCACTAGGCGTGGCGCATCTCAGAATGCGCCACCTCTAAGCCCTTAGGGGTGGCACATTCTGATATGCGCCACGCCTAAGGTTCCCTAGGGGTGGCGCATTCACAGTGCACCACTAAAACCAGACAAAATGCGCCACTAAAGAATTACATAAAAAAAAAGTATTATAGAAAAGAATAAAAACATTACAGATATTTTTATTATATTACATAAATGAAAAATACAATATAACAATGAGGCCAACAATTATTGATACAAAAGAATTGCATTATAATTCTTATTAAAAAGATTTACAAACGTTTAGAAGCCAACAAGATTCACAAGATTACATCCATCACAAAATTACAATGAGTCCAACAATTATTGAAAACCGAAAGCTACTTTCATCATCATATCTTGTTTTCTCTTCAACCTGCACAAAACAAAGCTTTAGAGGTCACATCCATATGAATTCATACCAAAGGAGAAGAAAGAAATCTAGCATCTATTCTTATCAACAACTTAAAGCAAGTCGATCAATGGCGAGAAGCATGCACATATGCATAAAAATGCATATACAGTGACCTTTATACACAAAGAGCACCAAGAGTATTTGACACTACCATCTACTACACAAAGAGTACATCCAAATTACATTTAGGGCATATATAACATAAATTGTTCAATTGTTCTGACTCGGCTCGGGGAATGGGCAGCATCCTTCTTTCGTCATGAAAGGCCTTGTGTCACGCAGGGCCTTTAGGCGGACTTCTATCTCCCCATTGGATGGTGCAATGTTCGAGTGGAAGATCGACCCCCTCATTTGTACTTCATGACGGATGATAGTCGCCATCTGTGCTTGGATGTGAAAGAACTCCTCCTTCAGATTTGCATCGTCGATTTCCGCCTTCCTTTCGGCCCACGCTCTGAGATGACTTGGCAGCATAAGGTTGCGTTGTTCCTGTACAATCGCCCTCATGTGATGAAGGGCGTAGTACGCATCCCTCACCCTGCCAGCCGGCTGCTTGACGCAGGGGAACTGCGTTACGTGGTTGAACACGTTCATGCCAGGCTGATTTTTCCTGAACTTGTGCTTCATGATCTTGCCTCCGGCTTTTATGTAGCCGATGAGAGCATCATCCAAAACTCTCATGATATACTTGTAATCTTTCTTCTTCACACTCCCCGAGTCTAAATACACGGCATGCGAGTGTTGCGGTGAAAAGCAGATGAGCACGCAGTCTTGATCCTCATTGCATAATTAAAACAATCCAAAAGAAATGTTGGAAGAGGACAATGGAAGAAAGCTAAGAAAGCATACATGCTACGGCGGCGAGCGAATGCCATACTTGGGAGAGTAGGTCATGAGAAATGAATCCTTGTCGGCATTCTGTAGCATGAATTCTCTGATGTACCCCGCCGCAAGAGTCGCGTCCCCGTCGTCCATCAAGATGCTTTCACACATGTAGAAGGGGTCCAATATCGCGACGCTCGGGGTCTTATCTCTCCTGATACTCATAGAAAGGCTGAGCGAGAACAGACGGATAAGGCTATGGTCCAGCCGCTTGAGATGGTACAAATTGAAGATCTCCGAAAATCGCAGAATGATCATATCCGCGGGGATAGTGTTGATGAAGCCCATGTTGAGTGGCACCTTGGCCATGAAAACCGGGTACGAGGGATTCTCTTCTCGAAGAAGAATCTTCTCTAATGCCATAATACTATGATGCACACTCTGCATATCCGAAGTTGCAAGGTCCAGCATGTCCTTCGGTAGCATCGCCCTACCAGCCACATGGATTTCAAACGAGAGATCCCTAGGTCTTGGTGGCCCGTCCTGAGCCCGGATCGGCATCGAAGGTTGGCTACTCGAAGTGATGCTCTTCTTTCTTTTCCGTCCCTTCTTCTTATCTGATTTTGAGGGCTCACCGGCCTTTATCTGCTCAGTGGCCGCCTTATGGAGTGTGGACGGGCTGAGAATAGATCTCCTTGTTGCATCTTCTTGAGGCTCGGTGAAGGCGCAAGATGCTGGAGACATGTCCTGAGAAGCAGAGAAGAGACGCGTGGAGCAAGCAGGCTTCGCCGCAGGATCAGCTGGACCGCGAGCTTCCTCGTCATGCTGATAGGCTCCTTCAGCAGGAGGCATGAATAAGTCATCAGCATCATACAAAGTATTGATGAACTGGTCGGCGCTGATATCATCATCATGATCATCGTCTTCTTGTTGTGCGCCGATGGGATCATGTGGCACCGACACGATGACTAGCGGTGTTGTCCTAGGTGTGGTGACCCTTTCCCCCGTCATTTAACGCATTTGGCTCTTCGGCCATAGGCATATTTGGTTGAAACAGTCACTGACGACTGATGGCTCGTCCTCATCGTATCCGGGGGGTTGAATGGGAAGTTCAACTCTCTCGTAGCCCGAAATCATGAGAGAGATTTGAACCCTATGCATCTCCGGTGCCATCGGCATATTGTGCATGATTCGATTTTGTGGTTGAATGATTTTACCTTTGGCAACATCCTTCAACTCACCGTCCACGACTTGTAATAGAATGCATGGAGTGTCCTCCTGCAAAAGAGATATGTATATGCATGTACGGCATCAGAGATATTCCACTAAAAAAGGCAAGGAGATGAATTCCTCGTTTGAGTTGCAGACGCTTATAGTTACCTTGAGGGCGTCGATGTCGGCTAGTGAAGAGACCCCGCCGATGACGGCGGGCATGCAAGAGACGGAGGGCGCGCTGCCTCCCGTGGCGTCGGTCGCCCTATTTGCGCTGCCGCCGGGTGCATTATTGTTATGCCCCGGTTGCTCGATCTTGGCTGGAGGAGTTACCATCACGTCCGGCGCCGCCGCCGCGGTGTTGGCGGCCGGAGTCACCAATAGCCCGGGAGTCGGTGCGGGAGCCACCACTACGGTGGGAGTCGAGACTGGAGGCGCCGCGGTGCCCGAGTTGCTGTCGACCATGGTGGGGACTAGTATGGGCCCTTGTCCACCACGCACTTGCCAATTCGCGAGCGACTGCATCATATCTGGAAGGAGAGCGTTCATCGTCTTTGCCACTTCGTCCTGGACAAGCTACGGAAGCATGTTCACCTTCTCCTCCAGTCCACGAACATAAGAGGCATCTTCTTCGGTCCTTCTCTCCTTGCGCCCCCTCGAACCGGACTGCTCCGCCGATTTTCCATAATATTCGGACCAATTTAGGTCCGCACCAAAGCCGACCACACGGCCGGCTGACGATGGCTTCGCCGTCATGTCGTCAACCTTCTTGACCTTGTTCAACGCCCTGTTAAAGGTGTTGTCCCATGGGCCGGCCGGCTTAACCGACGACTCCTGCGATGAGGCGATTTTCATTTCCGCTTGTTGCAAAAAGAATGTGAAACGTTAAGAAATTGTGAACTTCACTCAAGAATTCAATCGACAAGGTCGCGTGGTAAACTACTTACCACGGCAGTCCTAAACTCCTGAATCTTAGGATCGATAATTATTTTTTAGGTTGCTTTGTCCTTATAGCTCCGGGCCCTCACAAAGAATTCGGGCTGCGGATCATCTTTGTATTGCTGGAAGGGGTTAGGTATGCCCGCAACGGCGTACTCGGTATCCTCCTTGTCCCATTAAGCTTGGAACTTTTGTAACCACCGGCTAGAGAAGGTGGTTACCTATGACCTGCGACCGCATGGCCTTGCCCTTTGCACTCGCGGCTTTGGCTTGCTCGGACTCACACCTAGCCTTGAAAAGGTTGTAGGTAGCTTCTTCGATCAACGGCTCTTTCTCCTTGAGCTCCTCCCAGGTTTTGTTCTTTTCAAAAATTGCCCTATTCATCCGGGTTTTCCAACTGGACAAGGCCTTGCTCATCTTCCTGAGGGCCCATGTGTTTACTTTGTTCCCTCTGAGTTTGGTGTTATCGTACGGCTCCGGAAATTTGTATCGTCCGTCCATCTTGTTGATAAGAAGCTAACAATAATGAATATTCTCACGACTCCTGAGGTTAATCGTGGTGATCGACACGGTGTTGCGGAGGATCGCCGCGACTTGACGGACGTACCCTTCCGAAAAACGTTCGGGCTGTTTAGGAATCCCGACGGCGGTCACAACAGTAAACTCTTGCCTGATGGCGCCGACCTTGTTCGGTTTCCGATTCCTCTTCTTCGACTAGGTACCATCTGTTTTGGAGCCACCGGTCCCATCATCCTCGCCGATGTTCCTGTCGCCGTCTGTCGTACCGGCCTCCTCCTCCAAGTCATCATCCGATGAGTCGGACTCCGACTCTATCTCCTCCTCATACTCCTCCTCGCCCGAAGGTACTTCCTCTTCTCTCTGCTCCTCGACCTCCTCTTGGGAGTATTCCCAAAATTGCTTCCTTTTTTCTCCCTGCTGAGAAGAAGGACCGGCGTCGGCTCCGGTTGACATGTTTGCACTATTACAATATTAAGAAATGCAACTACTTAATTAATTAGCACAATAAATAAATGCAAATACTCTCATGTTAAGAAAAATAGAAAAGGTCATGCACGAATTCATCATCCTTTTTCGTTCGCGAGAGTTTTGAGTTTCCGTATCCTCTTCCTCCTTCGGCTCATCATCGTCGTCACTAGGGGGGTGAAGTTCCCTCCTGATGCCCATAAATTTCAAGTCATTCCTTGCTTTTGGCCCGTCCTTGGTCTTCTCCGGCATCTTGAGCAGCATGCCAAACAAGCTCTCACACACGTTCACTGTGATATGCATTAGATCAAGGCTATGAGGACTGCGGAGTAGACTCCAGTATTCCATATCCCAGAAAACAGACCTCGCTTTCCATACCCTCATCAACGGCTGAGTCTTCTTTTTTTTCTTTCCCGGCTCGGGGCACTCTTTCCAAGTTTTCAGCAAGTTGTCAATTTCTTTGCCGCTCCTTCGAGCTGGGGGTGCTCGGAGCTCCTCGCTTCCATCGAACAGATGTCCCTGTTTTCTCCACGTGCGTTTCTTGGGAAGCCACCTCCGAGACCCCTGGAACACGGTTTTAGAAGATCCGGGATCTTTTGGTAGCTGGCGGTACGTTGTATTATCCATGCACCTAACGCATGCACAGAATCCTTGGACCAACTGCCCTGAGAAATATCCGTATCCGAGATAGTCGTGCATCGTCGTGATCACCGCGGCTTTCATTGGGAAATATTCTTTTGCAGCGGCGTCCCACGTATTGACTCCGTCTTTCCATAACGTTTCTAGCTCCTCTTTCAACAGCTGCAGATATAGATTGAGGTCCGTACCTGGTTGTTTCGGCCCTTGAACTAGCATACACATTGTTATGTACTTTTTCTTCATGCACTTCCTGGGGGGAAGGTTGTATATGCATACAAACACGGGCCAGGTACTGTGTGTCCTACTCTGGCCACCAAACGGATTGACTCCATCGGCGCTCACACCAATCCTGAGGTTCCTTGGTTCTTTCCCAAAATCTGGGTATTTGAGGTCCAACGCAGTCCATTCGCTACCATATGAAGGGTGCCTCAGCATGTCCTCCTTTTCCGGATCCGGGTTTGGGTCATCCTCTTTTAGCTTCTTTGTATCCGCGTGCCAAGTCATGAGCTTTGCTTCCTCGGGATCTACGAAATACCTCTGCAGACGAGGAGTGATCGGAAAGTACCATACCACTTTTCTAAGAACTTTCTTCCCTCTCTTGTATCGACTAACACCGCACACCGAACATGTGGTTTTATCTTCGTCCTCACCCCGATAGATCATGCAATCATTTATGCAGACGTGGTAATTAACGTGCGGAAGATCGAGAGGGCAAAGGACTTTCTTGGCCTCAGCGATACTAGTTGGGCACGTGTTGCCCTTCGGAAGACGATCGTGCCAGAATGCCATGTTATCATCAAAGCTTTCGTCGGTCCATTTGTGTTTTTCCTTCATCTCCATAGCCCCAAGTGTTACATTCAAGCGGGTATCCCCGTCGTTGCATCCTTCGTACAACTTCGTAATCGCGTCTTTCTCGAGTTGCACCATCTTGGCTTTCTCTCTAGCTGCACCTCTTGCATTCAACGCCTCTTTGACAAGCAGCTCTTGAACATGAGGGTCCTGCACCCAGCTTGAATCCTCATCATGTCCGACATCTTGATCTTCATGTCCGTCATCTTGATCTACATGATCCGCTTCGGAATCTTCTTCATGATCATGTACGGGATGCTCTTCGTCTTCTCGCCCGCCACTGTTTTCTGGTTGCCCTTCCTCATTTACTGGCGCCCCACCATTGACGTCCTCCTCCTCACCAGCTTCATCACTTATCCATCGTGTGTAGCGATCCATCAAACCATTACGCTTCAGGTGTCTTTGCAATATTCCGGAATCATGCTCGGTCACGCACTGCAGTTTGCATCTCCGACACGTACATCTTATATCCGACCTATTATTCCTTAGCATGTCGTTTGTCGCACATTGCATCCACCTAGCCACGGTGATATCGCTCACCATCTCGCGGACCATGGTCGATCACCTGCGTGCACGGAGAGAGCAACACAATTATATATCACATTCGTCGCCGGAAAAATTCGGCATGACCTTCCCTAATAATGCATGGGAGCATGCAGAGAGTGCGCCAGAAATTTGCCGAAACGGAAATGAATCGACATTTCAGCAAAACATTGGCCACTCAGGATACACATATACATCAAATCACCATAAGCTTCACATATACATCAAACCACCACAAGCTTCACATATACATCAAACCCAAGCTTCACAAATACAACAAACCCCAAGCTAATAAAGGCAAGTTTATGGGTCATAAATGGAACAAAAGAGTTTGGGAGGAGGTCCACTTACTTCAATATGAAACAAAATAGATGTAATGCCAAGTATCGATGGATAAATGGAAGAAATGAGGTGGGGAGGAGGAGAAAACCAAATAGATCTAGGGTGAGAAGAGTGGATCTAGTTTGAGAATTGTGTGGAGCGAATGAGAGGTGGTAGGTGGGGTGGAGTAGATAAGGGCATCTCTAGGCATTTAGTGGCGCATATAGAAAGTCAGTGGTGGCGCATTGGTGAAATGCGCCACCCCTAAGCTCTTATGGATGGCGCATTAGGGAAATGCGCCACCCCTAAGGACCTTATGGGTGGCGCATTTCCAGAATGCGCCACCTTTAAGCTCTTAGTGGTGGCGCATTCAGTAAATGCGCCACCCATAGGGTCCTTAGGGGTGGCGCATATTGCTAGATGCGCCACGTATAAGATCATCCAGGCTGGCCCACTCTTAGGGGTGGCGCACTGGAAAATAATGCGCCACCCATAAGACCTTATGGGTGGCGCATTATTTTCCAGTACGCCACCCCTAACAGATGGTGGCGCATGGCCTTCTGTATGCACCACTAATAAGCTTTCCATGTATAGCTATTTCCCTAGTAGAGATACAATCGATAGTATGGTTGAGGCGACTTGTCTATGAGTATGGGAGTTCATCACCCATATCATGTTGACTTGTGTGCGGACGATGAGGACCCATTTCAGTTGATCATCCGGTCTGAATGGGATGCCCCTCACGTTCGATGCTTTTCGAGAATGTTTTGTGCTTGGCCTTGTCTGCTTAGACAAGTGGGTACGGTTCTTGGCTCTCCATATGATTGTGTTGTAGCGAGGCTTGCATACGCTAACCCCGGGTCCCGACACAAAGGCTTTGAGAGAACAGACAATTGATGAATACTTAGATGCAAAGCAATATAAAGCATAAACATCAAAATAATCATAGCACATCAAGTTGTCTTCCTTGTCAATCATAAGACCACAAGCATAATAACAAAAAGGGGTTTGGCTATGTCGCTACTTTCAGAAAATCATGCTTGTTGTTATGAACAAAGCTATGTTTGCCAAGATTAAATAAAGTTTTCAAAGCCATACCTGATATAAGGTCAATACTCCCCATAAGAATCATCATAAGGTCGATTTCCTGAAGAGAATACCGAGTGCAGCGAAGGGATCAATAGACTTCTCGTTAATATTCCATCATAGACGACTCCACACTCACGGATACATAACTCTCCAAAAAGGAGTGATAGACCTCAATGCAAACCTATTTTATAAGATAACTTCCCTAGACATGATACGACTCTATTTGACTCTAAAAGACAAAGATAAAGGTAAAGATACCGGGCACTCCCCCAAGCTTGGAGCAAGCTAAGGGGATGCCATTACCCAAGGAGATTTACTCCTCATCCTTGTTCTTGTTGATCACGTACTCCTTGGCGAAGCGCTTCCATGGAAGCTGTTCTCCAGTCTCAAAGGACATTACCGTCTCCAGGATCCTGCACTCTGCACCCAAACCCATGCGCAGAAACTTTAGTTCATACCTACAGTTATGGTTCTGCAGATCATAGATCTGTGCTTGGAGTTCACAAACTTTTTCTTCTAGTGCGGCCAAACTTGACCACATCTCCTTCATCTCCTTCTTGTGGGAAGCCTCTATCTCGTTCATGATGTCGAAGTTAGCTTCAACACCACGCTCCACCATTTTCTTGAACTTGAAGACCTCATGTTCCACCTCATTCAGCCGCTACTCAGTGCTCCCCTCCTTGAATGGTCCCTTCAGATCCTCCTTATGGAGGTCACCATCCTCCATGCGAAGGATCTGGGGGTGCTTCTTCACCTCAGTGAGGTAAGGGTTGATGACGTTGACGACGAACTTGTCCTTGGGGGAACTTGGGGAAGCCATGGCACCTAGGTCTCGCTGAAAGCTTTTCTGGCAGAAACAGATCGAAAAGAAAACACACGAAATCGCGACATACATTGCGGAAACAATCCGGGAAAATATATAGCAAAAATTTCTGCACAGAAAGGAAGGTAATGAGCGAAAGTGGGGTCGGAGACGGACTCCTGGGTGCCCAGGCTGCCTCCCGGCGCGGCCAGGGGTGGGGCCGCGCTAGGGGGGCTCATGGGCCCCCTGGAGCTGGTCTCTGGCTCCACTTCAGCCTCAAATTTTCTATATTTTGCAAAAAATCGTAATCTGGAACTTATATGGAGGTTTCGCGATGTTTCCTTACCGTAATACATACCTTTCCTTATTTTGCTTCTGCTGGTGTCTGAAACAGGGCTGCAACGTGTTCTTCATGAGTTGTTGTATATACCAAATCCACATCCACATTGACAGGGTCTCCTGATATGTAATGCTTAAGTCTTTGCCCATTCACAACTTGAGGTTTGGTGCCTTCGAAATTGTTAATCTTGATTGCACCCGAGCGGTAGACTTCTTCAATATGAAATGCCCTTCCCACCTGGAAATTAGTTTACCTGGAGAAAACCTGAAACGGGATCTAAACAACAAATCTTTATCACCAACATTAAATTCACGTTTCAGAATTCTCCTATTGTGCCACTTCTTTACCTTTTCCTTGAACATTTTAGCGCTCTCGTAAGCTTCACTCCTCCACTCATCTAGAGAAGTCAAGTTCATGAGACGCTTTTCACCAGCTAATATCGGGTCAGCATTAAGCTCTCTAATAGCCCAGAAAGCTTTGTGTTCTAATTCTAATGGCAAATGGCATGCCTTGCCATAGACTATCTTATAGGGAGACATGCCCTTGGGGTTTTTGTAAGAAGTTCTATACGCCCACAGAGCATCTCCTAACTTATTTGACCAATCTTTTCTTTTTCTATTGACTGTCTTCTGTAAGATCAACTTGATCTCTCGATTGGTGAGCTCAACTTGCCCACTAGTTTGAGGGTGGTACGGTGAATCAATTCTATGATTGACATCGTACTTGGCTAAAGCTTTTATAAAAGCTTCATGTGTAAAGTGCGAACCCCCATCAGTCATGAGGTACCTGGGTACTCCAAACCTAGGAAAAATTACATCCTTGAGAATTTTCTAAGATGTCTTGTGATCAGCACTTTCAGTGGGGATTGCCTCTACCCACTTGGTTACATAATCAACAGCAACTAAAATGTGAGTGTACTTGTGCGAGGAAGGAAAAGGACCCATAAAATCAAAACCCCAGCAATCAAAAGGCTCAATCACTAAAGAGTAATTCATAGGCATATCATTCCTTCTAATAATATTACCAACTCTCTGACACTTATCACAGGATAAAACATAATTTCTAGCATCCTTGAAGAGAGTAGGCCAATAAAAGCCTGATTGAAGAACCTTATGTGCGGTCCTCTCACCAGCATGATGTCATCCATATGCACTGTGATGACATTGTTTAAGAATTTCCTTCTGCTCGTGTTCCGGTATGCATCTCCTCATGATCCCATCTGGACCTTCTTTGAAAAGATGTGGGTCATCCCAAAAGTAATGCCTCAAATCGTGGAAGAATTTCTTCCTTTGCTGAAATGTTAGACCTAGAGGCAAAAACTTTGCAACGATAAAGTTAGCATAATCTGCAAACCAAGGATCGGAGAGAGATTGTACTTTTACAACAGCTAGCTTTTCGTCTGGAAAACTGTCGTTGAATGGAATGGGATTATGCGGTATATCTTCCATCCTTGAAAGAATTTCCGCCACCGTATTGTCTGCTCCTTTCCTATCGACAATCTGTAAATCAAATTCCTGAAGAAGGAGTACCCATCAGATGAGTCTTGGTTTGGCATCCTTCTTCTCCATAAGATACTTAATGTCAGCATGGTCAGTGTGAATAATAATCTTAGAATCAACAATATACTGCCTAAACTTATCACAAGCAAACACTACTACTAAGAATTCCTTCTCTGTAGTAGCATAATTCTTTTGAGCACTATCAAGGGTTTTTCTAGCATAATATATAACATTCAATTTCTTATCAACCCTTTGTGCTAAAACAGCTCCAACAGCAAAATCACTAGCATCACACATAATTTCAAAAGGTAAACTCCAATCAGGTTGTTGTACTATAGGAGCGGTTATTAAAGCTTTCTTAAGAACTTCGAAGGCTTCCTTACAATCTTCATAAAAAGCAAAAGGAACATCCTTCTGGAGTAGATTAGTGAGGGGTCTCGAAGTCTCAGAAAAGTCTTTAATAAATCTTCTATAGAAACCAGCATGACCGAGAAAACTACGAATACCTTTGATGTCCCTTGGATAGGGCATCCTTTCAATTGCTTCGATCTTGGCCCTATCCACCTCAATTCCCCTCTCGGAAATCTTGTGGCCAAGAACAATTCCCTCGTTGACCATAAAGTGGCACTTCTCCCAGTTAAGCACCAAATTTGTCTCCTCACATCTCTGCAAAACTTTATTAAGGTTGTGGAGACAATGGTCAAAAGAGGTTCCATAGACGGAGAAATCGTCCATGAATACCTCCACAATTTCTTCACAAAAACCATGAAAGATAGCAGCCATACACCTTTGAAAAGTAGCAGGGTCATTACATAAACCAAAAGGCATACGCCTGTAAGCATAAGTACCATAGGGGCAAGTAAAAGTGGTCTTCTCTTGATCAGCAGTGTTAACATGAATTTGAGAGAAGCCAGAATAACCATCAAGATAACAGAAGTGAGTATTTTTGGATAACCTTTCAAGCATTTGGTCGATGAACGGCCACAGGTAGTGGTCCTTCCTGGTTGCCTTGTTCAGCTTCCTGTAATCAATACACATTCTATATCCAATAATAATTCTCTGAGGTATTAGTTCATTCTTATCATTAGGAACCACAGTTGTACCTCCTTTCTTTGGAACACAATGAACCGGTCTTACCCACTTACTATCAGCTATAGGGTAGATAATACCTGCGGCTAGAAGCTTGAGGATCTCAGTCCTTACAACATCCATCAACTTCGGATACAACCATCATTGATGATCAACATCTGGTTTAGCATCAGGCTCAAGGTTGATGGTGTGTTGACATATAGATGGACTAATCCCCTTAAGGTCATCAAGGGTATAGCCAATTGCACCTCGATGTTTTCGAAGTACTTCCAATAGTCGCTCTTCTTCATACCCTGAAAGGTTAGAACTGATAATAACAGGATATACTTTCTTTTCATCTAAATAAGAATATTTGAGCGTATCAGGAAGAGGTGTAAGATCAAACACTGTATCTTCTTTTGGTTTCGATAAAATTCCCAAAGGCTCAACTGGAACGTTGTGCTTTAGGATAGCAGGTTGTCTTAAGAATATTTCGTCCAGCTCATTCCTCTCCTTCATATGCAAATCATTCTCGTGGTCTTCCATATATTGCTACAAAGGATCATTAGGAGGAATAGCAATGGAAGAAATATCTTCAATAATCTTATCATTACTAGGCAAGTTAGGACCACGAGGCTGCTTAGAGAACTTAGAAAAGTTAAATTCATATGGCTCACCATTGAATTCAACAGAAACTTTACCTTTCTTGCAATATATTATAGCTCCACAAGTTCTGGGAAAAGGTCTACCAAAAATAATAGGAAAAAAATTATCCCTTACTGAACCAAGTTCTGGAAAGTCGGTAGGATATTTTACCTTTCCGCATAAGACTTCAACATCTCTCACAATTACGATAGGAGAGATAGTTGCTCTGTTTGCAAGATGAATAATAACATCAACTTCTTCAAGTTCACAAGGTGAAATCTCACCCATTATCTCTTGATAAAGTGAATACGGGATAGCACTAGCACTCGATGCCAAATCACATAGCCCATAATAATTTTTATTTCCTATTTTAACAGATACTACTGGAGTACCTGAAATTGGACAAGGTTAGTGGAAACATCACAAAAATTTATATTGGAATCTAATGCATCATTAGTAACAAGATCCTTAACCAATGCAACTTGAGGATTGACCTTGATCTGGTCCTCAGGCTCATCAATTCTTCTCTCAATTTTATTTATTATGCCTCTCACAAAAGAGTGTCCCTTATGCTTGCGGGAAAAAGCGGGCTTTTCATCTATAATTGCAGGCAAAATAGGGTCAGCAACATGAATATCAATAGGTAATTCTTTGAAGGGTTTATGATGCTGATCCTTCTTCTTCCTAGAAGGGTCAACATGAGAGGAAAATTCCTTACAAAAATCAATCATTAGATGGAAATCAAGACCAATGTTAGAGAAAAAGTATTAAAGTAATCAGTTTTCACATAGCTCACTATATAATCATGCTCATAATTTATATTCAATACCTTTATCTATTTCCCAATCTTCGGTATTCTTCTGGATCCTTTCAAGGAGATCCCATATTTCTTCAACGCTTTTCGTCTCAAATACCCCACTAGAGGAGGCATCCAACATCTCCTTATCCTGACGAGAAAGTCTAGCATAAAAGTTTGTAAATATAGTTTTCTCGGAAAGCTCATGAATAAGTCATTTGAGCATTAAGGATTTCAATCTCCCCCAAGCTTGAGCGATGCTTTCTCCATCACGAGACCTAAAGTTATAGATATAATTTCTATCTCGATGAATTTCATGAAGAGGATAAAACTTGGTATAAAAGAGAGACAATTGTACCAATCTGAAGCTTTATCTATAAGCGATACGGAGAACAATTTCCTCATGACAAACTCCATTGATACACCTGAAAGCTTAAATATTGAACATAGTTGTGACAAATATAGAAAGTGTTCACTTGGATGTCTGTCTCCTGCATAACGATTAGCCAAAACACAATCGATAATACCAGCTGGTATTTTATAAGGCACAATTTCAGTAGTGGGAGGAACAACCACCACAGTTGTGGGGTGTTTCCCTGTAAGCAACGATCCAATAGCTAGGTTGTCCATACGGACAAAGAGCAGCAAAAGCAAAATAAAAACAACAATATAAAAATTTCCTTACCAGCTTCACTTACCAATAGCGCTATGCTCCCCGGCAATGGCGCCAGAAAATTGTACTTGATGATCCACAACCGTAAGGGATCTATTGCAGCGTTTTCGATAAGTAAGAGTGTCGAACCCAACGAGGAGCGAAAGGTATTGATAGGTGATTTTGGACAAGGAATAACTGCAAGCAGTGAAAGATAACTTTTTAGGGGTTTTCGGTATAAGCAACAATAAGGTGAAAGCAAGTATAGTGCTGAGGAACAGCAAGTGGCCCAATCCTTCTCAGCAAAGGATAAGCCTGGCAACTGAAATTATAAAGACTAAAGCGTTCTTGAGGACACATGGAGAGGTAGTCACGTGCTTTCGACATACTACATATTGATTACAAGTGTTGTGCTGATAAGTGTTGAGTGGGTGGATCTATGCTAGAAGACCTTCTAGACAAAGATAAGTGCACTCTTATGATTAAACAACTTGCAAGCATCCGCAAATACAAGATAGAAATTAAGGCAAAGCCTAACCACAGCAATAAGATCAAGGATCCGTTGTTCCCTTGTGCAAAAGTGTGCAAACTGGGTTCAGGTTTCTGTTACTCCGGCAACCCACCGTAAGCATTCTTTATACACAATGTATTCCCCTAGGTCCTTAATAAGGCGAAGTGTTGAGTGTTCGACTCACACAACACCACTAGGAAAATAACAACACAACTTAAATATCAAACAATACAAATTACTTCAACATCATATGACTACTAACAACTAGACTTCTCCCATGTCCTCAAGGACTAAAGTAACTACTCAAGAGACATAAAAGAGATCATGATCAGAGGTGATAAACAGATTGTAAACAATCTGGTCATAACAATATTTCACCAACAAAACTCAATAGCATTCACCACAAAGTACTAATCAACACCGGTAGACTAGAGAGGATAGATAGTACGAGTGACAACGCATGTTGCAATTGTCAGATAAGATTGGATAAAGATGAAGATGGTGCTGATGTTGGGGATGATGTGGATGATGAGCTCGATGATGCCCGTGACGATGGTGATGACGATGGCGATGATCTCCCCTTCCGGGAGGTGATCTCCTCGGCGGAATCTGCCAGCCGGAGAGCCATTTTCTTCTCTGTAGGTTTCCGCCATGGAGCGGCGGCGGAACTCCGTCAAAACTCTCTCTCTTAGGGTTTGTAACAGGTAGTATATAGGCCAGAGGGGGGAGCCGGGAGTGGCCTCAGGGCTCCAGGCGCCCTCCCGGTGCGGCCAGGGGTGGGGCCACGCCAGGTGGCCGCCTGGGGCCCCCGTGGCCCCCCTCTGGCCCCTCTTCGGCGTGTCTTCATTAATCTTTCGGAAAATACCCCCCGTCGATTTTCAGGTAATTTGGAGGTATTCTTCTTCAGCAACTCAACGTCCCCTTTTTACCGATGAATCCTACTTCTGCTGCTTCGGCACCGGAAAGTTGCAAACTGTGTAAAACAAGCCAAAACAACATAAGAATATCATCGTCATGTGAAATATATGACTGAATAAGGATGAATTACAATATAAAATAGTGATGCATTTTGGACGTATCATATGTTCATCCGATTCACTATCCTTTTCCATCCTCTTATTCTTATGCAGCCATCATCTCCAGCTTCAGTGGAGTAGTAAGTGATGAAGAGGACATTCCATGCCCGTGAAGAAACAACTGTAAGCTCGTCTTGTGGAGGCATCCACTTAGGAGTACATGCTGCCGCAATTCTCTGTTGAAAACATACGAGTAAAATACTTAGTAATACATTATACTTAATGTTATGTCAAAAGATTTCTGAAAATGGACTAGTGTGATAGAATAGTAAAAAATCTTACCATGATATTATCTTTTACATGTCCTGGAAACAACTTGACAACAAATATAACATATGGTGTATAAGTTTCTCCAATATTATTCAAGTTCACAAACGAAGGAACATCTTTAAGAACATTGATGAAATCATCTTGTTCATCAATTGTCAGGCCAAAGCCACCATTATGAAAAGTATTATCAAACATATTCTGAATTTATTTTGGAGCATGGAGATAAACTAACAATTATAAATAAGTTGTCAACTTGGGAACAAGAAAATAAGGAAGTAAACAAGTCAAAGTTGTTTAAGAAAGTCACGTGGAGATAGAACTAGCTTAATGTCGTCCACTAGCATCCAAATGTCCTTATTTCGAAATGTTTCACCATCTCGACGACGAAGTCCAAGATCAAATGTTATTTTCATATCATCCTCTAATGCATATGCCTTGCATAGTACATACCAATTTGGACAATCAAAATATGTGCTATTTGGTTCATTAAAGACCTTGACCTTTACAGTTATTCCATCTTTCGTCCTAATATTGACATCTTTTTTGGCATTCTCACGCCACTCATCGATTTTGACAAAGTGTCAAACGTGAGGTCTTGCGTAGCAAGGGATATGCTAGTTGATTATAAAAAAATTACACGTCAAAACAAAAAGTAAGTAAAGCATGCTTAAATAAGAAGATGTCGCAGAAGTTGCATACCGTTTGAAATTCGAAGACCTCCCTAAGCGTGATGGAGAAGTATCTTTCTTCCTCCCCATCCAACTCTGGAAACTTGTCGCACCGACCCGAGTCATCGCCACAATAGTCGCACTCGGGGATTCTATCGTCGTCAGCCATTTTTGTTTTCATAATTCAAAAATTAGGCCATATACACAAGCAATTACAGGGATGGAGCAAGCGAGCCAAGTAAGATGCACAAGTTCCTTACTTGTTCATATCACAATTCTCACTCGACCAACCATGCAGTCACGTGGTGTCACAACGGTTATAATTATTCTTAAAAAGGAACAAAGACAACGGTTTTATTCGATCCCCTACATCGGATCTCCCTCTCTCCGCCGTCCTCCTCTCACCATTCTCCGTTGTGTTTTGCAGACGTTCAAGCGAAGGAATGGGGGCAGCCACAAGCACGGTCGTGGCCACGTCAAGTACATCTTATGGACGCAACAAGCACGGCCGTGGTATTTTGTTAGATGTGGGTGTTGCCATATAGTTTTTTTATCTTGCCAAAACTATGATTGATCTATCGATTAGATGGTTCAGTCTTTTTCTAGACTGAATTGGTTGCTAGCTATTCAACAAGAATTGCATGTTAGAAAATTATCTTATGGACGGTTTTTATATTCTTATTAAAATTAACGAGTGAAAAATTTATACTACTCCCTCCGTTCCAAAATAACTGTCGTAGCCTTAGTACAATTTTGTACTAGAGATAGTACAAAGTTGAGTCAGTTATTTTGGAACGGAGGGAGTAACTAACAAATTAACAAAATAAGACAAAAGTACTTTTAAATAATGCCTCATATTTAGATTGGACACAATTTAAGGGAGAGTGCGGCAGCGAACCCAACTAGGATGTACAAGTTCCGTACTTGTACATATCACAAGGGTTCGTTTCACACTGTCCCCGATGTCACAATATATTGAAATCATCGTCATTCCAAAAAAAGGAGAAATAGTGCCTGATATTTAGATTGGACACATAAGCGATTCCAGGGAGAGTGTGGCAGCGAACCCAAATAGGATGCACAAGTTCCGTACTTGTACATATCACAAGGGTTCGCTTCACATTCTCCCCAATGTCACATAGTGTCACAATATAGTTAAATCATCAACATTCTAAAAAGATAGCAAAAGTGATGATAAAAAGTAATTTGATGCCGAAACACCATTTAACTCTCGTTTCAACAAATCTCGGGCACTCGATATGTCCTACTTTTGTAGCACAAGTCATGCCGAAATCCATAGAAATTTTTGGCATGATATTTGCTAAAAAATGGACATATCGAGCGCCAGAAATTTGCCGGAACGGAAATTAATCGATATTTCGGCAAATCATTGGTCACTCATAACCCTGCAAACAATTTCAACATTCCATATATTTTGTAAACGCACATATACATAGTGAAAAATAGAAAAGCTTTTTTTGTCTCCTTCTCCTTCTCCTTTTCTTTTTTCTTATCTTCCTCTTTATAACTACAACTAACTATCTATACCACAAAATCATCTAATTTAGAATCTAAAGTATGAAACTAACTATCTATACCACTAACTAACTTAAATACCTACCATAAATATTAGGTAATAAAAAATCTAACTAAAACAGTAGCCTAAATAACAAGTAATTAAATACTAACAAAAAAAACCATGTGAGGAGAAAACTCACCGGTGGGCGGTGGCGGGTGTGGGAGGAGGAGCAGCGGGGCGTAGGCAAGGAGGAGCAACTCGCGGCCGGAGACGATGGAGGAGCGGGGCGGCGTGGGGCGGCCGACGGCGGTGGAGGAGCGGGGAGGCGATGTGGAGGAGAGGGGCGCCGGCGGTGGAGGAGCGGGGCAGCGGCGTTGAGGAGAGGTGCGCCAGCGTGGAGGAGAGGGGCGTCGGTGTGTAGGAGCGTGGCGGCGTCGAGTGGATAGGGAGAGAGTGGTGGAGAAGAGGGATTTGCGTGGGGGGCTAGTTTTAGGTATACAATCTGCAGCGCAGGTTTTCCATGCCGCGCTGTAGATGACAAGGGCATCTACAGCGCATGCACGCAGAGGCGCGCTGCTAATAGGGGTTCACAATTTGTGTTCCCGTGGCAAGCCACTTTAGCAGCGCATGTTTAAGTTTCCGCGCTGCAGATTCCATATACATCTGCAGCGCGGGCCTTTAAACATGCGCCACTAAAGTGGCTTGCCACGGGAACACAAATTGTGAACCCCTATTAGCAGCACGGGTTACTAAGTGTCACGCTGCTAATGGTCACCAGAAGCGCGCCCTTTCTACCTGCGCTGCTAAATTATACCTGCAGCGCGACACTTATAGCACGTGCTGCTAATACCCATTCTTGTATGGCCACAATCTAGTAGTGATAGGGCATGGTAGATTAGATGCGATTGTTTGTGATACATACCGCCGTCCGAATGTACAATTCTTCCTGTCCGTGTGTAATGATAAGTAGATCGCCCACGGTTCTGTATCAGTTCTATTGTTTTGAGCATTGCAGACGGTTACTTTCGAGGATGAGGTAATGTCGCGGACGGGTCATTGTAATATCGCAGATGGGTTGATTCTAATATCACACATGGTAAAATAGTTGAGCCGTATCCAATTGAAAAGCAGAGGCACAATTTAAAAACATAATTCAATTAGCACCACTGGTAGTGAATTTGCTGGAACATGTTTTACAACGAATTAATATTCACATCAAGAAGATTATTCATCAAGAAAATGTAATAATGCATTCTAAGTATCTCAATGTCACAGAATGAAGTCAGAGACCTGTCATCAAATGGAAAACAAATGCATCCCATTCTGAAGTGAACAAAGAAGATAGCATGCTTATTGAACATCCATAGGTCTTCTAAAATCGGTTCCCGTGCATTCTATGTAGTGGTCGTCCAACCATTCGCAGATCATTGACCTGACACCCAACAACTGCTTTTCGGATAGCAGTTCAGCCGTGAAGTTTTCGAAAACCTGTATGATATAAAAATCAGAATTTGTTGTACGTGTAAATGAAAGTGATTGAGACACTAGACTTACTTCTAGTAGTTTGCGGGAAGAATATCTTGCAGGAGAACTGACTAAGTAACTCATAAAATGACAAGCATAGAATCCACACAAGTTGGTACCCGGTTCCTACTGAGGATACTGTAAATTTGTGTACGAAGTTAGCAATAGTGTACATATGTATATATATGAACAAATAAGCCATACGGCGTAATCTGTTTTAGTTTCTTTGGAGTACATATAGAACTATAAATGTACTTATATAGAAACTTGAACGCATGGACATACATTCTGAAAAAATAACATATTTTAGTATCGTACCGGATAAATGGCGTCATGTTGCAGAGGTTTTGATCTTTCGCAAAGGTTCCCTCCAATACGGATGTTTTCACGAAGTACACTACAAATGAAGCTAAATTTTCCCACATTCAATTCTGTGATGAAGTTGAATTTTTCCATACCCATTTCTGAAAGTAAATATTAGCATAAGTTTCACCATAGAAGAATTCAATACCTATCCAGGAATTCTGAACAAGTGACAGATCCATTGGGTTTTCTTTTGTTGATAGATTATCAATGTAGTAGACGGTGTTGAGCTTTAGAACGATGACAAAAACGATGCAATGTTTCCTACAGGTTAGCAAAACAAACAAACAAATGAAACATGTCGGGTACTGAAAGTCAATCAATGTAGGTAAATGCAAGGTTCAAAATAGTGTACTATCAAAAATAGTGTGGCCCTTCTCCAGAAGCTACAGAAGATATAGCGGGATGTAGCGAAGTTACATTTAAAATAGGTTGAGGAAAAAAATGGCGAGAAGTAACCCAAATAATATGAATTTCGATTGTTTTAGCATTAAAAATATGTCCAAAAGAAATGCATGCATAACCAGGTAACCATATTCAAATGTCAAGGCCAAATCAATGGCACAAATACCAATGAGGCTTAAATCCCCGCACAACAAATTAATAAACTCTAAAAGACTAATTGTTTTAAGCTTTTAATCAGATTGATTGGCATCATCTTCAGATGAACTAGATGAACCACCAGATTGATTTTGGGTAAATGTATATGTGGTCATATAATTTACTTACTTTTCAAAATATGGAAGTAGGTGCAATTCATGCGTCTGGTCGGAATAAAGCTTTTGGGCGAGACTTTTGATGGCCAACACCTTGTTATAAGATATTTCATACTCATTAACCATACCAGGGTCTATGAAATCCACGCGTTGCATCTTTCGATCTCTAGGAGAGGACGCCAAAGCCCTGATGAAATTATACAGTTAGATATAATTCGTTCATGGGCTTATATGAGAGGTTTATTGAGTTTCTGAAGTACTTACAAGACGACAAATCGAATTAAACCCAATTCGAGCATATCGAAGTTGAAGAGGTCAGAAAACTCGTAGAGTGTTATTTGGAAGTCACCATGCTCTGTACCTAAACCGAATTGTGTGCCATGGTATATAGTGACACCAGCTTCATCGGTTTTTCGCATTTCACTAACTAAATATTGATGCACCTTTTTGCAGTAAGCATCTACCTTACTCAGGTGTTTGGTAGTCAGATATGGCATGCAACGTGCAAACTTACGTGCTTGGCATGTATCTACAGGACACAACTTGTCAAGATTTCCATTGAAGACTGATTTTAGTTTTGCAATAATAGCCTCGCTGTTCTTGTCCCGGTTCAAGATTGTTTGCAGCTGTGATTCATCTGCATCATCAGATTCATCAGCACCTGTGTCATTGAGTCGGGCTGGTCGTCTTTGCGCCTTCTTCCTGGGGATTGATGTGGTCGTAGTCTGACCTTTACAGTTTTCCTTCTCTTTCTCACTTCATGGTTATGAGCAGTAGGTGCCAGGACGCTTGCATGATCTACTGACATTTCAGCTGGAGGTACAGGTGCATCAGACTTGTTATTAGCTTGTGATGTAGTCGCTTCACAATGTGGCCCTTGTTGTATGAGTGAATCAGACTTTTGTGTTGTTGCTTCAAGTGCACTGGAGTGCGGAGCTAGTTCTCCAGAATTGTCAGACTTTTGAGCTGTTGATTCAAGGTCTCCCAACTGTGCAGCTTGTGTTGCAATTTTGTTAGAATAGTGTGATGGAGGCGATGCTCTGTCGAGCTGAGGAGCAAGCGGTGCAGACGTGTGATCCATTGTTGCCCCCGTGTCGGTCTGCTGAGCAACCACTTCAGCTGGCATTGTCTTCTTATCAGGTGTTGCCGGTGTGTGGGACACTGTGGCTGGAACGGGGAGCATCAGAACAGGTGGTGTCATCGTTGAAGGAGGACCTGGCACAGTCTGATACTGAGTTGGTTGTTCCTTGGATTGTGTACGAACATTAGATTGCAATGGATGCTCAGATCTTGATGAATGGGCCTCTTGGCTGGAATTGATAGGGCAATCCACAGAAGGACGGGTAATTTTATGTGGCATGGGTAACAGGTCTGCTTGATGGAAGGCGCCAATGGTGGATGGCTCTGGGGTTGGAGGGATCTCATCGAGGACAATTATTTCATTCCTTGGCCACTGGATATGATACAACAATGACTCGCCCAGGATTTGCTGTTCATCACAAGGAAGAGGAAAATTCTTGAATGCTTCAAACACCTTGGTCACCATACATTTCATGTGACCCCGATCCAGTGGCACATTGTTTAGGAGGTCACCCCTGTCATTGAGGGGGGATAATCTGGGTGAGTGCACATCGCAACGAACATTTATACAGTCTAAGCTCGCAAGTCAGATTTCGTGTCATGCCATATAGATCAGAGATAGCAGCATCATAGTCCATGAGGGTGGGGTCAGCTGCTGCACAACTACTCTTATGAGGTGTTGTTGTTATAAGAACAGAATCCGACATGTTGACCTCGTGCGACAGGAGCAATTGAGCATGTACTGATAATCCTTTCATAAGTTCCATCTTTACCAAGGTAGCAATTTGTTGATTCTTCAATGCTTTCTTCTCTTTCCTTATCAGCTTTTTCTTGTCTATGGTGAGTCGAAAACCCCTCTTATGAGGAACATTCACCCCTATACCCCTTGCATGACCAGGGGGCTCATTGGTCTCCAAAGCATCATGCGGATTATCCTCAAGGCCTTTATTCCGGTAGACTGTAACAGCTCAGATTTTGCAAAAATTAAAAAAAAAATTCAGTGTGAACTGTTTGATTGTCTGATTTGTTTGCGTTGTTTGCATCCCTGATTTATCGATCGGCGATTATTTTCCCCCCTCTTATCTCGTATCGGACGGAGACCGATCATTGCCACCCTGACACTCGACCTTTGCGACACCGGGTTTCGCCCGATCACCGTTGCGAAAACCGAACGAGACTAGCCGCAGCCAACGGAACGAAAAACCCCGTTTAATAAGTAAATGGGATATTTTTATAGCGCGCTGGGAAGTGTTCTCGAAACGGTTCCAGCGTGAGGTGAACGCTGCCGGCTCGACGCGCTGATCGCGCAGTTCGAAGTTTTACCCGAATCGGAGGTCCTGCGGACCCCTGGCGGCCAGAAAAGTAAACACCGCGCGCGAGAGAAAAACCGGGGATGTTTTTGCAAACTTCCAGCCACATGGGCTATATAAAGACCACCACACTCCCACCTCTTTCTAGGGTTTCCCTAGCCAAAAAATTGCAGCCACCCCCTCACAATAGCCCAAATTTTCGCATTTTTCCCATTTTCCTAGCAAATCCCAGCCAGATCCATCCTAGACTGTCAGATCTGGCGATCCGACGGCCCAGGCACCGCCACGTCAGCCCCTAGCTCTCTCTATCTCTCTCTCTCTCCTCACGCAGCCGCCGCCCATGGAGCCGCAGCCTACGCCTCCGGCCACGTCGCCGGAGCAGCCCCAGCCGCCACCGGACGCCTCCTCCGCTCGCGCCCTTCCTTCTCCTTCCCTCTTCTTCCTCTCCGGCCCTCGCCCCTCCGTTCTCATCTCCCGCAGGAGCTCGCCGCGCCGCCAGGGAGCTGCCATGGCCCGAGGAGCATGGAGCTCGACCTCGTTACGGCGTGGACCTCGAGGGGCAGCCCAAATCCCGTCGGCGACCGGATCCAGGTCGGATCCGCCGCCCACGCACCGCCGGACCTCCTGCCTCGTCGCCTCCCGTCGCCGGAGTCTGGCCGGCCAGCGCCGCCTTCCGCTCCCGCTCGGGGAGCCCGAGCTCGCCCTCGCCGCAACCTCTGCTGCCCACGTGGGCCTCGCGCGCCCCAGCGGCCCATCTGCTGCCCACAGCCAGCCTGGGCCAGGCCCAAGGTGAGGCACCCCCGTTTTTTTTGCTGCGCTGCGTAGTTGGGCTCGGCCCAGTACTGTTGGCCCGATAGATGTTTTTTTTTCTTTTCTAGTTTAATTAAATTGCACATAGTTTTAGTATTTTGCGAGGCCCGTATCTATTTAACGGTAGCTCGAATCGCGACGAGTAAAACATGAAAGTTGCTTAGTTTTTCTTGTAGATGAACGAAATGTTGCTTGTTTCCATGTTTGACTTTGTTTACATGTTGTTTATCTGCTATTTACACTGCTTGCCACTATAAACTGTAACTGCCATAACTTTTTAACCGTAACTCCGTTTGGGGTGTTCTTTATATGTAACTTGATTAGATTTTCGTGTACTTTGTGTTTATGCTATTGTTTTCTTATGTTAACCAAACTAAAATATGGTTTAGGGCAGAACAGTATCAAATCCTTTAATTGTCGTGCGACACTTAGTGTTATGCCATGTTTAGGTTGTGCCTCACTTAAATTGACTAGCATAGATAGTTTCCTTTATGTTTCACCTCTTGCCGTGTTTGAGTGAGATGCCATGTTAACAACCTTTGTTGATCACCTGTAGCTAAACAACTTGAACCCTTGTAAATGTGCGGTATCGTCGTGTGTGACGAGTACTCCACTTAACGTGTTAGTAACCGCTCTCGACGGTAGGTGCGACGTCTCGTGTTTCCTTCTTGTTGATGCTTGCTCGTGTTTGCCTCGTAGTAATAGATGCTTTCTCATTGATTGCTTTCCAGTGTTTATCGTCTTGTGTGCTTCCGCGGGTAACTTCGGAGACGATGCAAGCTTGCGATTCACTACATCTTCGAAACCCGACTTATCAACAGGAAAGGACTATACATTACTTATGATCCAGTCTATTTCAACCAGCGGTTTGCATGCTAGTCTAGGTTAGGTTCGATGTTTGATCCTACCACATGTTTAAAGCCTCTTTCAAACTGATACAGCCATGTCCCTTCCCAGCAAACCATGTACTGCTATGTTACTATTGCTCGTTACTCAGCCCCTGCTTGGTATGCATGCTTAGGATGCTACGATGTTACCCCGTTACTCCTTGGTTTGGGCTATCACATTATTACATTGTTGTTGATGATATTGATTATTACAATGTTGACTATATTCGACGAAGGATGGAAGGTCTAGGCTACCCCGCCCCGACGCTTTTTTCCATTTGAGTCACCTAGGATCCGAGTTCCGGGTATTGGTTTTAAGACTGAGCGTGCCTACTTGCGTGTGGGATTTTATGGGGTCCCCTTTTCTTACCAACCTAGCTTCAAACATTTCTAGTGGTGGCCCAAGATGATTTACCATTTGAAACCGTGTGTGTGCTGGTCAGCTGCCAGTAGTTTTTAAACCAACCCGGACCAGTGAGGACATAGTTCCCTTGCTGGCCCACCTTGTTCGGCTAAGGACCCGTTTTCCCATGTGTGATCAACCGGCTATCCAAACCCGAGACAGACGATAGAGACCGATTCGAGAGCGCGGCCGGCTTTTGAGTTGGGTGTCGACTCACCGGGGGCCACCCGGATTTGTTCGTTGTTAGTTAGAGGGACCTGTTGTTTCGGATCTCTCGGAACTAAATCATAAAATGGTTGCCTATAATGGGTAGCAACTGAGAGAGATGGGCGTGCGTGGGGAGCCTTGTAATGGGCAGTTGGTACACCCCAGCAGGGTTAAATCTTTTCGAGAAGCCGTGTCCACGGTTATGCATGACTTGATACCTACTCCTTGTTCATAGACAACAACAGCTGAGATAATCTTAATATAACTTGATCAACGTGTGTGTGTGCCTTGACTGCTTATTCTTCGTCGGGATGCGAAGAGGAGGACTAGGATAGGATAGGTGTTATGATTGCATAAGTAGTTGATAGTAAGACTTGTTGGAGGTGATTCCTCATCGCATGCTTGGCATCTTACCTTACTCTCTAGATCGTTAGACACTTCATAAATGCTAGTGCGGCAGCAACCTCACCACTTACCCCTTCCTTACCGTAAACTACTAGTTGTCCTAGAATGACGAGTGATGAAGTACTTGCTGGGTCAGATAACCACTACAGTTGGATGCTGAGTACTTCTGTACTCATGATACTACCCCCAAACTCTTTTCAGGGTTCTTGATCGACAACAGGTATGGTGATCGACGTTTCACGTGGAGACTCGACGACGACTAGTTAGGCGGATCCCGACGGAGGGCCTGGACCCGTGTGGTTATGGGGATCGATGTTTTTCTCTTTGCCACTAGGCATTTGATTGTAGTCTGTACTCGGACATATATCTTCCTCTGTTGTATTGTATTAAGGCAGTTGTATGCCGATTGTATGAGATGTTGTATCCTGTATCTGTAATGTTGTGATATCATGTTGGAAACCCGGGGCATATGACTTCGTCATATGTCGCGGTGGGACCGATATGTGCCTCGTCCCCGGATCTGGATGGAAACATCTAGATCTGGAACAGTACCGCATATCGGGCCTTACATAGACCCTTCCAGGATCCGATGACAATTTTACCATCTTATCGTATAGTGCTTTGTCCTCAGCTTTTTCAAAGTAATATTGTCATTGCTCATTCCTTGAGGCATGTTCCCGAATGAAGTATCTAGCACGAGTACCCTTAATTTCACTAAAGAGGGGGGCGCAAACCAGCAGCCACTGCTTCCTGGTCCTCATTGTCCCATGTTGGTTTATTGCCATAGTATCCACACACACACCCATACGGTGGGGTGGTGTGTTCCTCATCTGAAGCTTCGATTGCATGGAACTTTTTAAAGCAAACTCCTTAGATGACCTTCACCTGTTGAACTCCTCCCAATCTGGCTTCGTAATCATGGTGTATGGAGGAAGGGATCCTTGCCTTTACACATGTATTCCTTGTACAACAAGCCACTTTATGAACTCATCAGGCGCGGTGAAGTGCGACATGATCTCTATGATTATCCTGTCCCGATGTACTGGGTCAACCTTGCAAAAATCTGCCACATTGATGTTGATCCTTGCCCTGCCAACGTATCCACACACACTCCTGAACTTTGTTCGTGCTTTATTTAGAGAGTTTGGAGCCCAAGTATACTCATCAATACTGTGTATTTCATATACACCTTTGGGCTCAAGGGTAGGCCTTCTAGGAGAGTTCTTCCGTGTCTGGGACCTGATAGTGGTGATTGACGGTGGCGTATGAATCTCCGGCTGAGTTGATTGCGTGGTGTTTGTCGGATCAGGAGAAGGAGTCGTAGGACGATCGGACTCGGATTCTGACAAGCTCTCCTCACTATCATGGGTGCTGTTTTCCGATCTCGACATCTATGTAACAAAGCACAAGAGAAACTCGGTCAATCTAGCAGCTTGGTCTATACGCAGCTAACTGAATGCAACATTTTCTTAAATTTAGACGTCGACGGTAACTAAATTTGGGTCATACGGAGAGAAATGTATGAACGATGAGATAATTCATGATAGACTCACCTCAATCGATAGCAGGACTTCTGGTTAGGTCTGACCGGCCGGATGGCGCGCGGGCTCGTCGATGAAAGGCGAGCAGACGGGGACGCGTACGCACTGTTGGAGAGATATGCACGGGTTTCCACACAGACGTTGTGTGTGTTGCGCACCGCCGGCGGAAACACTAAGATGTAGATCTCGGTGGAGAGGGGACGGCGAGGGCACCTGGGGCAGGAGAGGAGAGGGGAGGGCGATGGGGTTTGGATGAGCAAAAATGCCCAATTGCAGGTGGAGGCCGAAACCTTGGTACTGCAGCGGCAGAAAATAACGATGGCGAAGCAGGGGGACGCATGAAAACATTGCTATGCAGACAGTTATATCTAACAAACCGTGTGCATTTATCAAATTCTTTTATTCAAACGTGGTGGCCGCCCATTTGTTTGATGACTTTACCGCCCATGTTTTCGGTACTCGACATTATCCCACCGCCAAAACTCGTCGATAAAACGGACCTATCCAGGAGTCGCAAGTAGTTCGCCTTTTAACGATCTCAAGCAGGTGGAACCAAGGTAAGTGGTTGGCGTAGGTTGTGGGCACGTTGAATCAAGTGATCATGATCGAGTTGAGATTTATGGCGGTCACACAACGTTTGAGTCCGCATCGGAAAAATCGGCCGGATTCCGATCGTGGTCCCAACTCAAATAGGTGACTCCCTAGGACTATAGATGGTGCCGTGAGTGAATTGTCGTGGCAGCATCCTCGCTGGTACTCACTTGAAGGGTCCATCCCCAGGCGGTAACTGATGAGGCGTGTGTGTAGTAGTAAACCCCTGCAGGGTTAATGAACTATTCGAATAGCCATGTCCGCGGTTATGGACTACTTGGAGACCTTTACTTGATCATAGTAAACTTGAACAGTTACTTTAAAACTTGCCAAGCTAAGTGTGAGTGCTATGGCATGTTTTCGTCGTGGGGAAGTCGAGGAAGTAACCATAGTGGTCTATTGGTTGGAGACTTGGTACTTGGACTCCTGTATGCTCCTTACCTCTTTCTGGTATTCGTAGTACAGGACTAGCCAAGTCAGAGCTGGAACTTCTGCAATGAAACCCCACCTCCCTTTGCCTTGATACATGTGCATGAGTAGTATAGTTCCGATGTAAGTCTTGCTGAGTACGTCTTTGTACTCACGTTTGATTATTCTATGTTTTAGAGACGAGACTACTGACCCTGATGGTGGCCTCTACCTCGAGGTCGACGTGGACCAAGTCGTATAGTTCCAGACAACAGCCTGTGCCCTTTGGAGGGTCGTTGTATTTAATTTCAGGCTTCTTAAGCCATTTGTTAACCTTGTCTTTACTAAGACATAATTTTCTTCCGTTGATGTTTGATGTAATGTTGGATCACAACCCTGTGATCTCTGCTTGTAATACAACTACTATGTCTGCTCTGTTTAGCAGAAGTTATAAAGACTGAGTTTGTAGAGTTCATGTTGTGATTACCATATGTTTATACTAGACATGTGTGCTGCGTGTATGATTATCACATGCATGTCTTAGTATGGGTTTTCGTGACCTTAGTTGTGATCTGGCTGGCGGTATTTTATACACCAAGTGGCCCTTAGATGTGCGCAGCTTTGGGCATCACGATGCGATTGCTCGTGAATCTGTCACGTGCACACTTTGTTGTATGATCGAGCCCGCCCTAGACCCCGACTAAGTGATCGGGCTGGAGTAAGTCTATGTAAGGGTTATGATTCAATCGATAACATGGTTGAGGCGACTTGTCTATGAGTATGGGATTCGCCACCCATAAGCATTTAGACTTGTGTGCGGACGATGAGGACCCATCTCAGTTGATCATCTGGCCTGGATGGGATGCCCCTCACGTACGATGCTTTCCGAGAACATTCTGTGCTTGGCCTTGTCTGCTTAGGCAAGTGGGTACGGCTCTCAGCTCTCCATGTGATTGCATTGTGACCGGAATTACATACGCTAACCCCGGGTCCCGACAGACTTGGTGTCAGAGCAGGACTGTCTGTAGGATTATCAAACCATTGGCCGATGTCGAGACTAGCATTCTATAGTTATATAGCTACTTTGGGTATAAGGGAACAACTTAAGACTTCTTTTTTCTCCTTACCCTCATCGATCTGAGTTCTGAGTCACCCTCATCTTGTTCTACGGGAAGATAGGACTAGGCTCATCTATGTCTTTACTAGGAAATCTCGCTGGTTGCTTCTTTGTAGCTGTAGGAGTGTTGTGGTCTCCTAGAGTCATCATTCCATAGTGCTTATTTTGAAGTGATGTTTGTCATCTTGTTGGTTGTCTCATTTTACATCCCGGTACAGCCGTTATGCTGTCCGTTTGTGACTTCGATGCCGTTGCATTATAGTCTAGTTGTCTTAGCATAGAGTTGTATCATAAATCCTATTCTGATTGTTGATTCTTATCACACAGAATGTCAGGTGGAAATCGTTGTGGTGGTTTCAGTCTTGGTAATAGAGATGATGAAGATCCTCCACCATCGCCTTCTGCGGAGGAAATCATGATGGAGGCTGAACATAATCGTCGTGATCAGACACGTCATCTCGAGCGTATTGAGCAGAACACTTCTCATCAGCATCATAGTGTTGTTACCATCCAGGGCTTCATTCTCCTCAACCTACCAGTTTTCCGATGTCCTTCCGAGCCCCTTGATGCCAATGATTGGCTTCGTTCCCTCGAGCGTAAGCTTGAGACACCTCATGTTGCTCCCGGTGATCGTGTGCTCTTCACGGCAAATTTTCTGGAAGGTGCTGCTCTTCAGTGGTGGGAGAATTTCATGGCAATGCAGCCCATAGGTCACGTGGTGACTTGGCAAGAGTTCTGTGATGACTTCCGAGGATATCAAATTCTGGATTAGCTGATGGAGCGCAAGAGAGAAGAATTTTGCAATCTGACCCAAGGAAAGATGACTGTTCATGATTATGGGACTGAGTTCACTCGTCTAGCACGTTATGCCCAAGAAGAAGTATCCACCGATGCCAAGAAACAGGCAAGGTTCCGCAAGGGACTTAGCCCCGTCCTTCGTCATGATCTGAATCTTCACGAGTTCGTCAACTTCCGGGAATTGGTCGACAAATCCTTCAAGGCCAAGTATGGAAATGAGTTGTATGAAGAGTCCCGCAAGCGTGATCGTGAGTTTGCACCATCTTCTAGCTCAGGTTCTCGGAAACGCTGTGTATGGATTCCCTTCAGTGACGTCAGTCATGCTGTAAGTGCTTCTAGACCACCAACCACCATATATCGTCCACCTCAACCCAATCTTCCTCCTTGGAATTTTGTTGCACAATCAAGTGCTCAAGTTCCTTTCATTCCACGTGGTGTTTGCTTCCAATGTGGACAATCAGGTCACAAATTTCGAGAGTGTCCCCAAAATCATGTAGCCATCACACCTAATCCCAAGCAAGCTTTTTGTCGTGGTAAGCCACCACCCAAAACTTCCAATGTCAAGCCTCCTGCCTATGAATATGGTTATGTGAATCATGTATCCATTCTGGATTCCCACAATTCAACCGATGTTGTACTCGGAACCCTTCCTGTCAATTCCACCCCAGCTTCGGTTCTTTTTGACCCAGGAGCATCTCACTCATTCATATCCCAGGATTTTGCACTGTCACATGACATCTCTTTTTTGATGTTATCCGCACCCTTAGTTGTGCAAGCCACTGGATCTAGATGGCACACCACCATGGTGAGTCACTGAAATGAAATTTCTATTGAGGGTTTAGTATTCCTTGCTTCACTTATAGCCCTCAAGTCTTCAGACATTGATGTCATCCTAGGAATGGATTGATTATCAGGACAGAATGTTGTCCTTGATTGTAAAGCCAAGTTAGTGAAACTAACCCATCCATCTGGCCAGACAATCAAGTACACCTCACCAAGCTCTAAAACCCAGGTGCATTCTTTAAATGTTCTTCCACTTCCTGATCTTGAAGATATTCCGGTGGTTCGTAACTTCCCGGATATCTTTACAGAAGAGCTGCCAGGCATACCACCTGACAGATCTGTAGTGTTTGTGGTAGATCTTATCCCAGAAACCGCCCCAATATCCAGACGCCCATATAGAATTGCCCAACGTGAGTTAGCTGAGCTCAAAATCCAACTTGAAGCTTCGTTGGCAAAAGGCTTCATCCGCCCTAGCTCATCGCCATGGGGTTGCCCCGTTTTGTACGTAACGAAGAAAGATGGAACATAAATGATGTGCGTAGACTATCGCCCGCTAAATATAGCGACGATAAAGAACAAGTACCCACTACCCAGGATCAATGATCTTTATGATCAACTTGCTGGATCCTCTGTCTTCTCCAAGATGGATTTGAGATTAGGCTATCATCAAATCAAAATCAGAAACGAGGACATTCCAAAAACGTCATTCACTACTCGTTATGGTCTTTATGAGTACACCGTCATGTCCTTCGGTTTAACCAATGCCCCCTCCACATTCTCGCGCTTGAAGAATTCAATCTTCATGGAGTACCTAGATAAATTTGTTGAGGCGTGTGTGTAGTAGTACACCCCTGCAGGGTTAATGAACTATTTGAATAGCCGTGTCCGCGGTTATGGACTACTTGGAGACCTTTACTTGATCATAGTAAACTTGAACAGTTACTTTAAAACTTGCCAAGCTAAGTGTGAGTGCTATGGCGTGTTTTTCTGTTGGGAAATCGAGGAAGTAACCATAGTGGTGTATTGGTTGGAGACTTGGTACTTGGACTCGTGTACGCTCCTTACCTCTTTCTGGTATTCGTAGTACAGCTCTAGCCAAGTCAAAGTTGGCACTTCTGCAATGAAACCCCACCTCCCTTTTCCTTGATATATGTGCATGAGTAGTATAGTTCCTATGTAAGTCTTGCTCAGTACGTCTTTGTACTCACGTTTGCTTATTCTATGTTTTAGAGACGATACCACTGACCCTGATGGTGGCCTCTACCTCGAGCTCGACGTGGACCAAGTCGTATAGTTCCAGACAGCAGCCTGTGCCCTTTGGAGGGTCGTTGTATTTTCTCTCAGGCTTCTTAAGCCATTTGTTAACCTTGTCTTTACTAAGACATAATTTTCTTCCGTTGATGTTTGATGTAATGTTGGATCACAACCCGGTGATCTCTGCTTTTAATACAACTACTATGTCTGCTCTGTTTAGCAGACGTTATAAAGACTGAGTTTGTAGAGTTCATGTTGTCATTACCATCTGTTTATACTAGACATGTGTGCTGCGTGTATGATTATCACATGCATGTCTTAGTATGGGTTTTCGTGACCTTAGTTGTGATCTGGCTGGCTGTCTTTTATACACCAAGTGGCCCTTAGATGTGCGCAGCTTGGGGCATCGTGATGCGATTGCTCGTGACTCTGTCACGTACACACTTTGTTGTATGATCGAGACCGCCCTAGACCCCGACTAAGTGATCGGGCTGGAGTAAGTCTATGTAAGGGTTATGATTCAATCGATAACATGGTTGAAGCCACTTGTCTATGAGTATGGGATTCACCACCCATAAGCATTTAGACTTGTGTGCGGACGATGAGGACCCATCTCAGTTGATCATCCGGCCTGGATGGGATGCCCCTCACGTACGATGCTTTCCGAGAACGTTCTGTGCTTGGCCTTGTCTTCTTAGACAAGTGGGTACAGCTGTCGGCTCTCCATGTGATTGCATTGTGACCGGAATTACATACGCTAACCCCGGGTCCCGACAGGGGACATGGCTGTATCGGTTTGAAAGAGGTGGTAAACATGTGGTAGGATCAAACATCGGACCTATCCTAGACTAGCATGCAAACCGCTGGTTTAAATATAATGCATCATAAGTAATGTATAGTCCTTGCCTGTTGATAAGTCGGATTCCGAAGGTGTAGTTGATCGCAACCTCGCATCGTCTCCGAAGGTACCCGCGGGAGCACACAAGAAGGTAAACACTGGAAAGCAATCAACGAGCAAGCATCTATTACTACGAAGATAACACGATCAAGCATCAACAAGAAGGCAATACGAGACATCACACCTACCGTCGAGAGCGATTACTAACAAGTTAAGTGGAGTACTCGTCACACACGACGATACCGCACATTTAGAAAGGTTAAAGTTGTTTAGCTACACAAGATGATCAAAGGTTGTTAACTTGGCTTCTGACTCAAGCATGGCATAGCACACAAACATGGCAAGAGGTGAAGTACAAAGTAAACTATCTAATCAAGTCATTTAAGTGGGGGGTAAAACCTATAAATGGCACCTATTGCGGACCCCACGATAATTATTGCATTTGGTACAGTTTTGCCCTAAACATAATTTTCTAATTTTTAACAGCAGAAAAAAAAAGCATAAACACAATCTTCACAAAATTCTAGTCAAGTTACATATAAGAAACATTTTAAACAGAGCAACGATTAAAAAGTTATTAAAGAAACAGTTTACAGCGGCAAGGGTTGTAATTAGCAGGTAAACAACATGTAAACAAGTTCAAACATGGCCACAAAGCACATTTTATTAATCTACACAAAATTCTAAGCAACTTTCATGTTTAAAGCGTCGCGATCCGAGCTACGAGCAAAAAGATACTAAGCAACTTTCATGTTTAAAAAAATTCTAAGCAACTTTCATGTTTTTTCGCGTCGTTGGTTAAGGCTGGTCTTGTGCCGGTTTTCGCAATGGTGATCGGGTGAAACCCGGTGTCGCAAAGGTCGAGTGTCAGGGTGGGAAGGGCCAGTCTCCGTCCGGTACGAGATAAGAGGGGGAAAATAATCGTTGATCGATAAATCGGAGATGCAAACACCGCAAACAAATCAGACAATCAAACAATTCACACTGAAAACAATTTTTTTAATTTTTGTGAAATCTGGGCTGTTACACCATTTTTCCATTTGAGGATGTCTTGAAGGCCTTATTGGCAGAATAGTGCTTCAGTTACTTTGATCTTATTGCTTCGAACATAGTTTCGGCCTTTAAGATGGAATCAGATGGCGATGGCTCGAACTACAAATTTTTTAATATCAACAACACCCAACCTTTCCATGTAGAGCACCTCTCCATTTGAAGTCATATTATATAAGGTTATTGTGATGCCAAAAAACGACGTCAACACATGCCCCCTGTTTTTTGGCAAAAACTTGTGTGCCGAAAAATAACTTGTCCACGTTTGTGCTAAGGACGATGTCAATACTTCATCGTCCATGCGTTTTCTAAGGGCGATATTGGCATATCGGCCATATGTATTCAAGCTTCCTGCCACACGCTAGGATAATATTTCTTCAAGTATCTCCCATTGAGAGCTTTGGATACCTTACTTCCCTATAAAGTTTGTACAAAATATGAATTTCCAGGATCAATCCCCACAACTTCATATGGACCTTCCCAACTCGGTGACCACTTGCCAAATTTTCTGTCCCTAGTTCCAACGGGCAAAATCGTTTTCCACACTAAATCTCATATTTGAAACGATTTCTCCTTGACATTTTTATTATAAGCCTTAGCTACTCTTAACTTTTCTTGCTCAATCTCTTGCAACGCTTTTAACCTTTTTTCTGGAAGCTCATCTGTTCGGTCCATCATTAAATCATTGTATTCTACAGCCGACAAGTTATTTTGCCTGGCTACCCTAAGAGCTTGCAACTTGATTTCTATAGGTAATACTACCTATTGGCCATATACTAGCTCAAAAGGTGTAACTTGAGTAGCTCCGTTCTTAGATATTCTATGAGCCCATAATGCTTCCGAAAGGACTTCATGCCACCTTCTCGGGTTCTCTTCAATTTTCTTCTTTATGAGCCGAATCAAAGTTTTATTACTGGATTCGGCTTGTCCATTAGCTTGAGCATAATAAGGTGATGAGTTCAACAATTTAATTCCAAAGGATTCGGAAAACTCACGAAATTGATGAGACATAAAAGAAGAACCTTGATCAGTTGTCAAAGTTTGAGGAATGTCGAATCTATGAATAATATGCTCCAAAACAAAACTAATCAGCTCCCCATGAGTCATATTTCTTAAGGGAACTTCTTCTGTCCACTTATCATTATGCATAGTATATTTTAAAGTTTGCCACCGAACCTTCCTGTCTCTAGTTTTACTCGGATCCCTTAAATGATTGATAAGAGGAACCCGCCAATCTACAGCTACAGTTTCTGAATTACTAGGTAACTCGGCAGCTTGTGGTAACTCGGGTCTACGTATCCCTTGCACTAAATCTTCCGAGCTGGGTGCGACTTGGTCCACCTTTGTTTCCGAATTAGCAGCAACTCGGTACAACTCGGTGCAACTTGGAGCATTTTACAAATTACCATCCGTTACTCGGTGTGTGTCCCGAATTAGTTTCAATTCGGTCTCATCCCTTGCAGCTACGGGCATCGGTTTTTCTAATATGAGAAACTTTCCCCTGTTGACATTGTAACCGGATGCTTGTTGTGCTAGATAGTTTGCTCTAGAATTTTCCTCCCTAGGTATATGACTAATAGTGAAAGTATCCAGGGATTTGATTATATCTAAACATCGGTCTAAGTAACTATTTAGAAATCCATCAAAACATTGGAATTCGCCTTTAACTTGTTGCACTACCAGAAGTGAATCACCAAAAGTATCTATATCTTTGACACCCATATCGACCAAATATTGTAAACCGAATAGCAAAGCTTCATATTCGTCTTGATTATTAGTCAATTATACTCTAAATGAACCGATGTTTCATATATCACATTATTAGGAGAAATTGAAACAATACCAACACCTCGACCTTCCCTACAAACCGATCCATCAAAATAAAGTTTCCATGGGCATATGCTAACATAATCAATGTCTTCTTCATCTTTAACTCTATGATCAACAATGAAATCGGCAATAACTTGATCTTTCATAGCACGCAACGATTTATATGTCAAGTCATATTCAATCAATGCATAAGCCCATTTACCAATCCTGCAACTAAGAATCGGTTTTTGTAACATGTATTTAACTACATCGGCTTGGCAAGTTACTACGCAAGTACTAGACATCAAGTAAGGTCAAAACTTGGTACATGCATAATACAAATATAAACATAACTTCTCAATGAACACATACCTAGTTTCGGCGTCTATCAAGCGACGACTTAGATATGCTAATGTGCTCCTTCCCACCATCTTCTTCCGTCAACACAGCACCGATCACTTTATCTTGTGCAGCAATATACAACCTGAACGGTGTACCAGATTTGGGTGCACGCAACACTTACTCTTCTCATCGGCCTTCAAATTAGCATTGATAAAAGTAGGCCTTGGAATACTTCCATCACCAATATCTATCTCCTCAAGTGGATCAGCCGATGAGAATCCATGCCCAAGCTTTTCCATGTCTTCAAATTATTCAGTGGTTTCATGCATATCGTTCTTTCCGGAACGATACTCCTCAGTACGTTGTTGGAGCCATTTAATACTACTGTTTTTATTCATCATCTAAATAGACAAATTGTTAAGCCGAGCTACATCAGCCGGCTGTACATTGATAGGTACAAAACAATTTTTACCTATACTAATATAATCATAGTCCGATAGATTTCTACCGGTCAAACACTCCATGTTACCGAGTTGCCAATCAACCGCTACTTCGGTCACAGCTATACAAGCCGAGTTGTCTGCTTCAACCACCTCCACATTGTCATCCACCCATTGAATTAAACACTGATGTAGGGTAGAAGGAACACAACAATTCGCATGTATCCAGTCACGCCCCAACAGAACATTGTATCGGCCTTTGACATCCACCACACAGAAAGCAATCGGCAAGGTCTTACTCCCAACCGTGAGCTCCATAGAAATAATGCCCTTGGCTTCAGATAGCTCCCCCGAGAATCCACTAAGTCCCATGTTGGTCTTCATTAGCTCACTTTCCTTTAGGTTGAGTTTGGTAAACACCGAATAGGGCATGATATTGACACCTGCACCACCATCCACAAGCATGCAGCCAATAGGCTTTCCATCAATGTGCCCCTTGATAAACAGTGGCTTCAAATGTTGATCCGGCTTCTCTGGCTTTTCAAACATGGCTCTACCTGGACCAAGAACAAGTTCAGCAACCTCTGGCTCGGGTGCACGGAATTCAGTGGGCAATGCAAAGACCATGTTGATATCCATATGGGGATTGCTTTCTGAGTTAATAACACCCTCCTAGTTAACGTTGTCATCCTTATCCTCGGACATGTCATTATCCGAGTATTTGTCATCACCCTCTGAGTAGTCTTCATCAACACCCAAGTACTCCCCATAATCCACCGAGTCCTGAGCGGCATCTTCCAAGCAATGATCACCATCCGAGTTGTGATCAACTCCTTCAAAGTTTTTGGCGGCATCTGATTTTTGGGAAGCTCCTTCTGATTTGTTAGCAGCATTTGAGTTTTGGGCAGCTCCTTCTGAGTAGTTAGCATCTCCTGAGTTATGGGCAGCTCCTTCCGAGTTATTGGCAGCACCTAAGTTATGACCAGCTCCTTCCGAGTTATTGTTGTCGGCGTTCCTTTCTACCGTGAGCTTTTTCCGCCAAGTTAACCGAGGTATCAATGGCCTCTCCTTATTGAACACCTCTGTAAGAACCCAAGTTTAGGTATGTTCTAGGGATAGTTTGCCCCTTTGCATCATGTGAAAATTTCAAAAAGAAATTCAAAATTGGGGAAAAGAAAAGCCCTGAGAAATTAATTCAAATGGCCAGATAAAAATCTTTTTCCAAAAATCATTTGAATATTTGGAACATTCTTATAAATGATGGTGATCATTTTAAAAGTGGTTTGGTTTCATTCCCATGCCCATGGAATATTCAAAAATTCAAAATGTGCCCTGCAAATTAAATTTGAACCCTATTTGATTTGCAATTCAAATTATTTGAATTTAAAAATTCTCCAAAACTTGTGAGTGGCTAGATATATATATTATAAGCCCACATAATTTTTTTGAAGATTTTAAAAAATGTTTTGCTATTTTTTATGGGGCAAAACAAATGGCAGAAAATAGAAAACAGAAACAATTACAAGAAAAAAAGGAAAAGAACCCACCTTGCTTAACTGGCCCAGCCTGGAAGGCCCAGCCCAAAATGGCATGGTCGTCTTCTTCCCGGGACAGGCAGGCAGCCAGGTCGCCGGCGAGCCCAGCATGGCCGCCAGGCAGCTGCCTAGCTGCCCCCTTCATCCATATCCGCGCCAGGGGACGCCCCCAAGCCTCCTCCTTCCATTCCCCCCCCCCCCCCGCCGCAGCCGTGGCCACCGGCGGCTAAACGCCGGCTCGCATGGTTAATTAGGGGGCTAATCCCCCTATCAGTTGACCTAGGGTCACTGACAGGTGGGCCCTGCCCCCCCCCAAACTAATTTAATCTTAATTAACCGAGGGGTTAACCTCTATGCCACTGACAAGCCGACCCCACCAGTCCGCCCCCCCTGACATCAGCATTGCACCATGCTGATGCAATAAACATTTTTTCTAGAATTTAAAAGAATTAAAGAAAACAGAGAAAAATCCAGAAAATCAATTAAACTTTAGAAAATCATAACTAATTCATATTAACTCCAAATTGGACATATAATATATGAAAAATTATCAGAAAAATGCAAGGATTATTAATATGCAATTAGTTTTTATGTTTGACCATTTTAAAATGGGTGAACAGTAGCAAACATGCATATGGCATAATTTGAATTTGAATTTGAAGTTTGAATTTGCATTTCAAATGCAATATACTTCAATTAAGATGAATATGCTACAAACCAGTACCATTCACATCATGGACAACTATATCATGTGTATGTGCATTTTTACTTTCGAAGTTGTCCCCCCTTGTTGATGATTGCCTCCGATGACAGACGTTCCGAGACGGTGATCACCCCCGAAGAAGAAGACCACCGTTAAGACCCGTGCATCGTCAGCAAGGGAAGCAAACCCCATTGATCATGTCTATAAAATCCTACTTCCCTCTCAATCTCGCTTATGCATGTTTAGGAGATCACCGAGACACGTTCTTTCGCATAGTTGAACCAATTCCGATGCATGACCTATCATTTTGTCACAGTATTAAGCAAACCACAATCCTAGCAGATTTAGGAGTTGATTGATGAGCATGTGGCCCCTGCAACTGTTACTTCTTATTGCTGCTTAGTGATACAATGAGGATGTTATGATTGTGATTCGGGATGGAATGAACACAGTGGTGCTGATGATAACGTGTTGGTGAACCCACCCTAAACAAAGGTGAATGATGAGAGGCTGTGTAGGAGTACACAGTGGGTTGTCTCGTTGAACACTGCCCTAGGCCCCGAGTTCCTGTTTTGTGATCCAAGACAAAGAGTATGACCACATGTAGGGTTTTATGGGAGCCCCGTTTGGCCTCTTTATGTACCCGATCCGGTCCAGAAGTCACACTAGATTCGGGCTTTCCATTTGACCTAACTATAGATATGTGGGTGGACCTGTGAGGCAGAGAAACCATCTGTCAAAGGTGGCGTCTCTGTCCCTTGCATTATCTGAGTCCGTTTCGTGGAACCGGCCGGACTCTCGAGCGGTGACAAACTCAGGTAGTCGACTCCTGGATTAGAGAAGGTGATGTGAGGACGCCTTGGTTTCATCCACGTCCGACACCCGCTTGAAGGGTGACAAGAACGAGACGATAAGTGATGACACGTGTGTGAAGATGTACACCCCTGCAGGGTTAATGAACTATTCAAATAGACGTGTCCGCGGTTATGGACTACTTGGAGACCTCTACTTTATCATAGACAACTTGAATGGATACATATAAAACTCGCAAGATAAGCGTGAGTGCTATGGTGTGCTTCCTCGTGGGGAAGTCGAGGAAGTATTCATAGTGGTGTATTGGTTGGAGACTTGGTAGTGGACTCGTGTACGCTTCTTACCTCAAGTCTGGTACTCGTAGTACAGGACTAGCCAAGTCAAAGCTGGCACTTCTGCATGTTGAACCCCACCTCCTTTACCTTGAAACTTGAGCATGAGTAGTGTATTTCTGATGTAAGTCTTGCTGAGTACGACTTTGTACTCACGTTTGCTTATTATATGTTTTAGATGAGAACCGGACCCCGATGGAGTCACCATCGTGAAGCTCGACGTTGACCTTGGTAGTATAGTTCCAGACAGCAGTCTGGTCCCTCGTGGAAGGGCATGTATGTTTACAAGGTTTCTCTAAGACATTTGTTAAACTTGTCTGTACTCAGACCTAATTTGCTTCTGTTGTATGATGTAATGATGATCACACACATGTGATCTTTGTATGCTCTATGTGTAAGTCAATAAAGAAGTACTTCGTAGAGTTATGTGATGATACCTGCTGTTAATACTAGACATGTGTGCTGCGTGTATGATTATAACATGCATGTCTTAGTATGGGTTTTCGAGACCTTAGTGGTGATCTGGCTGGCGGTCTTTTATACACCAAGTGGCCCTTAGATGTGCGCAGCTTGGGGCATCGCGATGCGATTGCTCGTGACTCTGTCACGTGCACACTTTGTTGTATGATCGAGCCCGCCCTAGACCTCGACTAAGTGATCGAGCTGGAGTAAGTCTATGTAAGAGTTAGGATCCAATCGATAACATGGCTGAGGTGATATGTCTATGAGTATGGGATTCACCACCCATAAGCATTTAGGCTTGTGAGCGTACGTTGAGGACCCACCTCAGTTGATCATCCGGCCTGGATGGGATGCCCCTCACGTTTGATGCTTTCCGAGAGTGTTCTGTGCTTGGCCTTGTCTGCTTAGACAAGTGGGGTACGGCTCTCGGCTCTCCATGTGATTGCATCGTGACTGGAATTACATACGTTAACCCCGGGTCCCGACAACCTCGTCACGCTCCTTCTCAGCAATTTCCTCTGTAGTCTCCAACGCTCGCAGTCGTTGCACTCAACGTTTTTGAGTGTGAGTTAATCCTTTAGAACACCAACGAGGTTCTGGCCGAGTTCCCGAAACAACCGAATTGCTACCCCTCGAGTAGTTTGGCCTATACCGAGTAACACGATCATTGGCCTGCTGACGAGATACACCTCCTGCTGCAAACTTCTTGCTCCCATTGATATTCGGTTACCCATCTTGATTGAGCGAGCCAAAAATAAGTGGAAATTGATTAGGGGTTGTGTGAGAGTTATTTTCCTTGATGAGTGGACCGATGCGCACACCAACTGAACCGGTCTTCCGAGTTGCACTGATGGGCATAACACCACTAGTCTCAGAATCCATCGCAACTTGGTTTGTATTTGCTTCCGAGCGATGAGCCTCCTTTCCCTGAACTGAATTGTCTCTCGGTTTGCCTGCACCCTGTTCATCCAAGTCCTTCCTCGCTCCGCCATCTTCCTTTCCTTTACCAAGTGCTTCTACAGATTTTCGCACCCAAGTGAGCCTACGGCCAGTATTGTCTCGGTCATCCACCTTGCGCACCGGTGACCGATTCCTCCAAGTCATATCTTCATTGAATCGAATCCTTTTCCCATGCTGTCCTTGGTACATAGGACTCGACTGATCCCATCTTGGTTGAAAGTAAATCGGTGGTCCCATAGGGAAAGGCGCCCAATAGTTAAAACCCCATGGAGAAAAGTGTGGAGTCATAGGAGGTGGGCATCCCCAATAAGCCGGTTGCATCAGAAAACCTGGCTGTTGATCATATGGATTTCTCTCACATTGCTCATTGTTATGCCTAGGAGGAGATCTTGAACGTTTAACTCCTCCAAGCCGATTGAATACATTGTTGGTTCTTCGAGAAGTGTATTTTTCCAACAACATGCTAACTGTCGGCTTTCTTCTTGGAGCTTGTTTCGTCTTGCCATTGACCTTCCATACTCCAATCTCTGGTTTCTTGGGCATGATCATTCTTGGTGGAGCATTGTCCTCAACTATATTCTTCTCCTTTGTTGACTCGGCCTGATCCGACCGAATTAGCATCTTCTTGTTATGAAACTCGATCATATTGACAGGAAAAGGATCACTATCGAGCTTCATCTTGGAGGCTTCCGTAAATGTCAATCGTCCTTCACTAATGGCCGATTGTACCTGCCGTTGAAACACCTTACAATCATTAGTAGAATGAGAAAAAGAATTATGCCATTTACAATAGGCTTTTCTACCCAATTCTTCGGAAGATGGAATTACATGTCCTGCTGGCAACCTAATCTGTTTTCCCTGCAACAGCATGTCAAAAATCCTATCACATTTACTAACATCAAAAGTATACTTGATATCCTCTTTCTTGGTAGGTGTAGGCTTCAAGGAAGGACAAACAAAAGGTTTTGATTTTGGTGTTTGTATCCACTCGGCTACACAAACTTCCATGTCATCATCACTAGTCGAATCACTATCATACTTTACAATGTTAACCGTAGGAGTAACTTTTCCTTTTCCTCTATTATCTCTAAACCGAGTAGCTTGCTTAACATCTCTAACTCGGTTTTCTTGTGCCAAAGCTTTTTGTAATACTTGATTAACATCTAGAAACTCTTTCCCCTCTAGCTTGTCTTTGATGTGAGTGAGTAAACCAGAAAAGGCAAGATCAACCAAATCCTTTTCGGCTATAGTTAAACTAAAGCATCGGTTTTTTCTATCTCTAAACCTTCTAATGTAATCATGAACCGATTCATTGTACTTCTGCCTAACCATAGTTAAGTCGGAAAGCCGAAGCTCAGTTTCACTACTTTAAAAATACTCATCAAATTTCTATTCCAATTTTGACCATGTTGTAATAGAATTAGGAGGAAGTGATAAAAACCAAGTAAACGCAACACCGGACAAGGATATGGGAAATAGCCTAATTTTGTAAACATCCGCTGTGCCAAATTCACTAATTTGCATTAAAAACTGCCCCACATGTTCCAAAGTTGATCTACCATCTTCCCCTGTAAACTTAACAAAATCTGGAATTCTAACTCCACGCGGATATGGTATGGAATCAAAGGATTCGGGGTATGGTTTTTGATATGCTCGTGATGTACCCTTAGGTGCTAAACCATACTCTCTAAGTATATCAGCAAGTTGATCCTTCATACTAGGTGGCGTAGAATTTATTTGTGGGGGAGACAGGATAGCAACACGTGATAAGTTTTCCGGCAAAGAGACTTGAGTATGTGAAGTTTGCAACGAAAAACTACTAGCATTACCAAATTGATTGTAACTCGGTTGTGGGTTTGTACCGAATTGTGTGTAACTCGGTTGATCATTGTAAGCTACTATCTGATAATAGGGTTGCTGCAAATTAGGGTTTAAGACACCACTTCAGGTATGATTTGGTGGAACCGAAGTAGTAACAGTAGGATGAGCAACACTAGGAACGAAAGTATTAGCCGAACTACCAACAAGGTTCTGGCCATTATGACTATTACTTGTAGCAACATATGGTTGAATAACACTATTTGATGCATCAGGAACATGAAAATTATTAAGGATTGGTTGTGTTCCGAGTTGATTGTAGCTCGGTGCATGATGAGGCAAACCAATTCCATACTCTTTACTAAGTTGCACTTTAAATTCTTCAAACTTATCAGTCATGTTTTTAGCAAGTGCATGCATAGAATTACCATATTTACTAGCTACAAAGGTAGTAATTAGATGAGAAATTTCTCGGTGGATTTTGTTACCTCATCGCCGGGTGGCTTAGATGCACTCGGCGTGACACTTGGTGTGGCCGCCTTCTTGACCACGACCTTCCACGTCTTCTGGAGTCCCGCGAGCCATGCCTTCCTCTGTTCTTCAAGTGCGAGCTCTATCTCCGATCTCAACTCTTCCGTGAGATTTTCAAGTTCAACAGGGATGATGTTGTCGGAGTCGTTGTCGCTTCCGTTCTTGAGATCGAAGCTCATGGCGCCCGAGTTGGTGATGATCTTGTCCTTGTTCTTCATCCGAGTTAGACCTAACTCGGCCTCGTTCCCCAGCGGAGTCGCCAATTTGTGTTGACGAAGAATTTGTTCAACGCAACACAAGACTTGCACCGCGCAATTTTTTAGAGTAAGGGTGTCCCCACTTCGTTTTACGTTACGAAGAACGGATGATTTACAAGCAAATCAACAGAGAGATCTTCAATTTCGGAGAAGAAACGGGTGCTTTACGAGCAAAACACCAAAGATGACCTAGAACTAGAAAAAAGTAGAAGAAATTAAAAAGTAGATGTTTTTTTGGGTATATGTCGATTGTGTGTTCTAATCGGCCGTCACCTCATCAATTTATGAGAGGGTTGGACTTTCCCTACAAGAAAAGGACTCAAATCCGCGTCAAAACTGCCAAAACCGCGATCAAAATCGGACCCGGATCGGGGGGTTCGGACGTCCGGACTTTATCCCGGACGGTCCGGACCGCAGGGTCGGACGGTCCGACTTCCAGGTCGGACTGTCCGAGCTAAGGGTCAAAATCCTTCTGTAACTTGGGTCCTTAAGTCGGACGGTCCGACTTCGGAGTGGGACGGTCCGACCTTAGCCCGGACGGTCCGACTTGAGGTCTGGACGGTCCGACGTGTGCCAAAATCTTTCTGTAAACGGGGTCGTCAAGTCGGACGGTCCGACTTCGAGGTCGGACGGTCCGACCTTGGCCCGGACGGTCCGGTTTCCATCTCGGATGGTCCGACCTGACTTTTCAGCGCTGCACTGTTTTGGCCGTAACTTTTTCATACGAACTCGGATTTGGACGTTTCAAATATCAAAAACGACCGGTTCGACGAGACGAAGCCGCCTCATGTAGACCATTTTTCAATTTTTGTATGTCTTGAAGGCCTTATTGGAAGAATAGTGCTTTACTTACTTTGATCTTATTGCTTTGGACATAGTTTCGGCCTTTAAGATGGAATCGGATGGCAATGGCTCGAACTACAAAAATATTAATATCAACAACACCCAACCTTTTCATGTAGAGCACCTCTCCATTTGAAGTAATATTATATAAGGTTATTGTCATGCCAAAAACCGGCGTCAACAGTGCCAACATATCTTGCTCGCGCTCATTCATTGCATGATGTAACACCCCGGGTGTCACACTACAGTAATCACTTTTAATGTTGCCATGTCACCATGATTAGGCATGTGATGATCACCCTTGACCAAGGCTAGTTCAAATTCAACCCGATTAAAAATTCCAAAACAATGTGGCAATTATTTTTCAACCAAAAATTATGGAACCAGTTTTATAAAACGCCTAATAATCATTAGGTCTTATTAAAACTTTAATAGCAGTTTATTAAAATGTTTTACTAATTTAATGAAATCAAAAGAGTGTCAAATCAGTGGCATTTAATCCCATTTAAATAAAACAAAATTGCAAATGATTTTATTTTAGTCCGAAACTTTCTGTGGTATTATTATAAAGTGTAGCACTAATTGTGGAACTAGTTTGGCCTTTTACAAAAATCAACTTCTTGCCAAATAAAATAAACAGAAAGGAAAATGCACAACTGAGAAATAAAATTGAGAAGAGGTATGTGTCGCTCAGGGCGAAGCCCACCCAGGACCAGCCTAGCCCCTCCCACTTGTCTCCCTCCTCCACTTCTCACCCCATGCCCGGGGAGGCCATCCAGGCCGGCCACGCCGCGACCGTCGCCGTGGCACCAATCCCGTGGCTCACTGGCAGGATAAGATCCCCGAGCCCCGAACGCAACCTTAGCCATCCAACTTCTTCCTCCCTCGAGCCGCCGCCCCCTTTTCCCTCGGCCGTGCTCTCCAACGTTGTCGCGCCGCCACCTGTTCGTCGCCACGGCCGGTGGCGACTAGCGGCCAACGGCGACGAGAAGCCTCGGCACCCTGCCCCCTGCATCGCCGCGCTCCGCTAGGTCTCCCCCACCCTCGAACTCGGGCGAGGACGCAGAGGAGGCCGCGAATGGAGATCCTTCCCCCGCCACGGCCATGACGCCTTGCTGGGAAATACGTCGCCGTCGAAGCTCCCCGGCCTACCTGACCTCGACCCTGCGTTCCACCGTGAGCTCCTCTCCATTTCCCCCTCTTTCACGTCGTTTTTCGTACACCGAGCCACGGTTACCGCGCCTCGCCTGCTCCTGCCGCCGCCTCCGTGAGTATTGCCACCATCGCCTTAAGCCTCCCCGTCGACGATGGGCTACCCCAGCGTGTGCACATGGGCAAGGGCTATCTCCTGGCCCTTTCGCTGTCCCAAATGGCTACCGGAGCGCGATTCCGGTGAGCGCCCGCCGTGCCAGGGGTCGCCGCCCGCGATTGCGTAGTCAGCCTATGGCTAACAATCCACTAACCCCTTGTATTAATTTAAACAGAGAACCCCCCCCCAATGGATGACAGGTGGGGCCCGCTGGATTGGATTATCCCCTAATCTTTGATTAAGAAAATGAAACCCCCATGTGATATTGACATGTAGCCCACCCCTGTTTAGTTCATAAAAGGTTTAATTAAATTTTAATAACCCCTTTGGAATGAAGTGTGGGCCTCTACTTCTTTTTGTTAATTAATAATTTTAATTAAAAGAGGTGTGTATGACAGATGGCCCCCACTGGTTATTAGATTAAATAAAAGGAAATAATAAAACAACAAAGAATGACAAGTGGGCCCCCTGGGATTTTTAGATTAAATTAAATCATTTTTATTAGCACTGTCTATGACATGTGGGACTCCATGTCAGTGTACTGTTCTGGATAAAGATATGGATAATTTTGTATTTAAATATTAAAATAAAATCCAGAATATGCGTTTAAATTGATTTAAACTTAAGAAATTAATATCTTTTAATCCGTAACTCTGATGGAAAAACTTTACACATGAAAATTGCTCAGAAATATAACGAACACGGATACGCTATCCATACCCCCACCGCACCCCTCTAACATACCGCACACGTCACATTCCTCCTCCGGTTGCACTGTTCAGTAATCACCCGGAGCCGGTAAAATTTCCGGTTAAATTTCCGTTTCGTCTGCAACATATAGCACCGTGTTAGTTCACCTTTAGATTAACGTTTTCCATGTCTTCTATTTCTATTGCTATTATTGCCGTGTATTTATTTTTTCTTCCCCCTCTCTTATTGTCCGGTAGTCTCGACGTCCGCTGCCGATGCCCCTGTGATCGACTACTTCGTCGATGACCGTACCCCTACCGTCGAGCTTCCAAGCAAGCAGAGTCATTCTCCTTCCCCAGATATCATCTATCTTTTCCGTACATTTCTTGCACTAGGCATTGCTACTTCTACCGCTACATTACAAACCTATCCAATTGCATAGCCTGTCATTGTCAGCCCTTGATGTACCTTCCTTTATCCTATGTTGCCTATTAAATATATATTATATTCAAAAGTGAGCCTTGCTCCTTGTTAGTCAACTAGGATTAAAGCGAGCCGTGATCACTCAGGGGAGTGAATGCGGGTATAAATTATTAAAACTGCAACAGGTACGGTACAGAGCAGACGCCCAAGGGAACCTACAACGGCGAGACTCTGCCGAGTCGCTTCGAGTTTGACTTACGAGTGGATGGACTCGTATTTCACTCTCGTCGGCTCAGTAGCGTAGCATCACCCAGATGATACGAGGTTTACCTCTTTATTGCATTTCGTTGATGTCTCTGTCGAACCTCTTCAAGTGTACCATCGAGGGTGATTCCTCCTAGTTTTACTTTATGGTAGGCACTTGAATCAACTGGTGTTCTTAAAGGTAAGGAGTCGAGTGACCCAACGGTGCCCGTGCAGGGATTGTATCGGGACGGCAGGACAGGCGGATACCATATTGGGCCTGGTCCTAGCTCATTGCCCGTCAGGTACCCTGTTGTACGAAAGTCGAGTTCTTCAAAGAGAAAACAAGAGAAAAGGTAAGGAGATGGTTCACCTTGATGGTAACCGCACGAGTTGGTGGGACAAAAGGGAAGGCACCGATGTACTTGTGGTCCTGGTTGTTGTCGTTGTCCGCGACGCACCCAGAAACGGGCAACGATAACGGTTCTCCTGACAGATAATAATAAAATGACTAATGGTTCAGGCGGATGACTTGAGAGGCCGCAAAGGCCTATACGCACTACCTTCACGTGGGATTAAGTTGTGGGCCCTCCGCGTTGTGGTCTCGTTCGACAGCTCTGAAAGACGTCCAGTTCAGCATTGTGGTAGGGACGGATCTTGCTGTGGCGTTGGAATTCACCCTCCTCACACCAACCCCGAGAGCGAGGGGCGACGGCCCAAGACCCCCTTCTGCTTAGGACTGTAGACCGACGGGGACCTCTCTGTTGAGCCTATGATGGGCCACGGCGTGTCGGATAGCCTCGGTGCAGCATTCCCTGACAAGGTGTACGCCACCCTGGATATCCTAGCGTGCAGGCTGAACAGTAGTGCACCCCTACAGGGAGTTTGATCTATTCGAATAGTCCTGTCCACGATAACAGGACGCTTTATGTTGAAGCCAGAGCCTACTACTACAAACTATTACTATTAAACTGTTGGTTCCGGTTTCTCTTCCTCGCACGGAGTCGTGGAAGGGAACTCGGAGACATATATAATTGTTAATTATTACAACTTACTATTATACAATGTTGCATCAACTTCTGTTGCATTGTTATTACATTCATGTTATTGAACTGTTGGCTATTCTCTTATTGTGCTGCAAGACTCGTCGAAAGATGCTAGTCTTTGATAGGCCTAGCTTCTCTTCCTTATTCTAACCTTCTACCATCCTGTCCACTATATATAGCCTCCCCTTTCCATTTGATACAAATGCATAAGTGCTTAGTAGAGGACGTAAGACTCGCAGGTATGCTAGATACTCACCCTTGATTTATTTCCCCTTTTCGTTTTTCCTGATCGGCCGTTGCAGTCGACATAGGAGCCTTGGAGTCTAGGAGCAGGAGATCCCCGATGCCGACCACCACAACGTAAAGATCCCCCATGCCTTCTACGACATGGAGATCCCCGATGAACAGGAGTAGTTTGGAGGTTCCTAGGCAGGAGGCCTTGCCTTTTTGATCTCTGTTGATTTTATGCTAGCGTTCTTAAGGAAGATCATGTGTACCTTGTGTTTGTACTCAGATATTATTGCTTCCGTTAACTTTGTGCTCTCGAGCTATTGTATTTGAGCACTCGTGGCCCCTGGCTTGTATTAAACAGATTGTATTATTTTATTTATAGAGTTGTGTTGTGATATCTCACCATGAGTCCCTGATCTCGATCGTGTACCTTGCATGTATGATTACTGTACACGACTTGATTTTGGGGGCGTCAGAGGTTGGTATCAGAGCTGACTGCCTGTAGGACACCCCCTCCCAACTCCTTGGTCGAAGTCGAGTCTAGTATTTGCAAAAGAACTTTACTAACAGAGGCCCACGTCGCAAACTGGATGGTATTAGGATCCTTTTCTCCGTACCTTTACTCTGGGAGTATGATCTCTCTCCTCTTTCGGGTTAAAGGTTTTACTAACTCTGACTTTAGGTTCTCGCACCTCTGTCCTTCCGGAGAGGCCTTCACCCAAGATGATGGCTTGCTTCACCTGAAGATTCCAAAGATTACTCTTCGATAAACTCCCGAGAACCTACGTATTCATCGCCTTTGCAATCCCCAGCCACCGATAAGTCCGTATGAATAATTACATCCAGCTCCCGATCTGAAAGTCATAATTCCCTTATACTTAAGCATCAAATTATTCCGATGCTTCTATCATCCGATTCCTTTGCATTCTTTCTCCTTCTGGCTGAGTGCCGATACTCACATCATATTCTTTGCGAACCACCTGGCCTTTGGTGGATTATTATCTGACTAATTTTACCTGGCTTCTTCCATGTGTCAATTGGATTCATCGTGTGAAATACCATCCCTGCCCCTCGATGATTTGTGTTATCATCAACAACCTTCTTTGACTCCCTGCCAATATAGACTTGGTCATGTATATCATACTCTACTTTCCTTTGGAAGGATACACACCTAATACTTGTGTATAACCACCTTTTACTTTCTATTGGTATGATAAATCTGATAATCACATCTTCCTTTCCATTGGTCTGCCTCGTCTTAATGAGAGGGAGAATGGTTCTCTTCGTCCCTCGCATGATTACTTTACACGACTTGATTTTGGTGGCGTCACACATGAGTGCTCAAAGTCGAAAGGGAGATAATCAGTTTTACTTGTGCCTGACTAATGGTCCGGGGACGAGTCATAATATTATGTTGAAGGAGACCAAGTGTGAAGTTTTAGTAGATTGAGTTCTCAATTAACTATATAGTATTTTTATTCTCTAAACCCATCTGCCACTTCTTACACGTAAACATCGTTTGGAGACATTCGAGTGTCGGACAGCAAGAGCTGTTGCACCTTTATGTTCTTATTCCGCTAGTTTCAATACTAGATATAAACTCTTGCTTGCTAATGTCTTGACTTGAATTGCATATTATACTTGCTTTAATTTAAAGTTCAAATGTTTATTGGTAGCCTGTCACCACAAAAATTATCTTTGTTATCATTTACCTGCTCGAGGAGGAGCAGGAATTAAGCTTGGGGATGTTGATACTTCCCAAACGTATCTATAATTTCTGCTTGATCAATGCTTGTATTTGTGACTTTGCTACATGTTTTGCTATACTTTCATAACTTTTTAGCATATTTGGACTAACCTACTAACTCAGTGCCCAGTGCCAGTTTCTATCTGCTGTTGTCCGCGCATTACAGGAACATACAAATTATTGAAGTGCTCAGAAAAATCGGGAAAAACATATAAAAAATCAGCAAAATAGAAGACTCCAGAGGCCCGACGGACACCAGGAGCACCAGGCGGGTGCCTGGCGCGGCCAGGGGTGGGCCCCTCTTGTTCCCCCCTTTAGCCTATATTAACCTCATGTCCCGAAAACTCTCAGGAGGTCCTCCGTCACGTGATTTTCACCATTGTTCCACCGCAGCTGCGATCTCGAGATCGGGATCACCAAAAGACCCTGCCGGAGGGAGGATTGATCTTCGGGAGCTCCTCCACCACCATGAGCGCTTCTCGGTTGTGCTATGAGTTGTCCCCCTTGGACCATGGGTCCATGATCAGTAGTTACACGATGTTTTCTCTCCAATCTTGTGCCTCAATTATTAGCCCTTGTGAGATGCCCTATATGATCAAGGAACTTATGTATTAGTTTATGTGTTGCTATGCTGTGTTTGCTGGGATCCGATGGATTATGAGATGATGTTCAGATTGTGATGAGTAATATATTTAGTTTACCTTTTATGTTTTAGTTCTTGAGCATTCTTGCATGTTCTATTTTTCTTTTCATTGCTTTGGCCAAGTAGTAGATAGTGACTCCAAGAGGGAGCGTTATGTCTAGCTTGAGTGAAAAAAACATGAGACTAGGGGATGTGTTGTTGCCACCAGGGAGAAAACAACGGTGCTTCTAACTACGGTTGCAAGGATTGTTTACCTTATGCATAGTCTGTTAATACAGTTGTCTGTTGCTTTGATCCTACAACATGGCTGGGGTTCGCAACTTAATACCAGCGACATGTTCTGGATAGATATCTCAAGGTGGATGATTAGTGAGTAGATGCTGATGAATAAACGGTTTTCTCGTCTCGGCGTACTGCCCTAATGATTGAGTCTCTAGCTTTCTTGTAGCATAATTAGCATTGCGGTGCATTTATAATTCTGTCAATTTCCCACTTGTAATTTGTTCACCCAGCATAGTTGTTTATCCTCTTTTGGGAGAGAGGCATCACTAGTGAAAGTCATGGGACCCCGATCAATAATTCCACCATAGTTTACACCGTTCGTCTTTACTGCTTTTATTTCCTTTCCATTGCAATCACTACTATTTTTTCGACCCTTGTGTTTTGATCCTTTGTAAAAGAAACAATACCAAAGGGATTGGCAACCTCTCTGACTCGTTGGGAGCAAAGTTTTTTGAGTTTGTGTGCAGGTCCACGACAACTCCTTAGCCAGAGCTAAATTTCTGATGCAGTTGTCACCTACTTGATGCACTTCGAGTCTTACTAGATTTATAATTGTAACAGCCCAGGATTTTCACCCAAATTAAAATTTTTGTTTGTTGCTTTATTTTATTGATTGCTAGAATTGTTTGCAGTATTTGCGTCGCCGATTTATTAATCGGTGAATATTCTCCCCCTCTTTCTCAGATCGATATGCGTGACCAAGCCTTCCCACCCTGGCACACGACCTTTCGAGACACCGGGTTTCACCTGAGCACCTTCGAAACTTCCGGCACAGGACCATCCATCGCCATCGGAACGAAAACCCCGTTTATTTAATAAATGGATTATTTTATTAGGCGTCGTAAAAATGCTCTCAGAACTATATCGAAGTGAGGTAGGACTGACGGCTCTCCGCGCTGAATGCGTGGTTCGAGATTTCGTTTGAATCGGAGGTCGTATGGACTCCCAGCGGTCAGAAACGTGGAGTATTAGACGCGCGAGAGAGAATCGAGGGCCTTTGCGTAAAACTGCCATCCAGGCCAGCCTATAAATAGACCAGCATCTCCCCTACCATATCTAGGGTTTCCCTAACACAAAATTGAGGCCACCCCCCTCCAAAAACAACAAATTCTACACAATAGCCCCCAAAGCCACCGAAACCCTAGATCTGGGCGACCCAGGGCCGTCAGATCTAGATTCGGCAGCTCCTAGGACGCCACGTCGCCCCTAGGCCAGCCCCAGACCAACCGGGCCCCGAAGGGCCCCCTCCAGCCGCCGCGGGACCGCCACGGCCCGTATCACCGCCGCAGCCAGTGGAGGCCAAGCCACCGCGGCCTCGCCGCCGACCGCCGCACCTCGCCGCGCCCGAGTGAGCTTCGTCGCCGCCGGCCCCCTTCCTCTCTCTCCCCTCACCGCCACCCTCCCTTCTCCCCTGCTACAGGTCGCCCCCCACTAGGGGAGCTTTTACGCCGCGCCATGGTCCGAGCACGCCGGGCTCGGCAGCCACCTCATCGCCGGCCAGATCCGGTGAGGTCTGGCCCGGTTCCGTCCGCCTCCTCCCGCGCGTGGCCCCACGCGCCCTCCCCAAGCCGCTATGCGGAACGACGGTGTCGAGCCAGCCGCCGCCGCTGTCTCGTACCGCTCGGGACCGGCCGCTGCTAACCGCCATGGCCATGGGCCGACGGTGGGCGTAGCTTAGTAGAGGCTCACCTCTGGCGAGTTATGCAGGCGGGCTGGGAGGCTGGGCCAGTTGGGCTCGGCCACTAGGTAAGGCCCGAGCCGCCGCCCCCTTTTTTTTCCTTCCTTAGTGTTTTCCTTTTTTATAGTAAGTCTGTTAACTCTTGTTGTACCCGCTTTTCGGTGAGAATAGCGAGAGATTCGTAGCCCGTATAGCGATGTGCCCAAAATGAAATTTGTTGCTAGTGATGTGCTCTAACTTATTAGTTTAGTGAGTTAATTGATCTACGGCTATCTAGTTGATGTAAATCTCAGTTGAAGTGTGCACCGGAATGTTTACTGCTGCTGCTGTTATTTTCATCAAAGTTTGGTTGATGTTTGTGTCACATCCATGATGCCTATGCGAGCAATTATTTCTTGTATGTGTTAAGCATCATGTGTACTTCAATTAGATGCATTCCTTTGCCATGTTTGCCTTTTGTAGCTATTTTATTTCTTGCTCCAAAGTGGTGACCCTAATATTATGCATTGCTGTTTTTATAAAGTTGCTACTTTGATGGCTTATAGTTAGTGATCCATGCCTCATGTGCTTTAGCTCCAATGTACTTATTTGCTCCTTGTTATGTGTACTTTGATGCCATGCTTTGATTTGCCATGATATGATTGATGTTCATATAGTTATGAAGCTCCCCAAGTGCAACCCTAATGTTTGTTGTCACATGCCCGAAATTTCACCAAGTCCCTAGACCAGCAGTATATTTTAGCATTTTTTATGAGTTACAATTATTATTTCTTGATGCTCATATACTTGAAACTTTGTTGAAATGCCTTCCTTGTCATGCCTACTGCAATTACATGTCATTTTGATGCATGCTTGCATTCAGTAGCTAATTGTTTCATTGCTTTAAAGTATGCTCCCTGATGTTAAAAACATGTACACGTAAATTGTGATGCTTGTATCTTTTTAACCGTAACTCCGTTTGGGGTGTTATTTATATGTAACTTGACTAGAATTTCATGTACTTTGTGTTTATGCTATTTTTTTCTGATGTTAAGAAACCTAAAATATGGTTTAGGGCAGAACAGTACCAAATGCTTAAATTTGTCGTGGGGTACTTAGTGAATGCCATGTTTAGGTTTGTGCCTCACTTAAATTGACTAGCATAGATAGTTTACTTTGTGCTTCACCTCTTTCCATGATTGTGTGATATGCCATTCTTGAGTGATATGCCATGTTAACAAACTTTTCTCATTTTGTGTAGCTAAACAACTAGAACCATTGTAAATGTGCGATATCGTCGTGTGTGACGAGTACTCTACTTAACATGTTAGTAACCGCTCTCGACAATAGATGCGATACCGTAGTGTGTTGTCTCGTGTTGCCTTGTTGTTGATGCTTGCTCGTGATTTCTTCGTAGTAATAGATGCTTGATCGTCGATTGCCTTTTCCAGTGTTTCCTTCTTGTGTGCTCCCGCGGGTACTCTCGGAGACGATGCGAGCTTGCAATCAACTACACCTTCGGTTTCTTCTTCTCATCAGGTAAGGGGGAGCATATATCATGCTTATAAATTTCAGCTCACTTTGCCTAGGTATAGGATAGAACGATTGCTTGATCCTACCACCTCATATTTATGCCTCTCAAATAAACCCAAACAGCCAAGTTCCCCACATCCTAGCAAACCATTGGTTGGCCATGTACCTTGCTTGCTTAACCACTTCATAGAATTCATGATTAGGATGCTACTTATGTTATCCTGTTACTCCTTGGATTGGGCTATCATACTATTATATTATTGTGGTTGATGTGATTATTATAATGTTGACTATACTCGACGAAGGATGGAAGGTCCAGGCTATCCCGCCCCGATGCTTTGTTCCATTTGAGTCACCTAGGTCCCGAGTTCCGGGTATTGTGTCTCTAGGAAAGCGTGTCTAACCACGTGTGGGATGATATGGGGTGCCCTTGTCTTACCTACCTAGCCGCAAACATTTCTAGTGGTGGCCCAAGCTGATTTACCATTTTCAAAACGTGTGTGTGCCGGTTGACGACCCAGCTGATTTAAAACAAAAAGAGCTAGGTGGATGGTATATCCTGTTGGTCACCTCAAGGATCTAGGGGTGCCTGCCCGGGCGAGGGTTAGCCACCCCGACCTCATCCAGACGGTAGAGACCGATTTGAGAGCGTGATCGGCTTTTGAGTTGGATGTCGACTCACCGGGGGCCATCCGGATTTGTGCGTTGTTAGTTAGAGGCGATATGACGTCCGGTTCTCTCAGAACAACTCTTCAATGAGTGTCTTTATTGGGCATGACTGAGAGAGCTTGGCGTTCTAGCGGAGCCTTGTAATGGGCAGTTGGTACACACCTGCAGGGTTAAATCTTTTCGAGAAGCCGTGTCCATGGTTATGGACGACTTGAGACCTACTCCTTGTTCATAGACAACAACAACTTAGATAATCTTAATAACTTGATCAACGTGTGTGTGCCTTGATTGCTTCTTCTTCGTCGTGATGCGAAGGAGAGGACAAGGATAGGATAGGTGTTATATTTGCGTAAGTAGATGATCGCAAGACTTGTTGGAGGTGATTCCTCATTGAATGCTTGGTTCTCATCTTACTCTGAATAGATTGTTAGCCACTTATATAATGCTAGTGCAGCTACAACCTCAACCACTACCCCCATCTTACCGTGAGAAGTTAGTTAAAAGACTTGTTGATATAGCTCACCCCTTTCTTCTCTCTTTTACACACGTTATGAAAATGATCTTGGACTTCAGTGGAGCTCGACGACCCTTCTTCTGGACGCCTTCGCGGAGACTCGGCGACGACTAGTTAGGTGGATCCCGGCGGAGAGCCTGGACCCGTGTGGTTACGGGAATGGTGTGTTTTACCTTTGCCATTAGGAATTTGATTGTAGTCTGTACTCAGACATATGTCTTCCGCTGATGTATTGTAATAAGGCAATTGTATGTCGATTGTATGAGATGTTGTATCCTTGTAGCTGTAATGTTGTGATATCATGTAGGAAATCCCGGGCATATGGCATTGTCATAAGTCGCGGTGGGACCGATATGTGCTTCGTCCCCGGATCTGGATGGGAACATCTAGATCTAGAAAAGTACCGCATATTGGGCCTTACAATAACCTTGGTATCTTAACTGAGGTAAATTTACTGTTATCTCCATCATAACCTTCAACTTGGGGTAACCAACGAGTAGGTTCTATATGCAGCCATCAGGCCCCACCTGACTAGGCGGCCAGGTGGCGCGGCCCCACCCTAGGCCGCGACAGTGACACGCCTGGTGAGGGGGTGGCACTCCTCCAGCTCCCCTCCGGGATTCTGGAGTCTTCTAATCTGCTGATTTTTTTTATATGTTTTTCTCAATTTTTTCGAGCACTTTAATAATTGGTATTTTCATGCAATACACGGACAACAGCAGACAAAAACTGGCACTGGGGCACTGAGTTTGTAGGTTAGTCCAAATATTTTGAAAAGGTATGAAAGTGTAGAAAAACATATAGCAAAGTTACCCATATAAGTATGAAACAAACAGAAATTATAGATACGTTTGGGACGTATCTGTGATGCGGCCAATATTGGGAATCATCGCGTGGGCGGGTGCCTTAATAAGGGATACTTTGACGTTGATCCTTGTTGATGTTGGTGTCGTGGTTAGTGTCGATCTTGGCCTTGTGGTTGGTGATTGGGCTCGATCCGTCAGACGGAGAGTGCCTCGTTGACAGACATAGGTCTGGAAACCTCTGAAAGCCGGAGCCGTGCTCGCGCGCCGATCTGGCGAGAAGATCGAAGGCTGCATGGAGAAGTCGAGAGACCCAAACAGATCAATCTTTGCTCGAGTCGCCGATATGTCGAGTGCCAATGACGGAGTTTCCAAGTTGCCGATTGCCGATGATGGGATTGCCGAGACCGTAAATCCAACCAAGTCTTTCCCACAGACAACGCCAATGGATGAGGTTGGACCTCGACAAATCACATGGTTAGGTACCCTGGTGACGAGGGGGTGTCCCCACGACTCATACGGATGAGGGTACCTGGTGTGCATCAAGATAGAAGGCCCACTCGAGGCACCTATGTAGGAGTCCTCGACGACTAGGGAAGTTGCGACTTGGCGTCCAAGACTAAAACTAGATTAGGAAACTGTCTCTATAAACCTAGATGGACTCCTTGCGACCCAGCCTAGTATTTAAAGGCTGGGAGAGGGGACGTCTAGGGCATCCAATCTCATAGAAACACCTCCAGTTCCGAGAGAAGTCGCCTTGACCGCCACAGTAATCGCCTCCATCGTAATACAAAAGAGAAGGAAGTAGGGGTTTCACCGATCGAGGGCCCTCAACCTTGGTCAATCCCTGTCTCTTGTTAGCCGGCGACTATCGCTAACTTGCACCTTCTCTCTACGATCTAACTCAGGGTTCCTAACCATGGGATTTTCCAAGGTCAATCCTCGTCAATTGGCGCCGACCGTGGGGAAGACGCATGTTGGAATCACAATCTCGGCGGTCCCTTCATCAGCATCCAGCAAACCAAAAACTCGAGTAAGATCGAACCCACTTGAAGAGCTCAAGTTCATCACAAGCCTCTCCGTCGCGCTACCAAGTTTTCTCGGCCAGCAACTGGGCCAAGATCAATATTTTGGCGAATACCAAAGTTGCACCCGGCGAAAAAGGACTCGACGACCTAGAAGACGAACACAAGCCGCAGTCCCGAGGTCAGCTACAATGCTCGATCAGATACAAGAAGTACACATGGAATTCTCGGTCGAGCAACCACCACATGCCGCGGCAATTCCAGTCGTCAGTCGAGCACCCACCGCCACCCGGACATACTTCGCAACCCGCTACAGGGACTCTGAGACTCAAGACGAGTTCGCCAAGATAATAAGGAATTATGCAATCAATGACGGAATCGAGCTCGGCCAAAGGTTTCACTCCCGTAACGAAGACCACTCGCAGTCGTTCTGCATCGTAGGAAGAAGAAGACACGTCGGCTCGAGAAGCCTCACACCCAAGGAGCACCTGGGCGGGCCCTGCACAATCCACTGCTTCTAAGATGATTCGGGTGCCTTAGAGCAGGCCACACCCTGAGGAGTTGTCGCTTGTTTACTGAACTCTCCGACAGGCTAAAGGAAGAGCAGCAACGCAAAGACAAGCGGGCTCGAGAAGAAGCACAGCCATCATGGCCTAACACAGAAGAACAGTACCCGCCGTCTCACGGGCGAGTCTGCATGATCCAAGAAGGATGACCCCCAAAGGCAAAACAGGAGACGAACACCCTGCAAACCCGAGCAGCCGAGAACTTGTTGACAGAAGAAACCTATCACTTATACGGCACATAAATCAACATCACTTTCTCTCAAGACGATCATCCACCCCCAGTTCTGTCGGGACCCGGCGTTAGCGTATGCAAGCCTCGCTACAACACAATCATATGGAGATCCGAGAACCGTACCCACTTGTCTAAGCAGACAAGGCCAAGCACAGAACGTTCTCGGAAAGCATCGAACGTGAGGGGCGTCCCATCTAGGCCGGATGATCAACTGAAATGGTTCCTCATCATCCGCACACAATTCTAAATGATATGGGTGGTGAACTCCCATACCTATAGACAAGTCGCCTCAACCATACTATCGATTGTCTTATAACCCTTACATAGACTTAGTCCAGCCCGATCACTTAGTCGGGGTCTAGGGAGGGCTCCATCATACATCAAAGTGTGCATGAGACAGAGTCTCTAACAATCGCATCGCGATGCCCCAAGCTGCGCACATCTAAGGGCCACTTGGTGTATAAAAGACCGCCAGCCAGATCACAACTAAGGTCTCGAAAACCCATACAAAGACATGCATGTTATAAACATACACGCAGCACACATGCCTTGTATGAACAACAGGTATCATTGCAATTCTCTACAAAGTATATATCTTTATTAATAACTCTTACAGAGTGCACACAGAGATCACAAGCATGTGATCCAACATTACAACAAACAAGCGGAAGCAAGTAGGTCTGAGTACAGACAAGTTTAACAAATGGCTTAGAGAAGCCTTATCTAAAAACAAGCCCTCCACGAGGGAACCAGTCATCTGACTGGGACTACACTAGCTTGGTCTTGGTCGGAGTCTTCATTCTTCGAGCTTCGGTTAGAAGCCACCATCGGGGTCGGTGGGTTCATCTAAAACATAGATTAAGCAAACGTGAGTACTAAATCGTACTTAGCAAGACTTACATAGGAACTATACTACTCATGCATATGTATCAAGGTAAAGGGGGGTGGGGTTTCACCTGCAGAAGTGCCAGCATTGACTTGGCTAGTCCTGAACTACGAGTACCAGACTTGAGGTAAGAAGCGTACACGAGTCCACTACATCTCTTCAACCAAATACACCACTATGGTTACTTCCTCGGCTTCCCCACGAGAAGCACACCATAGCCCTCACGCTTATCTTGCGAGTTTTAGAAGTATCCAGTTCAAGTTGTCTAATAATCGAGCACAGCTCTCCAAGCAGTCCTTAACCGCGGACGCGGCTATTCGAATAGTTTTGTTAACCTTGCAAGGGTGTACCGCTACACACACGTGTCATCAGTTACCGCCTTTTGCGTGTCACCGTTCAAGAGGTGACAGCAAGGATGCCACCACAACACTTCGCCCACAGCTCCGTTCTAGTACAAAGAGTCGCCTATCTGAGGGGGATCCGTATGGAAGTCCGGCCGAGGTTCCAGTACAGCCTCAAACGATGTGTGCAGGGTCCCAAGCCGGTCTTGAAAAGCCGTTCATCCACTTCGCAGAACGTGCCACAGCCCTACCAGAACTCCGAACTACTGCGACTCTTGGGGTTCGAACGGGGTGAGGTACTAGGATGAGAGGGTTCAGTGAGCCCAATGTGTGGTTGTACTCTTCTTCTTGGATCACTACACAAGAACTCGGGCTTAGGGCGGTGTTCAACGAGACAACCCACTGCGTACTCCTACACAGCCTCTCATCGTTCACCTTGTATTAGGGTAGATTCACCAACACGTTTCACTTTCATCAACACCATGTTTGTCATCCCGACTCACATCATAAGCAACCTCATTATACCACTAAGCATGCAATAAGCAGTAACAGTTGCAGGGCTACACGATATCAACCAACTCCTACATCTGCTAGGATTGTGGTTTGCTAACTACTGTGACAAGATGATAGGTCATGCAAAGGATATGGGTTCAACTATGCGGTAGAAACGTTATCATGGTGATCATCCTAAACAATGCATAAGCGAGAAATGAGAGGGAAGTGGGATTTTATAGACATGATCAATGGGGGTTTGCTTGCCTTGCTGACGAGGTTTCGATAATGGAGTCTTCAACGAAGGGGGTGATCTCGAGCTCCGAATCCACTTCTATCAGCAACATGGCAATCATAGGATCAACATAATGTACAATGCACAATCACATGAAAAAGATTGTAATGGTGATGTTCAAGGTACTGATGTGTTGAGCATTCCATTTAAAAGGAGTATATTGCATTTGAAATGCAAATTCAAACTCCAGTTGATTTATCGATGAATTTCAAATGCATTTTGATGCATGAAAGTTCATCTGAAAAGTTTGATCATGAAGTGATGTAGTATAGTTGAAGTAATGTTTCTGAGCTGTGGATGAAACCATTGGAAATAAGGGTGTTGCAAAATCATTTTCAAAATCATCCCAAATTTGAAATTGAAAAGGGTCCATATGCATGTTTGCTACTTTTCACCCATTTTAAAATGGTCAAACACAAAAACAAATTGCATATTCTTAATCCTTGTATTTTTCTGATAATTTTAGACATATTATTTGCTATATTTGGAGTTAGGATGAATTTTCTATGAATTTCCAAAGTTTGGGGTATTTTCTGGAATTTCTGGAATTAAATAAACCATTTAACTGATTTACTGCGTCAGCCTGACGCCAGGGTGACGTCAGGGGGCTGCTGACGCGTGGGTCCGGGCTGTCAGTGGGGGGGGGGGGTTAATTAACCCGGTTAGTTAAACTAACCAGGGGTTAGTTAGTGGCCTTGGCCCACGAGTCAGTGGGATTAGGGGGTGATTAGGGGTTGGTTAACTCCTAAGTGCCCGGCGGTTAGCCGCCGGCATCCAGTGCGCGGCGGCGCTCTACCGGAACGGCGTTACGGGACACGGGGAGGAGGCCGGGGGCTCTGGGACGAAGCCCGCGACGTCGCGCGTCGTCAGGACTAGGAGGGGTTCGAGGGGGAGGCTCCAGGCCATGGCTTCGACGTCGGCAGGCGGCGGCCGGAGACACTGTCCATGGCGGACTAGCACAGAGAGCCCGGGGAGACGCACGGATGGGGGGGAAATGGAGCTGGGAGCTCACCAGTGGCAATGGAGAGGACGAAGGGGGCGGGGAAAGCAGCACGGCGTCGAAATCGACTTGGGGGTCGTCGGCGGCCGGCGGCAACTCGAAGACACGGGCGACGCCTGGGAAGCTCCTCGGTTCGATTCTGTGCGGGAGATGACGAAGACGACGGCAGCGGATGCACTGGACAGCTCGGCTCGGCAAGGGGGGCACGGTGGCCACGTCGGGGCGTCGCCGCGCTCCGGCTGTGCTTCGGGGGTGCTCGGTTTCTCGTCGCCGGAGGGGAAGGAGAGGGTCTGGGAGAGAGCTGGGGTGCGGGGGGGGGGGGCTTCTGCGCGACTCCGTGGCACAAGAGAGAGGGAGGGGGAGGTCTAGAAGGGCCTGGACATCGCCGTGGCGTCGTCGCCGTGCTCTGCCCTCCAGCGAGGTGCTTAGAGGGCGGGGAGGAAGAAGACAAGGTGGCTCGGTGGGCTGGGCCGGGGCCAAGGAGGTGGGCCTCGCCTGGTGCGAGAGGTAAGCTCTCTGCTTTCTCTTTTATTTTTATTTAATTCTGTTCTATTTGTTCTGCCTAGAAAACAAAATACCTAGGCATTTTATTAAATGCCCCAAATTTTTATGTGGCCTCATAAAATAGAGAGCTAGCCACTCATAACTTTTGGGCATTTTTGAAATTCAAATAATTTGAATTTCAAGTAAAATAGGGTTTTATTTAATTTCCAAAGCCACTGTTTGAATATTAGAAAATTCCATGAGCATGGGATTGCTCCCAAACCATTTTTAAAATGATCAGCACCATTTATAGGAATTTTCCAAATACTCAAATGATTTTTGGAAAAAGATTTTTCTCTGGCTATTTGATTTAATTTCTCAGGGCTTTCTTTTCCCCATTTTTGAATTGCAATTTGAAATTTTTGCATGAATGCAAGGTACCTCTGATCCTAGCACATACCTAACTTGGGGTTGTGACAACTCGCCCCCACTCTAAAGAATCTCGTCCCGAGATTCAGAAGTCTGCGGGAGGAAGGAGGGGTACTCGGCACTGAGACGGTCTTCTCTTTCCCACGTGGCTTCTTTCTCTGAGTGGTGTGACCACTGAACTTTCAG